>OW443349.2:15575166-16977833 GCA_937001555.2 Hypsopygia costalis | reverse complement strand
TTCATATGATACCCCATTTGAACTAGTAGTTTCAATTTGAAATTTCGACACCCTATAAAAAATATAGACCCCCTATTTTTTAAGATCTATTTACAAATGTATAGTTTTGAGATTTATTCCTGTACTTGTAGTCTATAACGATGTTACTTGCCAAATTTCATAGTTCTAGGTAAACGGGAAGTACCCTATAGGTTTTGATTCCCTTGAGGGTGTCGAAATATGCGTTTTTTGCTGAATAGGCCGTAACTTTTTTCTACGTAAACTTAGCAGTTTGATTTTTTTTTAACTTCATGGGACCGTAGACCTGAGTATACAGTTCAAATTTCAGCTTGATGCCTGCACGCATTCTCGACATAGAAATTCTTGACAGACAGACAGACAGACAGACAGACAGACAGACAGACAGACAGACAGACGGACAACAAAGTGATCTTATAAGGGTTCCGTTTTTCCTTTTGAGGTTCGGAACCCTAAAAATGAGGTGTAACTGTGTCATGGACAGGGCCGTGTGTTGTATATGAATGCGTTATATGCACTAAAATTATCTCAAAATGGCAGCGCTTCCCCCTCCCCCGCACGCGATGTTCCATAGTCCTTACTTAGCTTTGTAAATTCTTTCAATCAATCAATCAATTTATTTGCAAATGTAGGTAACAATAGATGTAAGAAATACATAATAGCAACCTCTACTACATTTTACCTTTCGGCATGCAAATCTATGTTTTAAATTGATCCTTCATCTATCCAGTGGTATGAATGAATTTTGGATGGAGATGATAGATTTGTACTCAGATCACAGCAAACAACCTTGTTTGCTGTGATCTGAGGATTTGTAGCTGCAACACCTGTATTTTGTTATCATTCCCTTTTTTGAATTGCCTCCCTATGCAAGCAATTTTAGAGACGTACGATTATTCTCGTCAAAAAATCTCCTAAAGAATCCTTTTACTTGTTTTAAAGATTCCATCAATGTGTTCTGTGAAGAGTTATTTTAATCACCCGTGACGCGGTTCACGGAAAGCGCAACCATGACACATTCCTCGAAACGTGTTATCTTTTTACAAAACAAAGGCGCCCGCCCGATGCTACAATTAGCGTAATTAGTGTTTTAATTAGTGTGTTCGCTGTGATTTTGGACTAAAAAAATGTGTCTTGTAAATTTTGTGAGCGCTATATCTGGGGTGTGAGTGGTTCGTCGACATCTTTTTGAACTATTTTTTTTATATGAGACGTGGGCAAGCGAGCATGTGGGTCACCTGATGGAAAGCAATCACCACCGCCCGTAGAAATCAGCAACACCAAGGGGTCACCGATCCGTTGCCAGCTTTTTAAGGGAAATATTGACTATGTTCTTGAAGGCCCCCATGTCGTATTTATTTGGGAATACCGCTGAGGGAAGATTCCACTACTTCACAGTTCGTGGCAGAAAATGTCTTAATGAGCGTACTGATATCAAGATGATGTGGATGGAATTTAAATTTATGGCGAGTTGTACGATAGTGGAACTCAGCGGCAGGTATCAAATCAAATAATCTACTAAAGCCAACCTCACCTGTTACTGACAAACGAGGCTCTGGCGGAAAGAGAGGTAGGGCATCATAGCGTTTGTAAGCTGCCAGATTAGAAAACCTCTACCTCACAGAATACCGCAGCCAAGTAACAATTCCCTTGAGACCATGTCACCCAAAAGGAAAGAGTTGCTACGTTGACAGCAGGGGTGGCGGCTCGCGAGTAATATTTCATCTTGCAAGCCTTAGTATGTCGACGGTAACCGCTACACATCGGGCGGGCCGTATGTTTATCTGCTGCTTGTTTTATACTACGTCAGGTAGTATAAACGTATATTACTATAACTTCTTTATTACTATAATTTCTTTCGCACCTTAAACATACATCCTTCACAAAGCAGCAAATATTTGTATCCAATTTAATTTGTGATTTAATTACACGTCCACTTACTATGTCGTTGTTTAATTGCGTATTTTTAGGGTACCGTACCTCAAACGGAAAAAAACGGAACCCTTATAGGATCACTTCGTCGTCCGTCCGTCTGTCAGTCAAGACCGTTTTTCTTAGGAACGCGTGGAGGTATCAAGTTGAAATTAATATCACATACTCGGGTCTATAGTTTCTTAAAGCAGTGAAAAATAAAACAAGCTTCTCTATCGTCGCAATCAAAAGATTCTACCGTTTATGTTCCATTTATATCGCATATTTTGCAAATGGAATTAAAACCTATAGGGTACTTCCCGTTCATAAAATGTGGGAAGAAGCAATGTCATATAGCACAAGTAAAGGTAAAAATCCGAAAACCGTAAAGTAGTTATTTCACAAAAGAAAAAATGGTGAATGTAGCTGCACATTTTACGGAACCCTCAATGCGGGAGTCCGAGTCGCACTTGACCAGCTTTTTTCTCTAGGGTTGTCACTTTCAAATTACAGTTTTACGTCACCAGGCCCGAACAGTTTTACGAGTAGTTCGCAATCCTTTAAGAGTCAAGTCGTTACTATAGATTTATTGCGAAACCAAAATATGGTGTTATTATACATTTTATTGGGAATATTTTATTGTCAAGCACACGTGGGCTTTACCGCTAACATTACGTTATTTTTATAGTAAATCCCATTATTTATTAACATAGGTATTTTTATATTGACCTGAATTACGACTTTAAATTTGTTAATACCATACGGGATCAATCCAAAACATCGGACGCGCAGCATGCGCCACCATAGCGAATTTTTTTTTTTTTTTCGAAATCCTGAATTTATATGGGAAAACCAAGGTCACTTTATATTACTACTTTTTGATGCTCTACATCTACACGAATCCGAAGTCAGAATTTCGAAATTTTGAGTTTCAAGGCAACGGACGGACAGACAGAACGATTTTTTTCGGAAAACCAAGGTCACTTTACATTACTACTTTTTTATGCTCTACACGAATCCGAAGTCAGAATTTCTAAATTTTGAGATTCATGGCAACGGACAGACAGAACGACCGGACGATTTCATAAGCTCAATGAATTTCGCTGAAAATGTAATAACAAAATCGGGGAATACAGTTTCGCGTTATAGTTTCGAATCTATGCTCTACATCCAAAATTCAATCACACCACTGGATAGATGAAGGATCACAGAATTTATTACACTAAGTACCGATGTTCCATAGTCCTTACTATGGAACATCGCGTGCGGGGGAGGGGGAAGCGCTGCCATTTTGAGATAATTTTAGTGCATATAACGTATTCACGTACAACACACGGTTGTGTCTATGACACAGCCGCACCCCATTTTTTATGCTACTTGAAAAATGCTATATGAAACTTGAAAATTGAAAAATAAAAATGCCGCTGCAGTCATTGGGAGCATTTTGACGAGCTCGGTGGTCGAATGGTTAATAATGGCCACTTTGACTCTGAGGTCGCGGGTTCGATTCCCGCACAAGACTAACATTTGTGTGCATGAACATGTCTGTTTGTCTTGGTCTGGGTGTTTCCTATGTATTATAAGTAGGTATTTACAAAAAAAAATGTATTTAAGTACATTTATCAGTTGTCTATTACCCATAACACAAGCTTTGCGCTTTATTTGGAACTAGATGGCGCTGTGTAAATTGTCCAGAAATATTTATTTATTTATTATTGAGTTGGTTAGGGTGCCTGAGATTGTACTTGTTATTTTCATGCCGCTTTGTAAATAAAATTTTAACAATAATTAACATGATTTATTATTATTTATAATAATAATATGTCTATGTTTATTAAGAAGTTACTAAATTGCTATTTAATCTACCCATCATTAAAGTTGATTGATGCCTCATCATTAGGCGTATCGATTAATTTTTTTGTCTCTATCACGTTTAGAAAGCCGGCAATCTCTTTATTTATTTATTTAAATCTTTAAGGAAGACTTACAGCTAATAACACAACATAATTATATGAGTAGAAAACAATAAGCCAAAATCTTATTTTTTTTTTAAATTACACAGCGCCATCTAGTCCCAAAGTAAGCGAAGCTTTGTGTTATGGGTACTAGACAACTAATAAACATACGTAAATACGTTTTTTTTGTAAATACATACTTATAATACCTACAAAACACCCAGACTAAGACAAACAGACATGTTCATGCACACAAATGTTTATCTAGTGCGGGAATCGAACCCGCGACCTCGGAGTCAAAATGGCCATTGCTAACCATTCGACCACCGAGCTCGTTAATATGGCTACGGTAACTGCTTCACATCAGGCGGCGATCGGATAAAAATCTCCAGACAATTTACACAGCGCCATCTAGTCCCAAATTAAGCGGGACTAGATGGCGCTGTGTAAATTGTCCAGAAATATTTATTATTATTTTATTAACGATTGCAACATGAAATATCGCTCGCTTGCCACCACCTCCGCTGCCAACACAGCAACTCTTTCCTTTCTGGTGATCTCACTCACTCGCAGGAACACAACAATCCTCAAGGTGATTTTTATTTGGCTGCGGTATTCTGTGAGGTGGAGTTATGTACGCGTACTTCTCCAGACGGGCAGCTTCAAATGTAATTAAATTAGTTTAGTATTATATTTTGTATGTATGTTAGTTTTAAGGTATTTTTTATCTATGTACTTATGTTTATTATTAGTTGTAAATATGTTTAGTCTGAAATAAATGATTTTATTTACCTCTTTTTAATCACGGGTCAAGCCCGGTCATTTGATAGGCGTGCGCGGGGATATAGATCCAACGCATAGAGGCCTCTTTGAGAAGTTTAATGTAATGTTGTACGGCCGCCGTGACCCGCTCCAGGATATGTCAATGGAACGATATACCCATGAGCAGGTCTCGCCACGCGTTGAGACTATTGCGAAGTGTGATGGAAAATAAATGGGCTATAGTGATGAGATCTGAACTTAATACCGGGCTATTACAGAAGTTACATTATTATTATTATGTATCTCTTTTTAATCACGGGTCAAGCCCGGTCATTTGATAGGCGTGCGCGGGGATATAGATCCAACGCGTAGAGGCCCCTTTGAGAAGTTTGATGTAATGTTGTACGCCCGCCGTGACCCGCTCACGGATATGTCAATGGAACGACATACCCATGAGCAGGTCTCGACAGGCGTTGAGACTATTGCGAAGTGTGATGGAAAATAAATGGGCTATGGAGATGAGATTTGGGTGAACTTAATACCGGGCTATTACAGAAGAGGGACGGACGTCTGCCATAACTGCTTTTATTGCTAGTTATTTGCGGCAGATATTATTATTATTATTATTTAAAATTATTATTATTATTATTTAAAATTACGCTATGCCGCACGTCTCTTTACCTAACGTTTTACGTTACAAGTAACGATAGACTGTTTACTACTTATACAAAGAATAGGAAGCTTTGGAATTTGACTCTGAAACTTTCCTTGTAGGGAGTGACAAACCACAAATAACTTGGACGCAGTCAATTCGAGTGGCAAGCCCGAAACCGCGAACACCGCTAATTATCAGGTTTCCACATTTCTTCACTTTGTTTTTATTTTTTGGGACGTAAGTGGTTCATCAACATCTTTAAACCAAGGCCAACTTCATCTGCACGCGGTGCACCCTGCTGACTGACAAACGAAGCTCTGGCGAAAAGAGAGGTAGGGAGCGTAATTGTAAGCTACCCGACTGGGGAATGTATTGTACCTCCACCTCATAGAATACCGCATCCAAATAACAATTCCCTTGAGGGTTGTTGTGTTCCTGCGAGTGAGTGAGACTAGAAATGAAGGAGATGCTGCGGTTGCAGCGGGGGTGGCGGCGCGCGAGCTATATTTTATGATGCGAACGTTAATATGGCTGCGGTAGCCGCTTCACATCGGGCGGACCGTGTGCTTGTCTATCACCCGACGTAGTATAAAAAAATAATAAAAAATATGTCATCCATGAACGTCATTATTGGCCGTGTGGTTTCCGGCAGACTATAATAGAATCACTCCATCTCTTCCCGTGGATGTCGTACAAGGCGAGTAAGGGAAATACGTTATAAAACATCAATCAGGCCTCCCCAACCCGTCTGGCCAGCGTGGGGAGTGTAGGCCAAATCCTCCTTCTGTCAGGGACGGACGAGAGAGGGTCGTGCTCCTGTAGTGGAGACTAAAATGACCTGATGATGATGAACCTGATGATGATGATGATGAACGTCATTAACCTATAACCATCCCACTGTTGAGATACGAGTCTCCCCTCAATCGAAGGGGTTTAAAGCATACTCCGTCACGCTGTTCAACTGCCAGTGTTTTCAAGCCGCCCAAAGACCACTGACTTGGTTTAACGACTGTCATCTAATGAAAACGGCCGGAACCGACGGATTAACGTGCCCTCTGAAGCTCGGAGCAGCTCGAGATAAATAAACCCACCCATAGACAGGCTACGGTCAACGTTGCTTAACTTGCGTGTTCGATTAGCATGACGCGCGACGACGCTATCCAGCTCCTCTCCATATCAATCACAATTTTACACTGTGACAATAAATCACATCCATCACATCACATTCACATTTTTTTATACTACGTCGGGTGGCAGACAAGCATACGGCCCGCCTGATTTGAAGCGGTTACCGTAGCCATATTAACGCTCGCAACATAAAATATCGCTCGAGCGCCGCCACCCCCGCTGTCAACGCAGCATCTCCTTCCTTTCTGGTGACCTCACTCACTCGCAGGAACACAACAACCCTCAAGGGAATTGTTATTTGGCTGCGGTATTCTATGAGGTGGAGGTACATTCCCCAATCGGGTAGCTTACAATTACGCTCCCTACCTCTCTTTTCGCCAGAGCTTCGTTTGTCAGTCGGCAGGGTGCACCACGTGCAGGTAAAGTTGGCTTTGGTTCAAAAATGTTGGTGAACCACTTACACCCCAAAATTATAAATTATAAATATTCTACTGCGTGAGTCACAGTGTGGCGTCATTAACCGTTTTTAACTAATTACACTACTAAACAAGGCATAGCAGTCCATCGTTGCAGATGAAATTCGACTATTTTTTGATAAAACCAAACTAATTAAATTTAAACAGTGTTACCACTCTGTTACTAGTTACAACAACGTGACAAGTTATTTATAAGCGATGTGTCGAGGGCTGCCGCGCCATTAACCCGTGTTAAAATTATTTTTTGAATGCAAATGGCGTGGAAATGGGTAAAATGAAGGTTCATTTTCATTAAAGGCCGTACGGAAATATGGAACTCAACACCAAAAAGTCGCATTATTTTCCATTTTTATGATTCTTTAATATATAAAGATACAGGTTGACACACCTACAAAAAAGACCTTCCCTAATGCTTTACACCAAATGCGATCACATACACACTTCATCGTCCCATCCGCTGCATCCACTCTAGAACACTCCTCTCTATCTGCCATCGGTGACTAGGCAGATTTTGAGGGCTACGTCGATTTTTTTTATACTACGTCGGGTGGCAGACAAGCATACGGCCCGCCTGATTTGATGCGGTTACCTTGCCATATTAACGCTCGCAACATAAAATATAGCTCGCGCGCCGCCAACCCTGCCCAAGCTATACCACGCTGCCCAAGCGTGGTTATGTCGGACTCTGCTGCCATGACCAGTGGCAGCCATACCGACTAAAACCCCACGATCTCCTTCTCTCCGCCATTGGCGAGGCCACGGGAACTGCGATAGCATAACCTCCGCGACCCCGGAGGTTGTTCCTGAGGACCCTTCTCCTGAGGTACCCGAGTTTCTCCCCCTCCTCGATTAGTGGCGCACCGGGAGACATACGGCACGCCGACACCAAGGGTTATTTTTTAACGAGGTTTTCTTCCTCGACTGCTTGGGGCTGGTGAAACCGGCTCTCCGGGCGCCGTCAGACGCTCCCGGCCTCGGTTTCACCTCCCCCTCCTCTGTAATTTTTTACGAGGTTTTCTTCCTCGACTGTTTGGGGCTGGTGAAACCGGCTCTCCGGGCGCCGTCAGACGCTCCCGGCCTCGGTTTCACCTCCCCCCTCCTCTGTAATTTTTTAGCGAGGTTTTCTTCCTCGACGTTTTGCAACCCAGTGTACACCTCGCTACACTGGGAAGCGCTCCTCCATTGTGCGGCTCACCGTGACCACTGCTAGCTCAGAGGGAGGGGAGGACGCGCCGCCAACCCTGCCGCAACCGCAGCATCTCTTTCCTTTCTGGTGACCTTACTCAATCGCATGAACACAACAACCTTCATGGGAATTGTTATTTGGCTGCGGTATTCTATGAGGTGGAGGTACATTCCCCAGTCGGGTAGCTTTCAATTACGCTCCCTACCTCTCTTTTCGCCAGAGCTTCGTTTGTCAGTCATCAGTGTGCACCGCGTGCAGGTGAAGTTGGTTGGTTCAAAGATGTTGATGAACCACTTACACCCCATTATAGTCAGTATACATAGTCGATAATTTTGGTTCTCCGTCGAATTTCATCCTTACGTTACTATGACTACTATACTATTACCTTAAACGCGACAGTGAGTTTCTCTGTTTGTTTGTTCCGCTTTCACGCCCCAACTACTGAATCATCATCATTATCAGCCTGTATCTACCCACTACTGGATATAAGCCTACCCCAATGCTTTCCACCAGATAACATCTGAAATAAAATTTTGCATTTCATTATTCGTTATCAACCCTTGTTTATTTGTATATATACTCGTATATATATAATTGCCTCTCTACGGAAGCAATTTTCAAGACGTATTCACGTACAGATGAAGATAATAAATAATAAATGTTACTGGAATGAAATTTACACAGCGCCATCTAGTCCCAAATTAAGCGCAAAGCTTGTGATATGAGTTCTAGACAACTGATAAATGTACTTAAATACATTTTTTTTTGTAAATACGTACTTATAATACATAGAAAACACCCAGACCAAGACAAACAGACATGTTCATGCACACAAATGTTCGTCTTGTGCGGGAATAGAACCCACGACCTCGGAGTCAAAGTGGCCATTGCTGACCATTCGACCACCGAGCTCGTCATACTCCACCACACTGCTCAACTGCGGATAGCCGGAGGCCAGTGTTTTCAAGCCTCCTAAAGGCCTTGACTTAACTTGACGACTTGACTTAACGACTATTATCTAATGACAACAAATAAAAAAATAAAAAAAAGACCTATATTGACAGAGTTTCTTTCGGCATTTCTTCTCGTCAATGGTCATTCCGAAATGCTGGTAGATAAAAAAATATACTTAATTGTAAAAGACGTGTCTAAGTGCCCGCGAGGGCCCACAGAATAAAGAATTTTGACTTTGACTTTGACAACAGCCGGGACTGACGGGGATGATAAGGGTGGATTAGAAGTCTAAAATAATCAGTAGCATTTCAACCTATTTATTTTCACAACTTATTATATTTTCACTACCTATTATCCAAATAAAATCTATTACCGAGGATTGATCTAAAGTTCGTGCGATAACCCACGTTTATACAAGCGAAACCGCGTGCAAAAGCAAGTATACAATAAACAGCCTAATTGAAAATCTCCATTTTTCAAGTCAGTTACAAATTTAAAATGTAAGCCAAAAAGGAGCAATATACAGTACAAGGAATTCCCACAGTATATTTTCCGCAACGCCACGTAATAAGACAGTGCGGTTTGCGTCCGCTGAGATACTGCGAGAGTTGGCAGGGGACTGACAGATCAACTTACATCTGAAATTTACCCTGGCTGACGTGTTTTGCATTTATATTGGACATATTTATTTTTATTCGAGTATCGTGTATCGTAGAGTAGCAGCCCGAAGGTCGGACGACATGAAAAAGACGGCAGGGCCGACCTGGACGAGATACGCCGCAGACAAGGAAATCCATGCAAGAGGAATATTTTCCGCAGTGGACTTCACTGTTCAATTAGGGTGGAGCACGGAACTGTGACAGAAGTATGAAAAAAAAATATATTCGGAGTTCTAATAGTGCGGGATTGGTGCCTTATACTAAATTAAAAATACTTGTTATTTTTCATTTAATTTGATGAACGTCTTCAGCCTCCGCAGTGACCTCAAAAATAAAATAAAAAATGGAAAAAAGATAAGAGTTTTGCTTAATTTTGTGGTAGTTAGGTATTAAAAAATTAAAAAAGCTCATTTAAGACATTTATTAAAGTACTCCAATAAAAAAAACATGCAAATTTTAAGAACAACTTAATATATATTTATTAGTTTCAAATTTAGCCATTACTAACTTGGCTCTTATTGCACCTATTCGCGCCTTTTTTGTGCACATGGAACCTTCTGTCGTAATCTTAACAGATCTTTCAACAGCTTGAGTGTGGCAGGGAATCCTTAAAAATTTTAGTTCGCTGTCACCTGCAGATTCGACGATACACTGAATGTCAGATACGTTTTTCAAAATCGGTGGTTCGGTTAAGTTTTCCTGCCATTAAATCAATGTATGTAGAAGCGTCAAAATTGATCAATGGCACTTGAAACTGTTCATTGCCTTTTTCGTAGCCGCCAGTGGTGCGAAACTGTGGTGACTGTGCCCCGTTTAATAAAATTAATTAATTTTCCCCGTGTTTGTAAACGAATCGTGAATGCAAAATTCTTTGTTTCATTTATTTTTGACTCTACAAAAGGAGTATGTTTACAAATTAAAAAGGTCTGTTTGTTTGTGTGTGCTCAATATTCCGTTAATGGGTGATTAAGTGCATCTCAGAGCAGAGGTTGACTTGACTCATTACCCTGGCTCAATGTAAACACGGATGGCATAGATTTACAATACACTAGATACCGCTTGTTCTAAAAGGCGACGCAGGTTTGTAATTTACAATTTTCCAATAAGGGGCCATCCATAAGTTACGTCACACGTTAAGGGGGAGGGGGTCGCCGAAGTGTGATATTGTGTTACAAGGACCCCCTTGTAACACAATATCACACCAAATCTAACCCACGAAATTAAGGACCCACTCCCATCCGGGAGTGGGTCCTAAATTTCGTGACATGACATTTCAAAATCTATTATATTCTAACAGCCGCACTCAGAGACGTTACTTAAATTAACACTAACGTTTGTTTAACTAACTATCATTAAAATTGTTAATGAGCGGTTCCTCGCAGAGATAAAATTTAAGTGTTCGTTAGTTAATGACAAGTTTAAGGGAGCATAGTGCAGGGAACGCAGTTTGCGTGCTATCGACTGCGACAACGATAAAATAATTGTATTGAAATATTGACAAATTTGTACAGAATGTTATGTTAAAATACACCTAAACGCTTTAAACTAATTATAGAACTATTAATTCGCATGTTTTGTAGTTTTTTTTCTTTTAAAACCAAGTACTTTTTACTTTTACTTTTTTTTTACCAACCTAAACTTAGGCAACATCACCTGCACGTGGTACAACCAGCTGGCTAGCGAGAGAGGTGTAGTGACGAGATTCTGCATTGAATGGGAGTGCTAATATACTCCTTTTATGTGTCATGTAGGATGGTAACTAAGAATACGGCTCGCCTGTTGTGAAAACGGGACCGTATCGCATAAATACTTGCGAGGGAGAAAATAAATACCCTCTGGCAGTTATTTTCCCCCATTGCAACCAAATTTCGCAACTAGTTGTTGCTCATTCGGTGGCCACTCAAACTCCTTTCTTCTATGAGATTTAACTCACTCTTGGGAACACATCAACATTCTATCTAGATCTGAATAAAATTGGTAATTAGATTTCAGAGATGTGCTCTATTTCTCTTTTGCCAGAGTCTAGTCAGTCAGGCGGCAGGGTGCACCACGTGCAGATGAGGTTGGCTATGGCTTAAAGATGATTATAAGCCACTTTCAATCCTAAACTAGTTTCTTTGAAAGCATCTGTACTCTGTCTATAGACTATGTAACCACTTTACATATTAGACGGACACTATCGTATTTTTATTACTTTTTTTGTAATAGAAAAAAATATGAAATGGGCGCGAACAAAGAAAGACCTTACTCAAAGCGACAAAAAATCTACCATTAAGCAGGTAAGTAAGGGTTTGCCGATACTTAAAGTTAATTGTCGTTAACAGTTGCTAATCAAACATTAACTGACTCTGAGAGGAAGCTTTCTTAAATCTATACTAAGGAGTTGCTTAAGTAATCATTAAGCGACTCTGAGTGCGGCTGTAAGTGTTAAAACACGAACATTGAACTATTAACGAAAAATTCAAAAACATTTGCAACTTTAGATGTAAATTTACAAAATATGTGACGTCACACTAGGGAGCGAGTCTCACAAATGTGATCAGCTGTGAAAAGGACCGGGGTGGGGTAAAAAAAACATGAAATTCGTGTGACGTAATTTATGGATGGGCCCCTAAGGGCTCTACCGCCAATGCGCTTCATTGGATGATAGCTGAAAATAAGTGTGTTGTTTATGAAAGATTTCCACTGAACTATGGCCCCTTTGTTGCATACACCTACATTGAAAATGTATATTCTATCCTGTAATTATACTGTTAGCTCTTGTCATCATCATCAGCCTGTATCTATCCACTGCTGGACATGGGCCTTCTCTAATGCCCTCCACCATATGCTTTTATTTGACGAGCACGGTGGCCGAGGTCGCAGGTTCGATTCCTGCATGAGACAAACATTTGTGTGCATGAACATGTCTGTTTGTCTTGATCTGGGCGTTTTCTATGTATTATAAGTATGTATTTACAAAAAAAAAAATGTATTTAGTAGGTATTTACAAAAAAAAATATTTAAGTACATTTATCAGTTGTCTAGTAGGTACCCATACCACAAGCTTTGCGCTTAATTTGGGACTAGATGGCGCTGTGTAAATTGTCCAGAAATATTTATTTATATTTATTTATTTATATGCTATCCTCCGCTTTCCGCATCCAGCTGCTACCGGCCGTACCCTCGAGGTCATATCGGTCCATATAGAGGAGAGGGGGCGCCCTACGCTTCATCGTCCCATACGACGGTATAAGGGGGAGGACTTTCCTCCCCCTTATACCGTCACAGACACGGCAGACGTGACTACCCCACTGCCACTTCAGCCTGTTAACAAGAAACTAAGCAAAGCTTGTACTATGGGTACTAGATACCTGATAGAATATTTAAATAAATTTTTTATACATCCAGTTATTACATGGATGTATAATAAATGTATTTAAATATAATATAAAAATAGTTAGAAATATAAATATAATATAAACATAGAATAATCATAGTTAGAAAAATAAACTAAAAAACCAGCCAAGTGTGAGTCGGACTCGCGCACGAACGGTTCCGTACCATTATCTATAAAAACGGCAAAAAAATCACGTTTGTTGTATGGGAGCCCCCCTTGAATATTTGTTTTATTTTTATTTAATTATTTATTTTTAAAGTGACTAACTAAATATTATGTGAGTATTTCAAGTGTCTATATTGCCGTTATTAATTGCGAGCAAAAAAATCACGTTTGTTGTATGGGAGCTCCCTTAAATATTTATTATTTGTTGTTATAGCGGCAACAGAAATACATCATCTGTGAAAATTTCAACTCTCTATCACGGTTCATGAGATACAGTCTGGTGACAGACGGACGGACGGACAGCGGAGCCTTAGTAATAGGGTTCCTTTTTACCCTTTGGGTACGGAACCCTAAAAAACACGCTTTAATGATCAATCGAACTAAAAAATTAAAATATAGGCAGGCTGTGTGCTATATTTTCCATTTTTTAGTTCGATGTGAACTGTGAGGAAATTAATTAATCCTGGCGATCCTTACCAGGATAATTAAATAAACTTATCAAATTATTGTATTGTCATCGGTCCTTGATAAGTATACAAAGTTTAAATTAAATCTGACCGTTCAAAGTGGGTCAAAATCAAAATTTTGGGGTGTATGTGGTTCATCAACATCTTTGAACCAAAGCCATCTTCACCTGCACGCGGTGCACCTTGCTGACTGACAAACGAATCTCTGGCGAAAAGAGAGGTAGGGAGCGTACTTGTAAGCTAGCCCACTGGGGAATATAACTCCACCTCACAGAATACCGCAGCCAAATAACAATTCCCTTGAGGGTTGTTGTGTTCGAGTGAGTGAGGTCAGCCGAAAGGAAGGAGATGCTGCGTTGGCAGTGGGGGTGGCGGCGCGCGAGCGATATTATGTTGCCAGCGTTAATATGGCTACGGTAACCGCTTCACACCAGGCGGGCCGTATGCTTGTCTGCCACCCGACGTAATATTAAAAAAAAAAAACAAGTTCAAAGAAGTCGGTTACAAAAAACCAAGACAAACAGACATATTCATGCACACAAATGTTTATCTTGAGCGGGGATCGAACCCACGACCTCGAAGTCTAGTAGCCATTGCTAACCATTCGACCACCGGGTTCGTCATACTCGTATGCCACTCGAGATGTATAAAACAACATCACGTGTGAACAATGGTTCAAATTGACCTATTGCATAAGTTACAACTTCCGGATGCACCGTGCAACTGCACGCACGTGCCGGCGATGCACGTGGCCAAGGGTCGCACTCGAATTTGATTGGATAAGTGCTGGGACCAAAAATTACCTGTGAAAAGTAATGGGGTTCATAGAATATTCTTAGAATACTTTGTTTATGGCTAATGATGTGTAAGAATAGGGCGAGATGCGACAATTTATATGAATACAATCATTATCTATAGAATGTCTCTTATAATAGGTAGGGGAAAAAGTCTTTTCGCATTATAGTATGTATGAACTTGTAATAAAATCTCTTTGGTTATACCATTTGTATCTAGCAGGTTTTGATATCTATAAAAAGTTTAAATTTTAAAAAAGATAATTCCAAATTCAAATTAGGTAAATGTGTGATTTTCATTTGTTTTTTTTACTGTCAAGATGAGTGAATCTAATGAAGAAATTCGATACATTTTAAAATTTTACTACAAAAAAGGTAAAAATTCAACGCAAGCTGCGAAAAAAATTTGTGATTATTATGGACCTAGTGCAGTGTCTGTGAGAGTAGCACAAATTTGGTTTAAGCGTTTTCAATCCGGAAATTTTGATGTCAAAGATGCACGTCGCTCTGGTCGCCCTGTTACGGATAAAATGGATGCCATTTCTGAAAAAGTGGAGCAAGATCGGCATATCAGTAGTTACGACGTAGCTGAAGAACTAGGAATTGACCACATAACAGTTTTGGCGCATAAAAAGGTCGTGGTCAAAGACCGGCCAGGCTTCAGAGACTCTGGCGAAACCCGGGTTAACCCGCAACAAGGTGATGCTGTGTGTATGGTGGGATTGGAAGGGAAGATATTCATTATGAGCTGTTACCGCCAGGCAGGACTATCGATTCTGAACTCTACTGTGAACAACTGATGAGATTAAAGCAAAAAGTTGAGAGAAAGCGGCCGGAATTAATTAATAGAAGGGGTGTGATTTTTCATCATGATAACGCTAAACCTCACACATCTTTAGCCACTCAGCAAAAATTAAGAGAGTTTGACTGGGAGGTGTTAATGCATCCGCCGTATAGTCCTGACCTTGCACCTTCTGATTTCCACCTGTTTCGGTCTCTTAAGAATTCTTTAGGCAATGTCAGGTTAACATCACGAGAAGACTGCCAAAACCACTTGTCGCGGTTTTTTGAACAGAAGTCCCAAAATTTCTATAGTAATGGGATCATGTCTCTACCTACAAGATGACAAAAAGTTATCGAACATAATGGCACCTACATACTTTAGTTAAATGTAAATAAACTTTATTAAAAAATGTTTTGAATTTTCATATAAAATACGAAAAGACTTTTTCCCCAACCTAATATTTTGGAGTGTACGTGGCTCACAACAGTATATTTAGGTCTGAGAAGAATATTAAACAGTACCTATTTTATTTATTTATTTTTTTAAATACATATGTTATATAATTACAGTCATTTTTAAATGTTACATACGCCTTACCACAATTATAATTAAAATTAAATCAATAGATCATTTTTTATTACAAATAAAAAAAAAATGCGTTAGTCAGTTTAGTGTTTTTAGCGTTATGCATTTTGATGCTGAAAATAGTATTTTGTATACTTTATTTTTGTTCAACAGTAAAAAGTATAAAGTAGTGAAAAACAGTATATTACTGTTTTTAACAGTATAGTTGGCAACCCTAGTCACAACCGTCTTTAGAGCCTAAGCCAACCACACCTGCTCTTGGTGGTTCACTGAGGTGCCCTGCTGATTCTCTGAGGAGGTTCTGGCGAAAAGAGAGGTAGGGTCCGTAGGGTATTACGTATTTTTAAGCTGCCTTTCCCAATGTTTTCCAGTATATGCGATCCTCCGCTTTTTTGCGGAAAGATAAGAAATACATAACGAGCTCGGTGGCGTAGCGGTCATGACGCGGCTTCGACACCAACGCTCGTGGGTTCGATTCCCACATAGGACAAACATTTGTGTGCATGAACATGTCTGTTTGTCTTAGTCTGGGTGTTTTCTATGTATCAGAAGTATGTATTTACAAAAAAAAAATATTTACGTATGTTTATCAGTTGTCTAGTACCCATAACACAAGCTTTGCACTTAATTTGGGACTAGATGGCGCTGTGTAAAATGTAAAGAAATATTTATAAGAAATAGAAATAAATATATTTATATTTCTATTTCTTTCCGCATCCAATCGCTACCAGCCACATTTTCATCGGTCATCTGCACATCTAGAGAGTGGGCGCCCCACGCTTCGTCACCCCATAGATGGCATGCTCTCGAGGACTTTCCTCCCCCATCTGCCATCGCTGACTCGGCAGATGTGGCCAGCCCACTGCCACTTCAACTTGCTGACTCTAAGGGTGACAAATCAACATCGAGTTATGCTGCGCTGTACTGAGCTGTGCTGTGCTGTGTTTCTTAAGCTACGTTTTTTTAACAATCAACATCAAGCTGTGCTCCGCTGTGCTATGCTGCGCTGTACTGCGCTGTGCTGTGCAGTGTTTCTTTTTTTAACAATCAACATCAAGCTGTGCTGCGGTTTGCTTAGCTTAGTATTAAAAGTATATATTAAATTTCGACACAACACGTGTTACCTGACCTGTTTGAATGAGCTAATGAAACTCGTTCGTTCTTGTTTGTTTGTGCGCGCATACACTAGTGCGAGCGAGATGGGAGTACGAGAGTGAGAGAAACGTCTGAGGGCGATGGAGGCACGCAGCGTGCTCCATGTTTGAAAAACCTAGCACAGCTCGACATAGCGCAGCATGGCAGAGCTCCATAAAAACATAGCACAGTTCGGCACAGCGCGGCTCTGCACGGCGGGTTAGCGCGCCTCGCTCGAGACTGCTGCGTTTTTAAACAGAGCGTAGCCTCACATAGCGCAGCACAGCATGGTTTGTTTGTATCCTCATTTAAATATTAGACGAGCGAGTTGACCAAACATAGCACAGCGCAGTACAGCGCAGCATAGCTCGATGTTGATTTGTCACCCTAAGAGCTATGTCGACCACTTTGGTTCACTCTCATCTCTTTCCTTTCTGGTAACCTCACTCACTCGCAGAAACACAACAACCCTCAAGGTAGTTGTTATTTGGCTGCGGTATTTTGTGCGGTGGAGGTACATTCCCCAGTCGGGTAGCTTACAATTATGCTCCCTACCTCTCTTTCCGCCAGAGCTTCGTTTGTCAGTCAGCAGGGTGCACCGCGTGCAAGTGATGTTGGCCTTTAATCAAAGATGTTGATGAGTCTCTTACACCCCAGACTGCAATGCAAAGCAATGCAAACATAACTTTCACAGTCAGACCAAATTGCTTATGATAATGCATGACCAACATTAGTCCACAAGTTAACCAACGCTAATAAAATACATCGTGAATAAGGTTTTACGACGATATCGTCTGGCGAACGAACGGACAGCACTTCCAGCCTATTATTTTTATAGCTTCTCAATTGAATTCACTGGGAACATGCTGTAGCTGTAATGAAAGTGGCTGTATTAAAGTTATTTGCGTTGTGAAACTACTTATTGGTTGCAATGGCTTTTTAACCTTTCGCATGTTACCAGCCGGAACCCCACTATCGTTAGTAGATGCATGCGCCTGGCGTCGTTGCTTTGGTCGTCTCTGCTCCAGCTGCTGATTTTTTATGGTACAATATACGATGGAAATCGGCTTCAGCTTACTTGGTAGGGATGGTTAGATATGAATTAATTGAAACCCCTTATTAATTTAACATATTTAATCTCCGCCGCGGTGTTGCGCCGCGTAATGGTGCGGCGACACCGCCCTCATTACGACGCCATGCCGCTGTCGATCGATTGGTAATGATGGGAGATTATAAAATTAAAGACCACTAGAGTTTACGACACGACATTTACTCTAAATTGAATTTTCGGCTGAATATTCGGATTTTGCCTAATAAGTTTTTTCTCGATACCTCCAATGAACACTACGCCAACTCAAAACATACACATCCAGATACACACCGCTAATATGAGTTATACATTTACTTAGCGGTTTGTATTTGTCGATTTTGTTGTGTCTGTGTGTCTTTTATAAATAGAATTCAGGTAGCATAATGTTACTGAAGTAATGAATCGATTTAGATAAAAAAAAGAAAACTATCGAAATTGTAGTTGGCGTAATGTTCCTTGCAGGTATCGTTCTATGACAAGATAAACGTTGTCCTGAGTGGTTATCGGACGTAAAGAATACTGCGTCAGCCGGGGAGGTGCAATCACGCTAGCATTGCTCCTTCTATTGATAATGTATAATCATATTTAAATAAATATTTCTGGACAATTTACGCAGCGCCATTTAGTCCCAAATTAAGCACAAAATTTTTAATATAGTAATATTTTTGAAGAACCCCATGCTGTAGTCTCCTGGGAAAACTTGAGGTTTTCCCATGCTGTAGTCTCCTGGGAAAACCTCAAGTTTTCCCAAAACAATAAAAAATTTGACATATTTAATAAACCTTGAGGTTTTCCCAGGAGACTACAGCATGCATATATAGCAGCAGACTGTTCCAGTTTAGGCAGAAAACTCAGATTTTTCCTAATAATTGCAATATCTACGATAAGATAACTAGAGAAGCTCTACGGTGCGAGGAGCTCGTTTGTGTTATTGCATATATCAGTCAAATCGAACACACAAGTTAAGTAGGGTCAACCATAACCTGTCTATGGATGGCTTTGCTTATTTCGAGCACCTCCGTACTATAGAGAGCACGTTTAACCGTCGGTCGGGATGTTATCATTAGATAACAATCATTTAGTCTAGTCAGGTTTTTAGGCAGCTTGAAACCACTACCTCCGCCAATCTGCAGTTGAGCAGCGTGCTGGAGTAAAATGAATATTTTTTTCTGGACATATTATACAGCGGCATCTCATCATCATCAGGTAATTTTAGTCTCCAATACAGGAGCATGACCCTCTCTCTTCCGTCCCAGATAGAAGGAGGATTTGGCCTACACTCCCCACTTCCCTTAGTCACCTTGTACGACATCCTCGGGAAGATACGGAGTGATTCTATTCTAGTCTGCCGGAAACCACACGGCCCACAGCGACATCTAGTACTAAACTAAGCAAAGCTTGTACCTACTATCTATACTAGATAACTGATAAATATATATTTTTTATTACAAACATGTGATACATACAAAACATAGACTACTACACACTCCAAGACAAACAGACATGTTGAGGCACACAAATGTTTGTCTTGATCGGGGATCGAACCCGCGACTGGGTGCGACCTTGGAGTCAAAATAGCCATTGGACCACAGGGCTCGTCTAGTAAGCTTTAAACTCCTTCGATTAAGAGGAGATTCATATTCGAATAATGACAGTAGAATGAATTGTGGTCTGATAAAGGTAGCGATCCCTTAGAGAATACCCCAACCATTGCTCTCTCCATTGCTCGCTGTGCGACTTTTAGTCTGTGAACCAGCTCAATGGTCAGCGTCCAAGTCTCTGCACCGTAGGTCATAGCGGGCAGGACGCACTTGGAGGTTCTCTTAGTCGGGGATCGAATCCGGAACGAAGAAATTTGACGGTGAACCAAAGTGGTCGACATAGCCCTCAGAGACAGCGAGTTGAAGTAGCAGTGGGCTGGCCACATCAGCCAAGTGATGGCAGATGGGGGAGGAAAGTCCTAGAATGGAGGCCACGTATGGGGCGACGAAGCGTAGGGCGCCCCCTCTCTAGATGGACCGGCGACCTCAAAAAAGTGGCTGGTTGGATGCGGAAAGCGGAGGATCGCATATGGTGGCAAGGATTGGGAAAGGCCTAATCTACCCACTGCTGTATAGCAGTGGGTAGATATAAGCTGATAATGATGATGATGAACGGTAGAGTCAAGATAAATGCATCGTACGAGATTGAATACTTTCGAAATGTCGTAACAGTTTTGAGAAAAAAATCGTACGTGGCAGATGACGTAGTTAAAATGCCGTAGGCAATTTGATCTACACTACTTTGCGTGCTTCCGCCACCAATTAGTTCATGCAAATTACTGCCGGCCGGCACCCACCCACTACTGTTAGTAGTTACATGCGACTGCCATGGCTGCTCCAGCTGCTGTGGTCGTCTCGGCGAATCTCCAACATCTGAAACAGAAGAAACATGCGACTGCTGCCGCCCCGACTGCCGTGGTCGTCTCTGCGACACGTGTGTCGCCTGTACGCGAGGCATCCTCAGTCGATCTGTAGATGTTGATGGTTAGAACAACATCCTACAAATGACTAAAATAAAATAAAATGTCGTACACTGTAAATACCCTCTATAAAGATGTAACCTGTCGATACTCAAGCAATTTGCCCTTGGTTATCTCGGTAATGGCCACGCCTACGTGCGGTAAGTGTTCCAAGAAAAAAAAAAAGTTTTATTTTGCAAAATTGCTCCTTAATAGCCACTCACATCTTGCACTCATCTCGCTTTTAAAACGCATATTCATTAGATCATAATTTCCAGTAATCTCGATTATAAAAATGTAGTGATGGTTGTGTATCGATTTTAAAATGTCGATAAAATAATTGATTGATTCTTTGTTAGTCGAGATTGTCGAACCCTTTAACGAGAATATTTAACAGATTTTTGATATGTTTTTTTGTTTTTTTTATCGCTAAGATAGACATTATGTATACGAGCTGACTGACGGTAAGTACTCATCATTGCGTATAGAAGCTTGTAACATAACGACATGACATGTTCCTTCAGCCGGGAATTAGCTTAAGATAATAATACAAAGGCTTTAGATCTTTGATTTCAGAGCCGTAATTAAAATACAAAAAAAAAAAAGACTAGCATCGCTCACGCCTTGTAGAGCCTGTAAAAATGCTCACTTGTAGAACCACATGCTGTGTAGTTTCCAGAAAAAACATAGTCAGAAATTAATCTCATTCTCCAACGTCAGAGTTCGATAGAAGAAACGACCCGGGGAATTGCACAGTACAAGACTATTTAGCATTAAAAATTTTTAGTTGATAGCGAGTGGTGTCACACCACTTCTAAAATTACAATCACTCACTTTTAAAATTACAAGTATAAAATGTATGTTTGTTCGTGTTTCACGTCAAAATAGAACAATGTATCGAAGTGAACTTCGACACAAATTATGTGATTTGCCTACTTTTCAAACCACTACGCAGAATAAGTCACAAAGCCCATGTAATTACACAAACGAAAATGTTTTGAACGAAATTGTGAGAATTCACAATTTACTAAAAGTTTCAAAGAGCATAAATTAATTTTTACTTCTCAAGCACTTGTGTAAACTTGAGTTTTACGACTGTTTCTCTTCTGAGGCTATCGGCGGAATAATAAAATTAATTAAGACGTATTTTATGCTGCGAGCTGCATGG
Organism: Hypsopygia costalis; assembly: GCA_937001555.2. Classification (NCBI taxonomy): domain Eukaryota; kingdom Metazoa; phylum Arthropoda; class Insecta; order Lepidoptera; family Pyralidae; genus Hypsopygia; species Hypsopygia costalis. The sequence continues at coordinate 16,956,063 of OW443349.2, read as the reverse complement.
GAATGCGGAAGGTTCGATTCCTGGTTACAGCTGTGACTATAATTTTATATGTAGTTTTAAGTGTTGTAACGTATATAGTGTCATTTCCCTACAAATTAGCTAATATGTGATATTTTTGGTTTCATTAGTACCTTTTGACATAAATACGTCTTTAAAATTGCGTACTCAGGGAGGCAATTTAAAAAAAATCTAATGATAATAAAATCGGGGGATACAGTTTGGTGTTCCAGCTACAGATCTGGCATTTCCATGAAAAATTCAATTAGACCACTGGCTGGGTAGATGAAGGATCAAAGAATTTATTACGCTAAGTAAGGACTGTGGATCATTGCGTGCGGGGGAGGGGGAAGCGCTGCCATTTTGAGATAATTTTAGTGTATATGTCGCAGTAAGATAGATAAAGCCGTAATATAGTTATATCCCTAGGGATATAATTATATACCGTAACATAGTTATACGAAAGCGATTCATTACTATCTCCCTGTTGGGAGTCAGTCTAATCGAACACGCAAGTTAAGCAACGACGGCCGTTGCCTATCCGTAGATGGGTTTATTTATCTTGAGCTTTCCGTGCTACGAAAAGCACGTTAAGCTGTCGGTCCCGGCTGTTGTCAATAGATGACAGTTATTAAGCCAAATCAGTGGCCTTTAGGCTGCTTGAAAACACTGGCCTGCGCCAATCCGCAGTTGAGCTGCGTTGTATGCTCTAAGCCCGTTCAACTGAGGGAAGATCCATATCTTCTCTAGCTTGAGCTTCTACAGTTGCACATTTCCTGTAGGCTGTGAAAAGACTTCTAGACTTTTGTTGCGCACTACCGCATTTTCAATGCAATTGGTATTGAAGATGCTTAGCTTTTTTAATCTGCTTGTTCAAAGCTACATACTCTGTCGAAGTTCTTGCAAATGCAGCACCTCTCGTTACCTCTTCATAAGAGCTAGAGTATTTGAATATATATTTTTTAAATTGTAAATACACATTTGTTTGCACTAGATTTCAAATATAATTAAATCACGTTATTCTATTTAAACATTTCTAAGATCGACGACATTACATTTGGAGCCAAGAAAATATGTACCACTTCCCGACTGTTGACTTCAAAAATAGTGATGTGTAAATACTGACTTGAAATATCGATATTATTTAAAAATAAATGCTTCCACAGGCGGCTATTTTTCCGTGGAGTTCGGAAAAGTAAAATTTATATAATAAAACCTCTACGAAAATACACGTAGATGTGCTTTTATGGTCACCGTGGTCACTGTCGACCGTAACCTGTTCATGGATGGGTTTATTAATATTAAAAACATTGGAAAATTGACGAAAAAATTAAATAAAAGTAAAAACATTTTCCCATAAAAATAGTATTGATTTTTCAAAAATCCTACGTATGTATATCATCTATATGTCGCAGCCAATTCGTAAAATCCGCCGCATTAAGTAACGTCTAGCTGTTTTAAAAAATGGCGGAGCCATTTTTTAAACCCGCCTTTTTATCGTAATGATTACACGACCAAATTGTTACCTGATTGTGTATCACCAAGAATACTATAATAATAGAATCAAATAGCTTGGCTATTTCTAACTACGGTTATAATAACACAAAGCTAACCAAAAGATAATTTAAATGCAATCTGCCTAAAGTTAGCCGTTTTGTAATGTGGCGGTTCTACCAATTGGCTGCGACATATATATATATATATATATATATATATATATATATATATATATATATATATATATATATATATATATATATATATATATATATATATATATATATATATATATATATATATATATATATATATATATATATATATATATATATATATATATATATATATATATATGTTAGAGTTAGACAATTCTCATTTATAATTCTACACGTTACTTCAAAGGGATTGCGGCATTAAGTTCTCAGATATCAGTATCACGTACAATTACAACAGGGACATAAATCTAAATTAAATTTACATGATTATCTATTGTCATAACTTTCAAAACTGCTGGATTGCATTCATAATGTTCATGTATTTCAAAATTACCATTATTCACATCCATTGGTTAGCTCAGAACATAAATTCATGTTATTCTGTTTGTAAATTTGATCAAATTTCGTGATACATTTAAAGTGCTTGTTGTAGCTATCGAATTGATCGGAATTTTAATGGTATGTTTACTTCCAATTATGGAAGTTTAATTTGTAATTGATCTTAACAATAATTATTATGGCGGCTCTGGCAGGCAGATAATTATAATACACAGGCCTCAGATCACAAAACACTTAATAGAGGTTTTCTATCTCTATTAAACCATCTTTGAGGCATATTTATGAGGCCATGGTTGCTCTTTACCTGCGAAACCTAAATGAAAGAAAATAAAGAGAAAAGAAAAGGGAGGTGAATATTTCCATTAAAAAAAAAAAGAAAAATTCACCTCCCCCCTACCTATGATTTTTAGCTGCTTACTAATCCGTCCACAATACCTAAATTAAACTAAATATTGAATCCGTCCACAAGAAGAACAACAAAGGAGGTTTACTAAAATATATTTTAGGAAACTTCCTTTGTCTACCCATATTTAATTTAAAATGAACTAAAAGTTTACCACATGACGTCATTATGCAAAGCACTGATGCCAAATATTTACAAACCATTTCAAATATTCGCAGTTTGCAAAGTGTGACCGACCACACTCATGTAAACCTCCGATTTGTTTTAGTTATTGAATATAAATTTGCTTACCTAAAAATGTTCTGTAAACAAACGTGTGAGTGCTATTTAAATATTTTTTTCCCGTATTTTGAACAAAATCAACATTTGGGAAATATCGATGACTGCAATGTACAGTGTCCCGGATATAAGTGTAACCCTAAAAGCGATGTGAAAATAGATCACAAAATTATCGACAAAAATAAAATTGTATTAAAAAATTAAAAATATATGTTTTCTATTTTTTTCTTCAGAAATTATTATTATTAATTATCCATTTTTCATTTATTGTTCTTTTTTACAAAAAAATGTATTTACAATATAAATATAAAAACATAATATTATAAATACAAATTACTATAAATAGAGTTATTGTTATTATTATTTTCCACTCAGGAATATTACTAGGAAATGGAACAATAAACATTATTACCCTAGTCTTATCCCACTGTTGGGATACCGCCACGCTTAATGCTACATTATGATTTAACGAATTAATATGTAATAACATTACTGGTATTTAAATAGTTTAGGATCAAAACAAATTTGCAAATGACTTATAATGTACTCTACAAATTGTTTTCCGATTGTAATCATCATCATCATTATCAGCCTGTATCTACCAACTGCTGGATATAGGCCTTTCCCAATGCTTTCCACTATATGCGATCCTCCGCTTTCCGCATCCAACCGCTACCAGCTTTTTTGAGGTCGTCGGTCCATCTAGAGAGGGGGCGCTCTACGCTTCATCGTATTGTAATCATAATTTCAACAAAATTCATGATAATATTATTGACAAATCAATGATAATAATATCTTTATTTGCACAAGATATGGTATACAGAGGTGATACAGTTGTGTTGAGTACTCACACTCACTCAATTAACTATACGCAAATTGTTTACAAAAATAATAGTAATACCTACGTAGGTAGGATAAAAAAATCTCTGTTGTAGGTCAAGTTGTAGAACTTGACCTACAACAGAGATTTTTTTTCCCCTAGTTAGTGCTTGGATACAATAATTTTTATTTTCATTCAGTCAGATAAACAGTTACTTTTAAAATTGTGAACTATTTAACTTTTGGTCTCAGTTTGGCCAGGGATCTTATTATATATGAAAACACATACATAGCGTTGCAGCTTTTGAGATATTTCGCTGATCGATAAATGTAACGTTTATCGATAGTTTTAACAACACTGAAACTTAGAACATTCTTGAGAGATTTAAATCACGTAATCACGTTGAATACTATTGTATGTCTGAGAATCTTGTTTACATCGATTTTGTATTTTGTTCGTCTATTTTATAGAAGTCGGAAACATGGAGCTTTCGCGTTTGTTTTTCACATCAATTTCGATAATTCGAAAACAATTTTTAGGGGTGTCAAAAATCCTCAAAAATGCCTCACGTGTTTAATGTACGCCTCCTTACTTCGAAGTTTATTCTTATGCAAAAATATATATACCTAATCAAACATCAAGTACTCGTGCCAAGCTAAAATGCAAACAGCTATACGATACCTTGTTTTCCTATACTGTGACGATAATATCACGTATGCATTTTAAAAGTGCACCGTACCACCGTTTTATGCAGATGCACTTTATATAACACTAGAGGTAAGATAAGTTTTATGTTACATTACCACTGACAGACTAGTTCTGTCGTCTGCTGACATGTCATTCAGAGTGCTGTGCACGCGTGATAAGGTGATAACTTCAAGCGAATGAAATGTGCAAAACAGTTCTATTTTTGTTTGACGTGAAGTTGGAGTGTATTTAATTTTAGAATGTTAGTGTTTATAGCGATGTTATGAGAATACTGTTGTTTATGGCCATGTTCGAATGGGATCTGTATTTTAAATTTACGATATAGGGGGCTTTTATATGCTTTTATGGGGCGAGAAATCAGTCTAGCTATGTGTAAACTGTGGGAAAATTTGTTTTCTTTTAAAAAACGCCGTAGGAAGACCATACAGGTACTTCAGGAGACTACACTATGGGGCTCTTAAAGAAAAGCGTGAAGAGGCTTTTTACAGGGTCGACAACGCGTGAGTAATGTTCCTGAGTGCTTAGTGCAAGTTTTTTGGTCACATTCGAAGGTGACACGTTTACAAGCCGACCAAATTGAGAAAAAGTTTCATATTATGAATTTACCAGACGCGTATTACATACACAAATTGGCCGGGTTGCTCGCTTCGAAAGAGCATGTAACCCATACGATTTTGATATGTGACACGTCTCTTATAAATTCACAACATGAGAGTTCTCCTCTATTTGATCGATTTGTTTACGTTAACATTATCGAACGCGAACAAAAAACTTGCACTAAGCACTCTGAAGGCTAATTCTTGTAATTATTTTACGATCGCAGAATGAAAGTTGACCGAATCGAGATTGAATTGTGAATTGATTAAGAATTAAATACTTGATTTATTAATTCATCATCATCATCAGGTTCATTTTATTCTCGACTACAGGAGCACGACCCTCTCTCGTCCGTCCTAGACGGAAGGATGATTTGGTCTACACTCCCTACGCTGGCCAGACGGGTTGGGGAGGGATTTATTAATTAATTATTATCAATTCTTATTACTAACAAAATGTCATTCGTAGTTTGTTTAATTTTCGGTCATATTTTACATAATCCCATTTGAAGTTTCATATTGTGATACGAGAATATCATATTTGACATTTTGTGAGAATGTGATTGGTTCGGAACTGAATTTTGACTACATTTTAATTACGAGAATTACCCCTCTGGTTTCGCATGCAAGTGTTTATAAGCTGCGACGATTGCTTATCTATGAAGCAGTGAGGCAGGTCATAAGTTTGTTTTTTTATTCCAGTGATATATAAAAACACCTAAAATTTTCTAAAATAAACCTGTACTCATTGAAAAATCATTCATACATAAAATTAAAGGTTATTTTTTTTCTCGGTTATAAAATTTAACATTTATTATGAATTAGTTCTCTATATCCGACAAGAGACCTTGCACACGGAGACAGCGACTCGTTTCAAAATAATTTCAGTGTACCATTGACCTGATTATGAGACATTTATCTGATTATTGTGATCCAGAGACGGATTGAAGCGATGCTATAATATGGGGTTACTGGGTATTAGTGACCGACGAATATATATTTTATTATTATTTATCTCTTTTTAATCACGGGTCAAGCCCGGTCATTTGATAGGCATGCGCGGGGATATGGATCCAACGCGTAGAGGCCCCTTTGAGAAGTTTGATGTAATGTTGTACGCCCGCCGTAACCCGCTCCAGGATATTATTGTTATATGTTTTATTATTAGTTATTTATGGTATATATTTATTGATTAGATATAATGTACACATAATAACAAACAATGTTCAACTACTATAAAGAAAAATGATAACATTCATAATACGAGTAATGCCTGGGGTACTACATATTTCTGAGTTAGGCTTAGATCCACTCTTTTCATTTTCTTTATATACTAAACTAGCTAGCTGTATATAAATGAATAGAAAGCTGAATAGTATTTTTTTATTATTTATTTATATTAATAAAAATAAATAAATTTTCTAATATGAAAGTAGCCTACGTTACTCCTTGTTACATCAGCTATCCGGTAGTGAAAATCCCGTCATAATCGGTCTAGCCGTTTCAGAGATACGCCGGAACAAACAGACAGAAGACAGACAAAAATTGTAAAAAATGGTATTTTGGTATTCGTACCGTGTAAACATTCATATTATTATGCATTTAGTAAAAAGCGGTTGTTTTAATATTACAAACAGACACTATAATTTTATTTATCTCTATAGATAGTTAAATATACATATTCGTAAATGAGTTGTTCTTCATACTTGAACTAGTTGAAATGAACTTCGAAGTTTCTAATGAGTAATGACAGGATTTCCATATTAAGTCTGAAATGACGACTTAAAGAGAGCTAGGGTTCGTAATTGTAAGCTACCCGACTGGGGAATGTACCTCCATCTCACAGAATACCACAGCCAAATAACAATTCCCTTGAGGGTTGTTGTGTTCCTGCGAGTGAGTGAGGTCACCAGAATGCAAGGAGATGCTGCGTTGGCAGCGGGGGTGGCGGCGCGCGAGCGATATTTTATGTTGCGAGCGTTAATATGGCTACGGTAACCGCTTCACATCAGACGGGCCGAACGCTTGTCTGCCACCCGACGTAGTATAAAAAAAAAAAATGTTTAGCACTCTATGTACTATGTAAGTATTTAGCGGTCAGCCAGTTTGATATATCTGTTGTACTTTGTTGTTATAAATACTCAAAGGTTGGTTGAAACTAGAGATGGGCAAAATGCGGGTCATTTACGATAAATAAATAAATAAATATTTATGGACAATTTACACAGTGCCATTTAGTCCCAAATTAAGCGCAAAGCTTGTGTTATGGGTACTTGTCAACTGATAAATGTACCTACTTAAATCCTTTTTTTTTTTGTAAATACATACTTATAATACATAGAAAACACCCAGACCAAGACAAACAGACATGTCCATGCACACAAATGTTTGTCTTGTGCCGGAATGGAACCCGCGACCTCGGACTCAAAGTGGCCATTGCTAACCATTCGACCACCGAGCTCGTCTAATGCCCAAAAAGTATTTATAAATTCCCTAATGCTTATGCCGATCGTGCCTGTCTTTCGAGCTCTCGCTTGCACGCTGTGCTCAGGTGGAACGTGACAATGAGTCATGTTTTTTCGTGCGTGCACCCGGCCTTCATCGATTTATAAGACGTTATCAAAGAAATATATTTTCCTGCCTTACTGTGTTTTATTTATAGCTTCATAAATCTACCTATACTATAATATTTTTCCTCCCTCACTGTGCTACATACGTAACAACGTGCGTCATTAAACCTAGGTTTGAAAATAGTTGTTTTTATTTTTATATTTACGAGTAATTGTTTACAATAGCAATGATACTTTATTGAACCGCCATTAATGATAGATTAGTTTTCCTTACAAACATATTTAATTAGCAATCACTTAATTTATTTGTTTTCTCGTAATAAATATACCATTTTACTTTATTGCTTGTGTTTCTATGTCATTATTGTAAAAACGGTACTTAGTAACTACGACGTAGTAACTAAAAAAAAAAAAAGTTTTTTTTTTTTTAATTTTACAACACTGTCATAGAAGTCACATAGTCAAAGACAAACCGGTATACTTATAACACACAGATGTTTTCAGGCAATTTTTGCTCTCGCCATCAGTTACTTCATGTAAACCACTGCCGGCCGGCACACAACCACTATCGTTGCCGCGTGTACACATTACACCAGGGTTTCCCAACCAGGGGGGCACGCCCCCCTAGTGGGGCGTGTCCCCTAGAGGGATGTCAAGGGGGGCTTGAGACGTTTCTGTTTTCAATAGAAAAATTATTTCAATGCGTTATATGAAGTAAACACTGTAGGGAGAATGCAAGCTCAAGTATCTCACCAGTATTGTCACTATACCACAGAATAATATACTCTGAACTATACTCCCTAGTACTCTTATAGATTGGTTGAAAAAACGTTTTAATTTAGTCAAAGTTCATTTTGTGATTCTTTTTGTACAAAATAATGCGATTTTTATTGAAGGTAGGTACTTACTTACTGAAAAAAATTGGTTGCCTGTAAAGTCGGTATACGGGCGAAAGTTTTACGTGACAACTACTTTGAGTGGTAAAATGTTTTCGAGTGGAAGGGACGCATGCCTTTCACTTTTTATGTCTGTCTCTCTCGCTCTTAGAAGGGACGCGTGCCTTTCACTCGCTCTCATTGTAAGCGCATAACGTGAGCCAGTTTCTTGAAGTGTCACCCGGCTAACCAATTTATAAGACGTTGTCACGTCAAAATATTTGCATGAAAATTTTATTTGTGATCCGGGGAGCCTTGATGTAAAAAAGGTTGGGAAACCCTGCATTACATGATAATTCCTTGCGTAGAGTCGAAGCACGTGTTGCAAAGACGACCACGGCAGTCGGGGCGGCGGCAGTCGCATATTTCTTGTTTCAGATGTTGGAGAGTCGCAGAGACGCCCGCAGCAGCTGGAGCAGACACGACCAAAGCAGCGGTAGTCGCATGCAACTACTGATGGTAGTGGGTGGGTGCCTGCCGGCTGTAGTTTGCATGAACTAACTGGTGGCGGAAGCACGTAAAGCAGTATAGATCAAATTGCCTGTAAATCTGACTTCCGCAAAATAACACCTGAATCAATTAACTAACACAGATGGTTGTCTTGTGCGGGGGTCGAACCCGCAACCTCGGAGTCAAAGTGGCCATTGCTAACCATTCGACTACCGAGTCCGTCATGTCTTTTAAATTGCGTCAGACGTTATTTAGCCATTCCACTAAAGGGCTAGTCGACGTATAAGATCAACAATTATATATGGAATTTGTTTGGTTTCCCATCCATCTTGTTATACAAACTTTTACGTATATCTTTTGTTCTACCGCGTATTGTCCGGTCGATGATTGTTGCTGCGAATAAATAGAATGATCTCAGTAGTGATCTGTCTTTCGGTGTGAACAGACCGTGTAGTTATAATGTGATGTAGTGTAGTTTTTGATTATGGAGTGTAGTTTTGGATTTTGGGAGTACCATATACGTAGAAGGTAGGTCGACGAAGCGTTCCTTCTAAAGAAAGTGGCTGTATGTGGAGAATAGTAAGCGTCTCTTTGCGTTCTATATAAATTATATCACGGGGAGTGCTCCGATGAGCTGTTTGATTTGATATCTGCCACTGAATTCCACTATCGTACAACTCGCCACAAATTAAAATTCCATCCATATCATCTTGATAATTGGCGATCTACTACAGTACGTTTCCTAAGACATTTCATACCACGAACAGTGAAACTGTGGAATCAACTTCCCTCAGCGGTATTTCCGAACAACTACGACATGGGTGCCTTCAAGAACAGACTTATCATTTTCCTTAAAAGGCTGGCAACGGATCGGCGACCCCTTGGTGTCGCTGGTCTCCATGGGCAGTGGTGATTGCTATCCACCAGGTGACCCACATGCTCGTTTGCCCCCCTCTCACATAAAAAAAAATTTGGTGTATTACACACAAACGTATTTGGTGGAAAGTAGTGGGGAAGGCTGTATGGTTTCCGGCAGACTAGAATAGAATCACTTCGTCTCTTCCCGTGTATGTCGTACAAGGCGACTAAGGGAAATACATTATCAAATATCGATCAGGCCTCCCCAACCCGTTTGGCCAGCGTGGGTAGTGTAGGCCAAATCCTCCTTCCATCTAGGACGGACCAGAGAGGATGGTGCTCCTGTAGTGGAGACTAAAATGGACCTAATGATGAAGATGATGATGATGTTTGGGGAAGGCTTATATCCAGCAGTTGGTAGATACATGCTGAATATGGTAAATAAATAAATATACCAGGACAAATTACACACTGCCATGTAGTCTAGTAAATATTTTATTTTGCAAATAATACATAGTACATAGAAAACACTCAGACCAAGACACATACATTATGGAAATATCATCATCATCTTATGCTTGTTTGTAAAATCAAATTCAGATTTATTTGTTAAATTAGCAGAAACAAGAAGCAGGCCAGTTCAACTTAGGTCACAATACAAAAAGTTGGCATATGGCGGACATAAAACAGCTTTGTTGAGTAAAAATATGACTGGTATGGCCCCCATTATTTTTAATAAATTACCAGATAGTTTTAAAGTTTTAGATTTTTCGACATTTAAAATTAAATTGAAATTATTTTTGACTAATAAAAATTCTATTATAATATAAAATAATATTTAGACGATAATGTGACGGAATTTTATTGACATTTTAAATCATTTTTTTTATTATTCATGTAAACATTAAATTATTGTATGTCCATAAGGACAGGGCATAGTGATACACTACTTATTACAATTGTTAACCTTAATACCTGTGTTCCACAGTAAATACATTTCGACTGTTTTTTTTTTTAATACAAACAGACATGTTCATGCACACAAATATTTGTATTGTACAAAAAACAGGTTGGATACACAGTACACAATATTTATTTATAAGCTGCGTATGATAGTAGGAGTACTTCGTCTCATAGAATCTTCTTCTTCTTCCTCCGGTCCCATGTCTTTTGGGGTCGGCCCTCCTAATCTTATTTTTTTTTTCTTTTTTTTTTATACTACTTCGGGTGGTAGACAAGCATACGGCCCGCCTGATGTAAATCGGTTACCGTAGCCATATTAACGCTTGCAACATAAAATATTGCCCGCGCGCCGCCACCCCCGCTGCCAACGCAGCATCGTCTTCCTTTCTTTCTGGTGACCTCACTCACTCGCAGGAACACAACAACCCTCAAGGGAATTGTTATTTGGCTGCGGTATTTTGTGAGGTGGAGGTACATTCCCCAGTCGGGTAGCTTACAATTACGCTCCCTACCTCTCTTTTCGCCAGAGCTTCGTTTATAAGTTAGCAGGGTGCACCGCGTGCAGGTGAAGTTGGCTTTGGTTCAAAGATGTTGATGAACCACTTACACCCCAAAATTATTACGCCATTCCGATCGTATCTGCGTCATATCAGGGTGTTTAAGTATATACTTCATCTCATAGAATACCGCTGCTAAATAATCATTCCCTTGAGGGATGTTGTATTCCGTTGAGTGAGCGAGGACACTAGAAAGAAAGATTTGCTGCGTTGGCAGTGGTGGTGGCGGCGCGCTAGCGATATTTCATATTGTGAGAGTTAATATGGCTACGGTCACATCAGACAGGCCATACGCTTGTCTGCCACTCGATATAGCATAAAAAATTTATATTTTTTATAAATAAATATACTACTTACGTCAAGTGGCAAATACATGACTCACCTCATAGTACCAATATGCCTAGTTTGAGCAATAATAAATATTTCACCCTCTAGTTTCCGATGAGTCAACAGAAATGCCAAATACTATTGTTTGTCGGAAGTCAATGGAAAAAAAAAATGGGCACCTACTCAGGTATTTTGTTAATGACTGTTATCTACTCTCCCGTCATTTGTATTGTTAAACCAAATGTTACTTTGTATATTATCATTCAATAAGAGATATGTTAAGAGGCTCATTCATCCAGTTGTTATCTGTCCTTTGAAGAGTATACTTGTGTAAATGTAGTGTCGTGAACACGTGATTATAATGTGTAGTGTAGTTTTTGAGTAGGAGCGGTAAGAAAAAATTTGCAAAATATAAATATATTTTTTTATACTATGTCGGATGGCAGACAAGCATACGGCCCGCCTGATGTGAAGCGGTTAAAGTAGCCATGTTAACGCTCGCAACATAAATTATCGTTTATATCGCACGCGCGCCTGCACCCCCGCTGCCAACGCAGCATCTTCCATTCTGGTGACGTCACTCACTCATGACGCTGGGTGTCAAACACACATACGTTCCACTTGATGTAAGCAGTTATTGTAGTAGGCAAGTAGACGCTCCATAAACCGGTAGTAATGCTCTCCCGTTAGCACCCTCGCTGCTTACGCAGTATTATTACGTCTCGTAACCTCACTCAATCGCAAGAATACAACAGAAGGCCAATTCTCGTAATTTTTCTACGAACGCAGATTGAAAGTTGACCGAATTGAGCTTGAATTGTGAATTGACTAAAGTTATATATGTATGTACTTGATTTCATAGATTAATTATTATCAATTCTTGTTGTTGGCAAAGTAACATTCTTAGTTTACAATCCCGCTTAAATTTACCGTAAATCTACCGTCGAAGCTGAAACCGATTACCATTGGTTTTTTTATTCTAAAAATTGGTCTTAGATCTTCAGCTTAGTCGGCAGAACTGCCCCCTTACCACCATCTCTTATTGCGATTCAATAACTGAATAGAATGCTTATTCATACCAACTAGCGACTCTATTTCAAATGGAAGAGAGTCGCTTATTCATTGGTATGAATTGCATGAATTGAAAGCGACTCTATTCCATTTGAAATAGAGTCGCTTTTTCAATAAGCAATCTATTCAATTATTAAATCGCAATAAGAGATGGTGGTGGTGTGAGGGGGCTGTCCAAAGCAACAATCTAAGCAGTAGTTTCATTTTCGCATTCAAAAATCCCAATGGGAATCGGCTTCTGCTTGCTCCCTTTCTTTCTTTCAGTAGACCCCCAGTTCAATACATTAATTACAAGAAATTTCAGACAACAATAATAACTTTTTTCTCTTTTGTTACAGATAATATAGAACACAGTATGTGCTGCGTAACGTAGACAGCGTTACGAAAAGGAATTCAGTGTTTTTTTTTTTTTATAAAAAATTGACATTAAATCAGTTTATATGTGTGAGAAAGTGGGCTTCGAGAAGATGACCAACATCAATCCTGAGACCCGGATTATGATGATGCGGTCTACCGACGGTAGAAATACATACAGGAGACAGGTGAGTGAATAGTGAAAATTCATTTTTTATTTACAAACGAATAGTAATAAAACTAATAACATTATAAGTATATCAGTATACATAATAAATTTTGGGGTGTAAGTGGTTAATCAACATCTTTGAATCAAAGCCAACTTCACCGGCACGCGGTGCACCCTGCTGACTGAGAAACGAAGCTCTGGCGAAAAGAGAGGTAGGGAGCGTAATTGTAAGCTACGCGACTGGGGAATGTACCTCCACCTCATAGAAAACCGCAGCCAAATAACTCCCTAGAGGGTTGTTGTGTTCCTGCGAGTGAGTGAGGTCACCAGAAAGGAAGGAGATGCTGCGTTGGCAGCGGGGGTGGCGGCGCGCTAGCAATATTTTATGTTGCGAGCGTAAATATGGCTACGGTAACCGCTTCACATCAAGCGAGCTCTTCTATAAGAGCTCGATGTGAAGCGAGCGAGAGGTTTACTTTCTATATGTTCTCCAATGATTCGAAAACTGGACCAGCCCTTACGATTAACAATTCTAGAAACCCTAGTAGGTAATCCTATTGCCGATCATTACTTTATGCAATCAACGGGTTTAAGGGTGAACATTGCCCTCATAGTACGGCTACTGCTTTGATCAAGATTACTGACGACATTAGATGTGGTATGGAGAATCATCAGCTCACAGTATTAACTTTGCTTGATTTTAGTAATGCTTTTAATGCCGTTGATTTTGACATTCTTTTAGGAGTTCTCTCTTCTCTTAAGATATCTCCAGCAGTGTTTGATTGGTTTCATAATTACCTGTACGGGCGTCGGCAACGTGTCAAAATAGATAGCTCCAATTCCGCTTGGTGTGACACAACTGCTGGCGTGCCGCAGGGTGGTGTGCTGTCTCCTTTGTTATTTGCTATATTTATTACTTCAATAACTTACACACTCTCTTCTTCCTATCACCTTTATGCAGATGATTTGCAGATTTATTCTCAGGCAACGTTTGATAATATTGCACAAGCTATTTTACAGACCAACAATGACCTAGAACTGATCTCATCTTGGAGTAAACGATTTGGACTGAAAGTAAATCCAACAAAGTCGCATACTATTATTATAGGCAGCCCGACGTTTATTTCCAGGCTTGATGTTTCTCAAATTCCTTCGGTTGTGTTTGACGGTATCTGCATTCCTTTCACTACGTCAGTCAAAAACCTGGGAGTTATTTTTGACTCCACTATGTCCTGGAAGGCTCACGTGGCCGAGGTAAGCAGGAGAATGTTTGCGGCTTCGTCGTCTCTTCGTCGTCTCAGAAATTTTCTACCCACTGCCACTAAAGTTGCTCTTGCACAATCCCTACTCCTACCTATCCTCGACTATGCTGATGTGTCTTATCCGGATCTAAACGTAGATTTAATGAACAAACTAGAACGTCTTCAAAATTTGTGCATCAGATTTATTTATGGCTTACGTAAGTATGACCACGTATCTCACTATAGGCATAAACTTAAATGGCTTTCTATACGCCAGCGTAGAAATATGCACATTCTATCCTTCCTATATACTATACTTTTCAATCCTAAAGCTCCTTCGTATCTTAAAGACTCCTTCGTTTTCTCCTCTTCATCACATGGTCTCTCTCTACGTTCCACTGAAAACCTTACTCTTTTGGTACCTCCTCATTCTTCCAAATTTTTCAATCAATCTTTTAATGTTCAGGCAATCAGACTTTGGAATACCTTACCTGTAGCTATCAGAACGGCAAAGTCTATTGATATTTTCAAAAAACAAGTTAAAAATCATTTCCTTGCTTTGTAATTCCATTCCAACTTTAGTAAACCGACATTTTTATATGTATTCATATTTATTTATTTATTTATTATATATTTTATAATATATATTATATGTATTTTTATTTATTATTCAATTATTTATCATGATAAATCTTCGTATA
The DNA here is from genome assembly GCA_937001555.2 of Hypsopygia costalis. Lineage (NCBI taxonomy): Eukaryota > Metazoa > Arthropoda > Insecta > Lepidoptera > Pyralidae > Hypsopygia > Hypsopygia costalis. The sequence goes on along the minus strand of OW443349.2, from coordinate 16,941,010 downwards.
TACATAATAATGATTCTCATAATATTACGATACTTCTAGTTTTCATTATTATTATTTTTTTGATTTGCGAATCCTGCCCACTCCATGCACAAATTCGTTACCCTAAGGTTGCCTTGAAAAGATTGCTCTCAGCAATAAGGCCGCCTTGTTGCATATATACAACTCTGTAATAATTTATTGATTCACTGTCCTTCTAATTTGTATTATGCAAATAAAGCATATTCTATCTATCTATCTATCTATCTTTTCTGTAATAAAGTTTGATCGGTAGAATTAGTGTTACATTTCACCGGAACACCATGGCGGCGCAACCAGTCGCCGCTTCCAACAAAATGTATACAACTCTATAGAGAGATACTCACCTGGTATCCGACTGGTGGCTCAACCAATTTGGCGGATGGACTGCACTCGGACGCGTGCACAGAATGTTACTGGTCGCTCCGCCGCCACGCTGGTGGCGCCACCACTAATTATTACTATAGCTGTATTGTGTCTCACTTTCGACGTACATACAGCAGTAGTGCTTATCTCTTCGAGGTCCATTTTGATACTGACTCAGTGTGTTGTGAAGACTCCGGTGTCGGTACCTATGGTGTCTAGTTTGGTAGCTTACAGACACCACGGTGGCGCGCCTGGTTGCGCCGCCATGGTGTCCCCATGAAATGTAGCGCTTAGTGGGGTGTAAATGAGACGCCATGCCACGATAGACTGTCGGAAAACGCCATAATGTAATGGGCCCAATAGCTTTCGGAGTTAGACAGTTGTCACTGGCCTACTGCCACTTTTGAGTGCTTACTGCGAGTTTTTTGTTCGCGTTCGATCATGTCAAAGTAAACAAACTGACGAAATAGAAAAGAACACTAATATTGTGAGTTTACCAAACGCGTGTTACATATAGAGCTGCCAACCCTCCGGGTTTGACCCGGAATATACGGATTTGAGTAGTGCATATCCGGGCTACGGGTTTTAAATCGATATGTCCTATGCTATTATATTTATTTGATATAGGTAATATGCCAGTTACTTATTTGATTTTAATAAATTATACCTACCTAAAAATATGTTTTATTACAACAAAAAAAATAGCAATTTTTCAAAAATCTCCGGGTCTGGTCTCTTTGACAAGTGGCAGCTCTAGTTACATATCCAAATTAGCCGGGTTGCTCACTTCAAAATGTGAGCAAGTAAGCGACATAATTTTGATATGTAACACGCGTCTTACAAATACACAACATGAGAGTTTTCTCCATTTGGTTGTTTACGTTGCCACGATCGAACGCGAACAAACAAACTCGCACTCAGCACTCTGAAGTGGCAGTAGGCCAGTGACAACTTTTATATTGAGAAACCCCGAAGATAGATCTCTCTGTGCACCTCTGTTATATGTACAGTGAGACCTATTTCAGTTTTGGCAAAAAAAAGTATAACGAAACGATACAAAAATATAGGTACGGTACTCGTAGTATGGCTATTTCCAACTGTTGGCTGTTGGCAGGGTTTACACAATAACTTCAGGGTTCATTATCGCCCAATGTTTCCCGAATTGCAACAACGGTCGTTGAACCTGCGATGTTCTCATTATCTATACGTAAGCACATGTTAACCCTTCGCTGGTATGTATGGACTAAAATGTCACCGTACGTCGGATGGACCTGACAGACTCTTAAGTAGATATTCATCAACATCATTATTTCAACCAATTGCTGTTCACTGCTGAACAACGGTACCAGGCACCATCCCCAAATTGCTCTGAATGTGATGTTATCGAATGTATCGAAGACGCGTATCACATATTGATGGAGTGTGTTCGAAACGAAGCTTTCAGAAGACAAGTTTTTGACAATATACTTTTAATCCAGTCAGTATTCTGGTGAACCCAATGTCGGAGTCAGCAAGGCTACTGTATAAATTGGGTAGGTTAGGCCTCAAACATAGGCAGTAATTAACATAACGATGCTTAACGGAGCGACATAGTCACAAATGTGACTCTTTAAATAAAAGAAAAAAAATCATTATTTCAGCCAATTGCTGTTCAACGGCACCCCGCAATCCCTCTCATCTCAGGTCGTCAGTCCATCTCATAGGTTGTCGTCCTACGTCCAACTGCGCTTGCCTGTACGTGGCCTTCATTCCAGGATCTTTTTACCCCATTGGCCCATTGCCACTTCAGCTTGCTAATCCTCTCGGCTATATCAGTGACCTTAGTTAGTCTACGGATCTTCTCATTCCTAATTAGATCTAGTAGATAAATACCGAGTATAGCCTACTCCATAGCATGTTGAGCGACTCTGAGCTTTATCATGAGACCTATTGTGAAAGACTTTTGGGAGTGCAGAGCAATCGTGTTGCTCTGCACTCCCAAAGGTGCAATAGCATTAAGTCCGCCTTTTGTACCCTTTTACAGTGGTCAATAAAGTTTTAAATAAATCAATAAAGACCACGTCTCTAATCCATAAGCCATTAGTCAAGTAAATATTACTTTTCTATAATAAATTGTGTTAGGAAAGTGAACAGTATGTTATTCGTATTAACTTTATAGAAGAAAATAGTTTTATTATATATTAATACTCATAACATATTACATACACATAACACACTCATAATGACATTTAGAGGCGTGCACACTTTACTTGCACCACTATCAATCGAAAATGGGCAAACAATGTAAGATGGGCGACCCAAAAGATTTTAACATAGACGAAAAGAGTAAAGAAGTAATCTTTTTAACACGAATACTTAGCTTAGCTAATGTGTTTTAGTTAGATCGGCCTGTCCCACAATACCCCTCAACTTTTCATATGTGAGGGGTCTGTTAGACCAACAGTCTGGCTACATAAGTGTTAGAATCCCCGTCCGGTGTTAATGTTTATTATTTTTACGTCGCTTCGTGTAGTAAAGTTTTCACTAGACGTCTACGGAAAGCGGGCGGGCGACGCTCGCAAAAAGATTTCAAAATAAACTAAAAGAGTATCCCAGTATTGGGATGAGGTATGGATTGATGATATGATATTTCGGCATGGGGGTCCACCACACTTTCCCACCACTGTGTCTCCTGTGTAGCCAGGAGTAACAGTGGCGACGGCCAAAAAGGCAATGAACACGCACACACGCTCATTCACCCTCTGCATAGATGTTATTATTTATGTAATAGTTAGCAATGCGACATTTTGTATGGAATAGCCGGGGTGTGGTAGTACTAAAACTTATACTATGGTATAGCAGGATTGGAAAGATCGGTTAGATGCAAACGTCACAAAATCATTAAGAAGGATAAGTGGGAAGTCAAGAGTGTTTTCATCAGTGGATGTCCCTAGGTTGTTGCTTGTTATGATGATGATGATGTATCAAGCCTATGAACATATTCATTTTGTACCATTACCTCTTCATTATAATGACCAAAAGATTAAGATTCACTGCAACATAGTACACAGTATGTCGATAGGTGTCTAACTTTTTGGTCATACCTATTAGTATGTCACAGACTCAAACTATTTTACTGGCAATTTGCCCAAAATAAATCTACAGTTACTACAATTCTTATTATCAATGCAATAGAATTGAATATGGATTGGTATTTATCTCAGGATGTGATTGTAAATAGGTTAGTTGCCAAATTAAATTTTGCTGTTCCGATATTCTTTATGACTATTTAAATAAGGTCGAATGTTATGGTTTGTGTCGTCAGGACGCAGTAACGAGAGGGCTAGAATGTATGGCAGTGTGCCGGTCATTGCCTCCGCCGAATTGTTCGGCACGATGTAGTGAACGCTTTCAGATAGAGTGCTTAGAGATGGGGAAGGGACTTGTGATTCACGTTTCTCGATATCGATATAATTTATTGACGTAAAACTTCTTTACGCAAGCTTCACTTGGGAAGTAAGCTAGTATTTGTAAATGAATTACTCTTGTTATGTTATGCTAATGATTGTATTTGTATTTAATGTAACGATATTGGCAATTAAAAGAGTCGGCGTTGAGTTTCTTGCTAGTTCTTCTCAAGAAGCCCCGTCGCCGAAACTGGCACTTAAATTCACTTTCACATTCAAGATAGTGTGATGAAAGTGAATCTAAGCTCTGCGGATTTAGAGTAGTAATGATTAAGATACATGTTCTTATATTTAACGTTTCTAAGTGTTTTATAAAGTCCAAGGAATAAAGTTATTTTGATTTGATTTGATTTAAATGCGTGACGAGAGCTTTACGGAAACGGCGAAAGGAAGTTGAAAGGGAGATATAAGTTAATAGAGTTAAAGAACTTTTATTTCAGTCGTGTGGTCTAAAGCACACTTGATTTTATATAAAATGGCATATATAAATTATAACTGATTATGCAAAATTTATATCAATAGATTATTGGCTTCTTTGAACGTTTTTGATGCCAACGGGCAATCAATAATTTTATACTTTTTGTTAAGTTGTTCAATAATTTTATACTCTTTGTTAAGTTGTTCTGTAATTGTTACTATCTGTTTTATTTTCTGTTTCGTATTTTTTGTCTATTCAAGTTACCAGTGATAATTATTTTGTCTCTATCAATCAAAACTTGTTAGGTTGTGGTTTGTGTCCCTATTAATTTATAAAAGTTTGTTTATACATGGGTTAATATAACACAATAGAATTGCTTTCTGCATTTACCTAACTGTTTGTCCTGCCTAACTTGTTCTAGATTGTTGTCGGTGTTTATACCCACACGGGAGAAGTCAAGCGGGTCGCAAAGCAGAAAGACAGAAATACATTTATAATTTTTATCTAATTTGTTTTAATTAAAATATATTATATAGCTAGCTAGAACAAAATTTTAAAACTAATTTTAATTTGATTGTTTTCTCTAGCTAGATTATTAATATTATGAAATGTATTTACTCAAAAAGATAAAAAAACACATATTTTTTTCAATGTATTGAGTACCTACCTGTGTATTGGTTATGAAAGACAATAGCAATCTATTGTCTTTCATAAAAAAACGAGTGTGCTTTAGACCACACGACTGAAGGTAAACTTCTTTAGCTCTACTAATTTATAACTCCCTCTCGACTTCCGTTCGCCTCGCCGGATCACACTTTTCGCAACGCTCTCGTCACGCATTCACCAGCTTACTCCCGATGTCAAGTGTGCGTAAAGAAGTGTTACTTCGAATTTAACATTAACATCGACAGATTTAAAACTTTCCCCATCACTACAAAGAACCCATTGACACATACACATGGTGTTCGTAACATTGATCGATTCTGTAGCACTGCGTGTTGTGGAAATGCAACACACTGTATATCTTGCTACAGGGTGTTATTTGGACATGTTCAGTGAATACTGAACATAGACTTGCATTCTATATTTATACTCGTAGTTGTCTGCTGATATAGCTGCTATTGCAGGTTATTATTTATCTATTTTCATAAACTAGTGGTCGAAATTCGACCATAATTATATTAATCTATTGTCAATTTGACCAAAGACTAACAATAAACAACAAATAATAAATAACAAGAATATACGCGTGACGAAATTCTTTCACTGTTTCTGGTGACTTTACGTGGACTTTACGAGGTACATTCCCCAGTCGGGTAGCTTACAATTACGCTCCCTACCTCTCTTTTCGCCGGAGCTTCGTTTGTCAGTCAGCAGGGTGAACCGCGTGGAGGTGAAGTTGGCTTTGGTTCAAAAATGTTGATGAACCTCTTACACCCCAAACTTTCATTTAACACAGTATCCTCTGACCACGACTCAATCCTAATCAGATTATCTTTCTAAAAATCCTTATATTTTGACCAAGACTTTATCCTCATCATGTTATCTCTCTCTTACAGATTCTGGCAGCATTAGCCGTCTCTCTCGGCCCGTTCGCAGCGGGCCTGAGTAAAGGCTACATGTCTCCCGCCATCCCTTCGATGCAAGAATCCAGGCTTCATAATGGGCTGCACATGAGCGACCAACAAGCTAGCTGGATAGCTAGTTTAAGTTTATTGGGTGAGTATTTTTTTTTATATACCTACCTACCATCTAAGGAGACAAATAAGCAACGATCTGTCTGATGGTAAGCAGTCGGTAACGATTGTCTATATGTGTAGAAGTGAACCAATTACAGTTGATGAATTGACGTTGCGTGTGTGTGCGTAAGCTTGTGCATATTACTTTGCATGTGTAGTATGTAGTAGGAAAAATAATTCTGTCTAAAATGCAGACATCGGTTTCGTAGGGAAAGTGCAACGATAGCCTTTCTAACCTCTATTGAGTGTTCTGTGATCGCAGCCTATTGACGCTTGCGAGATGCGTCACTCTCTCGGTGCTGAAACTTTAAACCCTTTGTTGAAAAAAAAGAGCATGTGGGTCACCTGATGGAAAGCAAACACCACCACCACCCATAGAGATCAACAACACCAAGGGGTCGACGATCCGTTGCCAGCCTATACTCCTTCCTTCCGTTGCAAAATTTTGTTCCAAAAGAATGTTTTTCCCTCAATAGACTATTCGACCAAAATTTTTTTATATGTAAGGACGATAACAATCAATCAATCAATCAATCAATAAACATTTATTAGCTCAAAATGTAGGTACATATATAGATGGCATTAGACAATTTCCCATGTACATTTTGTCTTGTATAAGACATGCAAACATAATCTTTTATATAAATAATAATGTATTTTATATAAATTACAACCATTTAAAATATTTGTGTCTATTAAAATATTAAAATAATTATTCTCAAATGTCGTACTGGAATGTCAACAATATCAATACAAATAATTACAAAATAACAGATTATGCAATATTAGTTAATAATTAATAATAGCAATATAAATCAAAGAATGACATTTAAAAGTATAAGTCAAACAAACCACACTGTCCGAAAACGCTTTGTATTATGTATGGATTAAATCAGAAATTTTTACGAGAGCTATGTTAAACAATATTATTGTTTTTGTTTATTGTTTCTCCAATGGAAATATTATTTTTTAATAATGTCATACCTTTAAAATGGACTTGCCCGTCAAATTTTGATCGACCCTAAAATAATTCGGACGGAAGATATTAGAATTAAAGTTTGCAGATCTTTTTAGTTTTGTGTAATTTACGATATTTCTAAATATTATTTTTGAACATTGTCAAATAGCCTATTCTTGATTATTTTAAGAAACTGCACAAAACATTTCTCGAGTGAAGAAAATAAATAAACATTTTAATTTTATTGATAGAAACGTGACTCCAGTAGAACCATAGGCACGTTCAGGCCTCGTTGGCGCTGTAAAGGTGGTATAATTTGCTCAGAAGTGTACCGTGAACAATGGGTTACAAATCAATTGCTTTGTACATGATATGTAAAGTTACCAAGGAGAGAGGAGATTGTTTTAAAGCCGTCCCTGCTGGAAAAGCGCCTATCGATAAATACACATCGAATCAAAGAAAGAAGTCGGTTGCTTGAGAGATGCCTGTGGTGTCGCAAGAGTGCAAGCAACCAGTTCGTATATTTATTTATTTCCACTCTAGGAGTTTAAAACAACTATGATACACGAGTGTTTTAGTTAGAACCTTTATCTATTAGCTTACGTCTGCAATTTCGTACCCGCATGGCACGGGCTACGGTCGACGTTGCTTAACTTGCGTGTTCGATTACACTGACACGACACGCGTAGTGACGCCATCTAAGTTCAATTAAAAAAGAATGCATGGAGACAGGAACGCATCTTTAGCTAAAACATCTTAGTCTAAACTCGATTGACTTTTTGGCGCGAACTTGATGAACGTGGTTGTGCTTCTAAACAAATGTTCATAATTAAGTAATTGTTTAATGATATTCATTCATAATAGAGATATTGTATTAGATGCAAGTAATCATTTGAGTGCATCAAATTAGTAGAATCTTTGATTAAAAGTGTTTGAGTCTCCCCAACCCGTCTGGCCAGCGTGGGGAGTATAGGCCAATCCTCCTGTCTGTGACCGACGAGAGAGGGTCGTGTCGTGCTCCTGTAGTGGAGACTAAAATGACCTGACGATGATGATGTATCTACCATTACCATTTTTTTCATCTGTTACTAATATGTATTGAAATGTTGTGAATCGTTGAAATAAATATTTTTCTTTCTTTCTTGTTTTTAATAAAAATATTAGCTCTAAAGGACATTGATTCCAGAGCCGTAAAGCTATTTAATAAATCCATACTAATATTATATATGTGAAAGTGTGTTTGTATGTTTTCACCTACTAAGCATAGTCACGTACTCAGTTATCTATGCTAAAGATAAATAGCATTGCCATTGGCGAGAACATCACGATCGCCATAAAGAAGAATTGAATTGAATTAGTTTGTTTGTTTGTCCTTCTCTCACGTCGAAAGTAACAAACGGATTGACATGTTTTTTTTGTGATAGTTTAAGGTCTGGAGAGTGATATAGGCTACTCTTTATCCCGGAAAAACATCATAATCCCATGGGAAAAAGTAAACTTTATATTCATTTGTCGTCCTTCTTAAGTACCGACATGATTTTTAAAAGGGGATAGTTTCCGGTCTGGAGGCTATAGGCTACTTTTTATCCAGGAAAAACATTTTATTCCCACGGGAAAAAATAAAGTCAGCAATCATTTGTCCTTCTTTCACCTCGAATGGAACCTAATTTCTAACTTTTTTTTAAACAACCAAGCAAACAAATGATTTTTAGAGCCAAAGCAAGGCTCAGCTGCACTTGGTGCACCCTGCCGTGTAGCGAAATAGGCGAAAGAGTGGTAGGGTACAGCGTATTTGTAAACTGGAAAGTAGGTACCTCCACCTCACCGAATATAGCAGCAAGCAAGAAAAAAACACCGGCTAAGTGCGAGTGGGACTCGCGCACGAAGGGTTCCGTACCATTATCTATAAAAACGGCAAATAAATCACGTTTGTTGTATGGGAACCCCCCTTAAATATTTGTTTTATTTTTATTTAATTTAAAAAAAAAAGTGAATATATAACTTAATATTATGTGAGTATTTCAAGCGTCTACCTATTGCCGTTATCAATTGCGAGCAAAAAAATCATGTTTGTTACATGGGAACCCCCTTTAATCTTTAATTTATTCTATTTTTTAGTACAGGCAACAGAAATACATCGTCTGTGAAAATTTCAACTGTCTAACTATCACGGTTCATGAGATACAGCCTGGTGACAGACGGACGGACGGACGGACGGACAGCGGAGCCTTAGTAATAGGGTTCCTTTTTACCCTTTGGGTACGGAATCCTAAAAATATACACAAATCAATGGCAGCTCTCCTGTACCACGCGGGCGAAGCCGCGGGTAACAGCTAGTAACTATAATAACTCGATTATTAAAATCTAATCGTCGTAAAGTCGTAGCAGAGTTAGTACCTGATTGGCCCCGATTCGCTCGTTGATTCTATTCAATCAGGCGTGCTAAGCACTCGTAAGCACGGTCGGTTCTAGGATGTCATTATCACAATTAATACTAGTTTACCTTACACTAGCAGTGACCGCGGCTCTGCTCGAGTGAGCTGTATTTTTTTAACAGATTTTATTTAGTTTCACTGTTGTTGTTTTTTTTTTTTTTATACTACGTCGGGTGGCAGACAAGCATAAGGCCTGCCTGATATGAAGCGGTTACCGTAGCCATATTAACGTGTTGTGTATACAATCAAGTCATGCAAGTATGGGGTGTAAGTGGTTCATCAACATCTTTGAACCAAAACCAACTTCACCTGCACGCGGTGCACTCAGATGACTGACAAAAGATGCTCTGGCGAAAAGAGAGGTAGGGAGCGTCATTGTAAGCTACCCGACTGGGGAATGTACCTCCACCTCACAGAATACCGCAGCCAAATAACAAATTCTCTTGAGAGTTGTTGTGTTCCTGCGAGTGAGTGAGGTCACCAGAAAGGAGATGCTGCGTGGGCAGCGAGGGTGTCGGCGCGCGAGCTATATTTCATGTTGCGAGCGTTAATATGGCTACGGTAACCGCTTCACATCAGGCGGATCGTATGCTTGTCTGCCACCCGACGTAGTATATTAAAAAAAAAGTTTAATTTGACTCACTTCCCAGTGTTCAATTAAGCTGAAATTTAGCACACCGGTTTGATTTTGCTACACCCCAGTCACTCCATACAAAAAACAACACAAACAGATCGCGTCTGTATACATGCAACATGTGTGTATTATTTATGAGAATTGGCCCTCTGGTTTCCTAATCAACATGGTGCACCACGTGTATCCGAGGTTAGCATCTTAATGATCATCGAAAAATTGTTCTAATTTTGGACTAGATGGCGCTGTGTAAATTGTCCAGAGATATTTATTTATTTATTTATAATACATAGAATACACCCAGACCAATACAAACAGACATGGTCATGCACACAAATGTTTGCCTTGTGCGGGAATCGAACCCGCGACCTCAGAGTCAAAGTGGCCATTGCTAACCATTCGATCATCGGGCTCGTTTTGAAAATGTATTTATCTAATCTCATACTGAAATTTACACATTAAAAAACTAAACACAGTATCATAATGACAGTCTTTACGCACAAGCTATCAAAATAAATTTAAAAAGTTATTTTTCGATACAGCTCTTGTTAGGACAACTGTATCGTAAAATAATTTTTTTACCATTTCGATACAGGTTCAGCCCTGGATACAGGTATTTTAAACAGGTTGCAATGCAAATACATTGCAACTTTGCAAAATTTTTCTACCTAATCTGTGAACGCGGAGACGCGCGGCGCGTCGGCAATGCGCACTACGCTCGATCTGCAAATGAATTTTTATGTAAGAATTATAGCTGTTAAATTAACTTCATGGTTGTATTGATTAGATAAAGTAGTGTATGAAACTGCACATAATTAGGTATTAAAATACTCGTGTGGTCTATTATAACATTCGCCTTCGGCTCATGTTATAAACTCACACTCGTATTTTAATAACCCTTATTATGTAACAGTTTCATAAACTACTATTTTAATATGTATTTTAGTGCAATAAAGAATAATCATTCATTCGTAGCTTCTTTTAATCATTCAGCAAATAGATTGTAATGGACCCGATTATAGTAGGTAGCTAGGCGAATAGGGGTCCGCGAAGTGAATGACCGGCCGCCGAAATCGTTCAATGTAGGTCGACAGCAAATTGATTACATAATGCCCTCGATGACATGTTGCATTGGATGTGCACTCATTGTTAGAGCTTTTGTTTTAAACTCTGAGAGGCGATTCTCGTTGTTGAAATGTTTTTTTTAATACTACGTCGGGTGGCAGACAAGCATTCATAAAAAATATCGCTTGCCTCCGCCTCTCCCGCTACCAGGGATTGAAAGCGGTAAAGGTATAAGGGTATGGTACTGGTATAAAATTACGATATCGTTTTGATTTAAAGGTAGAGCCAAAACGGTTGAGAATTGTGGTTACGATACCGGTAAAACAAGAAGAATACCATTATTTTTTGACGTGACAACGTCTTATAAATTGGTTAGCCGGGTGACACTTCAAAAAACTGGCTCACGTTATGCGCTTACAATGAGAGCGAGTGAAAGGCACGCGTCCCTTCTAAGAGCGAGAGAGACAGACATAAAAAGTGAAAGGCATGCGTCCCTTCCACTCGAAAACATTTTACCACTCAAAGTCGTTGTCACGTAAAACTTTCGCCCGTATACCGACTTTACAGGCAACCAATTTTTTACGTTACCATTATACCTTTATATTACCAGTACCTTAACCAAAACCATTTCGGTACCGAAAAAATGATGCGACAACGACGCGACGTTGGTATCGATCAAGTACTTACCTACCAATGCGGCCGACATTGTGGAAAGAAAACCTTTATTTTATAATTTAGATACCTAAAAAAATAACGATACCGGAATATTACAATACCGAAATTATTAAGATACCTTTACTTTAAGGTATCGAAATTTAAAGGTATGACGACATACCTTTAACCGATATTTCCATTTTTTTTCGGTTATTCAATCCCTGCCCGCTATCAACGCAGCGACCACTGCCTTTCTGCTCACTCACTCACTCGTAGGAACACAACAACCCTCAAGTGAGTTGTTATTTGACTGCGGTATTCTATGAGGAATATGTTTTTAAAAATTGCTTCCATAGGGAGCCAATTAAAAAAAAACCGGACAAGTGCGAGTCGGACTCGCCCACCGAGGGTTCCGTAGGTACGTAGTATCATTATTAAATTTGATATTTTTCATTATAAATAAGAAATAATGCGTCGAAAAAAATAAATAAAATATATTTTGCAATGTGTACATCAAGCCCTTTCATATGATACCCCATTTGAACTAGTAGTTTCAATTTGAAATTTCGACACCCTATAAAAAATATAGACCCCCTATTTTTTTAGATCTATTTACAAATGTATAGTTTTGAGATTTATTCCTGTACTTGTAGTCTATAACGATGTTACTTGCCAAATTTCATAGTTCTAGGTCAACGGGAAGTACCCTATAGGTTTTGATTCCTTTGAGTGTGTCGAAATATGCGTTTTTTGCTGAATAAACGGCCGTAACTTTTTTCTACGTAAACTTAGCAGTTTGATTTTTTTTTAACTTCATGGGACCGTAGACCTGTGTATGTATACAGTTCAAATTTCAGCTTGATACCTCCACGCATTCTCGACATAGAAATGTTTGACAGACAGACAGACAGACAGACAGACAGACAGACAGACAGACAGACAGACGGACAACAAAGTGATCTTATAAGGGTTCCGTTTTTCCTTTTGAGGTTCGGAACCCTAAAAACGAATGATAAATAAAATCTTACTAAAAGTTTAAACAAATACTGTAGATTGTAACTATTATCATTAAAAAAAAGAATACCGCGTGGGCGGGACGCGGAAGCGCTGCCTGCCATTTTGAGATTATTTTAGTGCATATAACGTATTCACGTACAACACACTGTCGCGCTGCCGTGCTCATGACACAGCCACACCAATTTTTTTTTAATTCAGTTAAAACGCGAATGAAATCTCAGGTATTCAATTATATAGGCTATAACTCCTATGCAATATATTTCTAAGTCATATAACATTATTACGCAATCAATAAAACCGCCAACAAATCTATTTACTTTTGTGATATGGTTACATAGTATGTTATGTAACGGAGTGTTATTTATTACTTGTAAAACACTTGTAAAAGGCCTCTAATGATAAAGAGACTACGTTTTATGTAAATATTGACATAAATTTGCGTAACGTCAGACTCAATAAATCATAACTAATATTGTAAATGCGAAAGCGAGTTTGTTTGTTTGTTAACTGCTTTAGAGATTGGTCTTGAATTTTTTTTATACCACTAAAGTGACAAACAAGCATACGGCCCACCTGATGGATAGCAGTTACCGTAGCCTATGAACACGTGAAACACCAGGGGCATCACACGCGCGTTGTACCCTCTACGTGCCACTACCCTGTTAAAAGCTGTTCAGGCCCTTTATGAAGAACCCCATGCTGTAGTGTAGTGTCCCGAGAAAACCTAGACAGGAAATTTTGTGTACACATCATCATCATCATCATCATCAGGTCATTTTAGTCTCCACTACAGGAGTACGACCCTCTCTCGTCCGTCCCAGACAGAAGGAGGATATGGCCTACACTTCTCACGCTGGCCAGACGGGTTGGCCTGATCGATGTTTTATAATATATTTCCCTTAGTCACCTTGTACGACATCCACGGGAAGAGACGGAGCGATTCTAATCTAGTCTGCCGGAAACCACACGGCCTTGTGTACACAGTTCATAGAAAAATAGGACCCCTTCTATCCCGAAAAAACGAGGTTTTCCCGAGGGATGATCAAAAGTTCGTCCTTTTGTTGTTCGGCCGTAAAATTGTTCGTCGTTTGGTCATGTGTCGTGAAGCTCGTCCGTAATATTCTAGGAAATCATAGAGCGGATAATTACAACTAAAATGAAATTGCATTTATAAATTTATGTAATTTACCGAGCTTCATTGGAGAGAATGTGAGCGATGGAGAGGGCTATGCTTGGGGTTTCTTTGAGGGTTCGAATCCGGAACGAAGAAATTCGACGGAGAACCAAAGTTGTCGGTATAGCCTTCAGAGTTTGCAAGCTGAAGTGGCAATAGACCGGTCATATCTGCCGAGTAAGCGGCTGGATACGCGGAGGCGGAGGATCGTATCTGGTGGAAAGCATTGGGGAAGGCTTTATATCCAGCAGTGGGTAGATACAGGCTGATGATGATGATGATGCCGAGCTTCACAATAATGTCCATTAGATGGCCGCATGAACGCGCGCGACGGCATTTTGACGGCCCCAGAGCTTCGTGCTAGTCTAGGTCTCAAGAATGAAGTAATGCATGAGGTTTACTTTTGTACTTTCTGTCTATTGTGGCATTGAAGAAGCATATCCAGGGGCTCTACCGCCGAGGCTCAAGCCGATTACCATATTTTTTTTTATTACCAAAATCAAACTTCGGCTTAGATTGATGGGAATGGTGTTTAGCCACAATATAAGTAATAGTACTACGCACCCTGCTGCTCTCTCCTGTCGACCTCACCTCCCTTCTGAGACAAATCTGGAACAATTTGTATGGCGCCGCACGTACACACGCTCATTCTCTGCACCAGCGTTGCCAGACGTCCCGATTTTGGCGGGACGTCCCGATTTTTAAATCAAAATTTAATGTCCCGCGCGGGACAGGCTCAGTCCCGCTTTTCGGGTATAACTCGACCGTGTGCTCGAGCGTGCTGAGAAAGCGAAAAAAGAATTAATCTACAGCTATCCTGTGAAGACTTCTTCATTTTTATTAAAGAAAAAAAGGAAACTTTAAAAGAAGTTAAATCTTCACAGAAATATCATGAATAAGTAATTCTTATAAATAATTATTCTCTTATTGTAGGTTGCAATTTGTAACACTCACTCCTCAGAGTACTGTTTGAAACGCCATATTTTTCTAATGAATAAAACTTTCTTGATTTTGATTTCTATTTTTTTTATTCGGAAGACGAATCAGACTCAACTATTTAACGATAGGGTAAATCTGATTTAAAATATCATATTTTTATTAAAGTACATTTTCTATTACTGTATTTGCTATCTATTGTCAGGTAAACGTAATTTGAACTCAAATAAAAATATAAATATTTAAAAACTTCTGATTGTATACGTTTTTAGGGTTCCGAACCTCAAAAGGAAAAACGGAACCCTTATAAGATCACTTTGTTGTCCGTCTGTCTGTCTGTCTGTCTGTCTGTCTGTCTGTCTGTCTGTCTGTCTGTCTGTCTGTCTGTCTGTCAAACATTTCTATGTCGAGAATGCGTGGAGGTATCAAGCTGAAATTTGAACTGTATACACAGGTCTACGGTCCCATGAAGTTAAAAAAAAATCAAACTGCTAAGTTTACGTAGAAAAAAGTTACGGCCGTTTATTCAGCAAAAAACGCGTATTTCGACACACTCAAAGGAATCAAAACCTATAGGGTACTTCCCGTTGACCTAGAACTATGAAATTTAGCAAGTAACATCGTTATAGACTACAAGTACAGGAATAAATCTCAAAACTATACATTTGTAAATAGATCTAAAAAAATAGGGGGTCTATATTTTTTATAGGGTGTCGAAATTTCAAATTGAAACTACTAGTTCAAATGAGGTATCATATGAAAGGGCTTGATGTACACATTGCAAAATATATTTTATTTATTTTTTTCGACGCATTATTTCTTATTTATAATGAAAAATATCAAATTTAATAATGATACTACGTACCTACGGAACCCTCGGTGGGCGAGTCCGACTCGCACTTGTCCGGTTTTTTTTTTTACTATGTCCCGCTTTCGACGAAAGAATCCCGCTTTTTTCACTCAAAAAGTTCCAAAATCCCGACTTGGCAAAAAAAAAAACTGACAACGCTGCTCTGCACTGACATCGGAGTGGCCTGGGTGTGGTTTAGTTTAGCTGGTAGAACTCCTTGAGCTCTACCGACTAAGCTTAAAATGTTTGCCAATAACTAAAACGTAAGAGCTATTTTTCGAATCAAAATATTCGATAGTTATCGGTTTCAGCTTCGGCGGTAGAGCTCCTGATGACTTACTTGTGGCAAATAAAATTTTAAACTTTGCGTAAAACATCCAGTAAATTCAGATAAAATGCAGCTGATTACATGAATAGGTATAATAAAATCCCCATTTGGCTGCAAATTCCTAATTACGTACTCATACAGCGGGTTTTTGGCAATATCACGCAGGCCCAAGTCGCACAGTCGGCAGTCGGGCCCCTGCAATGGATAGATGCACGCTGTTGATGATGGGATGAGATGATATATTATTATGAGAATAATTTTTATTTGGAGTGCATTCGAAAAATATTTAGAAACATCATCAATTCGTTAATAATCTCGCTGTCTACACCCAATGATTAAATCGAACAGCGGTAACTCAGTGTACAGTCTGCCACGTAAACATGATGACGCTCTGAGATTTCACTCATATTCCATTGTTTGAGTATTCGCAGATTAATGTGAGTTTATTGGCGTGATAACGTCTTAGAAATCAATGAGAAAAACGTCGGCTACATGCACGAAAAAGATTATCGTCCGTAAACAGACTTTACAAACAACCAATTTTTTTTTTATTCATATTTTCATTATGAGTAATTGTGCATTGTTAAGCTTGCTACTTATTATTACACGTCTTAAAATGCCTTTCCACTAAAGCTGCAGAGACGAGCGCATTTGGAAGACAAAGATTTCCAAAGTAATATATTTTTTTTCTATTTTCGTAGCGTGGCAAACAAACATATATTCGTCCTGATATGAAGCCACAGCCTTTCGCTTGCAATGTAAAATATCGCTTGTGCGCTGACCCCGACACCAGAAAATATTTACTGTGTTAGCAAACACAGTAAATATTTTCTGGTGTTGGAATGCAACAACCCTCTAGGAAATTCTTATTTGATTTTCTTTGAGGTAGAGGTACTTGCCCACTCGGTACTTATAATAAAACTCTGTGCTTATGGGCAGGCTAAAGTTACAACAATATTGTAACTGACAGTACAAGCCAATAATATCATAATTGCTAACCACTGTACGACCATCATTTGTTATACCAGATAACTAACGGATCATTTTTGGCCGATTACGAAAGATAAAGAGAAGTGATGTTGAAATTGTAATGTAGACTATGCTGGTCTCGCCAGGGTTAATAAAAAAAGCTCTTGCGTCGTTTATATCTGATTCAAGAATTTAGTACAAAGTGGCTTATATTTTGAAAATGATATAGGTATGTATATTTTTAGCGTACATGCGCTTAAAATTATTATACATACAGAAATAATTATACAGAAGTGTATAGAGGAGGTCTTTACTTAAAAAAACCGGACAAGTGCGAGTCGGACTCGCCCACCGAGGGTTCCGTAGGTACGTAGTATCATTATTAAATTTGATATTTTTCATTATAAATAAGAAATAATGCGTCGAAAAAAATAAATAAAATATATTTTGCAATGTGTACATCAAGCCCTTTCATATGATACCCCATTTGAACTAGTAGTTTCAATTTGAAATTTCGACACCCTATAAAAATATAGACCCTCTATTTTTTTAGATCTATTTACAAATGTATAGTTTTGAGATTTATTCCTGTACTTGTAGTCTGTAACGATGTTACTTGCCAAATTTCATAGTTCTAGGTCAACGGGAAGTACCCTATAGGTTTTGATTCCTTTGAGTGTGTCGAAATATGCGTTTTTTGCTGAATAAACGGCCGTAACTTTTTTCTACGTAAACTTAGCAGTTTGATTTTTTTTTAACTTCATGGGACCGTAGACCTGTGTATACAGTTCAAATTTCAGCTTGATACCTCCACGCATTCTCGACATAGAAATGTTTGACAGACAGACAGACAGACAGACAGACAGACAGACAGACAGACAGACAGACAGACAGACAGACAGACAGACAGACAGACAGACAGACAGACAGACAGACAGACAGACAGACAGACAGACAGACAGACAGACAGACAGACAGACAGACGGACAACAAAGTGATCTTATAAGGGTTCCGTTTTTCCTTTTGAGGTTCGGAACCCTAAAAAGACCCCACAGTCCTTCCTGAGATAGGCGCCCCCGCAATGGCTGCAGCTCTCTACCTCCTCTTTGCAGAAGCGCTTGCTATGGCCATAACGAAGGCAGAGGAAGCACTGGATGAATGGCGAATGGTCTTCCAATTCTTTGTAAGTCCACATGTACTACACCCGCCTCCGTCCATAATTTTGGGGACACCCTAAATCCTAGAGATCTTCTTTAGGAATAGCTCCTAGAGGTAGTAACAGGAAAAATTATCGGACGGGAGACTATACAAACAAATTCGTTAACCCTTATCGCTGACTGTATATCAGAAAGCCAATTTTCGTAATTATTTGGCGATCGCAAAATGATCGAATCGAGATTGAATTCTGAATTGACTAAAAACTATATGCATATGGCTTAAGATATGACATAATATATCGATAAATATGTTTGTGATATAAACAATTTAGGGTAGTATGTGCAACACAATGAGTTGAAAAGTCAAATATATCTATCATCCAAAATTCAATCACACCACTGGATAGATGAATGTTCAAAGAATGTATTACGCTAAGAAAGGACTATGGGACATCTCGTGCGGGGGAGTGGGAAATTAAAAACAGATATTTTGTCGTATATTTTATATATACGATCTTGGCAAAATGGACCCATAAACATTTATTGGATTTATTCAACTCTGGCACTTAAAGGGTTTAACAATTGCCTTAAGGTAACATAGCTATATTGACCAGCTTGTGTTTTTTTTATTGGGTAGTTTAAACTATAATTACACTATTTTTTTACTACGTCGGGTGGTAAACAAGCTGAAGTTTTACATTCTAGTTCTATTAAACTAAAATCATAAATACAATCATTATTTGCGGAATGCCGTATGCGAAATGGGTTTTAATATTTTTATGTGCAGGTGTTATCTACGTATTCAGGCAGACAGACATTAATTTTATTCGACAAAGTCGTAAAAACTCTTTAATACTTATAGGCAGATCTTTGAACCTCGCCATGAAAATCGACCATAATAATATTTTTTCTAAATTTGTTGGCATGTTTCGCGGTAAATTTTAATTAAACTTTTAATTTTTTTTTCGGCATAAACCCATAATCATCCCACTGTCGGGTCTCCTCTCAATCGAAGTAGTTTAGAGTTTACTCCACCACGCTGCTCAACTGCGGGTTGACGGAGGCCAGTGTTTTCAAGCCGCCCAAAGGCCACGGTCTTGGTTTAACTACTGTGAAATAATGTTCAATTGAAAATTTTTCTTAAAAGTTTCAATTGAATTTGTGAAATTAATGTTGTATTTTTCTTTTCAAACTAATCAAATTAATTTGAAACTTAGTTTAAAGTATAAATATACAATTATTTGATAAAAATATGTATTGCTATAAGTCAAAGGTATATAACTAAAGATGTAATTGTGGAATTAATTTATAAAAAAACAACAAATTTTGCAGTAAAATTGCATAAAAATATGAATTAATTACTTTTTATTAAAATATTAATAATTAATATAACAAATAGAATAAGAAACTAGTGATAAAATACTGTTTTGTGATTTTTTAGCAAACGCTAATTATAGTATAGGAATGTTTTAGTTGTCCGAAAATAAATATTTTTATTTTATTTAATTATTAAGTAAAAAATATCTTACTATCAGTAGGTGACGTATTAAAAAATGGAATCTGTTATGCTGTGCAGTACGCAACCAATTTGTAATAACTTTAATGCTAGCATGGGTGTCCATGTATCAAGACAAACTAATAATTGTTTTTACGATACATTTCTGAATAAAAACAATGTTAAATATATTTTGTTTAATAAATTTGAAAAAAAGTAAAGAGAAGGAGATAAATATAATTGTTTTCTTTTACAAATAATTCAAACCAACTGTACTTTAGTAAGCCGTGAGTTATATGACATTTCCAGTACAAGGCTCGTATTTAGCAATTTAGAGTAAATGCTAGATATTGTATCTGCGAAGTAAGATCTAGACCAAATAATTTATTACCTAGGCGATATAATCTGTAAGTGAGATTAATTGGTTTGTTTTAATTGATAATTTTAGGTCATTTATTTTGTCATTTAGGTATTTTATGCCGCAGTGTTCAGCAGCGGAACTTTGACGTGAATACTTTAAATTTATGGGGTGTAAGTGGTTCATCAAGATCTTCGAACCAAAGCCAACTTCACCTGCCCGTGGTGCACCCTGCTGACTGACAAACGAAGCTCTGGCGAAAAGAGAGGTAGGGAGCGTAATTGTAAGCTACCCGACTGGGGAATGTACCTCCACCTCACAGAATATCGCAGCCAAATAACAATTTCGTTGAGGGTTGTTGTGTTCCTGCGAGTGAGTGAGGTCACCAGAAAGGAAGGAGATGCTGCGTTGGCAGCGGGGGTGGCGGCGCGCGAGCGATATTTTATGTTACGAGCGTTAATATGGCTACGGCAACCGCTTCACATCAGGCGGGCCGTATGCTTGTATCCCACCCGACGTAGTATATAAAAAAAAATAAAAAAAAGATACTTTACGTAAGAGATATTTGAGAAAACGTTTATGAGAGCAATAGTAGGCGAAATAATTGTCTTTCCAATTTATGTATCTGCCTGGCTGTATGTTTGTATGTGTATCACGCGAAAACTACTGCACGAAATTGAATTCACCGTTATATTACTGAAGATCTATGTTAAAATCTGACGTAAGTTTCATCTTAATACGCCCAATAGAAGCTAAGTTATAAATAATATTTGTTTATTTTATAAAGTCGCGGGCGGCCGCTAGTAAATTTACAATATTACTATCACAAAGTATATACCAGCCTTTATCCAACACCGTAAAAGCGGTTTTAAAACAAATACCACAGCGCCGGCGCCGGTATAATTCATTTATGGACAGACAAACATACAAACAGTCGATGTATATTTATTACAAGTTTACAATACAACAGGACGGATAAGCAAATGTATTCTAACAAATTGATGGTTATGTAAACAAATGTATTTAAAGCAGCGGTTCTTAAACATTTTTAAACGGTCCGCGGACCTTTAGAAAATCAAGCACGATTTAGAGGACCCCCTTAATACATAACACACGAGAATAGGCTATTTTCCAATGTTTAAAAATTGTATAAATTATTTAACAATATCGTAAAATACACAAAACTATAAAGATCTGCAAATTTTCATTCTAATATCTTCAGTCAGACTGAATTTTGGGGTCGATCAAAGTTTGGCGGGAAAGTCCATTTTAAAAGTATGAAATTATTAAAAAAATATATTTTAATTGGAGATGTAATAAGAAATACTATAACTTTTATTATGACACTAATTACATAAACGTAATATTTAACATAGCTGTCAACAAATCAGTGTAACCACGGGTCAGAAGCGCTTCAGATTTGATGCATACAAAATACAAACCTGTTACGTCATAACTTGCTAGCCTATTGTATGGAGCGTTTTCGGGACAGTCCAAAATTGTGATTTTCAAATGAACATATCTCGAGAGATTTTTGTGCTATCGAAGTAATTCTTTCACCTATAGTTATATTATTGAGACGTCCCTTCGTATCAAACCGAAAAAAATGTTAGTCAAATAGCCTATTATACAAGGCGGTTGCCAAGATGCTGGTTTTGACTTCGGATGACCAAAGGGCTGGCCAATATCTAGGCCAAAATATTTCCATCGCTATACAGCGGTGAAATGCGGCCAGCCTTTTAGCCACAATCCCCGAAAATTGATGGGACAATTTATAATTGACGGGACAATTTATAATATGATATTTTTTATTTTTTCTGTGTATTTTATTATAATTTTAGTTTTTAATGTAGTTATATTAATTTTATTTTAAATTTAATTTTATGATATTTACCTATACGTAATTTTAGTTTTCTAACTTAACTAATTATATATCTCATCTTGTACTATGACATACTAATCCCTATTTAATATTAGACTTATGTAATTTTCAATTTACAACATTTGAAATACAGGAATAAATTTTGAACAATTTATTTTAGTACTGACAAAAATTGGTTAGATGAAGGATCAAAGAATTTATTACGCTAAGTAAGGGCAATGGAACATCGCGTGCGGAGGACGGGGAAGCGCTGCCATTTTGATATAATTTTAGTGCATATAACGTATTCACGTACAACACAAGGCCGTGTTAACAAATTTTTATAAAAATTAAAAATACTGTATTAATCTGAAAGGTTGGTGCTGTTTTTTTTGCAAGTCTTGTTGGCATTATTTATTAATTCAAACGTTTATAGATAAGACGGCGGATCCCTAGAGGTCCGCGGACCACAGGTTTGGAAACACTGGTTTAAAGCATTGACTTATGTGCGTCAATGGTTTAATATAACAAATGTATGTGCGATGAAAATGTTAAATATCCGGTCGGAACCGGAAATTCCACTTCAGCATATTTGAAAGCAATTCTGGCTATGCGGTATTACATTGCAATACATTTTGATATGAATACGTCTTCAAAACTGCTTCAAACAAAATATGGGGATACAGGGTGGTGTTGCTATATAGAGTTAATTGATTTATGAACGACTTACACCCCAAACGACTATCTATCAACTCCCTGTAATTTCATCATCGTCATCATCAGGTCATTTTAGTCTCCACTACAGGAGCACGATCCTCTCTCGTCCGTCCCTGACAGGAGGATTTGGCCTACATTCCCCACGCTGGCCAGACGGGTTGGGGAGGCCTGATCGATGTTTTATAATGTATTTCCCTTAGTCGCTTTGTACGACATCCACGGGAAGAGACGGAGTGATTCTATTCTAGTCTGCCGGAAACCACACGGCCAATTTAATGGACTTAAATGAGCATAATTTTAAATGACGAATTTATTATGCTTACTCTATTAATTTTATTACGTTTGTGTGGTTTAAAATCTTTTTATTATAACTCAGTCGCTTAACTCAATTTACTATTTTATATGCTTCAACAATTGTTTCTTATGTAAAACTTTAAAACAATAACCGCTTAGAGAAAATCCTAAGTGATTTCACTGTAATAAATTCACTTAACGACTGCGGTTTCTTCGAGCAAACCACAGTGTTAGCGTACATTGACGATTAGTCGCAAAGACTTTATTTTTAGCGCTTTGATAAATAACTCTGCAATTATATGTATATTAGATGTTACCATGTGTACCGTGCTTCAGAGGGCACGTTAACCGTCGGTTCCGGCTGTCGTCGTTAGATGTCCGTGAGGCCCGTGTCCCAGCAGTGAGATGAATAAGGGTTGACGAGAAAAAGAGAAGAAATTAGTTTGGCACTGCAAAAATCACGTGTAATTTTGACACTCCTCCTCTTTAAGTCGATCCTTCATTGATGAGTATCCTGGCTACGTCGCAATCGAAGCAAGCTTCTCCAATTACTGTGCTCTTCTGCTTGATGGAGAGCTTGACATACTGGCATTTGGTTCGTGGTTAGTCTCTGTTGTTAGAGCTTCGTCTTCTTGATCGCTTGCCATCCATATTGCCAGTTATAAGTTATCCAGGTTATCTGTAATGGACTCTGGTGTGCAACTTTGACTAGGGTAGCCTAAAGCTTTGATTAATCTGAATAAATGCCGAAGACTTACAGTACGATGCTTAATAGTTTTTTGTACAGGAGCCTAGCATTACATAGAAATGAGAATACAGCAGGTATTTCAAGGATAATAAATTACTCTGGAGCAAATAAGGCCCGAAATGAATACGGCATATCATGCCTCTTGTGGCTAGTGAGTTATTACATGACTAGCCGACATTTCGATGTTACACTTATGCGACAATACTTTCGGATGCATTTTTGGTAGTACGGAGACATAATTAACATGTGTATGCATCCCAAATCTGATATGTGATGAATTCTTTACTATTTCACTACAAATGTCGCACGTGACATGTTTGTCATGATGCGTGTACTTCAATTTTGTCTTAAAGCTAAACTTTATAGTACATAAATTAAAATTATTATATTTATAAATGAATAAATTAAAAGTTACTAACGCAACTAATGTAAAAATTCGACAAGATCTCTTAATCTTGTCGAATTTTTATGACTACTAAATGACTGAAAAACAGTATTTTTTATGTCATCATTTAACCTACCCTAGCTAGGAAGCTGTTATTTAGCTGTAGTCTCCCAAAATATATAGGTAAATAATTTTCGGTGCTGGGAAAATGTTATCTATCTCCCTTTCGCATTTAACTCGTTTACCACATTAAACGTACCACGTAAAACTTAGTTCAGACTGAGTTTTTACGTGCAGATTAAATCACTTAAACTCGACATAAAATATTGTCATTTACACCATTGTCATTTATAATAAGGCATTGTTGTGATTTATATACATTACAAAACACTCTGCGATTACTTCTCGCATGTTTTTATTTACGACAATTTGTATTCTGCGACAAGTCGTCAATGTGTTATAAACTGAAAGTCTTTTAAAATTGAAAAGGCGACACAAATCATCACATTATGTAAGTTGTTGCTTTCTAATTATATTGTTATTCCGCGATTATGGTTATTCTCTTGATGGCATAAAGTGTGCGCGAAATTATAACAAAAAAAAAACCGACTCCAAACATTACTCCACATTTATGTATGTAGATACAGGCTGATGATGATGGTGATGTTGAAAAAAATATGGGACCAATCTGGAAGTATACTCTTTCAAATAAAAAAAGTTTTTTTCCAGTCGGTTTGTAAATCACGGAGTAATTAAGTAACAAACATTAAAAAAAATACAGCCGAATTGAGAACGTCCTCCTTGTTTGGAGTCGGTTAAAAAGTATATATAAGCAGTATGACACGCGCAACAACGCCATCTAGCGCCTCGATTAATTTTAAAGTAAAAGATCATTATTATTAAAATAAGCAGAAGGATTTTATTAATATTTCCCGACTGCCGAAGGAGCTTTTCGTATGTATGTATGTATGTCTTATTATTTGGCACGCTCTACAGCCTAAACCGTTTGACAGATTTCAACATAAGAGGTGTTGTTAGATTCGTCTTAATCACGCGAGTGACATATCGAATATAAAAAAAAATCAATATGACAGTTGTGTGCCGCAAAATTGTAGTTGGAGCAAATTATTTTTTATTCTAAATATATCGATATGGGTATCAAAATAAAGGTCTCGATGACCTGATATCAAATATATATTTGATATATTCGTTTTTTTTTTGTGTGGAATTATATTATTATTGCTGTTACGCGTGATTAATCAATCTGTTGTAGGTGCAGTCGGGTTTTTTGATTTTTTTAATTAATTTAACTTGTTTAAAGGTAGCGTATCCTTTCTTTTGTGAATATGACTTAGAGTATACTCGACACCTTCAGGTCGTTACAGTAAATTGCATAACATTAGTTAAATCATTTCCCCAACGAAAGTAGACAGACCACTCGCCTATAAACTGTGTGGAGTGTCTAGAAAATTATTATAGGCCATTTCGTTATGGAGAAACTGAGCGTGAAATTGCTTTCCGTAATTCATTAAATGCGTTATCGGGTATATTTGCATTGTACACTGTGTTTAGTTTAACACTTTTCTATATTTAAGATGACGCATTTATGGACGATGGAGAGGAGCTTAGAGATGGGCAAAATACCAGGGATTTGCGATTTTTTTTTTTTTTTTTATACTACGTCGGGCGACAGACAAGCATACGGCCCGCCTGATGTGAAGCGGTTCCCGTAGCCATATTAACGCTCGCAACATAAAATATCGCTCGCGCGCCGCCACCCCCGCTGCCATCGCAGCATCTCCTTCCTTTCTGGTGACCTCACTCACTCGCAGGAACACAACAGCCCTCAAGGGAACCGTTATTTGGCTGCGGTATTCTGTGAGGTGGAGGTACATTCCCCAGTCGGGTAGCTTACAATTACGCTCCCTACCTCTCTATTCGCCAGAGCTTCGTTTGTCAGTCAGCAGGGTGTACCGCGTGCAGGTGAAGTTGGCTTTGGTTCAAAGATGTTGATGAACCACTTACACCACAAAATATTGGGCATTTATCGTAAATGCCCGGCATTTTGCCCATCTCTAGAGGAGCTCGTCGTTGGGCGTGTCAGTCTAGTCGATCACGCAAGTTACGCAACGTCGACCATAGCCTGCCTATGGATGGGTTTATTTATCTCGAGCTTCTCCGTGCTTCGGAGGGCACGTTACGTCGGCCCCGGCTGTTGTCGTCAGATGACTGTCGTTAAGCTAAGTCAGTGGCCTCTAGGCGGCTTGAAAACAGTTGAGCAGCGTGGTGGAGTATGCTCTAATCCCCTTCGATTGAGGGGACCCGTATCCCATCAGAGGGATGAATAAGGATTGACGACAATATATAAAAAAATACATTGAGTTGAAAAAATAATTGAAATGTCCATATTATATTTCTTGATCACATTATTGAGAACACGCTCACTCGCATTATAGTGATCGATTACTTGAATCTCAATTATGTATAATATAATATGCAGATGGCACGCCAAAATTTATAAAAATGACTGAAAAATTGCAAATTGATAACTTTAAAAATCAATATATTTCAATTAAACACGCCAGAAATGGCTGTGTAATATAATGATTGACGACTCTATGTAATTATTTTGATGTACAGTCCGTGACATATAAAACTCTAGATCTTTAAAACATTGTCAGAGTTTCATCCTTGCATATTAGAATGGAAGTAGTCACGTACGGCGTGTACGTGTGTGGTTCCAGTGAGGTTTACTCCTACGTACTAAGAAATATATTAAAGTTACTACCGAGTATAAAAAAAAAAAAAAAAAATTAGAAATATATATATTTAGAGTACAGTAACCAGTTTAATTAAATTTGAAAAGGAAATCCAGCCCTAAACGTATAAAGTATAAAGAAATATTAATTGCCGACTCTCGTCTGGTTGGCTTACTAGAAAAATTAAAATTATATATTCTTATTTGATTAAATTCGTTGTGAGTTCGTAGGCAGCCGTAGTTTTACCCCCGGGACTGCAATGGACTTCATTGTTCATTGCCTTTTTTGGTGGTCGCCGCTGTTAACCCTGGCTAACACAGGAAACACAGTGGTGGGAATGTGTGGTACCTACACTAGTGTACAGTGTTGGGAGGAAAGTTCTCCAAATTTAATAGTCAATATGTGAGTATAATGTGAGTGATAATACCTAAGTATACAAAATACCTAAGGAAGGTTTGTATTTGCTAATAAAAATGTATTGGCTAAATATCATCTTTAGTTTTAGAAATGAAAAGCCTAAAATATCCTAATTTTCTTACTACGCAATGTTTGCATAGAACAGTGTTTTTCAATCTGTGGGTCGCGACCCCCTGGGGGGTGGGGGGATAATTAGAAGGATGGGCTTGTTGGTAAACGTAAAAAAACATTTACGTTGTCTTATAAATTATTTCTTTGTCTGTCTATGGCACAAGGGGGTCACCAGAATTTTTCAATCTGTAAGGGGGTCGCGAAATCAAAAAGATTGAAAAACACTGGCATAGAAAATAGGCTCAAAAATTTCATCCAGCAGATGTGCGAAATAAAATGTCTAGCATCGCATGCATGTGCAATCTGGCAGATTGATCCTTTAGGCGTTTCGCAATATTTTAAACTGTCCACTTATGATATTAAAGTAATTTATTGGATGCATTATGCAGAATAATATCGTCAATATGGAGAGGAATATTAAACATTCTAGTATTATCTAGACTCGTCTAGATATTTCCGAAGGTATTCTTATATATGCTGTGTTTTTTAATACTTCGGGGTGTAAGTGGTTCATCAACATCTTTGCCAACCAATGCCAACCTCATCTGCACGTGGTGCACCCTGCTGACTAACAAAAGAGGCTCTGGCGAAAGGAAACGTACGGTTCAGCGTATTTGTAAGCTGCCAGAATGGGTAAGTACACCGCGTGCTTAGCGGCGCGCGATATTTCATGTTGCAATCGTTAATATGGCCACGGGGACCGCTTCACAACAGGCGGTTCATTTAATGCAGGTAAACACAGCAGGGAAAAATATGTTTTGTTTAGAAATAGTTTTGAAATCGACCAATATTCGAGATTTTTTACTATCAAGCAAAGTTAATCATGTACATATGATTATAGAAAAAATGGGGTGTGTCTGTGTCATGGACACGGCCGTGTGTTGTACGGGAATACGTTATGTGAACTAAAATTATCTCAAAATGGCAGCGCTTCCCCCTGCCCCGCACGCGATGTTCCATAGTCCTTACTTAGCGTATTAATTTCTTTGATCCTTCCTCTATCCAGTGATATGATTGCATTTTGGATGGAGATGATAAATATGTAGCTACAACACTAAACTGGATTTTGTTATCATTCGTTTTTTTTTAAATGCGTCCTTATGGAAGCAATTTTATAGTCAAAATCTGAAATTACGGAGTTGCGTAGCTGTTTATTCATTTCGAAAATCATTCGCCCCCGGCTTACCGATACGCTTTAAAAATAACTGCGCAATTTCATAGTCCTAAATCAAGTTTGAACGTTTACACGCAGTAAATGCTAAGACAATGCACGTTAAATCTTATTTTAGTGACCCAAATAACTCGGTATCAATCTTTCTGTGTCAAAACAAAACACTGTCGGTTCTAAATTAACTGCTGTCGAACTGTCGTAGTGCGGTTTCCTAAAAAGACAGGTTTAGGCTGCGTTTACATTAGACTGAAGTAGGGTTGGCGTCTCTAAACGCTAGCAACCAGGACACGTATCCTATACCTAACTGCTAGAGCGCCCCTATATGCCAACCTTCCAATTATATCACAGGATTGCGAGTCTCCCGTCCAGTAAACCAACCAGACGAAACCTTTTCCCGCTCCGCTCTTGCGTTCGGTAAACCAACCGAGCACGCAAACGGAACGTTAGCAACCAGGACACGTACCCTACACCTACTAGTTAGTGCGCCCCGTGTGCCAACCTTCCGGTTATATCACGGGATGCGAGTCTCCCGTCCAGTAAACCAACCACACGGAAGGACCTTTACCTGATCCGCTCTTGCGCTCGGTAAACCAACCGAGCACGCAAGCGGAACATTAGCAGGTCTTATTCCGCTTTCACCTACATGCAGGCTACTTGCATACTCTTAAGTCGAGTAGCTCGTGGCGAACCGACGCTCGGCGAACCAAGCATCGGGGCTTTACCACCACTCCCCAATCTCCAGATTGAAGGAAAAATTACACTTAAAAATGTATAAATAACTTAAAGATAAAATAATAAAACTGCCCCCTTACCACTATCTCTTATTGCGATTCAATAACTGGATAGAACGCTTATTCATACCAATGAATAAGCGACTCTATTTCTAGTAATATCTCCCTCAGATATATATTCTCTAATGGAAATGAATAAGCATTCTATTCAGTTATTGAATCGCAATAAGAGATGGTGGTAAGGGGACTGTGAGCTTTGAAGATTATTGTCAATGTCATACTTTTTCTTTAAGAAGGGACTTTGCGTCCCTTTGTGTGTTCTACCGGTTGTAGAATGGGGTGTGTTTAGAGGAGTTATTTGACATGATGCTCACAGCCTCCTTCTATTGTCGTACCGCTCGCCATCAACAGGGAATTCATCCTTACATATTAGAGCCGAAGTGGTCACGTACTGATCGGTTCCAGAGAGGTTTTCTCCCACGTGACAATGAACTACCGTGGAATGAAAAATGAAGCAGTGGAATGAATGTATGCTTGTAGAGGATTTTCCACGAGACTACAGCATGGGGTTCTTTAAAAAGGGCTTAAAGAGGTTTTTACAGGGTCTCGGCTACACGCATGTGATGCCCCAGGTATTTCATCAGGCAGGCCGTTTGCTTGATCGCCAGCTTAGTCGTATAAAAAAAACATAAAAGCTTTTTTTTAGTTAACAGAGAAAAAAACATTTTTTTTTCTCTGTTAACTAAAAAAAAGCTTTTATGTTTTTTTTTTTAATTAACAAAAAGCTTTTTTAGTTAAAAAAAAATTCGCCAAGAAAGGTATTATGTTTTACACGGAATACCGGTATACGCAAGTTCAAATTCGTAGCCATAGACTATAGTTGTGTTATATACATGCAGTCTGACTTTTGATATAGTTATAGTTTTTGAAATAACTAGCTAAATTAATTAGCAAAAAAAAAAAAACAACTAAAATAACTAGTTACAATAACTAGCTAATAGCCACATATTGTAGCGTTGCTCAAGTCTGAAGTCAGGACTGCGCCTAACATTTCTTCAACGAAAATAACACTCTTTCGTGTTTATTGGTAAAATAAACTTGACTGAGCGACGGCTGGAACACTGGAATTTGCCGAGTGATTTCGTTATGTTATTCTACAACCTTTATGATAAAATCTTTTAAATGTAAGAGTTTAAGCCTATAAAGATAAGTAACAATGTAAATACGCTACTTTTGTATAAAGTTAAAAACTTTAATAATTATTATTTAAATTTCAGTTGATTTCGCCTAACTTACTAGAATAATACTTATTAACTAACTCGCCAGAATATCATAAATATTTAAAAAAATTCAAAATTCCGCTCTACCGCCTGGGTGGGATTTGAACCCACGACCTCTCGATGACCGGTTGAGTGCTCTTCCAACTGAGCTACCAGGAAGGTTTGTGTTGGTGACGAATTTTTGCATGTTATATTTATGCACTAGCGACCCGCCCCGGCTTCGCACGGGTGCAATGCTGATACTAAATGTACTACAGAAGGTCTTTGCGCTTTGTCCTATCCAGTCCTTCCCCAGTTATAGGCACACGCCGCCGGCTCCGCGGCCGGTACCGCCACAGCCGTTATGTCCCTGCATTTTAAATGTGTAATATCTTCTAAACTATTCATTTAAATTACATGCTGTGAAGGGCCATATTGATCTATATTAAATGCGCAATGTATTTAAGGTACTTAATTGGATAAGGATTAATTCTGTATTGCTTAAAATCGCTTCGTAAATAAGGCATTATTTCTTGTAAAAAGCAAAGGATAAAATAACGGTTATTGTGTGTTACCACTAAGAGATAGACATATACCATCGCGAACTTTTTTGTAGACCATTTTAAGGTGAACAATACTGTACTACATTATTTTGATCTATCTCGTTGGGTTCAGCCAGCGTTTGCAATGAAAGAGCAAAAAAATGTGTTTATTTACGACATCACATTAGAAACCTCTAAATTATCAGTGTTTTTCTACTATGTTATGCATATATTATACATATAAACTTTCCAGTTGAATCACTCTATCTATTAAAAAAAACCGCATCATAATCCGTTGCGTAGTTTCAAAGATTTAAGCATACAAAGGGACATAGGGACAGAGAAAGCGACTTTGTTTTATACTATGTAGTGATTATGCATAATGACCACCTAGGCGGAGGAGCTGATTTTTTCCATTTTTTTAATATTCCTGATGAATTAATAATTATTCTTTATTAGATGACTGAAAGTGAGACTAACTTAAGTTTAGTTTAAAGCCTGGAGAGTGACATAGGATAGAGACGAACTTCTTAGCTTCCATGGATTCACCGTGCGGGTGCCGGGTCCATCGTGTGGCAGAGAGAGAAACTCCAAGTAGATCCCGAGACTTGTGACACGGGTGTAGATTTAAGTGGCCCCTTTCCGACGTACATCAACACTCACCTTTACTACTTGTGTTTCTCTCCCTGCCCAGCCAAATCTGGTATGAACCTGCTAATGCAGCTTTAGATACTCGTTCTAGTATAGAACTTACTGCACTTCTGGACAAGCCAAGGTCTTTCAGCAGTATTGGTCTCTTAAACCACGATATAGTAAATTAGCAATTACGTACTTCTAATGGCATAAGTAATTTTCAAATGAAAAAAAAAGCCAGTTTATTTTGAAAAAATAATATATTTTATTTATAATTTTAGTATGACTCATTGTCACGTATCGCACGAGCCGAGCGTGCAAGCGAGAGCACGGAACGAACGATAGGGAAGCACGATCGGCCTAAGCGTTCGGCTTGTGACGCATCTGTCTTTCTTCCACTCCATCGGCCATGTTTTCTAATGACGTTGTCACATAAAATTATCGTCCGTAAACCGACTTTCTAAACAACCAACTTTTTTAATCATATTGTCAAAATTCAGTTTCGATTCAGTCTCGATCTCACAAATGTCACATTTGGTATTCTCGTAACACAATATGTAACTTCAAAATTAAATTTAAGCGGGATTATATCGAAATATGAGAGAAAATTAAACAAATTAAGAATGTTACTTTGCCAACAACAAGAATTGATAATAATTAATTTATGAAATTAAGAAGGTATATAATTTTAGTCAATTCACAATTCAATCTCGATTCGGTCAACTTTCAATCTGCGTTCGTAGAAAAATTTACGAGAATTGGCCTTCTGTTTAAAAATTGCATTTTTTTTTATTACAAACACTTGGTAAATGCATAAATTACAAAATTTTAGTCTTAATAATTATTAGAATTGGTTTGTAGCGTGAATTTTAATTTAATAAACCTAAAATTTATTTCGATGTATCATAAAATCTAATTGGCGTCTACGAAACATTTCACTGGTTGAATGATTGCATTTCTAAGTGTAAATATAGAAGGGATTTCTGTCCGTCTGTCGCGACTATTCTCGTACTGCCGACGATTCCGCCGAGCGATACCCGAGATATCATCGCACTGACATTTACAAGTCTTATCAAAATATGTAAGTCATTAATTTTAACATGGAAATATTTACAAGAGGTATTCAGAAAATACGGTCATCGTTTTGTTTATTCAAATATATACCTAACTAGCTAATACCTGCGACTTCGTCCACGTGGGACTTAAGACATTAAATTTCTAGATTTGGGAAAATCCATTATTTTTCAATAACCGTGATTGTCGTTCCAGTTCCAATAAAATAACAGTGAAAAGTCACTGTGATATTGTCACGTCGATCCACTATGGGCACATTAGACCATTCTGAGGCTTCATCATATAGATCACTGTGAAAAACCACTGCGATTTTGTCACTTTGATCTCTATGTTCACAAATCTCATTTTGTGGCTACTGAATGAGACTGAGCCATCACGCTCAGCTTGGTAACGCTCGTTTGAGTAAAGTTGGCAAAGAGGGAGCGAGACGGAGCGAGGGATGAAGTTTTCACTTCTGTCGTGTAGTTAAGCACACACCGTTTTTTTGCCCAAGAAATGTACCGTTTTCTAAGCAAGTTACCTCCCGGAATGCAAGCAAGTCGCATTATTCCAATTATTCTCATCACCACGGTCTCTTTGTTTTACTTATGTACATCGATTTACATTCTTGAATGTCTCGCCTTCAAATAAAACGAACAAGTTGTCCCCCTTGGCGCCTACCGTTTTACAAAATTACGTTTTACTTAGAAATATATTCTTTGGTAAGATCATTTTATATTAAAAAGAACCGGACAAGTGCGAGTCGGACTCGCCCACCGAGGGTTCAGTACGTAGGATCATTATAAATAGTTCAGGAATCTAACCCCTTATTTTTTAAGATTTAATTACAAATGTATAGTTTTGAGATTTATTTTTGTATTTGTAGTCTATAACGATGTTACTTGTCAAATTTCATAGTTCTAGGTCAACGGGAAGTACCCTATGAGTTTTGATTCCCTTGAGAATGTGTCGGAATATGCGTTTTTTGCTAAATAAACGGATGTATCTTTTTTTTACGTAAACTTAGCAGTTTGATTTTTTTTCCACTTCATGGGACCGTAGACCTGAGTATACAGTTCAAATTTCAGCTTGATACCTCCACGCATTCTCGACTTAGAGGGTCTTGACAGACGGACAACAAAGTGATCTTATAAGGGTTCCGTTTTTCCTTTTGAGGTACGGAACCCTAAAAATGAGGTGTGGCTATGTCATGGACACGCCGTATGTTGTACGTGAATATGTAATGTGTATATAGCGTATTTTTAAGCTGCCCGACTGGGGAAGTACCTCCACCTCGCAGAATACTGCAGCCAAACAACAATACCTTTGAGGGTTGTTGTGTTCGTGCGAGTGAGAGAGATCACCAGAAAGGATCGAAGGAATTGTTGCGTTGGTAGCGGGCAATAATTTTGATAAATCGTTCATTACATTGTCTCTTCATTTTTAGCCAAGGCTAACTCTTTAGTCGGCTAATCTTAAGTTTATGTTCACATTTATCTTTACCTTTAGCCGTAACATATACGTATGGTTGCCTGGAAGAAATCGCATCGCGATAAGGCCGCCCTTTGTACTCTAATTCTGTACATGTACTTTTTGTTTGTATTTTATTATTGGTGCAATAAAGTATATTGTATTGTATCGTATTGTATATACATATAATATGTATATATGTAATACATGCTAACATCCAGACTAAGACGTAAGAATGACGTAGTATCGAACTCTGGACCCTTGATGCCAAAATATATTATGTATCACTCACGAATCGATCACAGTATAAGTACTCGTCACAGTACTACGCACAAGGCACCCGTAACTTTTATAACTACAAGAATTGCTTCATTATTCATTTTTATTTGTGTTTTGTTCCCAGGTGCTCTAGTAGGCGGTATCCTGGGAGGCATGGCGATGAGACTAGGCAGAAGATCGGTGTTGCTCGCCGCAGCGCTGCCATACACGGTAGCCTGGCTGGCGACCTCCTTCTCGACGAGCGTGAACATGCTGGCTGCTACGTCCTTCTGCGGGGGTTTACTTGTCTGCTGCATCACTATGATTACACAGGTATGGATTCTTTGTTTTATACAACTAAGGTGGTAAACAAGTTTATGAACCGCTTGATAGTAAGCAGCAAGGTCGTCGCCAGCCGATGACCCTCAAGTTGATATGGAGAATGAGAAAAGTATGAATTGTAGGTAAAGTAGAGAGCTCATGAACCTTGGGGGGGGGGGGGGGGACTGCCCCTCCCTGCTCCCCTTTGGCGACGCCCTTGGTAAGCAGTCATCCTAGCTAATTGATGTTCGAAACAGCGAGAGGCAACGTGAGTGTTGCCTTCTATATGACTACACTCCTCGACGACTGGATCCGCCCTTAGCCGTAGGCCCGGAGTTCATATCAAAAAACATCTACAAACAAAACCCATTGTATAATCGGTAATTCCATAGTATATCCAATTGAGGAGGTAGATGTTATCGTTGAGCGCGTCAATCTAATTGAACAAGCAAGTAAAGCAACGTCGAGGGTAGCCTGTCCATGGATGGGTTTATTTATAGTTAAGCCGAGTCAGTGGCCTTTAGGCGACTTGAAAATACTGGCATCCGTCAACCCGGCTGAGTAACGTGGTGGAGTATGGCCCACAGAATAAAGAATTTTGACTTTGACTTTGACTATGCTCTAGACCCCTTCGATTGAGGGGACACCCGTATCCCAGCAGTGGGATGAGTAAGCGTTGATGACGATCCAGTTTTTAAGGATCACTACCAAAGAACTAAAAGTAGTACTGAATAACTTTAGTGTTATTAATAGTGACATCTGACAAGTTAGCGATGGCAGATGGGGAGGAAAGGGGTAGAGTGGAGTTTTTATGAGACGATGGACTATGAGGCGCACCCTTTCTAGATGGACAGATGATACCAAAAACGCGGTTGTATGAAGAACTTGGCTTGTGGAGAAAGCGACTTAAGAGTACCTAAGTAGTCGGCTGGCAGGCGAAAGGGGAGTGAGACCTGATACCGAACTATTTGAGTACCTGGCTGGTTTGCAGGGCGGTATAAAGGGGAGGGTAATTGTCCTCTTGCCTAGTTGGTTTATTAGGTCTCTGAGACTCTCAATCCTGCAGTATGACCGCAAGGTCTGTGCCCGAGAGCGTGTTAGCTGTAGGTACGTAGGTATAGGGCCCTTGTGAGGAAAGCAAAGAATCGTATGTGGTGGTAGAAAACATTGGAAACGCGTATATCGAGCATTGTATAGATACAGGCTGATAATGATGATGCTAGTGATTAACCGATATTGAAATCGATAGTGAAATTAGAGTTAAAGTACCTACTGCTTTGTGTGTCTACTATGACTTGACTTTAACTCTAGAACACGTACAACATACAAACTTAATCATAGTTTCAACTTAACATGATATAACGTGTGTTTGAGAGTGGACGTTATAGAGTTAAAGTACTGCTTTGTGTGTCTACTATGACTTGACTTTAACTCTAGAACACGTATATACAAACTTAATCATACTCAGTATGATTTCATAGAAAATCTTTCTACCACATTGTTTCTGTTTTCCTTATATTTCCCATAAAAAAGTAAGTATCTCGATAACCCGTATGCGACAATTCATCTTCATTGTTTTCCAATATCGATTCCGATTTCCCATCGATCAAAAGACATCAGTGATGTGTTAAAAAAAACAAACCATCCATCAATTCTCGACAAAAGCTGTAATTAGAAACAGTTATATTAGGCAGTAAAAAATGCGAAGTTGTGACACATTGTTGTAGAGGATTGACAGCTTATTGTTGGTGAAAGACCGAGAAAAAGACGTGACATTTATCTGTTAATTTCTATTCTTTATATGTTCCTGAACGTCCTGAGGTTTATCGTAATAATTTGAAAACATGACCAAATCTAGATTCAATTATAACTTTACTGAACATCATTATCAATCAGTATTGGAGAAGACCCACTGGTGGATATAGGTCTTCTCCAGTGCTTTCCATCAAATGTGATCCTTCACCGTCCGCATTCAGCATCGCATTCGCCGAGCCGAATTAGAACGTCTAGAAGAAATTATTTCATTGATCAATAATTAATGTCAATTCTTATCGCAGGCATATTTCGTTATTATTATGCTATAGTTAAAGTTTGAAGTTTCATGTTGTGTTACGAGTATAACAATATTGTGACGTTTGGGAGATCGAGACTATGAGAATTGACCCGCTGACTTAAGCTGCGGGTCTGAGAAATTTGGAATTTA
The DNA here is from genome assembly GCA_937001555.2 of Hypsopygia costalis. Taxonomy (NCBI): domain Eukaryota; kingdom Metazoa; phylum Arthropoda; class Insecta; order Lepidoptera; family Pyralidae; genus Hypsopygia; species Hypsopygia costalis. The sequence continues at coordinate 16,904,066 of OW443349.2, read as the reverse complement.
GTAGAAATATCTCAATTAGAGTTTAAATCTGAAATAACTAATTGTTTTTTGGAAATCATCTTGGGATTTTGTGATATAAAGAATTGAGTAGTAGCGGACGAAAAGTAGCATTAAACAAAAATTACGGCACTGAATAAACAATCTTAAATTCACATTATTTTATACTCAAGAATTCACACTAATATAAACATTATCGTCGATGTTCTTCGTTGTCGTTGCATATTTAACGAAACACCTAACACCTTTACATATTTCGTTTTATAGTTTCCACAAACGTGAACAAATTTTACGGTCGTGTGCGATGGCGGCAAATTTGCACACATTCGAAACCTTTTTACTGCGGGTTTTACGAACTAACAACCTGTGAGTAACGTCCCACAAGTCACAACACAGTCACAATGTGACATAAAACGCATGCATTGTGGCATTTCACACTCCATTCATGGAAGAATGACAAAAACGCATGACGACTTTTACGGCCGTGTGTGACAAGTGATCATAGAATATGGTACTAACAGATGGGCTATTAATCTACATAAAGTAATCTTTAACGCATCCCTACTAATATTATAAATGTGAACGTGAGTTTGTTTGTTTCACGTCGAAACTACTCAACTGATCATCATAAAACTTTGTATACATATTCTCAAAGGTATTGAGAACGCGTGCGAAGCCGCGGGTGTAGGCTAGTAGTCTATATATGTAGTTGTAGGTATATATTTTAATCCTACAACTACATATAACTATAATTTAAACCTACTTAGGTTGAGGTTGTATTATAATTTACAATTAGAAATAGGAAACAGGGCTCAGTTGGTCAACAATTTTGCAGTTAAAAATGTTTAAGTGTAACGTAGGTATATTGTTATAAACGAATGTAGAAATATGTACATGTTACTTGGAAATAACGAATTCTACTAAGGTCATAAAGTTATTTGCAGGCTAACTCATTAATAATTTTAGGGTCAGGTTTCCCCTCAATCAAAAGGTATCCCAACAGTGGGATGATTATGGTTGACCTTGGGCTCGAATAGGTTAGGTTAGGTTAGGGCAGCTACAATTTCTCTGTCTGACTAATATTTAACTTAATATTACAAATGTGAAAGTGCGTTTGTTGTCCTTCTTTCACATAAAAAGGAACTAATGGATCGAAAGGATTTTTAAGGGGATATATGTTTATGGTCTGGAGAATGACATAGGTTACTTTTTATCAGTGCGATGATCAATCCGACCGCGCAGGGGTCTTTTTCGGTGGGGAAGCAGCCGCTTGCGGTGGGTCCTCTCCAGGTGAATCCAGTGCTGGAATCCCCACGTTCGGGAGGTCCCTGCAGAACCACCGCGGGGGCTCGCTGGTGCTTTATCCTTAGGGCTGAGTGCACTCGGCATTCGCCCTCCCTCTCACTAGGTTAATTTTCGCTTTAAAAGCCTTCCTAAATGGTAAACTGTGCTTTTAGCCCGAGCTAAAAAGACAGTTTTCTATTTCGAAATAAAATCAATGCGATTATTATGGGTTGAAGCCGATTCCCTTAATTGGCATTTAATTTTATGAGTCCTAAGGTCATTAGCAGCGCTAAACAAAGAATGATAAAATAAAATGTATAATTTTATGGGACCTGGATGACTTCGAAGAAACAATAGCCAGAGCTTTATAGATATTGTTTGTAATGATGGTGCATTGTTAGTTGATGCTAAAATGTTGCACGGCACGGTAACATCATAGTATAAGAAACACTAGTAGGTCGCCGCTTTTGATGTTTCGCGAATTGCCACTTTCGTCTAGACATTATGTCATTAAAAGACATTAAAAGTGATTAAAAAAAATATTCTTGGATGAATTACACACACTGTCATCTAGTTCCTACTCGACTTAAGAGTGCCCAAGTAGTCTGCTTACAGGAGAAAGGGGAGTAAGACCTGCTAGCGATACGCTTGTGTGCCTGCCCCCTTACCACCAACTCTTATTGCGATTCAATAACTGAATAGAATGCCTATTCATACCAATGAAAAAGCGACTCTATTAGATTTGAAATAGAGTCGCTTATTCATTGGTATGAATAAGCATTCTAAGTTGTTGGTATGGGTTTTATTTTATGGGGGCTGGTTGAATTACTGGGCGCGATAGCGGTGGGTCTCCAGTGAGTCAATAAATTATGTACCTAATTGTATACATGCAACAAGGCGGCCTTGTTGCTGAGATCAATTTTTTCAAGGCAACTTTAGGTTGGCAGGATTCGCAAATCAAAAGAAATTAATGAAAATTAGAAGTATAGTAATATTGAATCATTATTATGTATAAGACAAAGAAGTCTCTATCCCGTTTTTATATTCTTTGACTACGCAACATAATAATATATTCAAACGGAGTTTATTTTAACACTAACAATAATTTTGTCGTAATTTTCAAGCAATGTGACATTTCAATGAAAACGTGTCGTTTTCTATTTACACTATCGGTGCAACTCCTCGCCATTTTTGTAAACGGCAGAAGTTATTTTAATTTCATTTTGAGATGCACTATTTTGTATGAAATTTCAGGAAACATAATGATTTATGTTTATCGAAAATCATTGCCACTTTGCAATTACAAATTCTTTAAAGATTCCTAAATGTATGTCGTCATCATCATCACCCTGTATCTATCCAATGCTGGATAGATAGACTTTTCCCAATAATGTCCAACAGATGCGATCCGTCGCCTTTCGTAATTAGCCGCTTCCAGCTGTTTTCTTGAGGTCGTTGAATCATCTAGAGGCCCTCTTTTGGATCATCAAGGTCCAGCGCTTCTTCGTCCACTAATACTGAATATTTACACACTTTGCCATCTGCCGTCACTAACTCGACAGATGTGGACGGCCCACTGTCACTTCAGCTTACTAACTCTGAAGTCTATGTCTACAACTTTGGTTTTCCGTCATTTTTTTTCGTTCCGAATTCGATTCCTCAACGAACACTTGCAAATTATTTAATTCAATCATATATTTTTATGTTCAAAACTTGGTCTACAATTTTCAATAAGACACAATTAATTATTGTCTAACAATTAGTCACAATTTACGCCATTTAGCAAAATTCGTCAACACGCTTTGTTATATTATTAAACTGTAAAATTTCATGGATATTACTGTAATGATTAGAAAATTAGTAAAGTGCATCAAATTGATTTGAATACGGCGAGACGGAGTCAGTAAATACGAGTTATATTTGGGTGCATAACAGTCAAGGTGATTTAAAGAAGGTCATTATTAAAAGATATCTACGTTAAGAGAGACGAACTTACTATCTTCCATGGATTCACCGTGCGGGTCCATCGTGTGGCAGAGAGAGAAACCCCAAGCAGATCCCGAGACTTGTGACACGGGTGTAGGTTTAAGGGGCCCCCTTTCCGACGTACATCAACATCGATTTATCTTGTAATTTTCGTATTATTATCACTAATACCACATCTTCTAATACTGACCTAGCACATCTGAAAGACTATCGCAAACGTCTAGTGGTGTAGGTGACTGTAGAATCGGTTTACGGACGATAATTTTACATGATAACGTCATAAGAAAACATCGGCCGATGGAGTGGAAGAGAGATAGATGCGTCACAAGCCGAACGCTTAGGCCGATAGTGCCTCTCTATCGCTTGTTCTGTACTCTCGCTTACACGCTCGGCTCAGGCGGAACGTGACGATGAGTCATGCTTTTTCGTGCGTGCAGCCGGCGTTCATCGATTTCTATGACGTTGTTACATCAAAAATATTCTTTACAATTTATGGCAACTAATCTAGAGGATCACGTTTATCGTCAACGATCACGTTTCTAATCTCACGCTTTCTATCTATAGTGACTATGGAAAATCTAGAAATATTAGTCAAGTCGACTTCATTGCCTTGCTTATCAGAAATATCTAGTTGTTTATCTATGATAAGGTTGTTATTTATATCTTTAATCTTTACAAGATATAATGCTATATATTTTTTGTCAACCTTTGTTAGACTTAGTTATTTTAGTATCTCCCTCTGTAACCATCACACCAATATATAGATTTTCTTAATAAACTGTATGTTTCTATTGTCCACAGGTGTATGTAACAGAAATCGCCGTGCCAGAAATCAGAGGATGTCTTAGCTCAGTATTGAAGATCTTGAGCCAAATTGGAATCCTTATATCATTCTCTTTAGGAGCATATTTGAATTGGTCACAACTAGCTTTAGTGGTCGCTGCGGCGCCTGTACTCTTGTTTTTTGCATTACTCTTTGTACCTGAAACACCATCATCTTTACTATTAAGAGGGAAGGAACAAGAAGCTGAGAAATCTTTACAATGGCTTCGAGGTCCAGAAGCAGATATCCGACAAGAATTAGCCACAATACGAACTAATATTCTCGCTAGCAAACAATATCATAATGGAAATACAGGAAAATTAAAAGTTCTTTGCTCGAAACGATTAACAAGGCCAGTGTTAATAACTTGTGGATTAATGTTCTTCCAGAGATTCACTGGAGCTCATGTTTTTAACTTTTACGCTGTCTCAATGTTTAAGAAAACCTTTAGAATGATGAATCCACATGGAGGGGCTATTGCTACAAGTGTTGTCCAACTTCTAGCTTCATGTTTATCAGGAATGCTTATTGATAACGTTGGTAGGCTACCTCTTCTTATGATCAGTGGTGTAATGATGTCAATAGCTTTAGCTGGCTTCGGTTCTTATGCTTATTACGAAGACGTTATTAGAAATTCAACAAATTTGACTCATGCAGATCCTGGATCTTATGACTGGATCCCATTAGTTTGTGTATTAACTTTTACAATAGCATTTTCGTTAGGTATAAGTCCAATATCAGCTTTACTTATTGGAGAGTTATTCCCATTGGAATATAGAAGTACGGGCAGCGCATTAGCCACAAGTTTTAGTCATCTTTGTGGGTTTGTCAATGTAAAGACTGTTGCTGATTTCCAAGATCATATAGGTTTGTATGGGTTATTTTGGATGTACGCTGGTATTTCGGTGCTATGTTTATTGTTTGTGGTGCTTTTTGTACCTGAGACCAAAGGTAGGGAAATTGATGAAATGGACCCAAAATATGTAGAATCTTTGTGTATTAACCGATAGTATATATAGTTTTATAACGTGGGTCGTATTCTACAGTAGCTAGACGTATTACGTCGTCCAGTATTACTGTTTAGTGATATTCCAGAGATTGTTAATCTCCTTTAGCTAGATTTAGTTAGATGATGGAGCCCTGACAGTGTTTTTGGGACAATACTCTTCATCTTCTAGTCTGTTTGTGTAAAGTGCATTTGTAGAGGTTTATGTCTGTGCATAGTGTTAGTTCCTCCATTTCATTTTACATATATATGCCTTGTTTGATTTGTTTAAACGAAGTCTGAGTGTTGAATGTTTGCAGTTGTTTGCTTTACTTGCATAATATTTTTATAAAGTCCAGAATACTTATTGTATTATAACGTAATCTGATCATAGTTCGTGATTAGATTTTAGTCAATATAAATTAATGTCTCGTTAAGCATCACAAATAGTATACAAATGTAGACAGCTATTAATTTAGAATTTACTAACTTTAATGAAATTAGATGTTAAATATCAATTTGGTCTTCCGTATTACATGTTACTTTTTAGTCAAAGTAATCAATTCTATCTTTGATATTTGGTGCTTTGTTAATATTAAATTCGTTTTCAGTAACTTTAAAGTTAAGTGTTTGAGCAATTCTAGTGAATCCTAGAGCTAATGGAAACGGATTTAAATGGCTGTATTGTTGGAGTATTTTGAAGTCTAGTGCCTTATTTAAGTTCCTTTCTTCAAGACTTATATTTCTTGTTCCTTCTTTATTATAGGAATTGATTTTGACAGATCTGAGTGGAGTGTAATCAATTTCTTATTATATAATTATTAACGTACATAACGACAAATTGAATTCTGCAAGCAACGGAGTTCCGTTGCTTGCAGCAGTTACAGTTGTAACAGTGAAGTTTTTATCTAAACTGAGTTGCAACGTTTACTTGCAGTTTTAATGTATTGTGAGAAAGTTTAGCGAATTGTTGAAAATTATAATGTGCTATGATATCACAAAATCTTGATTTAAGTTATTTTAAAGTTCGCTGTGCGATATTTGACTTTTAAATTTTAGTTAAAACTGGTTATGTATTTAATGTAAATAGTTTTAATTATATTTTATGTTATATTGTGGTCAATTTATTTTTGATGACCGTATCAATTTAAATACGGGTAACTACAGGGTCGTTCTAAAATAAAACACTTTATTGTAGTATCGACCTAATGTTGAATTTATTTTGAGGCTAATCCTGAAATTGCGCACAAACTTTACTTATGGGTAATAATAAAATGAGGGACTAAAATTATAAAACTAGGCGACTATTGTACAAACTTAACGACTATTATACAAATTTAATGACTAAAATGATAAACATACCAAACTATTCCGATGGTCCATTTAGTAATTTTTAGTAACTCATATTATTATTATCCAATTATAATATTATTATCTAATTAAAAAGTAAAATCGGAGTAAAAAATGTTCAATATAGTACAAACTCGATACTAAAAAAAGTGTATTAAATATTTTAAAAGGACCCTTTATAAAATAAAATAAAAAATATAAAAAGAAAATTATAAAATTGGACTGATATTTTAATAAAAATATATTAATTATACTTTTGCTAGACCAGTGTTAAATTTGTAAGTGTAAATTTTATCAAAATTTTACAAAAACTGTTTTGTTTAAATTTTTAACACAAACTATTTGGTGCTAAAATGTTGCCTTACATTTTCGATGTTTATTTTGTAGATAAAAATAAAAAAATTGTTGTCTGTAAAGTCTGTTTACGGACGATAATTTTACGTGATAACGTCATAAGAAACATAGGCCTTTTACATGACCGGAAACGCGTGAATGATGTCCTCTGGTATTGCAAGCGTGTATAATCTGAATGGCTGCTTACCATTAGGCAGATCGTATGCTTGTTGTCTACCCTAGTGGTATTGACGACAACATACCCCAGTGCTGAGAAATACCTTAAGTAATTGACTGGGATTTCAGCTAACTGAAAATCTTCCAAAATTTTATGTCTTATCTATTTATATATTATCTATTTATTTTTTTATATATTTAATCCCTATTTCCCTTGGTCACGTCATCACACGTGAACGGCTGGACCGATTTCGCTATTTCTTTTTATATTGTATTTGTTAGTGTAAGGCGAAGGTTCTTATGAAAGAAAAAAAATGCGAAAATTGCGCGGTAAATTAGAAAAATCAAGAAAACTGTACAACCATATTAACTTTTCTAATGTAACTTTATGTCGTTTGACAGAACTGACAGTCATTCATTCAGAAATCAATATTCATCGTTAAGACAGGACGTCTGTCGGGTCAGTTAGTACGTAATAATATAAAGTCTGTCGGTCTGAGTGACCGTTGTATGTAAAACAGTATTATAAGTTTGTAAATCATGTTATATATATTTATGTAGTCGTAAGGGTGTTGAAATATGTTGAGTTGCCATAACTAATTAGTTTTTGACTAAAACTATTGTAACTGTACTTAAAACGAGTCGAATTTAAGTGTTTCAATAAAAATCTGAGTCCGTAAATGATTGTTTTTTATTATTTAAATAGTTAATTTCGATCAACTTGCCAGAATATTATAAAAAATATTATAATAAAAAAATAAAAAGAATATTATAAAATTTTAAAAAAGTAATTTACAGGTATACCATATGCCTTTAAATGATAAGTGAAAGTGAATAAAAGGTAATAATGATAAATGATAGCGCATAAAAACAAAGATGGAAAAATTCATTTCCCCCACGTAGGCTAGTGAGAAGAATTTTTCCATTTTTGTTTTTATCCGCTTTCACTTACAAAAATGGAAAAATTAATCTCCTCGTTTACGTGGGGGAGGTGAATTTTTGCATTTTTGTAAGTGACAGCGGACGTCAATGTTTACGTAGTAGTAAACAACGCGACATTTGTATGTAGTGGCCGGAGTGTGCTTTTAACACAGCATAAATTTGCGTTTTTGAAGCAGGCTCCAAACCCGCCATATTAGATGATTCACATAAAAAAACGTATCACGTCATTGTCATTCGTACTCAACATGCCATGACAATGTATTGTACTGTTGCATATTACACCATCGCCTGTGATAGTTGATAGTCATTTTGATAGTACACTTCCGTATGTTCTACATAACAATGCACATAATTGACGAGCTTGATAGTCGAATGGTTTTTTATTTTTATAATTACAATCTACAGACCCGGGGTCCGTGACTTTTATTAACAATGTTCTATTTTTATCTTACAATATTCTTACAATTTATAAATTGCACGTCGCTATTATGCTAATAATTATATTATTGTCTATTACTACTTAAGTCCCTTTTGGCAGCACCCGTTCACGAGTTGATGCATGTGGCAGCCATCACCGCATTCAACCATTTTATTGGGAATGCAGCGACCCGCCAAACGACACCACCACCACTTTGAACACTTTAGTGGGCATGACTACCTGGGCTGTCAGGGTTGCACAGGAAAATCTCTATTTATTTCCCTATGGTAAAGTCTCTTTCTCTCCCTCTCACCCACCAGATACATTATGCACAGTCCTTACATTATTGACCCAGCATATTCCGTCTGTCGCGGTCACTGATATTGCATGGGTGACCATCTCGTTTCTGTGTTATCAGTTTCGTACGGAGCTGAGTCGCGTTCCTACTTTTAGTTTTCTTCCTATTGCTTTGCCAATTCTTTCACGACAGGTGTAACCCGACTCCAGATCGCCATTTGCAAATTTAAGTTCCGAATTGCCTCCGTGGTAGCAATTTCGGCACGTTTTTTGAAGCTGGCAGTTGCGTCGAATAACTCACTGCAGTCCTGTCTTTGTCTTATCAGTCTGGTTAGCAATAGCTACTTTGAGTTCTAGGTCGCGGGTTCGATACCCGCACAAGACAAATATTTGTGTTTTTTTTTATACTACTTCGAGCGGTAAACAAGCATACGGCCCGCCTGATGTGTAGCGGTTACCGTAGACATATTAACGATCGCAACATAAAACATCGGACGCGCAGCATGCGCCACCATAGCGAAATTTATTTATTTTGGCCACTTTCCCGAATTGATATCGGAAAACCAAGGTCACTTTACATTTCTACTTTTTGATGCTCTACACGAATCCGAAGTCAGAATTTCGAAATTTTGTGTTTCATGGCGGACGGACAGAAAGAACGACCGGACGATTTTATAAGCTCAATAAATTTCGCTGAATATCGTCCATTACCTTTGCCAAAAAACTATATAAGTGCCTCATGTGGTGCGTCTAAACAATACTAAATATAAAATTCAACTCTCATTTGAAGAAAATCTGCATACGCGTCGGCGCGCGGTGCGAATGTCAGCCTCTATATGTCAAGTTCTCTGGATTTTTATTTTGTGATGCAGTACCTACCCTATTCATCATCATCATCATCAGGTCCATTTTAGTCTCCACTACAGGAGCACGACCCTCTCTCGTTCGTCCTGGGCGGAAGGAGGATTTGGCCTACACTCCCCACGTTGGCCAAACGGTTTGGGAAGGCCTGATCGATATTTGATAATGTCTTAGTCGCCTTGTACGACATCCACGGGAAGAAACGGAGTGTTTCTATTCTAGTCTGCCGGAAACTACACGGCCATATTCATCCCATAACTGAAATACCGGTATTTCTTCAATACAATCGGTTTTAAAGCTTAGTCACTTCACCACGTTGCTCAGTTGGGGGTTGTCGGAGTCCCTGTTAAGCCAACCAGAAACTTGGCTTAACGACTATTTAAAGACAACAGTCGTGACTTGCGGCTTAACATAGTTTCCGAAACACGGAGCAACGTACCATATACCTAACAGTTAGTGCGTCCCGTGTGGCAACCTTCCGGTTATATCACGGGGATGCGAGTCTCTCGTCCAGTAAACCAACCAGACGAGAGGACCCAGAAGAGAGAGAGGAGAGGAGGAGAGGAGTGTTTCTGCACCCACACTGGGGCGCCAGTTAGCTGGCTCCCTGATTTCCTTGACAGGTACCGGAGCTGTATAACACCGAAACACGGAGCAGTTCGAGATACGTAAACCCATCTGAGATAGGCTATGGTCAACGTTGCTTAAATAATTAAATGCGCAACGTCAACACCGAGCTGCGCCATCTTTTTACTGATTAGCGCCTGATGAATATTCAATAGCAAGTAATGTCAATACGTTTACTTTGCGGTGATAATTTGAAATACACTGGTTTGAAATAGACAGTTTCTGTATGCTGTAGGGGCGTAGCTACCACCGTATCAGCCGTAACAATGGTACGGTGGTTTGTGGTGTACGTGGTTCAGCAACATCTTTGAACTAAAGCCAACTTCACCTGCACGCGGTGCACCCTGCCGACTGACAAACGAAGCTCTGGCGAAAAGAGAGGTAGGGAGCGCAATCATAAGCTACCCGACTGGGGATTGTACCTCAACCTCACAGAATGCCGCAGCCAAATAACAATTCCCTTGAGGGTTGTTGTGTTCCTGCGAGTGAGTGAGGAAGGAAGGAGATGCTGCGTTGGCAGCGGGGGTGGCGGGGCGTGAGCGATAATTTTAATGATGAGAGCGTTAATATGGCTACGGTAACCGCTTCTCACATCAGACGGGCCGTATGCTTGTCTGCCACCCGACGTAGTCTAAAAAAAAACGAGGCACCCGGCCCCCGGGCTACAAGGGTACCCAGCATGTTCGGTTCGAGTAGATAGAAGAGCCCCCTCAGCCCTGCCCCCTTACCACCTTCTCTTATTGCGATACAATAACTGAATAGAATGCTTATTCATACCAATGAATAAGCGACTCTATTCCATTTGAAATACTTCAGCCCCTTTACCACCATCTCTTATTGCGATTCAATAATTGAATAAATTGCTTATTCATACCAATGAATAAACGACTCTATTCCATTTGAAATAGAGTCGCTTATTCATTGGTATGAATAAGCATTCTATTCAGCGTTGATATGAATGCTTGTTCATACCAATGAATAAGCGACTCTCTCCATTACTACTCTATTCCATTTGAAATACTTCAGCCCCCTTACCTCCATCTCTTATTGCGATTCAGTAATTGAATAGATTGCTTATTCATACCAATGAATAAGAGACTCTATTCCATTTGAAATAGAGTCGCTTATTCATTGGTATGAATAAGCATTCTATTCAGCGTTGATTTGAATGCTTGTTCATACCAATACTTATACTTACATGAAGCAATCTTGATTGCTTCAGGAATAGGTATTATTGTATTAAACTACTAGCAAAGTACCCGTGCTTCGCTACGGGAACACTCCTGATTTGCGTCTATTTTTGTTTCGTATTGACCATTATCACAAACATACACCATTTAGGTTAAGACGTCCCGGTAAACAATATTTTTGGCATTCGTAACAGGAGCAATAATTGCAATGCTTCCAGGAGAACTTACTCCTGAGCAAACTACATAAAACTGATCATGAGAGAAGCAGTCCTGTCTCAAGTCAACCCCAGCGACCTTTAGAGACTGCCCCTGAGCTTTGTTAATGGTCATAGTGAAACACCTTTATGGGAAATTGAAGTGAAGTCTCTTAAATTGAACTGGGTGGTCTTATGGAATAATGGGAATGCGGGTTATCAAGAGAGATTCCTCAACAGCGCATCCTTTACTGTCCTCACTCAACAACTCATCGTTCCAGTTGTTTAATACGTGAACAATGGTGGCACGAACCTACTGATGATACACCTCCGTTCCACTACTTCCGTAACTACTGGAATGAGGTGAGCGATAAACCGTCATGGATAACCCCATGGTTTGAAATAATCTCTCGTATATACCCTTTCCTGAATAACGAAACTATTAACGAATAACATAGCGCTGTACAAATGCTAGGTATAGCGCCATCTAGTGATAAGTTAATTCAAATATAAATATAACATTTTTTGACATTTCTTGGCTGGGCGCTGGTCAAAAGTTAATCAGTTACACATAAACATCCCCTTTTTTTTCTATACAACTATTCTACCCAGTCTCAAAATCGTAGGTGAATCGGTTTCCAAGAGGGTTTTTTTTTCAACCCCCTATTTTAACCTCTTAGGTGTGAAATTTCGGAAAATCCCGTCTTCGTGCGCGCTTACATTGTATGAGGAACACTGTGCAGAACTCCTTAGCACATTCTTTTTATAAATTTTACTTTTTTACTTTTCTAACTGTACGTCACTAGTTTTACTTGTCATTCACTTCAATAAAGAAAATGTAATATACACAAGATCGACCAATTCGTATCATTTTAGTTTGATCGCGTATATTAGTGGTCCTTCGAGTAATTAATAATAACTGAAGCGACAAGATGGTGAAAACAAGGAATCAAGCATTGGTTGAGGCCCAGGCGCCCTCCTCGCAGGACGTGCCTCCTGTCCCCAGTGCTCAAGATATGCCTCATTCCAGTGATGCACCTTTAGCAACGCCGGCCCCTAACGTAGTGTCGACGGTGTCTTGTGTATCGCTGGCGGCTAGTGCCTCTTCACGCTCTACTGTAAAAGCCCGTAAATTAGCTATCGAAGCAGAACACGCTCGTCGTCTTGCAGAGCTGCAATGCGCGGCGCTTAAAGCACAAAACGATGCGATTAATGCGCAACGCGACGCTGCAAATGCTGCGATTAATGCCCAGCGACAAGCTGCCGACGCTGAGCTTAGAGCTCAGCTTGCTGCTATCGAAAGTAGCCAAACTAAAAAAAGTAGTGATGTAGCTTCATGGGTAGAACAGTCACGCAATTATAATTTTTGTCCTCAGGAAACTGATGTATCTCCAGTATTATCCTGTCAGTTGCCTAATCCTGGCCACGATGAGTATCCTGCCCCCCGTCCTATCCTTGAAACCTACAGGGTGACTGCTCAGAATATGTCGTCCTCGCGCCCGCACCTTGACTATTCTTCCGGTATGCAAGCGCCTACGCGTACTTTAATAGGTCGGGGTCCCGAACCTACTCACGCGTCGGAACAGCATTCTACCAAAGAACAGTTCCTACAGTCACAGGCGGAGCCACCACTCAGGTTTGACACGTATCATGGTCAGTATTCAATTGTACCTCTACCTACCTTCGATGGTAGGTCTCACTTAGATTGGTTACACATATCTCGTGTATTTAGTGACACACATAATTCTTTTTCACCAACAACAAACCTAGCTCGCCTCAATAATGCTCTTAAAGGAGAGGCTAGGGAGGCAGTAGCTGCCCTTTTGATGAGTACTCATGACCCTATACTTGTGATGAGAGAGCTAGAACTGCGGTTTGGTAGGCCAGACGTAATAGTAAGTCGCGAAGTAGCGACTGTGCGAGCTCTCCCTAGAGTAGTTGGCGACGGAAAGGACCTAACTATATTTACTTCTCGCGTTAGAAATTGTGTTGAAATTATCCGTTTACTTAGCCAAAAAGAATATTTGCATTCGCCCGATTTATTTAATGCATTATTATCTAAGTTATCTCAACTACTAAAATCTAGATGGCTGGACTATGCAGCTCAATTTGAATGCAATAGTATTTCTAGGTTGGAGTTATTAGCGGACTTTTTATCCCGAGAGGTAGAGTTGCGAACGAGGTTTGGTGGTAATACCGAACTTTCATATACTCGTGACAGAATCCATTCTGTTTCCGAGCAAAATGTTGCAACGTCTAGTGACACTAAAAAATCAATAATTTCGACAACATGTCTACTCTGTAAAAAGTCACATAATTTACTTCAGTGTGACAAGTTTATGTCTATGACTGTTGACGAGCGTTGGCAGTTTATAAAAGAACAAAAGGTATGCCATAAATGCCTGAAAAAAGGTGGGCATAGATATAGTTCTTGTAAAGCCCGTATGAGTAAGTTGCTATTTAATTTAGAGAAACCCGACACTGAGAACAAAGCAATAGCTATAGGTGAAGAGGTCGTGGCGCATACGAGTATTTCGCCATCGCCCGTTTATAAGCCTCGTCCTTTGCTTAAAATAATAAGCGTCATTGTTTCGGGTCCCTTAGGGAGCTTAGAAACTCATGCCCTTTTAGACGATGGTTCGACGGCGACTTTTATAGATGCTGAGGTAGCGTCCAAGTTGGGCCTGAAAGGGGTAACAGGTCAAGTCCAATTAGATTGTGTAGGAGGTCTCACACGGAATACAGGGGTCCAATATGTAGATTTTAAAATCAAAGGTAAGTACTCCTCTACAACCTACACTATACACAACGCACGCTCTATAAATGGCTTAGGTATGGCGCGCCAAACGCTTCTCCCTAGTGACATTAGTCAGTATTCGCATTTAGCCGACTTGGTAGATGTTGTGTGTTATGAAGATGCACAGCCGTCTATTATATTAGGTTCCGATAACTGGCATTTAACCATTTCCAAGTCGACTCGTAGAGGAACGAAATCACAGCCAGTAGCGATTAACACTGCATTAGGCTGGGTTCTTTTTGGCTTTGGAACTAGCAAATCTAAACCGGTAGATTTTATTAACCATGTGTCTTTGACAGACACTAATTCTGATGATGCAGAGACTTCTCTCGAATCTCTTATAAAAGAGCAGTACAAACTAGATGCTATCGGAATATCTAAATGTATGGCACGCAGTTGTGATGACGAACGTGCTTTGGATATTCTGGAACGTACCACAAAGCGTTTACCTAGCGGTCGTTATGAAGTTGGACTCTTATGGAAGACGGATGATTTGATTGTACCGAATAGCTATGGCCTAGCCTTGTCACGATTTTTAAGTCTAGAAAAAAAGATGACTCAAGATCTTGAGTATGCATCACGGTACAAACAGAACATTCGTGATACTCTTGATAAAGATTACGCGGAGGAGTGTCGCAAGAGATCAGATTCCCCGTACTGCTGGTATCTCCCTCACTTTGGTGTTGTCAATCCAAAGAAGCCTAACAAGTTACGCATTGTTCACGATGCTGCAGCTAAATCCAATGGAGTTAGCTTGAACTCGTTACTATTACCTGGTCCAGATTTACTGCAACCCCTTCTACATATTATTTTCCGTTTTAGGGAAGACGCGATCGGTATGACAGCGGACATTAAGGAGATGTTCCCACAGATCAAAATTCGAAATCAAGATCGGGACTCTCAGAGATTTCTTTGGCGTGACAACCCTAACGAGCCAATTAAGACATATCGAATGTCTTCAATGATATTCGGTGCAGCCTCTAGTCCAGCTTCTGCTCTCTATATAAAGAACAAAAACGCTAAAGACTTCGAAAACCAATATCCAGATGCCGCGCACGCAATTTTATTTGATCACTACATGGATGATTATATTGGCAGTGTTTCAACAGTAGAACAAGCAGCTCGTCTTGCGGCAGATATAGTTCATGTACATAGCCAAGCTGGGTTTGAGATGCGTGGCTGGATCTCCAACAATCCAAAAGCGTTATCTCTTTTACCCAACAATCTTTTATATAATGCTCCAGTAACTAGTTCTACTGTAAATAACTCTTCAGTCGCATCTGTAGATAAAATGCATAGTATCAATTTAGGCTCACTTCCATCATCAATTCGTACCCTAGGCCTCATCTGGCAACCATCAACTGATGTCATTACCTTTAATGTTGGCATTGAAGATAGCTTGCCTAATCCCCTTACCAAACGCAATGTACTATCTCAATTAATGCGCGTATACGACCCCTTGGGCATTCTAGCCCCAATTACGATGAGAGGACGCATTCTATTTCAAAACGTTTGGCGAGTAGGTCTAGATTGGGACGAGGAACTGCCTCAAGTAATTGCTGATTGTTGGAAGTCTTGGTACGAAGACTTAGTTTTAGTTTCCAACATTAGTATCTCACGTTGTTATATCACTCATGACAAAATTTCTCGGCGCGAGCTTCATGTTTTTTGTGACGGAAGTGCACAGGCTTACGTTGCTGTTGCCTATTGGCGCATTTTATACGTTGATGGTAACGTGAAGCTCGCCCTTATTGCTAGCAAATCACGTGTAGCGCCACTGTCACCGACGTCAATCCCACGTTTAGAGCTACAGGCAGCACTATTAGCCGCTCGGCTTGCCACTACTATTTGTGAAGCTCATCGTTATAAACCTGCTAGTCGCACTTTTTGGAGTGATTCCAAAACGGTTTTGGAGTGGCTTAGAAATGATCCAAGAAACTATAAACCTTTTGTTTCTCATAGAGTTGGTGAAATACTGGAACTCACGACTGTGTGCGAGTGGCAGTGGATTTCTGGTGGCCTTAATGTCGCTGATGATGCTACTCGAGATAATCGCATACCTATAAATCTAGATTCTCGATGGATTCGAGGTCCTCAATTTCTTTTAGACAGCCTCGAACCTCAAGTACAGTCATGTAATTGCACATCACATATAGATACTCTTGCACCTTCATCTGTAAATTTCATACCACTAGCAGCTGACTCACGTAGATTTAGTTCTTGGATTCGGCTACTGAGGGCTACCGCTACTGCCCATAGTTACTTAATCCTGCTATACAAGCGCTACCTATTTAAACGCGGTGTAATTATTGATGATTTGAACTTGATTTCAGATTGCCTATTTTCATATGCTCCTCATGTGCCCTCTGATGTAAGCGTTAAACGTAAGCGTTCTTTGCCATGTAGGACGTTACTAACTGCTGCAGATTTACGCCGCCCAGAAGCACACATATTATGCCAGAGCCAAATCGAGTCCTTTGAAAGCGATTACCACAGATTGAGAGACAACAAGCCATTACCTCCACGGAGTCGCCTTACAAACCTTTCTCCAAAAATCGCCAAGAATCATTTGATACATTTGTCTGGTCGAATAGCTGCTGCACCTGATATAGACAACAAGGTAAAATTTCCCGCTATTCTCGACGGAAAACACCCTGCAGTCCGTTTATTGGTTCTCTACAAGCACCAAAAAGCTGCCCATGCCAACTCTGAAATGGTTATTAATGAGATACGGCAAGAGTATTGGATAATCTCACTTCGTAGCACAGTCAGATCCATTGTTAGTTGCTGCCAACTGTGCCGTATCAAAAGAGCTGTTCCATTCCATCCTCCTATGGGAAATCTTCCTGAAGCTAGACTAGCACACCACAACCGACCGTTCACCTTTTGTGGGTTGGATTATTTTGGGCCGATACAAGTAGCTATTGGGCGCCGCAGAGAAAAGAAGTATGTTGCGTTATATACTTGTCTTGTTTCACGAGCTTTACATCTAGAAATCGTCGACAGTCTATCGACGGATGCTGCCATGATGAGCTTAAGACGGTTTATAGCTCGCCGAGGAACACCGTCGCAAATCTATTCAGATAACGGCACAGCATTTGTTGGAGCAAGCCGACAGTTGAGAGAACTTTATGGAGAGGCAATCTTAGATTTCGCAGCCAACGAAAGAATAGAATGGCATTTCATCCCACCGGCAGCCCCATTCATGGGCGGAGCCTGGGAGCGGTTAGTAAAATCCGTGAAGACTGCACTACGAGTTACAATGAAGGATAAGACTCCGACACACGAAATATTAGCGACTTTTTTATTAGAAGCAGAGGCAGTAATCAATTCCCATCCTCTAACGCACGTTGCTGTCGACCAGGAAAGTGAGGAAGCTTTAACTCCATTTCATTTTCTTATTGGCTCATCATCTGGACGAACAATTCCTGCAAAATTGGAGGATGCGGATCTTACTGGAAGGTCTGGCTGGCGTAAAGCAGCACGCTTAGCTGATCACTTTTGGATGCGTTGGGTCAAGGAATACCTACCGACCTTACATCAGAGGCGCGGAGGCGGGACCTCCCCTGATATTAATGTGGGGGATCTTGTACTCATAGCAGACAGCTCGCTACCGCGTAATGTATGGCCACGAGGTCGTATTGTAAATATATATCCCGGGCCTGATAATATAATTAGGGTTGCTGATGTGTCGACTTCAGCTGGTATTTTAAAGCGACCTTGTAAAAAATTAGTTAAACTTAATGTATAGTCGTGTAATTATTTTTCTGTTCTTTGAATTCAATTACAGTTTTATTTGTTACTTTCTCCTCTCCCGGAGAGATGTGCAGAACTCCTTAGCACATTCTTTTTATAAATTTTACTTTTTTACTTTTCTAACTGTACGTCACTAGTTTTACTTGTCATTCACTTCAATAAAGAAAATGTAATATACACAAGATCGACCAATTCGTATTATTTTAGTTTGATCGCGTATAAACACATATCCAAAGTTTCAGGTTTCTAGCTTCAGGGGTCTGGGCTGTGCGTTGATTAGTGAGTCAGTCAAGACAGTGAGGACAAAGCCTTTTACTATCTAGCTTTTGCCTGCGGCTTCGCTCGCGTGAAGTACGCGCTTTTTAGATTATCCAAGTCAAGTCTAACACGCAACGCAACCACCCTCATGTAGCACCTACATATAATTGTACTAAATACGGATGCAAGAACTTGCCAGATAACTACTACTACACCCGTCCCGTCCTCACCGCGCCGGCCGCCCGCGATCGTATAAGCACTGATTTACGCCAAATACAAATTTAAAAACCTATTAGGATAACACTTCAGTCAACACACAAGTCTCCATTCCATCAGCTTAAAAAGGTTAAATCAAAGTTTAAAAAAATTACATGATGATGGTCACGTTAGCCACGTTTCCCTACACAAACTTTGGACCTCCGTTTCACCCTTTTAGGGGAAAAATTTGAAAAATCCTTTTAAGTTATATCGTGTCCACTGTGTTATATTTTCAAATCGATGCGATTTTCGTAATTGACGTCCCAGAAAACCATAGAATCAACACCCATATTGATATTATGACATTTCAACTGCATCGTACCCCCATAGGGGGATGATGATGATGAGGGGGGGATTTTATGTCACGTCGGCTATGTTGGATTATAAAATAGTCGTTGTTTTCGTAATCAGCGACCCGATAAACCATAAAAACAATACCCATGACGATTTTCAGACTTTTTCACTCCATTTTACCCCTTTAGGGGTTGAATTTTGAAAAATCCTGGAACACGTGTTTTTTCATTTATCTATAGAAGTACTCGTGTAAAGTTTCGGATAAAATAGTCCAACTAATTTTTTTTCCCCATACAAACTTTCGACCCCCGTTTCACCCCCTTAGGGGATGAATTTTTAAAAATCCTTTCTTAGTGCACCCCTAGATGTCATAAGGAACCTACTTGCCAAATTTGGAATCTCTAGACCCAGCGGTTTGGGCTGTGCGTTGATTAGTGAGTCAGTCAGTCAGTCAGTCAGTCAGTCAGTGAGGACAAAGCCTTTTATTATTATAGATTGCATCATTATCAAATCATTTTTTTTTTTAAATATAAATTGTAAATAGGAAATATTTGTTAGAACAGTAGAAATGTAAAAGATTTTAATAAATATTGTCACACAAATTACACAGCGCCATCTAGCCCCAAGGTAAGCGAAGCTTGTGTTATGGGTACTAGACAACTGATAAACATACGTAAATACACTTTTTTTTGTAAATACCTACTTATGATACATAGAAAACACCCAGACCAAGACAAACAGACATGTTCATGCACACAAATGTTTGTCCCGTGTGTTCCCACACGGGCGATTCGAACCCACGAGCGTTGGTGTCGAAGCCGCGTCATTGACCACTACGCCACCGAGCTCGTCTAAATAAATATTACTACGAATGAACCTTGTCCATGATAGGGGTGTGCGATGATTTACGAAGTAAGCCGATCTGCACACTCTGCGGCACTTTACACCGCTGAGTGTGCGCATGTTGAGATTGGAATTGTTGAAATTGGCGGCGGCTGCTTAGGCGAATTTTTTTTTTTTTTATAAAAAAACGCCTAAGCAGCCGCCGCCGATTCCCATCGATTTTTTTGATTGCAAGTATCAAACTTCAGCTTATCATCAGGTCATTTTAGTCTCCACTACAGGAGCACGACCCTCTCTCGTCCGTCCCAGACAGGAGGATTTGGCCTAAACTCCCTACGCTGGCCAGACGGATTGGGGAGGCCTGATCGATGTTTTTCCCTCTCATGTTGTGAATTTATAAGACGCGTGTTACATATCAAATTTATGTGGCTTACTTGCTCACATTTTGAGGTGAGCAAGCCGGCTAATTTGAATATGCAACACGCGTCTGGTAAATTCACAATATGAAACTTTTTTTCAATTTGGTCGTGGACATTATCGAACGTGAACAAAAAACTCGGACATAGTACTCTGAACTCCACGCGAGCCATGCGAGTAGCAGCTATTAATTATATTATTTTTAAAACTCTCTTCCAATTTCTCAATACATCTGCATCAACCATCCAACGATTAATTCGAAAATAAATCCGGTTCAAAGGGATTGTCCACTTGAGTTGCTACCAAGTGCACCACTTGAGATGTACTTGAAGTTTTAATTTAATACTTTCTACATTGGTAGTACTTAGAAGCGTGTCCGATATCTTAATTTATAGATTTAATCTGCCCCCTTACCACCATCTCTTATTGCGTTTCAATAACTGAATAGAATGCTTATTCATACCAAAGAATAAGCGACTATATTTCAAATGCAAAAGAGTCGCTTATTCATTGGTACGAATAAGCAATCTATTCAGTTATTGAATCGCAATAAGAGATGGTGGTAAGGGGGCTGTTCTCAGATTAGAGAGTAAGTGGTTAATAGGGTTACTGTAATGTGTGTATGACAATCAAAGACTTGTTTAGTAGTGTGATTACTTAATAGGTTGATGACGCCACACTGTGACTCACGCAGTTGAATATAAGATGCAAAAATTCGTCAGCCACACAAACCTTCCTGGTAGATCAGTTGGAAGAGCACTCGACCTGTCATCGAGAGGTCGTGTGTTCAAATCCCACCTTTGATTGAGATGATTGAGCTCGTCTTTGATTATAAATATTTTTGAAAAATGGAAAAATTCACCTGCCCCCTGCAGGGATTTATTTATAATCAAAGACGAGCTCTAGACGAAGACTAGTTAGTTTATTACAAAACAATTCATTTATTGCTTAAAACATGGTATAAAGGTGGTCGTCGTGAAAATCGTGAAATGTGCGCATGTTTAGCTAATACAATTTAGCATACAAAATTATGTTGATTATGACAAACAAATAAACAAAAACACTCACATTTATAATATTAGTATTATCCATACTCATATTATAAATGTGAAAGTGTGTTTGTTTATTTGTTCTTCTTGTATATGTTCTTTGGCGACTCAAAAAAACGGTTAGTCAGGCAGTCTCATTACAAGCTTATCATGGTTATGTGTCATCACTTATTCGCTATGGTATTGTACTATGGGGCAACTCTTGTCATATTAACAGAGTGTTCATATCGCAAAAAAGTTGTATACGGGCTATTTGTGATGTATCACCTCGCACCACATGTAAGCCTTTATTTATTCAATTGCGTATCTTAACAGTTCCCAGCACTTACATTTTCCATATTTGCATATTTGTTAAAAGAAATCCTGCATTGTTTAAAAGATTAGGCGATACAAACACGTTCAATTCCAGATACCAAGATAAACTTATTCTGTCACGTAATATAAAAACAGATATGTATAGTCGAAGCTGTTTCCCGATGAGTATTAAAGTATATAACAAGCTTCCTAATAATATTAAGTGTTTAGAGTTTTTATCATTCAAACAAAATTTATTTAATTGGCTTGCTGAAAAATGTTTTTATTCAGTGAGAGAATATCTTGAATATAAGTACTAGGTCATAAAAATTTTGATTATTAATTTATTGACTATTTTATATTGACATTCTTAAATTGACATTATTGCTATAAATTCACAAATTGATTATTATTATTATTATGTATTAATACTAGGACATGAACATTGTATTTATTCTTATATTAAATAGTAGTGACATATTTTGCATGCCAGTTTCCTGGTGAAGTGTGTATTGTTCCGACAAATAATAACTGAAACAACTCTGTAAACCGCATTTCAGGCAAATAAATATTCATTCATTCATTCATTCATTCATTCTTTCACGTCGCAAGTAACAAACGGATTGACTTGATTTTTTTTGGAAATATTTTAAGGCCTGGAGAGTGACATAGGCTGCTCTATATCCCGACAAAACGTCTCATTTCCACGGGAAAAAATAAAGTTTATAATCATTTGTCCTTCTTTCACTAGATCAATAGATAGCGCTGTCTCATTTCTAAATCGCGCTATGGTTGTGTATATAAATATACACTAATCAATGGCAGCTACCCTGGACCAAGCGGGCGAAGCCGCGGGTAACAGCTATTATAGTTCATAATAAATGGTGACATGGTACCCTCACATCTCCCTTCTGATATTAAATTAAATTAATAAACCTATACAGATAGTTAAAATTGGAGTGTCTGTTTGTAATATTGAAATAACCGCTTTTTACAAAATGTATATGGATGTATACACGGTACATATACATACCAAAATAACATTTTTTTTTAATTTTTGTCTGTTTGTCTGTCTGTTTGTTTCGGTGTCGGACGAAGTCGCAGGCACGGCTAGTTAACTATTTAAAAAGTTACACAATTTATTTGGCATCACATATTTTGGGTGTAAGTGGTTCATCAACTTCTTTGAACCAAAGCCCACCTCACCTGCACGTGATGCACCCCGTTGACTGACAAACGAGGCTCTGGCGAAAAAAGTGGTACGGCATAGGTTAAATTTAAGCTGCCCGACTGGGGAAGTACCTCCACCTCACAGAATATCGCAGCCAAATAACAATAACCTTGAGGGTTGTTGTGTGCTTGCAAAGTGGGTGAGGTCACCAGAAAAAAAGAAAGGAAGGAGTATAGGCTGACAACGGATCGGCAACCCCTTGGTGTTGCTGATCTCCATGGGCGGTGGCGATTGATCAGGGTGACCCACATGTTCGTTTGCCCCCGTCTCATATAAAAAAATATATATAAAAAGTTACACAGTTTATTTGGCATCACTTTTCTTTTAATAAAAATGATTTAAAAGAATACCAAACAATTTATCCAGAAATACAATAAATTAATTATTATTTAATTGTAACATGCAAATAAAATTCAACTTTATTACAATAGTGTGTATCAACTTTATAAATTCGCCGTGTGGTTTCGCGCAGACTAGAGAAGCACTCCGTCTAATTCCCGTGGATGTCGTAAATACATTATAAAACATCGATCAGGCCTCCCTAACCCGTCTGACAAGCGTGGGGAGTGTAGGCCAAATCCTCCTTCTGTCTGGACGGACGAGAGAGGGTCGCGCTTCTGTAGTGGAGACTAAAATGACCTGATGATGATGATGATGACGTTGTTGTTCTAACCATCAACGTCTACAGATAGCCCGAGGATGTCTCTCCTATAGGAGAAACACGTGTCGCAGAGACGACCACGGCAGTCGGGGAGGCAGCAGTCGCACGTTTCTTCTGTTTCAGATGTCAGAGATTCGCCGAGATAACCGCAGCACCTGGAGCAGAGACGACCAAAGCAGCTACGGCAGTCGCATGCACCCACCCACTACTAACGGTAGTGGATGGGTGCCGGCTGGCAGTAGTTTGCACGAACTAATTGGTAGCGGAAGCACGAAAAGTAGAGTAGATCAAATTGCCTGCACAAAATTTGGACATTTCTGTGTCTTCAAAATCAAAATTTCTTAGAGTTAAAGAGTTGTTGTGTTTCTGAGTGAGAGTGAATGAGATCAACAGGAAGGCGCAAGTTGCTGCGAGAGCAGCGGGAGTGGCAGGGCGCGAGAGATACTTTATACCACAAACGTTAATAGGCTACGGTTTGCTTCTCTGCAACTCGAATTGGTATTTTAAAAAAGACTCTACTATCTACTATCTACCTTTTTATCCGAGGTTTAGGAGAATGTAAAAAATAATTCATAAACAGATTTTCGTAAATTATTCTAATGTTAATGCATTTCAAACTATACGCCCACAGCATACGACTCTATTTTGTATTCTTTTACTTTTTTATATTTATTAAAAAGTGTTTCTATAAAAAGAATCGAATTTCATTTTGCGCTAACGAGTGGAAAGCGTCCAATGCCCCCGGCGAGGGAGGCTGGGTGCATATTACCTACATTGAAACAAAATGCATTGCATATCTCGAGATATATTTTCTCAAAACTTAATTACATGCATTTTTATTTTTTTTAATGTCTGACATACGTCGTTAAATATGTCTAGAGATTAATCTCGGGATTTATTAATAGTTTTTTGACTAAAATATCTTACGTGATGGTAAACACAGATGAAGACCGCCATACTACGATCAGTGATACACTGTAGTCCCTTCCTTGATGGACTATTTATATATTTCTTCAAGGCTCGTCCAAACTGAGAGACTACATGACAGCAAATTCCACAACTTTATAGTTGTACAGAGAAATGTATTTAATTATAGTATTTCATAATAAGCGTACTTTCCCATTTACTCTAACGTAGGTAAATATTCATGTTAATTTTTTTAATGTTTATTTTCGGGTATTAATAAACCGAGCATCTAAAATTTTGAAACTGGGCGACTATTAAGATAATAAGATCAGTCAGTGTCTACTGATCGATTAGAGTAGACTTGGCGACTACTCTAATCGATATAAAATATATCAAACCTAACCTAACCTAGCATTTCTGTGGCTCATGTTATTATTTTCTATGAAATTAACATAGCCAAATAGACATGGATAAGACAGACGCTGCAGACAATGATGTTTTATAGCTCAATTCATCACTTCACACACAACAGGAAAAAAGAAATTCCCTATACTGTGCACAGATGAAAATATTGTTGTATCTGCGAGTGAGTGAGGCCACCAGATTTGAGGATTAGCTGAACGATTTTTACGATGGACGCTGCATTAGCAGCGTAGGTGTCAGTATATAAGCAATAAATTCTTGTATTGACAACGTCTATCTTATAGCCTACTGGAGCCGTTTTACATCATTCAGATCTAATATAAATTTGGTATCTG
This sequence comes from Hypsopygia costalis, assembly GCA_937001555.2. Lineage (NCBI taxonomy): Eukaryota > Metazoa > Arthropoda > Insecta > Lepidoptera > Pyralidae > Hypsopygia > Hypsopygia costalis. The sequence continues at coordinate 16,879,080 of OW443349.2, read as the reverse complement.
ACGTAGTAATAAAGAAAGTTCATTACGTCTATCTAAATATATTAGGTTGGGGAAAAAGTCTTTTCGTATTTTATATGAAATTTCAAAACATTTTTTAATAAAGTTTATTTACATTTAACTAAAGTATGTAGGTGCCATTATGTTCGATAACTTTTTGCCATCTTGTAGGTAGAGACATGATCCCATTACTATAGAAATTTTGGGACTTCTGTTCAAAAAACCGCGACAAGTGGTTTTGGCAGTCTTCTCGTGATGTTAACCTGACATTGCCTAAAAAATTCTTAAGAGACCGAAACAGGTGGAAATCAGAAGGTGCAAGGTCAGGACTATACGGCGGATGCATTAACACCTCCCAGTCAAACTCTCTTAATTTTTGCTGAGTGGCTAAAGATGTGTGAGGTCTAGCGTTATCATGGTGAAAAATCACACCCCTTCTATTAATTCATTCCGGCCGCTTTCTCTCAACTTTTTGCTTTAATCTCATCAGTTGTTCACAGTAGAGTTCAGAATCGATAGTCCTGCCTGGCGGTAACAGCTCATAATGAATATCTTCCCTTCCAATCCCACCATACACACAGCATCACCTTGTTGCGGGTTAACCCGGGTTTCGCCAGAGTCTGTGAAGCCTGGCCGGCCTTTGACCACGACCTTTTTATGCGCCAAAACTGTTTTGTGGTCAATTCCTAGTTCTTCAGCTACGTCGTAACTACTGATATGCCGATCTTGCTTCACTTTTTCAGAAATGGCATCCATTTTATCCGTAACAGGGCGACCAGAGCGACGTGCATCTTTGACATCAAAATTTCCGGATTGAAAACGCTTAAACCAAATTTGTGCTACTCTCACAGACACTGCACTAGGTCCATAAACGTCACAAATTTTTTTCGCAGCTTGCGTTGAATTTTTACCTTTTTTGTAGTAAAATTTTAAAATGTATCGAATTTCTTCATTAGATTCACTCATCTTGACAGTAAAAAAAACAAATGAAAATCACACATTTACCTAATTTGAATTTGGAATTATCTTTTTTAAAATTTAAACTTTTTAAAGATATCAAAATCTGCTAGATACCAATGGTATAACCAAAGAGATTTTATTACAAGTTCATACATACTATAATGCGAAAAGACTTTTTCCCCTACCTATTATATAAAAATATGTTTACTTAAACTCCCACTACTCCCACTAAGCCTAAGCCTGTCCTGTTTAAATTAATAACTTAACTAGAAGAACTTATCACTAAAATTTCTCATCTCCCTCACACGTCAGGATCTGCGGGAGCTGCTGCTGCATCAACGGAGACATTTTTTGAGGTAATTATATATATCAGCCGTTTGGGGTCGAAAACGCTTGGCCCATGGGGTCCGAGTGCAAGGCTTCCAGGTGACCAGAGGGCTGGCCTCTATTTGGCACAACGTATAAGCATTGCCATTTAGCGTGGCAATGCTGCCAGCCTTCTGGGCACGATGCCTTTTGATAGTGATACGGAGGAATTTTTTGACGCGGTTTAGTTATAATTTTTTTTTCTTTGTTTTTATATATATAATAATATTTATTTTAAGATTATTTTATTTTTAATTACTGTGTAAACCGCACCGCATCAATTTCGTGCAATATATTTTATTTTTATTTTTTTCCAAAATAAAATCAAATTACAATTAAATAAATACAAAATTACAAAGTGTTATTATATAAAACAAATATTAATTATATAAAAGAAAGTCGGGTTAGTTACACCATTTGTAACTAAAGAACGACTGGATATATTATTATTATGTGACCTTTGATTTGTTGAATTTGTCTCCGTGCCGAATAGCAAAATACTTAAATCATTAGCAAACTGAAAAAAAAAAATTGAAGAAAATTAATTTTTTCATACATTTTGCTTATTCTTTTTGTTGTGTTTGAACTTATCTAAACAAGGTTTGTATGGGAAATTCACAGAAATGAGAATAGGAGCATCAGCTACATTGATTGAACCGCAGCGAAGTGTCGCTAATAATGTAATTAAATTTTATTTTATATTCCGACACAATGTATATTGTTCATGGATTTAATGACTAATGATATATCAAGATATTAACTTTATTTTCACTAATTGGTATGTACTTTTTACTTATTAACTTATTGTTCATTTCTTGAGAAAACGTTCTCCACGATATATGTAATCTTATACCACAGTATTACTGTGCTTATACTATTGTTATATATGTATTAACGACTACTGTTCAACACTGTCTTGAAATATACATAATCATAAGTGTAGACGCTTAATTACATCTTACGCTTACTAAAATGTTAAATACACATATCTTCATACAGATCTTTAGAGAAATCTGCTTGGATTTTAGCACTTAACAAGACGTGGAAAGCTTGTAATGCCCCAAGGAATGGTTGGATACACTATTACCTATATACACATTGCAATGGATTTCCTTAGACAGATCTTAACAATATTTATCCTTGGACGATTGGCACCAGCTCGGTGGTCCAATGGCTAGCAATGACACTTTGAGTTCGAGGTCGCTGGTTCGTTTCCCGCTCAAAACAAATATTTGTATTGAACATGTCTATTTGTTTTGGTCTGGGTGTTTACTATATATTATATGAATGTATATTTATTATTAAAAAAATGTATTTAAGTATAAAATCTGTTATCTAGTACCAATAGTACAAGCTTTGCTTAGTTTAGGACTAGGTAGCTGTGTGTAATGCGTCCAGGAATATTTATTTATCCGAAATAATGATAAATTGCCGATTGCTTACAATGTTTTTGTTGTTATTGTAGTCATTGGTTGTACATACCTACTCGTATGTAGCAATTCACTTTATATTCACATTTTAAAGTAAACTTTGATACGGATCTATATTGCTTGACAACCCAGACTACTTGAGAACAGCGTACATAACATAGGACAGTGTTATAAATAATCTTAAGGCGTTATTATTGTTATTAAAAAGATTTGCTTTAATCATTGTTACTACTTTATTAATATTGTATAGTTTAGTACTTCGATATTGTAATATTATGTGTTTAATATCATCCACAAAAAATGGTTACTAATGTTCAGACTTATCGTGAGATACGAACGCCTTGTATCACCATTCTAGTCAATCGATAGATTACAGCAGCCCAAGTGGTAAGTTGAAACAGATATATTCGGTAAACAATGTGTTAGAGCGAGACAGATGCACAACGCTGCAAACGAGATAGTAACATGCTAAACCTAGAAAGTTGTCCATTCCAAACTATTATATTTGAGGTGAAGTCATATAATTTATATTTAAACATATATTTAATTTTGACGAGCTCGGTGGGCGAATGGCTCGCAATGGCTACTTTGCCTTCGAGGTAGCGGGTTCGATCCCCGCACAAGACAAACATTTGTGTTCATGAACATGTCTGTTTGTCTTGGTCTGGGTGTTTTCTATTTATTACATGTATGTATTTACTATTTACAAAAAAGAAAAATGTATTTAAGTACATTGTAGTAAAACCTTGTTAGTATATTTGTACTCTTCTTTATATACTAATAAAAAAGAAAATTACACCTGTCTAATTTAAAATGTACTGTTTACGTTAGTTACGATTTCAATATATGTTTCTTGAGAATAAACTCCATAATTTCTTATTTTTGCCTAATCAATATTCAACATTCGTTATCAGCACGAAAGGCAACATTTAAAATATCTTATTTAAATAAAGATAGTTTTGTGAAGAATGTCTGGAACAAATTTTCAAGGAATTTCAATGTTAAAAAATCGTGATGATTATTCGTGTTGGAAGTTCAAAGTAAGAATGTTACTTATACACGAAGATCTTTGGAATACCATAGTTGGGTATTCAGATGATGATAAAACACCAATTGAAACGCGTGTTCGTAATGACCAGAAGGCACTTTCAAAAATATGCTTGACGGTTGATGGTACAGCTATTACTCATGTGAGAACAGCAACTACTGCGAAGGAAGCGTGGGTTGCATTGCAGAAAGCATACGAAGATCGTGGTATGGGAAGAAGACTGGCGTTAGAGCGGAAACTCTACAGGTATTCCCTTTCCGATTTTTCTGATATAGAGACCTATATAAATGCAGTTATGTCAACTGCTCAGGATCTTGACGATATTGGAAAAAAGATTGATGATGGCTCTCTAGCTGCAATTATACTTGGTGGTTTGACATCACGATATGAACCGTTGATTATGGCCTTAGAAAATGCGAATGTAGAAGTGACCTGTGAATTAGTAAAAGCAAAATTACTTAATGAGATGTCGAAAAATACTCAGCAGGAAGATGTAACAGCGCTTCGTTCGACTAATTCTAAAACTCAAAAGAAGAGGCCAATCATTTGCTTCAAGTGTAAGCAACCTGGACATAAGAGTCCTGAGTGTCCACTGAAAAAGGACAAAAAGGCACTTATTATTACAGATAAGAAAGTTGACGACGTGAGTACATCAGGATGCGCCTTAACTGTATGTTCTTCGACAAGTCGTAAATGGTTCATTGACTCAGGAGCCTCTTCACATATGACTCCTTATGTTGATTGGTTGGATTCTTACAGACGCGTTGAGACTGGAACAATAACAGTGGCAAACGGACATAAAGTAGCTTCTGTAGGTATTGGTGAAGTAAATATTAATACAGACTCTAAATTTAATAAAATTGGTAATGTAGTTCATGTACCAGATTTAAACTGTAATTTACTTTCAGTACAGAAAGTTGTAGACAAAGGGTGTACTGTGATATTTGATAAAAGCGGTTGTAATATTTATGAAGATAAAGATGTTAGGTATAATGGCAAAGCAATTTTGCATGGTTCTCTTTATGGTGGAATGTATTGTTTAGATTGCTCATTTAATATACCAAAAAATGTTTCAGCTTTTAATGTGAACTCTGACACTGAGAAATTTCAGCTTTGGCATAAGCGGCTGGGACATCTATGTCGAATTGGCATGGATCTTCTCAAGAAGGGTCTAGCTGTCGGCGTGGAGTATACAGAAGTTGATAAACAACCGTGTATATCTTGCATAGAAGGTAAGCAAGCTCGCAAATCCTTCAAACCCTTAAAATACAAAAGAGCTACTTCAGTACTCGAATTGATTCACACAGATGTATGTGGACCAATGTCGGTAACCTCCTTTAAAGGTAGTAAATATTTTATCATTTTTATAGATGATTATACACGTTTTATATTTTTATTTTGTATTTCCTCTAAGACGGAAATCAAAACAAAATTTTGTACTTTTCAATCTCTTGTAGAGAGACAGACTGGTGCAAAAATTAAAATTTTGCGATCAGATAATGGTACGGAATTTGTGAACAAAGAAATGACTGATTATCTGAGTTCACAAGGTATCGCTTTTCAAACGACGACTCCTTATAGTCCACAACAAAATGGGGTGAGCGAACGCTGCAACCGTAGCATTGTTGAGAAGGCTCGTTCTATGCTATCTCAAGGCTCTCTCCCAAAAGCATATTGGCAAGATGCTGTTGAGACGAGTGTTTATTTAAAGAATCGATCTCCACATCGCGCGCTTTCCGGGAAAACTCCTTATGAAATGTGGAATGGTACCAAACCTGATCTGTCTCATTTGAAAATATTTGGATGTAGAGCATTAGTTCACGTTCCTTCATGTCAAAGAACTAAGTTGGACATGAAAGCAACTGAACATATCTTCGTTGGTTACTCTGAAGATCCTAGAAGTTATTATTTTCGTAATGCTGTAAATGTAAGAAGACTAGTAAAATCAAGAGATGTTACTTTCTTTGAAAATAACTTCATAGGATTGAAAGAAAATTCAAATGCAGAAGAGACTGTAAATGTAAATTTATTTTCACAGAGTTCTTCTTTAAATCAGACTACGACTTCTTCAATCGGGCGAAGTGAGGTAGTTGATGACTCGGAAAATGATTCGTTTGAAGACAGTAGTGAAATAATCATCGAGAAACCTGAAGTTGGGAGTGGTGATACTGTTGAGAGAAGGTATCCTCAAAGGGCTCGTAATGTCCCAGATTTTTTCTCGTACAATACTCTTCTCTTTAACAACGAACTTTGTGATGATCCCTTAAGTTATCATGATGCTATTACTGCAAGTGACAAAGATAACTGGATTTCAGCAATGGAAGAAGAGTATAATGCTTTACTTAATAAGCATACTTGGACTTTAGTAGACAAACCTACTGATAAAAGTTGTATTCCTTGTAAATGGGTTTACAAACTTAAGCGAGATGCAGATGGTAACGTAGTGAGGTACAAAGCTCGCTTAGTAGCGAAGGGTTTTTGTCAAAAGGAAGGTGTAAATTACTACGAAACCTTTTCGCCAGTAGTTCGTAACTCATCACTACGAACTCTGTTAGCTCTTGCAATACAGGATAACTACAAAGTACGACATTTGGATGTGGATACAGCCTTTCTCAATGGTGACTTGGAGGAGGAGGTATTCATGTTGCAGCCTGAAGGATTTATTAAAGAAGGAGAGGAACGCAAAGTTTGTAAATTAATTCGATCTTTGTATGGCTTAAAACAGGCCCCAAGAGCTTGGAATAAAAAGTTGAGAGAAACTTTGTCAAGTATTGGGTTCATACAAACTCCTTCGGAACCTTGTGTTTTTACTAAGAATATTTCGAGTAAAGACTCCTTGGTTCTAGCTGTCTATGTCGATGATATTCTCTTATTGTATCGAAATGACATGACACTTGTCAATTTTAAATGTCAAATCGAAAAATTCTTTCCTATAAAAGATTTAGGACTCGTAAATTATTTTACTGGAATTAATATAAAGTTTACCGAAAGTGAAATAAAATTAACGCAAAGTACGTATATAGAGTCTTTGCTGAACAAATACAATCTTAAAGGTTGTAAAGGGGTTAGTACGCCTCTTGCCCAAACGAAGCTTGAACCTAGTACAGGTGAGTGTAATAATCCATATCAAGCTCTTATTGGATGTCTTATGTTTCTGGCAGTGAACACGAGACCTGACATCGCCTATACTGTTAGCTACTTGAGTCAGTTCAATACCAAATTTGACGAGACTCATTGGAGTGCAGCTAAACGCTGTCTACGATATCTGAGTGCAACTAAAAGTGTTGGAATTACTTACAGGAAAGATAAGGATATTCAGCTACGGGGATATTCTGATGCAGATTGGGCTAACTGTCCAATGGATCGACGGTCTTACACTGGCTTCTATTTTGAACTTGCCGGTAGTCCGATATCTTGGGAGGCACGCAAACAGCCTACCGTTGCATTGTCTTCAGCTGAAGCCGAGTATATGGCCTTAACGTCGGCCGCAAAAGAGGCATGCTTTCTAAAAAGGTTCATTTCGGAAATAACATGTAAGTCGCCTAATGTTATTATTTACTCAGACAGTCAAAGTGCGCAAAAGCTAGCGTCCAATCCAATCCACCATAATAGAACGAAACATATTGATGTTAAGTTTCACTTCATTAGAGACAAAGTAAATGACAGGGTTATAGAACTTAGGTATATGCCCACAGATAAGTTACCAGCAGATGTTCTTACGAAAGCGTTAGGTCCAGTTAAACACTCCAGATGTTTAACGTATATGGGTGTAACTTAGTTACGTAGTTTGTATTCATTTATTTTACTCTTGTCTCCTATTTATACCTATTATTTTTCTTTTTTATTAAGGGTGGATGTAGTAAAACCTTGTTAGTATATTTGTACTCTTCTTTATATACTAATAAAAAAGAAAATTACACCTGTCTAATTTAAAATGTACTGTTTACGTTAGTTACGATTTCAATATATGTTTCTTGAGAATAAACTCCATAATTTCTTATTTTTGCCTAATCAATATTCAACATACATTTATCAGTTGTTCAGTACCCATAGTACAAGCTTTTCGCTAAATTTGAGACTAGATGGCGCTGTGTAAATTGTCCAGAAATATTTTTTTATTTATTTACAATTATGTTTTATAGCGGAATGCCTAGCATAAGCACCTTCTAATGAAAAGCAGTTATTACAGCCTATAGATTCTTGCGCACTAACACCCCTGCCGCTAACGCAACATCTTCTCAAGTCGGAGGGCAATTCTCGTAATTAAAATGTAATCGAAATTCAGTTCCGATCCAGTTTCGACCTCACAATCCTCAAATTTGGTATTCTCGTATCACGGTCGGTAAAGCTTCAGAGAGTCTACCTGCCCTCTTACCACCAACTCTTATTGCGATTCAATAACTGAATAGAATGCTTATTCATACCAATGTATAAGCGACTCTATTTTAAAAAATATTGCTGCTGCGGCCGGGAATCGAACCCGGATCAACTGCTTGGAAGGCAATTATGCTGACCATTACACCAGCGACGCTTGTTCTAATTCACTATATGTTTAGAACTTTAGCACAGTATAAGTAATAGTACTACGTACAGTATGGCCACGCCCTGCCCCTTTCTCGTGTCGACCTCACCTCCCCTCTGAGACAAATCTGAAACAGCTTGTATTATGCTATGCAGCCCGCACGCACACATGCTCATTTACGCTCTGTACAGACGACATTGTTTCTGTGATAGTGAATGACGCGACATTTGTATGGAGTGGCCAGGATGTGGCTTTAGTTAGTGGTATGTATTTTTTTTTATACTACGTAGGGTGTCAGACAAGGATACGGCCCGCCTGATGTGAAGCGGTTACCATAGCCATATTAACGCTCGCAACATAAAATATCGCTCGCGCGCCACCACCCCCGCTGCCAACGCGGCAGCTCCTTCATTTCTGGTGACCTCACTCACTCGCAAGTACACAACAACCCTCAATGGAATTGTTATTTGGCTGCGGTATTCTGTGAGATGGAGGTACATCCCCCAGTCGGGTGGCTTACAATTACGCTCCCTACCTCTCTTATCGCCAGAGCTTCGTTTGTCAGTCAGCAGGGTGCACCGCGTGCAGGTGAAGTTGGCTTTGGTTCAAAGATGTTGCTGAACCACTTACACCCCAAATATGTAGAACAGCAGCTGCAGCAGAGACGACCAAAGCAGCCACGACAGTCGCATACAACTACTAACGGTAGTGGGTGGGTGCCGGCCAGCAGTAGTCTGCATGAACTAATTGGTGGCGGAAGCACGCAAAGTAGTGTAGATCAAATTGCTTAACTATCTAAAACAATGATCGCCAATCTAAGCTATAGTTTGATTTTTGCAATCTAAAAATCCAATGGTAATCCGGCTTCAGCTTCGGCGGTAGGGCCCCTCTGGCTAATTATATATTTCGTTGTTAAAAATGTGCGTCGGCCGGGAATCGAACCCGGATCAACTGCTTGGAAGGCAACTATGCTGACCATTTCACCACCAACGCTGTGACAGAGTGGTTCAGTTGAACCACTATCATACCTAATACAATAATGTGTTTAAAATTGGTAGTAATTTTTTTTTTTGTAGTTAAAAGTGTGCGTCTGCCGGGAATCGAACCCGGATCAGCTGCTTGGAAGGCAACTATGCTGACCATTACACCACCAACGCTGTGACAGAGTTGTTCAAATATCAATACTTAACTCAATAATGTGTTTAAAATTGTTGACTAATTAGTTTTTTAAAGTTGTTAAAAGTGTGCGTCGGCCGGGAATCGAACCCGGATCAACTGCTTGGAAGGCAACTATGCTGACCATTACACCACCAACGCTGCTACTCAATGTGCCGAAAATACGTATATTATAAATAAATATGATAATTTACTCAAGTGTTTCAATTGAACAAACAATAGAATTGAATTTTGTATTTGATTTTAAAGTGAACTATTCTGTTCAACCTACTTTACTGTCTTGTCGTTGTCTATCCTTATTTATCCAGGCTGGGATAGGAGTATCCCCTCAATCGGAAACATTTAGAGCATACTTCCCACGCTGCTCAACTGCGGGTTGGTAGAGAAGGTAACACATGTCTTATAAATTCACAACATGAGAGGTCTTCTCTATTTAATCGGTTTGTTTACGTTGACATGATCGAGCTCGAACAAATAACTAGCACTAACTCCTTCGCATCGCCGGCAAGGGGTAATGATGTGCTCACAGTGGCACATTTCCCCTTGCCGGCGATGCGAAGGAGTTTCTTGACGAAATAAATAAATAAATAATAAATAAATATTTTTGGACAATTTACACAGCGCCATCTAGTCCCAAATTAAGCGCAAAGCTTGTGTTATGGGTACTAGACAACTGATATATGTACTTAAATACATTTTTTTTTTGTAAATACATACCTACTTATAATACATAGAAAACACCCAGAGCAAGACAAACAGATATGTTCATACACACAAATGTTTGTCTCGTGCGGGGATCGAACCCGCGACCTCGGAGTCACAGTGGCCATTGCTTACCATTCGACCACCGAGCTCGTCGAAATATAGCATTTATTTCTTTTTATAGGTATACTGTATATATTTTTTAATATCATTTAATTAAAATAAAAACACATTAAACTAAAACTAATCTAAAAACCTATCTAATTAATCTAAAAACCAAAGAAAAACTTATGGGATAAAAAAAAATATATATAAATAAATACAAAACTTAATTGTATATATTAAAGATAGATTTCTATAATGTATTACAAAAGTATAAAATTAAATTTACAATATGATTCAAGTGAAAATTAAATGAAAGTTAGAAATTGTTCTCGAAAATAACTTGGAGATAATAACGTTAGTTGGCTGTATTAAGAGATAATAAAATTAGGTCGATTGGGGCTTGTTTGAGTATTCTGGCCCGGTGACCGGGACGCGGCGGACACGCTGGAAAATCCTATTTTGCATTTAGTTAGGTACAATTTCACCCTATTGCGGTGAAACCCAACCTGAAAGGAGGATTAGGTTCGTATGTATACCGTGAATATGTATGTGCCCTGAGTATATGTACGTGATAATCTCTTTTGTTTTTTTTTCCGCCTCACGCGCGCGAAGGGCAACCTTCAGGATTAACCACGGGAAGAAGGTGGTGAATCCTCATATCCTCATGGATATCAACGTAGCATAAGGCTACGTTGATTATGTCGGACTCTTACCGACTAAACACCGCCTAGGGACTGCTTTTAGCCTTGCGAGGCCTTAAAAGCTTCATCTAAGCGATCGCCTCGTAGGGAACGGGCGACGCAAACGCCGCTCACGTGAGCGTATAGCAGCCTCATGAAGTGGGGTGAGCCATAAGAGAAGTAGGGGACTAGACTCAGGAATGAGTCGTGATAATTTCAGGAATGAGTCCGTAGTAGAACTAAATAGCCTTAAGGATGAGCAGGTTGAAGTGGCAGTGGTCGCCTGCATAGCACGTAGAACTGATGGTCTATGGAGCAACAGAGTTCTGAGGAGCAATTCTCGTAATTAAAATGTAGTTCAGTTCCGATCCACAAATATCAAATTTGGTATTCTTTTATCACATTATGAAACTTCAAAGTCAAATTTAATTGATATTTAATCCAAATATGACCGAAAATTAAACAAACTAAGAATATTATTGATCGAATGGTTAACAATAGGTCGTTGAAAATTGTCACTTTGACTGCGGGGTCGCGAGTTCGATCCCCGCACAAGACAAACATTTGCACGAACATGTCTGTTTGTCTTGGTCTGGGTATTTTCTATGTATTATATTGTACGTATATAAAAATTATAAATATTTAAGTTTATATTATATCAGTTATCTAGTACCCAAAGTACAAGCTTTGCTTAGTTTGGGACTATATGGCGGTGTGTAATTTGTACAGGAATATTTATTACTTTGCCTACAACGAGAATTGATACTAAGTAAGTAATGAAATCAAGTATATAATGTTTAATCAATTCACAAATCATTTTCGATTTGGTCAACTTTCGTTCGGCGATCGTAAAATAATTACGAGAATCTGACTTCTGCCCCCTTACCACCAACTCTTATTGCAATTCAATAACTGAATAGAATACTTATTCATACCAATGAATAAGCGGCTCTATTGAAGTTGCAATACTAGATGGACCGACGAAGATCTGATAAAGACGACAGGGAGATTGATGCAAACGACACAAGTCCTAAAATAGAGGATCCTATTTGTAAAGACCCTGACTTTCAAACAAATGCATTTTACAATTCACTTAGTGTACAAGCTGTACCTATGACCCTGGCTTCCTCTTGAAATAAGTCTTTATCGATTAGATCCTTCAAAATAGAAGATAATAACATGCTTACACTTATTCTCCAGGGAACTACACACAAGGCAGGCGCTGCGGCGGAGGAGGCCTAGAAAAGAAAAATTACGAAATATTGCGGTCTCGGCTCGGAATACACTTTTGTGCCTTTCGTAGTCGAGACCCTGGGTTCGTGGGGTCCTAATGCGCTCAAATTAATGAATGAGCTCTCCAAGCGCCTGGTCGAGACCACTGGTGACCGAAGAGCTGGCGGCTTTCTCGCACAACGGATTAGTATTGCCATACGCAACGAGGAAACGCTGCCAGCATCTTCGGTACGATGCCACGGCGGTCTTTTTAGATAATATGTAGTTTTATTTTTATTTTTAACCTAGAAAGTTGTCAATTTCAAACTATTATATGTGAGGTGAAGTCATTGCCTAACATAAGAACCTCCTAATGAAAAGCTGTTATCACAGCCTATATATAGAGACACCCCTGCTCAAATCTGGATCTGGTACCTAGTTTAAAATTTATTTTTTTATACTTCGTCGCAGGGAAAACAAGCATACAGCCTGCCTGATATGAAGCGGTTACCGTAGCCATATTCCGAGCTCGGTGGTCGAATGGTTAGCAATGGCCACTTTGATTCCGAGGTCGCGGGTTCGGCACAAGACAAACATTTGTGTGCATGAACATGTCTGTTTGTCTTGGTCTGGGTGTTTTCTATGTATTATAAGTATGTATTTACAAAAAAAAAAAAATATTTAAGTACATTTATTACTTGTCTAGTACCCATAACACAAGCTTTGCGCTTAATTTGGGACTAGATGGCGCTGTGTAAATTGTCCAGAAATATTTATTTATTTATTTATAAAAGCTCGCAACATGAAATATCGCTCGCGCGTCGTCACGCCCGCTGCCACTGCAGCAACACATTCCTTTCTGATCACCACACTCATTCTCAGAAACACAACATGGCTGCGGTACTTTGTGAGGTGGACTACTTTCCCAGACAGGCAGCTTAGAAATACGTTGTAACTTACCTCTCTTTTGCAGAGGCTTTTGCGCTAGTCTAGGCTCTAGATTCATCATCATCATCATCATCAGGTCATTTTAGTCTCCACTACAGGAGCACGACCCTCTCTCGTCCGTCCTAGACGGAAGGAGGATTTGGCCTACACTCCCCACGCTGGCCAGACGGGATGGGGAGGCCTGATCGATGTTGGATAATGTATTTCCCATAATCGCCTTGTACGACATCCACGGGAAGAGACCGACTCTAGATTATATGTATGTATTAATGTATTTACAAAAAATGTAGTTAAGTACATTTATCAGTTATCTGTACACAAAGTACAAGCTTTGCTTAGTTTGGCACTAGATGGCGCTGTGTATTTTGTTCAAGAATATTTATTTTTTACAGCCTTGATGGATGATCTAAATCTATTTATCTGTTGTAATGGTAATAAACGTTTCAATTTCAGCTAAGCTTGTACTATGAGTACTATATACTAATAATACTTAAATACACTTTTTCTTTGTAAATACACACATACATACATATAAATAATAATAATAAATAAATATTGTCAGACAAATTACACAGCGCCATCTAGCCCCAAAGTAAGCGAAGCTTGTGTTATGGGTACTAGACAACTGATAAACATAAGTAAATACATTTTTTTTTTAAAATACGCCCCAGTACACGAATGTGCCCGATTGACGACCAGCAGGCAGAGGTGGCGAAACGTCGTGAGGCGAGCTGCTGCCTCATCATGATAACCACGACCACTCTGGCAAGAGTGAAGCGACGAAGAAGAAGACATACTTATGATACATAGAAAACACCCAGACCAAGACAAACAGATATGTACATGCACACAAATGTTTGTCCTGTGTGGGAATCGAACCCACGAGCGTTGGTGTCGAAGCCGCGTCATTGACCGCTATGCCACCGAGCTCGTCAAAATAATACATAGATAGTCAAAAAATAATACATAGAAATCAACCAGACAAGACAAAGATAAATGCTCATGCACACAAATGTTTGTGTTGTACGGGGATTAAATCCAGCGAGCAGTCAAAGTGATTGCTAGCCATTCGACCCCCGGTCTCGTCGAAATAAAGTAAATGACGTGTCATTTGTATGGAGTGGCCTCGGTGTGCCTTTCCAAACCTTTCCAACTATTCAGAATAAAAATATATTTGGAGACAGATGTTCTTCCAATGATAGAGTTCGTGAGGAGAATCCCAGCCCTAACGACAATACACCAATCACAGTAAATAATCTTTCAGAAAATCTTGAATGGAAACCCCGTCCGAAAAGATATATAATTTTACTATAGATAATATAATATTAGTCCTTTTGTCTATTTATTATGTACTAGCTTCCACCCGCGGCTTCGCCTGCGTTTACTTTTGAATAAAATGTATTTTATGTCCTACCTATACCTTTCAGAATATGTAAATAAATAATAAATAAAAAAATATTGTCAGACAAATTACACAGCGCCATCTAGACAACTGATACATAAATAGATTTTGTAAATACATACTTAGTCTGTGCATTAAATAATATGTGATCCTGATCAATTAGCAATCATTAAATATTTTTGTAAGAATTAAGCTTTTGCATGCCATTTCTAAAAACGGCGGAACATGCTGAACTAATTATAAAATTGTCTATCATGTTGTACCATGTATTCTAGCAAATAAACGACATTTCATTTCATTTCTTATGATACATGGAAAACACCCAGACCAAGACAAACAGACATGTTCATGCACACAAATGTTTGTCCTGTGTGGGAATCGAACCCACGAGCGTTGGTGTGGAAGCCGCGTCATTGACCGCTACGCCACCGAGCTCGTCAAGAATGAAAAAGGGTTGACTTGAAGACGACCTCTTGATGGGGTGAGCGGCGTGCCATAGCGCTGCGTTATTTATAATCCCGACTCGTTCCGCCATGTCACAGATAACCGTAACGAAACGCAAAGCCAACCTCACCTGCACGTAGTGCACCTCCCCACAGAGTACCCGACTGTGGGGAGTTTCGCAGGGGGAACTACGGGTCCCCCTGTTTGGATCAGGGTACCTCGGGGACTGGCGGCAAGCCCATAATTTGCCAGTCATGGGTTCGGATTCGAGGTGGCTATATGTGCGTGTAATCACTCACGTGCATGTGGTGTAGCTACAGAGGTCGGGCATGTTCGTCTGCCTTGCCATATTTGTCGGCCGGGCGTTCGACCTCGCGCGTAGCGAGTTGGTTATCACTGGCATAAGGCGAAGGGCCGCCACAGTGGTTCTCAACAGGGCTTGGAGCGGCCCTTACAGCGGTGTTGGCTTTCCCAAGCCGACGTCGCAGCTCGGGTACTTGCCTGCTGAGCAAGGAGGATGGCGGGCGATCGCTTCCGTCACCCCGGACACTTATGCCCGGGGTAGGCATTTCTTATTTGAAGGATGCCGGGAAGTGAGCGTGCCTTATACAGCTCCGGTACCTGTCAAGGAAATCAGGGAGCTAGCTAACTGGCGCCCCAGTGTGGGTGCAGATACTTGCGCGCCGGGAAGTGAGCGAGCCATACAGCTCCGGTACCCATCATGGAGAATGGGGAGTGGTAGGGCCTCGATGCTTGGTTCGCCGAGCGTCGGTTCGCCACGAGCTACTCGAAGAGTACGCAAGTAACCTGCATGCAGGTGAAAGCGGAGTAAGACCTGCTAATGTTCCGCTTGCGTGCTCCGTTGGTTTACCGAGCGCAAGAGCGGAGCAGGTAAAGGTCCTCTTGTCTGGTTGGTTTACGGGACGGTTAACTCGCATACCCGTGATATAACCGGATAGTTGGCACACGGGGCGCACTAGCTGTTAGGTATAGGGTACGTTGCACGTAGTGCACGCTGCTGACTGACAAACGAGGCTCTACTAGGGTTGTTAGGTTCGTGCGAGTTAGTAAGATCACCGAGAAGAAAGAAGTTGCTGAATAACATCTACGAGTATATACACAGTAGAATACTATTATCGCTTCACATCTAGCGGGCCGTATTTGTCACCAGATGCAGCATAAAATAGTGACTGAAATATTTTATTTGTTTTTTTCAGAAGTTAATATTTCAGCGGGCTTCATGAATGGTAACCGAGCAATAATAACATCCGTCGGTTTCGGTCGCTACTATACATGCATACCTATGATAACTGAGGTCTTTGTGCAGAGTAGCCTCTGAACAGATGCAACATCACAGTTTTTAAATAAAAAAAAGGGCGGGAGTGCCGGCAGAAGTGAAAACTTAAACATTAACGTTGTGCATTTTTGAATATTTTGGAATGGTTAGGGAATAATTTCGCATGAATTGTGTATTTACCAGTATAAAAGGACTATCATTTATGTGGTAAAATACAATATTCATTTATTGAGCTATCGTACACAAACATGACAATTTATTTTACATTAAAAATAAACAGCATGAGCAGGCATACATTATCGCCGCGCGGTAGATAGAGAGAGGGATATTACTCCCTCTCCAACGCCGCGCAACGGCCGGCGGTCTACTCTCTCTCCGTGTTACGAATTTTGATCAAGCCACGTGTCC
Source organism: Hypsopygia costalis (assembly GCA_937001555.2). NCBI lineage: Eukaryota > Metazoa > Arthropoda > Insecta > Lepidoptera > Pyralidae > Hypsopygia > Hypsopygia costalis. The sequence continues at coordinate 16,862,383 of OW443349.2, read as the reverse complement.
TGACGTGAGTTTAACTTTTTTTACCCATCCCAAAAAGTGCACAACGCCGCTAAAAAGTTTTCACTTCAAAAAAACTAAAAATAGCAGATGGAAGGGGGGGGGGGGGATTGGTCCTAGAGTGGAAGCCACGTATGGGGCAACGAAGCGTAGAGCGCCTCTAGATGGACCGACGACCTCAAAAAAGTAGCTGGTAGCGGTTGGATGCGGAAAGCGGAGGATCGCATGAGGTGGACAGCATTTGGAAAGGCCTATATCCAGCAGTGGGTAGATACAGGCTGATGATGATGATGATAAGTAAATCAAAGAAAAACACACTATTGATTAAATAAAACAAAAAAGGAAAGAAATAACTGGAGTAAAGAAAAAAACAATGAAAAAATAAAAAAGAGAAAGGAGTGGACAGAAACGGAGAGAGTCTTTTGGGGTGTAAGTGATTCATCAACATCTTTGAACCAAAGCCATTTCATCTGCACGCGGTGCACCCTGCTGACTGACAAACGAAGCTCTGGCGAAAAGAGAAGTAGGGAGCGTAATTGTAAGCTACCCGACTGGTGAATGTACCTCCACCTCACAGAATACCGCAGCGAAATAACAATTCCCTCGAGGGTTGTTGTGTTCCTGCGAATGAGTATGGTCACCAGAAATGGAAGGAGATGCTGCCTTGGCAGCGGGGGTGGCGGCGCGCGAGCGATATTTTATGTTGCGAGCGTTAATATGGCTACGATAACCGCTTCACATCAGGCGGGCCGTATGCCTGTCTGTCACCCGACGTAGTATATAAAAAAAATGAGAGAACTTTTACACAACACAGACTTACTTTCTTTAACTCCACTCAACTTTCTAAGAACTCCATACATATTTTATAATTTTTAACCGGCTTCAAAAAAGGAGGTGGTTCTCAATTCGGCTGTATTTTTTTTTTATGTTTGTTAATTACTCCGTGATTTATAAACCGATTTGAAAAAATCTTTTTTTATTTGAATGAGTATACTTTCAGATTGGTCCCATAGTTTTTTCATCATCGTCATCATCATCATCAGCCTGTATCTACTCACTGTTAGGTTTGTTATTTCATTACTCCGTCATTTATAAACCGACTTGAAAGAAACTTTTTTTATTTGAAATATTTCCAGATTAATCACATATTTTTTTCATCATCATCATCATCATATACATAAATGTAGAGTAACGTTTGGAGTCGGTTTATTTTGTTAAAATTATGAATAGTGGTATACTGTCTTCAATCACTTTTTACGTGAAATACCTGAGCTATGAGTATGGTGTGAGCTCGATGGCGTCGTGTCAGTATAAACGAACACGCAAGTTAAGCAACGTCAACCATAGCCTGTCCATGGATGGGTTTATTCATCTCGAGCTCCTCCTTTCTTCGGAGGGCACATTAAACCGTCGGTGCCGGCTGTTGTCAGTAGATAACAGTCGTTAAGCCAATCAGAGGCTTGAGGCGGCTTGTAAACACTGATTGGACTCCGCTAGTCTTGGATTATTTGACACCCGAATACGTGGTATCAAGATAGAAGAAACATTATTTTGTTCTTATCTATGTAAAAACAGATGTGACAATAAGATAAGACTTTAAACCTTCGATATATTTATGTGAGAAATTCATCATGATTATGACAAGCGTCAGTGCTGTAATGGTCAGCATGGTTGTCTTCCAAGAATCCGGGTTCGATTCCCGGCCGACGCATACTTTTAATAACTGATGATAATGTATTAATTAGACCCAGTTCTACACACATTGTGTAGCCACAGTATAAGTAATAATACATACGTACAGTACGGCCACTCCCTGCCGCTCTCTCGTATCGACCTCACCTTCCCTCTGAAACAAATCTGGAACCACAGCATAGTAATACAACCAGTGCTTTAACTTCATTCTAGCGCCCAAATCGGCGCACGCACACAGCCTAGCGTCATTTACACGACCGCTCAGGAAGTTTCGGTGCGCCGCGCACCACGATTTGGGCGCTAGTATGAAGTTAAAGTACTGGTTGTATTACTATGCTGTGCTGGAACAGTTTGTATGGCGCCGAACGCACACACGCTCATACACGCGCTGTACAGACATCACCGTCTACGTAGTAGTCAACGACGCGACATTTGTATGGAGTGGTCTGGGTGTAATTAAAGATGAAAATATATCTTGAATTAGATATGATATTTGAAGAAATCTGTCGCAAATGTTGGTCGTGTAATCGTCAGTATAGTTCCCTTAATTTTTACTTATTTATTTTTCTTTCTTTCCAATTTTGCAGGAACGAAAGAAGTTGATAGTATGTACTTATATATCCCATAATGAGGCAATGTGTAACACAAAGCACGTAACATTAGCTTAGGTCCCCTTTCGTGGTGACATAGTACCCTCTAGAGCCACATTACTCTATGTGCACCCCATTTAAGATGTAAACACCTAAGTATAGTAAGGTACCCCTCCGCACAAGGGGTGGTTCGGCCCAGTCGCCGCGGCGGAACGCCGCCAAACAGTCGCGAGAGGGCGCTCTCGACGCCTCTACCACAAAAAAAATCAACCACTGTCAAAATCAATTCCAATTCTAAAAAATTAAATACTTTTTAATTTTAATGTCAAACGAAATAGCTTACATTTATTTAAATTTAAAAAAGAAATTCTATGTTCGAAATTTCAAAAACGCATTGCGGATTCGCGGTGTAAACTGTTTTCGTTTGACATTGGAGTAAAAATTCTTTCGGATAAATGTTTCCTTCCCCTTGTTCCTTTCATAAATTTCTCTTTTCTTATAATATTTAAATATTTTCCACCAGTTCTTTTGTGACAAAAGACTAAGTAGTTAAGTGTGATATAACTGTCAATTCAAGATGCCTTCTTGTCGATAACGACTGGTTTGTTACAAGTAAGTTTTATTTGTTTCTATATTCATAATTTGTGTAGATTATAATCATGGATGTAGAGAAATAAATGTGTATAGGTTATATCCATATATTCTTTTGAAAATAGTAATCTTTCATTTATGGAACCAAACCGGAAAATGGTGAAAATGACAAAAAATAAAACCTATTATTTTGTTTTATTGAAGTTTTGTAAAACTTTTCCAATAATAAGTTTTGGATGCAAAACTAGGTATGGAAAAGGGGGAAGCTGAAGTTCCTCAATGGTCCTTTAGGTGAAAGTTTTTTTTTTTATGGGGACCACACATTCCCACCACAATGTCTCGTGTGTAGCCGGGATTAACAGCGGAGACCACCAAAAAAGGCAATGAACGATGAAGTTCACTGTAGTCCCGGGGGTAAAAGTACGGCTGTCCTGGGACTCACAATGAATTTAATCAAAAGAAATTAATAATAAAAAAAATGTCAGGTTAAGTGAGGTTTGGAGTGTTTTATATCATCTTTAGTCGCCAAGTTACTATAATAGTCACCAAGTTGTATAATTTTAGGTGCCCGGTTAATTACTAGCCTTAAATTTTATGTACCTTTAGGCCTGTCTATCTGTACCTATGTTATATATTACGTATATTTTATAATACTTGTATGTATTTTTATTTATTATTCAATTATTTATCAGTAATCTATAATAATAAAAGGCTTTGTCCTCACTGACTGACTGACTGACTGACTGACTGACTGACTGACTGACTCACTAATCAACGCACAGCCCAAACCGCTGGGTCTAGAGATTCCAAATTTGGCAAGTAGGTTTCTTATGACGTCTAGGGGTGCACTAAGAAAGGATTTTTCAAAATTCATCCCCTAAGAGGGTGAAACGGGGGTCCAAAGTTTGAATGGGGAAACAAGATTAGTTTGACTTTTTTATCTGAAACTTTACACGAGTACTTCTATAGATAAATGGGTAAAGACGTGTTTCAGGATTTTTCAAAATTCAACCCCTAAAGGGGTCAAATGGAGTGAAAATCGTCTTGGGTATTGTTTTTATGGTTTATCGGGTCGCTGATTACGAAAACAACAACTATTTTATAATACAACATAGCCGACGCGACATAAAATCACCCCTATGGGGGTGCAATGGGGTTGAAATGTCATAATATCAAAATGGCATCGATTGTGAGGACAGTAAGGGCGCATCCCTGATGCGCTCCTGACGAATCTCTCTTTATATCCCGCATTCCCGATTCCATCAGACCACCCCGTTCAATTTAAGAGACTGCAATTTCCCATAAAGGTGTTTCGCTATGACTATTAAAAATGCTCAGGGCCAGTCTCTAAAGGTCTCTGGGGTTGAACACGTCAACCCCAGAGACCTTTAGACAGAGACAGGACTGCTTCTCTCATGATCAGTTGTATGTAGCCTGCTTACGAGTAAGTTCTCCTGAAAGCCTTGCAATTTTGGCTCCTGGTGCGAATGACAAAAATATTGTTTACCGGGATGTAAATAGTAAAAAATTAGGAGTGTTCCCGTAGCGAAGCACGGGTACTTTGCTAGTAAATAATAATTGCAATATATTCTTTTGATTTGCGAATCCTGAGACCCTACCGCTGAAGCTGAAGCCAATTACCATCGGATTTTTTGATTGCGAAAGTCAAACTTCAACTTAGATTTATGCTACTTGTGTATAGCTTAGCTGCTAGAAACGAGGGAGCTCTACCGACTATGTTAAAGGTATTTGGCAATAACTTAAATGTAAAACCGATGGGGTCGAAAGGTTCTCGAGTGGAGACCACGTACCGGTAAGCGCAGCGTAGGACGTCCACCCACAAGGTGGACAGACGACCTCATTAAGACCGTAGGATCGCGCTGGATGCAAGCATCATCATCTCAGCCATTGAAAGTCCACTGCTGGACATAGGCCTCCTCTCTAGATCTCCAATAAGACCGGTTTTCCAACCGGTCTTCCAACCGGTCTTATTGGAGATCTAGAGAGGAGGCCTATGTCCAGCAGTGGACTTTCAATGGCTGAGATGATGATGATGATGATGATGATGATAAATGTAAGACCTACTTTTCGAATCAAAATATTCGGTGGTAATCGGCTTCAGGTTCGGCGGTAGGGCCCCTGCCTACTCCACGCAAAAATACGTTACCCTAAGGTTGCCTTGAAAAGATTGCTCCCAGCAATAAGGCCGCCTTGTTGCATATATACAAGTCTTAATAATTTATTGGTTCACTGTACTTTAAATTTGTATTAAACAACATAAAAACATTCTATCTACCTGTACGGGAGTAGTTTACAAGTACCTACTTATTATTTTTAACCGACTCCAAAATAGGAGAAGGTTCTCAATTCGGCTTTATTTCTTTTTTTTTAATGTTCGTTACTTAATTACTCTGTGATTTATAAACCGATTTGAAAAAACTTTTTTATTTGAAAGGGTATACTTCCAGATTGGTCCCTTATTTTTTTATCATCATCATCATGATCGTAAGCCTGTAAACCACGGTTAGGTTTGTTATTTCATTACTCCGTTATTTCTAAATAGAATTGAAAAAAACTTTTTTTATTTGAAAGAGTATACTTCCAGGTTGATCCCATATTTTTTTCATTATTATCATCATCTTCAGCCTGTATTTACATACATAAATGTAGAGTAATGCATGGAGTCGGTATTTTTTGTTAAAATTATAATTTGTATTATTCAAATTAAAAACATCTATCGATCTATACGTAAGTACTTTATTAAGTACTCATTATTTTCGTTTAGTCGACTGTGATTGGTTCTATGATGTCATTTATCCAGAATGTCTCCTTTCAACATAAGTCAAGATACCAATATAGGTAGGGTTGCCAGGCGTCCGGACAAAGCCGGACATAGGCTTCTTGATTGCGTGTCCGGCCAAAATGAACGTCGACCGTCTTTTGTTAGGCTTTTTACCCGACTGCCGAAGGAGGGTTATGTTTTTCGAGCGTATGTATGTATGTCTTATTATTTGGCACGTTCCACAGCCTAAACCGTTTGACAGATTTCAACATAAGAGGTGTCATTAGATTCGTCTTAATCACGCGGATGATAATTATGGCGTCTGTGAGCTGCAAAATTGTCGTTGGATTTTTTTTTCTTCTAAATATATCGATATGGGTATCAAAATAAAGGTCTCGATGACCTGATTTCAAATATATATATTTGATATATTAGTATATATTAGTTTTTGCCTGCGGCTTTGCTTGTGTGGAGTTATATTATTGCTGCGATGATAAATCTGTTGTAGGTGCAGTCGGGTTTTTTGATTTTTTTAATTAACTTAAGTTGTTACATTACGCAAACGAGCGAGAGCGCCAAGCGTGGCTCAGCGCAGAGCGAGTCGAGTGTTGATTCTATATACAACATACATGCACCTATTAAGAGCCATATTACATTTCGACTGTGATTTTTGCGTAAAATGACCAATTTTGGCGTTCTTGATCTCGGAAACAAAAATACATTAACAATGTGGACTTATTATAAGAATAGTACAGAATAGCTATTGGCTTAGTTCATAGCGGCCTCGCCTTTTGCAAATTTTGCTTAATTTTTCAATTAAACCCTAAATTGCAGAGAAAGATTCTCATAAAATGCGCATATTCACTTTTTTGAGCTCCTAGATTGTACTACTGTTCCAAACAAATGAAATAAAAAAAATAGAATGTTATTTCTTATACTATAAGTAGTCGTATAGTACATAGCGGCCTCAGAATTTTGAAATATCATTAATTTAATATAGAGAAAAACATTCTTTTAACCAAAAAAACTTCGAAAATCGCTTTAAGTAAACTGTTAATTTCTCGAATAAACGATAATATTATTGAGCAAAATTTATACGAGAATAATTGTTACTTCATAATGAATAAACTTTGTAGCATGAATTTATTATCTTATTTCAATAAAAACGATAAATATAACTTCAAAATTACTACAAAAAACGATGCACCGGCGGCCTTCGCATGTTTAGTACTGTGCGAGAGCTCGTCAGCGTGCAAATGTAATAGGGCTCTTAATACTAGGAGACACAAAATTCTCAATAATGTAGTGTCCGGCTTTTTTATTCAAATGTTCGGCAAAACTCACTAGTCTGTCCGGCTATTAGGTTTGGCGAACTGGCAACCCTAAGTATAACCCTAACCCTAAAGTAACTGATTATGAACAAACTCTACCATTCGTCCCGCACATTATACCTAAGTATCTATCGAAATTGTCGACCTAAAGTCATCAGCGATAAGGCTAACCGCTTTATAGCTATATTATGACTATAGGCTGTAATGGAGGGCTAACACACATTATCACTAAGATTATTATCATCAAATATAATATTAATGACGTCGGAAAGGATATATTTTTGGGATTTTATATTCTATTCACAAATCCCAACTTAGATTCATTTATTTTATTTATTTAACTCATACTTAAATTTACAGTATGCAACCAAAACATTTATATTTTGGGGTGTAAGTGGTTCATCAACATCTTTGAACCAAAGCCAACTTCACCTGCACGTGGTGCACCCTGCTGACTGACAAACGAAGCTCTGGCGAAAAGAGAGGTAGGGAGCGTAATTGTAAGCTACCCGACTGGGGAATGTACCTTCACCTCACAGAATACCGCAGCCAAATAACAATTCCCTTGAGGGTTGTTGTGTTCCTGCGAGTGAGTGAGGTCACCAGGAAGGAAGGAGATGCTGCGTTGGCAGCGGGGGTGGCGGCGCGCGAGCGATATTTTATGTTGCGAGCGTCAATATGGCTACGGTAACTGCTTCACATCAGGCGGGCCGTATGCTTGTCTGCCATCCGACGTAGTATAAAAAAAAAAAAAAAAAAAATGTGGTAGATTACAAAATTTATAATTAAAGTAAAATTTTTTTTTATACCGCTAAAGTGTCAAACAAGCATACGGCCCGCCTGATGGTGAGCAGTTACCGTAGCCTATGAACGCCTGTAACACCAGGGGCATCATACGTGCGTTGCCGACCCTGTAAAAACCTCTTCAGGCCCTTTTTGAAGAACCCCATGCTGTAGTCTCCTGAGAAAACCTCAACAGGCAGTTCATTCCACAGCTTGAACGAACGCGGGAGAAAACTTCAATAATTTAAAAAAGAGAAAATTTTAAATACAATCAAAATAACTTACTTACTTATGCTTATTAGACCACGGAACGCCCGGTACATCGATCCAAACATAGTTTTGAAATATTTATGGAAGTCCAGGGAAAGTTTTAAACTTACGAAAATATGGAATTATTGCTAGGATAATAGTACGTAGTACTATTACCTTTTCTGTGATAATAGTAAACACAACCATTTGTATATCCCATACAAAGTGTTCCTACCATAGGCGAATGTCAAGATAGTAAAGATTGGCTAATCTGTCAATAGTGTCACTGTCACAAAGGATAGACATTTTTGTTAGTTGTCAAATATGATATTTTTTTTTATATTACGTCAGGTGCCAGACAAGCATATGACCCGCCTGATGTGAAGCGGTTACCGTAGCCATATTAATGCCCGCAACTTAAAATATCACTCGCGCGCCGCCACCCCCGCTGCCAACGCAGCATCTCCTTCCTTTCTGTTGACCTCACTTATTTGGCTGCGGTATTCTGTGAGGTGGCGGTACATTCCCCAGTCGGGTAGCTTACAATTACGCTCCCTACCTCTCTTTTCGCCAGAGCTTCGTTTGTCAGTCAGCAGGATGATCATCATCATCAGGACTTTTAAGGCTCCACTACAGGAGCACGACCCTCTCTCGTCCGTCCCAGACAGAAGGAGAATTTGCCCTACACTCCCCACGCTGGCCAGACGGGTTGGGGAGGCCTGATCGATGTTTTATAACGTATTTCCCTTACTCGCCTTCTACGACATCCACGGGAAGAGACGTAGTGATTCTATTCTAGTCTGCCGGAAACCACACGGCCAGGTGTTATTTTACGGAAGTCAAATTTACAGGCAATTTGATCTATAGTACTTTGGCTGCTTCCTCCACCAATTAGTTCATGCAAATTACTGCCGGCCGGCAACCACCCACTACCGTTACGTCAATGCAGCCATGGCAGTCGTATCGTCACGCATAAATTTTGTACGTTTGTAAAAGCATAACATGTAGATACTATGTATACATCTAATGAACATCTTCCATGTACACAGGTTAATAAATAAATATATCTTTACCTTAATACGACTGCCATGACTGCTTTGGTCGTCTCAGCGAATCTTCAACACCCGAAAAAGAAGAAACGTGCGACTGCTGCCGCCGTGTAAGTAGTGTTGATGAAATTGCACTTAAATAAATTTAACAAAAATAAAGAACTAATCTGGAAGTATACTCTTTCAAATAAAAAAAGTTTTTTTATCAAATCGGTTTATAAATGACGGAATTATGAAATAACAAACCTAACAGTGCAGTGGGTTGATACAGGCTGATGATGATGATGAAAAAAAAAATGGAACCATTCTGGAAGTATACTCTTTCAAATAAAATAAGTCTTTTTTTCAAATCGGTTTCTAAATCACGGAGAAATTAAGTAACAAACATTAAAAAAAAATACAGCCGAATTGAGAACCTCCTTCTTTTTTGGAGTCTGTTAAAAATCTCTTTAATCCAGTAATGTAAATACATTAATACAATAATACAATACACAGGCAACGCCGCGAGCACAAGCTAGTTATTAATATAAATATTTTGTAGAAAAAAGAAACCCGCCCGCAGAGATTAAAGGGCGGTATTTTCATTGTTATATTTCCTTGATGGATTGCTGAGGTCAAGCACGAGGTTCCCAGCCCTCATTTAGATCGAGTCGAGAGATTCCAGTGAAAAGCATCCCGAAAGATCTATTTGATAGATCTTGCACCAACTTTTTACTGAAATTTCCTTTATAATTTTTATATTAAGTTTGAAAAGTTGGCCGTGTGGTTTCCGACAGACTAGAATAGAATCACTCTGTTTCTTCCCGTGGATGTCGTACAAGGCGACAAAGGGAAATACATTATCAAATATTGATCAGGCCTCCCCAACCCGTTTGGCCAGGGTGGGGAGTGTAGGCCAAATCCTCCTTCCGTCTAGGATGGACGAGAGAGGGTCGCGCTCCTGTAGTGGAGACTAAAATGGACCTGATGATGATGATGATTGATGAGAGACTTTCCCCTTGCGTATTCTACTGACTGTACTTTTTTATATGAGAGGAGGGCAAACGAGCATGTGGGTCACCTGATGAAAAGCAGTCATCACTACTCACTGAGATCAGAAACACCAAGGGATCGCCGATCCGTTGCCAGCCTATACCTTTCTTTATTTCTGGTGACCTCACTCATTGGCAGGAACACAACAACTCTAAAGGGTTTTGACAGATCTGGCTGCGGTATTCTGTGAGGTGGAGGTACTTCCCCAGTCAGGCAGCTTATGAAATACGCAATGTCCTACGTCTCTTTTTGCCAGAGCATCGTTTGTCAGTCAGCAACGTGCACCACGCGCAGGTGAGGTTAGCTTTGGTACAAAGATGTTGATGAACTACTTACACCCCAAAACTTGAATATGTATACAACCCGTAGAAAGATAAAATAATTTATTGGCCACAAATGTTTTTGGGAAGTATGAGGCTCATCAAGATCTTTAGAGCCAAAGCCAACGTCATACGGACTAGCGAATTGAGGGTTGTTGTGATCCTGCGAGTGAGTCAGCTCGCCGGAAGGGAAGGCTGAATTGGTAGCGGGAGAGCGGCGCTCGAGCAATGTTTCATGTTGCGAGCGTTGGTATGGCCTCGGTAATCGCTTCAAATCAGGCTGGCCGTATGCTTGCCTTTCACCGACGTAGTATAAAAAAAATGTATAAAAACTTGTAACTAATGTAACTAAAATTGATACGTGGGAGTTCCACTCTAAATAAATAAATATTGTCAGAGAAATTACACAGTGCCATCTAGCCCCAAAGTAAGCGAAGCTTGTGTTATGGGTACTAGACAACTGATAAACATACGTAAATACATTTTTTTTTTGTAAATACATACTTATGATACATAGAAACACCCAGACCAAGACAGACATGTTCATGCACACAAATGTTTGTCCTGTGTGGGAATCGAACCCACGAGCGTTGGTGTGGAAGCCGCGTGCCATGACTCTAGCATTTATATATTTATATTGAATACTAGCGGCCTGGCGGCCCGCCCACGCTACGCTGTTGTTCAATCTTCCCGTTCCCATCTCATGTAGATTAAGATTACCTTGTCCTGGCAATAAGGAACAGAACAAAATAAGAATTATCCAATTTCATGCAGCTGTTCGAAAGTTATTCGCGCACATACATTTCTGAGATTCATTTTTAGGGTTCCGAACCTCAAAAGGAAAAACGGAACCCTTATAAGATCACTTTGTTGTCCGTCTGTGTCTGTCTGTCTGTCTGTCTGTCTGTCTGTCTGTCTGTCTGTCTGTCTGTCTGTCAAGAATTTCTATGTCGAGAATGCGTGGAGGTATCAAGCTGAAATTTGAACTGTATACTCAGGTCTACGGTCCCATGAAGTTAAAAAAAAATCAAACTGCTAAGTTTACGTAGAAATAGTTACGGCCGTTTATTCAGCAAAAAACGCATATTTCGACACACTCAAGGGAATCAAAACCTATAGGGTACTTCCCGTTGACCTAGAACTATGAAATTTGGCAAGTAACATCGTTATAGACTACAAGTACAGGAATAAATCTCAAAACTGTACATTTGTAAATAGATCTTAAAAAATAGGGGGTCTATATTTTTTATAGGGTGTCGAAATTTCAAATTGAAACTACTAGTTCAAATGGGGTATCATATGAAAAAGCTTGATGTACACAATGCAAAATATATTTTATTTATTTTTTTCGACGCTTTATTTCTTATTTATAATGAAAAATATCAAATTTAATAATGATACTACGTACATACGGAACCCTCGGTGGGCGAGTCCGACTCGCACTTGTCCGGTTTTTTTGTATTATACTAGCGACCCGCCCCGGCTTCGCACGGATGCAATGCTGATACTAAATACACTACAGCCCACTTACCACCATCTCTTATTGCGATTCAATAACTGTAATACAATAATTCATAGTATGAATAAGCATTCTATTCAGTGAATAAGCGACTCTATTTCGAAGTCACTTATTCATTGGTATGAATAAGCATTCTATTCAGTTATTGAATCGCAATAAGAGATGGTGGTAAGGGGGCAGATCATAGACAGTAAGTAGATAATTTTAAGAGAGATAGGGCATAGCGTTTTTTGTCAGTTGCTCGACTGGGGAAGTACCTAGAGTTGCCAACTATACTGTTAAAAACAGTATTATACTCTTTTTCACTGCATTATACTTTTTACTGTTGAACAAAAATAAAGTATACAAAATACTGTTTTCAGCATCAAAATGCTTAACACTAAACTAACGCATTTTTTTTTATTTGTAATTAAAAATGAGGTCCTGATTTAATTTCAGTTATAATTGTGGTGAGGCGTATGTAATATTTTAAAAAATCTGTTAATTAATAAGTTGTGTGAGAAACTCTAAAACATATGTATTTAAAACATTAAATAAAATACTGTTCCTTTTTCTAAAATACTGTTTAAAATTTTTCGCAGACCTAAATATACTTTATTTCGTAAAAAAAGTTGCCAACCTTAAAGTACCAGATAAGTAAGTACTTATTTTTGCTCTTGCACAATCCTTGCTCCTCCCTATTCTTGATTACGCTGACTCCTGTTATCTTAATCTCACAGAGGAGCAATTAAATAAACTTGAGCGCCTTCAAAACCTTTGTATTCGGTTCATATTCGGATTGCGTAAATATGACCACGTCTCTGAATTTCGTTCTCGGCTCAAGTGGCTTCCTATTCGACTTCGCCGTAATCTACACATCCTTTCTCTTCTTTACTCTACTCTTTTCAATCCTGCTACTCCTGGTTATTTAAATGAGCAATTCTTGTTTCACAGCGATGTCCAGGAGCATGCTATGCGCAGCACCCTTTCCCTTCGTCTTGTAACACCATCTCACTCTTCTCAATATTATGCAAAATCATTTACTGTGCAGTCCATAAGGCTTTGGAATGCTTTGCCGTTAACTATCCGTAACGCGCAATCTATTGTCACTTTTAAAAATCTCGTTAAAACTCACTATATGTCACTTATCTCTATTTAACTTCTTTATTTTTTATGTTATTATTATATTTATAATAATGTGTTTAAAATTGGTAGTAATTTTTTTTTTTGTAGTTAAAAGTGTGCGTCTGCCGGGAATCGAACCCGGATCAGCTGCTTGGAAGGCAACTATGCTGACCATTACACCACCAACGCTGTGACAGAGTTGTTCAAATATCAATACTTAACTCAATAATGTGTTTAAAATTGTTGACTAATTAGTTTTTTAAAGTTGTTAAAAGTGTGCGTCGGCCGGGAATCGAACCCGGATCAACTGCTTGGAAGGCAACTATGCTGACCATTACACCACCAACGCTGCTACTCAATGTGCCGAAAATACGTATATTATAAATAAATATGATAATTTACTCAAGTGTTTCAATTGAACAAACAATAGAATTGAATTTTGTATTTGATTTTAAAGTGAACTATTCTGTTCAACCTACTTTACTGTCTTGTCGTTGTCTATCCTTATTTATCCAGGCTGGGATAGGAGTATCCCCTCAATCGGAAACATTTAGAGCATACTTCCCACGCTGCTCAACTGCGGGTTGGTAGAGAAGGTAACACATGTCTTATAAATTCACAACATGAGAGGTCTTCTCTATTTAATCGGTTTGTTTACGTTGACATGATCGAGCTCGAACAAATAACTAGCACTAACTCCTTCGCATCGCCGGCAAGGGGTAATGATGTGCTCACAGTGGCACATTTCCCCTTGCCGGCGATGCGAAGGAGTTTCTTGACGAAATAAATAAATAAATAATAAATAAATATTTTTGGACAATTTACACAGCGCCATCTAGTCCCAAATTAAGCGCAAAGCTTGTGTTATGGGTACTAGACAACTGATATATGTACTTAAATACATTTTTTTTTTGTAAATACATACCTACTTATAATACATAGAAAACACCCAGAGCAAGACAAACAGATATGTTCATACACACAAATGTTTGTCTCGTGCGGGGATCGAACCCGCGACCTCGGAGTCACAGTGGCCATTGCTTACCATTCGACCACCGAGCTCGTCGAAATATAGCATTTATTTCTTTTTATAGGTATACTGTATATATTTTTTAATATCATTTAATTAAAATAAAAACACATTAAACTAAAACTAATCTAAAAACCTATCTAATTAATCTAAAAACCAAAGAAAAACTTATGGGATAAAAAAAAATATATATAAATAAATACAAAACTTAATTGTATATATTAAAGATAGATTTCTATAATGTATTACAAAAGTATAAAATTAAATTTACAATATGATTCAAGTGAAAATTAAATGAAAGTTAGAAATTGTTCTCGAAAATAACTTGGAGATAATAACGTTAGTTGGCTGTATTAAGAGATAATAAAATTAGGTCGATTGGGGCTTGTTTGAGTATTCTGGCCCGGTGACCGGGACGCGGCGGACACGCTGGAAAATCCTATTTTGCATTTAGTTAGGTACAATTTCACCCTATTGCGGTGAAACCCAACCTGAAAGGAGGATTAGGTTCGTATGTATACCGTGAATATGTATGTGCCCTGAGTATATGTACGTGATAATCTCTTTTGTTTTTTTTTCCGCCTCACGCGCGCGAAGGGCAACCTTCAGGATTAACCACGGGAAGAAGGTGGTGAATCCTCATATCCTCATGGATATCAACGTAGCATAAGGCTACGTTGATTATGTCGGACTCTTACCGACTAAACACCGCCTAGGGACTGCTTTTAGCCTTGCGAGGCCTTAAAAGCTTCATCTAAGCGATCGCCTCGTAGGGAACGGGCGACGCAAACGCCGCTCACGTGAGCGTATAGCAGCCTCATGAAGTGGGGTGAGCCATAAGAGAAGTAGGGGACTAGACTCAGGAATGAGTCGTGATAATTTCAGGAATGAGTCCGTAGTAGAACTAAATAGCCTTAAGGATGAGCAGGTTGAAGTGGCAGTGGTCGCCTGCATAGCACGTAGAACTGATGGTCTATGGAGCAACAGAGTTCTGAGGAGCAATTCTCGTAATTAAAATGTAGTTCAGTTCCGATCCACAAATATCAAATTTGGTATTCTTTTATCACATTATGAAACTTCAAAGTCAAATTTAATTGATATTTAATCCAAATATGACCGAAAATTAAACAAACTAAGAATATTATTGATCGAATGGTTAACAATAGGTCGTTGAAAATTGTCACTTTGACTGCGGGGTCGCGAGTTCGATCCCCGCACAAGACAAACATTTGCACGAACATGTCTGTTTGTCTTGGTCTGGGTATTTTCTATGTATTATATTGTACGTATATAAAAATTATAAATATTTAAGTTTATATTATATCAGTTATCTAGTACCCAAAGTACAAGCTTTGCTTAGTTTGGGACTATATGGCGGTGTGTAATTTGTACAGGAATATTTATTACTTTGCCTACAACGAGAATTGATACTAAGTAAGTAATGAAATCAAGTATATAATGTTTAATCAATTCACAAATCATTTTCGATTTGGTCAACTTTCGTTCGGCGATCGTAAAATAATTACGAGAATCTGACTTCTGCCCCCTTACCACCAACTCTTATTGCAATTCAATAACTGAATAGAATACTTATTCATACCAATGAATAAGCGGCTCTATTGAAGTTGCAATACTAGATGGACCGACGAAGATCTGATAAAGACGACAGGGAGATTGATGCAAACGACACAAGTCCTAAAATAGAGGATCCTATTTGTAAAGACCCTGACTTTCAAACAAATGCATTTTACAATTCACTTAGTGTACAAGCTGTACCTATGACCCTGGCTTCCTCTTGAAATAAGTCTTTATCGATTAGATCCTTCAAAATAGAAGATAATAACATGCTTACACTTATTCTCCAGGGAACTACACACAAGGCAGGCGCTGCGGCGGAGGAGGCCTAGAAAAGAAAAATTACGAAATATTGCGGTCTCGGCTCGGAATACACTTTTGTGCCTTTCGTAGTCGAGACCCTGGGTTCGTGGGGTCCTAATGCGCTCAAATTAATGAATGAGCTCTCCAAGCGCCTGGTCGAGACCACTGGTGACCGAAGAGCTGGCGGCTTTCTCGCACAACGGATTAGTATTGCCATACGCAACGAGGAAACGCTGCCAGCATCTTCGGTACGATGCCACGGCGGTCTTTTTAGATAATATGTAGTTTTATTTTTATTTTTAACCTAGAAAGTTGTCAATTTCAAACTATTATATGTGAGGTGAAGTCATTGCCTAACATAAGAACCTCCTAATGAAAAGCTGTTATCACAGCCTATATATAGAGACACCCCTGCTCAAATCTGGATCTGGTACCTAGTTTAAAATTTATTTTTTTATACTTCGTCGCAGGGAAAACAAGCATACAGCCTGCCTGATATGAAGCGGTTACCGTAGCCATATTCCGAGCTCGGTGGTCGAATGGTTAGCAATGGCCACTTTGATTCCGAGGTCGCGGGTTCGGCACAAGACAAACATTTGTGTGCATGAACATGTCTGTTTGTCTTGGTCTGGGTGTTTTCTATGTATTATAAGTATGTATTTACAAAAAAAAAAAAATATTTAAGTACATTTATTACTTGTCTAGTACCCATAACACAAGCTTTGCGCTTAATTTGGGACTAGATGGCGCTGTGTAAATTGTCCAGAAATATTTATTTATTTATTTATAAAAGCTCGCAACATGAAATATCGCTCGCGCGTCGTCACGCCCGCTGCCACTGCAGCAACACATTCCTTTCTGATCACCACACTCATTCTCAGAAACACAACATGGCTGCGGTACTTTGTGAGGTGGACTACTTTCCCAGACAGGCAGCTTAGAAATACGTTGTAACTTACCTCTCTTTTGCAGAGGCTTTTGCGCTAGTCTAGGCTCTAGATTCATCATCATCATCATCATCAGGTCATTTTAGTCTCCACTACAGGAGCACGACCCTCTCTCGTCCGTCCTAGACGGAAGGAGGATTTGGCCTACACTCCCCACGCTGGCCAGACGGGATGGGGAGGCCTGATCGATGTTGGATAATGTATTTCCCATAATCGCCTTGTACGACATCCACGGGAAGAGACCGACTCTAGATTATATGTATGTATTAATGTATTTACAAAAAATGTAGTTAAGTACATTTATCAGTTATCTGTACACAAAGTACAAGCTTTGCTTAGTTTGGCACTAGATGGCGCTGTGTATTTTGTTCAAGAATATTTATTTTTTACAGCCTTGATGGATGATCTAAATCTATTTATCTGTTGTAATGGTAATAAACGTTTCAATTTCAGCTAAGCTTGTACTATGAGTACTATATACTAATAATACTTAAATACACTTTTTCTTTGTAAATACACACATACATACATATAAATAATAATAATAAATAAATATTGTCAGACAAATTACACAGCGCCATCTAGCCCCAAAGTAAGCGAAGCTTGTGTTATGGGTACTAGACAACTGATAAACATAAGTAAATACATTTTTTTTTTAAAATACGCCCCAGTACACGAATGTGCCCGATTGACGACCAGCAGGCAGAGGTGGCGAAACGTCGTGAGGCGAGCTGCTGCCTCATCATGATAACCACGACCACTCTGGCAAGAGTGAAGCGACGAAGAAGAAGACATACTTATGATACATAGAAAACACCCAGACCAAGACAAACAGATATGTACATGCACACAAATGTTTGTCCTGTGTGGGAATCGAACCCACGAGCGTTGGTGTCGAAGCCGCGTCATTGACCGCTATGCCACCGAGCTCGTCAAAATAATACATAGATAGTCAAAAAATAATACATAGAAATCAACCAGACAAGACAAAGATAAATGCTCATGCACACAAATGTTTGTGTTGTACGGGGATTAAATCCAGCGAGCAGTCAAAGTGATTGCTAGCCATTCGACCCCCGGTCTCGTCGAAATAAAGTAAATGACGTGTCATTTGTATGGAGTGGCCTCGGTGTGCCTTTCCAAACCTTTCCAACTATTCAGAATAAAAATATATTTGGAGACAGATGTTCTTCCAATGATAGAGTTCGTGAGGAGAATCCCAGCCCTAACGACAATACACCAATCACAGTAAATAATCTTTCAGAAAATCTTGAATGGAAACCCCGTCCGAAAAGATATATAATTTTACTATAGATAATATAATATTAGTCCTTTTGTCTATTTATTATGTACTAGCTTCCACCCGCGGCTTCGCCTGCGTTTACTTTTGAATAAAATGTATTTTATGTCCTACCTATACCTTTCAGAATATGTAAATAAATAATAAATAAAAAAATATTGTCAGACAAATTACACAGCGCCATCTAGACAACTGATACATAAATAGATTTTGTAAATACATACTTAGTCTGTGCATTAAATAATATGTGATCCTGATCAA
This sequence comes from Hypsopygia costalis, assembly GCA_937001555.2. Taxonomy (NCBI): domain Eukaryota; kingdom Metazoa; phylum Arthropoda; class Insecta; order Lepidoptera; family Pyralidae; genus Hypsopygia; species Hypsopygia costalis. The sequence continues at coordinate 16,843,928 of OW443349.2, read as the reverse complement.
TTAGCAATCATTAAATATTTTTGTAAGAATTAAGCTTTTGCATGCCATTTCTAAAAACGGCGGAACATGCTGAACTAATTATAAAATTGTCTATCATGTTGTACCATGTATTCTAGCAAATAAACGACATTTCATTTCATTTCTTATGATACATGGAAAACACCCAGACCAAGACAAACAGACATGTTCATGCACACAAATGTTTGTCCTGTGTGGGAATCGAACCCACGAGCGTTGGTGTGGAAGCCGCGTCATTGACCGCTACGCCACCGAGCTCGTCAAGAATGAAAAAGGGTTGACTTGAAGACGACCTCTTGATGGGGTGAGCGGCGTGCCATAGCGCTGCGTTATTTATAATCCCGACTCGTTCCGCCATGTCACAGATAACCGTAACGAAACGCAAAGCCAACCTCACCTGCACGTAGTGCACCTCCCCACAGAGTACCCGACTGTGGGGAGTTTCGCAGGGGGAACTACGGGTCCCCCTGTTTGGATCAGGGTACCTCGGGGACTGGCGGCAAGCCCATAATTTGCCAGTCATGGGTTCGGATTCGAGGTGGCTATATGTGCGTGTAATCACTCACGTGCATGTGGTGTAGCTACAGAGGTCGGGCATGTTCGTCTGCCTTGCCATATTTGTCGGCCGGGCGTTCGACCTCGCGCGTAGCGAGTTGGTTATCACTGGCATAAGGCGAAGGGCCGCCACAGTGGTTCTCAACAGGGCTTGGAGCGGCCCTTACAGCGGTGTTGGCTTTCCCAAGCCGACGTCGCAGCTCGGGTACTTGCCTGCTGAGCAAGGAGGATGGCGGGCGATCGCTTCCGTCACCCCGGACACTTATGCCCGGGGTAGGCATTTCTTATTTGAAGGATGCCGGGAAGTGAGCGTGCCTTATACAGCTCCGGTACCTGTCAAGGAAATCAGGGAGCTAGCTAACTGGCGCCCCAGTGTGGGTGCAGATACTTGCGCGCCGGGAAGTGAGCGAGCCATACAGCTCCGGTACCCATCATGGAGAATGGGGAGTGGTAGGGCCTCGATGCTTGGTTCGCCGAGCGTCGGTTCGCCACGAGCTACTCGAAGAGTACGCAAGTAACCTGCATGCAGGTGAAAGCGGAGTAAGACCTGCTAATGTTCCGCTTGCGTGCTCCGTTGGTTTACCGAGCGCAAGAGCGGAGCAGGTAAAGGTCCTCTTGTCTGGTTGGTTTACGGGACGGTTAACTCGCATACCCGTGATATAACCGGATAGTTGGCACACGGGGCGCACTAGCTGTTAGGTATAGGGTACGTTGCACGTAGTGCACGCTGCTGACTGACAAACGAGGCTCTACTAGGGTTGTTAGGTTCGTGCGAGTTAGTAAGATCACCGAGAAGAAAGAAGTTGCTGAATAACATCTACGAGTATATACACAGTAGAATACTATTATCGCTTCACATCTAGCGGGCCGTATTTGTCACCAGATGCAGCATAAAATAGTGACTGAAATATTTTATTTGTTTTTTTCAGAAGTTAATATTTCAGCGGGCTTCATGAATGGTAACCGAGCAATAATAACATCCGTCGGTTTCGGTCGCTACTATACATGCATACCTATGATAACTGAGGTCTTTGTGCAGAGTAGCCTCTGAACAGATGCAACATCACAGTTTTTAAATAAAAAAAAGGGCGGGAGTGCCGGCAGAAGTGAAAACTTAAACATTAACGTTGTGCATTTTTGAATATTTTGGAATGGTTAGGGAATAATTTCGCATGAATTGTGTATTTACCAGTATAAAAGGACTATCATTTATGTGGTAAAATACAATATTCATTTATTGAGCTATCGTACACAAACATGACAATTTATTTTACATTAAAAATAAACAGCATGAGCAGGCATACATTATCGCCGCGCGGTAGATAGAGAGAGGGATATTACTCCCTCTCCAACGCCGCGCAACGGCCGGCGGTCTACTCTCTCTCCGTGTTACGAATTTTGATCAAGCCACGTGTCCTGACGTGAGTTTAACTTTTTTTACCCATCCCAAAAAGTGCACAACGCCGCTAAAAAGTTTTCACTTCAAAAAAACTAAAAATAGCAGATGGAAGGGGGGGGGGGGGATTGGTCCTAGAGTGGAAGCCACGTATGGGGCAACGAAGCGTAGAGCGCCTCTAGATGGACCGACGACCTCAAAAAAGTAGCTGGTAGCGGTTGGATGCGGAAAGCGGAGGATCGCATGAGGTGGACAGCATTTGGAAAGGCCTATATCCAGCAGTGGGTAGATACAGGCTGATGATGATGATGATAAGTAAATCAAAGAAAAACACACTATTGATTAAATAAAACAAAAAAGGAAAGAAATAACTGGAGTAAAGAAAAAAACAATGAAAAAATAAAAAAGAGAAAGGAGTGGACAGAAACGGAGAGAGTCTTTTGGGGTGTAAGTGATTCATCAACATCTTTGAACCAAAGCCATTTCATCTGCACGCGGTGCACCCTGCTGACTGACAAACGAAGCTCTGGCGAAAAGAGAAGTAGGGAGCGTAATTGTAAGCTACCCGACTGGTGAATGTACCTCCACCTCACAGAATACCGCAGCGAAATAACAATTCCCTCGAGGGTTGTTGTGTTCCTGCGAATGAGTATGGTCACCAGAAATGGAAGGAGATGCTGCCTTGGCAGCGGGGGTGGCGGCGCGCGAGCGATATTTTATGTTGCGAGCGTTAATATGGCTACGATAACCGCTTCACATCAGGCGGGCCGTATGCCTGTCTGTCACCCGACGTAGTATATAAAAAAAATGAGAGAACTTTTACACAACACAGACTTACTTTCTTTAACTCCACTCAACTTTCTAAGAACTCCATACATATTTTATAATTTTTAACCGGCTTCAAAAAAGGAGGTGGTTCTCAATTCGGCTGTATTTTTTTTTTATGTTTGTTAATTACTCCGTGATTTATAAACCGATTTGAAAAAATCTTTTTTTATTTGAATGAGTATACTTTCAGATTGGTCCCATAGTTTTTTCATCATCGTCATCATCATCATCAGCCTGTATCTACTCACTGTTAGGTTTGTTATTTCATTACTCCGTCATTTATAAACCGACTTGAAAGAAACTTTTTTTATTTGAAATATTTCCAGATTAATCACATATTTTTTTCATCATCATCATCATCATATACATAAATGTAGAGTAACGTTTGGAGTCGGTTTATTTTGTTAAAATTATGAATAGTGGTATACTGTCTTCAATCACTTTTTACGTGAAATACCTGAGCTATGAGTATGGTGTGAGCTCGATGGCGTCGTGTCAGTATAAACGAACACGCAAGTTAAGCAACGTCAACCATAGCCTGTCCATGGATGGGTTTATTCATCTCGAGCTCCTCCTTTCTTCGGAGGGCACATTAAACCGTCGGTGCCGGCTGTTGTCAGTAGATAACAGTCGTTAAGCCAATCAGAGGCTTGAGGCGGCTTGTAAACACTGATTGGACTCCGCTAGTCTTGGATTATTTGACACCCGAATACGTGGTATCAAGATAGAAGAAACATTATTTTGTTCTTATCTATGTAAAAACAGATGTGACAATAAGATAAGACTTTAAACCTTCGATATATTTATGTGAGAAATTCATCATGATTATGACAAGCGTCAGTGCTGTAATGGTCAGCATGGTTGTCTTCCAAGAATCCGGGTTCGATTCCCGGCCGACGCATACTTTTAATAACTGATGATAATGTATTAATTAGACCCAGTTCTACACACATTGTGTAGCCACAGTATAAGTAATAATACATACGTACAGTACGGCCACTCCCTGCCGCTCTCTCGTATCGACCTCACCTTCCCTCTGAAACAAATCTGGAACCACAGCATAGTAATACAACCAGTGCTTTAACTTCATTCTAGCGCCCAAATCGGCGCACGCACACAGCCTAGCGTCATTTACACGACCGCTCAGGAAGTTTCGGTGCGCCGCGCACCACGATTTGGGCGCTAGTATGAAGTTAAAGTACTGGTTGTATTACTATGCTGTGCTGGAACAGTTTGTATGGCGCCGAACGCACACACGCTCATACACGCGCTGTACAGACATCACCGTCTACGTAGTAGTCAACGACGCGACATTTGTATGGAGTGGTCTGGGTGTAATTAAAGATGAAAATATATCTTGAATTAGATATGATATTTGAAGAAATCTGTCGCAAATGTTGGTCGTGTAATCGTCAGTATAGTTCCCTTAATTTTTACTTATTTATTTTTCTTTCTTTCCAATTTTGCAGGAACGAAAGAAGTTGATAGTATGTACTTATATATCCCATAATGAGGCAATGTGTAACACAAAGCACGTAACATTAGCTTAGGTCCCCTTTCGTGGTGACATAGTACCCTCTAGAGCCACATTACTCTATGTGCACCCCATTTAAGATGTAAACACCTAAGTATAGTAAGGTACCCCTCCGCACAAGGGGTGGTTCGGCCCAGTCGCCGCGGCGGAACGCCGCCAAACAGTCGCGAGAGGGCGCTCTCGACGCCTCTACCACAAAAAAAATCAACCACTGTCAAAATCAATTCCAATTCTAAAAAATTAAATACTTTTTAATTTTAATGTCAAACGAAATAGCTTACATTTATTTAAATTTAAAAAAGAAATTCTATGTTCGAAATTTCAAAAACGCATTGCGGATTCGCGGTGTAAACTGTTTTCGTTTGACATTGGAGTAAAAATTCTTTCGGATAAATGTTTCCTTCCCCTTGTTCCTTTCATAAATTTCTCTTTTCTTATAATATTTAAATATTTTCCACCAGTTCTTTTGTGACAAAAGACTAAGTAGTTAAGTGTGATATAACTGTCAATTCAAGATGCCTTCTTGTCGATAACGACTGGTTTGTTACAAGTAAGTTTTATTTGTTTCTATATTCATAATTTGTGTAGATTATAATCATGGATGTAGAGAAATAAATGTGTATAGGTTATATCCATATATTCTTTTGAAAATAGTAATCTTTCATTTATGGAACCAAACCGGAAAATGGTGAAAATGACAAAAAATAAAACCTATTATTTTGTTTTATTGAAGTTTTGTAAAACTTTTCCAATAATAAGTTTTGGATGCAAAACTAGGTATGGAAAAGGGGGAAGCTGAAGTTCCTCAATGGTCCTTTAGGTGAAAGTTTTTTTTTTTATGGGGACCACACATTCCCACCACAATGTCTCGTGTGTAGCCGGGATTAACAGCGGAGACCACCAAAAAAGGCAATGAACGATGAAGTTCACTGTAGTCCCGGGGGTAAAAGTACGGCTGTCCTGGGACTCACAATGAATTTAATCAAAAGAAATTAATAATAAAAAAAATGTCAGGTTAAGTGAGGTTTGGAGTGTTTTATATCATCTTTAGTCGCCAAGTTACTATAATAGTCACCAAGTTGTATAATTTTAGGTGCCCGGTTAATTACTAGCCTTAAATTTTATGTACCTTTAGGCCTGTCTATCTGTACCTATGTTATATATTACGTATATTTTATAATACTTGTATGTATTTTTATTTATTATTCAATTATTTATCAGTAATCTATAATAATAAAAGGCTTTGTCCTCACTGACTGACTGACTGACTGACTGACTGACTGACTGACTGACTCACTAATCAACGCACAGCCCAAACCGCTGGGTCTAGAGATTCCAAATTTGGCAAGTAGGTTTCTTATGACGTCTAGGGGTGCACTAAGAAAGGATTTTTCAAAATTCATCCCCTAAGAGGGTGAAACGGGGGTCCAAAGTTTGAATGGGGAAACAAGATTAGTTTGACTTTTTTATCTGAAACTTTACACGAGTACTTCTATAGATAAATGGGTAAAGACGTGTTTCAGGATTTTTCAAAATTCAACCCCTAAAGGGGTCAAATGGAGTGAAAATCGTCTTGGGTATTGTTTTTATGGTTTATCGGGTCGCTGATTACGAAAACAACAACTATTTTATAATACAACATAGCCGACGCGACATAAAATCACCCCTATGGGGGTGCAATGGGGTTGAAATGTCATAATATCAAAATGGCATCGATTGTGAGGACAGTAAGGGCGCATCCCTGATGCGCTCCTGACGAATCTCTCTTTATATCCCGCATTCCCGATTCCATCAGACCACCCCGTTCAATTTAAGAGACTGCAATTTCCCATAAAGGTGTTTCGCTATGACTATTAAAAATGCTCAGGGCCAGTCTCTAAAGGTCTCTGGGGTTGAACACGTCAACCCCAGAGACCTTTAGACAGAGACAGGACTGCTTCTCTCATGATCAGTTGTATGTAGCCTGCTTACGAGTAAGTTCTCCTGAAAGCCTTGCAATTTTGGCTCCTGGTGCGAATGACAAAAATATTGTTTACCGGGATGTAAATAGTAAAAAATTAGGAGTGTTCCCGTAGCGAAGCACGGGTACTTTGCTAGTAAATAATAATTGCAATATATTCTTTTGATTTGCGAATCCTGAGACCCTACCGCTGAAGCTGAAGCCAATTACCATCGGATTTTTTGATTGCGAAAGTCAAACTTCAACTTAGATTTATGCTACTTGTGTATAGCTTAGCTGCTAGAAACGAGGGAGCTCTACCGACTATGTTAAAGGTATTTGGCAATAACTTAAATGTAAAACCGATGGGGTCGAAAGGTTCTCGAGTGGAGACCACGTACCGGTAAGCGCAGCGTAGGACGTCCACCCACAAGGTGGACAGACGACCTCATTAAGACCGTAGGATCGCGCTGGATGCAAGCATCATCATCTCAGCCATTGAAAGTCCACTGCTGGACATAGGCCTCCTCTCTAGATCTCCAATAAGACCGGTTTTCCAACCGGTCTTCCAACCGGTCTTATTGGAGATCTAGAGAGGAGGCCTATGTCCAGCAGTGGACTTTCAATGGCTGAGATGATGATGATGATGATGATGATGATAAATGTAAGACCTACTTTTCGAATCAAAATATTCGGTGGTAATCGGCTTCAGGTTCGGCGGTAGGGCCCCTGCCTACTCCACGCAAAAATACGTTACCCTAAGGTTGCCTTGAAAAGATTGCTCCCAGCAATAAGGCCGCCTTGTTGCATATATACAAGTCTTAATAATTTATTGGTTCACTGTACTTTAAATTTGTATTAAACAACATAAAAACATTCTATCTACCTGTACGGGAGTAGTTTACAAGTACCTACTTATTATTTTTAACCGACTCCAAAATAGGAGAAGGTTCTCAATTCGGCTTTATTTCTTTTTTTTTAATGTTCGTTACTTAATTACTCTGTGATTTATAAACCGATTTGAAAAAACTTTTTTATTTGAAAGGGTATACTTCCAGATTGGTCCCTTATTTTTTTATCATCATCATCATGATCGTAAGCCTGTAAACCACGGTTAGGTTTGTTATTTCATTACTCCGTTATTTCTAAATAGAATTGAAAAAAACTTTTTTTATTTGAAAGAGTATACTTCCAGGTTGATCCCATATTTTTTTCATTATTATCATCATCTTCAGCCTGTATTTACATACATAAATGTAGAGTAATGCATGGAGTCGGTATTTTTTGTTAAAATTATAATTTGTATTATTCAAATTAAAAACATCTATCGATCTATACGTAAGTACTTTATTAAGTACTCATTATTTTCGTTTAGTCGACTGTGATTGGTTCTATGATGTCATTTATCCAGAATGTCTCCTTTCAACATAAGTCAAGATACCAATATAGGTAGGGTTGCCAGGCGTCCGGACAAAGCCGGACATAGGCTTCTTGATTGCGTGTCCGGCCAAAATGAACGTCGACCGTCTTTTGTTAGGCTTTTTACCCGACTGCCGAAGGAGGGTTATGTTTTTCGAGCGTATGTATGTATGTCTTATTATTTGGCACGTTCCACAGCCTAAACCGTTTGACAGATTTCAACATAAGAGGTGTCATTAGATTCGTCTTAATCACGCGGATGATAATTATGGCGTCTGTGAGCTGCAAAATTGTCGTTGGATTTTTTTTTCTTCTAAATATATCGATATGGGTATCAAAATAAAGGTCTCGATGACCTGATTTCAAATATATATATTTGATATATTAGTATATATTAGTTTTTGCCTGCGGCTTTGCTTGTGTGGAGTTATATTATTGCTGCGATGATAAATCTGTTGTAGGTGCAGTCGGGTTTTTTGATTTTTTTAATTAACTTAAGTTGTTACATTACGCAAACGAGCGAGAGCGCCAAGCGTGGCTCAGCGCAGAGCGAGTCGAGTGTTGATTCTATATACAACATACATGCACCTATTAAGAGCCATATTACATTTCGACTGTGATTTTTGCGTAAAATGACCAATTTTGGCGTTCTTGATCTCGGAAACAAAAATACATTAACAATGTGGACTTATTATAAGAATAGTACAGAATAGCTATTGGCTTAGTTCATAGCGGCCTCGCCTTTTGCAAATTTTGCTTAATTTTTCAATTAAACCCTAAATTGCAGAGAAAGATTCTCATAAAATGCGCATATTCACTTTTTTGAGCTCCTAGATTGTACTACTGTTCCAAACAAATGAAATAAAAAAAATAGAATGTTATTTCTTATACTATAAGTAGTCGTATAGTACATAGCGGCCTCAGAATTTTGAAATATCATTAATTTAATATAGAGAAAAACATTCTTTTAACCAAAAAAACTTCGAAAATCGCTTTAAGTAAACTGTTAATTTCTCGAATAAACGATAATATTATTGAGCAAAATTTATACGAGAATAATTGTTACTTCATAATGAATAAACTTTGTAGCATGAATTTATTATCTTATTTCAATAAAAACGATAAATATAACTTCAAAATTACTACAAAAAACGATGCACCGGCGGCCTTCGCATGTTTAGTACTGTGCGAGAGCTCGTCAGCGTGCAAATGTAATAGGGCTCTTAATACTAGGAGACACAAAATTCTCAATAATGTAGTGTCCGGCTTTTTTATTCAAATGTTCGGCAAAACTCACTAGTCTGTCCGGCTATTAGGTTTGGCGAACTGGCAACCCTAAGTATAACCCTAACCCTAAAGTAACTGATTATGAACAAACTCTACCATTCGTCCCGCACATTATACCTAAGTATCTATCGAAATTGTCGACCTAAAGTCATCAGCGATAAGGCTAACCGCTTTATAGCTATATTATGACTATAGGCTGTAATGGAGGGCTAACACACATTATCACTAAGATTATTATCATCAAATATAATATTAATGACGTCGGAAAGGATATATTTTTGGGATTTTATATTCTATTCACAAATCCCAACTTAGATTCATTTATTTTATTTATTTAACTCATACTTAAATTTACAGTATGCAACCAAAACATTTATATTTTGGGGTGTAAGTGGTTCATCAACATCTTTGAACCAAAGCCAACTTCACCTGCACGTGGTGCACCCTGCTGACTGACAAACGAAGCTCTGGCGAAAAGAGAGGTAGGGAGCGTAATTGTAAGCTACCCGACTGGGGAATGTACCTTCACCTCACAGAATACCGCAGCCAAATAACAATTCCCTTGAGGGTTGTTGTGTTCCTGCGAGTGAGTGAGGTCACCAGGAAGGAAGGAGATGCTGCGTTGGCAGCGGGGGTGGCGGCGCGCGAGCGATATTTTATGTTGCGAGCGTCAATATGGCTACGGTAACTGCTTCACATCAGGCGGGCCGTATGCTTGTCTGCCATCCGACGTAGTATAAAAAAAAAAAAAAAAAAAATGTGGTAGATTACAAAATTTATAATTAAAGTAAAATTTTTTTTTATACCGCTAAAGTGTCAAACAAGCATACGGCCCGCCTGATGGTGAGCAGTTACCGTAGCCTATGAACGCCTGTAACACCAGGGGCATCATACGTGCGTTGCCGACCCTGTAAAAACCTCTTCAGGCCCTTTTTGAAGAACCCCATGCTGTAGTCTCCTGAGAAAACCTCAACAGGCAGTTCATTCCACAGCTTGAACGAACGCGGGAGAAAACTTCAATAATTTAAAAAAGAGAAAATTTTAAATACAATCAAAATAACTTACTTACTTATGCTTATTAGACCACGGAACGCCCGGTACATCGATCCAAACATAGTTTTGAAATATTTATGGAAGTCCAGGGAAAGTTTTAAACTTACGAAAATATGGAATTATTGCTAGGATAATAGTACGTAGTACTATTACCTTTTCTGTGATAATAGTAAACACAACCATTTGTATATCCCATACAAAGTGTTCCTACCATAGGCGAATGTCAAGATAGTAAAGATTGGCTAATCTGTCAATAGTGTCACTGTCACAAAGGATAGACATTTTTGTTAGTTGTCAAATATGATATTTTTTTTTATATTACGTCAGGTGCCAGACAAGCATATGACCCGCCTGATGTGAAGCGGTTACCGTAGCCATATTAATGCCCGCAACTTAAAATATCACTCGCGCGCCGCCACCCCCGCTGCCAACGCAGCATCTCCTTCCTTTCTGTTGACCTCACTTATTTGGCTGCGGTATTCTGTGAGGTGGCGGTACATTCCCCAGTCGGGTAGCTTACAATTACGCTCCCTACCTCTCTTTTCGCCAGAGCTTCGTTTGTCAGTCAGCAGGATGATCATCATCATCAGGACTTTTAAGGCTCCACTACAGGAGCACGACCCTCTCTCGTCCGTCCCAGACAGAAGGAGAATTTGCCCTACACTCCCCACGCTGGCCAGACGGGTTGGGGAGGCCTGATCGATGTTTTATAACGTATTTCCCTTACTCGCCTTCTACGACATCCACGGGAAGAGACGTAGTGATTCTATTCTAGTCTGCCGGAAACCACACGGCCAGGTGTTATTTTACGGAAGTCAAATTTACAGGCAATTTGATCTATAGTACTTTGGCTGCTTCCTCCACCAATTAGTTCATGCAAATTACTGCCGGCCGGCAACCACCCACTACCGTTACGTCAATGCAGCCATGGCAGTCGTATCGTCACGCATAAATTTTGTACGTTTGTAAAAGCATAACATGTAGATACTATGTATACATCTAATGAACATCTTCCATGTACACAGGTTAATAAATAAATATATCTTTACCTTAATACGACTGCCATGACTGCTTTGGTCGTCTCAGCGAATCTTCAACACCCGAAAAAGAAGAAACGTGCGACTGCTGCCGCCGTGTAAGTAGTGTTGATGAAATTGCACTTAAATAAATTTAACAAAAATAAAGAACTAATCTGGAAGTATACTCTTTCAAATAAAAAAAGTTTTTTTATCAAATCGGTTTATAAATGACGGAATTATGAAATAACAAACCTAACAGTGCAGTGGGTTGATACAGGCTGATGATGATGATGAAAAAAAAAATGGAACCATTCTGGAAGTATACTCTTTCAAATAAAATAAGTCTTTTTTTCAAATCGGTTTCTAAATCACGGAGAAATTAAGTAACAAACATTAAAAAAAAATACAGCCGAATTGAGAACCTCCTTCTTTTTTGGAGTCTGTTAAAAATCTCTTTAATCCAGTAATGTAAATACATTAATACAATAATACAATACACAGGCAACGCCGCGAGCACAAGCTAGTTATTAATATAAATATTTTGTAGAAAAAAGAAACCCGCCCGCAGAGATTAAAGGGCGGTATTTTCATTGTTATATTTCCTTGATGGATTGCTGAGGTCAAGCACGAGGTTCCCAGCCCTCATTTAGATCGAGTCGAGAGATTCCAGTGAAAAGCATCCCGAAAGATCTATTTGATAGATCTTGCACCAACTTTTTACTGAAATTTCCTTTATAATTTTTATATTAAGTTTGAAAAGTTGGCCGTGTGGTTTCCGACAGACTAGAATAGAATCACTCTGTTTCTTCCCGTGGATGTCGTACAAGGCGACAAAGGGAAATACATTATCAAATATTGATCAGGCCTCCCCAACCCGTTTGGCCAGGGTGGGGAGTGTAGGCCAAATCCTCCTTCCGTCTAGGATGGACGAGAGAGGGTCGCGCTCCTGTAGTGGAGACTAAAATGGACCTGATGATGATGATGATTGATGAGAGACTTTCCCCTTGCGTATTCTACTGACTGTACTTTTTTATATGAGAGGAGGGCAAACGAGCATGTGGGTCACCTGATGAAAAGCAGTCATCACTACTCACTGAGATCAGAAACACCAAGGGATCGCCGATCCGTTGCCAGCCTATACCTTTCTTTATTTCTGGTGACCTCACTCATTGGCAGGAACACAACAACTCTAAAGGGTTTTGACAGATCTGGCTGCGGTATTCTGTGAGGTGGAGGTACTTCCCCAGTCAGGCAGCTTATGAAATACGCAATGTCCTACGTCTCTTTTTGCCAGAGCATCGTTTGTCAGTCAGCAACGTGCACCACGCGCAGGTGAGGTTAGCTTTGGTACAAAGATGTTGATGAACTACTTACACCCCAAAACTTGAATATGTATACAACCCGTAGAAAGATAAAATAATTTATTGGCCACAAATGTTTTTGGGAAGTATGAGGCTCATCAAGATCTTTAGAGCCAAAGCCAACGTCATACGGACTAGCGAATTGAGGGTTGTTGTGATCCTGCGAGTGAGTCAGCTCGCCGGAAGGGAAGGCTGAATTGGTAGCGGGAGAGCGGCGCTCGAGCAATGTTTCATGTTGCGAGCGTTGGTATGGCCTCGGTAATCGCTTCAAATCAGGCTGGCCGTATGCTTGCCTTTCACCGACGTAGTATAAAAAAAATGTATAAAAACTTGTAACTAATGTAACTAAAATTGATACGTGGGAGTTCCACTCTAAATAAATAAATATTGTCAGAGAAATTACACAGTGCCATCTAGCCCCAAAGTAAGCGAAGCTTGTGTTATGGGTACTAGACAACTGATAAACATACGTAAATACATTTTTTTTTTGTAAATACATACTTATGATACATAGAAACACCCAGACCAAGACAGACATGTTCATGCACACAAATGTTTGTCCTGTGTGGGAATCGAACCCACGAGCGTTGGTGTGGAAGCCGCGTGCCATGACTCTAGCATTTATATATTTATATTGAATACTAGCGGCCTGGCGGCCCGCCCACGCTACGCTGTTGTTCAATCTTCCCGTTCCCATCTCATGTAGATTAAGATTACCTTGTCCTGGCAATAAGGAACAGAACAAAATAAGAATTATCCAATTTCATGCAGCTGTTCGAAAGTTATTCGCGCACATACATTTCTGAGATTCATTTTTAGGGTTCCGAACCTCAAAAGGAAAAACGGAACCCTTATAAGATCACTTTGTTGTCCGTCTGTGTCTGTCTGTCTGTCTGTCTGTCTGTCTGTCTGTCTGTCTGTCTGTCTGTCTGTCTGTCAAGAATTTCTATGTCGAGAATGCGTGGAGGTATCAAGCTGAAATTTGAACTGTATACTCAGGTCTACGGTCCCATGAAGTTAAAAAAAAATCAAACTGCTAAGTTTACGTAGAAATAGTTACGGCCGTTTATTCAGCAAAAAACGCATATTTCGACACACTCAAGGGAATCAAAACCTATAGGGTACTTCCCGTTGACCTAGAACTATGAAATTTGGCAAGTAACATCGTTATAGACTACAAGTACAGGAATAAATCTCAAAACTGTACATTTGTAAATAGATCTTAAAAAATAGGGGGTCTATATTTTTTATAGGGTGTCGAAATTTCAAATTGAAACTACTAGTTCAAATGGGGTATCATATGAAAAAGCTTGATGTACACAATGCAAAATATATTTTATTTATTTTTTTCGACGCTTTATTTCTTATTTATAATGAAAAATATCAAATTTAATAATGATACTACGTACATACGGAACCCTCGGTGGGCGAGTCCGACTCGCACTTGTCCGGTTTTTTTGTATTATACTAGCGACCCGCCCCGGCTTCGCACGGATGCAATGCTGATACTAAATACACTACAGCCCACTTACCACCATCTCTTATTGCGATTCAATAACTGTAATACAATAATTCATAGTATGAATAAGCATTCTATTCAGTGAATAAGCGACTCTATTTCGAAGTCACTTATTCATTGGTATGAATAAGCATTCTATTCAGTTATTGAATCGCAATAAGAGATGGTGGTAAGGGGGCAGATCATAGACAGTAAGTAGATAATTTTAAGAGAGATAGGGCATAGCGTTTTTTGTCAGTTGCTCGACTGGGGAAGTACCTAGAGTTGCCAACTATACTGTTAAAAACAGTATTATACTCTTTTTCACTGCATTATACTTTTTACTGTTGAACAAAAATAAAGTATACAAAATACTGTTTTCAGCATCAAAATGCTTAACACTAAACTAACGCATTTTTTTTTATTTGTAATTAAAAATGAGGTCCTGATTTAATTTCAGTTATAATTGTGGTGAGGCGTATGTAATATTTTAAAAAATCTGTTAATTAATAAGTTGTGTGAGAAACTCTAAAACATATGTATTTAAAACATTAAATAAAATACTGTTCCTTTTTCTAAAATACTGTTTAAAATTTTTCGCAGACCTAAATATACTTTATTTCGTAAAAAAAGTTGCCAACCTTAAAGTACCAGATAAGTAAGTACTTATTTTTGCTCTTGCACAATCCTTGCTCCTCCCTATTCTTGATTACGCTGACTCCTGTTATCTTAATCTCACAGAGGAGCAATTAAATAAACTTGAGCGCCTTCAAAACCTTTGTATTCGGTTCATATTCGGATTGCGTAAATATGACCACGTCTCTGAATTTCGTTCTCGGCTCAAGTGGCTTCCTATTCGACTTCGCCGTAATCTACACATCCTTTCTCTTCTTTACTCTACTCTTTTCAATCCTGCTACTCCTGGTTATTTAAATGAGCAATTCTTGTTTCACAGCGATGTCCAGGAGCATGCTATGCGCAGCACCCTTTCCCTTCGTCTTGTAACACCATCTCACTCTTCTCAATATTATGCAAAATCATTTACTGTGCAGTCCATAAGGCTTTGGAATGCTTTGCCGTTAACTATCCGTAACGCGCAATCTATTGTCACTTTTAAAAATCTCGTTAAAACTCACTATATGTCACTTATCTCTATTTAACTTCTTTATTTTTTATGTTATTATTATATTTATATATATATTTATGTAGTGTATGTATGATTATGTGTGTATTTGTATGTTTGTATTGTATAATTATGTAGGTATATAGTATATGCTGCGCCATCTACCTATATTTCAGGTCTCCTCTACCCAAAGGTTGCCTGGAAGAGATCGCTAAGCGATAAGGCCGCCTTTTGTACTTAATTTGTTTATATGTTTATTTTTAAAACTGTACTGTATTTTTGGTGCAATAAAGAGTATTGTATTGTATTGTATTGTACTTACTTGAGGCAAATAAAATTTTAAACTTTCTATATACATAGTACACACTGCAAATTCACATAAAATGCAGCCGATTACACGGATGTAACAAAATGAAACCCGTCAAATCCCCATTTGGCTGCGGATCCCTAATTACGTACTCATACAGCGGGTTTTGGCAATATCACGCAGGCCCAAGTCGCACTAATTCTGTTATAATGTAGAAAATGCTGGCATTTCGCCCTTGAAAAGGGGACCGCAAATTTTTCGCGACAGCCTCTCCCCCCTCCGCCCTGTGACCTCGCGTCACCCCCTCATTACTCTAGAAGATACTATAGGCGTGTTTTTGTGTTGGGAAGAATAGTCGTAAATTTTTTGTAGGGTGGAATATAGGGCTGGGATGGGCTATTGAAAAATAGTTGCCGTTTTTATGTGTGGTCAGAATGTAAAAATCGGTGGTCAGCTGGCAAATAAATTTAGAGATAGGCAGTTTTTTTTTATACTATGTCGGGTGGCAGACAAGCATACGGCCCACCTGATGTGAAGCGGTTACCGTAGCCATATTAGCAGTTACAGGTCGCGCGCGGGTTCGATCCCCGCATAAGACAAATATTTGTGTGCATGAACATTCTGTTTGTCTTGGTCTGGGTGTTTTTTTTATGTATTATGTGTATGTACGAGTATTTACTAAATATGTATTTAATTTTGACTGTGATTTTTGCGTAAAATGGCCAATTTTGGCGTTCTGGATCTCGGAAACAAAAATACATTCACAATGTTGACTTATTGAATAGTACAGAATAGCTATTGGCATAGTACATAGCGGCCTCGCTTTTTGTAAATTTTGCTTAACTTTTTAAATAAACCCAAAATTGCAGAGAAAGATTTTCATAAAATGCGCATTCACTATTTTGAGCTCCTGGATTGTAGGTACTACTGTTCCAAACAAATGAAATAAAAAAAATAGAATGTTATTTGTTATATAGTCGTATAGTACATAGCGGCCTCGGAATTTTGAAATATCATTGATTTAATATAGAAAAAAAACATTCTTTTAACCAAAAAAACTTCGAAAATCGCTTTAAGTAAACTGTTAATTTCTCGAATAAACGATAATATTATTGAGCAAAATTTATACGAGAATAATTGTTACTTCATGATGAATAAACTTTGTAGCATGAATTTATTATCTTATTTCAATAAAAACGATAAATATAACTTCAAAATTACTACAAAAAACTATGCACCGGCGGCCTTCGCGGGTTTAGTACTGCGCGATAGCTCGTCAGCGTGCAAATGTAATAGGGCTCTTAAGTATTATACTATTACTTACACTATGGTACTATATCAGTTATCTAGTAGGTACCCATAGTACAAGCTTTGCTTAGTTCGGGACTATGGCCGTGTGTAATTTGTCCAGGAATATTTGTTTATTTTTATTGGCGGTTTGGTGGACCCGCTATTGATTCTAACTTCACAGGAGACACAGTGTTGGGAATAAAGTGTGATGGGGTGGGCCTATCCCAAATATCCTATTTAATTAATCATGAATTTAATTCATCCCCAAATTTCGAAGTTTGTTTATACTAATACCACAGTATATGTAATAGTACTACGTACAGTAAGGACTCTCCCTGCCGCTCTCTCGTGTCGACCTCACCTCCCCTCTGAGACGAATCTGGAACAGTTTGAATGGCACCGCTCGCACACACGCTCATATACGCTCTGCACAGACGCAGTTGTTTATGTAGTTGGTAGTAGTTAACGATGCGACATTTGTATGGAGTGGCCGGGGTGTGCTAATACTACTAATATCGAGTATACCCTTTTCGATTGATACATTTATCCTACCAAATATCCTCCGTACATTCAAACGTATATACATATACTTTTTCCTGGTTTTCATCCATTTGTAATCTCCCCTTTCAAGTGATCTACATTTAATAAAAGAGCGAATATGCGTGGAAAAGACGCGGTCTCTGGTTTCAATTGAGATATTCGATACAAGGAAGGTTCGATTGCTTTCACGTTATTGAGGGTAAGTATTCGAAACACAGGGTAACTTTTAGGTAAATGTATTTCAAGTATCGCTTTCATCATGGTTTTTAGAGTGAGTTTTTTAAAGCGCAATTTTTTTATCCTAGAGAATACATCTTGTATAGAATATATGTTGTATTTTGGGGTGTAAGTGGTTCATCAACATCTTTGAACCAAAGCCAACTTCAGCTGCAAGCAGTGCACCCTGCTGACTGACAAACGAAGCTCTAGCGAAAAGAGAGGTAGGGAGCGTAATTGTAAGCTACCCGACTGGGGAATGTACCTCCACCTCACAGAATACCGCAGCCAAATAACGGTTTCCTTGAGGGCTGTTGTGTTCCTGCGAGTGAGTGAGGTCACCAGAAAGGAAGGAGATGCTACGATGGCAGCAGGGGTTGCGGCGCGCGAGCAATATTTTATGTTGCGAGCGTTAATATGGCTACGGCAACCGCTTCACATCAGGCGGGCCGTATGCTTGTCTGCCACCCGACGTAGTGTAAAAAAAAAATGTATAGCTAACTTTGTATAGTTAAGAAGTAAATTTAATTTTAAAAAAAAGTTTATGCTAAACCCTTAAACGGTTTGATTCAGCACTGAATCATATTATTTGGCATATTTATGTTGTCACCACTATTTCATCCCACTGCAGGGATATGGGTTCTCGACTGCGGTATGGCGGAGGCCAGTGTTTTCAAACCGCCTTAACGACTTGACTTAGCGACTGCCATCTATAATGACAACAGCTGGGACCGACGGCTTAACATGCCCTCCGAAGCACGGAGTAGCTTGAGATAAATAAACCCATCCATGGACAAGCTACAACCGACGTTGCGTAATTGCGTGTTCGATTACACTAACGCACGCAATGTCGCCATCGAGCGCCAATACATTGCCTACATACATAGCCATATTTATAACTCTACATGTCCATATATATTACATACATACATACATATATAATATACATGGACATGTATCTATGATAGAATATGTATGTATAAATATAAGGTGTATAGTTTATTTATAGTATATCTTTTTTTTTTTTTATGTGAGAGGGGGGCAAACGAGCATGTGGGTTACCTGGTGGAAAGCAATCACCACCGCCCATGGAGACCAGCGACACCAAGGGGTCGCCGATCCGTTGCCAGCCTTTTAAGGAAAATGAAAACTCTGTTCTTGAAGGCACCCATGTCGTAGTTGTTCGGAAATACCGCTGAGGGAAGTTGATTCCACAGTTTCACTGTTCGTGGTATGAAATGTCTTAGGAAACGTACTGTAGTAGATCGCCAATTATCAAGATGATATGGATGGAATTTTAATTTATGGCGAGTTGTACGATAGTGGAATTCAGCGGCAGGTATCAAATCAAACAGCTCATCGGAGCACTCCCCGTGATATAATTTGTATAGAACGCAAAGAGACGCTACATCTCTGCGTGTAGAGAGAGAGTCCAATCGATCCGAGATCATTGGGTCACCGACGATTCGAGCTGCTCTTCGTTGTATGCGGTCAAATGGAGCAAGCAAGTACTGGGGCGCACCGGCCCAGAGATGCGAACAGTACTTCATGTGAGGTCGAACCTGGGCTTTGTATAGTTGAAGGCGGTGTCGGGGTGTAAAATACCGCCTGGCTTTACTAATAACACCAATCTTCCTGTACGCCAGTTTGGCCTTGCATTCCAAGTGACCGCGAAACTGAACATCACTCGATATGTCGACACCCAAGATGGTAATGCTAGTTCTTACACTAAGGGGAGTACCATCCAAACTAGGAGCTACGACGAATGGGGACTTTTTAGCGGTAAACGCACAAACCTGTGTCTTGGAGGGATTTAGCTGCACCAAATTCAATCTACCCCAATCCGAGACGTGTCCAAGGGACGTCTCAATCTCAGACACAAGTTTTGTTCGGTACTCATCGACGCAATCACTGTACTGTCATCCGCATAGCAATGAACATTGTGTATAAGCAGCAAGTCATTGATATGCAGAAGAAACAGCGTGGGGGACAATACACAGCCTTGTGGTACGCCAGCATTCAAGCGTAGTGGGTCCGAGCGTGCTCCGTCAACTACAACTTTGATGCTACGCTCAGATAGAAAACTGGCAATCCATATGCAAAGCTATTATATATATAAATATTAGTAATATATATAAATATTAGTCATTATTTATGTTTCGTGTTATATATTTTAAAACTGCATTCGTGGATGTCTGCACTTCCCGAAGGTTGAGTGGTAGAGAATACTTTTAGCATTAAGTCCGCCTTTTGTACTATTGGTCTTACTGTGGTCAATAAAGAGTTTAAATGAAGGCAGGGTGCACCACGTGCAGGTGAAGTTGGCTTTGGTTCAAAGATGTTGGTGAACGTCTTACAATCCAAAATTCTTGATTGTGGATCATAACACAATCCTAACCTGTTAAAAGTTACTAGGGCACAAGCGACATCTTGATTGGAAACAAGTTATGAATGCCATCCTACTTAAAATTTTCCGTTCTTTCTAATGCGCTTACTCCCATGGCTCTACGACTTTTTTGTCGTTTATGCCAAAACAAAATACAGCGTATTCGGAGTAACCGACGAAATAATAGGCATTTTATTTATGCCTTTAAGGTGCTTGTGCCCCTGTAAAAATTGTTTCAGTTTTGATTGATAGTCGGTAACGCGTTTTTACTTTTAACTTGCGTAGATTTTCCGGACGCTTACGGCTCTTTACTATTAGCCCCAGTTTTGAAACGATATATAATTCATAATTCATTTATTAGTTCATAAACATGGGTAATAATACATTGGTGTTAAATATGATACAGTAGGAACAACCATGATTCGCCTTATTGCCAATAAGGCGAATCATGAACTTATGAATCTTATCATCATTCAAGATATTATATTAATTAGATCTGAGTCATTTGCATATCAAAATTGAATTCGAAAACAAAACAATGAGAATTAAATTAAAATAATGTCAATAAATATAAAGAATGACATGAAATCATAAGATAATGTCATATAGTTATAATCATGTTATTTGTGCCCTATTACTTTTTGGTACGAGGCTATCAAATGTAGCTAAGTCTTCTATACTCTTGGTATTTTTACATGTTTAAGTAACTTAATGAATTACCTCACGAAGAAAATAAAACCAATTGATCTAAGTGATATAAAACCAAATAAAACAACGTATAATTAAATTAATAAACGTGCCCATTTATGCATTTATACTTTTATCCTATAGCTGTTTTGGTTTTAGCATTAAAAAATAATAAATTAAAAACTTATTTATTATCTTTTATTGCTAAAACCAAAACAGCTATAGAATAGAAGTACTGTCCTGAACAATTTGGTTTTGGTCGCTTTTTTAACCGTCGATATTTAAAATATGTACATATTGTGCACGACAGAATAAATTAATTAGAGTAATAAAAACAATTATGTATACATAGTAAATATAGCGCAAGTCATATAAAAGTATAACCAAATACCTAAGATAGGAATAAGTGTTTTCGTTTTCGTTTTGTATTAGATATAAGTGTATGTTAAAATATGTAAATGTTATAAGCATAACTGTAAAATTGAGAAATAAAGAAATTGAAGCTTCGTGTAAATTATTACCCCGTAGAGGTGTGAACAGCGCGGCGGCCGCGTAACACTGGCAGCGAGGGACTCACGTCAGGTTATATTTATAACCTCGCATACGAGTAAAAGAGACTACGAGCCCTCGCGCACAGGCCGACCGCCTTAGGGTGATAATTAATACATAAATATGGAAAATAGATTAAAATTAATAACGTAGTATAAGTTAGAATAAGTAAAATGTATTAGTTGTAAGAAATATTAAGAAATAAATAAACGATTCGCTGAGGGGTGGGGGAATGCAGGCGGGGGCGGAGGTACGCCTCCGCCCAGTATAAATATAGGATCGGGTCGCCGTACAAGACACGAGGTTCGCCTTTGGTTGGTTAAACGCACTACACGTTTAATCAATCATTTGCCATCTCGCTCAGTGCGGGCTAGGTAACTAGGTAGTGGAATCGCTCGGCTCTCCGGAGGGTTTTTGTGGCAGGGAACCACTAGTACCTTACCCATCGAGCTTGCTCTGGGTAGGCGGAAAGTGGGCCACAGCAGCTTGCTGCACCCCTAGTCGTCGAGTGATTTCATCCCCGTGCTGAGTTTTCTCACTCCCTCGCACCTATTCGGTTGTGTGTCGGCACACGTACCCGGCTCGTGGCGTACTCACGAGTGCGGGAAGGGACTGGCTAGGGTTTTTCTGAGAAAAAACTTCTAGTCAGTCTCGTTCGTCTGTCGTCGTCGTCCCGCGAGTAGTTTCTGTCCGTCCCCGTAGGCTTTTGCCCACTTTGCTAAGTGTTGTTTATTTGTTTCTTTGTCCCTTTTGTATTGTAGTGCCGTCCTTGTCCCTCACTGTAGGGAAATTTTTACTCTTTGTTTTTGTATTCGTCGTTGTTAGGCGATTTCGTAGCTTACTCGATCGTTTGTTGCACTCAGTGTCCGCTATAAGCGAGCAGTGGGTGCAGCAAGCGACGACAGGGCTTCCCTTTTAATCGGTTATCCGAATAAAAGGAAAACCAATGGATTAGTATCGTTTAAATGAGGTTGCTGATTTGTGGAGGATTATTATTGCAATAATCCGACACCAATTTTTCTCCTTGTATAAACGGGCCTAAGCCCGACTTTCTAAGGATGTCTGACTCATCCTCTTCTCCCACCCCTTCGGGTAGTCCAACCCCGTCGTTGAGTCCACCTCCATTGATTCCGCCGGAGTTACTTTTTCCCAAGAAAGGGCGCAAGCGCCAGACCCTTCCTTTAGGAGGGAAAACCATCGTGCAGCGAACGCTAGCCGATAATTCAATGATTCCCATCCCGGCCGCTCGGCTTGGCTTTAAGGGGAGAACTCCCTCTCCCAATACCTCCCTTCCCCCTTCCCTTGAGGCTCTACCTCAGCGCAAGGCTCCCCAAATCATAACTAACATCCGTTTCAAGGGCGATACAGGCCCTAGCTCCTCCTTTGGCGCATTAGGCGCCCGTAACAACCCTGCTGAGAAGAGGGTTGACCCTCCCTCGACTGCGTCTGACGAGAGTCAGGCGCACGACGATAAGCGTCAAGCTGTGTGCGATTCCGATGATGACTCGGTCGCAATTTCGGATCCGGACTCCGCAGAGTCTGTTGAGCCGGCCATAGCGTCGTTGGGTTTAAACCCAACTCACTCGCCCGCAGGGCGCAGTACTCCCCAACCCCTTCAACCCCCTTTTCCCCCTCAACATCTTCCGCCGCCTAGGTCGCCGTCGAATGAGGGTGCAAACATTGTTCCACCTAGTTCTAGCTCTACTTCATACGCGCAGATCGCTAGCGTTGATAGGGTAGCAACGGGTAGCAACGCGGATCCGGCTGGGATTAACGTTAGGGCGCAGTCCCAATCAAATATGTCCTACGCGGACATCGCGTCACACGCGCCGCGACGCCTGAATCCGAACCAGGCCCCAATTTCACCCACGAATGCAACCACGGAGGGAGCTCAACCCATACAAAGGGCTAAGGGCTACCCACCTATTGTGGTTGAATTATTGCCCAACTGGCCGCAACACTTCGCAGCGTTGCGTGTCCAGTTGGGCCACCCACCCAACGCACGACCCTACCGACAGGGCGTGCGCTTTTTGCCTAAAAGCCCTGACGAATATAGGGGTATTCAGGCGTACCTCCGCAACCTGGGAGAGCGTGAACCGCGTCTATCTTGGTACTGCTACTCGGTTGCGGAGGAACTCCCTACTAAAATCGCAGTACGCGGGCTGCCGGGGAATACCAACCCCGCCGACGTTGAGGCGGCGTTCGAGTCGCTAGGGTACTCTGTGCGGCTTGTTAGGCTAGTCACTTCCAACTGGGGTAGGTCGGGTTGCCTTTTTCATGTCCAGTTGGACCACCTTTCTAAGGAGGAGCTCGCCAGACTCTATGCCGTGGATGAGCTTCTGTTCATGCCCGGCATCACTATAGAGGCATGGCGGAGTACCAGGCGCCTAGCCCAGTGTCATAGGTGCCAGGCATTCGGTCATGCCTCGGCTAACTGTTACCGCCCTATTAGGTGCATTCGTTGTGCCGGAGAGCACATTATTTCCAACTGCCCAGTTGGCAAAGAGGCGCCGCCGACGTGCGCAAACTGCGGCAATTCGCACACCGCCAACGACAGGCGCTGCCCCTCTCTTAGAAAGGAGGCTAGAAAGAGAGGGATACAGTTGTCGGGCCCTCCGCCGCCTCAAATACCATCTCAGCGAGCCACCCGCCCTTCCCAAGTGCTCTCCGAACAGGAAAGGGCGGAGGGGTGGCAAATAGCCGGGGAAAGACGTGCCAACCCCTTAGTCGACCGTCAAACAGGGCAAGTAGGGCAATTACCCACTACCCTAGCGCCACCCGCGAACCCCGCGCGCTCGAAGCGCAAACCGCGTTCGCGCAAAAACAAAAACAAAAAGAATAAGCCCGAAACCGAATCCCGTCCGGCGTCGCAGGCAAGCTCTCGGCCGGCGTCGCTGCCAGCCTCGCGCCCGACGTCGCGTCAGGCGTCGCGACACCAGTCGCCAGTCGTGCACTTTCACGCCGACACAGGCGCTAATCTTTCAAATGGGCCTAACGCCGCGCCCTCAGCTCCCCTTCCGCCTCGACAGAGCCGTCGCGACGCTTTTAGTCGCTCGCAGGCGCCTCAATCGGCGCAAGACAACTATTCCGCTCGGGCGCCGGCCTGGCAGCGTCGTAAGCCCGATAGTCGGGCGTCCTCTCGCCCGCAATCCATTTCTACCAGAGACCCTATAGCGACAATTGTAGGGATTCTGGTAGAAATGTTACGCGAAATCGCCGCAGGGGTTGAAGTGTGGACGGCGGCCACAAACGCCCTTATGTCAATTTTGTCCAATCATAATTGAAAGGGGTTGTAACCCTACAAAACAAATTTAATTTAAATTTAATTTAATTTAATTTTTGTAAATTCATCGTAGCTTTGGGTTGTTGGGCGAGCGCCCTCTGGAGGGGCACTTGCACAACAACCTAAAACACAAAACAAAAAATTTCAATTTTCCAAATTCCAAATTTATTTTCTTTCTTAATTTTACCAAACATAACATGTGCAATTGCCGTGTTTCGTTCAAACATATACTTTATGTATCAAATTACCAAACCAAACAAAGTAGGTGAATGTTGTTGTTTCCGTTCAATACTTTTGTAATTTATCGTCTTGTTGCTACCCGTTGCAAAACGTCTTAGTGTCGCATTTGGTCTTGTTGCATTTGGTCTTAGTGTCGCTTTTGGTCTTAGTGTCGCATTTGGCCCTAAGTCGCTAAATCAAACTCCCAAATTAATATAACCTTGTATGTTTAAATGTGTTCGGTAAATATTCCTCACTGTTTGTTCGTTTCAGTTGTTGTATCCTTGTATGCAGCAACTGAAAGGGACAATGCAGCCGTGTGCATGTACTCCGGTACATACACACGGCTGTAGGTAATATTTTCCTTTCAGTGGTTTAGCATATGTCCCAATACGCCCAAACCCGGGTATTGGGACATATGCTGTCTCATCGTGTTGTCCTTGTCTCGCGTTCATGCATTTAATCCCTCGAAGCGGCGTATCCGTGCACGGTGGTGCATTCATACGTGTGCAGGTTAACTGTTTTCTATATGCTAGTCATATTTTTCCTGGGTATTTGTGCGTGTGTATGCGTATATATATAAATATGTATATGTACGCATATACACGCATACTACTAAGGCAGCCGTATGCATAGGCTTAGGTTTATGCGTACGACTGTAGGTTTTTCTTTTTTCCAGTGGTATTAGCACATGTCTGAAAACGCCCAACCCGGGTTTCCAGACACGTGTAGTCCCTGCGTGTGTTGTCTTCGTTGTATTTGTTACTTGTTGTGCTGTGTGTGTGGACGTGTGCACTCTTAGGGGTGTATACGTCCATACATATAGTACTTACATGTGCAGTGGTGTTTCGCCTGGTTAATGTCGACTTAGGTCCCAGGCAGGCACCACTGTACTTTGTCCTTGTTGTATGAGTAATAGTAGATGTTGTTATGTCCTGTACTCTGTCAAATCAACCCTTTAAGCCCTTTAGTGGCTCAAATAACATCCCACACTGACCATGACCTGCTTTCCCACAAGCGTAGCCGCATTAGGGCGGCTCCCACAAATACTACGCGGTGGTGCATGCACCACCGGAGACTGCCCGGGTAAAGAGTATCTAACTCGAGGCCCGTACGTGTCCCTTGTGGACACATGACTCTCAGGTCAGGTCAGGTACAAGACACAACCGATCGAGACTCCGAGCGAAGCAGACCACTAGAAGAAAATAGAAAAAAGAAATCAAGAAAATTAGAAAACTAGTCTACTGACTGCATTCCTCAACCCAGCGGCGCTACAAAAATAAAACGGTGTATTGTTTCTGACACCGCACCACCGCATCGGTGTATCGTTTCTGATACCGTTACGGCTCACCTCAACAACGTCAAATTTATACAGTCCACTCTTTAACATCGAAGGCCCACGCTACAACCGCAACATTGTTTGGTCCTTCTGGAAGCCGGATCACTGAACTAGAAGAAAGAAAATTACAAGATGGTCGTCACTAGAAGCGAACACGGAAAGAAGACTTCAGCTTCAGCTACGTCAGGCAGCGGCGACACCACAACGACACCTGAAACAGACGCAACAGCGACCACGTCGGGCACTGGCACCACGGCGACCTCGTCAGGCACGGGTACTACGGAAGCTACGGCCGGCACCGGCACAACCACAAACACCGGCGCAACGGCTTCATCCACCGGCACGGCAAGGCCACCAGACACGTCGGGTATCAAGGCAACACCCGCCGCCAGCACCGCCACAGTCGTCGAGCGTCAGCAAACAGAATTGATGCCGCCACCAGCAACTACGGAAACGCTAAGGCCCGCTCGGTCACGCCGATCTGAAGCCTCCCGCAAGAAGCTCCTCGCGGAGTTGGAGGCTAAGGAAAGGCTGGCTGAGTTAGAGCTGAAGCGGATCCGCGCCGAAGCAGCTTTAGAACAAGCCAGACAAGCCAGATTAGAAGCTGAATCTTCATCGGAGTCAGAAGCAAGCGATGACCTAGCGCCGCAAAGGATATCCGATTGGTTCGAGAGGCAGCCCACACAGAAGAAGCAGCTGCCGCCCGTGGAAGAGGCTGACAACGCACCGCCGGCAGAAAGAGACACAGCGATAGAGCTACATCCAGTCAACGAAATTGAAGGAGGCCTGGCTGCACGCACATACACAATGCGCGAGCAGCAGAACAAAGAAGCACAGACCCGTCAAGTTTCATCGATGGACGTTACGTCGCTGGCCGCCGCGTTAACAGAAGCCATCCACACCAGCAAATCGAAGAGGAATTATATACCGGACTTGCCTCAGTTCGGCGGCCTAACTACAGAATGGCTGCCGTTCAAGGCGAGTTATAGCGAATCCGCAGCGAGCTTCACGGCGAGCGAGAACGTCGCCAGAATAAGAAGAAGTCTAAGGGGAACCGCTTTGGAGGCAGTCAGTGCCCTCCTCATCAGTCAAGCCCACCCCGAAGTCATCATAAGCTCGCTGGAGAGAAGATTTGGAAGACCTGACACATTACTTATGTGCGAAATGGAGAAGATGAAGACTCTCCCTCGACTCGCGGATAGCCCGCGAGACCTGTGCATCTTCGCAAGCCGCATCGCTAACACCGTAGCTACGATTGAATTACTGAAGCGGCCGCAGTACCTACACAACCCCGAGATACTGCGACTCGTCGTCGACAAGTTGACGCCTATACTACGGAACAAGTGGTACGACTACGCAGCTACGAGCGAAGATACGCCAGAATTAAAGAAGATAGCAGAATTTCTCAACAACGAAGCCGACAAATGCGCCCCTTACGCAGCGCCCGAGTCGACTAACGAGAACAGAAACATAAGAAGAAAAGTTGAACGTGCTTACACCGTCACTACAGAAAACAACGCGGAGCCTACAGAAGAAAAGACTTCGTGTGCCTGCTGTCAGGGACATCACCGGCTACCAGCGTGTCCGCGATTTCTCAAAGCGGACACGAACGAGCGCTGGGAGATCGCGAAGAAGAGTCATATATGTTTCCGCTGCCTCGTCAACAAGCATCGCCGCTCCGTATGCCGCGCCAAAACCTGCGGCCACAACGGCTGCCCTATGCGCCATCATCGCCTCTTACACCACGAGAGACCACCAGCAAACGAAGCAGCACAGCCACGGCCACAAGACAAAGCCGAACAAGTCGTCGCGTCGGCGATTGAACAAGTAACAAGCAACAAGACGAAGGCAAGCCGCGCGTATCTGAAAATCACACCAGTTACGCTGCGCGGCCCGCAAACTACAGTTCAAACCTACGCGCTACTCGACGAAGGGAGCACCGTGACTATAATAGATTCTTCGCTAGCCAGCACGCTCGGCCTTGATGGACCTACAGAACCGATGTGGGTACAAGGAGTGAGCGGGACAGAGATAGCACACGACAAGAGCAAGAGAGTGAACGTCAGCATAAGGGGCAGACACACCGACAACGAGCTGCAGATACGAAACGCACACACCGTCGCAAGTCTGGACTTCACTACTCAGTCAGTGAGCGAGCAAGAAATAAGGGGCTGCTCACACCTAGAAGATATCAAGCACGAACTATTGTACATCAACGCCACACCCAAGCTGCTGATCGGGCAAGACAACTGGGAGCTCATCGTATCGCGCGACATAAGACAAGGACGGCGCGATCAACTCGTCGCATCGAAGACTCTTCTGGGATGGGTGCTACACGGCTGCCGTACTTCACAAGCGGCGCCTGTAGCATTCTGCTGCACGCACCTCACACAAACCGAGCATGCAGATCCCATAGAAGAGATGATGAAGAGGTACTTCGCTCTAGAGTCGCTGTCTATCGAACCAAGGAAACAGGATAGCGACCCCGAGCTACAAGCGCTCAAAATATTGAAAGAAAAAAGCCGGCGTCTACCCGATGGCAGATACGAGACAGGACTACTGTGGCGCGAGCAAGTTACCAATGTGCCTAGTAACCGACCGGACGCGCTCAAACGTCTATACACACTCGAGAAGAAACTTGATCGCGATGAAAACCTAAAGAAGAAATATGAAGAACAAATTACCAACATGCTGTCGTCGAACTACGCCGAACAAGCAACAGCACCACCCAACGAGAGAACCTGGTACCTGCCGCACTTCGCAGTCTGCAACCCGGAGAAACAGAAGATACGAGTGGTCCATGATGCTGCGGCTAAATCACACGGCCGCAGCCTCAACGACATGCTCCTACCCGGGCCAGACCTACTGCAGTCACTACCAGGCGTCATCATGAGGTTCCGTCAACATGGCATTGCTGTATCGGCCGACATCAAGGAAATGTTTATGCAGATCAAGATCCGAGAAGAAGACAGAGACGCGCTCCGCTTCTTGTGGAGGGGCGGCCGGCGAGAGGGCGCACCGGAGGAGTACCGTATGACTTCCGTCATATTCGGTGCATCGTCGTCGCCATGCACGGCACTCTACATCAAGAATAGAAACGCACAAGAACACGCGGCCGAATACCCAGAGGCCGCGCGAGCGATAGAAAGAAATCACTACATGGACGACTATCTCCAAAGCTTCCAGACGACGGGCGAAGCGAAGCGGATAACTAGAGACGTCGACTACGTGCACAAACAAGCCGGTTTTCAGCTACGCGGATGGTCCACAAACAACAAAGAAGCTGTCAGTAACGTCGCAGACTGCGTAGAGCGAGAGGGAACTACAGTCGCCATCGGCGGGAGCGAGATTGAGAAGACACTCGGCTTGCTATGGCACACGAAAGAAGACTGCATTCGCTTCAAACTCAATGTACGCAGAGCTCCGCCCGAGGTGCTGGATGACTTGCGCCCTCCGACGAAGAGAGAAGCCCTCAGCATTATAATGTCGATTTTCGACCCACTGGGCCTCATCTCGCCTGTTACCACGCCGGCGAAGCGCATCATGCAAGACACGTGGCGCTACAAGACAGGCTGGGACGACACAATTCCGGAGGAGCTACAAAAAAGATGGAGTGATTGGCTACGACAGCTACGTGACCTAGGAAACCTAGGCATACCTAGGTGCTACGACTCCGAGCCAGCAGCCCGCTACGAGCTACACACCTTCGTAGACGCAAGCGAGGAGGCCTACGCCGCCGCTGTCTATTGGCGGGTGACGCGAAGGGACGGCAGTATCAAAGTCGCGCTTGCAGCAGCCAAGAGTCGGGTCACACCTACGAAGCTCGTCTCAGTACCTAGGCTGGAACTACAAGCGGCAGTCCTCGGCGTTCGTCTCGCTAGAGCGGTAGCAGAAGAACACGATTACGAGATAGCGCAGAAAACGTACTGGAGCGACTCACGCACAGCGCTAACATGGATACGCGCCGAGCCCCGCACATACAAGACGTTCGTAGCTCACCGTCTCGCCGAAATTGAAGATTCCACCAAGAAGAATGAATGGCGTTGGCTGCCGTCGGCTGACAACGTAGCGGACGACGCCACAAGGGCGACACCGGCGAATTTCGACGCGCAACATAGATGGTACGACGGGCCGCGATTCCTGTATCAATCGGAATCGACTTGGCCCGTAGAGAACAGAGTCGAAATTCCTGCGACCGGCGAAGAAAAGGGACAAGAAAAATGCAACACACTACAGCGACAAGAACACGGTCACTTACCCGACATCGAACGGTTCTCCCGATGGACAAGGCTACTACGAGCGACCGCGCGAGTTCTGCAATTCGTCGATCTGTGCCGTAGCAAGGCCAACGATCCGGCGAGACAGCTGATTGCGGCGGCGAAGCGAAAACGAACCCGAGGCGGTGAAAGAGGAAGCCGCAGCGCGCCGCATCAACTGGCGCTTCCTGCCCCCTGCCGCTCCATTCATGGCAGGGGTCTGGGAGCGCATGGTGCGCACGGTGAAGGAAGCCCTACGAGTCACGCTGCACGAGCGTTACCCGAGCGACGAGACGCTGCAAACACTGCTGGCCGAAGTAGAGATGACGGTCAACTCTCGACCGCTCACCCACGTTGCGGTGACCCCCGATGACCCACCGGCGCTGACCCCGAACATGATCCTGCTCGGGCCCGACTGCCACACGCCCGGCCCCGGCACTTTCACCGAGCACGACGGCAACGCGCGCCAACACTGGAGGCGCGCTCAGCTGCTCGCCGACACCTTCTGGCGACGCTGGGTGCGCGAGTACATGCCGCTACTCCAAAACCGGCGGGAGCCTCACAGCAGCGGCGTCGGTCCAGTCGTCGGAGACGTCGTGATCATCTGCGACTCCAACCTACCTCGCAACACGTGGCCACGGGGACGCGTAACGAAGACCTACCCTGGCAGCGACGGCGTGGTACGCGTCGTGGACGTCACTACCAGCAAGGGACACATTCTGCGACGGCCCACCAAGAAGATCGTCGTGCTACCAGTGGGATCGCAAGGCGACGGCGGGAGAAATGTGCACGACAGAATAAATTAATTAGAGTAATAAAAACAATTATGTATACATAGTAAATATAGCGCAAGTCATATAAAAGTATAACCAAATACCTAAGATAGGAATAAGTGTTTTCGTTTTCGTTTTGTATTAGATATAAGTGTATGTTAAAATATGTAAATGTTATAAGCATAACTGTAAAATTGAGAAATAAAGAAATTGAAGCTTCGTGTAAATTATTACCCCGTAGAGGTGTGAACAGCGCGGCGGCCGCGTAACACTGGCAGCGAGGGACTCACGTCAGGTTATATTTATAACCTCGCATACGAGTAAAAGAGACTACGAGCCCTCGCGCACAGGCCGACCGCCTTAGGGTGATAATTAATACATAAATATGGAAAATAGATTAAAATTAATAACGTAGTATAAGTTAGAATAAGTAAAATGTATTAGTTGTAAGAAATATTAAGAAATAAATAAACGATTCGCTGAGGGGTGGGGGAATGCAGGCGGGGGCGGAGGTACGCCTCCGCCCAGTATAAATATAGGATCGGGTCGCCGTACAAGACACAACCATGGTTGTGCCGCCGCTGCAGTCCCAGCACCGCGTATTCTGGTGACTTGCCCGCGCCCCATAGCCGCGTTCGATCCGCCGAGAGCCGCCGCCGCGCGTGTGTACTCCTCCGTCGAGCCGACACTCCGGAGTTGAGGAAAGCGTCGCCGTCGGGACGCCTTGCCATCTCGCTCGTGCATTCGCGTCTCCACTCGCACACTAGCGCACCTAGTGGTCGTGTTAGGGTGCTGTTAGGGTCGCCTTGGTCGACGGTGTACCCCGTAGACCAGAGGCAGGAGCTAATTGGTGTTTTTATTATTAAAAACACCAATTAAGTCCAAAACAATTTGTCTGTTTGTAATTGTCTGTCCCCATTTGGGTTTCGTACGCCCTGTATCGTTATTGTGTTTGTGCAAATTTGTTCTGTGGTTTGTTGTCATTTGGTTCGTTTGTTATCTTTTTGTGTTACCGTGTATGTGTTGTTGTTTGTTGTCAGTGTCCCCGGGCTCGTTCTAGCCGAGCCGGGCTCGTTTCTGTACTGTGTTACAGGTTTTGATTTGAACTAGTTCGATCCAAACCTGTAATATTAAGCCCGCCTAGGGGTGGTTGGGATTCGCCGAGTTATTTATTTTAAATAGCGAGGCGAATTGCGAGCCGCCATACTAGACGGGTGTGTGTCGTTGTCCCTCCAGAGGGATGTCTAAACCGTCGGGGGGGAAACCCCCCCCGCACCTTCCCCCTCCCCCGCCACTTGCGGGGAAAAGTAGCTTGACAATAGCTCCCCTAAAAGGGAAGCAATCCGGTCCTCCCAAGCCGCAAACGAGTGGCAATGTTATCACCCGCGCCCCTCTGGGACGCTCTAAATCCTCCTTTGATCTGCGCAAGCAATCAAAATCTTTTTGTACGTCCACCGAGGTTGGTAGGTCCGGCGTCGCCGTTGCACCCCACTCGCATGAAGACTTAACTTCCACTGCCAACGCAGGAGCCTTCGAGGGCGCCTCAGTGACTATGAAGCGCCCTGCACCGGCGTCACCGGACTCTCCGAACGTGGCGCATGAGGACAAGCGCGCCAAGGCGGGCGCCGGCGTCGCTTCTTCGGCCGACGCCTCGTTACTAAGGAGCCAGTTTTCGCCCAACCGTCAAGGACCATTCCGCGACTCCGGATTACCAGGTCAGTCGACGTCGACGCCTAAAGCGCAGAGGGTAAGGCGCAAGGCACCCCCTCCCCCCCGCGCTCCCTCGCCGTCGCAAACATCCGACAGTGAGATCGAGAGTGAGCGAGACGAAGAAACGCAGCTGTCGGACGGCGATAGCTCGAGCGCGACGCCGACCGACGACCAAAGGGACTTCATCGACTATTTTACACCGCACGACGCCACCACCTATCGTCAAATAGGTATAGGTGGCGAAGGTATGTTCAAGCCACAAGATGCGTCGATGCCTAGCCGCGAAACGACGCAGCAAAGGACCTACGCGAGTGTGACACAGCGGCACTCGCCGCCGCGTACGACTGCGCCGCTGCCTGCGCGCACGCCGCCGTCGACCGCTCGAGCGCCGCCGCCGCTCGCGCGCGGGCCGCCGCCGCCCGCGCGCGGGTCGCCGCCACCCGCGCGCGTTTCAACGCCGCCCGCTCGTGTGCCGTCGCCGCCTGCACAAGCGACTGCAACTAACCAACTTAAGGGTTATCCACCAATTATGGTGGAAAAGTTACCAAATTGGCCATCACATTTCGCGGAAATTCGCAATATTTTAGGTCGACCTCCGAACGCACGCCCTTATAAGCATGGGGTGCGATTTCTTCCGCAATCGCCCGAAGAGTATCGTAAAGTGCAGGCCTACCTCAGGGAATTGGGTAAAAGGGAGCCAGCTCTCTCCTGGTTTTGTTTTTCGGTGGCGGAGGAGCTCCCCACCAAAATTGCAATAAGAGGCCTGCCCTTAGACACAAGGGAGGAGGACGTGGCGGCCGCCCTTGAGGAATTAGGCTACAACGTCAGGTTGGTTAAACTAGTTACTTCTAGCTCCTACTGGCGAAAATCTGGATGTATTTTTCACGTTCAACTTGACCACCTCTCTCAAACAGAGCTAGCAGCACTTTACAACCTCGATGAATTGTTGTTCATGCCCGGTATATCTATAGAGGCATGGCGGAACACAAAAAGAATAGCACAGTGCCACCGTTGTCAGGCGTTTGGCCATGCTTCTAATAATTGTTTTAGGCCCTTTAGGTGCTTGAGGTGCGCTGGGGAGCACCCTGTAGCCGACTGCCCTACCGGTAGAGAGGGTGAGGCTGCATGCGCTAACTGTGGTAAGGCGCACGCAGCTAATGACCGCCGCTGCCCGGTGTTGCGGCGGGAGGCGAGACGCAGGGGAATTCAAGTCCCCGGCGCCCCTCCGCCGCGACGCCAAGCGAGTCAAAATCGTAATGCACAGTCGACGGCCCCACTACTAACTGCAGAGGAAGTGGCTGACGGCTGGCAAACAGCTACGAATCGGCGTGCGCGCAATACACGCGCCGCCTCCGCAGTGCGACAACAACAACAGCCGACGACGGTTAGTCAGCCGGCCGAATTAATGGGACTAACGGGCCAACAGCCCACTTCTCTTGTAGCCCCGGCCAATCCAGGGCGAGAAAGGCAGAGGAGGAGGAGAAGGAGGCGCAGAAGGGCTTCTGGCGCCGCAGTAGACTCGCGCCCGACGTCGTCGGCCCCGGCGTCGCGGCAATCTTCACGTCCTGCGTCGCCTGTAAGAAAAAGAAAAACAAATAAAAAACATAGTGTTAAAATTATTTCCCCCGCTAATCTTAACAATAATATACTAAACGAGCGTATCAATAGGGAGAGTGGCGCACTACAGGCCGCCGCCCCTACATACATGCATACTTTACCGACTGAAGGCCGCACTGGCCGCCGCGCTGCGGCGTCTTATGGCGGCGGAGCGGCGGCCGAGGCCTCGGCGGCCAACATGGATCAAGTACCTACACGTGGGGCACCTTCCCGCCCCTATCCTAGATCGACTAGGGACCCCATTGCCGTCATAGTGGGGATCCTAGTCGACCTTTTAAAAGAAATAGCCGCCGGGGTCGACATCTGGTCGGCGGCCTCCCACGCCCTCACACAGCTCCTCTCTCAACATGGTTGAGGAGCTCCGAATTATTTACTGGAATCCCGGGGGCATTGGAAGCAAAGCCCCGGAGCTTCGTTTGATCGCCCAGGAATATAATCCACACTTTATATTACTGGGCGAAACTAAACTGACGCCGAACAAGCCATTCCGCATCCCTAACTACTTCATGTATCGCAGAGACCAAGTATCGCCGAGAGGGCAAGCATATAGAGGCACGGCGGTATTGGTCCGGCGCGACTGCGTGCATGAGGAGTTAGAACACCCGCCCTTCCAGACTCTAGCTAGTATAGGGGTTAGAGTAAGGGCGGGCGGGGTAGAGATGCGGATATACGCGTGCTACCGACCCCCGGGCCCCATACATACCGCTGACCTGAGGGCTCTGTTTGCTGGGGGAGGACCGGTGCTCGCAGTGGGTGATTTGAACGCGAAGGACCCACTGTGGGGCTCTAGAGTCACCAACCCGGCAGGCAGAGTCCTCAAAATAGACTCTGAAAATAACGATTACGAGGTGCTAGGGCCCTCATCGCCTACACACGTTCCTACTAATCGCAGGCACAACGCCGATGTGTTGGACATAGCGTTAGCTAGGTCCATACCGTACTGCACAACGGTAGAGGTGCTGTACGCTACAAACACCGAGCACCTTCCGATTTTAGTCAAGATGGACCTGGCTGCGCCATACACTATTGTCCGGCCACCGCGGTTTAGGGTCGACTGGGAGGCCTACAAAAGAGCCCTTAATGATTTTACTCTACAGGGAACGCTCTCCACTGCCGAGGAGGTAGAGGCAGCGGTGGAGCACCTAACTAGTAGCATTGCGGCCGCTAAAGAGGCGGCTACATCACCGGCGCCGCTCAAAACCAGGGGTCGCGGAGAGCTCCCTCGAGACATCAGGGACGCATTGAAGAAGAAGAGGGAGCTCAGGAGACTGTGGGCAAGGACCCGCTGCCCCCGGGTTAAGAGAGAACTTAACCGTCTAACTAGTCAACTGTCGGATAGGGTGAAATCATGGCGTGGCGCGGCCTGGGACGCACTAATAGAGACCGTCTCGGAGGACCGCGCCAACCTATATCAGCTTAACCGACAGTTGACTAACGCCCGCCCGCCTAGTTGCCCGCTCTATGATGCGGCAGGCAACCGTAAATATACCGCGATTGATAGGGCTGAGGTGCTGGCCGAACACCTGGCTAGCACGTTCACTCTTAACCCCACTCTTCCCGACGTTTCGCAGGATATACGTGACCACCACGAGAACGTGACAAGTCGGGTTCGCGATTTCTTAGCGGCGCCGCTAACACCACTAGATGGCAGCATGTTTGTTTCTCCGGCGGAGGTCCGGCGTGTCCTGCGTCGTTTGCCCAGGCGTAAGGCGCCGGGCCCCGACGGTGTCTCTACCAACATGTTGCAACAGTTGCCTCGCAGAGGCGTCGTAGCGCTGGCGCGCATTGCGAACGGCGTCTTGAGAACTGCACACTTCCCTCGCCTCTGGTGTCCGGGGCGCATTATTGTTATTCCCAAACCCGGCAAGGACCGGCGCTATCCGGCCAACTATCGGCCCATAACTCTTCTGACGCACACGTCTAAACTGGTGGAGCGTCTAGTGCTGCACCGCTTGAGGCCTTATATTGTGCCTAGAGCGGAGCAATTTGGTTTTCGCGAGCAGCACTCTACGACTCTCCAGTTGGTGCGCGTGCTCTATTACCTAGCCGATGAATTGAATCGCGGCCGCACGCCGGTCGGAGTTTTTCTCGATATAGAGAAGGCTTTCGACCGGGTGTGGCATGAGGGTCTTCTGTATAAATTACTTGAGTTTACGAGCACGCCACCAGGGCTTGTGCGTCTAATTGCTTCTTTTCTCAGCGACCGGTCCTTCACTGTGGTTGTGGAGGGGGCCGTTTCGCAGCCCCGTTGCATCGCGGCAGGAGTGCCGCAGGGAAGTTGCCTTTCTCCAGCGTTGTTTGCAGTTTATACCAACGACATCCCTCACCAACCGTCGGCGCGGAAGGCCAGAGGAGAGAGGGATGTCTTGTTAGCGCTTTTTGCTGACGACAGTGCGTACTTCACGGCGTCCAAGAAGCCGCACACCTCTGCGAGGCGGCTGCAGAAGATGCTGGACGTGCTTCCAGACTGGTTCGACCGGTGGCGCATGACGGTCAATGTGGGTAAGACTGTCGCGCTACAGGTCGGCCTCAGGCACGTCCCGCCTCCCCTGACACTACGGGAGCAGCCTATAGCGTGGGAAAGCAGAGTGCGCTACCTTGGAGTCCATATTGACCGGTCGCTGAGTATGACCGCCCACATCCAGCACGCCATCACACAGGCTAAGGCGGCTAGGGCAGCACTGCGGCCGGTACTCACCTCAGGTCTGCCGACGAGAACAAAAGTCGGCATTTATAAAACTTACATTCGCAGTAGATTAGCCTACGCTGCACCCGCTTGGTACGCACTCTGCTCCCCCACTAACAGGAAAAAGATACAGGCGCAACAAAACATTGCGCTCCGCGTCTGTACTGGGGCAGGTCGATACGTCTCTAACGAGGTAATAGCGAGGGACTTGCGTGTGCAAACGGTGCAAGAATTTGTCATAGAGTCGACGCGGAAACTACTAGACCGCGCCGACAACTCACCTTACGTACACCTGCGTGATTTAGCACCGTTACACGCGCGGCCTCCCGACGTCAAGTTCAAGAAGGGACCACGCGACCTCCTCAGGGAAACTGAAAAATAAAAAATAAAATGGGTTAATAATAAAGTTTTCGGTTTCAAATTTTACCTACAACTGTTATGTTTTGTTTCATGTTAAATATTAAAAATACAAACCACAAGTTAACTAAAAAGCAAAATAAACAAAGAATTACCTATACTAAAATTGCAAAACTATAAATTCTAGTAATTATAAAAAATTAAATGTTACTACAAACTAAAACCAAACCGTTATAAATAAAACTATTATGTAAAATTACTAATTATATACCTTTTACAGGCCAAAGCAGTTGTAGAAATACTCCGCGGAGTATCTCTACAACTGTATAAAGTGTTATGTATTGATTGTTGTATGTTGCCTTAGTGTATTGTCTGTGTTCAAATAGTATCGTGTGTCCATAAAGCCCTTAGAGCTTTGTGAAGATTGAACTGTAATGTACTGTCACTCGGTAGGCCATTGATACCGCTGGCGCGCGGCCAGGCGAGCGCGTGTCGACTAGTACCCCGAGGGGTCGTGCCGACACGGGCGCGCTGGCCGCGCGGCAGCGATTCAATCAGCGTAGTAATGTCCGGCTTAACTTAGCTTGTGTCGTAGACGTTGCTCAACCTCCGTGTTGGCTAGGTGTTTCGGTCGCAGCAGGGCTCATGCTTGTTGACCGCTGTCTTCGAACACGGGAACAGGTAGGGGCTCGCTGCGACCTGAAACAGTAAAACAAATGTGTATATTATCCGTTGTATTGTGTTTCAATATGTTACATATATATTATATCATGATAGTCTTACCGTTTCAACGACGTGATTGTTGTATGTCTGTTTGTATCTCTGTCCTCTGTGTTGGCTAGGTGTTTCGGTCGCTGCTGGGCACATGCTTGTGTGACCGTTGCCTTCGGGCGCGGCGGCAAGTATGGGCCCGCAGCGACCTGAAACATAAAATCACATGAGTATCATGTCTGTTGTGTTGTGTCGTAAAGTTGTAAAGTCGCATTGTGTCATGACAATTCTTCGCAGTTATGTCCGTTAAAATGTTGTGTGTCCATTTTTTCGTGTCATTTGTTTACTTCTTGCCTCTACGAGGCCCTTGATCAGTCAGTCGGTCCGACCACCATCTCTACATCCCACACCCGCGCAAGCGAGGTCAAATTACACAGGGGCGGTTCGCCCCTGGAGTCTTGCCCGGGCAAAGAGTACTTAACTCGAGGCCCGTACGCGCCTAGGCGCATGATTACTGACTGACTGACTGACAAGACACAACCGATCGAGACTCCGAGCGAAGCAGACCACTAGAAGAAAATAGAAAAAAGAAATCAAGAAAATTAGAAAACTAGTCTACTGACTGCATTCCTCAACCCAGCGGCGCTACAAAAATAAAACGGTGTATTGTTTCTGACACCGCACCACCGCATCGGTGTATCGTTTCTGACACCGTTACGGCTCACCTCAACAACGTCAAATTTATACAGTCCACTCTTTAACATCGAAGGCCCACGCTACAACCGCAACACATATAAATACTTCAAGTAATCAGCCAATATCCACCAAAATATCACTTACAGTTAAAATGAAAACCACTTTTGCCTAACAATACATTTAAGACGGATTAAGAATTAAAAACATTCCAAAACAATAGGATTATTCTGAAAGCAGGACGTATAAATACAAAGTTTTCCACGAGGAAGTGTCGTAAAACTCGTGGACGATTTGTTTGTAACGAGCCTGCATCTCCGCTTTATTGCCAATACGGTGGTATTGCGCCCCTAATACAATTTATATAAGACTTCTATTGGATACGTTTCATATATTTGTATTTCATTTTATATATGTATTTTAAATCATATGCACATATGCATAGAAAGCATATAAAATTAAAAGGTATTTTTATATGGAAAATAATATTAAAGTATGTTCATACTTATTTAGTAAATATACTTTTTTTATACTACGTCGGGTGGCAGACAAACATACGGCCCGCCTGATGTGAAGCGGTTACAGTAGCCATGTTATGTATGACCTCACTCACTCGCAGGAACACTACAAATCTAAAAAAAAACAGTCTAATTTTCGACTAGTTTACGTCGTCGACGATTTGACAGTCGACGCAACGAGACCGTTTACCGTCGACGATGAACTAGTTTAAAAAAAAACAGTCTAATTTTCGACTAGTTTACGTCGTCGACTAGTGGTGGGTGGGTCGTCGACGATTTTACGGTCGACGCAACGAGACCGTTTACCGTCGACGATGAACTAGTTTAAAAAAAAAAGTGTGGCACTCGAGGACTGCCGCGGTAAAGCTATTGCGCATTATTTATCAAAGCAATTATAATTATTTATTTATTTATTTGTTTATTTATTTATTTTGCTTGTTTGCTCGTTTGACCGTTTGCCCGTTTGGCCGTGTGCCGGTTTGGCCGTTTGGCCGTTTGCTCGTTTGCCCGTTTGGCCGTTTGCCCGTTTGCTCGTTTGGCCGTTTGCTCGTTTGGCCGTTTGGCCGTTTGACAGTTTGCTCGTTTGGCCGTTTGGCCGTTTGCTCGTTTGGCCGTTTGGCGACGCGACCCAACGGACTCATCGACCATTCGAAGAATAAACTAGTTTATCTGTGAACTGTAAACTAGTTTAATCGTTCACGCACAAAAAACAGTTAAAAAAAAACGGTTCGTTCATTCAACGCCCATCTCTAGTTTCAGCACTCGACCCATTCCTACATAAGATAAAGTGATAAACGGTCGTCGACGCGCGTGTGATGCCCTTGGTGTTACAGGCGTTCATAGGCTACGGTGACTGCTTGCCATCAGGCGGGTCGCATGCTTGTTTGTCACTCTAGTGGTATAAAAAAAAGCATCTACTTATTGATTTACATCTATTTGCGTACGGTAACTGTTTCATATCAAGCGGGTCGTACGCGTGTCTGCCACCCGACATGGTACCGACATTATCATCATAATAATGTCGTATCGTCCACCCACAAGGTGGACAGACGACCTCATTAAGACCGTAGGATCGCGCTGGATGCAAGCCGCTTCCAACCGGTCTTATTGGAGATCTAGAGGGGAGGCCTATGTCCAGCAGTGGACTTTCAATGGCTGAGATTATGATGATGATGATGAATGTCGTATCATCAGCCTGCTTCTATCCTCATCTACTGCTGGATCTAACAGACGTAAAAAAGTATAGTTACCCCACTTTTTTCCAATACACGCAAACAGGCAAAAGTTTTAATTACATAAACATGTAGTAGGCACCTATATGTTTTAAATTTCTCGTAAACAAAACAAACCTTTCCTAAGTAATAGCACTTGTGAACTCGCAATCCAAGTTAAATGGCGTTACACTGAATTTATCGTCATCGAGTTACTTATATTCCTGTGGGACTGTGTTTCCGTCAGCACTTATTGATTTTAGTTTTAAAATGTCGCATTACTTACATCATTTTGCGGAGAAAACTGTCAACTATTTCGATTATGTACTCTCTCCAAAAACATCTTCTCTAAATAGCTAGTAACCACGAGTATTCTGAATGACTAGAATCCATCCACCCCTAACATTATGATCTGCATTTTCCTATATACAACTAAAGTAAGGGTAAAGTGTACGACACGTTTAAAAGTGAGACATATTTTTGACGTAGACATGGAAGTAACTGAATCTTTCGGTAAACATCCTTTGATTTCGATACATTTTGTTGTTATTTTTGGAGATGGAGAAAATCGAGGTTTGCTAACTGCAATACAATACACTATTTGCCATGGGCTCAGTATCAACGG
Source organism: Hypsopygia costalis (assembly GCA_937001555.2). Classification (NCBI taxonomy): domain Eukaryota; kingdom Metazoa; phylum Arthropoda; class Insecta; order Lepidoptera; family Pyralidae; genus Hypsopygia; species Hypsopygia costalis. Next base: position 16,802,925 of record OW443349.2, on the reverse strand, counting down.
ACTTGTTATACGGCTCAATAAATAATGGTGACTCAATAAATAATGAATACACGTCACAAGTTTTTTCCTCTAGGAACTCTAGTTCACTTTAGAACTTACTAGTGGCACAGACCATTTGTAAAGAATGTCACAAAATTCTCCTGATTTACTACATAGTCTTGCGAGATTTTCTTAGCCGACGGAAACTCACCGTTACTACAGGCGAAGTTTGCTTGCGCTCCAGTTCGTCGCAGGTGTTCAATGACACACCTGAGACACGAAATCTTGGTAATGAGGACATGTTGGTACAAGATTCTATCTAAGGATATCCTTTTATGTTATCTTTTCAAGTAAAATGCAGGTTTTATTTTGCCTACTTTTACGTATTCATGTTCTATTTTGCTATCATTAATAATTATTATATTTTAAACGGTGCCATCTTTGACGAGCCTCGTGGTCGACGGCTAGCAATTCGCTCTTTGATTTCCATGGGGGCTAGCCAAATGGCAGTTTGCGAAGTAGAAAAGCGTAGCGATCGCTAATTTGAACTGTGGAGCTCATACTAAAATGTTCGAATTGACAAATGTCAGGTGATCTATTTAACGTTCGTTACGCTACGAATTACACTTGGCTAGGGGGGCAGGTTGCGGTTCGCGGCTAGGACGGGTTACGACAAATTCCACTAGCAGCCGAGTTAAATATAAAATTTAGCGTTCACTTCAAAATTGAAAGCAGCTCAAACCCAATCTGCTACCTGCAAAACTTCTCTTAACCAGTGGGTGCAATGTTTCTACGGGGTCTTGGTTTTACTTTATTATCCTTTCTGCCTGTTGACACATTTCTCTATCCTGCAGGGAGCAGGATCATGTCCAATAGAGGTGAATCGCCATTTATTAATAAATCAAAATTTCTAATTTATCTAAATTCTTTTTTAAATGTAGGTTTCACATGTAGTGTATTTCTTCGGAATATGTGACCACTAATATCCTTAAGTACTAGAGATCTAGGAGATTGACTAATCTCTACTACTTCTCCTGGTTGCCAAGTACTATTCTTCAAGTAAACCATCCAGCCCACGGGGCAGTACAACTATTAATTTAGCAATAATGATAAATTACAGACATAATTCAGACATACAACATCGAATAATGTTTAAAATACTTTCTAGAATTATGACACATTACAGGCGTCCCATTCTAAGAAGAAGAAGGTCTGTAAGTGGTTCATCAACATCGTTCAACCAAATCCAACTTCACCTGCACGCGGAGCACCCTGCTGACTGACAAACAAAGCTATGGCGAAAAGAGAGGTAGCGAGCGTAATTGTAAGCTACCAGACTAGGGAATGTACCTCCACCGCATGCAGCCAAATAACGATTCCCTTGAGGGTTGTTGTGTTCCTGCGCATGAGTTAGGTCACCAGAAAAGAAGGAGATGCTGCGTTGGTAGCGGGGGTGGCGGCGCGCGAGCGATATTTTATGTTGCGAGCGTTAATATGGCTACAGTAACCGTCTCACACTAGGCGGGCCGTATGCTTGTCTGCCACCCGTCGTAGTATAAAATAAATAAAGAAACATAAATAGTCATCATGTACAGCCCTCAAAACAAGTTTGCTAACAATGAAATCAATAGTAGACAATTTCATTGTTTTTGCTTCGACAAAAGCAAAATGGACGCTCCCGAATGAATCTGAGGCAATTCGTGCCATTGTCCCCATTGTATGAAGTAACAATTTGCTCAGTGGCGGCATCTACTGACAAATGATTTGTTTTGTTAATTTGATTAATTTGTATTTTATATTAAAAGCATTTCCTTTGGGCGTCCCGTTCTAGATGGATCTCTTAAAATCGTTAATTGATTCGGATGTTATTTTGCGGAAATCAAATTTACAGGCAATTTGATCTATACTACTTTGCGTGCTTTTCGCCCGAGGATGCCACGCGTAGAGGGGAAACACGTGTCGCAGAGATGACCATGGCAGTCGGGGCGGCGGCAGTCGCACGTTTCTTCTGTTTCAGATGTTGGAGATTCGCCGAGACGACCACAGCAGCTGGAGCAGAGACGACAACTAATAACGGAAGTGGGTGGGTGCTGGACGGCAGTAATTTGCATGAACTAATTGGTGGCGGAAGCAATACAATACAAAAACAAAAATGTTTATTTCGTTGTGGACAGTTGTTACACAACATAGAGGCTGACTCCTTCTTTTAGCTGTGTAAACACCTGTACCAGAAGGAGTCGCTCTTCCATAGCAACACAATATTTGTTTACCTAATTATATAATATTCAAAGGTGCATTTTGCAGTAACAGTATGTATATTAAGGTTGTGTGTGAGTGAGTTGTTCTTGGGTGTAAGTGTGGTGTGAAGCAGGCGAAGTAGTGTAGATCAAATTGCCTGGATCTCAAAAAAGCTGCTGGAAGCCGATGGATGCAGAAAGCGGAGGATGGTGGAAAGCAATGGGTAGGCTGATAAGGAAGATTGCAATCTGCTCGGATGTGGTGTTTGATTTGATACCTGCCGCTGAGTTCCACTATCGTACAATTCGCCATCAATTAAAATTTCATCCTTAACATCTTTATAATTAGCGATTTACTACAATACGTTTCCTAAGACATCTTATACCACGAACGGGGAAATTGTGTGAATCAACTTCTTTCAGCGGTATTTCCGAACAATTTCGACATGGGAACCTACAAGAACAGAGTCTTTATTACCCTTAGAAGGCTGGAAACGGATCGGCGACCTTGGTGTTGCTATTCTCCATGGTGATTGCTTTCCACTAGGTGAGCAAAATGATCGTTTGCCCCCTCTCATTAAAAAAACTCCTTTAAATATGTATTTGAATATTTTTTTCTAATGTTATAAATGTTTTATATCAAAACTAACATATATTTTTTTCGTTTTAATTAAGAAGTTAAATTCAAAAACCCCAGTACCAATTTTTATATATTTTTCCTGTATACTCGTTTACATTTTCTTTTATGTCAGAGGGGTGCAAACGAGCATTTGGGTCGCCTGATGGAAAGCAATCACCAACGCCCATGGAGATCTGCAACATCAAACCGCGCCGATTCGTTGCCAGCCTTTTAAGAGAAATAAATAATCACCACCGCCCATCAGATCGAGATCAGCAATATCAAGGGGTCGCCGATACCTTGCCAGCCTATATACTTCTCCCTTTCTTTCTTTCTCGTGACCTCACTCACTCGCAGGAACCTAACAATTCTCAAGGGAATTGTTATTTTGCTGCGGTATTCTGTAAGATGAAGGTACTTCACCGGTCTGGTAACTTGAAAAAACACTATGCCCTACCTCTGTTTTCGCCAACATCTTTGAGGGTTGTAAGTAGTTCATCAACATCTTTCAATCAAAGACAACCTCATCTGCAAGTGGTGCATCCTGCTGACTAACAAACGAAGCTCTGACGAAAAGAGAGGTAGGCAGCGTAATTGTAAGCTACCCGACTGGGGAATGTACCTCCACCTCACAGAATACCGCAGCCAAATAACAATTACCTTGAGGGTTGTTGTGTTCCTGCCAGTGAGTGAGGTCACCAGAAAAAGAGAAGTTTTTTTTTTTTTTTTTTTTTTTTTTTTTTTTTTTTTTTTTTTTTTATATTAGCTCAGCATATTGGCTCCACTTCGCCTGATCGTAAGCGAAAAGAAGAGCCCCAATCGCAACGGCAACGGACAAGAGACCTTGATGTCCTGTCAGTTGACGCTGCCATGCTGGCCCACAAGATGCTTCTTCACGCTTCGCTTGAAGGATCCCATATTGTATGATTGAGGAAATACACATGCCGGCAACGCGTTCCACTTTTTAATAGTGCGACATAGATAGGAGTTGCCAAACTTTTTAGTACGCGACGGAATGATACCAACGGTGAAATTGTGGCATCGCAAGCCTGTACGTGTTGTTCGGTGACGGAAAGGGGAGGAAGGGATAAGGGAAAACAGTTCTTCAGAGCACTCTCCGTGGTATAGGCGATAAAATACGCTAAGTGAGCCAATATCTCTCCGGAGCTGAAGAGGTTCAAGATTCTTGGTGACCTCTTCGTCACCAATTATACGGACCGCTCGTCGCTGCAACCTGTCGAGAGCCTCGAGAAGGTACTGGGCGGAACCATCCCAGAGATGCGAGCAGTACTCCACGCAGGCCCGAACTTGAGTTTTGTACAAAAGACAAAGCTGGTCCGGCGCGAAGAACCGCCGCACCCTGTTCAGGATCCCGAGTTTCTTTGAGGCTGTTGAAATGAGGCTCTCAATGTATTCCCTTTGGTTAAGGTTGCAGCGAATATCCATGCCTAGCATGTTCAAGCTCTCTCGTAAATTAAGCGAAGTGCTCTGAAGGCTGGGGGTAGGATGGAATGGAGATGTTTTTGTGGTAAACGCGCACACTTGGGTTTTCTTAGCATTGAACTCGACCAGATTGCTGGAACCCCATTTACTAATGAGATCCAACACCCGATCCAGTTCAACGACAAGAGTCTCCTGTTTCTCACCAATCTCTGTCCTACCAGCACCAGGTCGACCGAAATATCGCCCATGAACCGTACTGTCGTCAGCATAGCAATGAATGTTTCCTAGAGGTAGCATGTCATTGATATGAAGCAGAAAGAGGGTGGGCGATAGAACGGAACCCTGGGGGACGCCAGCATTCACTGGCATGAACCGCGAAGCGCAACCATCTGCAAGGACGCGGATTCTACGTTCATGCAGGAAGCTAGCAATCCAGTCACAAAGCTGGACAGGCAGACCGTATGCCGGAAGTTTGGAGAGAAGTGCTTTGTGCCAGACCCGATCAAACGCCTTGGCAATATCTAGGCTGATTGCCATAGATTCACCATGTTTATCGATTGCCTCACCCCAGAGGTGCGTCACATACGCTAGAAGATCACCCGTTGATCGTTTCGGCCTAAATCCATATTGTCGGTCATTAATTAGGGAACGATCTTCTAGGTAGCGGATCAGTTGGTTATTGAGGATCCTCTCCATGATCTTGCACAGTACTGAGGTTACGGCTATGGGGCGGTAATTTGATGGATCCGAACGGTCTCCCTTTTTTGGGACCGGTTGCACATTAGCTTCTCTCCAAGCTTCCGGAACACAACCGGTTGAGTACGAGAGACGATAGAGGCGCGTTAACACCGGAGACAACTCTGCTGCACATTTTTTTAGTACTATCGCCGGAATACCGTCTGGACCACTGGCTTTTCGGACATCGAGTGATTGTAGTTCTGATCGCACATCACACTGCCTGATACGAATATCAGGCATGTTAGAACCACAGGAGGGTATAGTTGGTGGTTGTGTGCCACAATCATCGATCCGGGAGTTAGCCGCAAAGAGGCTAGCCATGAGGTCGGCTTTCTCCTGCGGCCGATGTGCCAGTGAGCCATCGGGGCATCTCAGCGGTGGCAGCGACGGTTCACAAAAGTTGGCCTGCACAGTTTTAGCTAGTCGCCAGTAGCTGCGTGACCCAGTGGGATGCGACACCAACTCCTGTCCCACTCGTGCAACGCGCTGTGCGTCCGCTCTGATGTATGCCCTCTTGCATACCTTGGTGGCAGCGTTGTAAGCTGATTTCAGCGAGTTGATGTTGGGATCATTGTGGGCGCGGCCCCTGGTCCAAGCACGGTACGCCGCCTGCTTGTTACTAACGGCATCGGCGCACTCGCGATTAAACCACGGGCGTCTCCGGCTCTTGATGGCGACATCGGAGTAAGGGATGTAATACTCCATCCCAATGCCAATCTCGTCAACAATAGCCGCAGCACTCGCCGTAGCATCCTTCTCACTGAAACAGCACTGCCCCCATGGGACGGAAGCAAAGTAGTCGCGCATACCGTCCCAATCTGCTGACGAGTAGTGCCATACACGGCGCTTGACTGCCGCGGGTTGCGGCAGGACTACGCTTGGCACTATTGTGGACACCAGGCAGTGATCAGAGGTGCCCAGGGGTGCCTCAACAGAAACCCGGTATCCCTCAGGGTGGGTGGTCAGCAGTAGGTCGAGCAAAGAGGGCGCCTGATCAGCAATGTCAGGTATTCTGGTAGGTTGATCTACCAATTGCGTCAGGCTGTGGGACAGAGCGAACGCATGAGCGGTCCTTCCTGCATGGTTGGTTGTGGAGGAACCCAACCAAGAGTCGTGGTGGCAGTTAAAGTCCCCCAAACACACCATCTCCGCAGTAGGGTACCGCTCCTGCGCTTCATCTGCCGTCCGACTAAGGTACTCGAAGAGTCGAGTTGTCTCCATATCCCCATTGTGTGATCGGTATAGGCACATGTACAGCCGGCTCCGGAGGCCCACAGTCACATGCACCCAAAGGACGGGAAAGGAGGGATCCTCATAACAGCGCAGACGGCGACAACAAACATCCGAACGGACAAACAAACAAACCCCGGCTTTCGCGTGGAAGTTCTCCTCAAGTACATAGCCGGGGTACTGCAGGTAAGAAGTGTCCGCTGGACGCTGGATTTGTGTCTCCGTCAGAAACAGCAAGGCAGGCCGGGCCGTCTCGAGGTGCTGATGGACGGCGTTGAGGTTTGCGTGGAGTCCGCGGATGTTAGCAAACTCCACCTTTAACAGGGTGGTGGGGGAGTGCACCGCTGTATGACCAGTTCTCTTTTGTTGCGCTGTCATAAGTGTAGGATGGGATACGTGAAGATAGGAAATTGCTGTCACGACAGAAGGGAAGGGGGCGGTGGCCCCGTCCCTCCATAAACTTGCCGTTAGAGGAGCTGCACTGACCCGACGGACGGAAGGGCCCCCGCACCCCCTCAGAGGTAGTCGCCGGGTCCCCACCTTCCGGTCACCAACCGGCACGACGATCTACCCCGAGATTATGCGCGGTATGATAGGGCAGCCTCTCGAGGTGTAGCCACGATTGGGCCCCTGTACTATACCGCGGGCGGCCAGCGGAACAACCGTTTCAACGGGTCTCCCTGGCCGCCGGGTCAGCTCAGTCCTCCTGGCAATGAACAGATGGGATCCTCCGCCACTCCCATAATGTCGCCACAGCAATCCCCCAAGCATTTCTATGCTGTCTGTAGACCTCACTCACTCGCAGGAACACAACAACCGCTGCAGACATCGATCACTAATATATGTTAGTGGTCGATGCCCCCAGGGAATGCTATTTGGCTGCGGTCTTCTGTGAGGCGGAGGTACTTCCTAAGCCGGGCACTGAGCCCTACCTCTCTTTCGCCAGAGCCTCGTTCGTTCATCAGCAGGGTGACCACGTGCAGGTGAGGTTGGCTTTGGCTCTAAGGTAGTGGTGAGCCACATACACCCCAAGATGCTGCGTTGGCAGCGGGGGTGGCGCCGCGCGAGCGATATTTTATGTTGCGAGCGTTAATATGGCTACGCTAACCGCTTCAAATCAGGCGGGCCGTATGCTTGTCTGCCGCACGTCGTAATATAAAAAAAAAACTTCTTACACCCCAATATTTCAGAATACTACCTAAAATTTAGTTCATACTTTTGTCATCTGTGATGTACGCTAGGCACATAATACTTGGTGTGTGGGTACATCTATCAATTAGGCCACACCCCGGCCACTACATACAAATGTCGCGCCGTTTACTACTACTTAGACAATGACGTCTGTGCAGAGCGTGACTGAGCGCATGTGCGTTCGGTGCTATACAAACTGTTCCAGATCCGTCTCAGAGGGGAGGTGAGGTCGACACGAGAGAGCGGCAGGGAGTGGCCATACTGTACGTAGTACTATTACTTATACTTTGGTTAGGCCTAAAATTGCATGTTACCGTAAACAGATACCATTACTGTGACCTCAATATTAAGGCAGCTATAATATAAAGGCAGAGCGGTTCCTTGGTTATTAAATTTGAGCACATATATAGGGAGGCAGTAAACCTGAATTGATACTTGTTGTATATAGGTTTATATTATAGATATACTTGTTATATATTGGCCGCTTTTATAATTTGCCGGAGCACGGCACGGCGCGGTTTTGCCGTGGACGTCTCCGGTAATTCGTCGCCGTCGACGGCAAGCCGTGCCGTAGAGCTCTTTTATAATTCGCCGTAAAATTATTTACGCTTTACGTCTTCAAAGTGCGGGCGTCATGTTCAATTCCATACATATTGCTCTCCTATTTCGCCGTGACGGCAAAACCGTGCCGTGCCGTGCCGTGCTCTGGCAAATTATAAAAGCGGCCAATGGCCGTGTGGTTTCCGGCAGATGGCCGTGTGGTTTCCGGCAGACTAGAATAGAATCACTCCGTTTCTTCCCGTGGATGTCGTACAAGGCAACTAAGGGAAATACATTATCAAACATCGATCAGGCCTCCTCAACCCGTTTGGCCAGCGTGGGGAGTGTAGGCCAAAGCCTCCTGTCTGAGACGGATGAGAGAGGGTCGTGCTCCTGTAGTGGAGACTAAAATGACCTGATAATGATGATGATATATATGTTAGGGTTATCTTTACCTTTAGCACACCCCGGCCACTCCATACAAATGGCGCGTCGGTAACTACTACATAAACAAGGACGTCTGTGCAGAGCGTGAATGAGCGCGTGTGCGTGCGATGCCATACAAACTGTTCCAGATTTGTAAATGTGCTCGATGTTTGTAACAGAGGGGAGGTGAGATCGAGATGAAAGAGCGGCAGGGAGTGGCCATACTGTACGTAGTACTATTTTTTTTTATACTACGTCGGGCGGCAGACAAGCATATATGGCCCGCCTGATGTGAAGCGGTTAACGTAGCCATACCAACGCTCACAACACAAAATATCGCTCGCACGCCGCCACCCCGATGCCAACGCAGCATCTCCTTCCCTTCTGGTGACCTCACTCACTCGCAGGAACACAACGACCCTCAAGGGAATTGTTATTTGGCTGCGGTATTCTGTGAGGTGGAGGTACAACATTCCCCAGTCGGGTAGCTTACAATTACGCTCCCTACCTCTCTTTTCGCTAGAGCTTCGTTTGTCAGTCAGCAGGGTGCACCGCGTGCAGGATAAGTTGGTTTTGGTTCAAAGATGTTGATGAACAACTTACACCCCAAACTTACTAATACTTTACTGTGGCTTTAGGGTAAGCTATAATATTTGTTGAGAAGCTCGTTGGCGTCGTTGTGTGTTTCACTCTAATCGAACACACAAGTTAAGCAATGTCAGCCATAGCCTGTCCATGGATGGGTTTATTTATTTCGAACTCCTCCGTGCTTCGGAGGGCATGTTAAGCCGTCGATCCCGGCTGTTGTCATAATAATATGATGACAATCGTTAAGCCAAGTCAATGAGTGGTCTTTAGGTGGCTTGAAGTTGAGCAGCGTGGTGGAGTACGCTCTAAACCCCTTCGAATGACGGGAGATCCGTATGCCAGCAGTAGGATGAATAAGGGATGACGACATAAATTTCAGTAGCTGTATCCTTTAGATAGCAAGAAACTTCATTCTTCATTGTGACTATTTTTTTTTATACTACGTCGGGCGGTAGACAAGCATACGGCATATTTAAAAAGGATACTATTTAACGTAACATCAATTAAACACATTGCTAACCTAACCTAACCTATTTTTCACATCAAAATATACTTCATCATCATCATCAGGTCCATTTTTAGTCTCCACTACAGGAGCACGACCATCTCTCGTCCGTCCTAGACGGAAGGAGGATTTGGCCTACACTCCCCACGCTGGCCAGACGGGTTGGGGAGGCCTGATCGATGTTTTATAATGTATTTCCCTTAGTCGCCTTGTACGACATACACTTTAGACAAAATATACTTATTGCACATCAAATGCAGGATTTTTATTATAGTTTACAATTAATTGACGAGCTCGGTGGTCGAATGGTTAGCAATGGCGACTTTGACTCCGAGATCGCGGGTCCGATTCCTGTACAAGACAAACAGTTGTGTGCATGAACATGTCTGTTTGTCTTGGCCTGGGTGTTTTTGTATTATAGGTGTGTATTTCCAAAAAAAAAAAAAGTATTTAAGTACATTTATCAGTTGCCTAGTACCCATAATACAAGCTTTGCGCTTAATTTGGGACTAGATGGCGCTGTGTAAATTGTCCAGAAATATATAATAAAATAATATTTTCCTTTAAAAAATATGCAAATGACCGTACCGTGTTCCTCTCTCCCACAATTAATTTATCCCAAATTACCTTTCCTTTATTCGGTAGGTCCGGCATTGTTTTTACCGTAGCATGAATTATGGCGGGAGAATCTTGGCCACCTGAATTATGAGCGGAGCCGGTTTTTGTGGCGACAGTTGACGACGCTGCCATTTGTCATGTCGGCTGCAAACTCAATATGGTGTGGATACACATTCGCTTGGCGAACGAAGAATACATCCCGAATCTAAAAAAAATGGGCCCACCACACGTTCCCACCACTGTGTCTCCTGTGTAGCCAGTATTAACAGCGGCGACCGCCAAAAAAGGCAATGAACAGTGAAGTCTATTGCAGTGCCGGGGTTACAACTACGGCTGCCTTGGAACTCACAACGAATTTAATCAGAAGAAATTAGTAGGAGTAGGAAGCTTTTGGAATTTGACTTCCCCTCTTAGCAATGTGAGAGACAGCAATATGGCAAATAAGGCATTAAAAGCCTAAAGAGATGGCTAGTCAAGTGAAGCTTAACTGCCGTGCACCACGTATTTTAAGTATCTAACACTATTGGGGACCTAAAACATTGAGTTGTTACCTAACAGACACATAGATTCTAATAATCCCGAATCTAGTCAAATGTAAGTGGTTCATCAACATCTTTGAACCAAAGCCAACCTCACCTGCACGTGGTGCACCCTGCTGACTGACAAACAAGGCTCTGGCCAAAAGTGAGGTAGGCATAGCGTATTTTCTAAGCTGTCTGATTGGGGGAGTACCTTCACTTCACAGAATACCACAGCTAAATAACAATTCCCTTGAGGGTTGTTGTGTTCCTGCGAGTGGGTGAGGTCACCAGAAGGGAAGGAGATGCTGCGTTTGCAGCGGGGGTGGCGGCGCGCGAGCGATATTTTATGTTGCGAGCTTTAATATGAGTACAGTAACCGCTTCACATCAGGCGGGCTGTATGCTTGTCCGCCACCCGACGTAGCATAAAAAAAAATAAAAAAAAAGATTAGTATTCTATGTATTACAAGTATGTATTTACAAAAAAAAATGTATTTAAGTACATTTATCGGTTGTCTGGTGCCCATAACACAAGCTTTGCGCTTAATTTGGGACTAGATGGCGCTGTGTAAATTGTCCAGAAATATTTATAAAAAAGAATTGTTTTGACTTTGAAAGAGTTTTCACTTCGTCTCTATACGAACTATAATTGTGCGAAATTTCAAACTTCTCCGTCCGCGTAATTTTCGTAAAAAAGGGTAAAACGCTTCACGTATTAATGTATAGATAAAACGTAATTGCACAAAAATAATAGGTACCTATGTGCTCGATACTCAATCTGATATTCAAATACCCCTTTCTATTCAATTTACGAAATTCAGGAATCAGTTTGATATTCATAATGAAACCTCTAATTAGTGCAGCTCATTCGTATTCATTCGGTCGATTACATCACTCGGTTTTCATTTGATTTCCCTCCATTCGGTAGGGATGTTTCGAATTGTATTAATTGATATCATTTGTGAATGAGAGTTGGGAATGAATAGGCGCTAAGTGCCTCCGCGGGTAGTAGGGTTGTCATATCGAAAAATCGAAATATCTGGATAACATTTCAAAATGTCGGGATTTTGGGATTGCTGTCTGGAGAAATGATAATTGATGTGGTCTTTAATTGTGACAAGTTTATTCAAAATCGGTTCGGTGATTTTGGAGCCTATTCATTTCCAAGGACTTTTCGACGTACCTGCATAAGCGTTTCGCTCGCGCCTCTCAACAATACTACTAGGTATGTACACAATATAGCCACTCCCTGCCGCTCTCTCGTGTCCACCTCACCTCGCCTCTGAGACGAATCTGGAACAGTTTGTGTAACTTTTTGGGGTGTAAGTGGTTTATCAACATCTTTGAACCAAAGCCAACTTCACCTGCACGTGGTGCACCCTGCTGACTGACAAACGAAGCTCTGGCGAAAAGAGAGGTAGGAAGCGTAATTGTAAGTTACCCGACTGGGGAATGTACCTCCACCTCACAGAATACCGCTGCCAAATAACAATTCCCTTGAGGGTTATTGTGTTCCTGCGAGTGAATGTGGTCACCAGAAAAGAAGGAGATGCTGCGTTGGCAGCGGGGGTGGCGGCGCGCAAGTGATAAATTATGTTGCGTGCGTTAATACGGTTACGGTAACCGCTTCACATCAGGCGGGCCGTATGCTTGTCTGCCATCCGACGTAGTATAAAAAAAAAGCCGCACGCACACTCGCTCATTTCGCTCTGCACAGACGCCATTATTTATGTAGTAGCACCGCACAAGTAATAACAGAATATGGCCACTTCCTGCCACTCTCACAAGGCGACCTACCTCCCCTCTGGGTCGAATGTGGGACCGATCGCAAGGGCTGCCACGCGAGGCCGCGTTCAGACGAAAGTTCGGTCGTAGTACAAAATCTATTCTCAAATGAACTTTCACATGGTAAAATGATTTATTTCTTATTACATAATCATTAATATTGAGGTATTTGTTTAAATTTCATTTGAAAATTTATTTATTTTTTCTTATTGTATCGGTAGTAGTAAGTAAAGGACGCGACATTTGTATGGAGCGACCGGGGTGTGGCTTTAGTCAGTTACTTAATACACTCGAGTGAAATAATTATTGTTATTCGTGATTCGTTCGTCAATACATTCGGAACATGTCTGCCTCCAGCATTACATCTACCTCATTTCATATTAAATTAGTAGCTGCGTCAAAATTTACGTGGTTATATGGTAACCGCTTTACATCAAGTGGGCCGTACGCTTGTTAGCCACCCGACGTAGAATAAAAAAATACGTTGATCTGAATAAGCCACTTAGCTAAATTCACTCGAGCTAAATAAGAGGAGCTTGATGACGTCGTTACACGTGTGAGCCTAATCTAACACGCAAAGTTAAGCAACGTCGACCGTAGCCTATCCATGGATGGGTTTATTTATCTCGAGCTCCTCCGTGCTTCGGAGGGCACGTTAAGCCACGGGTCCCGGCTGTTGTCATTAGATGACAGTCGTTAAGCCAAGTCAGTGGCCTTTAGGCGGCTTGAAAACACAGGCCTCCGCCAACCCGCAGTTGAGCAGCGTGGTGGAGTATGCTCTAAACCCCTTCGAAAAAAAAAACCAAAAAAAATGCGTGAATTGGAGTGAACAAGAGGTATAGCAAAAATAGGCTTCGATCATGTTGGAAGTAGCTAGAAATTTCTAAAGTAAGCCAATCTGCGTACACCCAGCGGCCCTTGAACATCCGGATGTGCGTAAATTGAGATTGGCCTATGTAAAAAAAAAACTATTCGATTGAAGGGAGACCCGTATCCCAACAGTGGGAAGATTATGGGTTGATGCCGAAATAAGTACACTCAAGCTAAATAATTACTTAATTCGTGATTTGTTCGTCTACACATTCGGACAATGTCTGCCCCTAGCATTACATCTACCTAATTTCATATTAAATTAGTAGCCACGTCAAGATTTATGTTGTTTGAAAAATGTATGCGCCCTTTTTTGCGCTGGGTCGCAATAAATCAACTGTGCACAATGATGTTACAATATTACAGTTTTACGACGCAGATTTGTATGTAATGTGAGACGCCATTCTTACGGTTAACCCTGCGCGTGCCACGGTCCCATGGTGGGTACAGCATTCGTGCAGATCATAATAGGCTATTTGACAATGTTAAAAAATTATTTAAAATATTAATCAATATCGTAAAAAGAACGGTAATTTAAAAAACTAAAAAACCCGACTGCTTTTCTGTGTAATTTTTAAATGAAAAACCCCTAAAACAAGAAAACATGTAGCAGTCGGAACCCATTCTAGAAATGGAGGCTTAGTGAATTTAGAGCACATGTAGGGTCCCGACTGCTACATGGTTTCTTGTTTTAGGGGTTTTTCATTTCCAAATTACACAGAAAAGCAGTCGGGATTTTTAGTTTTTTAAATTACCTACCGTTTGTATTTTATGATTTTTAGTTTTTTTTTTTTTTATATATGCAATGTCGCTCTCACAGTAAATACATATCTAATGACACCCCTCAAGCTAAAATCCATCGAGCCGTTCAGACTGCGGCGTGCATTTGCATTTGAATTAGGCGCCAAAAATCCGCCATTTTGATTTTATTTTTATTTTGACGTACCCAGTGTCACTCTCACAGCAAATACGAATCTAACGACACCTCGCAAGCTAAAATCCATCCAGCCGTTCAGGCTGCAGAGCGTGCCAAACAATTATACATACGTACCTACCTACATACATACATACTCTCGAAAAACATAACCCTCCTTCTGTCAAAGTCGGGTAAATACACAAAACTATAAAGATCTGCAAACTTTCATTCTAATATCTTCAATCCGACTTATTTTAGGGTCGATCAAAGTTTGACGGGAAAGTCCATTTTAAAAGTATGAAATTATTAAAAAAATTATATTTCCATTATAACATACAATAAAAAATACTATAACTTTTATTATGATACTAATTACATAAACGTAATATTTTACATAGCTGTCGTACAAATTTCTGATTTAATTGATGCATGGGTCATTGTCAAATTTCGCGCAGGTAAACGCGACTAAAAATGAAAAACTTATAAGAAAATAAAAATGATTTAATGCGACTTTTCTTGTTGTCCACGCCTCTTAAAATAAATGAATTTTCGGCTATTATAGTCGGCCGCGATGTTTAACTACTGATTTATGATTTATTTCAGATTTTGTGAGGGAGGGTGTAAGAAAAATACTACTCTGTTAACATAACGTTTTAACATTTAAGGAAATTAAAGAATTCAGTCTCAAATATTTTTGCATTAATGTTAATTACAGTCGTGTATCTTATAAATACATATAAAATCACAAACGTTTTGAAAACTTTAACAATCATTATTTTAAATATCAAACAACTCTGTTACTTTACACATTTTGACCGACATTAAATTCTACTGAAGTACACTAAATATTTATATATTAAGTGCTAAATATAACATTTAAGTGTATAAATGTCTAACAAATCAACGCATTATTATTTTACCTTGTTAAATTAACTAACTTTCCATAAAACTACCTTATTATGTACTTCAATCTCTGGGACAGATAGGTAACAGAGTTGTAATACAGTAACACAGTTGTACTTTTTTAGTAACTTACTTGACTAAATTACAGTGGGTTGGGTTGAGATCATAGTAACATAAACATAAAGATAAATAATTATAATAAGAAACTTGTCTGGTAATTCGTAGTCTATAGTTAAGTTTATAAACAATGTTTTTAAGTTTACTCAAATTACTTATCAATCAATATACTTACAAAACTTTATAAGTTATTTAATAAGAACGGATTATCTATTACGAAAACTATCATTTGAAACACAAAATTTCAGTCGAAATTTAAAGAACAGAAGCATATTCTAATTCTGTTACTTTCTTAACAACTCTGTTACTACGCGCAGGTAACAGAGTGTGTGGTAACAGAGTAGTAAATTTTACATAATATATCACGTAAGTTATAAACTACAGCGTAAAATAAACTTTTTCTTTCATGCTTAGACTATTGACTTTGACGACGTACTGCACATAAAATAATTAGGAATAAATTGATTTACTTACGTAAATAGGTACGCAACAGAGTGGATGCATAATAAAAACACGCAGCCTGTTCAGTACCTCGCAGTTGACTGATACCTTCTGTATCACTCACCCCGGTCTAACGCTCAACCATGATTAATGCAAACAATCTGTCGAAACTAGTACAAAACTGAAACAGAGCCATCTATGTTCTACGGCGCGATTTTCTAAGTAACATTGTATTTCAGTTAGTCCACTAGATTCACGGGACCCCATTTAAAAAAAATGTTATTAATTACATTTTGATACTTTCCTTTTTTAAGAAATATTTTATAAATAATAACAATACACTGTTTATAGTAATAATTTTTTTAAGGTGGGTTGATATTGCAGAAAATCAAATTATTTGATCTTCACTATAGACGGATACTACCAGGGACACATAGATTTTGTATGGAAAACCATTCTGTTACCAAAAACGACCACAATGTTACTTTAAAAAAAAAATACAAATAAAATGAAGTCGTTATTTTATTAAACAAAGTTTACTAATGTGATGCATTTCATATTTAATATTAAATTTGTAAGAAGTTGTGAAATTTATTATTAATATAAAAATAACACAGTTGAGGGACTAGTTTACCTGCGCGAAATTTGACAATGACCCTCATACAAAATAATAAAACCTGCCAAGTGCGAGTCGGACTCGCGCACGAAGGGTTTCCGTAATCTTTAAAAACGGCAAAAAAATCACGTTTGTTGTATGGGACCCTTAAATATTTGTTTTATTTTTATTTAATTATTTATTTTAAAGTGAATATAAATAACTAAATATTATGCGAATATTTCAAGCGTCTACCTATTGCCGTTATCAATTGCGATCAAAAACGAGCAAAAAAAATCACGTTTGTTGTATGGGAGCCCCCTTAAATATTTATTTTATTCTGTTTTTTAGTATTTGTTGATGTAGCGGCAACAAAAATATATCATCTGTGAAAATTTCATCTGTCTGACTATCACAGTTCATGAGATACAGCCCGGTGACAGACGGACGGACGGACGGACGGACAGTGGAGCCTTAGTAATAGGGTTCCATTTTACCCTTTGGGTACGGAACCCTAAAAACGTGAAATTGTGATTCACCGTGCGGGTGCCGGGTCCATCGTGTCGTGTGGCAGAGAGAGAAACCCTAAGCAGAACCCGAGACTTGTGACACGGGTGTAGGTTTAAGGGGCCCCTTTCCGACGTACATCAACACTCACCTTCACTACTTGTGTTTCTCTCCCTGCCCAACCAAATCTGGTATGAACCTGCTAATGCAGCTTTAGATACTCGTTCTAGTATAGAACTTACTGCACTTCTGGACAAGCCAAGGTCTTTCAGCAGGTTATAGAGAGATTTTGCTGGTATACCTCTCGCTCCTACTTCTACAGTGTATAGATTAACTACATAGCCGCTTTTTGTTAATTCGTTTAAGAGGTCATAATATTAGTATTCAACACAAATCTCCGAAAAACAAAGAGATTAGAAAGGACTCCGTAAGCCGTGTTTTGTGAACTGGGAGCGTGTGCCGACATCAGTATTACATTAGCGTTATTGACTTTGAAATTCAGAGGCTTCAAATTATAGTTTCAAAGGACGTTAAGCCGGGGACGGGTGTTAGCAGATAGTGTTAGGCTGCCTATACACCAGAAATATAAGGGAACTTAGCTTACCACACTGGGTTACTGGGTTAAACCATAGTATTTTTTTTTATACTATAGCGGGTGGCAGACAAGCATACGGCCCGCCTGATGTAAAGCGGTTACCGTAGCCATATTAACACTCGCAACACAAATTATCGCTCGCGCGCCGCCATCCCCGCTGCCAACGCAGCATCTCCTTACATTCTGGTGACCTCACTCACTCGCAGGAACATAACAACTCTCAAGGGAAATGTTATTTGGCTGCGGTATTCTGTGAGGTGGAGGTACATTCCCCAGACGGGAAGCTTACAATTACGCTCCCTACCTCTCTTTTCGCCAGAGCTTCATTTGTCAGCAGGGTGCACCGCGTACAGGTGAAGTTGGCTTTGGTTCAAAGATATTGATGAACCACTTGCACCCCAGTATTCTTTGGGGTGTAAGTGGTTCATCAACATCTCTCAACCAAAGCCAACCTCACCTGCTTGGTGCACCCTGCTGACTACTATAAACAACGACGTCTGTGAAGAACTTGAATGATATGTTTGCATGCTGCGCCATACAAACTGTTTCAGATTCTCCTCAGAGGAGAGGTGAGGTCGATACGAGAGAATGTCAGCCCATACTACGCTTAGTACTGTTTCTTATACTTTTTTTTAATATATGAGATGGGGGTAAATGAGCATGTGGGTCACCCGATGGAAGCAATCACCACCAGCAACACCAAGCAACATCAGCAACACCAAGGGGTCGCCGATCCGTTGCCAAACTATACTCCTTCCTTTCTCTCTTTCTGGTGACCTCAGTCACTCGTAAAAACACAACAATGCTCAAGCGAATTGTTATTTGGCTGCGGTATTCTGTGAGGTAGAGGTACTTCCCCAGTCAGGCAGCTTAAAAAATACGCTATGCCCTACCTCTTTTTTCGCCAGAGCCACGTTTCTTAGTCATGAAGATCAAGTTGTCAGCGTTGAGCAAGGTTGTTAAGCAATGAGCGAGGTTAATATGCTGTACCTCTCATTTCATACCTGACGAGCTCGGTGGCGTAGCGGTCAATGACGCGGCTTCGACACCAACGCTCGTGGGTTCGATTCCCACATAGGACAAACATTTGTGTACATGAACATGTCTGTTTGTCTTAGTCTGGGTGTTTTCTATGTATCATAAGTATGTATTTATAAAAAAAAAATGTATTTACGTATGTTTATCAGTTGTCTAGTACCCATAACACAAGCTTCGCTTACTTTGGGGCTAGATGGCACTGTGTAATTTGTGTGACAATATTTATTATATTATTTATTATATTTATTTCGTCAGAGCCTCGTTTGTCAGTCTGCAGGGCACCACGTGCAGGTGAGGTTGCCTTTGGTTCAAAGATGTTGATGAACTACTTACACCCCAAAGCCTCTGGCTTTACTATTGTTAAACTTAAGATAACAGATAGCTATCTCTCCTAAACTAAAACATTACAATGCACAATACGGGCAAAACTTTAGGGGAAGTGAACCGCAAACCCAGTAGTTACAAACTCTGCTTTTTATTTGTTTTAGTAGGTTTCAGTATGTTTCAGTCGACTTTCAAAGTTAGAGTGATTCAGCAGATTTTTTACGACTTTAGTTTCTTAGGTCCCTTTACCCAGATTGTGTATACGCATATCTATCTTCTATCTAAATATATAAAAGGAGAAACTGACTGACTGACATATCAACGCACAACCTAAACGGCTAAACGTAGGCACTTGAAATTTGGAAGGGACGTAGCTTAGGTACCGTAGAGGTGCACTAAGAAAGGAATTCCCGAAATTTCCATGGGAACGGGAATTAGCGGGAAAATCCTTTTGTATGAAAAATCTAAACCGCTTAAGTTAGACGCTTGAAATTTGGCATGCAGGTACCTTAGTAAACTTAAAGCTTAGTTGCAACAGGATATTGCAAAATTCCCACGGGAACGGGAGTTAGCGGGAAAAAACTTTTGTATGTAAAAATCTAAATCACGTAAGATAGATGTTTTCAATCTAGCATGCATGCATACCTTAGTAAATATAAATTTTAGTTATGGCTGTATTTTGAAAAATTCCCATGGGAACGACAGTTAGCGGGAAAAAAATGTTGTATCTATATATATAAAATTCAAAGTCCTGACTGACTGATATATCAACGCACAGCCCAAACCGCTGGGTCTAGAGATTCCAAATTTGGCACGTAGATTCCTTATGACGTCTAGGGGTACACTAAGAACGGATTTTTCAAAATTCATCCCCTAAGGGGGTGAAACGGGAGTCCAAAGTTTGTATGGGGAAACGAGATTAGTTGGACTATTTTATCCGAAACTTTACACGAGTACTTATGTAGATAACTGACTAAACACGTGTTTCAAGATTTTTCAAAATTCTACCCCATAAAAGGGTAAAAATGGGTCCCAAAAGTCTGAAAAACGTCATGGGTATTGTTATTATGGTTTATCGGGTCGCTGATTACGAAAACAACGACGATTTTAAAATTCAACGTAGCTAACGTGACCATCATCTCCTATTGGGGTGCGTGGGGTTGAAATGTTTAAAATTTGAAAGGAAAATCAAAAAGGGTCAAAAAATCTGAAAATCGTCATGGTCATATTATTTTATAGTTTATCGGGTCGCTGATTACGGAAAAAACAACTATTCTATATTCCAACATAGCCGACGTGACATAAAAAATCCCCTGTGTGGGTACGATGGGGTTGAAATGTCATAATATCAATATGGGTCTTGATTCTATGGTTTTCTGGGACGTCAATTACGAAAATAGTATCGATTTTAAATATAATGTAGTGAACACGAATTTACTTAAAAAGATTTTTCAAATTTTACCCCTAAGAGGGTGAAACGGAAGAAGATTAATTGGACTATTTTATCTCAAACTTTACATGAGTACTTCTATAGATAAATGAGTAAACACGTGTTTGCCCCAAATTTCACGCGAGCCAAGCCGCGGGCGAAAGCTAGTACATATACATAAAAGAAGGTTTATTTCAAAAATATCTAATATAATCTTCTCTATAATAGAAAAATCGAATCGCTGAATGTGTTGCTATGCGAAAGTCTCGAGAACAGCTGAACCGATATTTTTTTTTTAGAATATTGCTTGAAGTACGAGGATGGTTCATACGCAGAGAAAAAATTAAAGAATTGCCTGATAAAGTCTACAAAAAAACGATTTTCTATACTCGCATACAAACGATTCGTAATAATACTTAAAAATCAATTTGAACTTTAATACCATTGCCATAAAGTTCAAGTGTTAGTGGAGAGGTTCCGGGAAGTTCAAAACAATTGAGTGACGGACGTTAGTATTTTAGGCGGTACAAAGTTCGCCGCGTCAGCTAGCAATAAAATAAATATTTTCATACCACCAGCTCGACAATGTCCAATTACATATTTCAAAGTAAAGCATATAATTATCTGTCTCCCTCCCGCACAGGGAAATAATGTTGTATGAAACACCCTCAGTTTGAATTTGGAACAACATTATTATTTCCCTGTGTTTGAATTTGGAACGTTGAAATTCGTATGAGAACTTGTAATAATAGGGACATTTTGTTTTAAAATGTTTGAAAAATCATACTGACGGACGACCATAGCCACGACAAAAAAAAAAGATAAACGCGCGAAACAAACAAAAGAGTATTCACTTTTAATTTATAAAATTACAAATTGTATGTATTCTAGGCTCTGGAATAGATTTTTGCTAATATTGAATAAATCTAATATTTCTCAAACCTTGGGATAAAGCCTTGTCTTCGTCTTGGGCGGCTTGAACTCCTTACTTCACTCAGGACTCTATTAACCTCCCCCTCCTTCGCTCAGGAACTCCATCGCTACTCTCAGGAGTTAACTATAGAGTCTTTCGTTACGCTCAGAGTGGAATATGCCACCCGTGACGTAAGACACTGCTTTATCCCCTTGGTATATAATCTACTATTACGACCAGCACTCATACAGAACGGTTCAAATATCATTACTAATTCTGTTTTGGACCACCGACGCTGTGACAGAGTGGTGCAAATGGGTCAATCAACTTTTTTACCTCCGATGAGGTCCGCACGCTGTCCCTGTTCGATAACTTAATTTATAATAATAATGACGTATTTTATTTGTATACGTTGTTTTTCTATTATTATTTAGAAACCAATCCCTATAAAACATTTTATATTTTTTTGCAATTTATCCGTATTTCAATGGTTGTCCAAAAGACAAAAGTTCGTTTTCAGTACTATCGGAGAATGTCCCTAAGTATTATATCACCACAAAACTTTGCAGCCTGAAAAAAATCACTATTATAAAATTAATACCAATTACACAAATACATTTAAAACGATATGTATAGTGAAGAAAACGTGTCTGTTGCATATTTCACTTTAAATAATTTAAGATTTTTTCTTTTTACTTTTGTCCCCATAATCATCATATAAGACGTCGGTCTTTCGGACAACCATAAATTAATTGTGTAATCAAAGTATAGATGGCGTTGT
The DNA here is from genome assembly GCA_937001555.2 of Hypsopygia costalis. Lineage (NCBI taxonomy): Eukaryota > Metazoa > Arthropoda > Insecta > Lepidoptera > Pyralidae > Hypsopygia > Hypsopygia costalis. The sequence continues at coordinate 16,781,077 of OW443349.2, read as the reverse complement.
AAGAAAGTAGATATCAAATGTAAATTTCTAGTAAACAGATAGGCGTAACCGCGATTTTGAATTCACAAAAACCGCCGCGTCAGTCGGCCGCGTTCTGCTTGTAAGAGTGGGTGGCTTTATTGTCCGTCCATCGGATCACCGGAAAAAATACGTAAGTACTTAATATATTACAACAAATTCTAGTGCACCAAATGCTATTTCATATGTATGTTTCTGTAAATGTCAAACTAAACAAAAAAAGACATTTGTATTTATTTGACAGCTCAATATTTCAGAAATGTCCTATGGATAACCAGTCACTTGGACAACGAAGTGGTTGTCCCTAGGACAATTTTGGTTGTCCCTAGGACAACAATATTGCAATTTGCAATTTTGAAACAGATTTAAATCATAACTTCACCCCAGGCGCTACCCCTTGGGGTCAAGATGCGAAGTTTTGATTTAAACCTGAGAAACTAAATAACACTGCTTAGCACAATCTTACAAATATGACCTACAAGTGCTGTATTCCATGAGTCATTATTTTAATCCTATTTTTTTAGTAGCATCTGTTGCTTAATTTACATTTAGCTCTTGAAATTGCATTTCAGCCTTATATTTTTAGCCTTCCATCTTCAATTTGAATAAATTTTCCGACATTCCCAAGCCCAACAAATATACCTTTCTTCATTTCGTCCCTTCATATTATTCTTAATAAAAGCATGTAATGACCCACTACAGGATCCAAACCCAAGTAATGAAAGAATACATTAGTGGGGGCTTAGGTCCTGCAGTGGATCTGCAGTTCTGCGACAATCACCACAAACACTTTTACTCAATTGTTGCACCCAGCTCATGGCTTTTCATCTTTCAAATCATCTTATAGCTTTACACACTTCCATGCATTCACAGTATCGAATGCAGTATATTCAATACTTTCTGTTTTTATTTTTAGAATGGAATTATAGGAAAAAGAAGAAAAATATATCAGGACGCTATAGAGAAAGACTTAAATAAAAAAGAGAGAAAGCTATCACAAAAATAAAAAGTTGATTTCAAGTATACAGCGAGAGGAACAAAAACACTGCAGAGCTATTTAGAAATTACGTAAACAGGAACAAAGAAGACGAATAAAAGCGGTTCATAATATGCTTAACGCCACACCTCCAAGTTCTCCGACGTTTTGCAGGAAATCAATATACCTCAAGATCAACATGAAATTATTCCACCTGCTTCATCTATAGTAGCTGGATATAAAATAAGAGGAAAAAAAATTGAGCGAGGTCAGGATGTGGAAGAAAAAATATGAAAAATATAAGAAGAGAGCTATCGCAAGGAAAAATCGATTCTTCTTCATTCGTCTTAAGTATTTCACTTAAGACGAATGAAGAAGAATCGAAGACAGAAAGTAAATTCCACATTAAAAACAAAAGTTTTAGCAATGCTGTAAAAGAAAATTACTACAAAATAAAGGCTCGATACGGAAAAAACATGTTGAAAAATATATTTGAGAACATAGACGCATCCCAAAAGAAAGAAATCATCAAGGATAGTTTAGATATAAAAGGAAGAATCAGTGCAAGAATAAGTTCCCACTGTGGTGATACAGAGCTTACAAAAAATATATTTTTCTTAAGAGACGATGAGGTTATTCTTGACACATCATCTCTTAACAAAATATTCTTATTTCAATTTTACCAAACATGGTATCGACCAGGTTTGGACTTTTACATTCTCAAACCAACAGTAGATGGAAGAGATATGTATCTGTGTAAAATAGATACAAATGCTGAAGATAAGATAGAAGAAGAAGGCTTTATTCTTAATGCGATGGATATAAGTTTATTGATTCTGGAAACAGTCTGTGATACTAATAAAATGGATTGTATGTTTGGGGCTTGTGTCCAATGTCAGGATGAAGAAATCTAAATTAAGAGAGACCAATCATACGTAAAATACAATGGTTTGAATGCGTAAGAGAAGAGGAAATCTATCTGAAAGAAGGAAAGAAAATGAAAGAAGGAAAGAAAATAAAGAATGTAAAAAAACTGAAAGAAGATACAGTACAAAACATGACTGAGAATTTTAAACGAGAACTGAGAATGTTGACAACTATTGACAATTGTTTTTGGCATGCAAAGCCTTTAAAATATACATTCTGAAACTTTCTTATTCATATTTTTTATTCGGTACTCTATTTAGATGTAAAAGTAAAACTATACACAAAATAATGTAATAACTTTAACGTTCTAGTACTTCCTATGGACAACCATAATGTCCACTGTACAACTAAATTGTCCCCAGATTAAGAAACGTACAAGGATAAATATTTCTTTTTAAATTTAATTTAAATTCATAAAAAAATATAAGATCAGTAATACAATACAAAAGAAAATTTTCACGAGGTTTTTTTTTATTGTAATTACAATATTTTCCATAATTATGAACAGTTTAGGTTGTGTGAAGTTACAATCGTTGTCCATAGGACAGCATTAGTGCATATATTTCTGAAATTATAAGAAATTTCATGGAATCAAAGACGAGGAATTAAAATGTCTGCATTAATTAATTCAGCAAAGATTTATTTTTTATTATAATTAAAATTGGTACTACTTAAAAATCGTACAGAGTTTAGTCGTCCAGGGGACAGATATACCTTTGGTTGTCAGAGGTTTCGTATAAAATTTAGTCAATTGCATAAGAAAACAGTTCTGCTCTCTCTGGAATCACAAAAAATAGATAATTGTCTTTTAAATAAAATATTTAAAAGTGAACATTGAAACAACAAAATAAAAATCTAAATATTCATGATTGGGATATTTAAAAATTGATTGACCCAAATATCAAGTCTAATTCAACATAATATATTTTATTCTTTAGATCTAATTCAACATATATTTTATTCTTTAGATTATAGAACTGGGCTAATTAAATATTTCATTTATTAAAAAGTGTGCGTAGGCCGGGAATCGAACCCGGATCAACTGCTTGGAAGGCAACTATGCTGACCATTACACCACCAACGCTTGTAACAGACTGGTTCAAATATCAAATAATGTGTTTAAAATTGTTGGCTAATTAGTTTTTTTAAAGTTGTTAAAAGTGTGCGTCGGCCGGGAATCGAACCCGGATCAACTGCTTGGAAGGCAACTATGCTGACCATTACACCACCAACGCCGTTAGCCACCTGACGAATTCTCCATTGACTTTCAAGTTGTTGATTCAACAAACAACAATGGTTCATTAACAACCTATTGTTTACTAATTTGTATGTTATTATAACTGTTTATCTTCAGGCAGGCTGTGTATTTGTTAGCTACTTAGGTATGTTTGTGTATGAGAAACTTCAAGTCTCTAGCGCTATAGAATGATGAATAAATATCGATAATCCTATCCTACTCATAATATAAATGTGAAAGTTTGGGAGGACGTATGGATGTATGTGGATGTAGGCTGAATCAATTTGGATGAAATTGACATATTGAAAAGATTGCTCTTAGCAATCAGGCCGCCTTGTCGCATATATACAAGCCTGTAATAATTTATTGATATGTTGTACTTTTAATTTGTATTAGGCAAATAAAGCATATTCTATCTATGTGATGAGAGCTCACAATATTAAGTTAAAAAAACAAAAATAGATAAATCTGTATAATCCTAAACGTATGCGACATCAATTCAAATCGTATAATCCTTACAATCGAATCAATCAATCGTAATACCGTTTTTCAGTAGGACGTACGATCCGTCCGGTCATTTTATTATCCGGCTCAAACCGGCTCGAGCCGCCCTTAACTGGATCAGTCTGGATCCCGCTCGTATAATCCGATACGTGTTAACGGTGATCCGGACCGATTGACGGATTAAAATTTAACTTTTCTAAATGGCTACACTTTTTGAAGTAAAATCTCTGTTTTTTTTAGTAGACAAACGAGCATGTGGGTTACCTTATGGAAAGCAATCACCTCCGCCCATGGAGATCAGCCCCCTTACCACCATCTCTTATTGCGATTCAATAACTGAATAGAATGCTTAGCGACTCTATTCCATTTGAAATAGAGTCGCTTATTCATTGGTTGGTTGAATAAGCATTCTATTTAGTTATTGAATCGCAATAAGAGATGGTGGTAAGGGGGCCGTAACGCAAAGGGTTCGCCGATCCGCCAGTTGTCAGCCTATACTCCTTCCTGTCTTTCTGTGACCTCACTCACTCGCAGGAACACATCAACCCTCAATTGCTAGCAAACTCTATGTAGTGTAAATAGATAACTGATGTTATACTTAAATACACTTTTTTTGTATATGCAACGACGATTGTCTCTATGGTAAATGCATACATCCAAGGTCCTCTGGTTAATTTTCAAAGTAACCCACCCAATGAAGAGGAAATAATAAATATAAATAAATAAATATTTCTGGACAATTTACACAGCGCCATCTAGTCCCAAATTATGCGCAAAGCTTGTGTTATGGGTACTAGACAACCGATAAATGTACTTAAATACATTTTTTTTTTGTAAATACATACTACACCAAGACAAACAGACATGTTCAAGCACACAAATATTTGTCTTGTGCGGGACTCGAACCCGCGACCCCGGAGTATAACTATGGTCTAACATTGCTAGCGATTCGACCGGGCTCGTCAATTTTACTCTAATTGATTAGATTCATTTCAATGTAAACAATTTATATTAATTACTTGACAAACATTCTGCAAACAACCCCGATTAGAAAGCAATAATAAATAAATCTGATATGAATAACTAACAATACATTTTCGAACATTTCGAATAACAAAAGTTACTAATTTTCAAACAGAAATTATATTTGGAACATTTCAAATATAGAAATAATTTTGAATAACAATTGAATTACAATATCGAACACTGTAACAGTTCTTTACGCTCCAATTGAATTTGTGCCTTCACGATAGTTAATTTAGGTATATATTCGGATCACGCACATTCTTTTAGTTATTCATATCAGGTATCCATGGGGGTGAAGAAATATCGATTTTAAATCGACTTGTTCGTGCTGAACTTTGTTGGAATTTTAATGGGGGTAAGAGTGGGAATTTGCAATTTTGGGTGATTTACGACTTCGATGACGTTGTTGTTGTCAGTCTAATCGATTACGCAACTTAAGGAATGTCGACCGTAGCCTGTTCGTGGATGGGTCTATTTATCTCGAGATCATCCGTGCTTCGGATTATTTTTATTTTTTTAATACGTAACATTGCATTATTATATATTTCGGCCGTGTGTTCCGGCAGACTAGAATAAAATCACTCCGACTCTTCCCGTGGATGTCGTACAAGGCGACTAAGGGAAATACATTATCAAACCTCGATCAGGCTTCCCCAACCCGTTTGGCCAGCGTGCAGTGTAGGCCAAATCCTCCTTCTGTCTGAGACGGACGAGAGAGGGTCGTGCTCCTGTAGTGGAGACTAAAATGACCTGATTATGATGATTGTATTATAATATTGTTCTCTAACGTGAAGCAAAAACTTTGTACTTGACGGATGAGTATGAACTTTCGCACACTTATATTTTATATAGAGAAGGAGTGCAGAGTGCTATTTTTTTTTAAATTATGCATAAAAATTCATGAAATCGAAAAGATTTGAGTTGAATTATTGGGCAATAATAATTCAACTCAAATCTTTAAGTTAATATTCTTGCAATGAAAGCCTATTTCTCTTCTGGTATTTTAGAGCTTTCATAGCCAGCTGAATTGTTGAAGTTTGGAGGACGAGTAGGAGGACGAAGATGGAGGAGAAAGGGGAAGGAGGGTTTCTAGAAATTTTTAACTTGAAAAGGGGTTCCGTATTCAGAAAGATTGAAAAATACTATTATAGATTATAAAGAAAAAAAAATTTTGGTTTGAAAGTGGTTCATCATCTTTGTAACAAAGCCAACTTCACCTCCACGCGGTGCACCCTGCTGACTTACAAACTAAGCTCTGGCGAAATGAGAGGTAGAGAGCGTATTAGTAAGCTACCCGTCTGGGGAATGAACCTCACAGAACACCGCAGCCAAATAACAATTCCATTGAGGTTTGTTGTGTTCCTGCGAGAGAGTGAGGTCACCAGGAAGGAAGGAGATGCTGCGATGGCAGAGGGGGTGGCGGCGCGCGAGCGATAGTTTATGTTGCGAGCGTTAATATGGCTACGGTAACCGCTTCACATCAGGCGGGCCGTATGCTTGTCTGTCACCCGGCGTAGTATAAAAAAATAAAAAATAAAGGTGGGATATGCAGCCTATCTATTTTCCTTGACATGTTTGAAACGGTCACCGACCTTATCAATTAGCATTGTCACCATACAAGTAAATTCCATCAATTTTCGTCAATTGTTCGAGAATAACTTTCTATTTGCCGTATTTATTTTCTGGCTTATATAGATATGCGGTTGTTTCGACTGTCCCCATAAAGGGATAAATTAACGCCCTTTTGATAATTGCCACCTTAGTTGTTTTGAAACATACCTTTAATATGAGTGTTAACTTATTGCCATGAAGTATTTCTATGAGAAAAAATAAGCTGGCGAGGTGTGAGTCGGATGCACCGTAAGGGTTCCGTACGTATAACTCTTTATAACTCTTTATTGCATAACTAAGTGTACATTATGATCTTAGATTTGTTTACGCACTTACAACTTAGTCACCTTTGTCAGGTATCGCAAAAGACTGTAGGGGCGCGCACGACTAACTAAACTACTTATATCCGTACGTTAAGCATTTCGTCATATAATTATAAGAACTTATTTGTAAATAGAATATTTTCAGATACAATTTTTATTCGTTCATCGTTATTTCATTCATCTGCCAGGTATAAGGTATAAAAAGAATCATGCAGTGCGGACATGATTCCTTTTATAATTATAATAAGTTTACTTGTTTAGTAATGTAATTACTTAATAGGTTGATGACGCCACACTGTGACTCACGCAGTACAATATAAGATGCAAAAATTCGTCAGCAACACAAACCTTCCTGGTAGCTCAGTTGGAAGAGCACTCGACCGCTCATCGAGAGGGTTCAAATCCAGGCCAGGCCAGGTGAATTTTTCATTTAAAAAAAAAATATTTATCTGGCAAATTGGCCAAGACAACTATTTAAATAATAATAATTATAATAATCATTTATTTCAGACAATTGCATTGTGAACAAAACAGCAAGTCCATTAATCAATTTTAGAAATATCGCTCATTGCCTGCAACTAGTGTTGCCCAAAATCGGTCTTGGTCTTGCAGTCTTGGTCTTGTTCTTGCATTTTTGCAAGACCAAGACCAAGACCAAGACCGCATAATTTTAGCAAGACCAAGACCAAGACTGACCGTGCAAGATTTAAGCAAGAACAAGACTAAGCCTGCGAGACTCTTGCGTCTTGCAGTTAGTGTCGTTTCAGGGAGTATAGGAGTTCGGGTATACGATTAGGGAATAAAAATATCAATAAAAGAAGAGTGCATCCCTAGTTTTGACTATCGGCACTTTGATAGTGCGCGGCGTCTTATTGTCGGCATCATCATCATCATCGGATACTGACCTGTCAAAGAAATATTGCAGCTATTCGGCTATACACCTGCCTATATACACCCGCCAGCGGCTTCTACTGATATCGCATACAATCATCGCCGCTGCACCGCAAGCACAACTTTTGATACTGTTTGATTGCCGCCATAGAGTATGTACATACATGTTCCAAAGAATAAAATAAGTCTCTGGATGCTCAGAATGGATACGACTACATTATGCTGCTCTCGCAAGGAATATCGTAATTAGATAACGGTAAGAATAGGTAGATATCTTACAAATTTATTCTAGTGAGTAAATATTATATTATTAACTACATATATGGGTTTACAATAATTACTTACTATTACATATTATTATTTTTATCTATATAAACATGTTCAATAAGTTCACTGCAAATCGCGATTTTTGGAAGTGTGTGTTTTTAAAAGACAAAGTGCTCAAATATGTCGTCACCCATTTGCTAAATATAGACACTTTTGACATACTTGAAACGTGTAAAAATACTCTACAATGCTAATCGATTAATATAAAAGCGTGTATATAAAATAAAAAAGCGTGCAATAAGATCTATGTACTGCTCTAAGTACTCTGTTACGTTGTTCTAAGCTTTAAAGTAACGTTTAATAAATAGCAATAGGCTAATATATAATAATTGGTAATTGCGAGACTTGCGAGACTCTTGCTGCAAGACCAAGACCAAGACCAAGACTGGGAGCGCAATACCAAGACCAAGACCAAGACCAGATGTATTGGCGCAAGACCAAGACCAAGACTAGCTAAGTCTCGTCTTGTTCTTGCATTTGGGCAACACTACCTGCAACGACGTCATAATTCAAGTCAACATGCATTTTCCGAACGTCATTTTGGTATTTATTTAAATATACTGTTTATATTTTCAGTTTCTTCTTTATAAGTATCTAATTATTCTTTTATTTTATTACTGTTGCAATTAATAAATGTTATTTAGTTGGACTATCACAAAAGCGATCTAAGTGCAACAAAAACACGATGTGCATATAGCAGCTAATGAGCGATATATACTTTTAAAATTTATACCTCAAACTAAAAATAATATATAAGTATTATCTATAATGAAACACGCATAGTTGGCACTGTCGGCTGCGTATTGTACATATGCTCATATGTCGGGTGCGTGTTTATAACTTATACCGTAGTATAAATAATATTACTACTTACTTACAGTATGGTCACTCCCTTCCGCTCTCTCGTGTCGGCTTCACCACCCCTCTGAGACAAATCTGGAACAGCCCCCTTACCACCATCTCCTATTGCGATTCAATAATGCTTATTCATACCAATGAATAAGCGGCTCTATTTCAAATGGTATAGAGTCGCTTATTCATTGGTATGAATATGCAATCTATTCAATTATTGAATCGCAATAAGAGATGGTGGTAAAGGGGCAGTTTGTATGGCGCAGCACACACACACGCTCATTCACGCTCTGGACAGACGTCATTGTTTATGTAGTAGTTACTGACGCGACATTTGTATGGAGTGGTCTGGGTGTGCTTATACTTGAACTCTAACTTCGTACATGAAAGAATAGGTCAATGTCTTTGGTCACTTATATCAGAGATAGATAAGTCACCTTTCTATATTATGTATCTATAACTCCATATGATACTCGAAAATGTAAACTTTCGAGGTTTGCCCATTTCTTACTAAGCGTTCAGATGATTTTGCAATTCCTACTACTGGAATCGATGTGTTAGGTAAACTCATTGTTATATGAACCAAATAGTGTTAGATATTAAAAAGCACGTCAGTTGAGTTTCACTTGACTAGCCATCTCTTTAATGCATTATTTGCCATATAGCTGTCTCTCACATAGGGAACCCCAAATTATACCGATGCAAAACGATGACTTCCGTGTCGTTTATTGGTTACCTATACTTGAATCGTTTTATGCAACAAATCACGTTTCCACCTCCGATGGTAATGCTGGACCCCTTCGGGAACTTTGTCATCAGTTCGGATTACTGTCAGGCGTATCGCTAATTTTTTGCGTTGATATTTGTTTTAATTTTCAAGAAGGAAAGCTAAATATTTTTGCAAAATAAAACCTTAAAAAGGTCACCAGGAAAGAAGGAGATGCTGCGTTGGCAGCGGGGATGGCGGCGCGCGAGTGATATGTTATGTTGCGAGCGTTAATATGGTTACGGTAACAGCTTCGCATCAGGCGGGCCGTATGCTTGTCTGCCACCCAACGTAATAAAAAATAAAATAAAAAGTAATTTGAATAATATTTAATATGCCTGTAATAAATTATTAACATCCCGGTCCCGGCCACTCCACAGAATTGTCGCGTCGTTTCATCATCAGGTCATTTTAGTCTCCAGGAGCACGACCCTCTCTCGTCCGTCCCATACAGAAGGAGGATTTGGCCTACACTCCCCACGCTGGCCAGACGGGTTGGGGAGGCTTGATCGATGTTTTATAATGTATTTCTCATAGTCGCCTTGTACGACATCCAAGGGAAGAGACGGAGTGATTCTATTCTAGTCTGCCGGAAACCACACGGCCAACCACTCGTCCACGCGACCATGCGACGTTTACTACTACATAAACAACGGCGTATGTGCGTAAATGATCGTGTGTGCATCCGGCGCCATACAAACTGTTCCAGATTCGTCTCAGAGGGGAGGTGAGGTCGTCTTGAGAGACCTGCCCCCTTACCACCATCTCTTATTGCGATTGAATAATTGAATAGATTGCTTATTTATACCAATGAATAAGCGACTCTATTCCATTTGAAATAGAGTCGCTTATTTCTAGTCGCTTATTCTATTCAGTTATTGAATCGCAATAAGAGATGGTGGTAAGGGGGCTGCAGGGAGTGGCCTTACTGTACCAATAGTACTAGTAGTAAGTAATAACTTATACCTACTGTGGTTTTAGCCTATTTTACATCGCTATATGACCATAGGTACATACGTACGTACATACATTTTACATAGCTATAGGACAGACGAGAGAGGGTCGTGCTCCTGTAGTGGAGACTAAAATAGACAGGACCTGATGATGATGATGATATGACCATTAAAAGCCGAGAAGGCGGGAGAAATAGCATGACATATCTTATGTACAGATATAGAGGAAATATTTATTCTGTACCACGTCAGAAACAATGAGATTGAATCTTTCGCAAAGTTACAGAGTTGAAAGACAATTTTAATTCAAAAAGATCTCGAGACTAATCCCCCAGAAGGGGAGAAATGGGGTGAACCAACGGGACGAGATAAAAAACTGATTTTCCGTTGTTACTCGCGCCCAGCTGAAAATTTTTCGACTGAGTTTCATTTCGTGGGGAAAAAGTCCAAATACCAAAACGTGCGGAAATTAAAAAAGCAGCCGACAGTTTTAGAGATCTGTAGGCAGTTTGAAACTTATAACAATACCATCGACCAATGTAGATACTTCACTATAATATCCACCCTCACCACTCTTTTGGCGTGAATAAGTCTTTAAATTTGCTAAACTGTAACGGGACAATCCAAAAAATCAATGATAACAAAATCGGGGACAGTTAGGCGTTGTAGTTTCGAATCTATGCTCTACATCAAAAATTCAATCACACCACTGGATAGATGAAGCAGCAAGGCAGTCGGGCGCCTACAGAACGGGCAATAACTTTATTAAATAACATGCATACATGTTATTTGGATGCCGACATATTTGTTGACAATGTCTCATTGTTTCTAAAATTACTTCGATTAAATAAGTAAAGGAAAGAACAATGTAAATTTGTACGAAAGTTTGACACTGACATATATATTGCATGCATTTTTAATACATTTCGTGAGTATACTTTATAAAAATATAAAATATAATGAAATTTAATATAAACACAAACGAGTAATGGAATATATATTTATATATGTATATATATATATATATTTAAAATTTGTATTGGCATTAATTAATTTTATTATATATTGTTATTATTTCGTTTATCTTTGTTTTATATATATTGTTGTATTATATATTGTTGTATATGTTTTATATATTTTGTGAATAAATGAATATGAATATGAATATAATTTGATTATTATTTAATTCACTTTCAATTATTTTAATTGTATAATTTGAATTATAATTTTTAGTTATTATAAAATTTTGTAATCTACCACATAAATGTTTTGGTTGCATATACTGTAAATTTATGTGTGTGAATAAATAAATAAATTAAAAAAAAAAAATGAAGGATCAAAGAATTTATTACGCTCAGTAAGGAATTGAACATTGCGTGTGGGGAAGGGGGAAGCGCTGCCATTTTGAGATAATTTTAGTGCATATAACCTACTCACATACAACCCACGGCCGTGTCCAGGTCACAGCACACTCCATTTTTTCTGTTCGTAATAGTTCAGCTTATTTAAAATCCACATTCCAACTCATTGGTCCTGTTCACATTAAGAACCTTCGCTCTGCAGATAATCTTCTTTTGTGCCCCTGCTCATCATTCTGGGTTTGTAGACCTATCTTTGAATATGCAGTTGGGGTGTTAGTAATTCCTCAACATCTATGAACCGAAGCCAACCTCACCTACACGCGGCGCACCCTGCTGACTGACAAACGAGGTTCTGGCGAAAAGAGACGTAGGAGGTTCGCACATGCAGGTGAGGTTACCTTCGGCTCAAAAAAAGTTATCATCTTATGAAGATTTCAATCTTCTACGAAACCGAGTCTATAGAATCTTATAGATATAAGCTTTGACTCCGAGGTCGCGGTTCCGATTCCCGCATAAGACAAATATTTGTGAACATAAACATGTCTATTTGTCTTCGTCTGGGTATTTTCTATGTATTATACGTATGTATTTACAAAAAAAATATATAATATCAGTTACCTAGTACCCATAGTACAAGATTTGCTTAGTTTGAGACTAGATGGCAGTGTGTGCAATTTGTCCGGGAATATTTATTTATTTATACGGAACCGAGTCCATTCAGTACAGCCTAAAGCGAGTGTGTTTATTTTCAGTTTATCGTTCACAGCTGAAAGAGTGAACTTCACTGAAAGGAATGAAAGGTGCAATACAGTTGTGAAAATAAAACGCCCATCATTTTAATCCCTCAAAGTTCAGACTGCTTAGCGCGAGTTTTTTGTTCGCGTTCGATCGTGTCAACGTAAACAAACCGACCAAATAGAGAAGAACTATTATGATGTGAATTTATAAGACGCGTGTTACATATCAAAGTTATGTGGCTTACTTGCTCGCATTTTGAAGTTTTGGGGTGTAAGTGGTTCATCAACATCTTTGAACCAAAGTCAACTTCACCTGCACGCGGTGCACCCCGCTGACTGACAAACGAAGCTCTGGCGAAAAGAGAGGTAGGGAGCATAATTGTAAGCTACCCGACTGGGGAATGTACCTACACCTCACAGAATACCGCAGCCAAATAACAAACCTTGAGGGTTGTTGTGTTCCTGCGAGTGAATGAGGTCACCTGTAAGGAAGGAGATGCTGCATTGGCAGAGGGGTTAACGCCGCTTGAGCGATATTTTTTCACAGTAGTAAACGCTTCGCATCAGGCGTATATAATCATAAAAAAAGTTCTTTTGAAAACCTATAGTATTGAAGCCGATTAAAATGATAATAGCTCAGATATAGTAATTTGACGTCTGATATTACTAAAATTAATGGACCATTTGTGTTTAGTTTGCCGCGTTCCAACCGCATTGCGACCAAACTGCGACGCATTGTCGTTCGACATTGTCATAGATGTTCCATCGATACAAATTGTATCGAATAATACAACACTATTGTATTGAATTTGTATTGTAACTGCGTTATTACATTGCCCGTGAAAATGACAAATTGTATTTTGAACTCGCTTTATTCTGTGATTTTGTTCGTTTTAATTTATTAATGTTATATTACATAAACAGGGTGGAAATTGTCACCTGGAGGGAAAGTACTCTTAATACTGTAGATAGAAAATTTTACTCAAAGAAAATATGCCTTTATTTTTGAAAAGAAAGATAACTGCGTTCAAATATTTTGGAAAATTCAACTAATTAGTTTACCATTTTTTGTAAATAATTTAACAGTTCATGGTTTCCTTTCATGTAAAGACGCTAACGATAGATGCAATATAAAAGTACAGGATGTCATTTTTACAGATTTTAGTCAGTTCGATTCCTGGGTGTGGCAAGTGAATTTTCGAAAATATTCCCCAGTCGGGTATCTTACAATTTACGCTCCCTACCTCTCTTTTCGCCAGAGCTTTGTTTGTCAGTCAGCAGGGTGCACCACGTGCAGGTAAAGTTGGCTTTAGTTCAAAGATGTTGATGAACCACTTACACCCACAAATATGTCGGATATAACAAGGAATGTATATTTTGAGCCCTGCTTCCCAGCATCCGAAAAAAGACTATAATTAAGCCCAAATCAAGATGGATTACTGTTTTTCGAAGAAATAACGCAATGACGTAAGATGAGTTTTAGCTGTGCACAAGTCTCATACCGCAGTGCGCCACGCGGTTGCTGGCTGCATAGTGATGCCAGCTGTTTTATCGATAAAATTAATGTCGTGGATTCATTTACAGAACTTAACAGAATACAAAAGTATGAAAGTTTATAATTAACACATATCATTATACATAGCTATATAAAAATTAATAGTCAATTTATGCCAATTTTATAATTTAAATATTCATATAATGAGTAAAAACACTTGCCATTAAGCCATGCTGATAATTTAATTTCAAATAGTTTTAAGCGAAGCAGTTAAGAATGTGGGTAATTTATTATAAATTTTGACGCAGTTATTATGACAATTAGAATGAAAGTATTTTGTACGTATTTGTAGAAAACATTAGTCTACCCGGATGTCTTTTTGCTTTTACTTCATATTGAGCTCTTCGGGTAAATAAGTGCATATGTAACCTTACAAAGGATAATACATAGTTATAGAACAATATAGAGTATAATTAAAGTAAGCCTTCTTGTAAATTTGTCTTGTCAATTACTCTTCTTTATGTAATCTATGCTTGCTCACTCTTCTTTATGTAATCTTTGCTTGCTCATACTTTAATCAATAACCAAATGCAAAATATCGATATCGATATCACAAAAATGGCGCATTCCAATAACATCGTAACCTCATTTTGTCGACACCACATTTTTATCTCGTCAACTCTCTTCACTATTGGCTTGTTGGCTGTATGCTTACGAGACATGAGAGTTAGCAGATTTTCTGACCTGGATAAGGGCAAACGGGATTATTATGTGGAATAAAAAAACGACATTATACTTTGCTGTGTTAATACAAACATGTATCAAAAATGTTCAATTTTATTATCCATAGAATAAGCTTTGCTTAGTTTGGGACTAGATGTTGCTATATAATTTGTCTCATCATCATCATCAACAGCCTGTAGTATCTACCCACTTCTGGAAGCCTTCCCCAATGCTTTCCACCAAATATGATCTTCCGTCTTCCGCATCCAACCGCAACCAGTCACTCTTTTGAGGTCATCATTTCAACTAGGCGCTCTACGCTTCGTCGCCCCATACGTGGCCTCCATTCTAGAACGTTCCTCCCCGATCTGCCATCGCTGACTCCGCAGATGCGGCCAGCCCACTGCCACTTCAACTCGCTTACTCTGAGAGTTATGTCGACCACTTTGGTTCTCGGTCAAATTTTTTTATTTTTTATTTTTATTTATCTTTACTTACAACTATCATTACAGGTTAGACCTAATGCGATAGTGCAGCTCAATTTCCATTACGAAATTACAATAAAGTTATGCTCTTTATGAGATCACACTTGTTGATACCTTTGTAAATTCACTCAGAGCACATGAGAAAAGATCTAGTTCTGTACTTATTAGGTTAAGAGTGGGGAGAGCGCGCGATACCGGTGCTTCCTTCATCAGATTCGTTCTGCCGCGCGGCACCGCGAACAGCGGCGGTCGGTGCCTCCGCCACACATATCCATCTGGAACACAAAGTCCTAATAACCCTAATAGGTCGGCGTAATATATCTTTCCCCTAATTAATTTAAATATATATATATATAGATATAGACTTCTTTGTTCCAATCCTCTCCAAGCATTCCTCTCTCCATCGCTCGCTGTGCGACTTCTAGTCTGTAAACCAGCCCAACACGGTCAGCGTCCAAGTCTCTGCACCGTAGGTAAGGTAGGTCATAGCATTTGGTACATGATGGAGTATAAAAAATAGGCCATTTGCTAGGAGGAGATAAGGCAATAACTATGTTCTAAATTAAATTCATTACGTACAAGAATATATGCAGATTGCAAATGCACGTGAATGCATGCATCCATATTTATGCATGTAGATGCGGGGATTCAATTAAATGTAAATTTGAAGGTAACATGTGCTTGCGGGTCTGCGGGTAATGGTATAAATGTTTTAAATTAGATAGATAAAATATACTTTATTTGCACTATACAAACTTCAGAAACAATTTAGGCAGTGTATTTTTTTGTACAAAAAGAATCCACTTCTAAAATACTAGCATTTACGAGCTCGGTGCTCGAATGGTTACCAATGGCCACTTTGACTCCGTGGTCGCGGGTTCGATTCCCGCACAAGACAAATATTTGTGTGCATGAACATGTCTATTTCTCTTGGTCTGGCTGTTTTCTATGTATAATATGTATGTATTTACAAAAAAAAATGTATTTAAGTATAATATCAGTTATTTAGTTCCCATAGTACAAGCTTTGCGCTTAATTTGGGACTAGATGGCGCTGTGTAAATTGTCCAGAAATATTTATTTTATTTTATTTATTTTATTTACCCGCGACTTCGTACGCGTATGTATGAAATTCATTCATACCCCCTGTTTTACCATTAAGGGGTTGAATATAGAGAAATCGTGAAATACGTGTTTACTTATTTTCTTTTATGACTACATTTACAAAGTTCCAAGCAGAAATGCCCATTTAATATTTTTACTCTCTGGCGAAAAGAGAGGTAGGGAGCGTAATCGTAAGCTACCCGACTGGGGAATGTACCTCCACCTCGCAGAATACCGCAGCCAAATAACAATTTCCTTAAGGGTTGTTGCGTTCCTGCGAGTGAGTGAGGTCACCAGAAAGGAAGCAGATGCTGCGTTAGCAGCGGGGATGGCGGCGCGCGAGCGATATTTCGATGTTGCGAGCGTTAATATGGCTTCACATCAGGCGGGCTATGCTTGTCTGCCACCCGACTTAGTACAAAAAACTACTCCTACTCGTACAGAAAATATCCACTTATAGAGTATGTATGTGCAACAAGGCAGCTTTATTGCTAAAAACAAACTTTTCAAAGTAAATTTAACTCTAAAACAAGAATAAACAAATATCTTTATTTGTAACAAGCTATAATTAATTGATATTATTTTATGTCAAATTGACGAGTACGTTGGTCAAATATTATATTCTCAAAAGACCACATTCGCAAAACATAATATTCACAACATATCATGATCTTATAAGATCACATTCGCAAAACACAACGTTCTCAAAACTTCATATTTTCAAAAAAAGATAAAAAGGACCCTGCTCTCCAAAAAATAATGCCGACGCTGGATTTTCGCCATACATAGATGTTACTTGCCAAATTTCATAGTTTTATGTCAATGGGAAGTACCGTATGAGTTTTGATTCCCTTCAGAATGTGTCGAAATGTGCGTTTTTGCTGAATAAACGACCGTATCTTTTTTTTACGTAAAGTTAGCAGTTTGATTTTTTAACTATTTCATGGGACCGTAGACCTGAGTATACAGTTCAAATTTCAGCTTGATGCCTCCACGCATTCTCGACATAGCACAAAAATGGTTTAGATCATATCTTTCAAATTGAATGCAATATGTAGAAATTGAGCAACACGATTACTCTACTGGAAACATAAATATAATTAGATCCGATAAAGTAAACGTCACTAAATCCATACCACAGGGAAGCGTCCTTGGATGCTTACTATTTATAATCTACATAAATGATTTGTCCAAAGTAATACAGTATCATGCACATTGTTTGCCGATGATAGTTCAATAGTTCTCCCATGTGAAAATGTTTCTAATTTAAGAGATGAATTAAATAATATCTTAACACCATTAATATCTTGGTTGAATGAACATTATCTGGAATTAAATGTCAACAAGACTAAATTGATGCAATTCCGACCCTACCAATAACATTTCATGGCCATAAATTACGAATTTCAAAACGAAAAAGTAGAATCTGTCGACACTCACTCTTTATTAGTATTACTCGTCGACTCAAATTTAAATTGGAAAGAGCACATAAGAAATACCTGCTCAAAATTAGCACGTTTCTCTTATGCATTATATGAGCTAAAAAAGACTACGGATACAGGAACAGCTTTGCATATTACGCGTATGTACACTCACGGCTGGTTTACGGTATAGTTCTATGGGGGAACAGTACAAATATCACAGAATTATTTAAGCTTCAAAAGAAATGTATTAGAATTATAGCCAATATAGATAATAGGGAGAGCTGCCGATCACATTTCATGAAGCTGAAAGTACTAACTTTGACTCCCATATATATTTTAGAGACCTGTAATTTTGTAAAAAGGAATCTTAATAAATTTCCAACATACTCTCGCCCCCAAAACCTACGACCAAAAAAAAAAGCTTGCCACAATGACCGCCAAATTACATTTAGTCCAGTCTGGGCCCCATTCAATGTATGTGAAAATATTCAATAAAATTCCCGAAGAAATAAAATGCGAACAAAACCCTATTAAATTTAAGGCATCATTGAAATCTCTACTGATTGGAAAATGTTACTATTCTCTTGACGAATTTTTTGATGGACATGTGTAATTTTGAATCTTGTTATTATTATTTGTAGATAGTTAAGGACATATTGGATTTTAATTTTAATTTTAATTTTTTATTTATTATTATAATTGCTTATTGATTTTAAATTAAAATGATATTAATTTCAATTTTATTATTATATTACGTAATTCATTTCCTTTAGACTGTGCGTGTATTGATTGACTGTTGTAATTTGATTTATTTTAATAATTGACTATTTATGTGTTGTCGCTTACTTTTTACGCTGTGCCCTACACAGGGTTCATGTTAGAAACTTTTTCAGATGTACTACCACCACTTGTAACGACATGGATTTCCATGTCGTTACAAGTGGTGGCAATAAATAAATAAATAGAGGGTATTCACAGACAGACAGACGGACAACAAAGTGATCTTATAAGGGTTCCGTTTTTCCTTTTGAGGTACGGAACCCTAAATAAGTGAACTAAACACTTACTGCGTTTCGCTCATAAAGACCTTTCATTTGTAACCATTTCCTAGGCATAAACCGGAAATTATATGTTATCATTTTGTATTGGATCCCCCCCCCCCCCTCAATCGAAGGGGTTTAGAACATACTCCACCACGCTGCTCAACTGAGCATTGGCCGAGGCCAGTGTTTTCAAGCCGCCCAAAGGCCGTTGACTTACTTAGCTATATATATATAAGACTGTCATCTAATGGTTACAGCCGGAATTAACGTGCCGTTCGAAGCATGGAGAAGCTCGGGATAAATAAACCCATCCATGGACAGGCTGCAGTCAGCGTTGCTTACCTTGCGTGTTGGATTAAACTGACACACACAACGATTGAATATTTCATCGTTGCACCACTATATAAGGATTAAGGTCATTAAAATTCATTTTAAACTGTTTGATCCCTTATTACACTTTATATCCTTTCTTTGTGTCCCGTCATAAAACCTGAATAGCTAACAATTTCGCCGCGGCCGAGGCGAGAGCGACCCGCAAATCCCGGCGATGCGACAAAGCCCCTCATTAATATGCGATCTTTCCTTTGCAGGCGAGAAAAATCTAATAAGGGAAGAATGGCTGGCTCCAGAGAAAGATTGTTACACGAAAGACGCTCTGAATATGGATACGAATACGAATCCAGACGAAAACACAACGATCGGTACGAAAATAGAGATCACAGAGAAACTAGACAATACGATCACAGAGTAGAGAGATACGATCGACAGAGAAGAAAAAATGGATTCGTTTATGAAGATATTTACTCAGATTTTGACGAAGCTCAAGGCAGACTGTCATTGTTCAGACCAATAAGACCAGAATATCTTAACCTACCGACCACTTATGATATGAAATACAATTCCTTACCAAGAAATTATTATAATTACGATGACAGAAACACTCGTAGGAAGAAAGATTATTATGATTTCCGAATCGAAACTGAACGAAGAAGATCGCGAGAAGTTTATGAACCTTATAGAAGAAGAAGCCAAGATGTTAGGCAAAAGGAAAGAGAGGTTTACGATAACAAACCAAATACAAACTTCAAAACAAATGAAGCAAAACCATCTAATTCAACAAAAAACGTAGCAGTTTGCAAACCTCTTAGACTGTCTGATAAAAATGCAAGATATTGGACGACAGAAGCACCAGAAAAATCTAAATCTCGTCCCAGAAAGCCTGATGAGATTAAAAAAAACGTTAAATTCTCTGAAGTATCAGGCTGTAACCGAAAAATGGTTATTGATGATCCGATTTGCGGCCGAAAAGTAGTTCCAGTAAGGGAGCTAGAGGTGTCCTTAGATCAAATGATACAAAACGGATACTTTGAGAAACATAATATACCAATATCGAGGCCAATGGAGAGATCGGTAGCAAAGGAAGAGACGGTGGTGCCAAACGGGAAATGCTTATCGGGAACGGGCCTACCCGACCGGAAGGAAAAACCGCTTCGGAAAACAAGACATCTGCCGCAGGTAAGTTCTTTTAACTGATATGAATCAATTTTTTTTTTGTATTGAAAAATAAGAATTCATAAAATATTTGTTTTGGATAATTATTGTAATTTAATATTTATCATAATTGAATTCTTTCTAAGATAAAAAATTGCCATATTGTCATAATTTCCACCCTTTATAAAAAAAAACTTGCACTATATTACGATGGGTGGCAGATAAGCGTACTGCCTACCTAATGTGAAGCGGTTTCCGCAGCCATATCGACGCTCGCAATATTAAATATCGTTTGCACGCTGCCACCCCTGCTGCCTACGTAGCAACTCCTTCCTTTTTGGTGTTCTCAGTCACTCGCAGGAACACAACAACCCATAAAGGAATTGTTATTTGGCTGTGGTATTCTGTGAGGTGGAAGTAGTTCCACAGCCGGACAGCTTACAAATACTACACTCTACGTCTTTTTTGCCAGAGCCGTCACTAATCAGCAGGATGCACCACGTGCAGATGAGACTGGCTTTGGTTCTAAATATCATAATGAGTCACTTACACCCCCTCGAGGTGGAATGGAATAGTAGCGAACTGTAAGCAACTTACTTAGTACATACATACAATCTGTTGGAATTCAATATAGGAACAATGTACCACTAAGTTATTTACGTAAGGATCACCCTCGACTAACTTAAATATAACTTTCTTACTTGTCTGTAAAGGAATCCCCAGTAATATAGTTGGTATGTTTGAGCCGCTGGCTTGGCTCGGAAACATTATTCCGTGTTTACGAAGGGATTGGGACGACCAATGATTCCCAAAGGGGCATTGTTTTGTCATAAAGCGGCTTAGAACTCAAATATATTTGGCAATTTCTATGCAATTATTTTCAGTATATTACAAAGTACTCTGTGGCAATTATTTTGTAGAAGGCTACCGTTTTTTGTTATACTACGTCGAGTGGCAGACAAGCATACGGCTCGCCTGATGTAAAGCGGATACAGTAGCCATATTAACGCTCTGAAATATCGCTTGCGTGCCGCCACCCCCGCTACCAACGCAGCAACTCTTTCCTTTCTGGTGACCTCACTCACTCGTAGGAACACAACAACCCTCAAATGCATTGTTATTTGACTGCGGTCTTCTGTGAGGTGGAGGTAGTTCGCCAGTAGGGCAGCTTACAATAACGCTAGCCCTACCTCAGTTAGCATGTCTTTGGCTCAAAGACCACTTACACCCCATTTTGTAATTTATATTATTGGAATCTATGTGTTAGGTTACAAACAACTCAATGTATTAGATTCCCAATAGTGTTAGATACTTAAAATCCATAGTGCACGGCAATTGAGCTTCACTTGACTAGCCATCTCTTAAGGCCTTATTGGCCATAATTATTTGCTGTCTCTCACATCGCTAAGAGGGGAAATCCAATTCCAAAAGTTTCTTACTCCTAATTTCTTCTGATTAAATTCGTTGTGAGTTCCAAGGCAGCTGTAGTCTTACCCCCTGGACTGCAATGGACTTCATTGTTCATTGCCTTTTTTGGCGGTCGTCACTGTTAATCCAGAAGGCCAATTCTCGTAATTTTTCTACGAACGCAGATCAAAAGTTGACCGAATCGAGATTGAATTGTGAATTGACTAAAATTATATACTTGATTTCATTAATGAATTATTATCAATTCTTGTTGTTGGCAAAGTATCATTCTTAGTTTGTTTAATTTTCACTCATATTTCGATACAATACCGCTTAAATTTAATTTTGAAGTTACATATTGTGTTACGAGAATACCAAATGTGACATTTATGAGATCGAGACTGAATCGAAACTAAATTTTGACTATATTTTGATTACGAGAATTGCCCCTCTGGTTACACAGGAGACACATGGTGGGGATGTGTCGTGGGCCCCCGTCCTGATAAGGTCCGTGAATACGTACAAGTTCGTGTATACACATAATAATTATAATGTCTAAGGCAAATTAAATTGAAGATGGTTTGTGCTTTCGGCTTAATCTTTGAAACAAGTAATCGGATTTTCACTTTTATTTTGTAAACTTTAAATTAAACTCTTCAATCTTAAGTTTATTTAAAAACTACTTAAATAAACTTAAGATTGAAGAGTTAACCTTTATTTAAAAAGTATTGATATAGGCTAAAATCTGCCATACGTTTAATCCACATGTTACCCGTGTCGGTCACGTTGCCTAACAATTTTTTTTTTTATACTACGTCGGGTGGCAAACAAGCGTACGGCCTGCCTGATGTGAAGCGGTTACCGTAGCCATATTAACGCTCGCAACATAAAATATTGCTCGCGCGCCGCCACCCCCGCTGCCAAGGCAGCATCTCCTTCCTTCTGTGTATGGATGTGTTGTAAATCATGTTGGCAGATATTTTAATTGACAACACGTGTCGCACCGCTCTTCATAGGTAGGGAATTAATTCTCACACAGAATTCTGTTCTGACAATACATGTCTACTTTCTATTCCACTTTTCCACTCTGGCTTTATGTCTGACTCCTTCACATTACAAGTTTCACGTCTCTGGAATGCGCTACCTGAGTCTGTTAGGACAATTTCGAAGAAATTCAGTTTCAAAATGAAAACGCATGCAATTCTTTTAGACGATTTATCTTAGCACTAAATCATCATTATCATCATCGCTGAATTCATGTATTTCTATGTATGTATGTTTATCAAATATATAAATTAGTGGAAACTTTGATTAAAAGTGTTCAAATCGTGGCCGCCGAATCATTTTAAGAAGTCGTGCAAAACAACAGAAAGATTGCACTATCGGTTTTACTGTTGACTTATTACAAGTAATAGAGGAACAAGTCAATTCCTGACGATATTTTTCGGCATGTCCCTGAAGCCGGGAATAAGATAAATAAATAATACAAAGACGGGCTCAATACATTGATTTCAGAGCCGTAAAGCTATTTGTTAAAAAAACGGGCGTGATGTTTGCTTTACCATCAGGTGACTCACATCTTCTCTTTTATTAAAAAAAATTATAAAAATGGGGCGTGATTGTGTAATGGACACTGCCGTGTGTTACGTGAATACGTTATATGCACTAAAATTATCTTATAATGGCAGCGCTTCCCCCTCCACCGCACTCGATGTTCCATAGTCCTTACTTGCGTAGTAATTTTTTTGATCCTTCATCTATCCAGTGGTGTGATTGAATTTTGGATGAAGATGATAGATAAGTATCTGCAACGTCAAACTGTATCCTCCGATTGTGTTATCGTTCGTTTTTTGAGAATTTCCTCCATAAGGAAGCAATTTTGAAGACGTATTCAAGTGAAAATATAAAACTTATTCGGTAGTAACTGCAACCGTGAACCAAATAACCTTTAATGTTATTTCCTAACGATTCAAAGTTTGGGAGCCACTGACATAGACCACCCATTAACCACGCAGATTGCTTTAATGTCTGTAATTATTTCGGAGCTGAATATAAAGTCTTATATATTTGGTATTTATTGCCTTATGTATATATGCGTTGATGGTATCTCGCCGTGACAAATGTGGGGTAATAAATGATGATGGTTATTGCTTATGTCATAATCATCATCATCATCAGTGTTCAGGCAAGGGCGGATACAGGGGGAGGGTCATGGGGGTCATGACCTCCCTGGGCTGGGTATAGGATAGGACCTAAATGGACAGCTAATTAAAATTGTTAAACTTAATATTTTTATATATTTTTTGGCACAGTATTAGATTAAGTACAGTACTTACATATGAGTACATTAATGAAATACCTACTTTTTACTTGTATCTATTATCAAAAATAAATTACAACTATGTGCCCCCCCCCCCCCCCCCCCCCGGCGCCAAAGCTGGATCTGCCCACGTGTCCAGGACTGAAAACCTATCGAGAATTGAAAATTAAAAGACAGAGGTGATGATTAAACGACTTTGTATTCCACCAACATTTATAGCAAAACAAAAAAAAACCGGCCAAGTGCGAGTCGGACTCGCGCACGAGGGGTTCCGTACCATTATCTATAAAAACGGCAAAAAAAATCACGTTTGTTGTATAGGAGCCCCCCTTAAATAATTGTTTTATTTTAATTATTTATTTTTAAAGTAAATAACTAACTAAATATTCACAGAATATTTAGTTAGTTATTTTAGTTATTTATGACGGACGGACGGACCGTTTTACCCTTTGGGTACGGAACCCTAAAAAATATATAAATTATTGTAGCTAAGCAACGCGATAGGCCGAGGCAACTATTGCTATCTAATAACGATAGGCGCTTCAACAATCAGCCTAATCGGCACGGGCCCACCACACGTTCCCAACACTGTGTCTCCTGTGAAGCCAGCCCCCCTAGCCAAGTGTAATTCGTAGCGTAACGAACGTTAGATAGATCAAGTGACATTTGTCAATTCAAACATTTTAGTATGAGCTCCACAGTTCAAATTAGCGATCGCTACGCTTTTCTACTTCGCAAACTGCCATTTAGCTAGCCCCCCAGGATTAACAGCGGCGATCGCCAAATAGGCCGAACAATGAAGTCGATAGCAGTCTCGGGGGTAAAACTACTGCTGGCATGGAAATCACAACGAAGTTAATCAGAAGAAATTAGTAGCTTTTGGAATTTGACTTTTGCTGAATGACTTGAATGATATTACTGAATGATGAGGCTCTAGCGAAAAGAGAGGTAGGGCATAGCGTATTTTTTAAGTTGCCCGACTGGGGAAGTACCTCCACCTCACAGAATACCGCAGCCAAATAACAATTCCCTTGAAGGTTGTTGTGTTGCTACGAATGATTGAGGTCACCCACCAGAAAGGAAGGAGATGCTCAGTCGGCAGCGGGGGTGGCGGCGCGCAAGCGATATTATAATTATGTTGCCAGCGTTAATATGGCTAAGGTGACCGCTTCACATCAGGCGGGCCGTATGCTTGTCTGCCACCCGACATAGTATAAAAAAATTACTTAATATGAATACATTAATAAGAACAAAATAGTTTAAAAAATAACAATACAGTCATAATATCTAAAATATCTATTACTGCCGTTGGCCGTGTGGTCTCCGGCAGACTAGAATAGAATCACTCCGTCTCTTCCCGTGGATGTCGTACAAGGCGACTAAGGGAAATACATTATAAAACATCGATCAGGCCTCCCCAACCCGTCTGGCCAGCGTGGGGAGTGTAGGCCAAATCCTCCTTCTGTCTGAGACGGACGAGAGGGTTGTTTGTGCTTCCGTAGTGGAGACTAGGTATAATGACCTGATGATGATGATCATCTATTATTGGTTTTGAATACAAAAGCCAATGTTTACTAAAATAACTTTACCTAATATGAAATAATATTGGTCCACGAGACAAATGATTTGTTCAAACCCAATTCTACGAACGTTGGTATAATCTGTAGAAACAATATTACGAATAACCATTATCTGCCGATGGCAGGTTATTAATTACAATCAGAAATTATTATGGTCCATAGTTATAGGCGGAGCGATTCTTGATACTTGCCAGCCTAGCCTCGCTGACAAACGCGAAATACTATCACAGGGAACATGGGCAAAAAAGGAAAATCTCGTTGTTTTTGACGTGATATCGTCTTTTAATCGATGAACGACACGACGGGCACGAAAAAGGATGACTTATTGTCACGTTCTGCCTGAGCGGAGTTTGCAAACGGGGGCGCGGAACAAGCGATAGAGTGGCACGATCGCCCTATGTTTCATGACGTTATTACGTATAATTATCGTGACCGACTTTACAGACAACCAATTTTTTATACCAACCACTAAAGTGACAAACAAGCATACGGTCCGCCTGATGGTTGGAAAGTAGTTACAGTAGCCTATGAACACCTATAACACCAGGAGCAACACACGCGCGTTGTCGACCCTGCAAAAACTTCTTCACGCTCTTTTGAAAAACCTCGTGCTGTAGTCTCCTGAGAAAATCTCGACAGACAGTTAA
Source organism: Hypsopygia costalis (assembly GCA_937001555.2). Taxonomy (NCBI): domain Eukaryota; kingdom Metazoa; phylum Arthropoda; class Insecta; order Lepidoptera; family Pyralidae; genus Hypsopygia; species Hypsopygia costalis. Next base: position 16,754,850 of record OW443349.2, on the reverse strand, counting down.
TTCCGCAGCTTGACAGTATGCGTGAGAAACTTCTCTGGAACCGCACAGTACACAATCACTTAGGCTCCGATGTGTGAGGATAAATTCCCTATAGATGGCGAGCATCTATCAGTTACGCGGTCTACTGCACACAACGCTATTGGCGTTACAATTGGTAATATTGGCAAAGTTACAATTTTCGGTGAGAAGCCCCGAGAACACCTAAGATATGTAGTGTCCGACCGAAACTGGTTTTTACGACCGAAACCGAAACCGAATTTCGGCAACAGTCTCAGTTTCGGCCGAAACCGAAACCGAAACCGAAACTTTTACGAAACAATTATCTAACTGTAGGTACTTTTCTTATAATTGGGGGTGTAAGTGGTTCATCAACATCTCTGAATCAAAGCCAACTTCACCTGCACGCGGTGCACCCTGCTGACAAACGAAGCTCTGGCGAAAAGAGAGGTAGGGAGCGTAATTTAATTATAAATAATAATTATAAATAACGTAGTTATTGAACGCACGCGTGAAGCCCGCAATTTGGGTCTGATAATGGATGATGAATTGCGATTTGAAAAGCACATAACTGATGTAGTACGTAACTGCTTTTACAAACTTAAGTTGTTGTATAAGATACGGGATCATCTCAGCATAGAACTACGCATTCAACTAGTAGATTCCCTTGTTTTATCGAAGTTCAATTATCTAGATGTAGTTTATGGCTCAAGATTACTTAGCAAAACTGCTACATTGGTGCAAAGAGTGCAAAATGCTTGTGCACGTTTTTGTTTTGAAATACCACGTAGAGCTCATGTAACGCATTTTCTCAACAAGTCGAACATATTAAAGATGAAGTATAGAAGACAGCTGCATTTTGCTTCACTCTTGTTTGGTGTGATTACAACGGGTAAGCCAGAATATTTATATTCGAAACTTACATGGTTGAGTGATATTAATGTGTACAATACGCGTGCATCAGTAATCGCACTCAAAACTCCATATCACAGAACTGCAGCATTCAGAGGGAGCTATAGGTACACTGCCACTAAGTGTTGGAACAATCTGCCCCCACCGTTAAGATCCTGCAAAACAGTTCAGGCCTTTAAACGAAATTTTAAAGCATACTTGAATCATTGTCAGAATACTGAACCTTAGTGGCAGTTGTTTTTCTCGTTGTGCATATTGTATTTATAATATGGAACAATCAGGGGTTATAATTGGCTTATATTTTTTATAGGAATAGGGATAATATAATTAAATTTATTAATTCGTCAGCAAAAAACAATTAATTTCAAAATTATTTTTGTAACTGTGGTCGTCCGTGAGTCACTACAGCAGGTTTCAGCTGAAAATCGGCGCTGCACGATAGTGTGGCATATGTCGAGCTGAGGCCTTTTAACCCATATTTGATGTATTTATTAGAATAAGTTTAATTATTGTTATTGTGAACGTGTTTTTTTTTTTTACTTTATTGTATTTTATTTATGGGTTAATAAATGTTTCTTCTTCTTCTTCTTCTTCTTAATTGTAAGCTACCCGACTGGGGAATGTACCTCCACCTCACAGAATACCGCAGCCAAATAACAAATCCCTTGAGAGTTGTTGTGTTCCTGCGAGTGAGTGAGGTCACCAGAAAGGGAGGAGATGCTCCGTCTGCCACGGGGGTGGCAGCGCGCGAGCGATATTTTATGTTGCGATCGTTAATATGGCTACAGTAACCGATTGACATCAGGCGGGCCGTATGCTTGTCTACCACCCGACGTATTATAAAAATAATAATAATAATAATTACGTTACGTTACGTTATAATTGCTAGATACTTGGTTATAATTATTAAATTGAACGTTGAAACTCTAAATCTTTAATATTATCACCACTAATGCTTTATAGTAAGTACCAAGTACCTAATTATTGTTTGTTTACGTATAGCATTACCGAATGACTTAAATTAACCACAAAATATTCAGATAGTTATGTTAGACTTGATTCTACTATAATCTATGCATTAGTTTGTTATATGTATTAAATTATTATGTTTCTTCTACCATTAATACAATATCACATGATAAAACTTCCGAATTCAAAACAAATCACACGAAAACTCACAAACAACAACAACTGCAAACGCAAACAAGTCACGACATGATTAGGCACGTGGACGCAGCAAAATGTCTTAGTCGCTTGGATGGAATTTACTGCGCCGAACATGACCGAGCACAGCGCGGGAACTCCCGAATGAAGTTTCGGTTTCGGTCGTAGTTTCGGCAGGTTTGCCGCCGAAACCGAAACTAAACCGAAACTCGCTATTTTTGCCAAAACTCGACCGAAACCGAAACCGAACATTCGGTCGGACACTAGATATGGGAATATGAATACTGTCTCTAATTTTCTGTAGTCACCACTGAGCTCGGCGATCCTACTCGTGTAGTTTGCAAGACGTTTAAGAATTCGTACCATGGCAAGGATTAGCAAACAAATTGAACTGAGAGTTAAGGGGTTAATATATTAGTTGAATTTCTCAGAAGCTCAAAGTTTCTTCGCTCCTTTGTTCTGGATTCATTCCCTTAGAGAATCCCCAAGCCCAAAAATTTGGAATGGAGAGCAATGGAGCGACATAGGTAACTCCAATGTCTCCATCCCAAATCTTTACAAATCAAAATAAAAATAGCAGTGTAAAATAGATTTATTGGTCACTTATCCAATAAATAAATTCGTAAATCGCTCCCGCTAACTCCTATCACTTGTAGTTTATTTAGATTTACTTAGGCGTACGTAAGTCGGGGTTGAAATTAACCCGAGCGCAAGGAACATTATGAAGGCATCGCTTAACATCAACAAACAGTTCTGGTCTGGTTTCATCTCGTAGGGTTTAATTTGCTCTGCTCTCTAACTAAATATAACCTACGGTCTATAATATCTGGTTATATTGTTCTTTTTTTATATTCCTGGAAAAATTACACACGGCCATCCCAGTCCCATACTAAGCAAAGCTTTTACTATGGTAAGATAAGATATGGTATGGTACGACACTAGATAAATGGTAATACATAAAATAGGTATGCTGTGATATGTGATCCCTTGGGCTTTATCGACATTTTTTTAATTGTATTCTTGCAATCTGTTCCATAAGGGCATTCCGCATAGGGTTATAAACTCATTATTTGTCTTGGAGAGAAAAATAGCGATTTATATTTTCCTCATTAACCTCTATTATAAGGGCATCGAATGAAATTAAGTAAAGTTAAGTAAAGTTATTTGTTCCTTTTGTCATTTGATATGTCTTTAAAATTGCTTTCAAGAGAGGCAATTTATACAAAGCGGCCAAGTGCGAGTCGGACTCGCCCATGAAGGGTTCCGTAGCAACATGAAACATAATATAAAAGTTCTTGTAGTTCGTTGTAACTTTGATTGATGTTTTAATATTAGTGTATTTTTTTAAATTAAGTTATTGATAAGTAAACATTATAATTAGGTACCTAAATGATGGGATTTAGATCTAACTATATGCGAGCCCATAGCCACGCCCCGCGCGAATTATAATTATTATTACAGATTTATTATTAGAAAATAATGGTTCACGGTTTATGCATGAAGTTTATGAAATTAAATGTCTTTTTTTTATTTTTTTATTATGATTTAAATTACCATGCAAACTTCCACCGAAAATTGGTTTGAACGAGATCTAGTAAGTAGTTTTTTTTATATACGTCATAAATGGTAAACCGCAATTTACCTTTCATGGTGGAAGTTTGCATGGTAATGTAAATCATATATTTTTTTTAGTTTTATCATTCTCTTATTTTAGAAGTTACGGGGGGGAGGGGGACGACACATTTTACCACTTTGGAAGTGTCTCTCGCGCAAACTATTCAGTTTAAAAAAAAATGATATTAGAAAACTCAAGATAATTTTTGAAGACCTATCCATAGATACCTCACACGTAAGGGTTTGATGAAAAAAATTTTTTGAGTTTCAGTTCTAATTATGGGGAACTCCCAAAATTTATTGTTTGTTTTTTTCTATTTTTGTGTGAAAATCTTAATGCGGTTCACAGAATACATCTACTTACCAAGTTTCAACAGAATAGTTCTTATAGTTTCAGAAAAAAGTGGCTGTGACATACGGACGGAGAGACAGACAGATAGACAGACAGATAGACAGACAGATAGACAGACAGATAGACAGACAGATAGACAGACAGATAGACATGACGAATCCATAATAGGGTTCTGTTTTTTGCCATTTGGCTACGGAACCCTAAAAACGAATGATGAAAAAATCATATACATACATACAGGGGATACAGTTTGATGTTGCAGCTGCAAATCTATCTATCATCTCCATCCAAAATTCAATCACACCACTGGATAGATGAAGGATCAAAGAATTTATTACGCTAAGTAAGGACTATGGAACATCGCGTGCGGGAGAGGGGGAAGCGCTGCCATTTTGAGATAATTTTACTGCATATAACGTATTCACGTACAACACATTCTAGCAATGTGTTGTACGTGAACGTGACATGTCCATGTCCATGTCCATGACAAAGCCACATCCCATTTTTTTTATTAAAAAATTAAGACAAGCTAATTTTTTTGTACTTCTGTTTTAATACTAAGCTGTGGTTACTAATCTCTGTTGTTGAGTATGTATGTATGCAGTCATAAGGCGCCGGGAAGACGTCTTCGGAAGTAGGTTGTGTGGAAGCCCCACCAATAGTGAGTACAAGAAGCACCCAGCCATGACGAATCTCGTTAAAATTCCTAATTACATTACTGTTAATTATTATTACTTTTGTATTTGAGCATTTTTAACTGAATTTAAAACAGGGGGTTTTTTTGTTTGTTTGTAAAATCTTTATTGCACTATAACAGTAATACATAATGTAATATTAATCACTAGTACAACGGCGGACTTATCCCATCAGGGATCTCTTCCAGTCAACCACATTATACCCAAAGGAGACCGAAGTTTCGCGAGGCAGTTATATTTAGCACAATGTAAATAAATAACGACTATGTAATCATAGCTAAATACATATCATCATCAGGTCATTTTAGTCTCCACTACAGGAGCACGATCCTCTCTCGTCTGTCCCAGACAAAAAGAGGATTTGGCCTACACTCCCCACGCTGGCCAGACGGGTTGGGGAGGCCTGATCGATGTTTTATAATGTATTTCCCTTAGACGTCTTGTACGACATCCACGGGAAGAGACGGAGTGATTCTATTCTTGTCTGCCGGAAACCACACGGCCATACATATACTTAACCTATATACACACATAAATACACGTACTTACATACATTTATATACATACACATATATACATATATATTATATACATATACTTATAACCATATACATACATACACATGCATACATATACTATAACCACTAAATATATAGGAGGAGGTTGTTTTTTTTGACTCGTTAATATATACAAGTCGTCCAGTGCTCGAAATTCGACCATTATTCATTTAAGTCAGGGCTGTCCAAACCATATAGATTAGCGGGTCGCAGAAACAAATACCTACCTACTTGACATTTTTATTATCTACTTTGAAAGTTTAAGCTTAGCTATAAACCAGTTAAAAATTTCAACTTTTCTAAAAATAAATGTATAATTTCCTGTCATATTTGTACAATACCTGTAGCGGTAAAAATCTGTATAAAAACCGGTAAATGAAAAACACGTCACGGGCCGCACAAATATAAGCCGAGGGCCGCATGCGGCCCGCGGGCCGTGCTTTGGAAAGCCCTGATTTAAGTTATGACCTTAACAATAAACAAAAAAGTATATATGCGTGTGTGTGTCAAATAAATGGTAGTGTGTGTATTGATTTAATGTATATTCAGCGAAATTTATTGAGCTTATAAAATCGTCCGGTCGTTCTGTCTGTCCGTTGCCATGAAACTCAAAATTTCGAAATTCTGACTTCGGATTCGTGTAGAGCATCAAAAAGTAGTAATGTAAAGTGACCTTGGTTTTCCGAAATCAATTCGTAATTTAGAAAAAAAATAAAATTTTTTCGCTATGGTGGCGCATGCCGCGCGTCCGATGTTTTATGCATAATTTTTAAAAAATATTAGCATTCTGCACTCCTTCTCTATATAAACTATAGGTTTGCGAAATTTCATTCTTCTCCGACCGCGCAATTTTCGTAAAAAGGAGTACCTACATATACAAAGTTTTTGCTTCAAGTATTTATATATAGATGTCCACAACCTCTGGTGTCGCTAGCGTCCATAGGCAGCGATGACTGCTTACCATCAGGTGGGTCGTATGCTTGCCATCCTAGTGGTATGAAAAAAAAATGTTTCTGTAATCGGTTCACTTTTCTTTAAAAAGTTATTACCACAGTTGTTAGCATTGGTTGGACATTTTTGGGGTGTAAGGAGCTCACCATCTTTAGACTTTAAGCGAGGTTTTCACGTGCTCGTGCATACGGTTTGCTATCGAGGCTCTAGGGAAAGAGAGGTAGGGCAGAAAACCACAGCTAAGTAATAATAATAATCATCATCATCATCATAGGGTTATTTTAGTCTCCACTACAAGAGCACGAACCTCTCTCGTCCGTCCCAGACAGAAGGAGGATTTGGCCTACACTTCTCACTTGGGGAGGCCTGATCGATGTTTTATAATGTATTTCCCTTAGTCGCCTTGAACGACATCCACGGGAAGAGACGGAGTGATTCCGGAAACCATACGGCCGAATCTTGGCCGAATCGGAACCACCTCTAAGAATACCGTAGCCAAATAACAATTCCCTTGCGGGTTGTACTCCTGCGACTGAGTGAGGTTACCAGAAAGAAAGAAAGATCGAATCGGCGACCCGTTGGTGTTGCTGATCTTCATGGGCGGTGGTGATTGCTTTCCATATCAGGCCTCCCCAACCCGTCTGGCCAGAGAGAGGGTCGTGCTCCTGTAGTGGAGACTAAATTGACCTGATGATGATGATGATGATGATTCTTAGAGGTGGAGGTACGCCCCAGCCGGCCAGCTAAAAAAATACGCTATATACCTCTCTTTTCGCCAGAGCCTCGTTTGTCAGTCAGCAGGGTGCACCACGTGCAGGCGAAGTTGGCTTTGGCTTTGGCTCAAAGATGTTGATGAACCACTAAGACCCCAAAATGAAACTTGGTTCAAACGTACGAAACCTTTAAAAAGATAGCTAAATTAGTAGAGTTGCCATTTGCCATCCGTCCGGGTTTCTTCGGATTTGTCCTAGTTTGGAGGGCGTCCGGGCGGGGTTTCATTTGTAGTCCGGGGTTAAAAGTTTTAAATCACTACCGCCCGCTTCATGCTGCGAATAACCGTATTGTCACAGAATAAAAAAAAAAATACTAGTACTAAAAACACTGATGACAAATATCCGGAGTTTTCACGCATCTTGACCTGGCAAGGTCGTTGCCAGCCGATGGCCCAGGAGGGGGGAGGGGGGTGTGGCAATATATGGAGAATGAGAAAAGTATGAATTGTAGGTAAAGTCGAGGGCTCATGAAGCTTTTCACTTGTAGTATGAGCCTACCTCGTTGGGGGGGGGGGGGGGGGCTGTCCCCCCCCCCCCCCCGCAACGCCCTTGGGCCCAACCGCCTAAGCTAATACCCAAAAATAGGACTTAGGTTTAAGTTATTGACAAATAACGGCTTTATTAAGTAAGAGCGTCTTCTGATATGCCTCGTATTTACAACAGGATAGCAAAAGAAATACGTAGAGCATTAAGGAAATTACTGATTTTAAAAAGAAATTCCATGCTCTGTTAGTTGATAAATGCTACTATAGCGTTAGTGATTATCAGAATGACAGAAATATGTATAGTGCATGATTAGTGTTTGGTTAAAGTTAATAATTATTGTATGCCTAAGTGGTGGAACACAGAATGGATCGATATAAACTTGTAACATCTGTAAAACCTGTTGTTCACAATAAAGACAATTTGTATTTGTTTTGTAAATATTTTTAGCTTGGTCAGTAGAACTTCAGGGTTTCAACCAGCTCAGCTAAATATCATCATCATCATCATCTCAGCCATTGAAAGTCCACTGCTGGACATAGGCCTCCCCTCTAGATCTCCAATAAGACCGATTGGAAGCGGCTTGCATCCAGCGCGATCCTACGGTCTTAATGAGGTCGTCTGTCCACCTTGTGGGTGGACGTCCTACCCTGCGCTTACCGGCAAGCGCGACTGCGCTTACCGCAACGTGGTCTCCACTCGAGAACCTTTCGACCCCATCGGTCATACGTCCTCCGTGCTATGTGCCCTGCCCACTGCCACTTCAACTTGCTAATCCGCTGGGCTATGTCGGTAACCTTGGTTCTTCTACGGATCTCCTCATTTCTGATTCGATCTCGCAGAGAGACTCCGAGCTTAGCCCTCTCCATAGCTCGTTGGGCTACTTTGAGCTTGTTTATAAGGCCCATAGTGAGGGACCACGTTTCAGTGCCGTAAGTCATCACTGGTAACACACACTGGTCGAAGACTTTCGACTTGAGGCACTGGGGTATGTCGGACGAGAATACATCACGCAATTTTCCGAACGCTGCCCAGCCGAGTTGGATTCGGCGACTGACCTCTTTCTTGAAGTTGGACCTACCTAACTGGACTACTTGTCCTAGGTAGACGTACGAGTCAACAACTTCAAGAACCGAGCTCTCAACAGATATTGAGCTAAATATAATTACCATAAATCCAAGTTACTAGCGTTTAGAGATGGCAACCCTACGTTCAAACTAGGTTCAGGCGTACGAAACCTTTAAAAAAAGAGTGAACCCCAAAATGATAAACTCGACACAACGGAACCATTTCCAGAAAAATATTCGCAAAATCTTTCATAACAAAAAAGAACGACATTTTTTCCATGTTCCAAGAGTAAAATCCGAACAAATTGATTATTTCCCGCCCATTTCGAACAATGGCGAATACATCAAGGGCGAACAAAACATCTGCCCGCGACTTGTTTGCTTTACATTCGATTATTATTCTTTCATTTCGGCGCTGTAGGTTTCAATACTGTTACATTACGATGGGAATATTAGAAGATTTTTTTGTATATCTACATACATAGTTGTTTTTGACTCTGAGGGTCGCGGGTTCGATTCCCGCTCAAGACAGTTTTTGGTGTGTAAGTAGCTCATCAATCAACATCTTCCGAGCTAAAGCCAACCTCACCTGCACGTGGTGTACCCTGCCGACCAGCTAACGAGGCTATGCCCCTGGTGTTACAGGCGTTCATAGGCTACGGTAACTGCTTCCCTTCAGGCGGGCCGTATGCTTGTTTTCCACTTTTGTGGTATAAAAAACAAAGACAAATATTTGCGTACATGAACATGTCTGTTCTCTATCTACACTACTATTATAAAGAGGAAAGATTTGTATTTTTGTGTGTGTGTATGTTTGTAATGAATAATCTCAATAACTACTGTGCCGATTGCAAAAATTCTTTCACCATTAGAAAGATACATTCACCCTGAGTAACATAGGATATATAAAAAAATCTTATGTCCATCCGTGCGAAGCCGGGACGGGCCGCTAGTGTATAATAATGTACTCGTATATGTCATCAACCCATAATCATCCCACTGTTGGGATACGGATCTCCGTTCTATCGAATGGGCTGAGGGCATACACCACCATGCTGCTTAACTGCGGGTTGGCCTTCAGGCCGCCTGAAGGCCACTTGGCTTAACTGCGGGTTGGCCTTCAGGCCGCCTGAAGGCCACTTGGCTTAACTGCGGGTTGGCCTTCAGGCCGCCTGAAGGCCACTTGGCTTAACGACTGTCATCTAATGACAATAGCCGGGACCGACGGCTTAGTGTCCCTCCGAAGCACGGAGAAATTCGAGATAAATAAACCCATCCATAGACAGGCTTTGGGGTGTAAGTGGTTCATCAACATCTTTGAACCAAAGCCAACTTCACCTGCACGCGGTGCACCCTGCTGACTAACAAGGAAGGAGATGCTGCGGTGGCAGCGGGGGTGGCGGCGCGCGAGCGATATTTTATGTTGCGAGCGTTAATATGGCTACGGTAACCGCTTCACATCAGGCGAGCCGTATGCTTGTCTGCAACCCGACGTGGTATAAAAAAAAAAAGGCTAGGGTCGACGTTGCTTAACTTGCGTGATCAATTAGACTGACACGCTCAACGATGCCATCGAGCTCCATGTATTATGTATATGTATTTACAAAATGAATATATTTAAGTTATAATATCAGATATCTAGTACCCATAGTACAAGCTTTGCTTAGTTTGGGACTAGATGGCCATGTGGAATTTGTCCAGGAATATATATTATTTATTTATGTTTAGAGTGGTAAGCCAGCTAGGCTTACCACCGTCTTTGAGCCAAAACCAACCTCACATGCACGTGGTGCACCATACGACGGCTAGCTTTTTTTTTTATACTACGACGAGTGGCAGACAAGCATACGGCCCGCCTGATGTGAAGCGGTTACCGTAGCCATATTAACGCTCGCAAGATAGTTAATCGCTCGCGCCCCGCCACCCCCGCTGCAAACGCAGCATCTCCTTCTTTTCTGGTGACCTCACTCACTCGCAGGAACAGAACAACTAAAGGGAATCGTTATTTGGCTGCGGTATTCTGTTAGGTGGAGGTACATTCCCCAGTCGGGTAGCTTACAATTACGCTCCCTACCTCTCTTTTCGCCAGAGCTTCGTTTGTCAGTCAGCAGGGTGCACCGCGTGCAGGTGAAGTTGGCTTTGGTTCAAAGATGTTGATGAACCAATTACACCCCTTATATTCTACGCTAGCAGAACGAAAGTTGATCGAAACGAGATTGAATTGTGATTTATTTTTATCTTAATAAAATCTGCTAACGGCCCTGAAGCCACGATTGCTAAAAGCGTCATTCCAAAACATGTAATTTTGCATGTTGTTTAATAAATTAATAAATTATTAAATTACTTAGTTCCAATTACATACTTTTTACAATTTACTTTTAACTCTTTCCGGCACACTTTTTAGGGACCGGTTCTATAAACGTTTTTTGAATAAAAGTGCACAGCGTGCAGGTGAAGTTGGCTTTGGTTCAAAGGTGTTGATGAACCACTTACACCCCAAAATAATAACACAAAATAAATTATTTGTTATTGCTTATTTTATTGCATAAGCTACCCGACTGGGGAATGTACCTCCACTTGAGGGTTGTTGTGTTCCTGCGAGTGAGTGAGGTTACCAGAAAGGAAGGAGATGCTGTGTTGGCAGCGGATGTGGCGGCGCGCGAGCGATATTTTATGTTGCGAGCGTTAATATGGCTACGGCAACCGCTTCACATCAGGCGGGCCGTATGATTGTCTGCCACCCGACGTAGTATAAAAAAAGTATATTTACTAAATAAGTATGAACATACTTTTTTGATGAAATAAATGTTGCACTGTAAGCTGCTAATGCTACTGAATAGCCACAAAAAGATCACAAACTAATCATTTCTTTTTAAATTAGACATATTAATTTTGTTTCCGAAATTAAAGTAGATTAGTATAGGATGATCGAGCAAAGAGAGAGCGTTAGGGAAGGGAAAGTAAAATTATAGTGTTAAGTCATAATCTAAAATCTAATTATGATGTGGTTAAGTACATGTAAATAAAATAGGAAGCCAAAAGGCATACGATGTATGTATTCCTAACGTTTTGAATATATTGAAACTGAAAATTTGCCTACGCTTCATCGATCGCAACTTGCTAGAAACCGGGATTAAAAGCCGCAAGCAACAGTCAATGTTACCCGTATAACCGCAATCGCGCGGCGTGTTTGTATTTTATATAGTACGAACTTACAAAGGGTAATTATATAACCACATACTTTAGAATTAAAATAGTGACGTGACTTATGTCGATTTAAGATCGATAAAATATTGGTAAGTGAGTTGCATTTATGGTTGAAAAAGATTATTAAATCTCACGTTAGAAGTCATCGTAAATTAATTAATGAAATTAAATGTATCACTCACGTATTTAATTCACCCAAGATAACCTAAAGTGTTGCGGAAGCTAAAGCGGCTGGATGCGGAAGGCTGTGGATCGTATTTGGTGGAAAGCATTAAGGAAAACTTATATCCAGCAGTGGGTAGATATTATTACTATTTATACGCATCGCCCACATTTAAGACATTTTGATCGAGCCGCCAATTCTCACATATACTCGTACACATCATCATTTTCACGCGAACAAATTCGGGGGTATCAGCTAGTAATGAACACGTTAAAAAATATATAGTGAGTGGGTTGCCGAAAACATCCTGTCAAGGCTCAATGCCTAGTGCGTTGTTATGTCCCTGCGATTGTATGAGATTATCACTAATTTGCGTAATTATTTTATTATAATCATAATGAAAGAAATTCAATCTGTTGTGATGTTACAGCTTTATTTTAAAGCCCGAGTTAATTAACTCGTTAGCATCGATAAACATTCAACTGGGATAGGATGACTTTTTATATTTAGACGGGCCAAAGGCAAATATCACGGCGTTAAAAATTGGGTACAAAGCGTTTAATCAATACATTCATATATATACATGCAGTCCGCAAAGAAAGAAAAGGATGTGAATACACAGGAAGGCATTTTATTAACATCATCATCATCAGCCTGTATCTACCCACTGCTGCATATATTAATAGGCCTTCCCCAATGCTTTCCACTAGATGCGATCCTCCGCTTTCCTCATCCAGCCACTTCCAGCAGATTTAGATTTAATCTTCAATAATTGTATTAAATCTAAAAGTCCACCTCACAAAATAAAATACCGCAGCCAAATGACAATATCCTTGAGGGTTGTTGTGATCCTGCTAGTGCTGCAGCACGCGAGCAATATTTTATGTTGCGACCGTTTATGGCTACGGTAACCGCTTCGCATCAGAGTGATTAGTGCGAAGTTTTAGACACATTCGAAAGTGTCTACGGGACAGGGACCCACCACACATCTCCACCACTGTGTCTCCTGTGTAGCCAGGATTAATAGCGGCGACCGCCAAAAAAGGCAATGAACAATGAAGTCCATTGCAGTCCCTATGGGGTAAGACTACGGCAGCCTTGGAACTCACAACGAATTTAATCAGAGGAAATTAGTAGGAGTTTGCTTATACAAGCAGACCAAATTTAGAAAAAGTTTCATATTGTGAATTTACCAGACACGTGTTACATATCCAAATTAGCCGGGTTGCTCACTTCAAAATGTGAGCAAGTAAGCTACATAATTTTGATATGTAACTCGCGTCTTAGAAATTCACAACATGAGAGTTCTTCTCTATTTGGTCGGTTTGTTTACGTTAACATGATCGAATGTGACCAAAAAACTCGTACTATGCACTCAGGCGGGCCGTAGCGTATGCTTGTTTGTCACCCAGTGTAGTACAAAATAAAAATAACTTTAATAATTTTGGTATTAATGTGTAATGCTATTTTTAACGGTATTTCTATATCTATATAATAAATATTCTTAGACAAATAACACACTGCCATCTATTCCAAAACTAAGCAAAGCTTGTACTATGGATACTAGATAACTGATACCATACTTAACATGTTTTGTACATATTTTTTTTTTGTAAACAAAAGCAGAGCTACAAAACGTATAGTACTTGTAGAGCTTACCGTACCGTGGGAAACTAACATACCCAAAGACCACGCGATAAAACAAAACAAATATTATGACCTCCTAAACGAATTAACAAAAAGCGGCTATGTAGTTAATCTATACGCTGTAGAAGTAGGAGCGAGAGGTATACCAGCAAAATCTCTCTATAACCTGCTGAAAGACCTTGGCTTGTCCAGAAGTGCAGTAAGTTCTATACTAGAACGAGTATCTAAAGCTGCATTAGCAGGTTCATACCAGATTTGGCAGGGCAGGGAGAGAAACACAAGTAGTGAAGGTGAGTGTTGATGTACGTCGGAAAGGGGCCCCTTAAACCTACACCCGTGTCACAAGTCTCGGGATCTGCTTGTGTTTCTCTCTCTGCCACACGATGGACCCGGCACCCGCACGGTGAATCCATGGAAGCTAAGAAGTTCGTCACATATAATACATTGAAAACACCCAGAAGAAGACAAACACATATGTTCATGCACACAAATGTTTTACATGTGCGGGGATCGAACCCGCGACCTCTGAGTCAAAGTGGCCATTGTTAGCCATTTGACCACCGAGCTCATTAATCTATCATAATCATCAGGTCCATTTTAGTCTCCACTACAGGAGCACGACCCTCTCTCGTCCGTCCTAGACGAAAGGAGGATTTGGCCTACACTCCCCACGCTGGCCAAACGGATTGGGGAGGACTGATTGATATTTTATAATGTATTTCCCTTAGTCGTCTTGTACGACATCCACGGGAAGAGACGGAGTGATTCTATTCTAGTCTGCCGGAAACCACACGGCCAATTATTCTATAGATATCACACGGCCATTAATCTATAGATATCGATAATTTGAAACACGGGTATTTCAGTCCCTGGGTACAACGCGTCTATAAGTAAAAACATCCTAGGTTAGGATCCGATAAATTGTAATGATAATGTTGGTCCCAGCTTTAATGAAAATGTTTCCTCGGTACTGGGGAAAATCTGTTTACCTATTATGAAAATCGGCTTTGCTTATTAGAGGCAGAATGTTGTGTATGTATTTGTAGGTTAAATAACTTATTTCAGTGGGGCAATTCTCGTAATTAAAGTGTAGTCAAAATTCAGTTCCCATTCAGTCTCGATGTCATAAAGTCACATTCGGTATTCTCGTAATTAGATTATGAAGATTCAGGGATTAATTAAAGTGTGAATATATCTTTTTTTTTTATTTTTGTTTTTATTGATATTTATTTCATATTACATATATTTTTTTTTATATTATAATATTCTTACAATTAATAAATTGCACGTCGCTATTGTGCTAATAGTTATATTATTGTCTATTACTACTTAACCTAAATCCTCCTATTGTTTACCTTGCAACCATGACAGCCAGGGCAGACCAGTCCCCTCTGGCAGCACCCGTTCACGAGTTGATGCATGGGGCAGCCATCACCGCATTCAACCATTTTATTGGGAATGCGGCGACCCGCCACACGACACCACCACCAGTTTGAACACTTTAGTGAGCATGACTACCTGGGCTGTCAGGACTGCACAGTAAAACCTGTATTTATTTTCCTAAGGTCTTCCTCCTTCTCTCCCTCTCACCCACTAGATACTTACATTCTTTGTCCCAGCATATTCCGTCTGTCGTTGTCACTGATATTGCATGGGCGACCATCTCGATTCTGTGTCATCTGTTCCGTACGGAACTGAGTAGTCCTATTTTTTGTTTTTTTTCCTATTGCTTTGCCAATTCTTTCACGACGGGTGTATCCCGACTCCAGGTCGCCATTTGCAAATTGTAGTCCCGAATTGCTTCCGTGGTTGCAGTTTCCGCACGTTTTATGAAGCTAGCAGTTGCGTCGAATAGCTCGCTGCAGTCTGTGTAATATATACAGCTACAGGTATGTCTCGAAACTGCCACCACTGCATGGGGGACGCTACTATGCAGTTGAAGGTTTTTCATCGATGTCCTGATGATTACCACTGACTCGTATGTCAGTCCCTGTGCTTCATGAATGGTCAAAGTACGAGACCCTTCGCCACTGCCGTAACCTTGACCGATCAGCTGCTCTTTCTCGGCCTGAGTATGTACCAGGTACAAGGTGTTGGCTTTGCTTGTGGGTATTAGTGACCCTGTGGACCTCATTAGCTTCAGGAACCGTGTGCGAGTGTTGGACGAGTATATTCCACTGTATACTTGTCTGAGGGCATACGCAACGTCTAGTGGATTCCTTCTGGTGCATAGCATTTCACGGCTGATGTTCGCCGCTGGGCTTGGGCGATGGTATTTAAGCCGGAAAAGGTTGGATCTGTCGATGAATGGCAGTTGATTTATATCGCCAAAGAGCAGGACCATCTTGGCACCGGTAATTCGCACTGCCATCACTATGGCCCCGAAATGGTTCATCAGCGCTTCGTCGACCATAAGTCTTTCGTAGGTGTCTGTCGCTGGGATCCCATTTGCAAGTACTGAGGCCATTGTACGTGCTTTAGCTCTTGTTTTTGTACCGATGCGTTTAGTTATCTTCTCTTTCAGGTCGCGAGTGGATTCAGTCGTGGTTGCAATGACCAAGTCTTTACCTGGATTATAATTCTCGGAAATCCATTTTGATTTTCCACATCCGGGTACTCCGTTGACCCAAGTTATTTCTGGTACCTCCCAGTATTCGAAGGCTCTGCCGATACCAGTCTCTGATGATAGAGCTTCCGCTTTTTCTAGGAATCTGTCATCTAGCATTACTTTCGTACACTTGGCGGTGACTACAATTGGGTCTTCCGGAGGAGTCTCAAACACCAGCCTTCCAGTCCGCTCTGTCTCCACCTCGTCTAGAGCCACAAAACCACTTGTCGCGTTATATGCAGCCATGTATGTTCCCGACACCTCTCCCTTTACGGTTTCGGCGGTGTCATTATTATACACAGCTGCACCTGCTTCCACCAGTTTCAAGCTGAGTTGTCCCTCATTACCTTGCAGATAATTCTGCATGATAGATGAGCAAATTTGCAGGTTGACTTTCTGCATCGCTTTTGTAATAGCTTTAAACTCAAGGAAACATTGACTATGTGTTCCTTAGGCTCCTTCACAACTCTGACTTCAGGCGGGTCGACTTGTCCCATTTCGGCCTTTGTCCGGACTTTTTTCTGCCCCTCGCTTTGACCTGTTGGAGATTGCTTAAAAAAGGTCTGCACTGCATGTGCCCGTTTTTCTGCTGCCTTATGCGATGTTATTTTGGCCTTATTTGGGCTTACAATGCTGCAGAAAGCTTTGGATAGAGTTCCAGTTATAGTGGATAACAACTTTTTTGTTGGACTAGGTTGCTTCTTAAGCGCTTCGCCCCTTTCCTGGATCGTCTTCTGTTGTAAGCGTTCGGATCCACTGTATCCTTCTGGATTAACTATGGGATAGCCCCAGCTATCTACGGGTTGTAAAGAGGCGTCAGGTTTGATATTTCGTGGCTTCAAGAAATGGAGGTTTTGTCCTCTATCTTCGTACGCCACAACCTCATGTTTTGATGAGGCTTCAATGATGCCTAGATAGTTCCTGGAATCGCCTTTCTCATGTGCTAGCACCATAGCATCTACGCTTATTATCCTGGGCTTTCCTCCTCCTACGTCATCATCCCTACCGAAGCTGGCTAACACCGAACATGCCTGATCAAATCCTGACCTCTCATCGTCCTTCTCGAATAGTGCAATGGTCTTGCCTTTCGTTCGCACTATTTTGCAGTGTTGATCTTTGACCTCCACTACAGCCAGTGCGTCGAAAACCTTACGCTTTATAGAGGTCTTGAAGGTGCTTCCCTTTAGTATGTTAGCTAATCCGGGAGAGATGACAACTCGGTTGGAGATTTTTGCGTTGCAGAAGCATATACCTAATTTCTCTTCGTTGCTATCCATGAACGTCGCTACTCCTTTTATCCTTATCCCTGGTTTCCCTTGTTCGTCGTTCTCAAGAAGACAATAGTCTTATAACGCGGCTCGGTAGACTTTTTCTTGGCCGTCGGTATTCGTGGTGCACTCGATTGGTGGCTGTGCCTCTATTGGTGTGGATGATGGTGTTTGTGGTGTAGCCATTGTGCTGTTCCTTTTCAAAACAGAGCGCATGATGTTGTGAGAGTATTTCAAGAAGTGCGGTCTTTTATCGGTGTCTGCTAGGATTTCGTGCAGATTCGTCTTTTCCAGTTTTTTGTTTATTCTGAATTCGACGTCCAATCGGGCCGTTTGAAATCGTGGGCAATCTATAAGAACATGCCATACAGACTCGCTAAGGTTGGGATCGCACTCGCATCCGGGACTGTCTTTCAACCTAAACCGGTGTAGGTACTCCGCCATGCCCCCGTGTCCCGTCAAAATTTGCATTTGAAGAGGCGTCAATTTCGTCTTCCTAACAACGCTATATGCATTGCTCACTTCAGGAAAGAACGTTTTTGTGACAGACCCTGTGCTTGAAGAGGTGTATCTATCCTGCCATTTGCGGACGGTTTCCTCTCTGATTTTTTGTTTGACATAGGACAACGGAACCTTAGCATAGTCTTGAGTAATATTTGTCCCTAAAGCTGCCCTCTTTGCGAGTTCATCTGCTCTTTCGTTGCCGGCGGTTCCAACATGTGCTTTAATCCAGAATAGCCGCACCTGTCTTCCTTCTGCTCTATTATCTCTTATGCTCTCTTTGATGATGTTCGAGAGAGGGTGATTCATCTTAGGGTTTGCCAACAGATCTAGCGAGGATCTTGAATCGCTTAAGATGTTCACTATTTTACATCTGCTGTTCTTTACCATTTGAACCGCTCGGTGGAGCGCATAAAGTTCCGACTAAAATACAGTGCATGAAAGATCCAGACAGAAAGTCGAGAACTCGGTCTCTTTGCCTTCCTCCCACCATGTTAGGGCTGCGCCTACTCTCCCATCGATCTTGCTTCCATCTGTGAAGATCATTGGGCCTGTTATTTGGTGGGTATTTAAGGTTTCTTGGTCCGTGTTCTCTAGGAGCTCGTACTCTGTGATTGTATGAGTAGAGGGGTGAGGCAGTTCTAAATAATTCACCTTCTGCTCCAACTTTCTTCCAGCTGGCAGGTAGTTCTGTGAAATGCCTTTCTTGGTCTCATAGAAACTTGCGGCTTCTTGGATTCTGAGATCCAACGGTAGCGTGCCCGATAAAACTAAAGCCGATGTGAGCGAGACCGTGCGGTAAGCTTTGCATATTTTTTGTGCAAATCCTCTTTGGAGCGCATTCAGTTGATCTTGGATCATCTGTAGCTCTGTCGCCTGAGACCATACGCTTGAAGCATACAGCACGATCGGCTCTATGACCGCGACGTAGATTGTCCGAATAATTTCTCCATTAAGCCCCCACGTTACTTTCGCAGCGCACGCCAATTGTTTGTAGATATCCGCGGCTTTTTTGCAGATGGCGGAAACGTGCGATTTAAAAGTAAGTTTTCGGTCAATTCTTAGACCTAAGAGCTTTATCTCGTCTACGAGATTTAGTCTGCTTCCCGACATGTATAGAATGGGGGTTCTGTATTTAATCTTATTGGTAAGCAACATTGCACTCGTTTTGTGTGCGGCAAACTTGAGCTTATTCTGTTCTCCCCACTCCACCACAGTCTTCATGGTTGCATTGACTTGGAGCTCCAAGGCACTGACCTTTTGGCTAGAGAATACTAATGCCACGTCGTCTGCGAAAGCTTGACAATGGACTCCCTCGTCAGTTAGCTTATGCAAGAGCGAATCCAAAATTATGTTCCAGAAGGTTGGTCCTCCGATGGAACCTTGGACACAACCTTAAGATAAGATAAGATAAGATAAGATAAATTTTATTTGTAAATTACAGGTTTCATTACAAGGTCTTAAATTACATTTCGTTCAACTGTAATTCGCCAACAGGCATACAAATTTTGTTTCATAGGTTTATAATTCAGGCATACAAATATAGGTTTCAGCATTTTTAAATTATAATTATTATTACATTAAAATTTTAAAAATTAATACAAAAATCAATATATTATAGCTTAAATATTTTTATTTTTAATGTCATAAATATTGTTTATATTGATATGTGTATAAATTAAAATTAAATACAATTATTATCGAATGTCAAAATATTCATTCATTGAGTAAAATGTTTTTTCTAACAGATAGTCATACAGCTTAGTTTTAAACGTCCTGAACTCATTACATCTTCTAATGTCTGCTGGCAATTTATTATATATTCTAGCAGACATTACAAATACACTACTACCAAATAGAGCCGTTTTATTATTCAACCTGAGTTGTAGCGTATCTCCTCTTCTAGTACTTACAGTATTGGGGAATAGATTTGGATTGCGTTTTATGTGAAGGACTATTTCGTAAATGTATAGTGAAGGCAACGTTAATATACCAAGCTTCTTGAAAAATATTCTACAACTGTCTCTTCTTGTTAGGTTACAGATAGACCGAATACATCTTTTTTGTGCTAATAATAAACGATGAATGTTCGCAGCATATCCCCAGAATATGATGCCATATCTTAATATTGAGGCTACCAAACCATGATATGCTGCAATAACAGCTTTTTGATTCACTACTTTTCTCAGCATACGTAGTGCATACGAGAATTGCAGTAGTTTTTGTTGGACATACTCGAGGTGCGTTTGCCACTTCATGTTGTTGTCGATGAACAGCCCTAAGAATTTTGTTGTTTTAGTCTCATTAACTTTATTATTTTCATATACAATGTCAGTTCCTGATGTTTGCACTGCCGTCTGCTTAAAGTTCATTACGTTTGTTTTTTGTAAGTTTATTTGTAGTTTGTTCTCCTGTAACCACTTTATTATTGAGGTCAGGTTATCCCTTATTTCATTTTCGTTATGACATATTATTGTACAGTCATCAGCATATAAAATTGTGGAACTTTTTGTTGACATTGGTAGATCATTTATATAAATGAGGAATAGGAGTGGCCCTAAGACACTCCCCTGAGGAACTCCACGCCTCACAAATCTTTCAGATGATTTATATGTTTTTTCTGTTCTTGTCTTTGCGCATATTTTATTAATGTACGTAACTTGTAACCTTTCAGTTAAATATGACTTTAGTAGATTGAGTGGTACTCCTCTTATGCCATATGTTTCTAATTTAGTCAATAGTATGCTGTGGTCCACAAAGTCAAATGCTTTCGTCATATCTAGATATATAGCGTACACGGGCTGTTTTATGTCCATTTTAGTGTAAACCTTCTCTAAAAAATCATATATTGCAGAGTCAATTGATTTGTTTTTCCGAAATCCCTTTTGTTCGTCAACCAGTATGTCGTTTTGTTCCAAGTATTCATATAATCTTTTGTGTATTATTTTCTCAAAAATTTTACTGAACACTGTTATCAAAGCTATTGGTCTGTAGTTTTCGATAGATAATTTAGAGTCTTTTTTGTATTTGGGTTTAATTGTTCTTTTCAATTCAGTTGGAAATTTACCTTGTTCTGAGCAGAGATTTACAACATGACTCAGGACCGGTGAAATATAAGTGGATACTTCTTTCACAATTTTGGTGGATATATCATCGATACCGGTAGTGCCCGTGTTTATTAGAGCTCTAATTACATCGTTTACCTCTTTAGCATCTGTTGGGCCCATGAACATGGACTTATACGAACAATGAGTAATTGTTTGTTTATATTTTGCTTGTGAATCTAAATTTGTATATTGTGCAGTATCTACATAGTAGTCATTAAACGCTTGTGCCATCGATGCTGGATTTGTGACCGTTTTGTTATTTATATGTAGCTGGCTTATAGTGTCCTTTAGCAGATTCTGTTTTCTTCCATTTATTACGTTCCATGTTGCTTTTGACTTATTTGTGGATTTAAAAATATAGCAATCGTTTTGTGATTTCTGTGTCAATTTTATTATTCTATTATATCTTGCTGAATAGTTTTTAAAATTTATCTTGTCTGTGCGATTTTTCGATAGTCTATACTTCCATAGTAGAGATCGTTTTTGTTTACTACATTTCTTTATTCCTTTTGACATCCACGTTGGCCTTAGTTTAGTTCTAACCTTCTTACGTATAATAGGAAAACACATATCGTAAAACAATTTGAATGTCTCAAAGAATACTGAAAATGCCTCATCACCATTATTTATGTCATATACTTCGCTAAAAGAGAGTTGTTTAATACAATTCCTAAATTTGATTGTATTATCTTTACTATAGTCACGCTGCAAAGAATACCAGTAGTATCAAAGGCCCCCTCTATGTCCAGTGAAATAACTAAGACGAATCCTTTCTCTTTGAGATTATTTCGAACGTATTTCACTAGGTCATACAGGGCGTCATCGGTACCACGCTGGGGCATGAAGCCGTACTGTTTACTGTTGAGCGTTCTGACAGTATGCCATTGAATCCGGCAGATCATGAGTTTTTCAACAATTTTTCCAAGCACCGGAAGCAAACCTATAGGTCTGTAGGACTTTGGATGTGTATAGTCCTCCTTGCCAGGTTTTTTGATTATGATTATATGCGCCGCCTTCCATTCTTCGGTGAGGTGTGCCAGCGACAAGCATTTATTAGCTATCGCCAGAAACACTCCCCCGTCATTGCGTATGGCCTCTATGCATATATCCGCGGATAAACCATCTGATCCCGAGGCTTTCTTGGGATTTAGAGTCTTGAGTACAGTATCTAATTCTGCTGCCGTGAATGGTGGATCATCCGCAGATAAATCTATCAAATTCTCTGCGTTCCGGTCTTGTACTTGTTCGCGTATAACTGTGTGAGATTGTTTGTCTGTTTCTACTAAGTCATCAGGGAAGAACGTTTTTGCCAGAAGATCTGCGGATTGGTTTGGACTCAAGGTGTTCCCTTCTCCGTCTCTAAGGAGCATATCCTCCTGCACTCTGGTTGTTCTCCTGATTACCCTGTAGATCCCATCCCACATACTCTCTCTATTTTGTGTTGAGCAAAATTCTTTCCAGCTTTCCGTTTGGGCTTCTCGCGCTCTACTTGCGTAATTGGCCTTGGCTTCTTGGTATTCTTTGACAACTTCCTTTATTCTAGTTGGGGCAGCATTCCTTATCCTCCGTTTCTTACGAAGGACATCTCTCTTGATGTCATCGAGAGTTTTCGACCACCAGGGAGGTGTGACTTTCCCTTTCCGTGTACTTGGTGTTGGAATGGTTTTCTCGCATGCCGCTATGATTTTGTCCAGATCCTCCCGGGTTTTTACCTTCGAGACTGTTTCAGGCGTTATATTCTGTGTTGCTAGGATAGACTTGAAATGAGTCCCAAAGTCCAACCAGTTAGCTTTCTTAGTATTGTATCTACGTGTCGTCGAGGGCTTGAGGGTTTCAAGACGCTCTTCTAATCGTAGATCGAAAGTGATAGCGTTATGGTCAGATGTTGTTATGCTTCGGTCCACTCTCCAGTTGTCTATCTTTCCCAGCAGTGGCAAGCCACAAGCTGTTACGTCTACAACGCTTTTATAAAGCTTATCTCCCCTATATATCTCGAATGTCGGTGTATCTCCCACGTTGAGGATGTGAAGATCCATGTCGGTTAAAAAGGTGTTATAAGCCGCACCTCTCTCGTTCTCCGAGCTGCTGCCCCACCAATGGCTCCATGCATTGACATCCCCTCCGACGATTATATTATTTGTTGACAGTTTTTCGCATACTGCTTTGGTGCGTTCCATATATGGCTCTATATGTTGGTCTCCCTCATAGTATACCGAAACTATTCATAGTCGCAGGTTGCCCGTCACCAGGAGGACAGCCGCTTCCGTCTCGGTGACCAGCTGTGGATTATGCAAAACCTCCAGCTGCCCCCCGAATACGATTACTGCTGCTTTCACCGGTTTTGTGCGGTTAAGGGTGCACTGGATGACTTTTGTGCCCGGGTTTTCTTTCATGGTGCCGCTTGTACCCACATAAGGTTCTTGAACCAGTGCAATTGAAATTCCCTTTTCCTTTGCAGCCTGGAGCATTTCGGCTGTAGCCAGTTTGCTTTTGTGCAGATTGGCTTGGATGATTTTCAGCCTTTTATCATCGGTTTTTGGAGGGGATGAGCTATTATATGTCTGATTGCCCTTAGCAGTATGATACTCATGACCGCGGTATTGCGTCCCATTTTTGCTTTTCCGGACATTCGTTGCTAAATGCATTATGATCCAGGTCGGAGCTGGTCCCTTGAGCTTTCTTGCAATTTATGCAGGTTGGGCGTTTGCCAGCTAGCCTGTGAGAGCATTTCTCCCAGGAGTGGACTCCTCCGCAGAAACTGCAGAGTTCTTCCTTTTCCCGGCAGATCGCCTTTGTATGGCCAAAGCCCAAACACTTTGTGCACTGTACCAACGGGGATTGGTCCTCTACCGGTCTTCGTTGAAGTCCGATGTACACCTTTCCTTCCCCTAGGAAGCGTTTGTGCAGTATGGGGGACAACTCTATGTCGGAATGATAGTTCAGAACGTCTTTAATTTTCACCAGAGGGTTTGTCGTTTTAGCCACTTCCACAATTAGATTTTTATTCGTTTTTACCCGATCCTTGATTAGTTCAAGATCCTCTTTCGTTCCGCAACTCAGAATGACTTTTTGGTTTCTTGCCTTTCTCACTCTCTCCACTCTAGCTCCCGTCTTTCTGGAATCTAGTATCTCCCTTATGGTTTCCACTACCTTCTCGCCAGTTTTACCTGGGTCTGTTGAGGAAACGATAAGGGTATGATTTGGCTTGAGTGATGGTGGTTGAGGAGGTTTGGCTGCAACCTGAGCGTAAGTGACATCCTGCCTTGCTTTCTGTGACTTTTCCAGTAGCGCGATCTCAGCTCCCAGACTTAACGTTGGTGGGGGGGTTTTCTCTCGCAGCTCACGCATAGTTTTTAGCTCTGATGTCACTGCCTCTAAACGTTCGGTTATTGGCTGGAGGTGTTCAGACATATCGATGTTTTGTTCCGCTGGTGAGCTTGGGGTCGCACAATTTCCGAGTTTTTCCGTGATTTGATCGAGTGCACTTTTCATTTGTTCCGCTAAGGTCGATTCGTCTCCGGCTGGGGCGGGATGGCTGGAAGGTAGATTTTTCAAAATTTGAAGTGTTTCAGCGCTCGTTTCTAGGACGCAGTTAGAACCGCCTTTGAGCTTTTCGGTATCTCTCCTGAGCTCATCCATCTGCGCTGAGAGCATACCCACATTTGTCGACAGCACCTTTATGTTGTCTTGAAGAGAGATAAGTTCTGTGTTCCCTCTGTTTTCGTTTATGCTGTCGGTGATTTCCTTTATGTGCGCTCCCATCGTCAGCAGAGACCGTTCCATTTCTGCGATCTGCCTGTGTGGCTCTCTGGTCTCGTACCCCAGCCAGCCTCGCACCGCCCGGGTTTCCTCTAGTCCTGCCATAATGTCGGTCCGTGCACCGCTCAATTCAGCTGACAGTTTGTTTGTGAGTTCTGCGATTACCTTGCTGTGGGCTCGCTCCACTCTTACTAGTTCTTTTGCGTGCCGTGATCGCTCAGCTTCTAAATTGAATCGGTGTCTAGACCGAGAGTCCGACAAGGCCAAGACCGTCTCGTACATAGAAGTCAAAGTCAAAGTCAAAATTCTTTATTCTGTGGGCCCTCGCGGGCACTTAGACACGTCTTTTACAATTAGGTATATTTTTTATCTACCAGCATTTCGGAATGACCATTGACGAGAAGAAATATAGACTTAGACAAATATAGACATAGACTGCAGGCATTCATGAACCGTAGCCTTGAACTTTCGATTCATGTTCGCCGCAGCTTCCAATGCATCTTTACCCTTCTGCAGCATCTCATTCGCGTGTTTCGTCGCCATGTCCATCTCAACACCACGTCGTTTGGCAATTGTGTTAAACAGGCTGACTCTTCCCGTCTCTGGCATATCCGAGAGAAGTGACTCCTGTGCCGAGCAAACTGACGATTCATCGTCAGACTCAATCGGTCGAGGTGGTATCTCAACCTGTTTCCAGGCTGCGATCTTATCCTCGACCGCTTGAGCCAATCCAGACTCAGGAATCATCGACTTCTCTGAATCTTCGCTCAGTGAGGTTCTTGCCACTGATGATTTTGTCAGTACTTGTTCGCGCAGAGATCGAGTTAGCCCTTTTTGGGATTGAGGGCGCGGCGCCGATGTTTTAGACGCAGCGGAGACGGTTTCCATGACTTTTTGACTTTTGTTTGAAGCAGACATTCTATGCTGGGTCTTTTCGTTCGTAAACAAAAACAAATAAATGTGACAATAAGTTCAAATAAAAAGTGAAATAAAAGAAAAAGAGGAAAATTCAATCACTGATAAATATAGGGGATTAAAACTATTTAACTAAATTTAATAGTTTCCGATGTTTACACCCGATGTAATTTCTCCCGGAGCAATCGTGACGTCACTGGGGGTTGGGTGTATGGTGGTCGAAACTGTAGGTGCTAATTTTGGTTGTAATGAAGTGCTTCCCTGTTGCCAGTCCTCGCCTAAAAAGTGCTCGTTCCGTTGGGGTGATAGATTTTACAGGTTCAAGGACAGTTGAATAGCGTCTCAGTTTTCTGTCCGTATCCGATCATCGGTTAGCGACGCGTGTGTGCGTCACTGTACGTGACTATGTCGTTTCGGCGTGGAATGTAGAGGTACGTGCCGTCCGCGCCGTTTGTGATGAATGCTGGGTGGACCAATGTATGACGGTTTTCCAACTTTTGGGGACTCGTTACTCCCGTAGACTTTATCGTACCTCTGATACCTTTACACCACTGGATAGATCTCTTTGGTGGCAATACAACGGTGTTTTTGAATTTTTGATCGGACAATCACACTGACCGTTATGGATGGTTAAAATTTTGAGTCCTGCTGTTCCCGAACCTGCGACCGGATCGCTTCACAAACACTAATCCTGACGAATCAGACACTTACGATGCACTTCACCACTTTTGATTTATTAATTATAAAGTTTAACTATTTTTACTGATTTTTTTTTTTTGATAGGAGAATACATAATCACTTCATACAAATTGCACGTCGCTCTGACAAAAAAAAAAAAAAAATCAGTGTGAATATATCGAAATATGACCAAATATTGAACAAACTAAGAATAGTATTCTGTTCGGAATAAGAATTTATATTATTAACTAGCTGGCCTTTTCGCTTGCGGATTCCATCGCAGACAAACAACGTGACACGAAATTTTTGTATATTAAGATTAATGAAATAAAAAATCCGCAGCGGCTTCTGCAGAATGCCTCAAACGACGCAAATATTGACCAGCTCGTTGGTCGAATGGTTAGCAATGGCCACTTTGACTCCGAGTTCGCGAGTTCGATCCCACAAGGACAAGGCAAACATTTGTGTGCATGAACATGTCTGTTTGGCCTTGGTCTGGACGTTTCTATGTATCATAAGTATGTATTTACAAAAAAAAATGTATTTAAGTACATTTATCAGTTGTCTAGTACCCATAACACAAGCTTTGCGCTTAATTTGGGACTAGATAGCGCTGTGTAAATATTTATTTATTTATTTATTATTTAAATATAGTAATTTAAGCAACAGCTACATGTTTGAGCCGTTTGGGGTAGAGACCTTGAGCTCGTGGTGCCCGTCAGCCCCCAATTATTTAGAGACATTTCTCAAAAATTGGTCGACACGTCCTGTAACCAGAAGGCTGGTCATTACCTTGTTCAGAGAATTAGTATCGCTATCCAGCGAGGTAATGCTGCCAGTCTTCTGGGGACACGGCCGAAAGACAACGATCTTGGGGATATTATTGACGAGATCATCATCAGGTCCATTTATCAAACAATAGGTCGTTTATCAATAGGTCGAATAGCAAACAAGCATATGCGCCACCTGATGTGAAGCACTATAAACGTTTGCAACATGATCATTCGCGCTGCCACCCCTGCTGCCAACGCCGCAGCTACTTCCATCCTGGTGACCTCACTCACTGATTATAATTATGGACAAAAAACCATTTCCTTTCCTATATCTGAAAATTCCTTTGTGCTGAAGAATTCTCTGTAAAATATAAAAACCCCGGATCCCTTCACCATCGATCCGTGAAGGCTGTGGAGCTCATTAGAGCAGCTTAACGAACCGACCGGACCCGGCTTACTGCTCGTGCTTACTTTCATACATGCCTATTTACAGTTTTTACTGAAGCTTCTTGCATTGTTTTGTTCATCATCATCATCATTATCAGCCTGTACATAACCAATTCTGGCAAGTTGGTCTAAACATGTATTTAAAATAATTATAATGCAACTTTTTCTTAATTTAGTCAGCTTGTAAACACCACGTCACCAAAAAATTTATGTGAAGCGGTTACCGTAGCCATATTAACGCTCGCAACATAAAATATCGCTCGCGCGCCGCCACCCCCGCTGCCATCGCAGCATCTCCTTCCTTTCTGGTCACCTCACTCACTCGCAGGAACACAACAGCCCTCAAGGGAACCGTTATTTGGCTGCGGTATTCTGTGAGGTGGAGGTACATTCCCCAGTCGGGTAGCTTACAATTACGCTCTTACGCTCCCTACCTCTCTTTTCGCCAGAGCTTCGTCGAAAAAATTTGCACTAAGCACTCAGAGAGGCAATTCCTCATATTTAAAATGTACTCAAAATTCAGTTTCGATCTAGTCTCGATCTCACAAATGGTATTCTCGAAACACGATACTAAATTTCAAAGTTCAATTTGAAGTGTGATTATGAATGGGGATGTTTGATATTTTTTCTGACATTACATGTCGCTAAGTAGGCGTCGGGTCCAGATTGTCAAAATGTACTGAATTGTTTGACAATGAAACTTTAAGACGACAAGGCAACATAAGACGTTAACAAGACATTTGACAAGATGATATGAATTGGCAAATGATTGGACCCTAGACTACAGTGCTGCCGAAATACCCTCATTGTGACCGAAAATTAAACAACTAAGAATAATTAAGCTAACAATAAAAATTTACATTCGACAGTCAATCAAATCAAGTATATATTTTACATTCAATTCATAATACAATCTCGATTCGGTCAACGTTCATTCTACGATCGTAAAATAATTACGAGAATTGACTTTATGGTCTTCAGCGGGGAATCGAACCCCGGTCTCCCGAGTGACAGGAATACTGACTACTATACTACCAAAGATACTAGTTACTCGCGTAGCTACACTCTTCAGGCTTTAACTGAAAATCAGTGTACTGTTGCTTATTGTAGCTTACCACACTGAGTTAGGGCCTTTTTGCACAGCAGGCCCCTTACCACAGCCCTTACCACCAACTCTTATTGCGATTCAATGACTGAATAGAATGTTTATTCATACCAATGAATAAGCGACTCTATGCAATTTGAAATAGAGTCGCTTATTCATTGGTATGAATAAGCATTCTATTCAGTTATTCAATCGCAATAAGAGTTGGTGGTAAGGGTGCTGCAGCCTGCAGCCCACGTACATGCATTTCCACAGTTTGGAGTCTTAATGTGTCAGCTAGATAGGTACATTGTGTTTATTCAGGAGTCGTATATGTAACATGCAATTTAGTGTACTGTAGGGTTATACCACAGTATAAGCCCAGTATAAGTAATAGTACAATAGTACTAACGTAGTTATACTATAAAATTTTAATTGTATTAATGACGAGCTCGGTGGTTGAATGGTTAGCAATGGCCACTTTGACTCCGAGGTCGCGGGTTCGATTCCCGCACAAGACAAACATTTGTGTGCATGAACATGCATGTTTGTCTTGAGCTGGATGTTTCCTATGTATTATAAGTATGTATTTACAAAAAAAAATGTATTTAAGTACATTTATCAGTTGTCTAGTATCCATAACACAAGCTTTGCGCTTAATTTGGGACTAGATAGCGCTGTGTAAATTGTCCAGAAATATTTATTTATTATTATTTCTCTTGGACTCACAGGTCAAGCCCGGTCATTTGATAGGCGTGCGCAGGGATATAGATCCAACGCGTAAAGGCCCCTTTGAGAAGTTTGATGTAATGTTGTACACCCGCCGTGACCCGCTCCAGGATATGTCAATGGAACGACATATCCATGAGCAGGTCTCGGCAGGCGTTGAGATTATTGCAAAGTGTGATAGAAAATGACGTCTGCCATAACTGCTTTTATGGCTAGTTATTTGCGGCAGGCGGTGGCTTGCCACTCACTAGATGGGCCCCCGAAATGCCAGGAAAACGGCCGGGGGCAACACCGGTGTGAGTGACTCAAGGACGTTGAGAGGTGTGTTGCGCTTTCTCCGAAGTTACTCGAGGCCCTTTAACACTTCCACCCCTGGAGCATATAGCTCTAGCGGCTCTAGCCAGAGCTGAGAGTCCTGCGGGCCTTCTTGTGTTTACACTCCGACCGATGAAGACACGTCGGAGACGAAGTCTCTGACCGACTCTCTGGAGACTCGCGTCCGTGATGTCACTACTCACACAACAGCTCGCCACAAGCTGCCCTGCGGACTTATTATTATTTCTTTTTTTATTATTATTTATTATTAACCAATCTCAGTGTGTAAATGTTAGGTACTTGCCTAGTGGTTGTGTAGCTGTATATATTGAAATGTGTATGATGTGTTGTGTGTTGTGGTGTGCAAATAAAATGATATTACCTATCTATCTATCTAAAAGAAACAACATATTGAACGTCTTACCAACCAACCACTCGCTTCTGGGTTGCTTAACACTGTCAACGTGGTGAAGAGGCTAAAACGAATCCACGTGCTTTGAGGGGACAGTAAGACATTGGACAATACTGCTCTATACTGAAGGCCAATTCTCGTAATTTTTCTACGAACGCAAGATTGAATTGTGAATTGACTAAAATTACATACTTGATTTCATTAATTAATTATTATCAATTCTTGTTGTTGGCAAAGTAACATTCTTAGTTTGTTTAATTTTCACTCATATTTCGATATAATCCCGCTTAAATTTAATTTTGAAGTTACATATTGTGTTACGAGAATACCAAATGTGACATTTGTGAGATCGAGACTGGATCGGAACTGAATTTTGACTACATTTTAATTACGAGAATTGCCCTCAGATCTACACATCTGCCAAGTCACACAACTCATCTGATTATAGTCTGGCGACTGATTGCACATGTTACCACAAAAAAAAAACATCTATCTAACGATTTTACATAGTAAACACAATATTACCATAATGTACTCCTACGGCACAGCCTAAGAGTAATTAACTAAATTTAGCATAGCGACGCCGAGGGTCTCCAAGTATGCACGCTAAATTAATTTCACCGGTAAATTATGCAAAAAGCGCTTACAATATTATGAGCAAATATTTCGCTATTAGCAGACACTGAGTGGCTGTGGAGTTCTCGACCTAATGGAGTTCTTCCGTCCCACTCATTAATGTATTGAATTTGTAATTTACAAGCGGATATCTCCAGCTTCGACTGGGTATCCCGCTATTCTGTGAGAATTCTTAATAAACTTTCATTCGCCTGTCCGCAAGGGGGAGATTTTATAAAAAATATTCTTAAACAAAATGAATTAAGTTTCATACGAAGTTCACCTGCACGTGGTGCACCCTGCTTACTGACAAACGTGGCTCTGGCGAAAAGCGATGCACCTCTCATAGCGTATTTTGTAAGCAGCCCCTCTGAGGAAATACCTGCACCTCACAGAATACACAGCCAAAACCAATTTCCTTGAGAATTGTTGTGTCCCTGTGAGTGAGCGAGGTCACCAGGAACGGAGGTTGCTACGGCGGTAGTGCGGGTCGCGGCGCGCAAGCGATATTGCGAGCTTTAACATTGCTACGGGAACCGCTTCACATCAGGCATGCCGTATGCTCTTGTGTTTTTTGACGCCCGACGCGCGCGTGTCCCCCCCCCGCTCCCCAGCTGTGCTGGAGGGAGGCGGAAAATCCTCTTCGACACCCCATCAGCCTGGTTGCTATTAGACTGACCTTTCAAGGGCGAATCAGGCTATGACTGACTAAAAACCGCCTGCCTAACTACTTTTAGCCACGATGGCTTTAAAAGTACGAACGGAACGCTAGAGGAGGAAGAGGGGAGAAGGTGTGTCGTCCGCAGAGTACACATCGCGATCGGAAAATCGAGTCGATATATACATATATCTAAAAAAAACTTTCCTCCCTCAAAAAACCAGTCCTATACGTAGTCAGAAAGAAAGCAGGCAGCCTGCGCCGATTTACCAACGCTTATCTGAGCCGGTCTCCGCGGGTCATCGGCGCAGGGAGTAGTGCCGTGTTTTTATACAATGTGCCAGCACCGATAAGCGCCGAATGTCTTGCCAGCTTGCACCTTGTAACTCAATTCAAAGGCGTGCTGTCAGGATTGTTGACAATCCGAAACTGACAGACAGTATGGAACCTTTAAGTCTGAGAAGAGACTTTGCGTCCTTTTATGTTTTTTTTTTTACCGACCGACAAACGAAGCTCTGGCGAAAAGAGAGGTAGGGAGCGTAATTGTAAGCTACTCGACTGGGGAATGTACCTCCACCTCACAGAATACCGCAGCCAAATAACAACTCCCTTGAGGGTTGATGTCTTCCTGCGAGTGAGTGAGGTCACCAGAAAGGAAGGAGATGCTGCGTTGGCAGCTGAGGTGACGGCGCGCGAGCGATATTGATATTATGTTGCGAGCGTTAATATGGCTACGGTAACCGCTTCACATCAGGCGGGTCGTATGCTTGTCTGCCACCCGACGTAGTATAAAAAAAAACATAAAAGGACGCAAAGTCTCTTCTCAGACTTAAAGGTTGTCTGCCACCCGACGTAGTATAAAAAAAAAATTGGTTGCCTGTAAAGTCGGTATACGGGCGAAAGTTTTACGTGACAACGACTTTGAGTGGTAAAATGTTTTCGAGTGGAAGGGACGCATGCCTTTCACTTTTTATGTCTGTCTCTCTCGCTCTTAGAAGGGACGCGTGCCTTTCACTCGCTCTCATTGTAAGCGCATAACGTGAGCCAGTTTCTTGAAGTGTCACCCGGCTAACCAATTTATAAGACGTTGTCACGTCAAAAATGGGAGAGTAGGCCTACGTTCGAAAACGGATGAAGGGCTGTTATAAATAGATAGATTACATATACTGAGCTAAAACTGTGAAGTGTTACCTAACCTATTGCAGAATCATCTAAACGCCTAGTAAATTACCAGAACCAAGGAGAACCAGGAGCCTTACCACAAGCTCTAAACGCAGGAATGGAACCATCATGGTTGCATATTTATCAATGAATTTCATTCATAAATTCGCAACCATGATGGTTCCATTCCTACGTTTAGAGATTGTGGTAAGCCCCAGTAGTAATTCTTTCAAGTTCCGCCTTGTCATATCCGCTTGTTTGAATCTCCGTGATTCATATTTCACAACAAATGTTGGTTCATGCTCGTGTATTTTAGTATTACCTGATGGTAATTTTGTACTGCCAGTGAAAGTATAACAAATTCATCGTCACGTCCGTCCGTGCTCGACCGTCTCTCGAGGGCTGAATGGAGGGAACGTGTGGGTAAACAGTTGAACAAACTGCAAACATTCTAGGAGCTTCAAGATGCTGTTTATGATATAAAATATGAGATGTCTTGAACAAATTATCTTTCATTCTATATTAAACAGACATTACCTATATATGTATATACCTATATATACTCGTACACTCTCAGTGGAAGTCACTGGTGGCTTCCAATGAGTCCATAAGATCCTCGCTTATGTGTTAGGGAACACACAAGCGAGGTTATTATTGTTTTTTGAAGTGAAAACTACTTTGGCGGCGTTGTGCACTTTTTGTGACCGGTATAAAATGTTAAGCTCGCGTCAGGATACGTGGTCTGATCGACAATTCGTAAGACGGAGGGAGAGTAGACTGCCGGCGCGGCGTAGGAGAGGAAGTAATATCCCCCTCTCCTTCTACCGCGCGGCGAAAATGTATGCCTGCTCTTGCTGTTTGTCTTTATTTTTAAGGGAAAACATTTATTCTGAGCACTCCCCTAATCCCCATGCTATAGGCGGCTATCTATATTAACCAGACATACACTCTGGTGGCTTCCAATGAGTCTCATACACGCACTCCCCATCACAAAATCGGCATTCTTATTTTAGTTTTTTTTTTGTTATAGGTATATTTTATGAAACAAAATTGTTGCTGAAGAGCGAGACCCACCCTGCCAAAGGCTTTACAAAAACTTACTAGGAGAGTCCCGGAATTTTTTGTAAAATGAAAATCATGCACTATATGTATAAATAAACATTAAATTAAATTAAGACGAGCTCGGTGGTCGAATGGTTAGCAATGGCCACTTTGACTCCGAGGTCGCGGGTTCGATCCCCGCACAAGGCAAACATTTGTGTGCATGAACATGTCTGCTTGTCTTGGTCTGAGCGTTTCCATGTATTATAAGCAGTGATCGGCGTTGGTAGTGCCATTACGCGGGATTTGTGACCGTTGTTTTAATATGGATATGCCTCCCAAATCCCGGTATTTTCAATAAACAATTTTATTTAACTTTGAATTATTTTCGGACGAAAACATTTGACGAGCTCGGTGGCGTAGCGGTCAATGACGCGACTTCGACACCAACGCTCGTGGGTTCGATTCCCACATAGGACAAACATTTGTGTGCATGAACATGTCTGTTTGTCTTAGTCTGGGTGTTTTCTATGTATAATAAGTATATATTTACAAAAAAAAAAAAAATATTTACGTATGTTTATCAGTTGTTTAGTACCCCATAACACAAGCTTCGCTTACTTTGGGGCTGGATGGCGCTGTCTAATTTGTCTGACAATATTTATTTATTTATTTATTATTTATTTTAGTACTAATTGTATTTTACGTACCTATTTATATGCTTTACCATGCTATTATTTAACATAACTTTTATTTTATTGTTTTTCCTAACTGTTCGTCTGAAGAATTTATTTTTCTAATTTCTATATAATCGAATTTTCACGTATTACACACTTAACGATACAGCGACAACTGAAAAAATATAATGTACTACTAAACTAGATTAAACGTAATCCCGGAATCCCGTGGTCATATCCATATTAACATCAACATTCAAGTCCTTTGACCCCAAATGGCACTACTAACGGCGATAAAAAAAATGTATTTAAGTACATTTATCAGTTCTCTAGTACCCATTTTGGCCTAGATAGCGCTGTGTAAATTATCCAGAAATATTTATTTATTAATTAAATAAATTCTATTAAATATATCCTAGAATGTTTGCTGTTTGTAAAAAAGTATTACACAGATTCGAGTTACACGATAATACCTATGCCTTAAAGTTACGTAGTAAAAACAAACTTTTACTACCAACTCCAAAGTGTACGTTATAGAGAAACAGCGTGCACTTCATGGCTGTATACATGTATAACAAACTACCTGACAAATTGAAAAATATGGACTATAATGAATACAAACAAACGGTTACGCGGATATTGAAAAGTGCTATTATGACATTAAAGATTTATATAGATGACAAAAAATTTTATAATAACAAAATTTTTAATAATTATGACATGAATTACTGTAAATATTGTAGATTAATTTGTAACTTAAAACTATTACTTTATTAATATTTGTATGTTCTTTTTAGAGCAAGAAGTGGTTTGTTCAATGCATAAATTGTAAAACCTATTGTATGTACCTGCTTCTACAAATAAATTATTTCATTAATTTTGATTTAAACTGAATAAGAACAGCACAGATTTGTGACTATCTAAGAGCGAAGCTTCGTTTGAAACGTTATGTGTAATTTCTATATCAATTTATATTCCTTTTCAGGTTTTAGCAGCTCTAGCTGTCTCCCTAGCACCATTCTCTGCTGGACTTGGCAAAGGGTACAGTTCACCAGCTATTGCATCTCTGCAAGGTCCTGGGGCTAATGCAACGAGGAGGGACTTCCAGCTCACTGATCAGCAAGCGTCGTGGCTTGCTTCGTTATCCTTCTTAGGTATGTTTCTTTATTATATCTTTAGTTCGTTATCCATAGAAAGTATTTTTATTTATTTATTTCATCATCATCAGGTTATTTTAGTCTCCACTACAGGAGCACGACTCTCTCTCTCGTCCGTCACAGACAGGAGGATTTGGCCTACACTCCCCTTGGGTTGGGTCCTGGGAGTCTACCGCGCAACGTGAATACGATTACCATTTGGCTAAAATGACACCGTTCGTCCACTAAACGGATATCGTCGCACCGGTGAAACGATGTCCGCCGGTCTTCAATTCCTTTACCAGTGACACGTGTTCGAGGGATCTTTGAATGAATGATATGCTTAGACTTTGACATTTGTAGTTACCGCCGAAAAAACGAATATCGATGGGTGAAGATCCACCGGTAATGAGAACTGTCAGTTGAAACAGTCTACCTTACTGTGGTCGGTTTGAACTGAATATTCGTATTTCTACCAACTTTTGCTAGTTATTACTTATTTTTTGTTTCTATTTGTACAAATATTTTGACCTCCTAAACGAATTAACAAAAAGCGGCTATGTAGTTAATCTATACGATGTAAAAGTAGGAGCGAGAGGTATACCAGCAAAATCTCTCTATAACCTGCTGAAAGACCTTGGCTTGCCCAGAAGTGCAGTAAGTTCTATACTAGAACGAGTATCTAAAGCTGCATTAGCAGGTTTATACCAGATTTGGCAGGGCAGGGAGAGAAACACAAGTGAAGTGAAGGTGAGTGTTGATGTACGTCGGAAAGGGGCCCCTTAAACCTACACCCGTGTCATAAGTCTCGGGATCTACTTGGGGTTTCTCTCTCTGCCACACAATGGACCTGGCACCCGCACGGTGAATCCATGGAAGCTAAGAAGTTCGTCTCTCTTTAAACCCTTCTACTATAGTGTATTGTGTGTGTGGGCAACTAATAAAACCCATGACAGGAAACTGGATACTTGCCAGAACGCTATGGAAAGGAGCATGATGGGAAAAAAGCTATCAGATAGAATCAGGAACTCAACCATAATAGAACAAACGAAAAGAACAAACAACGTTACAGTAATAATAAGAAAACTAAAATGGAAATGGGCAGGCCATACCATTAGAGGTAAAGACAAATGGTCAAAGACAATAATGCACTGGTTTACTGGACACAGGAAAAGGAAAAGAGGCAGGCCATTTCGAAGATGAAATAAGGGTTACAGCAGGTGTAGGCTGGACAACAACGGCAATGGATAGACAAAAATGGAAAAAGTTGGGGGAGGCCTTTGCCTATAAAAGGCAAACAGGCATGGTTATCGATGGAAAAAAACAAGTGGACTTGATACTGCCAATTTAAATGGAAACATGCAACAAATGTGTTGAAGAAGTTATTTTTATTTTTATTTCATGTAATATGTCTGAATAAAGGCTTTTATTATTACTATAGTGTGTTAGTGCAATATTGAATGTTTGTGTCTTGTAATCTGTGTTTTACACGAACTATGGCGTTAGCGGCATTATCTGCTGCAGCGGAAGAGGAACGGCTCAAGAAGCTCGAGACCTTAGAGCGCAGGATGCTACGTGATAGCAGCTAGCCTATGCTCTTGTCAGAGAGCAGTTTTATTGATAATTTTAGGTTATCAAAGTCGCATTTTCTGACTTTGTGCAACGATTTGGCTCCGTTTTTGTCAACGGCCCAACGCTCATCAGCAGTGCACCCAGAAATCAAAGTAGGTTGATTTATCACGAGAGCTATAAAAAACCTGATGGTCGATGGAAAGTAATCACTGTAGCCTATAGTAATACAAAACAGCGAGCTTCTATTTTTTTTTATACTACTTCGGGTGGCAGACAAGCATACGGCCCGCCTGATGTGAAGCGGTTATCGTAGCCATATTAACGATTGCAACATAAAGTATTGCTTGCGCGCCGCCACCCACGCTGCCAACTCAGTATCTCCTTCCTTTTTTTCTGGTGACCTCACTCACTCACAGGAACACAACAACCCTCAAGGGAATTGTTATTTGGCTGCGGTATTCTGTGAGGTGGAGGTACATTCCCCAGTCGGGTAGCTTACAATTACGCTCCCTACCTCTCTTTTCGCCAGAGCTTCGTTTGTCAGTCAGCAGGGTGCACCACGTGCAAGTGAAGTTGGCTTTGGTTCGAAGATCTTGATGAACACCCCAAAACGGCACGGTCGCAAACACTATAATTTAAATAACTCAAGGAAAATAAATAGTTCGTTCGTAATAACATACATTTATAAAGAATTAAATCATTTATTTAACAGTAAGTACATATATAAAAACAAGAATGTACGTAAATCACAGAGTTAGTTTTAAACCACAGCATAAGTTATAATAGTACTACAAACAGTATGGCGACCCCACCTCGAGTCGAATGTGGAACTGCGCCGCGTATTAATAAAAATTCGTTCGTAGTATATAATCTATCCTCAACTAAACTTAAATGGTAAAATGATTTATTTCTTATTTTTAATCAATACAATTAAACTATTTGTTTTTAAATTATTTTTTTCCAGTTTTAACAACGAATTTTACACATTATATCAATGTAATCGTTGATTTGACAGGTCAACATTTTTGGATTTTTATATTCCACAATTTTTATAGATAACTAATAATAATAATAAAATAATAAAATGTTTTATTTTCTCACTAATCAATACAAACACAATCTGTACGTGCAATTAAACAATCAGGTAAATACACCAATGCGACAATAAACATTGGTAGTATCGACTGCGTGAGACTGGAGCCTATGAACTAGGCATAAGCCTGTATCTCAGCGCACCAGTGCTCACCTCTCGGTCAAGACGGAACAATTTACATACCATACATAAATCACGGAACTTTAAGTATAGACAGGCACTATAAAATATAAGATACGTACATATAGCAGTTTGCAAAACAAATCAAAGGGAAGAAAGAACTGACATTAGATTGTACAATAACCAATTACAAAATGTGTGAAATATTTGTTGTATCAGGGTAACTGTATTTAATGCAGTCTCATAATCACAATCATTCAAAATAAACGTTTAGAGATATTTATTAATACAATATTATCAAAAGTATAACATCTTACGTTACAGCGCAAGGTGCATATGCAGTCAACCCTAAGGCTTCTTCACACACATTTGCACAAATGCAGACGCGGTCTGTTTCTTGTATGGAGTGACCGGGGTGTGTGTGTGTTACAACATACGTTTGCACCCATCTCCGTTTTTATTTCAAAATTAATGTATTTATTAACAATTCGTATTATGCTAAACAACATTCTAAGCTGACGATAAACATACATTTCAGAATGACAATTGTATCTTTTTTATTACAAATATAATACGCTCAATTTACATAAAATAATTAGAGGAATTCCTCTGTCATGTATGCTTATAAAATACTAAAATAAATAAAAAAGGTAAATTGCGATTTATAAACTAAAATAGGTAAACAAACTACTTGGGCACGCTGTCACAGTACTACGTATAGTACGAATCACAAGTTAAAGGATTGGCGAACTTGCGGCCGCGGACTTGCGAAGGCGTTCACCAGTCGCTGCAACATTTGGTTGTTGGCAACAGCAGCATCTGCGAGGTCTTCGGCGGCTACAGCTAGCCGCTCCAGTGTCGAAGCAGTAGCTTGAGCTACCCTGTTGTTCTCATCGGCTGCTGTTGCTAACCGGTCAATTGCATTCGCCAATCTATTTTCATCCTTCCGGGGCACCAACATTAAAACGGTTGCCTGAAAAAAAAAAGTTAAATTGTATAAACTTTATTGGTGCATCCTGAAACATAACACATACCGTTGTATATTTTTTCATTAGTATTGAAGTAATGATGACATTTGGCCTACCCTCTCCTTCCCCGGTGTATTTTTGAAATAATGTATTGTATGATAATAATATGCCTTGTTACATCAGATAGTCAGTGCTGTCATATTGGTGGTGTTATAGGGAATGAACCAAAGTAGAAATTATTGTTATAAGATTATTAGCACATAAACAAAGACAGGAAGAAAGTAACAAAAACATGCGTAAGCCTTGTTATACCATAACCCTGGCAGTCATTAATAGATGTAACTTGTCAGTATTTTTAGTTTTGACTAGATACATACCTATAGTAGGTACAGACACTTATAAGAGATACGTATGAACTGCCTAATGACATGGATTAAACCATTTCAATAGGTAGTCCACCTATTGTTTTGTAGGTATACCTACAGTATCAAACACAAATTATTTACTAAGATATCTGTACGTCTGATTCTCGGCTCCTGATTATATATCTCTTTTGTTGACTGTATGTTGTTTACATAATGCAAATTCATAACAAAACATCAGAAAAGTACTTACGTCTCTCCATTTTATGGGGGGTTTGGTGGTTCCAGACCCCACCGCGTTCAGCCTAGCTGCAAGTGACACCCACTTGTCGTTTGGACAAGGGTGCCGCATGCGAGGAAACACGCCCAGTTGCCAGCGCAGGATTCGCGTGCATATAATCCAAGAGCAAACGCTCTTGGGCATTTGATACAACCATAAACGCTGGCATCTAGAAAAATATAAGTCGACCGTAGTCAGTCACTTGTACACTTCACCTCTTATGTTATTTAATTACAGATAGATGTTTAAAAAAAGCCGTGAAATATCACCTTCTTCAAATAATTTCAAATAAAAATAAGAATTTAAATGTAGGTTATGTAAACAAAGACACACAGTCTAAAAATACTTCGTTTACCACAGATTATAAATTATACCCCACTACATTGTAGTTTTGCGTTTAGTTGTGTTTAATTTGTTTTATTTTTTTTATCAAAGTAATAATCACAATTTAAAATAATAATTTACAGTAAAAATAAAAACTATATTTTCTTAAAAATTATATATTATAGGTATTCCTCAAATTCTAGACAAGCTACAACATTATTACGAAACGCAGGTCTTAAAACTAGATAAATCATTCGTTTAAGAACTGTCCGCACTAATACGTCTAGAATTTTGTCTATGGCGATACCCAGTGATTACCACCCAGTTGTCCAACGTTTCCCCGGTACCAATTGGATGAAATTCCATGGGTGGGAATGGACATAAATACCAAGAAATTGAATGAAATTCACTGATTTCCCCGGTAGGCCCCCTGATCGATGTTTTATAATGTATTTCCCTTAGTCGCCTTGTACGACATCCACGGGAATAGACGGAGTGATTCTATTCTAGTGTGCCGGAAACCACACGGCCAATTTATTTATTATTATATATTTATTTATTTAACAAACCTTATTGACCACAATAAACTGGTACAATAGGCGGCCTTAATTCTAATTGTATTCTCTACCACATACCGCTCCAAACAGACCGGTGTCGGTTACGGTAATAGTGCCGCGAGTTCAATGGTTTTTTTTTTTCCATTTTCAAAAAATGCCTGACGCGCCTAAAGTAGTTTTCACTTCAAAAAAACCTCGTCAGCGTGGTCATTATTTTAATAAAATCTTATTTTTCCCATTGAAATAAGATTTATTTCAATGGGAAAAAATAAGGTCACTCTCCAGACATTGTTAATCCAATGGTTGTTTCGACGTGAAAGAAAGACAAACCAACACTTTCCCTTAATTAATCCATTGGTTCCTTTCGACATGAAGGAAGGACAAACAAACATACATTCACATTTATAATATTAAGTATGGATATGGATGGCTGTGAGCGAAACCCACAACATTCTACCCTTGCGAAGTCCCAGGGCTCCATTATCCACACTTAAGGTTGTCATCTCTAAAAGCTAGCAACCAGGGCAAGATGCGTTCTTAAATCCCGGACATGTCATCAGTGATTTTCAGCAAAATTTATTGAGCTTATAAATTCATCCGGTCGTTCTGTCTGTCCGTCCGTTGCCATGAAACTCAAAATTTCGAAATTCTGACTTCGGATTCCTGTTCGTGTAGAGCATCAAAAAGTAGTAATGTAAAGTGACCTTGATTTTCCGAAAAAAGTCGTTCTGTCTGTCCGTCCGTTGCCATGAAACTCAAAATTTCGAAATTCTGACTTCGGATTCGTCTAGAGCATCAAAAAGTGGTAATGTAAAGTGGCCTTAGTTTAGTTAGATTTCAAAAAAAAAAAAACGCTATGGTGGCGCATGCTGCGCGTCTGATGTTTTATACTAGTACTATTCTTTAATCTGTGACAAGCGGATGGTAGGGTAGGTACAATGGAGCGGGTGGTAGTGATTTAAAACTTTTAACCCAGGACTATAAATGATACCCAGCCCGGACGCTCAGAGGACGCCCTCCAAACTAGGACAAATCCGGGAAAACCCGGATGGCAACCCTATTTACACTGTGACTCCGCGAGACACACTTTGAGTAACTCTGATATACTAAAGGAGTTCAATTATCTAAACGTTATAACTCCGTTGAAATTCATAAGTACTGGAACGTTTATTTGCACAAGTGGTCAAATCTCCTAACCATATGTGTAAATTAAAGTCTTCGCAATTGTATTTGTCAATTTC
Organism: Hypsopygia costalis; assembly: GCA_937001555.2. Classification (NCBI taxonomy): domain Eukaryota; kingdom Metazoa; phylum Arthropoda; class Insecta; order Lepidoptera; family Pyralidae; genus Hypsopygia; species Hypsopygia costalis. The sequence goes on along the minus strand of OW443349.2, from coordinate 16,712,867 downwards.
GTTATCGAAACAACGGCGTCGGTGGTGTAATGGTCAGCATAGTTGCCTTCCAAGCAGTTCGATTCCCGGCCGACGCACACTTTTAACAACTTTAAAAAACTAATTAGCCGACAATTTTAAACACATTATTGAGTTAAGTATTGATATTTGAACCACTCCATCACAAGCGTTGGTGGTGTAATGGTCAGCATAGTTGCCTTCCAAGCAGTTGATCCGGGTTCGATTCCCGGCCGACGCACACTTTTAACTACAATAAAAAATTGATTAACTACCAATTTTACACACATTATTGAGTTAGGTATGATATTTGAACCACTCCGTCACAAGCGTTGGTGGTGTAATGGTCAGCATAGTTGCCTTCCAAGCAGTTGATCCAGGTTCGAATCCCGGCCGACGCACACTTTTAACAACTTTAAAAAACTAATTAGCCGACAATTTTAAACACATTATTGAGTTAAGTATTGATATTTGAACCACTCCATCACAAGCGTTGGTGGTGTAATGGTCAGCATAGTTGCCTTCCAAGCAGTTGATCCGGGTTCGATTCCCGGCCGACGCACACTTTTAACTACAATAAAAAATTGATTAACTACCAATTTTACACACATTATTGAGTTAGGTATGATATTTGAACCACTCCGTCACAAGCGTTGGTGGTGTAATGGTCAGCATAGTTGCCTTCCAAGCAGTTGATCCGGGTTCGATTCCCGGCTGACGCACACTTTTAACAAGTATAAAGAAATAATTAGCCACAAATTTTAATCATATTGTTCAGTTAGGTATGATATTTGAACCACTACATTACAAGCGTTGGTGGTGTAATGGTCAGCATAGTTGCCTTCCAAGCAGTTGATCCGGGTTCGATTCCCGGCCGACGCACACTTTTAACAAGTATAAAAAAATAATTAGCCACAAATTTTAAACAGATTGTTGAGTTAGGTATGATATTTGAACCACTCTATCACAAGCGTTGGTGGTGTAATGGTCAGCATAGTTGCCTTCCAAGCAGTTGATCCGGGTTCGATTCCCGGCCGACGCACACTTTTAACAAGTATAAAAAAATAATTACCCACAAATTTTAAACAGATTGTTGAGTTAGATGATAATTGAACCACTCCATCACAAGCGTTGGTGGTGTAATGGTCAGCATAGTTGCCTTCCAAGCAGTTGATCCGTGTTCGATTCCCGGCCGACGCACACTTTTAACTACAATAAAAAATTAATTAACTACCAATTTTAAACACATTATTGAGTTAGGTATAATAGTTGAACCACTCTGTCACAGCGTTGGTGGTGTAATGGTTAGCATAGTTGCCTTCCAAGCAGTTGATCCGGGATTGATTCCCGGCCGACGCACACTTCTAACAACTAAAAAAAAATAATTAGCCCACAGTTTTATACACATTATATCTTATCTCTGCATCACCCTAAGGTCGACTGGTAGAGAATGCTTTGTATAGACTAGATGGCGTTTTGTAAATTGTCCAGAAATATTTGTTTATTTATTTTTATTTTATTTTATTTAAAACATAGAAATTAATCAATATGTTACAGTTACAATATACTACAGTACCACTCTGTTACGAGCATCGGAGGTGTAATGGTCAGCATAGTTGCTTACCAAGCAGTTGATCCGGATTCGATTCCCGACCGGACGCACGTATTCTTTGACATTATTTATGATGACATGACATTAGCTAATAGCCTTGTATTAAAGCCTCACGTAATTATAGTAAAACATGATTTTTACTGTCATTCCAATCATTTACAGTACACAGATTTTATCAAGTCACGCGACAGTAAAGTGCATTACCTAGCGGGTGAATCAATGATTTAAAAAGGGTAACATATATATTACCCTGGGCTACTATTATAGTAACTAACTATATCATATACTGATAATTGGCAGTCTACCACAGTACACCTTTTTACGATTGAGGAGCTCGGTGACATCGTTGCATGTTTTAGTCTATTTATTTATTTAATAAGTTACACCAACAGGTTACATTCAATATAAGTAATTGTACAAATCTGGGCCCAACATGTAACCCAATACAGGAAATTAACAAATAACAGTCTAAACGAACACGCAAGTTAAGCAATATAATAAATAAATATTTCTGGACACACGGCTAACTAAGCAACCCAACTAATTGCTTAGTTGGGTTGCTTAGTTAGCCGTGTGTCCAGAAATTTATTTATTTATTTATCAACATCAACATACAGCTATCATTACAGGCAATACCTAATGCGACAGTGTAGAATTTTTTTAAATTAAATTACATAAATACAAAATCGTAAAGTAAGTCAAATATCCAATATCAAAATAAGAGCAATATGATCATGATACAAATATGCAATAGTATTATGTCACTTGTAACAATAAATTCGGAATACAAGAATTATTACATTAGAACTAATGAGTAAATGTCAATTATAAAATGTCAAAAATAAAATATCAAATAAAATGTCAAAAATAAAATATTTGCTTTTACTATGTTAATAAATAACTAAGTTAATTTAGCTTGTACTATGGGTACTAGATAACTGATATAATATTTAAATATATATATTTTTTAAATACATACATACATATAATACATAGAAAAGACCAAGACAAATAGACATGTGTTCATGCATACAAATATTTGTCTTGTGAGGGGATCGAAGCCGCGACCTTGGAGTCAAGTGGCCATTGCTAACCATTCGGCCACCCAGCTCGTCAATATCGACCATAGCCTGTCCACGAATGGATATTTATCTCGAACATATCCGTGCTTCGGACGGCACGTTAGGCCGTCAATCTCGGCTGTTGTCATTATAGATGACAGTCGTTAACTCAAGTGGCCTTTAGGCGGCTTGAAAACGCTGGTCTCCGCCAACCCGCAGTCGAGCAGCGTGTTGGAGCTCTAAATAGAGTAGATAGATACAGAGAAAATATATTTCCAGGTGCTCTATTCGGTGGAATGGCAGGGGGAGCAGCAATGAGGCATGGTCGACGCCGAGTGCTCTCCCTGGCCGCCGCGCCATGCAGCCTGTCCTGGCTGCTGACGGTCCTAGCAACTTCTGTCAGGATGATGTGCATCACCGTTTTCCTCGGAGGATTCTGCTGTTCCATTCTGACGATGCTTTCGCAGGTACGTGTCTGATATTATGGTAACACAGTAGGTATTGAGGATTTATTTAATTTAACTATGTTGACCACATAGGGTACCACGTTGTCATTAGCTGTCATCCCGCTCGCGGGGAGTTCAAGTAAACTGAGCCTTTCCTTTAAGAAGACACGAATACGACTCTAATAAATATACCTAGTTTAAAAAAAATATATATGAAACATAAATTAGTGTGCGACCGAATGTTCGGTTTCGGTGTCGGTCGAGTTTCGGCAAAAAAACGAGTTTCGGTTTAGTTTCGGCGGCAAACCTGCCGAAACTGCGACCGAAACCGAAACTGCATTTGGGAGTTCCCGCGCTGTGCTCGGTCATGTTCGGCGCGGTAAATTCCATCCAAGCGACGAAGACTTTTAATCATGTCGTGACTTGTTTGTGTTTGAAGTGCGTTTTGTTTGTTGTTTGTGAGTTTTCGCGTGATTTGTTTTGAATTCTGTAAGTTTTATCATGTGATATTGTATAACAGTAGGTAGTAAACATCGAAAAATAATTTAGTATAACAAACTAATGCATAGATTATAGTAGAATCAAGTTTAACATAGTTATGTGAATATTTTGTGGTTAATTTAACTCATTCGCTAATGCTATACGTAAACAAACAATAGTTAGGTACTTGGTACTTACTATAGATAGTGCATTAGTGGTGATAATATAAAGATTCGAGTTTCAACGTAATTCAAACGTAGTCAATTTAATAATTATAACCAAGTAGCAATTATAACGTAACGTAATTATAAGAAAAGTACCTACAGTTAGATAATTGTTTCGTAAAAATTTCGGTTTCAGCCGAAACTGAGACCGTTGCCGAAATTCGGTTTCGGTTTCAGTTTCGATCGTAAAAACCAGTTCGGACACTAAAATAAATCAAAAATATGGCACAAAGCTCCCCACAGCTTTTTTCACAATAATACTAATCTTTTTCGTTCTTTTATATTTCTGCCTATATTAAAAAATATTTTTCGTTTTTTAGTTCGATTGGTTAAAGCGTGTTTTTTGTTTTGTTTTTTACTACATTTATTTTCCACTTTTTAGTTTGATGTGATATGTGAGAAAATTAATTAAAATCCTGGCGATCCTTACCAGGATAATTAAATAAACTTATCAAATTATTGTATTGCCATCGGTCCTTGATAAGTATATAAAGTTTAAATTAAATCTGACCGTTCAAAGTGGGTTAAAATCAAGTTCAAAGAAGTCAAGAACAAACTGACAAACCGACAAACAAGTATGCAAGTGAAGCTAATATAAAAACGTGTTAAAAATAAGTTGTGTTATCTCATAAGCTGTGCGATTATTTGCGCAATTAAAAAGTTGCTACAAACTTGTAAACTTTGGGGTGTAAGTGGTTTATCAACATCTTTGAACCAAAGCCAACTTCACCTGCATGCGGTGCACCTTGCTAACTGACAAAGGAAGCTCTGGCGAAAAGAGAGGTAGGGAGCGTAATTGTAAGCTACCCGACTGGGGAATGTACCTCCACCTCACAGAATACCGCAGCCAAATTACAATTCCCTTGAAGGTTATTGTGTTCCTGCGAGTAAGTGAGGTCACCAGAAGGGAAGGAGATGCTGCGATGGTAGAGGGGTGGCGCTGCGCGAGCGATATTTTATGTTGCGAGCATTAATATGGCGACGGTAACCGCTACACATCAGACGGGCCATATGCTTGTCTGCCACCCGACGTAGTATAAAAAAAAAAAAGGAAACTAGAACTCTTTTGAATAACTAATAGACTACAAGCCCATGGAAAAAAATACCTGTGAAATGAACCAACGTGAATAACGCTTAGAAGGCTGTTACTATATCAGAAAATAACTCTGAGCACTATGACGTCATTTCTGAGCGGTACAGGTGAGTACGTGAGTAAATGGAATTTCCCAGGTACAAGTGAGGAATTACGACTAATTATTCATGTACGGCTTTTTTATAGTTTATAGATGATTAAAAATAAATGTCAAAAATTTATATAATAATAAATTAATATAATAAATTAATCGTAATTCCTCACTTGTACCTGGGAAATTCCATTTACTCATGTACTCACCTGTACCGCTCAGAAATGACGGCATAGTGCTCAGAGTTATTTTCTGATATAGTAACAGCCTTCTAAGCGTTATTCACGATGGTTCATTTCACAGGTAAATTTTTTCCATGGGCTTGTAGTCTATAATAGACAAGACTAAACTCCAAATAATAGACACAGAAGATGGATCAGCTCTGTAGAATCTTGTCAAACTTGTACGCAGTTTTTCTTCAAGTTGTTATCGCGACCGGATTAGAGAAAAATGAACTTTATCTCATAGTTATAAGCTTCAATTTTATAAGGGTATTTTAAGATCTTTTATCTGACGACTAAGAAACTAATTTTCAGAACGCCCGCATATCTTCGAAGAAACTAGAGTTACCATTATGTTAGCGAAATTCAGGACATTTTCAAAACCAGTTTTTTAATTTTAATTTCAAAACATGTTAGTAAAATCATAGTATTCTAAAATCAAAGGCTTGGAAGGTTTTTTTATATTTATTTTTTTATAATTATGTAGCCATATTATCGCTCGCAACAGAAAATATCGCTCGAGAGCTACTACCACCTCCCTTTTGCATAACCACAGAAAAAAAAAAATACTAGTAGTCTACGAACCCGTGGCGGAGTGTTTTCTAAACCCGAGGGAAGACCCGCATCACAACAGTAAAATTAATAAGGGTTGACGACGACTAGTAGCATAATTATGATTTTTTATATGACATCAAATCTAGACACAATATTTAAATAGTTATTTCTCAAAAATTGAGTCGACTCGTCCAATAACCAGAAGGCTGGCCATTACCTCGTTCAGAGAATAACTATAGCTATCCAGCGAGGTAATGCTGCCAGTGTTCTGGGGACACTGCCGAAAGACAACGATCTTGGGGATATTTTTTATTTGTAAGTAAATTTGTATTTATATAAATATTTATTTTCTATCCCGTAACTTTTTCTTTGGTTCATAGATAAATTAGATAGGCTTTTAGATTAGTTTTAGTTTAATATACATTTTAGAATATAACAGTGATTAATTAATTTAATAATAAAGAAATAAATTACTTTCACGTTAAAAAAATAATATTTAAAATAACGAATGTCTTATATAACAACAATAACGTTAACTTCGCTGATAGGTACGTCTCATCTCATCATCAGGTCATTTTAGTCTCCACTACAGGAGCACGACCCTCTCTCGTCCGTCCCAGACAGAAGGAGGATTTGGCCTACACTCCCCTCGCTGGCCAGACGTGTTGGGGAGGCCTGATCGATGTTTGATAATGTTTTCCCTTAGTCGCCTTGTACGACATCCACGGGAAGAGACGGAGTGATTCTATTCTAGTCTGCCGGAAACCACACAGCAATATATACAATAGGTACGTCAAACAGCGAAAAAAAAATGGGGTGTAGCTGTGTCATGGACAGGGCCGTGTGTTGTACGTGAATACGTTATATGTGCTAAAATTATCTCAAAATGACAGCGCATCCCCCTCACCCGCACGCGATGTTCTCTAATCATCGCGTGCGGGTGAGGGGGATGCGCTGTCATTTTGAGAGGTGTCATTTGTGAGGGGGATGCGGATCGGATGCGGGGGATCCTTACTTAGCGTAATAAATTCTTTGATCCTTCATCTATCCATTGGTGTAATTGAATTTTGGATGGAGATGATAGATTTGTAGCTGCAACGCCAAACTGTATCTCCAGATTTTGTTATCATTCGTTTTTATTATTAAATCAAACTAATCAATTTAGTACTATGTACCTATTACACCATTTAAATTTTATAAAATCTTGTCGCGAGATGTGCCTTTATCTAACTCGTTATGACACAATAAGTAATAATATGTATCTTAGAAAAAATAAACAAACAAACAGGTCAAGCTAAATAAAACCGTTTAATAAGAAGATAAATATCGCGACAAGCTTTTATAAAATTTTAATTGTGTTATAGGTACATAGTACTAAATTGATTAGTTTGATTTAATTAAAAGTTAATTTTCATCTTTTTAGGTCACTTAAATAAAAGCTTGTTTTAAAAAGTTTTTTTTACAGTTTATTTATTTTTTAATTGCGTCCCTCTGAAAGCAATTTTGAAGACAAGTATTCTGGTCAAAAAAAAAATATATAAAAATAATATGAGAATATCCTGCAAAGGTAGAAAATAGGACCACTCTACACATAATTGATAAAGTCCAAAACTCTAACTTTGGAACATTTTAGAAAATACCGACAAAGTTGGCTCACGGGCAGCCTCCCTGCGCAAAAGTTGTTAACGAGCAAATTATTATTTATTAATTACAGCCATGAAAATAAAACAAGTTAGCTGTTTGTTTTAGAAGTTTAATTATAAATTATTTAATTGGTTTAATTAAATGACACATTATTTCACGGTTCAAGATTATACGGTGGAACGGTTTTGTCGTTAATTAACTGCGAGTTAAAAAGTAATCTGTTTTAGATAGAATCGTTTAGTCAAATGGCTTAAATGGGTGATTAATTTGTGTCTAAAGGATCGTTATCTTGTAGGAAATTGTGATGGTATATGGTGAGTTTTTTTTATAGCACTGATGTGGCAAACAAACATACGGCCCGCTTGATGGAAATCAATTACTGTAGCTTTTAAACGCCTGCAACATATATACAATTCTGAAATAATTTATTGATTCACTGTACTTTAAATTTGTATTATGCCAATAAAGTATAATATTCTATCTAGTCACAAAAAAGGCACTAAGTATAACGAATTTGCTTTTTCTGTCTTTTTCTGTGTGTGTTTTTCTGTTGTATCTTTTTTTAACATTTTGTTAAAAAAAAAATATTATCTAGGTATTTATATAAGACATATATAAGACATAGGACAAACATTTGTGTGCATGAACATGTCTGTTTGTCTTGGTCTGGGTATTTTCTATGTATCATAAGTATGTATTTACAAAAAAAAACCGGACAAGTGCGAGTCGGACTCGCCCACCGAGGGTTCCGTACGTAGTATCAATATTAAATTTTAATATTTTTCATTATAAATAAGGAATAATGCGTCGAAAAAAATAAATAAAATATATTTTGCAATGTGTACATCAATCCCGTTCATATGATACCCCATTTGAACTAGTAATTTCAATTTGAAATTTCGACACCCTATAAAAAATATAGACCCCCTATTTTTTAAGATCTATTTACAAATATATAGTTTTGAGATTTATTCCTGTACTTGTAGTCTATAACGATGTTACTTGCCAAATTTCATAGTTCTAGATCAACGGGAAGTACCCTATAGGTTTTGATTCCCTTGAGAATGTCGAAATATGCGTTTTTTGCTGAATAAACGGCCGTAACTTTTGTTTACGTAAACTTAGCAGTTTGATTATTTTACTACTTCATGGGACCGTAGACCTGAGTATACAGTTCAAATTTCAGCTTGATACCTCCACGCATTCTCGATGTAGAAATTCTTGACAGACAGACAGACAGACAGACAGACAGACAGACAGACAGACAGACAGACAGACAGACAACAAAGTGATCTTATAAGGGTTCCGTTTTTCCTTTTGAGGTACGGAACCCTAAAAATGTATTTACGTATGTTTATCAGTTGTCTAGTACCCATCACACAAGTTTCGCTTACTTTGGTGCTAGATGGCGCTGTGTAATTTGTCTGACAATATTTATTTATTTATTATATTATTATACTAGCGGCTGCCCGCGACTTCGTACGCGTGAAGTTAGTTATTTGCAAATAATTTTTAATTACATTCTAAAAAGCTAAATACCTAATGAAAGGAAAAAAATAAAAAAGTTAAAAACAATCAATATCTAGACGAATTTTTAGAATCAATTAAGTCGACGGATATTATTTTTTAAAACCTCTTTGTAAAACCTAAAGTACTTTTTATTGTTATATTATACTTAAATATCATTTAAAATCCTTCTGCCATAATTACTTTAACTTCAATAACATTTCATTTTCATACAAACCCCCAACCCCCGTTTTAACTCCAAAAAGGGCTTGATTTCTAAAGATACATTATTAGTACACCTCCATACCGTCTATAGAGCATACATTTTAAATTTCAAGACTCTTACTTCAAAAACATAGGACTTTCATACAAATTTCTAACCCCCGTTTTAACACCAAAAATGGGTTGATTTCTAAAGATACATTATTAGTACACCTCCACACTATCTATACATTTTAAATTTCAAGTTTCTTACTTCAAAAATATGGAAGTTTCATACAAACTTCCAACCCTCGTTTTAACCCCAAAAAGTGTTGATTTCTAAAGATACATTATTAGTACACCTCCACACCATCTATAGAGCATACATTTAAAATTTCAAGTTTCTTACTTCAAAAACATAGAACTTTCATACAAACTTCCAAACCCCGTTTTAACCCCAAAAAGGGGTTGTTTTCTAAAGATACATTATTAGTACACCTCCACACCGTCTATAGAGCATGCATTTTAAATTTCAAGTCTCTTACTTCAAAAACATATAACTTCCATACAAACTTCCAACCCCCATTTTAACCCCAAAAAGGGGTTGATTTCTAAAGATACATTATTAGTACACCTTTACACCGTCTATAGAGCATGCATTTTAAATTTCAAGTCTCTTACTTTAAAAACATAGAACTTTCATACAAACTTCCAACCCCCGTTTTAACCCCAAAAAGGGGTTGATTTCCAAAGATACATTATTAGTACACCTCCACACCATCTATGGAGCATACATTTTAAATTTCAAGTCTCTTACTTCAAAAACGTAGAACTTTCATATAAAATTCCAACCCCCGTTTTAACCCTAAAAAGGGGTTGATTTCCAAAGATACATTATTAGTACACCTCCACACCATCTATAGAGCATGCATTTTAAATTTCAAGTCATATAATTCAAAAACATAGAACTTTCATACAAACTTCCAACCCTCGTTTTAACCCCAAAAAGGGGTTGATTTCCAAAGATACATTATTAGTACACCTCCACACCATCTATAGAGCATACATTTTAAATTTCAAGTCTCTTGCTTCAAAAACATAGGACTTTCATACAAACTTCCAACCCCCATTCTACCCCCTTAGGGGTGGAGTATCGTAAAATCCGTTCTTAGCGGATATCTACACCCTATAAGGAACCTACCTGCCAAATTTCAAGTTTGTAGGTATTATAGTTTCTGAGATTTCGTGATGAGTGAGTGAGTGATTTACTCTTTTATATATATAGATTATAAGAATTTCTATTGTTACGCAATAATTTTTTATTCTGAACGGGCAAAGATAGGGTCTCTCGTTCAAAAAAGAATGTAAATCAGAAGCAATACTGGTAGTTTTCTAAATAATAAGCTGGACGATATTTTTTTTCTTTCGATTTGTTATGAAAGGACGTCATTATAATATAACTATAGGTGAAAGAATTACTGCGATAGCAGAAAAACTTCTCGAGATATGATAACTTGAAGATCACACATTCATTTGCAATACCTGAAAAAGATGCTAAGTTGAACTGGATCTGATTATGTACTTACTTAGTGGCAGAAATAAAATCTTGAATCTTGAACTACACTTGGACTACCTATACCGAAAACGCTTCATACAAAAGGCTACGATTTATGACGTCACACCTAGGTATTTTGTGTACGTTTATGTAGCTGGTGCAGTAACAAAAGATAAAGTATTTTTATTGTTTTTCCAAAGTTAATATTTTTTTAATAAGTTCATCCTTTTAAATTGGACTTTCCTACCAAACTTTGATCGACCACAAAAGAAATCGGAGTGTGCCTTATTTCGGCACTGCCCAGGTCTCAGATCTTGATTTTAACTAGACAAAAAATTAGTCGTTAATTTGTCGAAATTTGTCGCCCAAAGCAAAAAATTTGTCGGGGTCCCGTTAAAGAGTTATAAGGTTTTTTTTGTGGCAGTGCCGAAATAAGCTTATTTCGGCACTGCCCACTCGGGATCTATTAAACTACAAAACATAGCGAACATATGATTTTCCCCAGAATTAGTCGTCAATTTGTCGAATTCAGACACCAAGTATCAGAATTAGTCGACCTCCCGTTAAAAAGTTATAAGTATTTCTTTGTGGCAGTGCCGAAATAAGCCTTATTTCGGCACTGCCCAAAAAAACTACACCACCTAGCGAAAATCTGATTTCACCCAGATGTTGCCTTGAATTTGTCGAAATTTGTCGGATATAAAACACAACTGGTCGATGCGTAATTAAAAAGTTACACGCATTTTAATAATTCTCATAGTAAATATAGTCCGAGATCTTGCATCAAAATTATATCATGCACAAAATGCAACAGTAAACGTTTCATTTCCTTCCTTTTTCAGAGTCTGGCAAAGTTTGTCAATGCATGCAACTGTTTTCTGATCTACGAATGCTTTAGGTGTTCTTTAGCACTACATTAGTTGCTTTTTACGATAGCCATATGTGAATGGGGTGGTGTTATTCTACTCTGCTTACGTTAGGCTCTCTGACTACAACGCGAATTATTAAAATGCGTGTAACTTTTTAATTACGCGTCGACCAGTTGTGTTTTATATCCGACAAATTTCGACAAATTCAAGGCAACATCTGGGTGAAATCAGATTTTCGCTAGGTGGTGTAGTTTTTTTGGGCAGTGCCGAAATAAGGCTTATTTCGGCACTGCCACAAAGAAATACTTATAACTTTTTAACGGGAGGTCGACTAATTCTGATACTTGGTGTCTGAATTCGACAAATTGACGACTAATTCTGGGGAAAATCATATGTTCGCTATGTTTTGTAGTTTAATAGATCCCGAGTGGGCAGTGCCGGCTTATTTCGGCACTGCCACAAAAAAAACCTTATAACTCTTTAACGGGACCCCGACAAATTTTTTGCTTTGGGCGACAAATTTCGACAAATTAACGACTAATTTTTTGTCTAGTTAAAATCAAGATCTGAGACCTGGGCAGTGCCGAAATAAGGCACACGAAATCGGACAGAAGTTATTAAAATTTTAAGATCGCAGATGGCTCTAGTTTTGTATATTTTACGATACAGATATTTGTTTTTTATAATGTTAAAGCATAAGCTTCTAGCCTACTGTAACCGAATATTAGTTTTATCGTGTTTCAAGAAAAGAACATTTTGTTCACGAGAACATCAAATGCTCATCTCAAATTTAAAAATCATTACCAAATCATATATCAATCAATATCAATATCAATACATCAATATATCAATATTTACATATAATAAAACAGTAGGAACCGCGTGTATGTACATTTTATAAAATTAACAAAAAATTTATGTAAGCGATAAAAAAAGAGTAACAGAACACAAAAAATATTTTTTTGATTTTTTTGTCTGTCTGTCTGTCTGTCGGTCTGTCTGTCTGTATGTACTCGCTAATCATTAAAACTAATGAACAGATTTTTACGCGGTTTTCACTAAAAGATTAAGCTCACCCCTGAGCAACATATAGGCTTTGTTTCATCGAAATCTGATGTCAGAATAAAAAGTTATCGTCATTTAAAGTTTAAAGAAAATCACTGACTCACTCATCACGAAATCTCAGAAACTACAAGTGCTAGAAGTCTCAAATTTTGTATGAGGGTTCCTTTCAGGACGTAGATGCTCACTAAGACGGGAATTTGGAAAATTCAACCCCTAAGGGGGTGAAACGGGGGTCCAAAGTTTGTATGGGGAACCAAGATTAGTTGGACTATTTTATACGAAACTTTACACGAGCACTTCTGTGTAGATAAATGAGTAAACACGTGTTTCAGGATTTTTCAAAATTCAACCCCTAAAGGGGTGAAATGATGTACATACGTCAGAAAATCGTCGTGGGTATCGTTTTTATGGTTTATCGGGTCGCTGATTCCGAAAACAACAGCTATTTTATAAGCATCATTATCAATACTTATAATAAATCTGTAGAGAGGTCAATTCTGTACATGAAATATATTTCCAAAATATCTGTCAGGGGGTGATTAGTGATCGATACTGATGCCAAAAATGCAATCAGTAAATTTTTTGTCTGTCTGTCTGTATGTTTGTTATAGAAAAAAAAAAACTACTCGACGGATTTTAACGAAACTTGGTACAATTATTCTTCATACTCCTGGGCAGGTTATAGTATACTTTTCGTAACGCTACGATCAATAGGAGCAGAGCAGTGAAGGGAAATGTTGGGAAAACGGGAGAAGTTACTCCATTTTTTAAGCTTCCGTCGCGTGTGCAGCCTAAAGCTACACAGAAATCATGTATGATGGATATGTTCTACTTACAATTATATAAAAAATATCCCTCGACAGCATATGTCTACCTTTTATGGTTGACTCACAATAACACGTGCAACTCCCGATAGCTTAGCAGTTCGGAGCTTTCTGATTATATTTGTCTACTCTTACGTTTATAACACTCTCACTCATTCCTAATTAAAAGAAGTTAACATTATTACCTATTCAATAAAGCGGCTGGGAGCGGCTGGATGCGGGAGGCGGAGGATCGTATCTGGTGGAAAGCATTGGGGAAGGCTTATATCCAGCAGTGGGTAGATACAGGCCGATGATGATGATGCGAATAATAATTTGTTGACTTGTATCGTATAATACTGCGCCCTCAGACCAAATATATTTGGTCTGAGACTGCGCCAAATATTTTCTTATGTATCTACATTAGTTCGTATTTGTATTAATACGCTGGAATCATAAAGTCCACGCGAACGATGTCGCGGGCATCAGCTAGTCATTAATAAAGACCTGAAATATGATGACAAGCCCTGTGGTCGAATGGTTAGCAATGGCCACTTTGACTCCGAGGTCACGGGTTCGATCCCTGCACAAGACAAACATTTGTGTGCATGAACATGTCTGTTTGTCTTGGTCAGGGTGTTTTCTATGTCATTGTATTATAAGTATGTATTTAAAAGAAAAAAAAATGTATTTAAGTACATTTATCAGTTGTTTAATGCCCATAACACAAGCTTTGCACTTAATTTGGGACTAGATGGCGCTGTGTAAATTGTCCAGAAATAATTATTTATTTATTATTAGTTCTATCATGTTTCAAGTACAAAGAACATCTTGGTCTCGAGAACATCAAATGCTAGGAGCATTTAGATCTCAAATTTAAAAATCGTTACAAAATCTAAATGTTTTTTTATTAATAAAGTACTAAAATATGATAACGAGCCCGGTGGTCGAATGGTTAGCAATGGCCACTTTGACTCCGAGGTCGCGGATTCGATCCCCGTACAAGACAAACATTTGTAAGCTTGAATATATCTGTTTGTCTTGGGCTGGGTGTTTTCTATGTATTATACTTATAATACATACTTATGTATTTACAAAAAATAAATGTATATAAGTAAATTTATCAGTTGTCTAGTACCCATAGTACAAGCTTTGTGCTTAATTTGGGACTAGATGGCGCAGTGTAAATTGCTCAGAAATATTTACTTATTTATTAGTACTTACATATATGTTATTTAATTTTCAGGTATATATCAGCGAGATATCCGTACCAGACATCCGCGGATGCCTCAGCGCTGTCCTTAAAATCGTCGGCCATCTTGGAGTTCTCTTCAGCTTCACCATCGGCGCTTACCTCGATTGGCAACAATTGGCACTTTGCATATCAGCGGTGCCTCTACTTCTCTTTTGTACAGTCTTATACATACCAGAAACACCAAGCTATCTCGTTCTAATTGGAAAAGACGAAGAAGCTTACAAAAGCCTCCTATGGTTACGTGGACCTAACTCCGACGTCGCTCAAGAACTTGCTACGATTAGAACCAACGTTCTTGCCAGTAAGAACTTCAGTCAACGCCAGAACCAAATGTCTGGCAGCCAATTTGTTAATTCCTTAGACGTCAGAACTATGAATAGACTCTTGAGTCCTATATTAGTGACATGCGGTCTTATGATGTTCCAAAGGTTCTCTGGAGCTCATGCGTTTTCGTTCTACGCTGTCCCAGTTTTTAGAAAAACTTTTGGTGGCATGAATCCCCATGGAGCAGCTATAGCTGTGTCATTTGTTCAGCTTCTAGCATCATGTTTGTCAGGATTGCTTATCGATACAGTTGGAAGACTACCTTTACTGATCGTCAGTTCTGTGCTAATGTCAATGGCTTTAGCAGGATTTGGAAGTTACGCTTACTATGAAGAGGTGCACCGAAATCAGAGGATTCAAAATGTGATGTTTCATCAGACTATTGGTCAGAATGACTGGATCCCTCTTTTGTGTGTACTTGTGTTTACGATTGCGTTTTCTTTAGGAATGAGTCCGATATCTTGGTTACTAATTGGGGAATTATTTCCTTTGGAGTATAGGGCATTTGGCAGTGCTATGGCTACAGCTTTCAGCTACCTCTGCGCATTCGTTGGTGTCAAGACCTTTGTGGATTTTCAACAAGAATTCGGCCTTCATGGAACATTCTGGTTATATGCCTCTATAAGTGTCGGTGGTCTTTGTTTCGTCGTCTGCTGTGTGCCAGAGACCAAGGGCAAGGATCTGGATGAAATGGATCCAAATTATGTTCAAAGCCTATCTCCTAAGAGATAAAATGGACTTAGGAAAGCATTGTTATTTATTTGGAAACTTTTGAAATTAATTTATGGTAGGCTGAGGTACAAAAGTTTTTTTCATTTACATTTAATGTCGAAGATATAAATATGAAGTTTTTGTTATACATTAGAAGCTAAAAATAAAGTAAATATTTATTTTTAAAGGATCTAGAGAAGGAAATAAAATATAAAAAAGTGTATTTTGTTGATAAATACCATAAATATATTTTCATTGTTAATAAGGAGGTCAGGGTAGAAATAGACGAAATATAATAGAGATTTTCGATAGTTTCCAAATAAATATTAATAACGGTATGTAGACATGTAGGAATGAACAAAAATTATGTCGAATCCACCGCAAAATTTTGGCTGTGCTTATTAAATTTTTTAATAAAAAAAAATCGCCACTTAATTTTATGGTGGTCCTCTAACTAGTAGGATTTAGCAAAAGTAAAAAAAAATATAATAATTATACTCGCATATCGTTAAACCATATCTAAAATCTTTTAATTTCATTTCGAGTATTGATACTGCGTGGACTAGTATTGTAACTCTAATAAACGGTATAAAATAAAATACAAATACTATACCTAAAATATAAATTTATATCATATTTACATATTATAAATTTTATATATACATATCACTTGATGCGTTAAATAAATAATTCATAAATATTTTATTAAATCAAAATTCTTGAATTCGTTACTAACAGTAATAATATTTTACATAGTGTAATTTTCTTTGACTTTTATTAGACTAGCTGTGCCCACGGCTTTGACTGCATGAATGTCGGTTATACCGCGCCAAAAGATAGCATATATCTTCCTCGGGATTTAATCTATGCCCATATATCCCGTATAATCTATGCCAAGTTTCTTTTAAATTAGATCGTATGTCATAGATTTTTTATCGAGAACTTGGTGAGCGCGGCTGTACTTCTCCACAAATTTAATAATTGAATGTTTAATGACATTGATCCCTATTAGAGATGGTGTAATAAGGTCGGAGCAATCATTTGAGTACATAAAATTCATAGAATCTTCGAATAAAAGAGTTTGAATCTGGGCTGTCATTCCAAAAATTCGTGCAAAACAACAAAAAAATTGGACCATCGGTTTTACTGTTGATTTATTACTAGTAATCGAGGAAAAAGAAGATTCCTGACTATATTTTTCGGCATGTCTCTGAAGCCGGGAATAAGATATAGAAATAATACAAAGTAGGGCTCTAAAGGACATTGATTCCAGAGCTGTAAAGAAAAAAATACTTTTGACAGCTATGTAGAGTTACAATACTATTCCAAGCAAATACTCTCGTAATTTTTTACCTATGTATATTTTAAGAGTGCAGTGGTCCATCATTACCTCTAATCCTTAGAGTTTCTTATTGTTAGAAAAGTATTTCAGATTCCAAATAGCAAAATTAACTTACTGAAACCAGAATCACATTGGTAACGTAATACAATGACAAAATCAAAGAGTACGTTTGCGAGATATATTTACAAACATCGTATAACAGATTGTAATAGGTGAAAATCATTTAATTGTACTGATTAGTAGTACTGCTTAGATCGAGTTTTTTGTTCACATTGGACCAAATTGAGAAAAAGTTTCATATTGTGAATTTACCAGACGCGTGTTACATATCCAAATTAGCCGGGTTGCTCACTTCAAAATGTGAGCAAGTAATACGAGTCTTATAAATTCACAACATGAGAGTTCTTCTCTATTTGGTCGGTTTGTTTACGTTGACATGATTGAACGCGAACAAAAAACTCTCACTAAGCACTCTGAAGTTTATTGTAAATAGCTCCAAAGCTGAAATAAAATGTAATTATAATTTGTAAAATCTGTCCTGTCGCTTCCCAGCTCGGATCAAACTCTAAAAGCAAAGTATAAGCTACAATAAATATATGATTTCATAAATTTCAAGGAGTCATGTTTTCGTAGTTCACAGAAAAAAATCTGCGTAAATTACGTTTTTTTTATTCAATTTTGTAAAATTCTGATTTGTATTTTAAAAACAAAGCTGTTAATTAATATTTTGCGACACGAAATTGCGTTACTACAGTGTTTCTGGTTTAATACTTTTTAATCGAGCTTTCCTACCTTACTATGACAATAAAGCTAAGACAATAATTATTGTAATTACGAAAATATATTATTGTAATAAAATTGTTAAATATAGTTTAGAAAATGCGTTCCCTCGTCATGTAAGAACTTTAAGAGCATGTAAAAAGCATTTATTTGTCTTATTTTTCATAATGTACTATAATATATATCTACCCGTAAAATTATACTTACCTAAAATTAAAATACCTATAATTTCTTTTGCAATTCTTGTTACAATACACTTGGTTTGTAATTACCGAAATTATTATTGTAATTATTGAAATTCAACTTTTTAACGAGTTGAAATGTTTATTAGGGATAATTAATTAGTTTAATTGAAAAAATTAGGGGAACAATTTTTTTTCTTAGCGCATAATTGGATCTTATGAAATACGTCTGTTAGTAATATTTAAATGTTTTACTAATTTCATAACTTAACTAAATGCTATATTACCATTGAATAAATTGTCATAAACATAGGCATATCATATATAGAATGTTTGTCTGTCTGTCACATTGCTAAGAGGAGAAGTCAAATTCCAAAAGCTTCTTACTCCTAGTAATTTCTTCTGATGAAATTCGTTGTGAGTTCCAAGTCAATCGTAGTTTTACCCCCGGGACTACAATGGACTTCACTGTTCATTGCCTTTTTTGACGGTCGCCGCTGTTAATCCTTGCTAGACAGGAGACAGTGGTGGGAATGTGCGGTGGGCCCCCGTCCCGAAAAGAAATACAACGTTTAAAAAGAATAGTATGTAGGCTATTCTTTTTAAGAATTAAATTGAAATTTTTAATTGCTTTGAAATGGCAGTTTAAAAAGTTATAACAGACATTATATAAGGTAAGGATCTTTTAATTATGACGGACATATCCCCAAAGACCCTTAGTATAATTACACAGGTATATACCCATATTTTTTTGGTTAAAATATATTTAATTCAAAATGTTTCAGACTGCGCTTGAATATGAATATACTAACTTTACAATTTATTTCGTGGTATGGTAGTATTTGCGTGCACAGCTGCGGCCTGCGGCATATTATATGTATTATATACTGTGAGATATTGAGCTCATTATTTAGAACTATTAAGTCACAATTATATTAGTTTTCAAAATAACACATTGTTTTATAATACGCCTGCTGCTTCAAATATAACATGATTATTAAAAAAAAACTTTATATAATAATACTTTTAAATAATAAATTGTGTGACCTCCAAGTCGCCTTTATTAGCTTATGCCTGCCACTCAAAAGCCTATTATTAATGACGATTCATTGTATTTTAACAAATAATAAAGATTGTTTATCAATTAAAATAGAGTAATTAAGATGTATTATTATTTGTTTGGATATGTATTGTCAATTGAATCTATTGTATAAGTAAGATAACATTTGTTTTTTATTTTATTTTGTATCAAATGTAGTCAGTCACAAAGATTTGTAATCAAAATGTAATTACAAAAGAAATAGATGTTTCTTTTGGTATATTTATTATTAATTTTAGAATGCAGAGACCATAAATAGTTTCAATTGATTATATTAAAATGATATCCAATAAAAATCCATTTAATGAATGTTTAAATAAAATGTTATTAATTAACATAATTATGTTTAATTATTGTTGACGAAATAATTTATTATAGATTTTTAAATAATCGTTGTGGAGAATTAATACTATCGAACATTTTTTATAATATTTTAATAATTGTTCCTTGTTTTTCTTTTGAAAATTGGATTTAGCAAATGTTGTATAATTAGAAGGCCAAAACCCCTGCAAAACATAATATAAATAATTTATTAGAAATTTTTAATTTGCTTATAGCTCAATAGAAAAATATAAGTTCTATCTCTCAGAAAATATAACAAATCAATTAAAATGATTATTGAATAAATTAATAGACAAATAATAGGTTGTGAATTTATACATTTTCTAGATTTTTATAATAATAATAATGAATATGCATTAAAAAGTTGAAAAAAAGATAGTTGCTTCATATTTTTGCAGTAAGTTCCCTTTAAACGCTTGCTTGCAAATTTAGATGAATAAAAATATTGTATATATGAAAAGAATGAAAGGTATTGAATACTGTTTCGTTTCTTTTTTGAAATGTATTATTTATTTCTTTATAACATACTTTCATTTCAAAAATATTTTAACTCGGTATTATAATTTTGTATTATTATAATTGTCGGTATTGTTATTACTTTTAATAAATTTATGAGCCCCATGCTCAAATGGCTACTTTGACACCATCATAATCATCATCATCGAATTTTACGAATGTTTGTCAATTATTTAGTATTCTACAAGATTTGTTTTATTCATAACTAGATGGCGCTGTGCAATGTGTCCAAAAATATTTATTTATTTATGTTAATGAAAAGCAAGTTTTGAGTTAAAAAATTTTCATTCGTTTGTGATGTTTTTATGGTATACCATAATGTTCATGTCAGTCGAAGTACTTAAAGTAAATCATTTGCCTTTATTTTATTTACTTAATTAAGCTATTCATATTATTTTTTTTAAATAATATTACATATTACTGTCTTATATTTTTTGTATTTATTCTGAAAAATAAAAACAGTTTAATTTTCTCATAAATATATTTTATATCAGGTATAAGTTTTAAATATTGTTTAACTTGATATCTGTAGTTAATATTATAATCTCTCTTAATTCACGGGTCAAGCCCGGTCATTTGATAGGCATACGCGGGGATATAGATCCAACACGTAGAGGCCCCTTTGAGAAGTTTGATGTAATGTTGTACGCCCGCCGTGACCCGCTCCAGGATATGTCAATGGAACGACATACCCATGAGCAGGTCTCGGCAGGCGTTGAGACTATTGCGAAGTGTGATGGAAAATAAATGGGCTATGGAGATGAGATCTGGGTGAACTTAATACCGGGCTATTACAGAAGAGGGACGGACGCCTGCCATAACTGCTTCTATTGCTAGTTATTTGCGGCAGGCGGTGGCTATTATAATATTATTATTATTGTACACGTTATTAATATCCGAGTAATTTATGAAAAAAATAATATTTCACATGCAAATTATTCGCTGTATCGAATAAATATGTCATAATTTTATTTTAACGTGATAACGTCTTATAAATCGATGAACGCCGGCTGCACGTACAAAAAAGCATGTCTCATTGTCACGTTCCGCCTGAGCCGAGCGTGCAAGTGAGAGCGCGGAACAAGCGATAGAAAGGCACGATCGACCTAAGCATTCTGCCCGTGACACATCTATCTCTCTTCCACTCCATCGGCCGATGTTTTCTTATGACGTTATCACGTAAAATTATCGTCCGTAAACAGACTTTACAGACAACCAATTTTTTTTTTAATATATTTGTGTAATGTGTGTATTATACTTACTAGTATGTAAGGCTTAGCCTTTTAGCTTACGTGATGTGGTAGTGGTGTGTGCCTGTTCTAGATAATAATTCTATTTCTAGATTACTTAGTTTACAGACGATGTTATAAATGCAGGAATTACATGATTTGTTATATGATATTGTTATTTTATATTGCGAGTATGATATTTTAAGTAGGTATTTTATCAGACTAATATCTACATTCTATATTTTGAATGAATGAATGAACTTTATTTGTGACAGATGTGATACAATTCCACTTAATCTACTTAATTAATTTATGTTACAATATTTACTATTGACACAATTATAAATTATTTATTATATTCTATCTCATATTATTATAAATTTATTTAATACATATAGGTAATCATATGATTACCTATATGTATTAAATAAATTTATTATGTATATATATACATACTGACAAAAATAGAAATCTACCCATATTAATGAATACTTACATATTTTTTCTTTGTATAGGTACATGTATCGTTTTATTTACTACTAGCGGTCGCCCGCGACTTCGCACGCGTGGAGTTAGTTACAATAATTCTACATATACTTAAATGCCATTTAAAATCCTTCTGCCATAATTACTTTAACTTCAATAACATTGGACTTTCATACAAACTACCATCCCCCGTTTTAACCCCAAAAAGGGTTTGATTTCTAAAGATACATTATTAGTACACCTCCACACCATTTATAGAGCATACATTTTAAATTTCAAGTCTCTTACTTCAAAAACATAGGACTTTCATACAAACTTCCAACCCCCGTTTTACCCCCTTAGCGGTGGAGTTTCGTAAAATCCGTTCTTATCGGATGTCTACGCCCTATAAGGGACCTACCTGCCAAATGTCAAGTTTGTAAGTGTTATAGTTTCTGAGATTTCGTGATTAATCAGTGAGTGGTATTTCGCTTTTATAATATAGAAGATAGACGAGCTCGGTGGTCGAATGGCTAGCACTAGCAATGACCACTTTGAATCCGAGCTCGCGGGTTCGTGCTTCGGAGCACACGTTAAGCCGTCGGTCCCGGCTGTTGTCATTAGATGACAGTCATTAAACCAAGTCAGTAGCCTATAAGCGGCTTTAAAACATTGGCCTCCACCAACCCGCAATTGAGTAACGTGGTGGATTATGCTCTAAAACCACTAGGGGAGACCAATATCCCAGCAGTGGGATGAATAAAGGTATATTAAGGATAAACTCTATCTACTAGATCCATTGAATAAATTTAAATATAGTCTTTATTTTCTAATGTCACACTAAACAGCTAACATTAGATTAGAAAACATTTTTTTTTTCTGATCAAATATTACATGACAGCTGTTATACCTGTCATACTCGCAATATAATAAATAAGAAATGTATATGTAACTTCAAAAATGTAAGGTAAAGTTTTATCAATAGATGAATCTTAATACGCATTAATTTATGTATTTCTTTTTCCCACTATTGGTGGTGCCGACGTAACGTTTGACAATGTTCACTTAATTGGGGATACAAAATACAGTAACTTCAAAGTTGATTTATACTCGTTTACGTGAATAAAATAATTATAGCGTGTCCCGGGATCTCACTCTGAAAGGGAGTGTAAAAATATCTAAAATTATCGACAAAAATATATTTTAAAAAATATAAATATTTGCTTTCATTTTTTTTTTTCATGAAATAATATTTTTATTTTTCGCTAAGAACTATGTATGTAGGTATATTGAAAAATTCAGTGAAAAAAAAAACATTTTCATGACATAAAGCACAGTTAGTAAGCAATGCCAGCAAGTGGCAGTCATTACGACTGCCATTGCTTACTAACTGATATGTTTTTTTTTTATTTCAACGAAATAGACCGATTACTTCGAAAGAAATCTATAGTTCATATCAGGTTCATATTATTATAGTCCTTAGTGAAAAATAAAAATCGAAAGGTATCTGATAATAATCGTATCTGATACGATTATTACAAACTACAGTCACATACATACAAAAATTAAATTAAAAATATCAAGCAAGTAGAGATCATATACATTATGTACCAGAACACAGAAAAGATGTGTGTGTGTGTGTGTGTGCTGCAGCAAGCAAATAGCTACAGCTCAGAGCGACTTTTTGCACATTGAGAAAAAAACAATGATTAATGATTAAAAAAATAGAAAACATAAATATATATTTTAGTTTTTATATACTTTTTTGTCGATACTTTTTTATCTATTTTAACCCTTTCAAGGTTACCTACCGTTTATCCCGAGACATACTGTTTATAATTGACGAGCTCGGTGGCGTAGCGGTCAATGACGCGGCTTCGACACCAACGCTCGTGGGTTCGATTCCCACATAGGACAAACAGTTGTGTGCATGAACATGTGTGTTTGTCTTGGTCTGGGTGTTTTCTATGTATCTTATGTATGTATTTACAAATAAAAATGTATTTACGTATGTTTATCATAACACAAGCTTCGCTTACTTTGGGGCTAGATGGCGCTGTGTAATTTGTCTGACAATATTTATTTATTTATTATTTATAATGTAAATTAGAAATAAACATAAAAGTATTTGTAGTTCACTTTGCAACCCGTTTCTCTGTCAACAATTTAATTGATAAAACTTCGCCTTAAAACACCTAAGATAATTATATATTTATATAATTATCCGAGATGTAGTTTCTAAGATAGAAAGGCTTTAACTAGCTTAGTGTTTCATTAAAAGACTCTAGATTGTACAAAATAATTTAATAAAAATTATCACTATACAATAAGTATTACAAAACACTGTTTCTCCTTTTAAATATTTTGGCAGTTTCTTTGCAGTATATGTAAAAAAAAGTATATAAAATGACAATTGGATTATAATTATATAATAGCCTCATAATATCACGCAAAAGTTATATGTATACATATACATATTTTTTTTCAAGTAGGTATCTAATAACACTGTGTTTTGATTATGGAAAAATTTTTGGAAGAAAAAAAAAATTTGGGGTATATAAATAACAAAAATAACATTATTTTTTAATGTATCATTTATAAATAACAATTATTAAGTCTGTAAAGCCCTCTCGCAGGTTGGATTTACTGGGTTTTGCTCTATAAGTAGAATAAAAACATGCTGGAGTAGACTTCAGGGGGCTTAGTACGAGTGATTTTAATATAATACCATTGATTAGAGAGAGCCAGGTTTTTCAAGAAGGGTGTGCAATCAACTACCATAAGTTTATTCTAGATGGTCACATTCGAACGTGATAACGTTTAAAGCGTTTATAAGCCGACCAAATTTAAAAAAGGTTTCAATTGCGAATTTCCCAGACGCGTGTTACATACCCAAATTAGGCGGGTTGCTCACTTCAAAATGTGAGCAAGAAAGCCACATAATTTTGATATGTCTCATAAATTCATAACATGAGAGTTCTTCTCAAAAATCGCACTCTGAGTGCTTAATGCGAGTTTTTTGTTCGCGTTAGATCATATCAACGTTACCAAACTGACAAAATAGAGAAGAACTCTCATGTTGTGAAATTATAAGACGCGTATTACATAGTATAGAATTATTAGCGGCCCGGTACGTGCTTCGCAACGATCAAGTGAAATACTAAAAAAAGTTAATTGGAACATCAAATTCATTTATTGAAGCAAAAAAATATTTTATTAATTGCTAGCTATTTTAAAACTTAATCCAAAACTTTTGGATAAACAATATTTTTTGTTGTTCCATTTTGAGCATGAATAAACAAACGGCTGGGGGGGTACCGACTCTGGAACAGGCAACATAAAGTTGAAGCACGTCCAAAATGAAATGACCGCATGAATGACATAACAACATGCTTGTACTGTCAACACTGAAAAAAGTTACAATTACATATAATGTGATAAATGAAGAACCGCTCTACCGATTTTGTGCAAACTTCACATAAACCATCTACTAAATAGTCCGAACAAAGCCTAAACATTTGGTTTGGATTGGTTAACCCGTTCTTGAGTTATAAAATTACAACGAAAATTGGCATTGATTTTTATATATATATAGATGTGGCTTACTTGTTTACATTTTGAAGGGAGCAACCCGGCTAATTTGGATATGTAACACGCGTCTGGTAAATTCACAATATGAAAGTTTTTCTCAATTTGGTCGGCTTGTAAATGCACGTTCTAATGTGACCAAAAAAGCACTAAGCACTCTAGAGGCTTAGTGCGAGATTTCTAGGAAAAAAGAAAACGAAAAGGATTTCGACAACGTTAACTTTAGTATAGGATTGGCTCTACTTCGATTGTTTGCCGGTAGATGGCGCAATTTCATACAAAATGAAATTAACTTTGCTGAAATCCTGAAAACGAATACGCAATAAACTCGCACTCAGCATGCAGGACCTACGTTCTTATGGTCTGAACTTTTTACTCGAGTATCTGCAATTAAAGAGGCAGTCGTACCAGCAAGAGTTCGTTTTTTTTAAATAAATTAGACGTTTGTAATGGCATACATACATTGATGTTTAATTTTAATGCTATGTAAATTACCATAAGCTTAAACTTTATCTGCCAATAACGAAATTGACAATAAATAATCATATTTTTCCCTACTTATAGTATTTTACTACTGTTCATAATAATAAGTTTCTTCTAGATGTTTTTTTGTAATTGTCGCTGGGAAATGCCTAAATAAATACTAGATTGATTTGTTATTACGTTATTTTATTTCATTAAATATCCAACACAAAACCTGAAGGCCAATTCTCGTTTTTTCTACTTTTGTTTTTTTTTCTTTTTATACTACGTCGGGTGGCAGACAAGCATACGACCCGCCTGATGTGAAGCGGTTACCGTAGCCATATTAACGCTCGCAACATAAAATATCGCTCGCGCGCCGCTACCCCCTCTGCCAACGCAGCATTTTCTTCCTTTCTGGTGACCTCACTCACTCGCAGGAACACAATATCCCTCATAGGAAATGTTATTTGTATTCTGTGAGGTGGAGGTACCTCCACCTCACAGAATACTGCAGCCAGTACATGGGAGGTACTGGGGAATGTACATTCCCCAGTCGGGTAGCTTACAATTACGCTCCCTACTTCTCTTTTCGTCAGAGCTTCGTTTGTCAGTCAGCAGGCCAGCAGGGTGCACCGCGTGCAGGTGAAGTTGCCTTTGGTTCAAAGATGTTGATGAACCACTTACACCCCTTATATTCTACGCTAGCAGAACGAAAGTTGATCGAAACGAGATTGAATTGTAATTTTTTTTATCTTAATAAAATCTGCTAACGGCCCTGAAGCCATGATTGCTAAAAGCGTCATTCCAAAACATGTAATTTTGCATGTTGTTTAATAAATTATTAAATTATTTAGTCTCAATTACATACTTTTTACAATTTACTTTTAACTGATATCACAGTATTAGTAATAGTACCTACTAACGTGCTGATATTAAAAACATGAAGAAATAAATAGTAATTTATAAACAAACATACCTACTTCGAAACTGCGATGTATATAATTAATGAACAAAAAAAAGTGAGAAATAAAACTTTCAGCATTAAAAAATTTGATAATTAAATAGGTAATACTTATGCCATTTTTTTTTGAGAAAAAACATGCCGTGTTGTGTTATATTAGTATACAGTAGTTACTCGTATTAATACTTCTTTTAAACTACTAGCTTTATTTTATAATGAGTTTAATTTCTCAATTTATTGTAATTATTGATTCAATAAATTACAGTTTTGAACACGTTTAATTTTTTTTAACTTCTATTTATTAGTGCAGTTTGCCACAAACAGAGCCATCTATATTTATTAGCTTTAACTACATCACAACACCGTGCTTGTTGCAGCACATTACCGTAGCATGCTACGGTTAGCAACAGCCTGATGCTTTCTCTCGAAGCTTAAGCTATTGGAAAATAGATGGCAGCTCTGTCGTATTTAAAATATTTTACTATTTTACCGACTCCAAAAAAGGTGGTTCACTTTGTTATTTGGATCGTATGTGTACCAGTAACCGCTTCACGTCAGGGAGGGTCGTATGCTTGTCTGCCACCCAACTATAAACTACGAGAATTGGCCTTCAGGTTTTGTGTATGTACGTATGTTACCGATTTACATGGGGATTTAGTTTTTCCACTGCATATATTTCTGGGAAGATTTTAGTATATTATATACCTACATAGGTTGACATGATCGAATATAAACAAAAAACTCGCACTAAGAACTCTGTACTACTATGTACCACAGTATAAGTAATATGTAGTACTACGTACTAAGTACCTACATAAAATGTCATAGGATCTACTACAATAAAATGTAGGAGTAAGTCAGAAAAGTTATTATGTGTTTAAATTGATGTTACGGTGTTCCCTTGTTTCGCAGACAGAAATATATATTTAAATATATATCTGTCTGCGGTGTTATGTTATGTCAGTTTCTATTGACAAGTTGACATTGAAGAAATGACAATTTAAGATTAAGTTTGTCTCTGGGCTCTGGATACTAGTCCTTTAGAGCCGGACTTTTGTATTTTAATTCGTTTCATTTTTCATATTTATTCCGGAGTTAGGGACAATATCGAACAAAATATCATAGAAATTATCCCGCTATTAAATTCACAATATATTTTCATCATAGATGTCTTTTGCAAGGACATAAAACGTGAAATAAAAATGCTATATTTATTAAATGTGACTTTATTAAAATATAACTCATATGCCATAATATTCACTTCATTTAAACCTATCATATCTATATTAAATTAAAGCCTAAGCCAACCTCACTTGTACTTGGTGCACCTTGCCGCCTACCTGATGAGGCTTAGCGAAAGTGGCATGTCGAGTTCAAATCAGGTTACAAATCGCCCGTGAAATGTCGAGGAATAACTATTTTTGTATTATAAGAAGCAACCGTAACCGCTTTACATCAGTCGGGCCGTATGCTAATGTTGACACAGGCGAATGGATGCAAGTAACGTAATAAATATTCATTATAGATTATAAATACCCAACAGTATCAATTCCCACCACTCTAAACCAATAAGGGATGGTTTCCCAAGGGGCATAACACCCCATAAGTCAAGTGGGGTGCTTGGACAAATGATGACGCGTGTCAGTGGTGATAACACAAGGGTGGGTGAATAATTTCGTATTTATGGGGTGTGAGAGGAAGTAGTTAGGGGTTGACGTTTTATTGGAAACTATATACCTAACCATTTCACAGATTCCTCTCACGGACTGAAAAACAATGGTTGACTGGAAGATATCCTTATAGGGATAAATCCGCCCTTGTATTAATTAAAATACATTTTCATAATAATAATATAAAGGATAATACAATAAGGTTTTACAAACAAAAACAAAATTAAATTCTAGCATCCAAGTGCTGGAATAATATTCCACCGCCGCTGAGAAATCTTCAATCAAAATTAATGAAATTTTAATTCTTTTTTGAGCTATGTTTATTTCAATAAATTACAAGATATTACACACAGTGTAATAATAAAAAAATAATAATTAACAATTCCTTCAACAAAACATAATTGGTGGCGGAAGCACGAAAAGTCTTGTCTTGTCAATTTGACTTCCGCAAAATAACATCTGAATCAATTAACAAATTTTTTTATTTGCTTTATTCTGGGACTAAAAGAATGAAAACTAAATAATTTATTATTTGCTAAGTTATCTATTTATATTATTAAAACTCTAATGTAAAATAAGTACTTAATATCCGCCCTAATATGTCACCAAAGCAAATAATCCTAAAGTCACCCCATAGCACAAATGAATACTAGCTGGATTTTCACCCCTCACTGAAGATGATTTTAATTAATTCGTGCGAGTGAGCCTCATCGGCACGTGGCAATGGTGTGCTTGCATAAAAATATTGGATCAGGGCTTTATCTGGACGAGGGCAGAAAAAAATTGGTTGTATGTTTTTTTTTTTTTTTTATACTACGTCGGGTGGCAGACAAGCATACGGCCCGCCTGATGTGAAGCGGTTGCCGTAGCCATATTAACGCTCGCAACATAAAATATCGCTCGCGCGCCGCCACCCCCGCTGCCAACGCAGCATCTCCTTCCTTTCTGGTGACCTCACTCACTCGCAGGAACACAACAACCCTCAAGGGAATTGTTATTTCGCTGCGGTATTCTGTGAGGTGGAGGTACATTCCCCAGTCGGGTAGCTTACAATTACACTCCCTACCTCTCTTTTCACCAGAGCTTCGTTTGTCAGTGCAGGTGAAGTTGCTTTGGTTCAAAGATGTTGATAAACCACTTACACCCCAAAAGTGTTTGTCATTAACCCATAATCATCCCACTGTTGGGAGTCCCGTCTCCCTTCAATTGAGGGGGGGGGGGGGGGGGGGTTAGGGCATACTCCACCACGCTGCCCAACTGCGGGTTGGTGGCGGCCAGTGTTTTCAAGGCCACTGACTTTGGCTTACTGGCTGTTATTTAGTGACAACAATCGGGGCCGACATCTTAACGTGTCGTGCGAAGCACGGAAGAGCTCAATATAAATAAACCCATCCATAGGCAGGCTGCGGTCGACGTTGCTTAACTTGCATGATCGATGCTATTTATCATAAATTATGGACTTATAATACTTTGCAATAGAGATCTTGACAGGTGCAATAGGCTATTTTCCAATGTTTAAAAATCGTATAAATTATTTAACAATATCGTAAAATACAAAAAACTATAAAGATCTGCAAACTTTCATTCTAATATCTTCAGTCAGACTTTTTTTAGCGTCGATCAAAGTTTGGCGGGAATGTCCATTTTAAAAGTATGAAATTATTAAAAAATAATATTTCCATTGGAGAAGCAATAAAAAATGCTATAACTTTTATTATGATACTAATAACATAAACGTGATATTTAACATAGCTGTCGTACAAATTTCTGATTTGATGCATACAAAATACAAACCTGTGACGTCATAATTCGGTAGTCCTTTGTATGGAGCGTTTTAGGGCAGTCTAAAAATTGTGATTTTCAAATTACCATATCTCGAGAGATTTTTGTGCTATCGAAGTAATTCTTTCACCTATGGTTATATTATGGAGACGTCCCTACATATCAAACCGAAAAAAATGTTAGTCAAATAGCCTATTGCCTAGTACAGAGGTACCCAAACTTTTAAGGTAGCGGAACACTAAACAAGACTCATCTATATTAATATTATAAAGCTGAAGAGTTTGTTTGTTCGAAAGCGCTTATCTCAGGAACTACTGGTTCGAATTGAAAAAATATTTTAGTGTTAGATAGCCTATATTTCAAGGAAGGCTTATGGGCTATATAACATCACGCTACCACCAATAGGAGCAGAGCACCAATGAAAAATGTTGCATCACTGAAAAATGGGAAAAAAATATGTCTTTTTTTGAGGGCTTTCGTTGCGTGCGCTGCGTAAACAGTTGAAGTTACGCAAAAATCATGTATGATGGAATTGTTTCTCTTTAAAAGTTCTAAAATAAGTCCGCGACAGCATATGTCTATCTTTTAAGATTGACTCACTATAATCTTTTTCTATGGCAATCAAACTAGTTTGCAATTAATGCATTATTTGCAAACAAATTTTTAAAGGTATAAAATTTGTAGGAACCTACATAAATTGTTCACCACAAGTTTTTTTTCTTAATTATGCCAGCCGATTAGTACGATTGAGTACTTGAGTACTTGATTTCCAATGGTCTTACCACGATAGCTGATATTCACGCGGACGAAGTCGCGAGCAACAGTTAGTTTGTTTTATGAAACCCTACAACAAATAATTACAGATATCATCATCGTCATCATCATCAGGTCAGTTTAGTCTCCACTACAGGAGCACAACCCTCTCTCGTCCGTCCCAGACAGAAGGAGGATTTGGCTTACACTCTTCGCTGACAAACGAAGCTCTGGCGAAAAGAAAGGTAGGGAGCGTAATTCTAAGCAACCCGACTGGGTATGTACCTCCACCTCAAAGAATACCGCAGCCAAATAAAAATTCCCTTGAGGGTTGTTGTGTTCCTGCGAGTGAGGGAGGTCACCAGAAAGGAAGGAAGGAGATGCTGCCTTGGTAACGGGGGCACAGATTACATAATAGTTACTACACGGGGGTAGCGGCGCGCGAGCGATATTTTATGTTGCGAGCGTTAATATGGCTACGGTAACCACTTCACATCAGGCGGGCCGTATGCTTGTCTGTCACCCGACGTAGTATAAAAAAAAAAACAATTTTTAATGAAATAAAATTTATTTAAAACTTAACCAAATCAAAGTTCAGTCTTTTTACTTGCGTTCCACTCTCTAAACGCCTTCACAGCTTTGAAGACATCATCAGTGAAGACCTTGGGCAGTTCGAAGGCGAAGAAGTGTCCACCATCGTCCACGACCGTCGTGTCGATGAGGTTTGTATACTTCTGTCGGATAAAGCTGGGTGGTTGGTAAAGCAGCTCGTGCTTGGCTTGAAGAACCCACGTTGGTGCTTCTGTCTTCACGCTGGATTGAATAATCAACAATTAGTACATTAGTGGAGAGGTCATCCAGTAAATAGTGTAGTTAGAGATTTTTTTTTGAGGGGGGCAAACGGGCCTGTTGTTCGCCTGATGGAAAGATATTACCACCGCCCATGACGATCAGCAAAACCAAGGGGTCGCCGAACCGTTGCCAGTCTATACTCCTAGCTTCCTTTTTAGTGACCTCACACACTCCCATCAACCCTCATGGGAATTGTTATTTGGCAACGGTATTCTGTGAGGTGAAGGTACTTCCCCAGTCGGGCAACATAAAAAAATACTCTTTGCCCATCTTATACCTATCTTTTCGCCAGAGCCTCGTTTGTTAGTCAGCAGGGTGCACCACGTGCAGGTAAGGTTGGCTTTGGTTCAAATATGTTGATGAATCATTAACACCCCAGTTAAGTTAGAGATTGTTTGTTTGTTGGGGAATCTGGTTGAACTAAGGTCTGTTTTGATTGTTCTTGTTATATTTCAAGTAAACATTTTGTTTTTTTTTTTGCATGAGAGGGGGGCAATCGAGGATTTGGGTCACATGGTGGTCGCCACCGCCCATGGAGATCAGCAACACCAAGGGGTCGCCGATCCGTTGCCAGCCTTTTAAGGGAAATAAAGACTCAGTTCTTGGAAGCTTGTTACCCATTTAGTTAAATAAATAAACTGTTTCCTATCTTTTCATTCACTTAATCTTTCTATTGTATCAATAGCCTGAGCATCATACAGCCAGTTCGTTTATCCAGAATATCATAGCTAGTTTAAGGGCGGCTAGTTTAAGGGCGCCGTTTAGTAAAAAGGCTGGGCTGTTGATTAAGTTGGATGCAATATATCATATACAGTCTGTCCCGGGATAAACTGTAACCCAGAAATGGGGTGAAAACTTACCTATAATTATCGACAAAAAATATTTAAACCCATTAAAGTATCTTTGGATCTCTGCATCACCCGTAGGTCGACTGGTATAGAATGCTTGTTAGCATTAAGATTTTTCTTCTTTTTCTTTTTACATTCTAATAAAAATTGTAAATAATTTATATACTACAAATAAGGAAGAGCAGGGTTTCCTATCACAAGTATATTTTTTACTTAAAAGGAAACCCTGACCATGTGTTATGTAAAACAAATTATTTGAAATAAAGCTATTTTCATTTTCATTAAGTCCGCCAGTGTACAATTTTGTGCATGAAGTTTAAGTAAGTAAATAAAGTAGGTATATGTTTTCTATTTTGGACAGTGAAATCGGCCGATCGTAAGCGTATAGAGCGCCTTTGAAATGTGGTGTTGGCGGAAGATGCTCGCCATACCGTGGACGGCACATCGGACTAATGAGTCAATTCTGAAGGAATTAAAAGTTACTACCAGACTTTCCACCATCTGCATGCGCAAGATTCTCGAGTACTTTGGTCACATTGCCAGGAAACCTGCGGACAATCTCGAGAGACTCATAGTCACTGGCAAGGTGGAGGGTAAGAGAGAACGAGGCCGCAGCCCGACTCGTTGGTCCGATCAAATTAGAGGTTCCATCACCATGTCAGACCACGATGCTTTAAAGACTGCCGGAGATCGACATAAATGGCGCAACATCATCAGAGAAAAGGTGCTTCCTGGTGGAGGTCACGACCCTCAAATCTGAGGATAACGAAACATGGAGATGTTTTCTATTTTTTTTTTTACATGAATTAAGATTTTTATCTTTCACCACAGCTTTCACTAAGGACTCTATGTAATGAAAAATTCAGTGAATAAAAACATTTTTACGATTAAAAGCACAGTTTAGGTCCTAAACTGTGCTTCTAGTCATTCTCGTGCCGCCCTCACCTCCCCTCTCAGACAAATCTGGAATTGTTTGTATAGCTCCGCACGCACACACTCATTTACGCTTTACACTTTAGTCATTGTATATGTAGTAGTAAAGGACGCGACCAGGGGCGCCGACTCCGTGGGTGCTCGGGGGCTCGAGCACCCATGAGAAATAAACAGTGGGTGCCGAGCACCCCCTGAGAATAGACATCAAGAAACAGATCAGTAATGGGGATGGGCGCTTTTTCATTACCCGACGACCCGTTTAGCGAATGGTTTAGAGCACCGGTTGAGACGCAAGGGTCGCGGGTTCGATTCCCGCACCAACACAAATATTTGCTGATGAAACAGATATTTGTGTTGGGTCTGGGTGTTTGTGGGTCTCACACTTCGTTTTTTTCGAGTCATC
The DNA here is from genome assembly GCA_937001555.2 of Hypsopygia costalis. Taxonomy (NCBI): domain Eukaryota; kingdom Metazoa; phylum Arthropoda; class Insecta; order Lepidoptera; family Pyralidae; genus Hypsopygia; species Hypsopygia costalis. Next base: position 16,678,944 of record OW443349.2, on the reverse strand, counting down.
AAATGAGCATGAGCACCCATGAGGTTTTTTAAAAGCCGGCGGCCCTGGACGCGACATTTGTATGGAGTGGCCAGGTTGTGCCTGTATTGTATACAGGCACAACCTGGTCACTCCATGTGGTGTAGTACATCATGAGTTTGTCGTGATGTACTACTTACTCCACATGGAGTGTGGTGTAGTACGACGATGATCACGACGAAAATGGTGTAACCCGTGGTGAATAAAAATAATGCTCACCCTTCATAGCCCATGTCTCTAATTTTCTTATTGAAATTCTCTGAGTAGAGTCTCATAGAGGTAGTGATGGACTTCGAGGTCCAGTACATCATGAGATTGTCAATCAGCTGGTCCTTGGTGAAGCGGAACTCCAGAGCACCATCGACCTTCGAGCGGTGGTCGGGTCGAGTCCAAGTGGAGAACTTCTCCAGGATATAGGCGAGAAGACCCGCAGGAGAGTCACTAAGAGCAACACCTGCGTATAAATAAATAAATAACCTTGACAAATTACACAGTGCCATCTAGCCCTAAACTAAGCAAAGCTTGTACTATGGATACTAGATAACTTATATAAATATAATGCATAAGTACATTTTTTTTAAATGTATAGGAAACACCCAGACCAAGACAAACAGATATGTTCATGTGTACATTTTTTTTATACTACGTCGGATGGCAGACAAGCATACGGCACGCCTGATTTGAAGCAGTTACCGTAGCCATATTAACGCTCGCAACAAAAAATATCGCTCGCGCGCCGCCACCCCCGCTGCCAACGCAGCAACTCCTTCCTTTCTGGCGACCTCACTCACTCGCAGGAACACAACAACCCTCAAGGAAATTGTTAATTGGCTGCGGTATTCTGTGAGGTGGAGGTACATTCCCCAGTCGGGTAGCATACAATTACGCTCCCTACCTCTCTTTTCGCCAGAGCTTCGTTTGCCAGTCGGCAGGGTGCACCACGTGCAGGTGAAGTTGGCTTTGGTTCAAATATGTTGGTGAACCACTTACACCCCAAAATATTTGTCATGTGCGGGGATCGAACCCGCGACCTCGCAGTCAAAGTTACCATTGCTAGCCATTTCACCACTACTGGGCTCGGCATACAAATCATGTTTTAATGTTAATGTAACACAGCACCCGTTTAGAGTGCTTAGTGTGAGTTTTTTGTTCGCGATCGATCATGTCAACGTAAACAAACCGTCCAAATAGAGAAGAACTCTCATGTTGTGAACTTATAAGACGCGTGTTTCCAAAATGAATGTATCTTACTTGCTTACATTTTGACGTGAGCAACCCGGCAAATTTGGATATGTAACATGCATCTAGTAACTTTTTCTTAATTTCTCTTCTATGTACAGCTTTGAACCAAAGCCAACCTCACGTGGTGCACCGCTGACTGACAAACGTGGCTCTGGCGAATAGAAAGTTAGGGCATAGCGTTTTTTATAAGCTGCTCAACTGGGGAAGTACCGCCACCTCACAGAATACCGCAGCCAAATAACAATTCCCTTGAAAGTTGTTGTGGTTCTGCGAGTGAGTGAGGTCACCAGAAAGAAAGAAAGGAGTATAGGCTGTCAACAGATCGGCCCCCCTTGGAGTTGCTGATCTCCATGGGCGGTGGTGATTGCTTTCCATCAGGTGACTAACCTGCTCGTTTGCCACCCTCTCATATATTGACGAGCTCGGTGGTCGAATGGTTAGCAATGGCCACTTTGACACCGAGGTCGCGGGTTCGATTCCCGCACAAGACATAAATATTTGTCTTGTGCGGGAATCGAACCCGCGCATGTGCATGAACATGTCTATTTGTCTTGGTCTGGGTGTTTTCTATGTATTATAAGTATATATTTACAAAAAAAAAATGTATTTAAGTACAATTATCAATTGTCTAGTACCCATAACACAGCATGTACGCTTAATTTAGGACTAGATGGCGCTGTGTAAATTGCCCAGAAATATTTATCTATATATATAAAAATCTTTTCGTTGTAATTTTATAACTCAAGAACGGGCTCACCTATCCAAACCAAATGTTTAGACTTTGTTCGGACTATTTAGTACATGGTTTATGTGAAGTTTGCACAAAATCGGTAGAGCGGTTCTTCATTTATCACATTTTTTGTAACAAATGAATTCAATAACTGGCGGATCATTTAGTTAATGGGGATTTTGCTGTCAAATTTAAACTTTTTTCAGATGGGGATTGTGATGTCAAATTTAAACTTTTTTCAGTGTTGACAGTACAAGCATGTTGTTATGTCATTCATGCGGTCATTTCATTTTGGACGTACTTCGATTTTATGTTGCCTGTTCCAGAGTCGGTACCCCCAGCAGTTTGTTTATCCATGCTCAAAATGGAAAAACAAAAAATATTGTTTATCCAAATGTTTTGGATTAAGTTTTAAAATAGCTAGCAATTAATAAAAAAATTTTTTTGTTTGAATAAATTAATTTGATGTTCCAATGAAATTTTATTATTATTTCACTTTATACGTAGCGAAGCACGTACCGGACCGCTAGTTTATTTATAAAGAAAAAAATAGAATTTCATTTCAAACAGGAAATCTTACCAACAGTATCAGGTTTGGATGACTGAATATGCATGTAGCCAGACTCCTCCAGCATGAAGGAGAACATCTTGGACAACGGGTACATCCTATCAGTCAAGGCTGGGTCTACCACCAGGGATGGGAAGACTGTCCCTAGTAAGGTCTTGAACGCATTGCAACCGCTCTGTGAACAAGAATGTAATTCTGTAATTTTGGGGTGTAAGTGGTTCATCGCCATCTATGAAGCAAAACCAACTTCACCTGCACGCGGTGCACCCTGCTAAGTGACAAACGAAGCTCTGGCGAAAAGAGAGGTAGGGAGCGTAATTGTAAGCTACCCGACTGGGGAATATACCTCCACCTCACAGAATACCGCTGCCAAATAACAATTCCCTTGAGGGTTGTTGTGTTCCTGCGGGTGAGAGAGGTCACCAGAAAGATAGGAGATGCTGCGTTGGCAGCGGGGGTGGCGGCGCGTGAGCGATATTTTATGTTGTGAGCGTTAATATGGCAACGGTAATCGTTTCACATCAAGCGGGCCGTATGCTTCTCTGCCGCCCGACGTAGTATAAAAAAAAAAGAATAAAAGGTTAAATAACTTACCGAACCGACTACGGGGAAAAATACTAATAATTTTCACAAAAAAAAAACCGACTCCATACATTACTATAGATTTATGTATGTAGATACAAGGTGATGATGATGATGATGAAAAAAATATGGGACCAATCTGGAAGTATACTCTTTCAAATAAAAAAAAGTCTTTTGCAAACCGGTTTATAAATGACGGAGTAATGAAATAATAAACCTAACAGTGGGTAGATGCACGCTAAAAAAGATGATGATGATGATGAAAAAAATATGGGACCAATCTGAAAGTATACTCTGTGTCTTTCAAATAAAAAAAGTTTTTTTCAAATCGGTTTATAAATCACAAAGTAATTAGGTAACAAACATTAAAAAAAAATACAGCCGAATTGAGAACCTCCTCCTTTTGGAGAGAGGTAAAAAAAATCGACTCCTCCTATTGTCGAAGTAGATCACGCAGGTTAAGCAACGTCGACCGTTGCCTGTCTGTTGATGGATTGATTCAAGCTCCTCCGTCCTTCAGAATGCACATTAAGCCGTCGGTCCCGGCTGTGTCGTTATTAATAATGTATTTTTTTACACTATGGCACACCAGCATGCAGCTCGCCTAATGTGAAGCGGTTATCGTAGCTATATTAACGCTTGCAACACGAAATATCGCTCGCGCGTCGCCATCCCCGTTGCTAGCGCAACAACTCCTTCCTTTTAAGTGACCTCACTCACTATCAGGAACACAACAACCCTCAAGAGAATTGTTATTTGCCTGCGGTATTCTGTGAGGTGGAAGTACTTTCCCAGTCGCGGAGCTTACAAATACGCTATTTCCTACCTCACTTACGCCAGAGCCTCTTTAGCTAGCCGGCTGGGTGCACCACGTACATGTAAGGTTTGCTTTGGCTCCTAAAGCCTAGAGAGCTAAAAGTCGGTATTTGTGCAATCAAATACTCTAGAGCAGCATAAAATCTTCTCTCGTGAATTCTTTATTTATATTGTTCTTACCAAAACAAGACCTGCATTGGTATGGTGTCCTAGGATATCCTCAGGGAAGAACGTAGCCATCGCTGAAGCAATGACAGCTCCCCAGTCTCCACCCTGGATGTAATACTTCTTGAAGCCGAGTCTGTGCATTAGGTTTCTGAAGATGGCGCCTATATGTGGAGGTCCCATTCCAGGACGAACTGCACCCTGGAAATATGACAGCTTTTATATCTCTTATATTTAAAAATGGTGGGATGGCCACATCTGCCAAGTCAGCGATGGTAGATGGGGGAGGAAAGTCCTAGAGTGGAAGCCACGTATGGAGCGACGAAGCGTAAAGCGCCTCCTGTCTAGATGGACCGACGACCTCAAAAAAGTAGCTGGTAGCGGTTGGATGCGGAAAGCGGAGGATCGCATATGGTGAAAACATTGGGAAAGGCCTATATCCAGCAGCACACGGTTAGGGTGTCCGGTACGTAAATATATATATATATAGCAGCTAATTTATAAAGTTAGCCGGAATGCCAAATGGCTAGCTGTTTTACAAAATGACTGTGCCATTATTTATCACCCGAGTGAATTCTCAACTGATGGCACATCACACCCCTATTTAATCCCCTATAATATTAAGTCTCTTAACTTCACGGGATTAAAGCCACAAACTTCAACTCAAACCACATATATGGATATGGATCCAACGCGTAAATCCCTTAAAGAAGTTTGAGAATGATTTTGGTGGATTTAACACTGGGCTACTGCAGAAGAGGGACGGACGCCTGTCATAACTGCTTCTATTGCTCGTTTATTATTATTATTTTATTAGTGGGGGGCAAACACGCATGTGCATCACCTGATGGAAAGCAATTACCACCGCCCACGGACATGAGCAACAACAAGGGGTCGCCGATCCGTTGCCAGCCTATGTTAAATAAAGACTATGTTCTTGAAGGCTCCCGTGTCGTAATTGTTCGGAAATACCGATTGAGGGAAGTTGATTAGATTTATTATTAGACTGGATAGGAGCAAGACAAACCTAACCTAACCTAACTGAACGATATTTAAAGACAACCCGGCAAACAGGTAATCTGACGCATTCTAAATGACGTCAAAAATGCGGTTGGATGTGGCTGGAAGTGAAAAGTGGAGGGTCACATTTGGTCGAAAACATTGGGGAAGGCCAGAGGATATAGGCGAAGGTGGAGATCCTGGCTGATGGTGATGAGCTACCATGAATACTTACATCAGAGAATCCATATCCAGGTAAACTTGGTATGATCAGCTCAAACACGAAGTTATAACCAGGTCTCGGCTTGGTGAGAAGTGGGATTGCCTCGTAGAACTCCCTGACAGAGCCTGGCCAACCGTGCATCATTAGAATTGGGACCACTTCCACTCCTTGGGTTACCTGAAATATAATTACAATATGTATAATATACCTTTTTTATTAATGCACGTTTGATGGCGTCGTTTAGGGGCCTCATAGCATCATTGAGCGTGTCAGCACAGTATAAGTAATAAGTGTCAGTCTCATCGATCAAGCAAGCTTAACTACACTATCACTATTCGCATGAAATCGAACCGCCTATGAGCTGTTGAGCCGTATGAGCTATTAAGTATGTCCACAGACATGTCACGTCGTTGCGCATGCCAGACCCAGTTATGGACACCATGGCTGGCATTATCTATCTCGAGCTCCTCCGTGCTCGTACGTACACCTTCACGTATACCTTCGGTCCCGACTGTTGTCATTAGATGATAGTTGTTCAGCCCAGTTAGTGGCATTTGGTCTGCTTGAAAACACTGGGGTCCGCCAAACCTTTTCGGTTGAATTGAGGCCCATATCCCAGCAGTGGGACGAACATGGAATGATGCAGTGTGCATATTATACTACATTATCTCTATTTCGGGATATTTTTCTGGGATTCGTCAATTAACGGCAGTTGAGCTTCACTTGACTAGCCATCTCGTTAGGCTTTTAATTCCTTATTTGCCATATTGCTATCTCGCACATTGCTGGTATAAGAGGGGAAGTCAAATTCCAAAAGCTTCTTACTCCTATTTATTTCTTCTGATTAAATTCGTTATGAGTTCCAAGGCAGCCGTAGTCTTATCCCCGGGACTGCAATGGACTTCATGGCTACGATAACCGCTCCACATCACGTAGTCTTATCTGCCACCCGACGTAGTATAAAAAAATGGCGCCATTTACATAATCGTGCATTGTCACGAGACCCAATCGAGTGTGCCAAATTTAAGCTCAATGGGACACTGGGAAGCGAATCAAATTTACTTTGCAAAATTTGATCACAGACACTAAATAAAAACTTAAATATTTACCTCGGGTTTAACATGAATGAAGTGAATATTCAGCCCTTGAATATTAGTCTTGAACTGAGGATACTGATTGAGGAACTTCTCCCTCTCGCTGAAGGGATATTCTTCAGCCCAGTACTTGACCCAAGTTTCCAGGGTTTTGGTGTTGAAACCGTATTCGAAACCAACGCCTTCCAGCGCTGGTGTGAACGGACGGTGGCTCAGCAGACGAGCTTTGAGGTCTTTGATAATCTAGAACAGAACATAATCACATAAATAACATACGGATAGTAAGAATTGATAAATATAAAACTCTTTAATCCCTCCTTCAAGATGATCCGATGACCTTAGGAAAGCGGCTGGGAGCGGCTGGATGCGGAAGGCGGAGGATCGTATCTGGTGGGAAGCATTGGGGAAGGCTTATATTGAGCAGTGGATAGATACAGGCTGATGATGATGATGATGAAACTCTTTAATATTAAATTTGTTGTATGTCATCATCCAGGGTAGTATACAATTCTGATTATGTAGCAACAATGGAGAATTACCTAGCGTTCAGACGATTTTGCAATTCATATTGTTGGAATTGATGTGTTAGGTAACAACTCAATGTTTTAGGTCCCCAATAGTGTTAGATACTTAAAATCCGCGGTGCACGGAAGTTGAGCTTCACTTGACTGGCCATCTCTTTGGGCTTTTGATGCCTTATTTGCCATATGAGATGTCTCTCACATTGCTAATAGGGAAGTCAAATTTCAAAAACTTGTTCCTCCTACTAATTTCTTCTGATTAAATTCGTTGTGAGTTCCAAGGCAGCCGTAGTCTTATCACCGGGATTGCAGTGGACTTCACTGTTAATTGCCTTTTTTGGTGGCCGCCGCTGTTAAACCTGGGTACATAGTGGTGGGCCCCCGTCCCGTTAAATATTATACTCTAATAATGTAAGTTTACACGAAAAAAAAAAAATTTAGTTTATGAATACAATGTGTAAGGAATTTGTGCCTAACATCAAATTGTAATGGTCGTGGGCGACCATGCTTGGCTCGCCAACCTACTTGTATATATAAATATTCCTAATAAATATTCCTGGACCAATTTCACGCGGCCATCTAGTCCCAAACTAAGCAAAGCTTGTACTATGGATACTAGATAACTGATACTATACTAAAATACTTTTTTTTTTTAAATACATACATAATACATAGTAAACATCCAAACCAAGACAAACAGACATGTTCATGCACACAAATATTTGTCTTGTGCAGGAATCGAACCCACGATCTCGGAGTCAAAGTGGTCATTGCTAACTATTCGACCACTGAGCTCGTCAGAATATGTCTCAGCCAACTAATTAAAATAGCCATTCTATTGAACATTTGAACGCCAAGTTGTAAACAAAACGAATATAACACAGCGGTGACCGAGAAATATAGGCACAAATTAAATGATAAAGCGGGTTTTCAGTCAGCCGTGGTTGATTGAAAATAAAACTAGGTGTATGGTCGAATGTCGTTGTTGCTCGCCGTTTAATTGAATGGGTATTTTAACCAGTTGGCAGCAACAAAACTATGTCGACTGAGAATACAAGGTACTCGTATACGCACGAAAATCTCGCAAACAGCTTACGAATGATACAGGGGTTTTCTCGGGTGGTATAAAATTAATATACCTCAATTCTAAGAAATTTTTGTTTTCTCCAAAAATGCCCACTGAATCCCGGTCGCCTATGTACTAAAACTACTGCGAGGAGACGGTACATACCTGGTCGCTAAATTCAATTTTGAAAGGATTTATACTGCTGTCTTCTTTCCCTTTCTGATCGCTGGGTCCCCACCACTCATTCGGGTCCAACTTGGGAAGTTCTGGAGATTTGCAGCACCTTGTGGAGAAATATACCCCTGCTCCTACCACTAGGAGAGCGAATAGAATACGCTTCGCCATCTCTAAAACGAAATAAAATCTTCATAAGTTTTTTAGTGTCTTCTCTTTCAATTGAGAATTTTATGGATGTGTGATTGAGTTCCCAGGATGGTTTAAATTAGAGTTCCCAACACCAAATTTGAAAAAACAAGGATTTGTATTCAGAAAAACCAGGACAAATGAGTTGAAATACAGAACGCAGTAATAAATCAAATAATTATTATTATCTTGGCAGAGTGGTTTTCGACAGACTTGAATAGAATCACTCCGTCTCTTCCCGTGAATGTCGTACAAGGCGACTAAGGGAGATACATTATAAAACATCGATCAGGCCACCCCAACCCGTCTGGCCAGCGCGTAGGGAGTGTAGGCCAAATCCTCCTTCCGTCTATGACGGACGAGAGAGGGTCGTGCTCCTGTAGTGGAGACTAACCTGATGATGATGATGATGTACTTATTGGGTATTTATTGAGTGGAGCGAGTGGAACGCTTCAAGCGGAAAGAAAGAACCGATCTTGAAGAAACTTATCACAATTAAAGAGCTCGACATGCTTGAGGTTTGTGTTGAAAAAAATTGAGATCGATCATGTCCTTGAGGAATGATCATCAAATACATTTTCCATTGAAATCAATGGAAAGAAGAAAACCTCGATTTCGGCCCCGTGGGCTGGAATCCGGCCTAGTCATAAATGCCCGGCATTTTGCCCGTCTCTAGTAAGCATACGATACAAAAAACAATACGTGCGTTTTTTTTCGTTAATGATTTCTGTGGTAACCTGATGACAAACCCATGCTCCTGCCAAGAAACCTATGACGAAAATTAGCAAACGGTGCACCATTTCTGAAACATAATATTTATTTTTTACCAACCCCTTTTCGCTTGAAACTATCTTTGTAACTCTACAGCTAAGAGTCCCGTCAAAATCGATCCAGCCGTTTCAGAGATGAGTCGTATCGGAAGAAACAGACAAAAAGGGAGACAGACAGACAAAAATGGAAAAAAAATGTAATTTGCTATAATTATGTACATATGCATTTAGTAAAAAGCGAGTTTCATAATATTACAAACAGGCACTCCAATTTTATCTGTTAATTAATTTAGAATAAAAATATTAAACAGGTACAAATAAAATACTGTTTACATGGGATAATATAATAATTCCATATATAATTATTTCAAAATAGATATAAATATCATACTCGACATTAATAAATTTGAATCTTAAATATTTTAAATGTAATGTTTATACATACAAACATTTAAATAAACTGCAATGTCACGATTTATTTTTGTAAAGTCATCGCAGATAAGAGGTCTCGATGTATTACACAATATTAATACTTTGGCTTTTAATACCCGGATACACTGGGAGCAAAATGATCCACAACATGTTAAGCAATAACAAAACGGCAACGTTGTAACTGCTGCAATGGAAAATTTTACATAATTGGCATACAAATACAAAGTCAAATTCCAAAAGCTTCCTACTCCTACTAATTTCTTCTGATTAAATTCGTTGTGAGTTCCAAGGCAGCCGTAGTTGTAGGTACCCCCGGGACTGCAATGTACTTCACTGTTCATTGCCTTTTTTGGCGGTTGCTGCTGTTAATCCTGGCTACACAGGAGACACAGTGGTGGGAATGTGTGGTGGGCCTGTCCCGATTTTTAAAATTGGCATACAATTGTTTTACTTCTCGATGCCCCCATCTAACACTATCGTAATGGCCGATATGATAGTTTACAATTTTATTGCTGATATTCTATATAGAAGGTGGATTATAATCTCGCTAGTCGGCATTGTCAGCAGGGTGCACCAAGTATAGATAAGGTTATTACCATTCACGCGAGACATGTTGGTAGCTGTCTCGCGTCAGTTCCGCTTAGTGATGTGCAATTCCGGGCAATATATGTAAAATTAGGAATATTCCCGAAATACCCCACATAAAATATTGTCGGGAACGGCACATCTATAGTTCCGCTCTGTTTTTTGTAGAGTGTAGTATATAAGTATTTTCTCATCTCATCAATCTCTCATCACCAGTGATCGGCGTTAGTAGAGCCATTACGCGGGATTTGTGACCGTTGTCTTAATATGGATACGCCTCCCAAATCCCGGCATTTTCATTCAACGATTTTGTTTAACATTCATTAATTAACATTCATTTTGTTTTACCATGCTTTTATTATCATTTAATAAATAAATAAATCTTTTATTTAATTATTTTTCTGAACTGTATGTCTGGAGATTTTTTTTCTAATTTCTTTCTAATCGAATTGTCACCTATATTCAGTGTTAGATTACAGTATGTATATAACATACTAAATATCTTCACGCTTACTTACGAGGAGGCAGAGTATCATGGTGTAACATCTTAGACAACGTGTAACTCCTAGTGAATGCAATCTCGTTCTCGCGAGATCTCGCGCGGCGGCGACGGGGCCTGAGGTAGCGGTCGGTGGACGAGGTCTCGCTCAGATTCGCTTGTTGCGTCTACTTGCTGTGTTTGTTTGTTTACTAGTAGGTAATAATTGTTGTCAACGAGTTCATTACGTTCAAGTATTTTTGTGGTTATTTATGCAAAAAAATGTACGCAACAAGCGAATCTGAGCGAGACCTCGTCCCCCGATCGCTACCTCAGGCCCCGCCGCGCCCCGCCGCGCGAGATTTCATTCCCTAGTAACTCCAAGTACGCAAAACTTCAAACTCCCCAACTGAGTTTTATTATTATAAATGATATATCTAAGTAATAATTTCGAAAAAAAAAAAATTCTCGGAGATAATATGAACACTTTTTTTGTTTTCCTAATAATTCTAATAGTTTTTGAGCTCTGTGGCGCTTTCTTATCAAAAAGACGCGCCAATGGCAATGATAGGCAAATATTAATATTAAAGAGCGGACATCGCGTCAATGACGCGTAAGCGCCGCTCTTTGCACGGCGCTTAAGACTTTTTGGACGCGGCGGTATTACGTTTGTTTACCTACTTCACATTTTCTAGCTTGATTGTCGAGCGCAATTTAATAATAGACACGGTAATTAAAAAAAAAAAAAATTGTTTTTCAATACCAGTTATTTTAAAAATGGATGAAAATTATGGAATTGATTCTACTTATGATTCTGAACAAACTATTTTTAGGTTTTGCGTACTTGAAGTTACACGTTGTATATCAACATTATGTTTGATAAAATTTACACCAGTACATAGTAAAAAGATCAATATTATATTAGATGAAAAAAAATGGTGAAATAACATAGAAAATAGTTAGTTCTACACGTTTCTGGTTTATTAGTGTTCCATTACTTAATGCTGTCTACAAAACCTACATTGTTACGAAGATTTTGATTAGATAAAAGAAACTTTCTATTTATATTTTCATACGATAATCTAGCAATTGTCTTCCACCACAGTCGGCAGACTGTGGTGGATGATAATTTCTAGTTGCCCAATTAGGCAAGAATAAAATTTCGCGTTATTGGCTAGTTTTCTTAGAACTAAAGCCATTTTGGTACCTAAGCGTGAGGGGTGAGGGGTGGGAAGGGATGTATTCGTCATAGCGCGCGGGGTGACATTTTGACCAATAGACGCAGCGAACGCTATCTACGTTGATAGCATTCGCTGCGTCTATTATCTCGGTCGACTACTGCTCACTTGTTCTTCGGTTCTTTGAGTGCGCACGAGTGATCTAAGTGATACTGTGATACCTTTCTTTGACCTTGGCTAGTTTAACGGATTTCTGAATTTTCTCTAACGTACAATTTTGGCTTGCTTTACTGGACAACGATTTGATTTTGTGATTCTGTTAAACTTTTTGCTGGGACCTGTATTTTTCATCATAAGCGATACGGTAAGCTGATTTTTAACATTTCTTTGAATAACTTATAGAGTTTCGCTTCTTTATTTATGAAGTTTGCTCACCAAGTTTCTCTTTCATTTAGTTCGTCCTATTTTTTCAACAACAATATCGATCCAATATACGGCGTATTCCTAAGGATATACATTTACTTCGGCTTGCAATTCAGATAATCGAACCTATTTTTTTTTAAATTATGGACACAAATATCAATTTATATTTTAAATTTTCATACAATTTAAATGTTTTCCGTAAATCATACGATATTGCATGACTTTTTATCCAAAATTGCAACGTTGCATTTTTATTTCTAAAGCTAAATGTTTGAAATACTCTTTGGTTCTTTGATCTCGTTATTTTCATGACGAAGATCATTTTTTTCGTCATGATCTTTTTTCTTACATTTACCAAGAAGTTGTGTATGAAATTCATTTTTCCTTTTTTTTATTCTACGTCGTATGACAAACAAGCATAAGATCCGCATGTCTACACGGCAATTTCGCCTCGCGGCTCGGCTGTACGACGTTTATATATATATATATAAACGTCGTATATAGCATTCCCTGCATCTATTAATCGAAGGCTCGAAGCCCACGATATAAGGCGCGGTTGCCGTGCAGGCCTAGAGATAGCAGTTTGATAGATTCTCATTTTAATTGCATTAAGCGGCAATATGGCCCGAACAAAGATCCTTTCTTATTGAACTTAATTAAAATGTAATAAAATAAAGGTAAACATAACCTTGCAACGAAGCATTTTTAAGTACTACATCCCTTGTAAGATTTTTTCACTATATGTTTAGTAGTGTTTTGCAAAGTTAATGTATATCCATAAGAACACGGTGTATACTAGTCAACCGAGTTAACTAAACCACTGTCAAACGTGACGTCATCCGCATGTGCTCCTAGACCTGAGCCTAGGCGGTACCTAAGCGGGTAAAGAAAAAAGCAGAATACATTGTCTATTCAACTTGGTCGACTAGTTTTTACAGTATTCTGAAAAGTTAAAAAGGATGTGCTCGATATACTTTCAACAGTCATACGTTTATTATTCAGGTGACGGTTGCTCCGTTCTTACTACGATTTGATACTGATTGGTTGGACTTTAAGCTGGCACCTGAATTCTTTATGATACGGTAAGCTGAATTTTGGTCACCTTTCTTTAGTCTTTTGAGCTTAGTAAATTGGGTGTAAGTTCAATATCACCTTAAAAGCCAAAGATAACCTCATCTGCACGTGGTGCACCCTGCCAATTAACTAATGAGGCTCTGGCGAAAGAGAAGTAGGGCACAAAGATAGCCCGACCGGGAAAGTACTTCCACCACACAGAAGACTGCAGTCAAATAACAGTTCCCTGGAGGATTGTTGTGTTTCTGCGAGTGAGTGAAGTCTCCAGAAAGAGGAAGAAGTTGCTGCGTTAGCAAAGGGGGTGACAACACGCAAAGCAAAGCAATGTGAAAAGGCACATAGAGGGACCCGTACACCAAGGGATATCCAAAAAACCCTATGAAAGATTTTACTTTGATCTCATAGAGTTTTTCATATTGTGCAATATTCCTTGGTCTCAAATGAATAACCCGGCTTTTAAATATTTCTTTACCAAGTATTTATGCTGTCATTGCGCTAATCGCCCTAAACTACCATCCGAGACAATTCTAAGAAAAACATATGTAGATAAGTTATATAAAGAGAAAATGAATACCATATATAATGTGATGCGTCATGAAAAATTGTGGATCTCTCTTGACGAAACTACTGACTTTTTAGGCAGATATATTGTAAATTTTTTAGTCAAGCCACTAAATTTAGAAAATATGAATAAACCATACTTAATTGCATGTAAAATGTTAGAGCAAGTTAACGGTAGGACGATTTCAAATTTTGTAATCGAATGTTTAGAAAACATGTGGGGTGAATCTAGTGACGCTAATGTTGGAAACATATTAGTATTATGCACGGACAGTGTGGCATACATGCTATTAGCTGGACGTTTATTAAAACAATTTTTACCAAATATGAAACACGTGACATGTTTAGCCCACGCTCTGCATAGAGTTTCAGAAACGATTCGTTCCGAATACCCTGACATAGACTGCCTAATTTCTAATGTGAAAAAAGTTTTTTTAAAGGCTCCTAGTAGAGTTAAGATATTGAAAGATCTATACCCCAACATGCCTTTACCTCCAGAACCCGTAATAACACGGTGGGGAACTTGGTTGCATGCTGTTTCGTATTACCTAAAATATTTTAATGAAATAAAAACAGTTTTAACACATTTGAGGGCACCAGAAGCATTATCAATTCGAGTCGCTAAACAAATGTGTGAAAAACCAAATATCGAAAACGATTTGAGATACATTGCTGAATATTTTGGCTCAATTGAATTTGCAATTCTAAATTTACAAAACTCAAATCTAGCGATAGTGGAATCATTCGAAATATTCGATGAGGTAAGGGCTTTAATTAATTGGAGTACAACCGAATCCATAAAACAAAAAGTAGAGAATGTCATGTCAAGGAATCCGGACTTAGATATTTTGAGAACATACAGTGAGATATTGTCACGTGAAGTAGATATTGATAACGACATTTTACCGTACAAATTCGCCCCACTCACTTCAGTAGATGTCGAGAGATCATTTTCGGTTTATAAGTGGATATTAAGTATCAAAAGGAATAGACTAAAACTGGAGAATTTAGAAAAAAATATGGTTATTTATTTTAACTCTGTAAATTACTGTTAATGTCACATTTTTTTAATGCTGTTGATTTTGAAAGATATAATAAATATTGTCATGTTTTGAATATTTCTTTTATTTTTATCTTTATTATTTCAAAATTTTCAAATTTTACAATATAATTTTATTAAAAAAGTACTTATTAAAATATTATATTGAGCAGATTCAGAATAAAAGAATTCAGAATTAAAAAATACGTAACATACGAACGAAAGAACTACACTACACATAAGGTGATTGATTTCTTAAGATTTGTTATGTTTATTTCATACTAGTTATTTCTCCCATAGAAATTTCGGAATAAAAAATATCCTACATCCTCAGTTATCGTCTATCTATTTCATTCAAATCCGTTTAGTCGTTTACGCGTTCATTATTACGCGTTATTGAATAACAAACAAAAAACTTACAAATTTTCACATTTATAATATTAGTAGGACTGACGATCATTGAAAAGTAATTCTGGTTGTACTTACGGTATATCAAACTGTTTACCTTTATTTATTACAGCGACATTTGGAAAAATAGAATGTAGAATAAACGTAATCCCGGAATCCCGTGGTCATATCCATACTAACATCAACATTCAAGTCCATTGACCCCAAATGGCTCTACTAACGCCGATCACTGCTCATCACACTACTTTCTCACGATTTGCTGAAGTAACCGAAATAAGAATGCATACAGCACTAATCACCACATCCCATCTTCGGGAAACATTTTTATACTCACTGATTATTGCAGACATTTATTTATTAACCACAAAATTACATATGGATACAAAATCCGGACTTAACGCTAAAAGCATTTTCTACTAGTCAACCTTTGGGAATCGCAGAATGAGTGAATGAATGAATGGATGAAACATTTATTTGTATCTCCAGCACACACATAATAAGTTATTTCCAGTCTTATAATAATTACTTACAAACGTAAATGCAATATAGTGTTTAAAAAAATCACAAAAAGAATCATATGCGTGCCGCAGTAACACAAAATGGCCATAGCTCAGCTACATGTTTTGTTCTAATGAACAAATATACACGAATACGGTTCCAAAGCAGATAAAAAAAGTATTATGTCTAGAAAATAGATATATATAATGAATATTCAACTAGGAGAATGAAAAAAAAACGATATTACATTATGCAACATTGTCGTTCTATTTTTGTCGCTGTATATCCCAGGCTTTATGTTTGTCGCAAATGTTTGTAGCTTGGAATTAACAAATACTATCTGTTAGCAATGTTTGAACAGGATTTCGTGTAATCGGTCTTAAAAGTTTTTTAATGTAATAAGAAATATAACCACTACTTCCACCATGATGAAAGCTATGGCCAAAAATTGTATTCCAACAAGTAATTGAGTTGATATGATGTGAGGAGATTCATCTGCTGAGGAACATTTTGTATTGCAAAGCGTCTCTGTACATTGACATTATTTTTATTGTATTATGATAATATTGTATGGCTATTTAAAAAAAAAAGACCTATATTGACACAGTTTCTTTCGGCATTTCTTCTCGTCAATGGTCATTCCGAAATGCTGGTAGATAAAAAATATACCTAATTGTAAAAGACGTGTCTAAGTGCCCGCGAGGGCCCACAGAATAAAGAATTTTGACTTTGACTTTGACTCTACGGGACAGGGACCCACCACACATCTCCACCACTGTGTCTCCTGTGTAGCCAGGATTAACAGCGGCAACCAACAAAAATGCAGTGAACAATGAAGTTTATTGCAGTCCCAGGGGTAAAACTACGGCGGCCTTGGAACTCACAACGAATTTAATCAGAAGAAATTTCATTTGCAGCTACAAAAGCTAAGCAAGACTTTGGAATATCGCGTGGAGGGGGAAGCGCTGCTATTTTGAGATAATTTTAGTTCATATAACGTATTCACGTACAACACACGACCTTGGCCGTGTGGTTTCCGGCAGACTAGAATAGAATCACTCCGTTGCTTCCCGTGGATGTCGTACAAGGCGACTAAGGGAAATACATTATCAAATATCGATCAGGCCTCCCCAACCCGTCTGGCCAGCGTGGGGAGTGTAGGCCAAATCCTCCTTCTGTCTGGGACAGAAGAGAGAGGGTCGTGCTCCTGTAGTGGAGACTAAAATGGACCTGATGATGATGATGATGACACGCCTTGCCCATGACACAGCCTCAACCCATTTTTTTTACTTCAGAAACGAAATATAGGTTTTGGGGTGTAAGTGGTTCATCAAGATCTTTGAACCAAAGCCAACTTCACCTGCACGTGGAGCACCCTGCTGACTGACAAACGTAGCTCTGGCGTAAAGAGAGGTAGGGAGCGTAATTGTAAGCTATCCGACTGGATAATGTACCTACAGCTCACAGAATACCGCAGCCAAATAACAATACCCTTGAGGGTTGTTCCTGCGAGTCAGTGAGGTCACCAGAAAGAAGCGGGGGTGGCGGCGCGCGAGCAATATTTTATGTTGCAAGCGTTAATATGGCTACGGTAACCGCATTACATCAGGCGGGCCGTATGCTTGTCTGCCACCGGACGTAGTATAAAAAAAAATCGGTTGTCTGTAAAGTCGGTTTACTGACGATAGTTGAACGTGACAACGTCATAAGAAAATACTGATGGAATGTTTGCATTTTTCAAAAGAAAATTTTAATGGAACGCCTCAGAGCGAGGTAACGCCGCATGCGTCATGTTTTTTCGTGCGTGCAGCCGGCTCCATCGAATTATAAGACGTTGTCACGTCAAAAAAAAAATATAGACATATAAACTTACCAATGATCCTTATCACATTACACTTATCACTACGAGTATCACAGCCGACGTCTGCCGGCTAAATGATGATAGGGAATTGGAAGCCGGTGCCTGGTGCGGTGGGTGTGATTGAGTTTTTTTACTCGTGTGTTTTTGTTGCTCGAATGCGTAATCAAACTCATATTATTATCAAGGTCTCATACCTACATATAGCAACAATTTGATATATAAATTGATAAGTGGAGACTTACGAATAGGTATATTGATAAGTTTACAAATGTGATGGGAAAAGTCATCGAATGTTTTTTACGTACCTATTTGACCTGTACATAATTACTGAGGATAAATGAGGAGTCTAATCGAACACGCAAGTTAAGCAACGTCGACAGTAGCTTGTCCATGGATGGGTTTATCTCGAGCTCCTCCGTACTTTAGAGTGCACGTTAAGCTATCCGTCCCGGCTGTTGTCATTAGATGACAGTCGTTAAGCCAAGTCAAAGCCAAGCCAAGCCAGTGTTTTCAAGCCTTTGAGCAGCGTGGTGGAGTATGTTCTAAACCCCTTAGATTGAGGGGAGACCCGTTTCCCAGCAGTGTGATGAATAAGGGTTGATTACGATATAATTTCTAAGAGCAGATCATGAAGTCACAATGCGATTGTAACTCTTATTAACTACGGCATAAGAACGATACAAAGGTCGAAGTGTCAATGTGTGTTAAAGCTGTCGTTTAAATTTCCAATTGGACCAAATTTTTTTTTATACTATGTCGGGTCACAAACAAGGGTACGGCCTGCCTGATATAAAACGATTACCGTAGTCATAAACGCTTGCAACCGAAATATCGCTCGCGCGCTGTCATCCCCGCTGCCAACGCAGGAACTCCTCACTTCCTGGTGGTCTCACTCCCTCGCAGAATCACAATAACCCAGGACACTGAAAAAGTCGTACGTAATGTACGTAAAGTACAGGCTCTATCACGTAACAAAATAAAACAGTCGACTTGAGAACCACCTCCTTTTTGGAAGTCGGTTAAAAAGGTATAACTTCAAACGGACCCCTAAATTTTACACCCATCAACCCCTAACTCCGCCCACCCTTATCTGCGCGGCACACGCCTGCCGACTTCCCTTTAGCTAATATTGTCTGAACCACCTCTTTATAATACGGCAGCCGTAGATTTAAAATTGACTAGAAACCGCAAGTCATTAGAACAACCTTTAAGTCTGAGAAGAGATTTTGCGTCCCTTTCTGTGTTCTACCGATTGTACAATGGAGTCCGTAATACCGATTGTACTACGGCCTCCTTCTACAATCTATCGCACAGTCGCACCGCTCGCCATCGACAGGGAATTCATCCTCACACATTGGAGCCTAAGTAGTCGCGTACTGTGCGGTTCCAGAGAAGTTTTCTCCCGCGTACTGTCAAGCTGTGGAATTAACTATCGAGGTTTTCTCAGGAGACTACAGCATGTGGTTCTTCAAGAAGGGCGTGAAGAGGTTTTTACAGGGTCGCGAACGCTCGTGTGATATCCCTGATGTTACAGGCGTTCATAGGCTACGGTAACTGCTTTCCATCAGGTGGGCCGTATGCTTGTTTACTATTTTAGTGGTATAAGAAAAACATTTCAATCAGATCAACAAAAAAACCTGATCTCTTACAGTATGGAATCCATAAAACATAGTCTGATATGATTATGGAACAAAAACGATTTAGATGGAAGATAAGGAATAAGAGTTCTAAGGAATATAGGTTTTTAGAATGGTATTATGTATCTCATTTATCTTCCGATATTTAGAATCGAACAACTTGCAATCTGACATTAGCTCCACGTAAAAACGCACGAAGTGAACTATCAAAAATACAGATGCTTTATTCTACGGATAGGTCGTTTTAATAGATTTGTGTTGCCAACAAAAACTACTTAAAACATAACCGTCATTTATATTTTATTTATCTCTACTACCTATGACGCGATGTGGTATTTGTTTCAGCTAAGAGTACTTCACACTCACTCAACAACAGCTTCACACTTCGATCTTTGTTCTATGTGACTATGAAGCCATCGATGAAGGTATATAGTTTAGATGAAAACCGCAGAACTGTTTTTGAATGTGCGATTTCAAAATCCGAAGAGCGCACACTCAAATCTAAAGGTCTCTTGTAAAGCGCGTGCTTAGTACATTCGCGGATCTTCTAAAACTGTCACGCTCGGCCTACAGTATCACTGCACGCAAAAAATCTATATGTGATTGATTGATTACCTATTTATGGTACCGAGATAAAAAGCACCCTATATGCCAATAGAAATCAAATGATGATATGGAGGCCCAAATTTCATCTAAATCCGTTAATCACGTAAAGTACTCACGTATAACGAACATTCGTACATTTATCTATATATATAAAAGAAAGTCGTGTTTGTTACAACACTTATAACTCGAGAACGGCTGGACCGATTGCCATGGTTTTTGATTTGTTGGATTTGTTTCCGTCCCGAATAGCAGAATAACTCTTAAAAACATTGGAAAATTCTCGAAAAAATAAAACAAAAGAAAAAACATTTTCCCATACAAAATGTTCGTGGTTGTCGTCAGCCTGGCGCTACTCAAGGTAAAAAAACGACTCTATGAATCGGAAGCGAATTTGGCACAAATTCTGATTGTTTTCGCTCCCATTTTATACATTTAGAATTTACGCTATTTGTATGGCACATCCGTCTCTTAAAACGTAGTGGTTACATTCTCTTTGGTTGTCGTAGCTGTCAAATGTGACGTTGTCGTACGTGCGTACGCCAAATGTATGCGTGCGATCAGAAATGTATATGAAGCTCATTATAGAACAAATGTCATAGATTAAAAACAAATGTTAACTCTATTGGTCTCATTTTTACGTCTTGAAAGTTGGCTGTGATTTGTTTTGAAAACAGTTTTGTGGATTTAAATATTTTTTTTTTTTTTTTTTTTTTTTTTGGGACGGGGGCTCACCACACATTCCCACCACTGTATCTCCTGTGTAGCCAGGATTAACAGCGGCGACCGCCAAAAAAGGCAATGAACAATGAAGTCCATTGCAGTCCCAGGGGTAAAACTACGGCTGCCTTGGAACTCACAACGAATTTAATCAGAAGAAATTAGTAGGAGTAGGAAGCTTTTGGAATTTGACTTCCCCTCTTAGCAATGTGAGAGACAGCAATATGGCAAATAAGGCATTAAAAGTCTAAAGAGATGGCTAGTCAAGTGAAGCTCAACTGCCGTGCACCACGGATTTTAAGTTTCTAACACTATTAGGGACCTAAAACATTGAGTTGTTACCTAACACATCGATTCCAATAATATGAATTGCAAAATCGTCTGAACGCTTGGTAATTCTCCCTTGTTGCTACCAAATCTGAATAGTATACTACCCCGGATGCAACTTGCAATGAATTCAACATGTCATCCCGCTCCCGCTGCCAAAGATCACACTCCCAGAGAACATGGTGTGCTGTTTGATCGAATTCAGAATTAGCAGTAGAACATTCGCATAAGGCCGACGGCACTAATTTAAACGAAGAGTTTAGCTTTAAAATTGCCATGTCCAGTTAAAAATTGCGCAACAGGGTGGTCGACTTCTAACCACTTTTTCTTTAATCTATCTCTTACCGATTGAAAGAAC
The DNA here is from genome assembly GCA_937001555.2 of Hypsopygia costalis. Classification (NCBI taxonomy): domain Eukaryota; kingdom Metazoa; phylum Arthropoda; class Insecta; order Lepidoptera; family Pyralidae; genus Hypsopygia; species Hypsopygia costalis. The sequence continues at coordinate 16,657,605 of OW443349.2, read as the reverse complement.
AGATACAAGTGGCGTCCTTTGGTAGAAGTTTCCCACCTTTCCTGCCATTCAGACAGCAATGTTTCAAATACTTCATTAAAAGGTTTGAACAGTCTAACTATTTTTTCACGATCACGCGTTTTCAAGAAATCAGGGACCATATTTTTAGATGTATAGTACATTGAAGCGCGGCGTTGTACTTCTAAGTCTACCGGTAACACACCTGCTAGCACGGGTAGTGCCTCGGTGCTTACAGTTCTATACGACTTACATAAAAATATCAGAGCAAGGCGCTGGCTTTGAAGCAATTTACGACGTGCCCACGCAGGTGAACCGTACGTAACACAACCTAAGTATGTGGCGGTATAAATAGTTTTTAACGTTTTGAAAGTTAATCCCCACGTAGAGGTAGAAATTCGTGTTAAGGCATAGAAATTCTTTTTTGCTTTTTCACCTACTTGCTTCATGTGCTCAATGTAATTAAAATTTCTATCCAAAAGCAAACCTAAGTAACAAACCGAACTTCTACGAGCAACAGATACTCCATTAAAATGAAATCGCGGTGAAACCTGTAAATTTCCCTTAAGCAAGAGTTGATATGTTTTATGTGGCACAAAATCGAGACGATTACGATAACCCCAATCTGAAATTAAGCCTAGGCTAGCGTTGGCTAGTTTCTCTATGCTAGATCTTGAATTAGCATTGATTAATAAGAGACCATCGTCAGCGTAACCAGTTAACGAGCACCCTTCCGGTAAGGGTAGGCTAAAAAAATCATCAAAACCGATATTCCAGAGATACGGTCCCAACACTGAACCCTGGGGGCAGCCCTGCGTGAGCACCTTTGAAGCAACATAATGGCCAAGTTTTAATTTAGTTGTACCATTCAAAAAGTACGATCGAATGAGAGAGTAGATGTTGCTAGGGCAACCTCTCACCTTAAGTTTCAGCAACAACATTGGCCACCAAGCATTATCAAAGGCACCTGAGATATCTAAGAAAATAGCTACAACATACTTGCTCTCCGAGAGCTCAACAACTTTGCGCACTGCGAGCGCAGCATCAACAGTGGACTTGCCAATGGTGAAGCCGTACTGATTTTTATGAAATTGTGGGCCACCGGGCAGCAACCGTGGCACATCCAAGCGCTCAAGCAGCTTACCCAACGACGGTAGCAGAGTAATAGGACGGTAGGACTTCGGATCTTCTGGTGGTTTATCACCGCCTTTTGGTATTATTTTTATAACACCACTTCGCAAAATGCCAGGGAAATGACCTTCTACAATACACCGAGTAAGTATTGTTAAGATAGGTTCAGCGGCTACTTTACAAGCTTCTTTAATCATTCTATTCGAAATCTTATCATCACCGGAGGCTTTATTTGTAGGCAAAGCTTTAACAATAGACATAAACTCATCCAACGACGGTACATTTGATATTGGAGTGGAAGGGCACATATCCGCCGCGCTCCTAACCTCACGATGGTAGTCACTGTCACTATCGGCGCAATCGTCAGGAATTAACGCATGCAGAATTGTCTCAGCGGTCTCTTCTACACCAAGGGTATGTGAATTATTAAATTTTATATTGGATACGTATGCCTGATCAATCCGCCTATTTGCTTTAAATTCGTTATATAGAGGAGACCACGGGCCCTCACTATTTAATCTTTCTACAATACGTTTTAGTAAATTACCTTTGGATTTTTCAACAGCAGCGCGATAGTGAGATCTAGCAATACGCAAGTCACTTAGAGCGGTTTGATAAATTTCTCCTTCGATGTTACGTTTCTTTAACTTTGAGATTTTACGTCTAGCGGCACGAAAATGCCTACGCAACCTAATAAGGGTATCATTCCACCAGTCGCATCGTCTGTTATTAACTATAGGTTTTCGACCTAATGCAACGTCAGCGCAATATACGAATGTGTCAGACATAATTTTAACACTTTCCGTGACTGTAAGTTCACTACGAGTAAAATCTTTGGCGTGGGAAGCGAAAAGTGAAGCAAAGCTTGCCCAGTCGGCGTTCCTAGTTTTATATTGAAAACCTATTAACTGTTGCGGATTTAAGTTATCAACAACTGGGGAGAACTCACACACAATCAGACGGTGATCACTACAAGAAGCTTCAGGAAGAACGCGCCAGTTTTGTATTCGGACGTCTGCACTAGAAAGTGTGACGTCAATAAAAGACTCGCCCATTGGGCTACTAAAAGTAGGTGGTGCTTCAGGGGTATTGTGAATATGAAGATGCATTTCAGCAATGAACTCTTCAACAGCAGAGCGTCTGTCGGCATCGGTCGCTCTCAACTTGCCGTGCCATAATGGTGATGATGCATTTACGTCTGCTCCTATAATAACCTTATGACCAGTAAGAGCATGCAATGCTCTTCGTAGATGATACAAATGCGAACCCACAGGGTCAGAAAATTGAAAATAACAACTGACTACAAATACTCTCAAATATGGAGATGTTACTTCAGCTACCGCACAGTGAGTGGACATTAGGTGATTGATTGATGTTATAGTAAATCCGCCCCTTGGCGCATATATACCCGCGCGCGACTTGTTATTAAGTTGTATAAATTTACTGTTTAATTGAGATCTTTGGTACTGCTCCTGAACTAAAACAAGATCGAGCTTATAGTCCGCAACGAGCTTATCCAACTCAGACGTAGCAATTTTATCGTTGTGTAGATTTAGTTGTCCAATTACGACGTTATCCATAGGTGGTGTTTAAAATATTGAATTCTAACCGTGCTGCGTATGTGGGGCAAGACTCTGACCCGATCTTGTGGTCAGCAGTCTTTTTTTGACGCCTACATGCTGCGCATGTAGGTTTGAAGTCTGCTTCAGACTTCTTCAGACATTCCCGGGAGTCGTGTGCTTCGGCACAGTGGGCACAGGTGGAGTTATTAGATTTTATAGAACCAATAAAGATTTAAATATTTATTGGTTCTAAAATATTTATGCGTGCGTTCAGAAATTTAAATGTCGTGTCTTGGTCGGGAAAGTATTAAAAACATTGAAAAATTGACGAAAGTATTAAATAAAAGAAAAAACGTTTTCCCATACAAATAGTGCCAGTTAAAAAGGATTGGAATATTTATTAATATATTATTGAATATTTTAAAAACATTGAAAGTTGTCTGTGATTTGTTATGAAAATTTAAAAATGTCAAATCGATAGGGGTGAAAACGCTTTTCCCATGGGGTTCGAGCGCAAGAATCAAATCAGAGTAAACATCAAAAGAAATGACAATTACAAATCACCAAAATGATAAAACCTATTTCAAAACTAAAAAAATAAAACAAAACGTTTTTTTTTTTTAAATTAACAATAAGGAAATCTTTATTTTTATGAAATCTTCAGTTTTTATGGATACGGGTCTTCCCTCAACCGAAAGGGTTTAGAGCGTACTCCAACACGCTGCTCAACTGCGGGTTGGCGGAGGCCAGTGTTTTCGAACCGCCTAAAGGCCACTGACTTAACTTAACGACTGTCATTAAATGATAACAACCGGGACCGACGGCTTAACGTGCCTTCCGAAGCACGGAGGTGCTCAAGATGAGCTAATGATAACAACCGGGACCGACGGCTTAACGTACCTTCCGAAGCACGGAGGAGCTCAAGATGAGCTAATGATAACAACCGGGACCGACGGCTTAACGTGCCTTCCGAAGCACGGAGGACCTCAAGATGAGCTAATGATAACAACCGGGACCGACGGCTTAACGTGTCTTTCGAATCACGGAGGAGCTCGAGGTAATATAAACCCATCCGTGTACAGGCTACGGTCGACGTTGCTTAACTTGCGTGTTCAATTAGACTGGCACGCGCAATGACGCCATCGAGCTTCTCTATTATTTTCTACTATTCATTGTTTTAATTCCATAAAATCATAAATTTAGTTCAGCTAATATGTACCACGACATTCATTGATTGTTAGGCGGTACGAAGTTCGCCGGGACAGCTAGTAAAATAATAAAAGAAAACCATACAAATCATTTATTCAAAAAATAGACCTTCTCTGGCAATTTCTCACGTCAAAATTACATTGTTTATAATCGTGAACAATCTAATAACACATGTATTATTATTAAATGTCCTTGTGTTTAATAAAATTGACATTAGAATTAATTAGAACTCATGAACGTTCACATTTTATATTATTTCATAATAAAATAAAAAGTGAAATTCTCCTGAATGCGACATCTAGCGTGATGTAAATCTGTGGAGACGCATTTGTAACACAATATAATTTACAGTCCAATTGATTCAACATTAGGGTGTGAGAAATTTCAAATCAATTTAGATTCTATCATAAACGTATTGTTATTATTTGCATTTTTTTATCATATGAAAGCATAGATGTTTTATTATATGGCAGAATTTTGAGAAATTTAATTCGACTGAAGTAATCAAAACTGAGTACTTCCTATATATTTAAGGCATTCGGTGTAGAAACGTGGGGGGGCATCGGCACGAGAATTATACAAGATGGTTGCCAAGAAGCTGGTCTTGACTTCGGGTTACCAAAGGGTTGGCCAATATCTAGGCCAAAATATTTCCATCGCTATACAGCATGGAAATGCGGCCAGCCTTTTGGTCACATTCATTGTGTGCATGAACATGTCTGTTTGTTTTCGTCTGGGTGTTTTCTATGTAAATATTTAAATATAATATCAGTTACCTAGTACCCATAGTACAAGCTTTGTTTAGTTTGGGACTAGATGGCCGTGTGTTATTGGTCTAAAGAATATTCTTTTTATTATATGCAATGTTTTTTCAATTCCTATGAACACATTATTTAGGTTGGCAACTGATCGACGAGTCCTTAGTGTTGCTGATCTAAATAGGTTGTGGTGATTACTTACCACCAGGTGACCCACATGCTCGTTTGTCCCCTCTCATATAAAAAAAACCGGACAAGTGCGAGTCGGACTCGCCCACCGAGGGTTCTGTAGGTACGTAGTATCATTATGAAATTTGATATTTTTCATTATAAATAAGAAATAATGCGTCGGAAAAAATAAATAAAATATATTTTGCAATGTGTACATCAAGCCCTTTCATATGATACCCCATTTGAACTAGTAGTTTCAATTTGAAATTTCGACACCCTATAAAAAATATAGACCCCCTATTTTTTAAGATCTATTTACAAATGTATAGTTTTGAGATTTATTCCTGTACTTGTAGTCTATAACGATGTTACTTGCCAAATTTCATAGTTCTAGGTCAACGGGAAGTACCCTATAGGCTTTGATTCCCTTGAGTGTGTCGAAATATGCGTTTTTTGCTGAATAAACGGCCGTAACTTTTTTCTATGTAAACTTAGCAGTTTGATTATTTTACAACTTCATTGGACCGTAGACCTGAGTATACAGTTCAAATTTCAGCTTGATACCTCCACGCATTCTCGACATAGAAATTCTTGACAGACAGACAGACAGACAGACAGACAGACGACAGACAGACAGACGGACAACAAAGTGATCTTATAAGGGTTCCGTTTTTCCTTTTGAGGTACGGAACCCTAAAAATGGATGTAGCTGTGTCATGGACACGGCAGTGTGTTGTACGTGAATACGTGATACACTAAAATTATCTCAAAATGGCAGCGCGTCTCCCTCCCCCGCACGCGATGTTCCATAGTCGTTGCTTCGCGTAATAAATTCTTTGATCGTTCATCTATCCAAGTGATTGAATTTTGGATGGAGATGATAGATTTGTAGATGCAACACTAAACTGTATTCCCCGATTGTTATCATTTGTTTTTTTTTTGAATTGCCTCCCTATGGGAACAATTTTAAAAACATATTAACGTCAAAAGACACGTAAGTACTTTTTTATACCACGCGTATGTGAGGTGAAGAATTTTTATCAGTTGGGTAGCTTCTAAATACGCTGTACCTTATCATTTTTTAAAACCATTTGTTTCTTATTTTTCCTACTCTTTTAATAGCAAGTTCAGATTTTAAAGTTTTAATCAGATTGCAACGGATGGGGCAGTAAGCTTAAATAAATTATTATCTTAGATTTTGGGCTAATGAACTTTTTACAACCGTGAAAGTTCAGATTAAAAGCTTTGGAGTTTTTTAAGCTTCTACAATGCCATTGCACGCTCGTCTGCGGAAAATAAAAACACCGTCATTATTTTTAAATATATAAAATAATTTTGAAGTAATAGGGGTCTAAGATCTGCCCTTGACTTGAAGCTGCCTTTGACCTATGCCTAACCTAAAACTCTAGGCATACTACATAGACTGCCTAGTCTGGTAGCGAAGACATATTCCACACAAAATGGTTCAAATTTTTCAGTTTTCCAATCCTATTTCCGACCAATATTTCAATATTTTCCGGCTATTTGACATGTGCTATGTGGCCGTGTGGTTTCCGGCAGACTAGAATTGAGTCACTCCGTCTCTTCCCGTGGATGTCGTACAAGGCGACTAAGGGAAATACATTATGAAACATCGATCAGGCCTCCCCAACCCGTCTGGCCAGCGTGGGGAGTGTAGGCCAAATCCTCCTTCTGTCTGGGACGGACGAGAGAGGGTCGTGCTCCTGTAGTGGAGACAAAAATGACCTGATGATGATGATGATGATGAGGCTATTTGATAATGTTCAAAATTTGTATAAATTATTTAACTATATCGTAAAATACACAAAACTCTAGGATCTGCAAACTTTCATTCTAATTTCTTCCGTCCGACTTATTTTAGGGTCAAACAAAGTTTCACTGATGCAGTGAAAGGTGGCGCATGGCCCAGGCGTGAGCGCCGATCGTTTATTTAAATACGTCAGCTGACGACCTTTCCACCAGCATAGAGGCAGCTGACGTTTTTATTTATTCAAAGTTGCATGTAAGCTATCATCTGACAAATTTTCAAGTGGGAGGAAATCACTGAACATAAAAAATTTTTTTGCATGTTCGAGTGACCAGCTGACGTATAATCCACCGCGGTACGGCCAGCTGACTTTTTTTTATCTTCGAATAATTGCTATAACTATTATTTAACAAATTTTCAGTCGGGAGGAAATGACTGAAAACAATTATTTTTTTTACGTGATTAAGAGGCTGCCGCTGCCCAACCCACCCACGGAGCGGCAGCTGACGTTTACAATACGGCATAATACAGCTCTCTGAAGTATTTCCCGAGTTATCGCTTGAGAGGAAATTGGTCAAGAAAATCTGTTGCTGGCTCACGGACCATTATATTATTGAGACGTCCCTAAATATCAAACCGAAAACAATGTTGGTCAAATAGCCTATTATTGACTCCAAAAGCGCCCAAAATGCCCCCCTGCTGACTGACAGAAGAGGCCCTGGCCAAATGACAGGTAGGGCATAGTGTATTTTTTAAACTGCCCGACTGGGGAAGTACCTTCATCTCACTGAATACCGCAACCAAGTAACAATTCCCTCGAGGGTTGTTGTGTTCGTGCGAGTGAGTAAGGTCATCAGAAAGAAAGAAAGAAAGGAAGGAGTATGGGCTGACTACGGATCGGCGACCGCTTGATGTTGCTCATATCCATGGGCAGTGCGGATTGCTTTCCATCCGGTGACCCATATGCTCGTTTGCCCCCCCCCCCCCCCCCCTCATATAATAAAAAAAAGATATAGGAAGGACATGGATCACCTTTAATTAAAAAAAAGTAATCGCGGACGAAGCTGCGATTGGAAGCCAGCCCCCTTACCACCAACTCTTATGGCGATTCAATAACTAATAAATAAATAAATATTTCTGGACAATTTACACAGCGCCATCTAGTCCCAAATTAAGCGCAAAGCTTGTACTATGGGTACTAGATAACTGATTTTATACTTAAATACACTTTTTTTTGTAAATACTAATACATACATATGATGCGTAGAAAATACCAAGACCAAGACAAACAGACATGTTCATGCACATAAATGTTTGTCATAAGCGGGAATCGAACCCGCGACCTCGGAGTCAAAGTGGCCATTGCTAACCATTCGACCACCGAGCTCGTCATGAAATGAATAAGCGACTCTATTGAATTTGAAATAGAGTCGCTTATTCATTGGTATGAATAAGCATTCTATTCAGTTTTTGAATGGTGGTAGAGGGCAGTTCATATATGCACGTTTGCCTCTCATATAATAAAAAATGGAGTGTGCCTGTGTCATAGACACGGCCGAGTGTTGTATGTGAATACGTTATATGCACTAAAATTATCTCAAAATGGCAGCGCTTCGCCCTTCCCCACACGCGTTGTTCCATAGTCCTTACTTAGCGCAATAAATTCTTTGATCCTTCATCTAACCAGTGGTGTGATTGAATTTTGGATGGAGATGATAGATTTATAGCTGCAACACCAAACTGTATCCCCGGTTTTGTTATCATTCGTTTTTTTTAAATTGCCTCTCTATTATATAATAAGAAATTTTGGGGTGTAAGTGGTTCGTCAACACCTTTGAACCAACTTCACCTGCACGCGGTGTACCCTGCTGACTGACAAACGAAGCTCTGGCGAAAAGAGAGGTAGGGAGCGTAATTGTAAGCTACCCGACTGGTGAATGTACCTCCACCTCACAGAATACCGCAGCCAAATAACAATTCCCTTGAGGGTTGTTGTGTTCCTGCGAGTGAGTGAGATTACCAAAAAGGAAGAAAGGAGATGCTGCGTTGGCAGCGGGGGTGGCGGCGGCGCGCGAGCGATATTGTATGTTGTGAGCGTTAATATGGCTACGGTAACCGCTTCACATCAGGCGGGCCGTATGCTTGTCTGCCACCCACGTAGTATAAAAAAAAAAAAACCCAAAAACATAAAAAACAAACCAAATTTATTTACACGATACTCATAGTTCAGTCTTATCATATCTTAAACTTCTAAAAACACCAACAGCTTTGAGGACGTCGTCAGAAAACACCTGGGGCAGTTCCCAGGCCAAGAAGTGTCCGCCTTTGTCCAATATTGTGGTATTCACCAAATTCGGGTACTTCAATCGGAGGACCATTGGGGTTTGGAATATTATCTCGTACTTAGCTTGGATTATCCAAGTGGGAACTGGAGTGGGGATCCTGAAGCAGAAAATGTTTATCATCATTACCAGACGTATACCAGACAGACACTAGAGAGGCTATAGGCTAGTTGACATTTTTAGACATGGTAACTTGTTATAAATCAATGAACGCCAGCTGCACGCACGATAATGAATGACTCATAGTCACGTTTCGCGTGAACCGAGACGCTTCTATCTCTCTTCCACTCCGCCGGCCGCTGTTTAACGCTCGCAACATAAAATAACGCTCGCGCGCGCCACCCCCACTGTCAATCCATTCTTTTTGATGACCTCACTCCTTCCATTCTTTTTGATGACCTCACTCCCTCGCAGGAACACAACAACTCTCAAGTGAATTGTTATTTGGCTGCGATATTCTGTGAGGTGGAGGATTTTTTTTATTCCAGATTCGATGCATTTCTGCGGTAACTGCTTCCCATCAGGTAGGCCGTATGCTTGTTTGTCACCTTCGTTGTATACCTCTCATGTCTGATGATGTTTTTTTTTCTTAAATATACTTACTCATGAAGCTTTGTCGCATACTGCTTTTGAGTAACCGATTCAGCGTAGATCCTCACAGCAGTTGTAATACAATTACTGGTCCAGTACATCATCAGATTATCAATGACCTGGGCTTTGGAGAATGGCCAAGTATTCAGACCACCGTCCTCGAGGTCTCTGTACTTGATGTTGGTTACTACTGATGACTTCTCTAGGATGTACGCGAGTAATCCTGCTGGCGAGTCTGCCAGCGCAACTCCTGGAAGTAACCAAGAAGACAGCTATGTATCCGAACAACTATACAGCCCGCCTGATTTGAAGCGGTTGATGTAGCTATGTATTCATTCGGAATATGATATATCGTATTTTTAGAGCGTACACCACGCTGGTCGTCTACAGTTGACTGAGACGGTTTGTTTCAAGTCATCTATAGACCTATGACCAGCCCCCTTACCACCATCTCTTATTGCGATTCAATAACTGAATATAATGCTTTCTCATAGCAATGAATAAGCGATTTATGAATAAGCTCTATTCCAAATGGAATAGAGTCGCTTATTCATTGGTATGAATAAGCAATCTATTCAATTATTGAATCCCAATAAGAGATGGTGGTAACGGGCATGTCAGCTGTAAACAATCTCTATTGCCCATGGAGACCAGCAACACCAAGGGGCCGCCGATCCGTTGCCAGCTTATAATCCTTCTGGTGATCTCACTCACCCGCAGGAACACAACAACTCTCAAGGGAATAGTTATTTGGCTGCGGTATTCTGTGAGGTGGATGTAATTCCCCAATCGAGCAGCGTAAAAATTCGCTATGTTCTACCTCTCTTTTCGCCAGAGCCTCGTTTGTCAGCCAGCAGGGTGCACCACGTGCAGGTGAGGCTGGCTTTAGTTCAAAGATGTTGATAAACTACTTACACCCAGACAGCTCTGTGAACAGGCTACAGTCGACGTTGCTTAACTTGCGTGATAGATTATACTGACACGTGTAACAACGCCATCGATCGCTTCGCCACGTAGCCACTCTTGTGGTATAAAGGTTTACTGACTGACAAACGAAGCCCTGGCGAAAAGAGAGGTAGGGAGCGTAATTGTAAGCTACCTGACTGGGGAATGTACCTCCACCTCACAGAATACCGCAGCCAAATAACAATTCCCTTGAGGGTTGTTGTGTTCCTGCGAGTGAGTGAGGTCACCAGAAAAGAAGGAGATGCTGCGTTGGCAGCGGGGGTGGCGGCGCGCAAGTGATATGTTGCGATCGTTAATATGGTTACGGTAAACGCTTCACATCAGGCGGGCCGTATGCTTGTCTGCCACCCGACGTAGTATAAAAAAAAATTAAAAAAAAAATAAAGAAGACTTACCTACAGTGTCTGGTTTCGAAGCTTGTAAGTGGTAATACCCGAATTCATTGGACATCTTCGACACGTCCAGGCGATCAGTTAGCTCTTGAGCCACAAACAATGGTGGGTAGAGGGTCGTGATGAAATGCAAGACCAGTGCTGTTGGAGTAATCGCCATGCCTAGGTTGTTATGGAAACCTAGGACTTCCTGAAAAGTGCGTAAGTATTACTGAAAATACTTAGAAGCCATGGGCACAGATTACATAATAGTTACTACGTAACAGATACCACTCAGTAGAAAATTTCCAATACCTACTGCTATAATAGCCTACTCCGTCGCGTCAGCAACCGCTGCATGCTATAATGTGCCTAAATACTCAAGCGTACAGTTGTGATTGCTTCGCACCGCGCGATCCCACAGCAATCGCAAGACCTGAATTTGGTCCGCAAACGGCCCGAGACCGCTCGGCCGGGCGGTAGGTAACTATAGCGTGCAAGTACATGGAGTGACGGAGGCCTGCCATGGGCTGACAAACCTGATGGGATGTTTAGCATCATCAGGGGCGCCGACTGCGTGGGTGCTCGGGGGCTCGAGCATCCATGAGAAATAAACAGTGGGTGCCGAGCACCCCTGAGAATAGACATCAAGAAACAGATCAGTAATGGCCTTTTGGGGATGGCCGCTTTTTCATTACCCGACGACCCCTTTAGCGCAGTGGTTTATAGCACCGGTTGAGACGCAATAAGGGTCGCGGGTTCGATTCCCGGACCAACACAAATGTTTGCTGATGAAACAGATATTTGTGTTGGGTCTGGGTATTTGTGAGTCTCACACTTCGTTTTTTTCGAGTCATCAAATGAGCATGAGCACCCATGAGGTTTTCTAAAAGCCGGCGCCCCTGCTCATCATCATCATCAGGTCATTTTAGTCTCCACTACAGGAGCACGACCCTCTCTCGTCCGTCACAGACAGGAGGATTTGGCCTACACTCCCCACGCTGGCCAGGGTTGGGGCGGCTTGATCGATGTTTGATAATGTATTTCCCTTAGTCGCCTTGTACGGGAAGAGACGGAGTGTTTCTATTTTAGTCTGCCGGAAACCACACGGCCAAGGCCAAAGTTAGCTGTGCTGTTAGGTTGTAACCATGGGGTAAGTGGTTTTGATGAACCACTGTGAGTGATGAGGTGAGGTTGCCAACTTTAGCTGCATGTAGTGCAACCTGCTGACTGACAAACGAGAGAAAGAGGTAGGGCATAACAGTTTTTTTAAGCTGCCCGACTGGGGAAGTAGCTCACAGAATACCGCAGACAAATAACAATTCCCTTGAGGGTTGTTGTGTTCCTGCGAGTGAGTGAGGTCACCAGAACGGAAAGAGTAGCTGTGTTGGCAGTTGGCGGTGTGTGAAGCTGCAATAACCGCTTCACATGAGGCGGACGGACTGTATGCTTGTTTACCACCTGACGTAATATAAAACAGCGTCTTTAGAGGGGGGGTAGAATGGTAAAGTGTACCTCAGGGAAGAGCGTAGCCATGTAACTGCAAACAGCACTCCCCCAATCTCCTCCCTGAATGTAGAACTGTTTGTGACCTAGTCTATGCATCAGGTTCCTCAGGATAATTGCCATCTCAGTCGCACCCAATCCTGGCCGCACTGCCGCCTGAAATGAACACAGAAATTACCTAATTCAATAAATAAATAACTATTCTTTTAAAAAAAGCTTTCTACTCCTACTAATTTCTTCTGATTAAATTCGTCGTGAGTTCCAAAGCAACCGTAGTTTTACCCCCGGGACTTGGACTTCACTGTTCTTTGCCTATTTTGGTGGTCGCCGCTGTTAATTCTGGCTACACAGAAGATACTCGTACAGTGCAGTGGTGGGAATATGTGGTAAAAACATTCCTGTCCCGTAAAAAAAAATGCCTCTTTTTTATATAATTAAGGTGGAAAATGCCAACTACGTGGTGGAAAACTCCTCTTAAAGGGACCTTGCGCGATGCCGCCTTGTGAACATCTTGGCACCAAATCGTCGTCAACCCTAATTCATCCCACTGCTGGGATATGGGCTTCCCCTCAATCGTACGATGGTATTTTTTTTTTTATTTCATACTTTTAAAATGGACTTTCCCAACAAACTTTGACCATGAAACCCGTCGGACATAAGTTATTAAAATTTTGAGATCGCAGATAGTTCTAGTTTTATGTATTTTACGTTACTGATAGAGAGATTTTATATTCAAATTCAAATTTCAAATTGAAATTCAAATATCTTTATTGTTGAACATAGGTATATACAGGTATTACACTTTATCAGTCTCACCATGTCCTGTCCTTGGTTGGACGTACAATAATTAATACAAATATTATATACTCTTGTCTTTTGAATTATGAATCTCAAATATAAAATAAAAAAGAAATAAACAACGTCAATTTAAAAAAAATAAGTATAATTTTAGAACTTCGTTCACATGCCTATAGTTCTATAAATTTTTAAAATTTCTAATAATTCCTCACTCACAAGGCCATTTCGTCATCGCAGAGTAACTTACTAAGCATAGTCACCTACTTAGACATATATACAGAAATAAAATAAATAGCCATCGCCATGAAGAAGAATTGAATTAAAGACAAGACCACGTCTGTCGGGTCAGCTGGTACTGGATATTAATTAGTGACTTTAGACTTAAATTCACTTTCACATTCAAGATAGTGTGATGAAAGTGAATCTAGGCTCTGCGGATTTAGAGTAGTAATGATTTAGATACATGTTCTTATATTTAATTTGTATGACGTTTCTAAATGCTTTATAAAGTCCAAGGAATGTTTTTGGGTACACCCCAAAAAGTGGTTTATCAACATCTTTGAACCAAAGCCAACTTCACCTGCTCGTGGTGCACCCTGCTGACTGACAAACGAAGCTCTGGCGAAAAGAGAGGTAGGGAGCGTAATTGTAAGCTACCCGACTGGGGAATGTACCTCCGCCTCGCAGAATACCGCAGCCAAATAACAATTCCCTTGAGGGTTGTTGTGTTCCTGCGAGTGAGTGAGGTCACAAGAAAAAAAGGAGATGCTGATTATTATTATGTGAGCGTTAATACGGTTACGGTAACCGCTTCACATCAGGCGGGCCGTATGCTTGTCTGCCACCCGACGTAGTATAAAAAAAGATATTTTGAATTGATTTGATTTGATTTAGAAGAAAGTGTCACACTTACATCAGAGAATCCAAAACCTGGTAAACTTGGAACTATAACTTCCAACACAAAGTCTCTTTCATTACTGACTTCAGTGAGGAGTGGTATCGTTTCGTGGAACTCCAGGACGGAGCCTGGCCAGCCGTGGAGAAGGAGGATTGGCACCGTCTCTTTATTTTTACCCTGGAATAAGTTAAAGTATATTCATATTCATATTCATATTCATTTATTCACTGGAATTTGCAACAACAGGTACAATCATAATTGTGAGTTAGATCTTAGCAATTTTGTTACAAATTTACCTTTTCAAGGCATTGTGAAAATATATTATTATTTAAAACTTTTAATTACATAACAAATTAAATTAAATTCAAATTTAAAATTAGGAATTGAACATTATTATATTAAACTATTCTTAGGTACATGTCAAATTACAATATGTCAAATTACAATTATGTCAAATTAGAATTATATTTTATATACTAAATTATATTTTTCATGTCAAAATATTCTTTTAAATTATAAAATGAATTCTTAATTAGGATATTTTTTAGGGTACTTTCAAATTCACTACCATTGAGGGCTTTTACGGACTCGGGTAAATGATTGTACACTTTAATGGCCATGTAGTAAGAGCCATTCTTATATATGTCAAGATGGGCTGGGGGTGCAACTATATTGTTTTCGCGGCGTGAGGCGTATCTACTAGGCTTATCTGCAAACTTTTGGAAATAGTGAGCGTGTTTTCGTATAAATCTACATAATTCAAAAACATACACGCCAGTCACTGTGAGCACGCGGTATTTGGAAAATAACAACCTGCATGAATCTCTCCGTCCAGCCAAAGCTATGATTCGAATGCAACGCTTTTGCAAAATGGATACTGCTGGCGTATCAGTAGAATTGCCCCAGAGCACAATCCCGTAACGTATCCAGGCCGCGGCATATCCGTGGTACGCCGCAAGCGCACACTCTGCGTTTGTACATTTTCGGAGTTCTCGCAGTGCATACGAAAATCTACTAAGTTTATTTACAACCGAGTCAACGTGGAACTTCCATGACAGATGAGAGTCCATAGTGATTCCCAATAGTGTGAACGAGCTGACCTCCTCGATGTTGTGTCCGTTGTGGCTTAGCTTAAGGCTCAGTCCCACTCTCTGATACGGTCTAAACTGCATGATTTTGGTTTTCTCGTAATTAAGAACAAGGTTTATATCTTCCAAGTGCTTCGCAATTTTAGTTAACGATTCCGTTATCAAGTGGTGCACTCCGCTCGCGTCATCATAGTCGCAGGAGATTACAAGGGTTGCGTCGTCGGCAAACAGAACAACCTTATGTGGGACGACAGAAGGAAGTTCGTTTATGTACGATAAAAATAACAAACATCCCAATACACTGCCTTGCGGAATGGACCCGTGCACCAACTCACTGGATGATTCGCATTTTTGTAGCTCGCCAGTTTTTTCGTTAAGGTGTGTAATTTGTACGACTTGCCTCCTATCCTTCAAGTATGAAGTAAGCCATTTTTTTGCTTGACCCCTAATGCCTAGCAACTCTAGTTTTTTAATTAAAACTTTATGTGAGACTCTATCATAGGCCTTAGAAATATCCATGAAAATAGCTATTGCGCACTTTTTACTGTTTAATATATTTAATATTTCGAGATTACAATCGAATACAGCTGAAGAAGTTGATCGATTTTTCCTAAAACCATGTTGACTGCAATTTAGTACGTTATGTTTTTCCAAAAAAGTATATATTCTTTTGCATATTAAATTTTCAGGAATTTTAGACATTACTGGTGATAATGCAATAGGACGGTAATTTGAAACACATGACGAATCTCCCTTTTTAAAAATCGGCTTTACTATAGCTAGTTTTGGACTCTCCGGGAATTCGCCTTCATTAAAGGATTGATTCACGAGAAATGTTAAAGGTGCCACTAACACGTCTACGCAATAGGCGACCAATGAACCTGGGATTTCGTCATGTCCGCTAGTATTATTACGCTTTAAATTTAATATGGTCTTTCTTACTTCCGATTCTGTAACGTCTCCTAAATAGAATGAGTTCAATAGCGACTTCGCGTTTGGCAGGTTGGGAACGGTTTTATTACTGTTTGCGCTGACACTGAGAAAATATTTGTTAAATGTATTCGCTACCTTTAGTGGAGATGTTATATTGTCATTTTGGGTTTTTAAAGTAATATTTTTATGATTGCAATGTTTCGATAGGTTTGTTTTTTCCTTGATCATGCTCCACATAGTTTTATTTTTATTTTGAGCGCTTAGTAACCTGTGTATATTTGACCTTTTCTTTTCAGAAGCTATTAATCTCTTTAAAATTTTAATATATGATTTAGTGTAAACTTTCAAAGCTTTGCTCTCAAATGAATTAGTGAGATAGCGTAGTACACGTTTGTGATAACAACATTTCTTTAAGCCTTTAGTTATCCATTTTGTTTTTTTATTATTAGTTAATTTTATATATTTTCGAGGTATATATGTGTCTAATAGTAATTTCAATTCATGGGAAAACATGTCATAATTTTTATTTATGTCATTGTTTAGAGATAAAATATTTTGCCAGTTAATTTTACTTAATGCACTTTTAAATAACTCCATGTTTTTACTACTAAAAATTCGTGTTCTTATTTTACAAGTCTTAGTGGTTTTTGTTTCGGGACCGTGTAAAGGTATCAGGCCCAATAAAGTCTTATGGTCTGATAATTGGTAGTCTTCCACTCTTGTATCAATGCTTAAATTTTCACTGACTATAAATTGATCGATGCAAGTAGAGCTATTTTTTGTTTGTCGTGTGGGTGAATTTATTGTACATCGTAAACCATAAGATTTGAGAAGGTTTACGAAGTTATTGCTGTTTTTTGTATTTTTTGTTATGTCTAAATTAATGTCACCAGCGATAATAACTTTTTTGCGCATTGAATATTTCGAAAGATGTTCTAGTAAAGCTTGCATTTGTGAGAGAAACCTTTCTATTTCCCGATCGGGTCTATATACGGATATTATTATCATGTTTTGACTAGCAATTTCTACTGCACAAAATTCCACAACAAACTCTATTGAAAAAGATTGAATATCTAATCGTTCTTTAGTTTTTATATTATTACGAGTAAATATAGCTACACCGCCATGAATGCGCTCTTTGCGCAGGTATTTAGCACGCAAATCGTAGCCCTCCAATGGGTAAAGATGAAAATCGCTCGGTAATAGCCAGTGTTCACTCATAACAACCACATCCACGTCATAGTCACAATCCATCAAAAATATATTCAATTCGTCTATCTTATTGGTCAAACACTGAATATTTTGACACATTATAGTTAAATATTTAGGCTCGAAAGGAACAGTTATCTTTTTTACAAGGGGTTCTACTATGAGACATATCATTAGGGTTAGACGTTAAATTCTTATCAATCTGGTTGTTACATTGAGGCACATTGTCATCACAAACACTTAGCATTAATTGGGCTAAGTCGCTTGCTATGACTTTCATGGCACGGTTATTTATTCTCCCGGTAAATCTAGAAAACATATTATATGTATAGGAGAGATTTTTGTTTGAATCTAAAATGTAACAATATTCGTATTTTAAATTATCATAATAAAATATTTTATTAAACATTTCGAGCCTTTTGGTAAAAATATTTGCATTACATGAGTACTTAAATGTTGGTACACAAAAAATAATGTTAGTATGTTGTACAGATAACAATTTTTGCCTTATTCTACTTACGAGATTAATATAATTTTCAGAAATTCTAAAATCAGTTTCCCCCATCATTACTATACAAAAATCAGCACTTGTAAATGTCTTAAGTTTGGTTTCTAGTCCTTTTAAAAGATGATCAATTCCAGCACCCGGCATCCGGTAGTGGCATACCTGTCGGTCTTCTAATTGCTGTTTTATTATTGATGACTGTTTATCGTTGTTAATGCTGCTTATCAGGCAAACTTTTGCCTTGGTATTTGTCAATATTTCCTTTTTTCTTGTAGTGTCGCCATCTGTTGTCGTACTGATGTGCGTCTTTCGCCTCTCAGGCGTAGCCAGTTTGTCTTCGGGTGGTAATGAGGTCGACCTGACGTTGCTATGATCTGTTGTTATGTATTTTTTTCCACCTAAACAATTCATCAGCTTTTGTTTTTCCCTGTGTAGAGTACTTTTCCCAGTTAATGGCGTAGATACATATGCTCTATTAGTTTTATTGCTCAAATTGAGGTCGTCTATATTCAAGTTTTTATATCTCTTAATTACTTTCTCTTGTTCTTGGATTTTCCGTAATAATTTTTGATTCGTTGTGTTTAAATTGTCAATTTCGTTATTTGCTATTTCTAGTTCTCGTTTTAATTTGTGTATTTCCGTCTTTAATTCGTCAATAACCAAATTGTCTCCGTTATTGAGGTCCGGAAGACTGTGTGTGGTTACATTTATGTCATTTACTGAAGCAAACGACGTAGTCAGGTCTGGCAATGATGCAAGCTTTCTCTGGCTTCGCAGAGTAACATACTCATGGCAGTCGCTTACAGCTGTGTCGCTTTCATCAGCCAGTGCCTCAAAGGAGTTTTCAGTTGGAATATTAAGAGTGTGTTTCGTCGTATTTGGTCCGCATTTGTTGTACATGCAATCGTCGCATTGGCAATTTTTCCTGCTTTCCAAGGACATTAAGTAAAACCTTTTTGCGCTTAAGCTAGTGCAATCTATATGGTAATGTTTTTGGCAATGACAGCATAGTATAAAATCTCTTTTTGTAATTTCGCTGTTACATTTATTGCATTTTAGCGCCATTTCTTGTGTGTTGAGGTAATTAATTGCAAAAAACAGTGTCCCTCACTACCGTGTACTAAGATAAATCAGTGTTTAGTGTGATTCCTTAACGCCATCTAGCGACGAGTAGCAGGACTGTTGTTGTTTACAACCTAGATTTTGAATAATGAACGTTCACTGTTTTATATTTTCATGCGATAATTTAGGATTTCACTCACGTTTCCGGGGAAAGCTCCAGAATAACATCATCCTTGGTCAGTATCACAAGAATATTGCAGTATTACGATGCACTATTTGGTTAATTTGTGTTTATTATTCACTTTTCTCACGGTTGTTGTTTTATTGAAATTTAGAAAAGTCTATCATGTTTCAGAGTTGATAACACTTGTGGTTCCAATTTCGGACTATACGATTACACAAAATACTATTTCACTGTTATTTGGAACTATTTTTATTATTTTATTTATGACGGAGTAGATGTATTATAATATATTTATATATTTGTGGACACATTTACACAGCGCCATCTAGTCCCAAATTAAGCGTAAAGGTCCTACATAACTGATATTATACTTAAATACATTTTTTTTGTAAATACATACATATAAATATAGAAAGCACCCAGACCAAGACAAACAGACATGTTCATGCACACAAATATTTGTCTTGTGCGGGAATCGAGACTTGGGAGTCAAAGTGGCCATTGCTAACAATTCGACCACCGAGCTCGTCTCGTAAAGATATTGAAACAATTTCTAAGTACACATCACAGGGTTTTTCAAAAAAGGCTGTGATATGAAAAGGATTTCATTTCAAAGAGAAGTAGGGAGCGTTATTGTAAACTACCCGTCTGGGGAATGTACCTCCACCTTACAGAATACCGCAGCCAAATAACAATTCACTTGAGGGTTGTTGTGTCCCTGCGAGTGAGTGAGGTCACCAGAAAAGAAGGAGATGCTGCGTTAGCAGGGGTGGCGGCAGGAGTGAGAGATAATGTTGCGAGTGTTAATATGGCTACGGTAACCGTTTCACATAAGGCGGGCCGAATGCTTGTTTGCCACCCGACGTAGTGTAAAAAAAGCCAACCGCACGTGCAATTGGTAAAATCCGGGTCTAATTTCTTTAAGCAATTGTAATCAATTTATTTAGTTCACTAAATAAATTGTAATATATTTATTTAGTTCACTAAATAAATTGTAATCAATTTACCAATTGCACGTGCGGTTGGCTTTTTTTATACTACGTCGGGTGGCAGACATCCTGCAGACATACTTACTTTAATTGCTTTGATACGTGCACTATCAAACTAGTAGTCTCATAATAGTATCATCATCATGATCATCATCAGGTCATTTTAGTCTCCACTACAGGAGCACGACCCTCTCTCGTCCGTCGTAGACAGAAGAAGGATTTGGCCTACACTCCCCACGCTGGCCAGACGGGTTGGGGAGGACTGATCGATGTTTTATAATGTATTTCCCTTAGTCGCCTTAAGTACGACATCCGGAACAGATGTCGTACTTAAGGCGACTAAGGTGATTCTATTCTAGTCTGCCAGAAACCACACCGCCTCAGCTCAGCTCCCTAGGAGGAGAGATCATCTACCACGAAACGGGTGAGTCAACTCCTAGGGCATGCATATATGCCAGCAGT
Source organism: Hypsopygia costalis (assembly GCA_937001555.2). Lineage (NCBI taxonomy): Eukaryota > Metazoa > Arthropoda > Insecta > Lepidoptera > Pyralidae > Hypsopygia > Hypsopygia costalis. The sequence continues at coordinate 16,637,105 of OW443349.2, read as the reverse complement.
AGGGTAAGATCGTTAGGAATAATTAAAGCAGATTGTTACAGTGACCTTGCCAGCGCCACAGCAACAATACAGCTCAACACAGGCAAAAAAGAGAGGGTGATTCTGGTCTCCGCGTACCTACAAAGTGAAAAAGACTACAGACCACCATCGCCAGAAATGGAAGAAATAATAAGAAAATACCAAGGTAAGAACATTCCTATTATTCTAGGATGTGATGCCAACGCCCACCACGTGGTGTGGGGCAGCACGGACTGCAATAAAAAAGGTGACTTACTTCTAGATTTTATCAGCGCAACAGGCTTAGACATACTAAATGTAGGAAATACACCTACATTCGTAACCGAAGCCAGAAGAGAAGTGCTGGATATCACTATTGCAACGGACAATATAAGCCGGCACATCACAGACTGGAAAGTAGACGAAAGAGACTCCAAGTCGGATCACAGACGAATAACCTTCAGTCTGGGAGCCAAAATCGAGAAAACCCTATTTAGAAACGCGAGGAAAACCGACTGGACGATAGATGAACAACACATTAAAAAGTGGAGTCCAGGCGGCCATAACTCGTTAAAAGACACCACAGATATCGCAAGAGAAGCCAACCGACTAGAGGAGGCCATGAGGGAGGCATACCACAAGGCATGTCCACTTAAGGAGATCAGACCAGGAAAGGGACAACCCTGGTGGACAAAGGCACTAGAAAAGAAAAGGAAAAAGACGAGACAAGCTCTCAGGACGGCCCAGAAAAAGGGCGATGCTGAAAGCTGGCTTATATACAAGAAAGAAAGAAACACATTCAAGAAAGAATGCAGAAGGGAGAACAACAACAGCTGGAAAGCAAGGAGTAGAAAAATATCCTGACGCAGCACGGCTAGTGAAAATGTTCTCCAAAACGAACACCTGCAAACTAGGAAGTATTAAGAACGGAGACGAATTAATAACGGACCCGGGAAAGATACTGGAAGTGATGCTGGATACACACTTTCCAGAATACGAAGGATACAAAGGTAACGAAACGCCAATCGATACGAATCCCACAGTGGACACGGAGGAGAAGGCACTAATTACAAAAGAGCATTTACTATGGAGCGTCAGGTCATTCCAGCCATACAAGGCAGCAGGACCGGACGAGATCTTCCCGAAAATGCTACAAATAGCCATCAAGTACATAAGCGATGATCTTCTGATCCTGTACAACAGCAGCATCCGGAAGAAATACATTCCAAAGAAGTGGAGAAAAATAAGAGCTGTCTTCATACCGAAACCAGGCAAGGCGACATACCAAGAGGCTAAAAGCTTCCGATGCATCAGCCTGTCTTCGTTTCTACTCAAGACCCTAGAGAAAATCTTAGATCGAATAATAAGAGAACAAATAGCCAGCAGCGGATCTCCACTCCACAATAACCAACATGCATACATGGACGGCAAGTCGACTGAAACAGCACTCCATAACTTGGTTAACAGAGTGCAGAGATCAATAAGTAACACAGAATACGCACTGGGTTGTTTCTTTGACGTCGAGGGCGCTTTCGATAAAGCAACCCGGGCCTCGATAGAGGAAACCCTAAATCGTGAAGGCATAGACAAAGACATATCAGAATGGGTGAAATGTATGCTAAAACACCGGCTGATACAGGCAGAGATAGTAGGGACAAAACACACTGTGATAGCAAGAAGAGGCTTCCCACAAGGAGGATGCCTATCTCCACTACTATGGTGCCTGCTAATAGACGAACTAGTGAACAAGATCAACAGAATGCACATATACACACAGGTATACTCTGATGATGGGGTGCTTCTGATCACAGGTAAAGTCCTCAGTGTCATGTGTAACATCATGAACAGGGGTCTGAAAGTAGCACTAGAATGGTGCAGGAACAAAGGCCTCAACCTGAATCCTGAAAAAACCAAACTAGTTCTTTTTACTAAGAAAAGGAAAATAGGACGAACTGAACCGGTACGACTAGATAACCATGACCTGGAAGTAGTAAAGGAAGTCAAATATCTGGGAGTTACACTGGACAGCAAATTGACCTTCAAGACTCATATAAGTAATACATGCTCAAAAGCAAAAATAGCCATGATGCAATGCAAAAGAGCAATAGGAAGAAGCTGGGGTATGAAACCAGCCACAGCACTATGGATCTACAAGGCAATCATTATGCCGAGAATCCTACATGGTGCCCTGGTATGGTGGCATAAAGCCTGCGACATACAGAGGAACAAACAAGAACTAGATAAAGTTCAAAGACTAGCGGCCCTGATAACCACCGGCGCGATGAGGACTACACCCACGGCCGCGCTGGAGACCATACTGGGTCTGAACCCCTTGGACTTAGAAGCAAAAAAGAGAGCCACTGAACAGTGGTTCAAACTAAGAAGCACGGGTCTCTGGACTGGCAACACCATGGATGAGGGCCATGCTAAGATCAGTCAAGATTACGAAGGAAAGCTCTCAATGATCTTTTCAAACAACGATTTGATAAGAAAGGAAAGGATCTTTGACAAGAAATATAGAATACACATAGGACCGAGAGACGACTGGAAGATGGACACCAGTGGCACCATCTGCTACACAGACGGCTCCAGAAAGGAAACAACTAAGCTCTCTGGCTCCGGAATACACATAAAATGTGAAGACGGAACAGAAACAAACAGGTCAATACCCCTAGGAAAGTATGCAAGTGTCTTCCAAGCAGAAATCTTTGCCATAAAGGAATGCGCAGAAATGGTAGGCTCCTTAAACAATATGGGAAAAGTCACCATCTACAGCGACAGCCAGGCAGCGCTGAAGGCACTTGCTAAAACAGAAACAACATCAGCAATTGTCAAAGAATGCAAAAATGCATTAGAAAGGCTGTCCAGAACAGCTGATGTGACGATTGCCTGGGTACCCGGACATGAGGGTAACACGGGCAACGAAATAGCTGATGAACTGGCCAGGAAAGGGGCTGACGAAAACCAGGTGGGCCCGGAGCCAAGGCTACCAATCGCCCACAAAATAACAAAGGGAGTAATCAGCCGAAGAACAGTAGTAGAGACCAACCAAAGATCGACAGTCGAAGATCTTCATCAAAGGCCTAGACAAAAGAAGGACCAGCCAACTGATGAAACTCTCCAGAGGCAACATGAGGCTCGTCATAGAAGTGTTAACAGGACACTGCCGATTGAACAGGCACCTGACACTAATAGGCGTGAATACCAACCCCAAATGCCCAGAGTGCATGGATGACGACGAAACAAGCTTCCACCTGCTTGCCGAGTGCCCCATGTACTCACGGATAAGATGGGAAACCATGGGGGTGGACACGTTAGACAAAGAAGACCTAGAAGACCTGAAGGTGGAACAGATCGTAAGGTTTTGCAAGGAAACAGGTAGGTTCGACGGAACGCCGTGATTGCCGGATAAACCCACATCCTCCCCCAAAAGGGAGGACCAGGGGAAATGTGTGAAATGGCCTCAGGTAAGGCTGATCACCCGCCCGACAGCCGGCGTCCCCGTTGGAAATAATAAATAAATAATAACCACACCGCCTCATAATAGTATAGTGGATTGAATAGTATAGTGGTGAACAGTAAGCTTTAGGGTGTAAGTGGCTCATTACCAGCCTTAGGACCAAAGCTAACCTCGCCTGCACGCAGTGCACATTGCTAATAACAACAGAAGCTGGTAACAATTAAAGAGGTACGGAATTTTGCGCCCGAATGTGGAAGTGCTCCCACCTCACAGAAGATCGGAGACATATAACAATGTCCTTGTGTAAAGATTGTTGGGTTCCTGTGAGTGAAGGTACCAGACTAGAGTTTGAAGCGGGAGGCCAACACGATAACAATACTCCTTTATTGTCAACGTGTCTATAGGATAAATTAACTGCTTTATATCAGGCGGGCCGTATGCTCTTTGGTACCCGATGTAGTACAAAAATAGTATAAAGAAGCGGATAAAGGTTTCCTTACCTGAGGTTTCACTCTGATGAAATGTATATCCAAACCTTGAATATTCGTCTTGAATTGCGGGTACTGGTTGATCCGAATCTCCCTCTCTTTAAAAGGGTACTCTTCAGCCCAGTAGCTTATCCAAGAGTCAATTGCTTTAGTGTTAAAGCCGTATTGAAATCCCACGCCATCCAGGGGTGGTGTGAAGGAGCGGTGGTTATTTAACCTTGTTTTGAGGTCTGATATCATCTGAAAACCGAATTTTAACAAACTATGAGAAGATTGATAGATTAATGATTTAAGATATATCATATATCTTAAATCATTAATCTATCTAATATCTATATTAATAAAAGGCTTTGTCCTCACTGACTGACTGACTGACTGACTGACTGACTGACTGACTGACTGACTGACTGACTCACTAATCAACGCACAGCCCAAACCGCTGGGTCTAGAGATTCCAAATTTGGCAAGTAGGTTCCTTATGACATCTAGGGGTGCACTAAGAAAGGATTTTTCAAAATTCATCCCTTAAGGGGGTGAAACGAGGGTCCAAAGTTTGAATGGGGAAACCAGATTAGTTGGACTATTTTATCCGAAACTTTACACGAGTACTTCTATAGATAAATGAGTAAACACGTGTTTCAAGATTTTTCAAAATTCAACCCCAAAAGGGGTGAAATGGGGTGAAAAAGTCTGAAAATCGACAAGGGTATTGTTTTTATGGTTTATCGGGTCGCTGATTACGAAAAGAACAGCTATTTTATAATCCAATATAGCCGACGTGACATAAAATCTCCCCTAATGGGGTGCGATGGGGTTGAAATGTCATAATATCAATATGGGTGTTGATTCTATGGTTTTCTGGGATGTCAATTACGAAAATGGCATCGATTTGAAAATATAACATAGTGGACACGAAGTAAGTAATTTCGTGTCCACTATGTTATATATTATCAAATTTTACCCCTAAGAAGGTGAAACGGAGGTCCAAAGTTTGTATGAGAAAACGAGATTAGTTGGACTATTTTATCGTAAAAAAAGGAGTAAAATAGGGTCAAAAAGTTTTTTTTTTATACTACGTCGGGTGGCAGACAAGCATACGGTCCGCCTGATGTGAAGCGGTTACCGTAGCCATATTAACGCTCCCAACATAAAGTATAGCTTGCGCGCCGCCACTCCCGCTGCCAACGCAGCATACTTCCTAGCTGCTGACCTCACTCACTCGCAGGAACACAACAACCCTAAAGGAAATTGTAATTGGCTGCGGTATTCTGTGAGGTGGAGGTACATTCACCAGCCGGGTAGCTTACAATTACGCTCCCTACCTCTCTTTTCGCCAGAGCTTCGTTTGTCAGTCAGCAGGGTGCACCGCGTGCAGGTGAAGTTGGCTTTGATTCAAAGATGTTGATAAACCACTTACATCCCAAGTCTGAAAATCATCAAGGATATTATTGTTTTTATATTTTTATCGCTTACCTCATCCCTGTAGTCACCCCCAGAGGTTGTCCATCGCGCGCGTAGGGCATAAAAAAAAATGCGTCCTTCAAATGAAGCTACATCTGGTGCCGAAAACTAATTGAAAAACCTATTCTAAGTACCGACTTTATGGGGTATACCTACTTAATATAAGAATTTCGGTATTTTTCAAAGTATGACGTCAAGATTGACTAAATTTATACTTGTGGAAGGTGTGATGATGCCCTATACCATTATAGCTGTGGAAGGTGATGGAGCTGGCCTGTTCCGCTCCATCTCCTACCACTTTCATGGAACGGGGGTGTATCATCAGGAGGTTCGTGCCACCATTGTTCACGTGTTCAACAACTGGAAAGATGAGTTGTTGAGTGAGGACAGTAAGGGATACGCTGTTGAGGAATCTCTCTTTATACCCCGCATTCCCATTATTCCATCAGACCACCCTGTTCAATTTAAGAGATTTCTAAATGGTGTATGTTTGTAGTAATGGTCAATACGAAACAGTCCTTTATGGGGATAAAATGAAATATCTGGAATCGAAACAAAAATAGACGCAAATCAGGAGTGTTCCCGTAGCGAAGCACGGGTACTTTGCTAGTATTTAGATAAATGAGTAAGATTGATGATTTAGTCTGCTAGTCGTGGTTCAGGTCGTCATCAACCCTCATTCATCCCACTGCTGGGATACGAGCCTCCCCTAAATCGAAGGGGCTTTAGAGCATACTCCACCACGCTGCTCAACTGCGGGTTGGCGAGGCTAGTGTGTCAAGCCGCCTAAAGGCCACTGACTTGGCTTGACGACTGTCATCTAACGACAACAGCCGAAACCGACGACTTAACGTGCTCTCCGAAGCACGAAGAACGTGGTTTTTTTTTTTTTAATAAATTAAACTACAATCTACAGGCTCTTTGGCCCGTACCTTTTTTTGTTTGGTCTGTTTTTTTTTTTTTTTTAGGTTAGGTATGGTTGGCTTAATTCGCAGAAACCCGACAAGAGTATTTCGTGTGGAAATACTTTTGATGGGTTTCCTTGTAGATACCTGATTACATTACATGGACTAAAATTGTCTCAAAATGGCAACGCTTCCCCCTTCCCCGCACGCGATGTTCCATAGTCCTTACTTAGAGTAATCAATCTTTGTTCCTTCATCTACCCATTGGGTTTATTGAATTTTGAATGGCGATGATAGATATGTAGCTGCAACACCAAACTATAACCCCCGATTTTGATATCCTCCCTATGAAAGTAGTTTTAAAGACGTTAGAATATTCTTTAGGTCTTTACTTACAGCTTCACTAAAGGTCACATTGAAGGGTCTAATCGTCATATCCTGCTTTTCTTCAAGCTCCATCGGCCCCCACCATTTATGGTAGTCCAAATTTGGGACTGGTGGTGATGTCTTGATGTATATAATGTAAAATGGGTATGCCACGAGAGCTGCCAGAGGTATGAGAAGGTATTTTGCCATCTGGGGAAGAAAATATTTAATTTTATACAAGTAGTTCTTTATACCACGTCAGAAGCTACGGACAGTTTGGCCATTCCCTGCGGGTTTCTCGTACCGACCTCGATTCTCCTTGGAGACGAATCTGGAACAGTTAATGTGGCTCGTACGCACACCCGCTAATTCACTCTTTGCACAGGCGTCTCTTTGTTTGTTTATAATATCTTTATTAAAGAAATTTACAATGCAGTAAAGGAAATGTTTAAGAGTGGTAGGAAGCGTATTTGTATTCGGGGTGTGGTGCACCCCGCTGACTGACAAACGAAGCTCTGGCGAAAAGAGAGGTAGAGAGCGTAATTGTAAGCTACCCGACTGGGGAATGTACCTCCACCTCACAGAATACCGCAGCTAAATAACGATTTTCTTGAGGGTTGTTGTGTTCCTGCGAGTGAGTGAGGTCGCCAGAAATGAGCGGGGGTGGCGGCACGCGAGCGATATTTTTTGTTGCGAGCGTTTATATGGCTACGGTAACCGCTTCAAATCAGGCGAGCCGTATGCTTGTCTGCCATCCGACGTAGTATGAAAAAAAAAGTACAAAGGCACACTTATCCCTCACAGGGATCTCTACCAACCAACCTTATGACGTCATTGTATATGTCGTAGTTAAGGACACGATACTTGTATGGAGAGGGTATGACGCGGGTGACTCATTGTTACGTTCCGCCTGAGCCAAGCGTGCAAACAAGAGCGCGGACCAAGCAATAGAGAGGCACGATCGGCCTAAGCGTTCGCCTTGTGACGGATCTATCACTCTTCAAATCCATCAGCCGATGTTTTGTTATGACGTCAAATTATCGTCCGTAAACCGATTTTACAGACAATCAATTAAAAACAAATTAAAAAAAAACTCCATTCTCTTTAATTCTACTTCCTAATCACTTGGCTATTTATTAACACACTTTTATTAGGTCGACCTGTATGTAACTAACTATGCAATGGAACCTAAGGGAACTAATTTAACCATCTTCCAAGGATCGTAGCGTAATGACAATTGGCAGCTGTATGTAGTTCTGATGACAATACAATAATATGGTACTGTCGAATTGATCTGATGATGGAGCCGTAAGATATGATCTGGAACTTCATGATGGAACATCGTATCATAGCTGTTTTTGGATTTCTTAGAAAAGTCTTGTAATAAACTTTGACCACAATTAGGCTTCAAGATCTGATGATGAAGCGGGAAGATAGGCACTGGCATTCCATGATGGAATATCGTATCATAGTCGTGTTTGCACTCGTGAGAAAGCATTTATAAAAGCGTGTTTTTCTAGTGTTTTTTAAACTATTAATTTATAATATCATAACTTTTAAACTTCCGCGTTGCATAATTGAAATTATAATAACCACGGCAATTAACGCGATCATGCATGTAAGGTAGTTTTACATACCTTTATTATTGCCTGACGTTTCGACCAGGTTGCACCGGCCGTGGTCACAGGCTGTAGTCAACCTGGTCGAAACGTCAGGCAATAATAAAGAGTCTTATCAAATCACAACATGAGAGTTCTTCTCTATTTGGTCGGTTTGTTTATGTTGACATAATCGCGAACAAACTCGAACTATGCACTTTATTACTTACTCTGATCATCATCATCATCAGGTCATTTTAGTCTCCACTACAGGAGTACGACCCTCTCGTCCGTCCCAGACGGAAGGAGGATTTGGCCTACTCTCCCCACGCTGGCCAGACGGGTTGGGGTTACTCTGATCACTATTGTTGTATTTGTTTTGTATGGCGCAATAATGAGTATTGTATTGTATTGTATTGTCCTGATAAGCTCAGTGGTCGAATGGTTAGCAATGGCCACTTTGACTCCGAGGTCGTGGGTTCGATTCCCGCACAAGACAAATATTTGTGTGCATGAACATGTCTGTTTGTCTTGGTCTGGGTGTTTTCTATGTCTTATATATAAGTATGTATTTACAAAAAAAAAATGTATTTTAGTACATTTATCAGTTGTCTAATACCCATAACACAAGCTTTGCGCTTAATTTGGGACTAGATGGCGCTGTGTAAATTGTCCAGAAATATTTATTATTATTATTTATTTATTTATTGTTGTTGACTTTGACACCGAGGTCAACACCAAAATTTGTGTTCATGCACACAAATATGAAAAACACAAACATATCTGCAGGGTTATTATCTAATATTGACATTTTCAGTGAACAACGAAATTCAGTTGTACACCGAACTTTGATGACAACCGAGACAACATAAACATTCATCATGATCAGGTCATATAAGTCTCCACTACAGGAGCACGACCCTCTAGTCCGTCATAGACAGGAGGATTTGGCCTACACTCCCCACGCTGACCAGACGGGTTGGGGAGGCCTGATCGATATTTTATAATGTATTTGCCTTAGTCGCCTTGTACGACATCCACGGGAAGAGACGGAGTGATTCTATTCTAGTCTGCCGGAGACCACAAGGCCAGACATAAACATTGGTATTGCGTATCTTACTCGGTGACTATCAACTCACGGTGCTTTACGGTGGCCTTCACGCGCGTCACTTGACACCTCTGGTTGTGTCTGAATTAAGTATCATATCAGTTATCTAGTACCCATAGTACACACTTTGCTTAGTTTGAGACTAGATGGCCGTCCAGGAATATTTATTTATTATTAGTATCTCACTTCGACACCCCTCCGAGGTTCCGTCTAATATTTGGCTAACGTGAATGACATGTAATCTGCATAATACTGTTCACCGCAAGCAGTGTTGTCATATCTACCAACTTTTTGGTAGATCTACCAATTTTCACTTCAGTCTACCTATCTACCACCCTAGACCGTAAAACTACCTATTTTTAGTATTTTTTAAATTAGTATGACATATCACCATTTTGAAATATATTTTTATATCGACGACGTTGCAATGTGTTGCGTGAGCCATGCGATGATGCGTCAAGCGTACATTGAGTGCACAATTGAGTGTGAGTCTGACAGAGCGCAAAAACCTAGGCAGTATCCAAGCCTTATACCACAAAAAAAAAAGTCCGCTGTCAGCAACCGTTCGCTCCATTTCGCGTCCATTTACATATTGATGTGAATTTTTGCTTTGCTCCTGAGGTTTGCTCTGTTTTGTGTGTTGTTGTTAAATCTAAATAACTATCTATTAACGGTGCTAATTGCTGTTTGTTCTGTGTTGCGTGCATTTATATAATGGATTTTGAGAGCAGCGAAAGCGATGCACAGAGAACTCCGCCACGAAAAAAGGCACTATGACCAAAAATATTCGAAATTAAGAGAGAGGTGGTAGATCTACCAATTTTACATTTTACATTCTACCAACATTTAGCACATAATCTACTAATTTTCTAAAATTCGGGCTGGCAACACTGACCGCAAGAGCCCTCTGGTGGTAGCTAAATGAAACTACCAAGTATCGAATCGAAGTTGTATATTAATATCAAAATTCACCAGCATACGAGTATTTTAACAAAAATCAAACCATAACCAGATCTACTTTGGCAACAACGCCATCTAGTAACAAAATGCTAAACTACATACAGCTTAATAATCCTAGAACTTACTTATATATTGTACTAATGCAACCATAGCGCGATTTACGTTAACAACCGCGCTATCTATTATCCATAAATAAAAGTAGTAACTTTTACACCGTTGTACAATAGTGTACTAAATTCTAACGGAAACCAAATTAACTTGAAAGGTAAATAAAAAAAATATAAACCAGTTTGAAAAATATATAAACTATAAAGAACTAGCTGATCCGATCAGACGTTGCCATGTCTTCTTAACAATGAATCATCATCATCATCATCATCAGGTCATTTTAGGCTCCACTACAGGAGCACGACTCTCTCTCGTCCTTCCCAGACAGAAGGAGCATTTGGCCTACACTAGTTTGATAGTCGCCTTGTACGACATCCACGGGAAGAGACGGAGTGATTCTATTCTAGTCTGCCGGAAACCACACGACCAACAATATAACAATGAATATTGAATTCGAATTGGTTTCTGACAGTTATGTCAAATGAATTAAAGTTACATTAGAAAAGTTAATATGGTCATTCAGCTTTCTTATATTTTGTAATTTTCGGCGCAATCTTCTTATTATTATATTTCTTATATACGAATCTGCTACAGATAATAGCAAATAATAAAAAAAATCTAACCTTACAAGTGAGAGGACGAATCCGACATCTTCTGTTACGAGGAACAATCTTCACACGGCACATGTGACCACTTGAATACGACTGGACAGCACAAATCCAAGCACAATACTGTTAATTCGCGGTTATTCCTAACGGTAAAGACTGCGAAAAGAACGGTAATTGAGACAGTTTTTACCGAATTATTGTTAACATAATTATATAAATGAGATTTTTTTTTTATACTACGTCGGATGGCAGACAAGCATACGGCCCGCCTGATGTGAAGCGGTTACCGTAGCCATATTAACGCTTGCAACATAAAATATTGCTCGCGCGCCGCCACCCCCGCTGTCAACGCAGCATCTCCTTCCTTTCTTTCTGGTGACCTCACTCACTCGCAGAAACACAACAACCCTAAAGGGAATTGTTATTTGGCTGCGGTATTCTGTGAGGAGGAGGTACATTCCCCAGTCGGGTAGCTTACAATTACGCTCCCTACCTCTCTTTTCGCCAGAGCTTCGTTTGTCAGTCAGCAGGGTGCACCACGTGCAGGTGAAGTTGGCTGTGGTTCAGAGATGTCGATAAATCACTTACACCCCTTCGTTATTCATTGCCTTTTTTGGCGGTCGCCGCTGTTAATCCTGGCTACACAGGAGACACAGTGGTGGGAACGTGTGGTGGGTCTCCGCCCCATCCCGATAAATGAGATTATTCAAAGTGAAGACAGGAAAAGGATGACCAAAGTAACCGACCACAATAGCTCTTACAACCGACATTCACTGACATACGCTGATTGAGCGTCTTCGTCGTCATCAACCCTTGTTCATTCCACTGCTGGGATACGGGTCTCACCTCAATGGGGATGTTTCATATTTTTTCTGACACCAGATGTCGCTAGGTAGGCGTCGGGTCCAGATTGTCAAATTGTACTGAATTTTTTGACAGTGAAACTTCAAGGCGACAAGACAACGCAAGACATTTGACAAGATGCTATGATTTTACAGATGATTGGACCCTACGCTACAGTGATGCCAAAAGACCCCCATTAAAGTAGTTTATAGTCTACTCCACCACGCTGGTCAACTACGGGTTGGTGGAGACTAGTGTTTTCAATCCGTCTAAAGGCCACTGACTTGGATTAACGCCTGTTATCTAATCACAGCAACCGACGGCTTAACGTGCCCTTCGAAGCACGGACGAACTCGGGATAAACTGACTTACTCGCAGGAACACAACAACCTTCGAGCGAATTGTTTTTTTGTTGTCAAATCTTTATTGTACCAAGGAAATACAAATATGTTAAAAATAATAGAAGAATTACATGTATATTGGCGGATTTAGCCGACATTGGGGTGTAACTAACCTAACCTAACCTCACCTGAACGTGGTGCACCCTGCTGACTGACAAAGGAGGCTCTGGCGAAAAGAGAGGTAGGAATCTAGGACATAACGTATTTTTAAGCTACCCGACTGGGCTGTGTTCCTGCGAGTGACGGAGGTCAGTTCACCAGAATGGAAGGAGTTACAACGTTGGAAGAGGGGCTACGGTGGGCGAGCGATATTTCATGTCACGAGCGTTAATATGGATTCGGTAACTTCTTTACATCAGGCGGGCCGTCTACCGCTTGTAATATAAAAACTAACTTGCACGAAAGCCCACGAAAGCGAGATTCGCGTGTGTATTTTGTCCCAAATTCATATTACGTCCCAAATTCATTTACTTTCCGGTTTAGGCATACTCTGGCCACTCCATGCAAAAAAACCGGACAAGTGCGAGTCGGACTCGCCCACCGAGGGTTCCGTACGTATTATCATTATTAAATTTGATATTTTTCATTATAAATGAGAAATAATGCGTCGAAAAAAATAAATAAAATATATTTTGCAATGTGTAGTTCAAGCCCATTTCAAGTTCATTTGAACTAGTAGTTTCAATTTGAAATTTCGACACCCTATAAAAAATATAGACCCCCTATTTTTTAAGATCTATTTACAAATGTATAGTTTTGAGATTTATTCCTGTACTTGTAGTCTATAACGATGTTACTTGCCAAATTTCATAGTTCTAGGTCAACGGGAAGTACCCTATGAGTTTTGATTCCTTTGAGAATGTGTCGAAATATGCGTTATTTTTGCTGAATAAACGGCCATATCTTTTTTTTTTACGTAAACTTAGCAGTTTGATTTTTTACAACTTCATGGGACATAGACCTGAGTATACAGTTCAAATTTCAGCTTGATACCTCCACGCAATCTCGAATTAGAGGGTCTTGACACAGACAGACAGACAGACAGACCTACCTATAATACATAGACAACACCCAGGAGAAGACAAACAGACATGTTCATGCACACAAATATTTTCTTCTCTGTCTGTCTTGTACGGGAATCGATCCCGCGACCTCGGAGTCAAAGTGGCCATTGCTAGCAACTCGACCACCGAGCTCATCAAAATCTCGATGTATTGCCCTGATACCAACTGATGATGATGACTACGAGTACTTCAACATTTACCGGTGGTTTGCATTTATCGCGGGTTCGATACCCGCGATTTCGGAGTCAAAGTCGCCATTTCTAAACACTACTAATAACATCTTTAAACATTTATTTTGTTTTTTTTTTATACTACGACGGGTGGCAGACAAGCATACAGCCCGCCTGATGTGAAGCGGTTACTGTAGCCATATTAACGCTACAACATAAAATATCGCTCGCGCGCCGTCACCACCGCTGCCAACGCAGCATCTCCTTTCTTTCTGGTGACCTCACTAACTCGCAGGAACACAACAACCCTCAAGGGAATTATTTGGCTGCGGTATTCTGTGAGGTGGAAGTACATTCCCCAGTCGGGTTACTACTGTACAGCTTACAATTACGTTCCCTACCTCTCTTTTCGCCAGAGCTTCGTTTGTCAGTCAGCAGGGTGCACCGCGAGCAGGTGAAGTTGGCTTTGGTCAAAGATGTTGATGAACCACTTACACCCCAAATGTTGTTATTTTGATGACTCATGATGTTAATTTGGCCATCGCTCGGCATTAATGCTGTGTAATACACACAGCGCCGGTATTCTGCGACAGCCAACAGGCGCCGACACGGACATCGTCGGACGAGGTATTCAAAAATCCCTGCATCCAGGGCTGTCTAGCACGTACATATAATGGGGACAGTTCCCCATAACACATACCGAACAGACAGACAACATTTTGGGGTGTAAGTGGTTCATCAACATCTTTGAACCACAGCCAACTTCACCTGCACGCGGTGCACCCTGCTGACTGAAGAAGGGAAGGAGATGCTGCGATGGCAGCGGGGGTGGCGGCGCGCGAACAATATTTTATGTTGCGAGCGTTAATATGGCTACGGTAACCGCTTCACATCAGGCGGGCCGTATGCTTGTCTGCCACCCGACGTAGTATAAAAAAAAAGACGGCACCGGATGGCACAGTGTGTGGCCTCTTGACGCTACAGAACAATATCCAATTGACATTTCGACACATCACGTTCTTACCTCCCATCTCACTGCTTCCTCTAATAATTTAATCAGAATAAATTAGTAGGAAGCTTTGGATTTTGACTTCCTATTTGCTAATGCTTTATAGGCCAAGGCGTTTTCGAGTTTCAGTGAGATTATTCGCTTTTATATAATAAACTGATAGGATGTCAGGTAGTATCAGATTATAAATATACTCATGACAGTGATAGCTAGAGACCTCTCAATAATATAACCATAATAGGTGAAAGATATTACTTCGATAGCACAAAAATGTCTCGAGATATGTTAATTTGAAAATTACAATTTTGGACTGTCCCGTAAACGCTCCATACAAAAGGTTACTGAGTTATGACGTCACAGGTTTGTATTTTGTATACATCAAATCCGAAATTTGTACGACAGCTTTGTTAAATATTTCGTTTATGTAATTAGTATCATAATAAAAGTTATAGTATTTGTTATTGCTTCTCCAATGGAAATATTATTTTTTAATAATTTCATACTTTTAAAATGGACTTTCTCGCCAAACTTTGATCGACCCTGAAATAAGTCGGACGGAAGGCGGAATATTAGAATAAAAGGTTGCAGATCTTTAGTTTTGTGTATTTTATGATATTGTTAAATAATTTATACAATTTTTGAACTTTGTCAAATAGCCTATTGACATTTTGACACATCACCTTCCTACCTCCCATCTCACTGCTTCCTTAAATTAGTAGGAAGCTTTGGGATTTAGGTTCATGCACACAAATGTTTGTCTTTAGCAGGGATCGAACCCGCGACCTCGGAGTTAAAGTAGCCATTGCTAGCTATTCGACCATCGGGCTCGTCAATAATAATGCCTTGTTTTATTGCAAGTAGAGTTAAGAGTTGCTCTAACTCTGGTTTGTTTTCTAGCGCCTGATGCAGAACGCACCTAACGGTGTGTTCCAGCTGGCTAAGTGCAAATGCATTACAATGTCTTTAAGTCAAGGCTAACAAATTCATAAATGTAAAGTATTCATAAGGCAAAATTCATAAGTGCAAAATAACCACCACAGAATAAAAATTCTAAAACAAATATAAAAATCAAACCTAATTAATAAAGAACTTATAAAAATATTTCATTGTTATTGTGATGAATTTATTATCATAAAAAAAATTGCTTGTCTGTAAAGTCTGTTTACGGACGATAATTTTACGTAAAAACGTCATAAGAAAACATCGGCCGATGGAGTGGAAGAGAGATAGATGCGTCACAAGCCGAACGCTTAAGCCGATTGTGCCTTTCTATAGCTTGTTCCTCGCTCTCGCTTGCACGCTCGGCTCAGGCGGAACGTGACAATGAGTCATGCTTTTTCGTGCGTGCAGCCGGCGTTCATCGATTTATAAGACGTTATCACGTCAAAAACGACGAATCACGTATAAAAAAATAAAA
The DNA here is from genome assembly GCA_937001555.2 of Hypsopygia costalis. NCBI lineage: Eukaryota > Metazoa > Arthropoda > Insecta > Lepidoptera > Pyralidae > Hypsopygia > Hypsopygia costalis. The sequence goes on along the minus strand of OW443349.2, from coordinate 16,621,142 downwards.
AAAACCATTGAAGGTCTCATATTTATTTAAACTTCATTGACCACAAAATAAGGGCACAAAAGGCGGCCTTAATGTTCATAGCCATAGATTTCATAAAATATATATATCATATTGGCATTGGCCCTGTGGTTTCCGGCAGACTAGAATAGAATTACTCCGTTTCCCGTGGATGTCGTACAAGGCGACTAAGGGAAAAACATTATCAAATATCGATCAGGCTTCCCCAACCCGTTTGGCCAGCGTGCGGAGTGTAGGCCAAATCCTCCTTTCGTGTAGGACGAACGAGAGAGGGTCGTGCTTCTGTAGTTGAGACTAAAATGGACCTGATGATGATGATGATGACATACATCATGTATATATATATATATATATATATATATATATATATATATATATATATATATATATTTTATATGAGAGGGGGCCAAACGATCATGTGGGTCACATGATGGAAAGCAATTACACCGACCATGAGATCAGCAACACCAAGAATCGCCGATCCGTTGCCAGCCTATCTCCTTTCTTTCTTTCTGGTAACCTCACTCACTCTTAGGAATACAACCACCCTCAAGGGAATTGTTATTTGGCTGCGGTATTCTGTGAGGTGGAGTTACTCTCGCTAATTGGGCAGCTTAAAAAATATGCAATGCCCTACCTCTCTTTCCGCCAGAGCCTCGTTTGTCAGTCAGCACCATGTGCAGATGAGGTTGGCTTTGGTTCAAAGAAGTTGGATTGGTCGGAATGCCGTGGTCGAAAATAATCCCTTAGGATCAGTAGTACCATTGACTAGTACCATTGATGGTACAAGTGACACAACTTTGTATCTCTAGTACCATTAAAGAAAAGTCAAGATATAATAGAGTCAGCAAGTTGAAGTGGCAGTGGGCTGGCCACATCTGCCGAGTCAGCGATGGCAGATGGGGGAGGAAAGTCCTAGAGTGGAGGCCACGTATGTGGCGTCGAAGCGTAGGGCGTCACTCTAGATGGATCCACGACCTCAAAAAAGTAGCTGGTAGCGGTTGGATGCGGAAAGCGGAGGATCGCATATGGTGGAAAGCATAGGAAAATGCCTATCTAGCAGTGGGTAGATACAGGCTGATAATGATGATGATGGCACCGAATTATCCATATATAAATATTATCAATTGTTAGTTTGTTTGTTCTTCTATCACGTTGAAAGAAACCAAATGATTGACATGATTTTTTACGGGAAAAGATTAAAGTCTGGAGAGTGACATAGGATAGAGACAAACTTCTTAGCTTCCTCAGCTTTCATCCGTCAGATGTCTTTTCCACCAGCCATCTGTCTTTCCAGCGTCTTCTCGTCTCTCCGGGCTGTCATTTTCTGTATGAGACGAACTTCTTAGCTTCCATGGATTCACCGTGCGGGTGCCGGGTCCATCGTGTGGCAGAGAGAGAAATCCCAAGCAGATCCCGAGACTTGTGACACGGGTGTAGGTTTAAGGGGCCCCTGTCCGACGTACATCAACACTCACCTTCACTATTTGTGTTTCTCTCCCTGCCCAGCCAAATCTGGTATGATGCTTTATCCCGAAAAAAAACGGGAATAAATGTTTTATTGAAATAATGACCACGCGAGCGAAACCGTGGATAATATTTCGTTTGTAAAGACTACGCGGACGTAGTCGCAGGCGGCCGCTAGTAAATAATAACTCAACAATTATATTACAAACAGTAGGAGAATTTTAACTAGACATGTAATACAGTTAAGTGCTTAGCATGAATACACACGCAACAGTTAAAAACTTGAGTTTATCACGAGTAAACATCGTAGTTTTAAACAATAACTGTACATGGTAAGCATACTACACTATTTTGTAATTTAAACTTATAATTAGAACGATAAAAAAGTTATTTTTTAAACCCCTTTACAATTTTTTTTTTATTGATAAATTCGCCTTAAGATTATCAATTTTAAAAAAATATAATTTGTCTGACAATATTTATTTATATTATTTATATATTTAAATTTGGAAATAAAAAATTGTGCATTGGACGCTAGGTTAGTTATATTTAAAAAGGTAAAGATAATAGTGTTGGAAAAACAGAATTTAATTAATAAAAGATAATCAAAAAACGAAATGTTGGGCGGGGCTCCTTCTAGATGGTCCGATGACCTTAAGAAAGCGGCTGGGAGCGGCTAGATGCGGAAGGCGGAGGATCGTATCTGGTGGAAAGCATTGGGGAAGGTTTATATCCAGCAGTGGGTAGATACAGGCTGATAATGATGATGAATCAAAAAAACAACAATCAACTCTTGACGAAACATTATTGACTGGTGGAACATTCAATTTTTAATAAAATATTTGTACTGTGGAATAGTACAAATGTAATTGTACTGTTCCAGGTAATAGAACAGTATACGTAATAATGTGGAACAGTGTAAGTACTTATTAATATTAATGGCGTGCAAGTGATTCATCAACATCTCTGAACTATAGCCAACCTCACTTGCACGTGGTGCACCCTGCTGACTGACAAACGAGGCTCTGGCGAAAAGAGAGATAGGGCATACTGTATTTTTTAAGATGCCCGTCTGGGGAAGTACCTCCACCTCACAGAATACCGCAGCCAAATAACAACTCCCTTGAGGGTTGTTGTGTTGGTGCGAGTGAGTGAGGTCACCAGAAAGAAAGAAAGGAAGGAGTATAGGCTGGCAACGGATCGGCGACCCCCGGTGTTGCTGATCGCCATGGTGGTGATTGCTTTATATCAGGTGACCCACATGCTCGTTGGCACCCCTTTCATATAAAAAAACACCCTGGCACTAAAAAGTTCTTATGTTTATATGTTTCAGATGTCACCCCACCTACTCCTAACTCTATTTTTAGCAATTATCAACGAATTACAAGCACAAAATATCCAGAGCCCCCCGAATATAACAGGCCTCGACTACAATGCCTGGTGGGGGCCAGAACCGAGGCCAACCACACAAAACACCACCATCAGGCCTCTTCGAGTTATATTTAACGATCAAGTAATGTATATTCTAACAATACCACATGAAATAGCTATTCACCCACTGCAAGTGTCGGAACAAAGGTCAGAATTTGGCCGAAGCCGGCTGTTCGGCCCTAGCCGCCGTTAGCTTTGGCCGAAGGTTTAATAAGAAATTCTAAACTGGCTGGAAAGTCTAAAAACCATAGAAAATTGTGTAGTATTAAAAGATTCCTCCCCAACCCGTTTGGCCAGCGTGGGGAGTGTAGGCCAAATCCTTCTTCCGTCTAGGATGAACGAGAGAGGGCCGTGCTCCTGTAGTGGAGACTAAAATGGACCCGATGATGATGATGATGATGAGACTGCTGGTTCTGGAAGCGGACAGTCATTGTCGCAGCGTTATACAAACATCTCAGCACCTCGATATAACGCTGGTCTACTTGACATCGCTGTAAGGATTCCAGAACAGATCAAGTTTCGATGGAGTCGAAGGCTTTCTTGTAATCCATAAAAGCCATACAGAACGGCAGATTGTACTCTGTAGTTTTCTGCAGAATCTGTCGCAGTGTATGATCTACGGTACTGTAGCCTTTACGAAACCCAGCCAGTTCCGGTGGCTGGTAGTCATTAAGTCTTCGAGCGGGACGATTCGTGATAACCCTTGAAAACAGATTATGCATGTGAGTCAGGAGCGAGTCTTTAATTTCTTCAATAAGATTTTGTCACCTATTTTGAAGAACAAAACTACCAAACAGCTGGTCCACGCGGCTGGTGCGGTCTCGTTGTGAATGACAGAATTAAACTCACGTTGCAATTCCTTTAGAATAGTAGTGTCTCCAGCTTTGAACAGTTCTGTTGTAATTCCGTCCTCACCAGGAGTATTACCATTTTTCAACTGTTCAAGGGCTATCCTAATCTCACCCATGCTGATGTCTGCGATCACCTACTCGAGTAGCCGGTATATGTGATGTGTAGGGGCATGTGCAGCATAAAGATTGCTATAGTATCTTCCTACTTCCGCAAATATTTCCGGCTTCGAAGTGACGACACGACCATCCTCTAGCTTGAGCCCCGACAGTTGCGCTTTCCCAGTAGACCGTGAAAAGACCTTTTTTTTTCTGGATAATTTACACAGCGCCATCTAGTCCCAAATTAAGCGCAAAGCTTGTGTTATGGGTACTAGACAACTGATAAATTTAAGTACATTTATTCTTTCTTTTTTGCATTACATACATTTTTTCTTTTTTGTAAATACATACTTATAATACATAGAAAATACCCAGACCAAGACAAACAGACATGTTCACGCACACAAATGTTTGTCTTGTGCGGGAATCGAACCCGCGACCTCGGAGTCAAAGTGGCCATTGCTAACCATTCGAGCACCGAGCTCGTCAGATTTATTATATACCTTTATTGTGCACTATCGCATTTTCAAAGCAATTGGTATTTAAGACGCGATAGTCCCACCGTATTAGATTTATAATCTCTTTGTTTAAAGCTGTTGAATTTATATTAATGTAATTATTACTACATACAGATGTTAGATGATCTCGAAAACCGCCTAAGCACAAGACGCCGGATAATCCCTTCATACAGAGGCGTTGGCTCAGCCTACGGAGTCAATTCAACGGTGGTGGAGGACTGGGCGAATTACTGGCACAGGAAGTACCTCTTCAAGTTTAGGGAGCACGTCATCAACCGGTTTCCCCATTACAGAACTAATATACAAGGGTTGAATATACATTTCATTTGGGTTCGCCCACAGGTAAGTATTTTTATGAAAAAATCGGTTGTCTGTAAAGTCGGTTTACTGACGATAGTTGAACGTGACAACGTCATAAGAAAATACTGATGGAATGTTTGCATTTTTCAAAAGACAATTTTAATGGAACGCCTCAGAGCGAGGTAACGCCGCATGAGTCATGTTTTTTCGTGCGTGCAGCCGGCTCCATCGAATTATAAGATGTTGTCACGTCAAAAGAATGGAGAAGCACTTCTCTTCTGCTAATTTCACATTCTGGGTTACATACATGGATTTTTAGTCTCAGTGGTCAAATGGCTATCAAAGTGCCATCACTTTGACTCCGAGGCCGCGGGTTCGATCCCCCCACAAGACAAATGTTTGAATGAATGAATATGTATGTCTGTTTGTCTTGGTCTGGATGTTTTCTATGTATAGTATGTAAAAAAAATATTTTAATATCAGTTATCTAGTACCCATAGTACAGGCTTTGCTTAATTTGGGACTAGATGGCAGTGTCTAATTTGTCCAGTAATATTTATTGTTCATTTAGTATTTTTTAATGCCACCTGGAGGGAAACTGCTTAAACATTGGAGATAGCAAATTTCACTCAAAGCTTATTCTTTGAGTGAAATTTGCTATCTCCAATGTTTAAGCAGTTTCCCTCCATATTCCTTTGAAAAAAAAGATACAAAACTGCATTTTTTTAAAATAAAAATATGCTTTCACATAAGCGATATTTGTTTGTTCATCAACATCTTTCAACTAAAGCCTACTTCACCTGCACGCGGTGCGCCCTCCTGACTGACAAACGAAGCTCTGGCGAAAGGAGAGGTAGGGAGCGTAATTGTAAGCTACCTGACTGGAGAATGTACCTCCACCTCACAGAATACCGCAGCCAAATAGCAATTCCCTTGAGGGTTGTTGTTGTTGGGGGGCGCCGCGAGCGTTATATCATGTTGCGAACGTTAATATGGCTACGGTAACCGGTTCAGATCAGGTGGGCCGTATGTTTGTCTGCCACCCGACGTAGTTAAAAAAAAGAAATAGCAAAGCTATTTTGACTCCCAGTCAAATAAAATTTCTGTATGCACACACTTTATAAATATTCAGCGACGGAGGAGCAGCCCCCTTACCACCATCTCTTATTGCGATTCAATAACTGAATAGGATGCTTATTCATACCAATGAATAAGCGACTCTATTTCAAATGGAATAGACTCGCTTATTCATTGTTATGAATAAGCAATCTATTCAATTATTGAATCGCAATAAGAGATGGTGGTAAGAGGGCTGGCTGCCCTTACATGCAGCATTATCTTCTACGCAGCACACCTACAACCCAGTGACAAACTTAACGAGATAACCTTTGTATACCCTCGGTTTGTATAAAAATTCTAACTTTTAATGCAACTTTTTCAGGTGCCACCAAACGTAGAAGTTGTGCCAGTCCTCCTTTTAAATGGATGGCCCAGCTCCGTGATAGAGTTCTACGATGTAATTCCTCGGCTAACGGCGTATAATAGAACTAGAGATTTTGCAGTGCAAGTAATCATTCCTAGCTTGCCAGGATTCACGCTATCTGAAGTAAGGCATTTTCATTATAATAATAAATATATTTATTACCAAAGTAACAAAGTTACAACATTTTATCTAGTTCCTTACTTGATAAAGAAAGGATAAACACAATGATTAAGTATTAAAGAAGGTTCCAAAATTATGTTAAACCTGAGGCTCTACCGCCGAAGCTGAAGCTCAACCCATAATCATCCCACTGTTGGGATACGGGTCTCCCCTCAATCGAAGGGGTTTAGAGGATACTCCACCACGCTGTTCAACTGCGGGTTGGCGGAGGCCAGTGTTTTCAAGCCGCCCAAAGGCCACTGAAGTCTCTCACTATCAATTATTACACTTGACGAGATGCTCGGTGCTTTCATAAGTGTTTTTAGCAAGTACTCTATTACAGGGTTCGTCAAGACCAGGAATGACTTCAGCAGACATGGGAGTTATACTCAGAAATTTGATGCAAAGACTCGGTTTTAATAAGTATTATTTGCAAGGAGGGGACTTTGGTTCCATAGCTTGCAGCACTATAGCCACATTGTACCCTGAGGTAAGTTAATACTGACTCATACAGTCATTGTTTCAATATAGAGATCAATATAAGACGTTGATGAAGATACTATAGACACTAGAGTAGCGACCAGGCACCCAATACCGCTGGGTAAGCGGTATTTGGTACCAAAGCTGCATACATCTAAGGCATGAGTTGATGATATGCAACAACACGCAAGACAAAATCGAATGAGGAGGATAGAAGACTGCCAGCATTGGAGTTGAAGGAGGCCTATGTCAGGACAGTACAACAAGAGCTACTTTGATTGATTGACTTATAAGACATAAACATGCCAATAAAACTAGTAAGAGAATAAAATAAAGTTATCTACTCTATGCTTCCCTTTAGCCTCGTGCCTGCCAATTTGTCCATAATCATATCTCTTTCTAGTTAACCTCTCCTTCCTGTCTCGGATACCTTGGTCACTTAGCAAGGTATCCGAGACGGCAAGAGGGTATTAACTTGAATGACATATGTTCATGGGCTCTTGCCCGAGCAGACACGAGGCTAGAGGGCCCAGACAATAATACTTTTCGTTTGATTTATGAATCGACTTTCAAATATCATGAATACAAAAAAAAACGCTGGTTAACATCCTGAAGATTCTAAAAGTAAGGAAGTAAAGACCAAAGGGCCATGCACAAATTTCAAGGACTAACCGATAGTAATAAGCACACAGTTAGAAAATTTCACATTATCTCTTGCTCTAAATTATGTTGAAACCTCAAAAGACAGATTCAAATAATGAAAAATCAGCTAGCCAATTTGGACCGCATTGAAATCTTCAAAAAAATTAACTGGTCTCTTGTATGTATGATTCCAGGAGGTGTTAGGTTTCCATGCAAACTTCATATTCCTCAGGTCAATGCCAGCGAGTGTGCCATTTCTAGTTGGAACCTTATTCCCAAACACGACCGGCTCTATTTACTCCGGGAATAATATCGGAGGACGGACCGTAGAAGACAATATTCAACAAATGGGATACGTTTACTACCAAGCCACGAAACCAGATACACTTGGTGAGAAAACTTCATTTTCTTGGGGTGTAAATGGTTCATCAACATCTTTGAACCAAAGCCAACTTCACCTGCAGGCGGTGAACCCTGCTGACATGCAAAAGAAGCTCTGGCGAAAATAGAGATAGATAGCGTAATTGTAAGCTACCCACTGGGGAATGTACCTCCAACTCACAGAAAACCGCAGCAAAATAACAATTCCCTTGAGGGTTGTTGTGTTCCTGCGAGTAAGTGAGGTCACCAGAAAGGAAGGAGATGCTGCGTTGGCAGTGAAGGTGGCGGCGCGCGAGCGATATTTTATGTTGCGAGCGTTAATATGGCTACGGTAACCGCTTCACATCAGGCGGGCCATATGCTTGTCTACCACCCGACGTTATATAAAAAATAATACTTATGACTTGCACTCAGGGCGACGCCACTAATTTAAACGAAAAGAGTTTAGCTTAAAATGATCATGCCCAGTTATAAATTGCGCAACAGGGTGATCGACTTCTAACCACTTTTTCTTTAATCTATCTATTACCGGGGAAATTCGTCACCATCACCAACCTTCCTGGTAGCTCAACTGGAAAGAGTACTCGACCGGTAATCGACAGGTCGTGGATTGAAGTCCTCTCTGAATGCAAAGAAGGTGTATTCCCTTTTTTTTTTATACTACGACGGGTGGCATACAAACATATGGCCACCGCAGCATACGCACGCCGCCAACTCCGCTGCCATGTCCTTCCTTTCCGGTGATCTCACTCACTCGCAGGAACACAACAACCCTCAAGGAAATTGTTATTTGGCTGCGGTATTCTGTGAAGTGTAGACATTCCCCAGTGGGGTAGCTTACAATTACGCTCCCAACCTCTCTTTTCACCAAAGCTTCGTTTGTCACATCAGCAGGGTGCACCGTGTGCAGGCGAAGTTGGCTTTGGTTCAAAGATGTCGATGAACCACTCACACTCCATAATCGACCGGTCGTGGATGAAGTCCCACCTGAAGGCAAAGAAGGTCAATTTCCCTTTTAAAATATTCAGATAAACCGTTTTTTTTTCAGGTTTAGGTCTTAATGATTCTCCAACTGGACTTCTCGGGTACCTTCTAGAGAAGTTCCAATTTGGAACCGCCCTTGACAGAATCGAAGATCGCATTCCGAGGGACAGAATCTTGGATAACGTGATGCTGTACTGGATCACAAACAGTATTACTTCTAGTATGAGGATTTATAAGGAAAATGTCAGCAAAAGAGCCACCGATATGAATATTGATGAGTAAGTAACTGTGTAGGCAATAAGAAGTACGAACGTATTTAGATCTGGACTTCTTCTTTGTCCTTGCCATTTCCTATTATTTGGGGTAGGCTCTCTTCGTTCTGTGCGGCGTCAGGACAGTCTTTCCTGGGTTGTCGAAACATTTATTTGGGCAAGCTTTGTCCTTGGCTACCATGGACCACCAGGTGGCCAGTGGGAGTCCTCTAGTTCTCTCATTATTTGGCAGTGCTAAGGCCTGTTTTACGACATGATCTTCGGGGCATCTCATGACATGACCGAACCAACATGGGCGGCTCGCGGTGAGATTTTCTGCTGTTAGCGCGACCTTAAAACTTCCTCTGATGTGCTCGTTACGCACTTTATAAAGTCGGGTTATTCCTGCTGCCCATCTTAGCCATCTTAGGTGGAGAATGGGGAGTGGTAGTAGGGCCCCGATGCTTGGGTTCTCCGAGCGTCGGTCGCCACGAGCTACTCGACTTAAGAGTACGTAAGTAGCCTGCATGCAGTTGAAAGCGGAGTAAGACCTGCTGCTGCTACGCTTGCGTGCTCGGTTGGTTTACTGAGCGCAAAAGCGGTGCAGGTAAAGGTCCTCTCGTCTGGTTGATTTACTGGACGAGAGACTCGCATCCCCCGTGATATAACCGGAAGGTTGGCACACGGGGCGCATTAGCTGTTAGGTATAGGGTGCGTGCCCATCTTAGCATCTTCATCTCACTTACGTGCATTTTTTGTACGTGGGCTTTCTTTCTGGCCCAGCACTCGGCACCGTACGTTATGGCTGGTCTAACTGCGGTCCTGTATATTTTGTATTTAGATCTGGACAATAAATAAATAAATGTTCCTAGACAAATTACACACTGTCATCTAATCCCAAATTAAACAAAGCTTATACTATGGGTACAAAATTATTGATATCATATTTAAATTCATTTTTTTTAAATACATAGAAAACACCCAGATCAAGACAAACAGGAATGTTTTATGCATTCAAATATTTGACTTGTATTTGGCCGGAATCCGCTAAAGTGCCACTGAGCTCGTCGCTTTGCGTCTCAGTCTAATGGATCAGGCAAAATAACATCAACCATAGCCTGTCTACGAATGGGTTTATTTATCACGAGGTCTTCCGTGTTTCGGAGGACATGTGCAGCCGTCGGTCCCAGTTGTTGTCATTAGACATTAGACAACAGTCGTTAAGCCAAATCTTTGGGCGGTTTGAAAACAATGGCCTCCGCCAATCCGCAGTTGAGCTGCGTGGTGGAGTATGCTCTAAACCCCCCTTCGAATATAATCGAGGATGGGGCCCTGGACTGGTAGTGTGTGCAGAAAGTGAAGGGTTTCAGTAGGTAGAAATATTGAGGAAGATTTTAATATAGAACACAATAGTTACAAGTTTATGATGATAATAATGATATATAACTAGGGTAGAAAATCTTCTTTGATCCAAAGCCAACTTCACCTGCACGCGGTGCAGGGTCACCGCGTGCAGGTGAAGTTGGCTTACAAACGAAACTCTGGCGAGATAGGGCAGCGTTTTTTTTTATATACTACGTCGGGTGGTATACAAACAAGCATACGGCCAGCCTGAAGTGAAGCGGCTACCGTAGCCATATTAACGCTCGCAGCATAAATATCGCTCGCGCGCCGCCACCCCCGCTGCCAACGCAGCTTTTTCTTCCTTTCTGGTGACCTCACTCACTCGCAGGAACACAACAACCCTCAAGGGAATTGTTATTTGGCTGCGGTATTCTGTGAGGTGGAGGTACATTCCCCAGTCTGGCAGCTTACAATTACGCTCCCTACCTCTCTTTTGGCCAGAGCTTCGTTTGTCAGTCAGTCAGCAGGGGGCACCGCGTGCAGGTGAAGTTGGCTTTCGTTCAAAGATGTTGATGAACCACTTACACCCCTAAGCGTAATAGAAAGGAAGATGTTGCGTTGACTGCGGAGGTGGCGGCGCGCGAACGATATTTTATGTTGCGAGCAATAATATGGCTATGGTAACCGCTTCCGCTAAAAAAATGTCTAGATTAGTTTATGATAGTTTGTGATACATATGAAAGCTCATTTTACAGCATAGAGTATCCACATTGGTAATATTCTTTAATTTCTATAGAAATCTTCGGGTGCATTACAATAGCCATCGATTTATTTCCACAGAATCCCTTCACCAGTACCCACGTGGATCGTAGAAGCAAGAAATGAAATGTCAATGTACCCGACAGCATTCTTAAGGACCAAGTTTCCAAACTTAATTAATTACAAGACTTTAGGATTTGGAGGTCATTTTTTGGCGTTCGAATATCCAGAATTCTTCGCCAATGATGTTTTGGAAGCTATCACAGCTTTTAGGACACGAGCAAGATCCACGGCAAAGTAGGTGTAGGAATTCCTCCTAGGTCTGTACAAATGCACTGGACCATAGCAGCCGTTTGTTTTCAACGAGTTACACCCTCAACTGTTACAGGTGGAATACCAACGAGTTACACTGTTACTCGATGGGACACGTACTTAAGAGTACCTGATTGATTAGCCTGCATGCAGGTGAGAGGGGAGTAAGACCTGCTACCAATCCGCTTGCGTGCTCAGTTGATTTACTGAGCGCAAGAGCGGTGCAGGTAAAGGTCTTCTCGTCTGGTTGGTTTACTAGACGAGAGACTCGCAATCCTATGATATAACCGGATTTTTGACACACAGGGGCGCAGTTAGGTATAGGGTACGTGTTACTCGATGGGGCAAGTTTTTATACTTGTTCCCGACAAGTCACACCTTAATAGCAAGGTTGTGTGTGACTCGTTGGGAGCAAAAATGTTCCCAACCAGATATACTGTTGCTAGCTTCTTCCCATCCTATAACAATGTTAATTGGGATTTTTAATGTATTTTTTCTTTTATATGAGAGGGGCTAAGCATGGTGGAAAGCAATTACCTTCGCCCATGGAGATCAGCAATGCCAAAGTGTCACCGATCTGTTGCCAGCTTTTTAAGGGAAATAAAGATCTGTTCTTGAAGGCACCTACGTCGTACTTGTTCGGAAATATCGCTGAGGGAAGTTGATTCCACATTTTCACTGTTCGTGGTACAAAATGTTTTAGGGAACGTACTGTTATCTTGATCGCCAATTATCAAGATGATATGGACGGAATTTTTATTTATGGCTAGTTTTATATATATATTTATATAGGAAAGCCTGTAGCTGACCGTTGCGGTGGTCTTGAGACCGCGGCAGACTGCACACCGGTTGAAGTGCTGCACCCACTGCATGGCTCGGTGCGATGAGTGACCTAGAGTATGCAACTGGTTGGGTGCGTTGTAAGCCTAAGAACGGGTTTAGTAAATAAATAGATTATTTTTATAAGAAACAGTTCCCATAATTTATAAAGATTTATTAAAAAGTTCCTAGTTAGCGGCCGTTTTCTTTTCCATATATTAAAAAGTAATTTGGTACGGTAAGATAATATATAACTTATTAGTAAGTAATACATATATGTATAAGGGTTGATGGTAGAATGGGTGAAAAGTTGTATAATATATTTATTGGTACTATGTATATCGAGCGTGTTACTCTGTAAGCACGTTCCCACGTGTATATAAAGAGTTGTATAATGTGAATTAGTTGAGTTATATTGTAGACTTCGTGTGATCTAAATAAACAGTACTGGCAAGTGTATACGATATTTAATTTCTACGAATAACTCCCCAGTATTATCCATCGGCATTCAGTACGCGCAGTTGACTCCAACATATTTTTCAATGCTAAATCATAATAAAATAATTTGTCAATAAAATAAAATAAAATATTTATAACTTATGATTTAGGGATATAAAAAATAGATGTTGGCCGATTCTCAGACCTATCCGATATGGACACAACATTTTATAAAAATAGGTCCAGCCGTTTTTGCACGCTGACGAGCTCTCGCGCAGTACTAAACCCGTGAAGGCCGCCGGTGCATCGTTTTTTGTAGTAATTTTGAAGTTATATTTATCGTTTTTATTGAAATAAGATAATAATATAGTTATATATATATATTTATATAGGAAAGCCTGTAGCTGACCGTTGCGGTGGTCTTGAAACCGCGGCAGACTGCACACCGGTTGAAGTGCTGCATCCACTGCATTCATGCTACAAAGTTTATTCATCATGAAGTAACAATTATTCTCGTATAAATTTTGCTCAATAATATTATCGTTTATTTGAGAAATTAACAGTTTACTTAAAGCGATTTTTGAAGTTTTTTTGGTTAAAAGAATGTTTTTTTTCTATATTAAATCATTGATATTTCAAAATTCTGAGGCAGCTATGATACTATATAAGAAATAACATTAATTTTTTTTTATTTCATTTATTTGGATCCAGGAGCTCAAAAAAGTGAAATTTATGAGAATCTTTCTCTGCAATTTTGGGTTTAATTAAAAAGTTAAGCAAAATTTACAAAAAGCGAGGCCGCTATGAACTAAGCCAATAGCTATTCTGTACTATTCAATAAGTCAACATTGTTAATGTATTTTTGTTTCCGAGATCAAGAACGCCAAAATTGGCCATTTTACGCAAAAATCACAGTCGATATGTAATATGGCTCATAACAAACACACGAGAATTTTATATATTAGAATCGACCCCTTAACATCTCATCTTTATTTATTGAACATTTAACAATCTAGTATGTTAATCTTTGAAATAACCACTTATGAAGTAAGTTAACGAGAGTTATGCTATTATTGTATAATCACAAGTATAATCAAACACGCGAACGTTAAATGGGTGGGGCGGGGCCAAGGTTGATGAGTAGTGATGCACCAAATACATTATTGATATTGTATTTATCTGAAAATAATGTTTATACTGACACAAGCTAATTTTGTAAAAGTACCTTCAATCATCATTCATCATTATCATCATTATTTCAGCCCAAGGTCGGCCCACTCCTGAACACAGCCCCCTTACCACCACCTCTTATTGCGATTCAATAACTGAATAGAATGCTGATTCATACCAATGAATAAGCATTCTATTCAGTTATTGAATCGCAATAAGTTTTTTTTTTTTTTTTTTTTTTTTTTTTTATACTACGTCGGGTGGCAGCAAGCATACGGCCCGCCTGATGTGAAGCGGTTACCGTAGCCATATTAACGCTTAAAAAAAAAAAAAAAAAAAAACTTATTGCGATTCAATAACTGAATAGAATGCTGATTCATACCAATGAATAAGCATTCTATTCAGTTATTGAATCGCAATAAGTTTTTTTTTTTTTTTTTTTTTTTTTTTTTTTATACTACGTCGGGTGGCAGCAAGCATACGGCCCGCCTGATGTGAAGCGGTTACCGTAGCCATATTAACGCTCGCAACATAAAATATCGCTCGCGCGCCGCCACCCCCGCTGCCAACGCAGCATCTCCTTCTTTTCTTGAGTTGGTGAAGAGAGTAGATGAAGAGTTGGTGGTAAGGGGGCTGTGGTCTCTTAGCTGATCGGCTGCTCTTAGGTGATCGGTTCTATGCCGTTTGAAAAAAAAGACCTATATTGACAGAGTTTCTTTCGGCATTTCTTCTCGTCAATGGTCATTCCGAAATGCTGGTAGATAAAAAAATATACCTAATTGTAAAAGACGTGTCTAAGTGCCCGCGAGGGCCCACAGAATAAAGAATTTTGACTTTGACTTTGACTTTGCATCCATCGGCTACCTGCGATCTTTGTCAGTACGTTCATCCAACTAATAGAGCGTTTTCCGCAAAAATACTCTTAGTAAAAAGGCCTATTATAGGGCTAATGAATACCTTACTGACAACGATGTCTGGAAATTATTCAGCACTAATGCACTGACACGTAATATCAAAACAGTTTTAAGTTTAAATCATTTCATAAATTATTGTATGTAGGTAATAGTTTAATCGAATACGTGATACCTTTAATTACGAAACGTAAGTACCTATATTCAAATTAAATTGCAATTGTTGTATTATCTGATTATTAAAAAAAATACCCATATTGGCAAGTTTCAACCATTTCTTCTTCGCCAATGGTCAAAGCCGAAAACTATTAGATAAAACAGAAATACAAAAAATAAGAATAACATTTATAAAATATGTAAAAGTGTAGACAAAAGTGGGGCGGGCACAAGGGCCCAATGGCAGAATGCTCCATACGTTTTATTTATAATAGCTTACTTTAATGGCTCCGATTTGCCTGATGTTAAGCGAGAAGAAAACCAAAATTCGCAGCTTGGTGCAAAGAAGTGTTAAGACGACGCCTTGACAATTTTGAAGGGATCTGGATTTTCCTCAGAAATTACAAAATATACGAAGTAACTTTGGGTATGCTAGATACTTCATGTAATATAAGCTTCATTTTGTCAGTTACCGTTACAAGAATCGTTAACATTTATAACAGAAAAAAAAAACCAATTTAACCCCATTTTAAACAGGGACTTTTAAACGGTTTTATTTAGCTTGCCTTGTTTGTTTATTTATTTGTTTGTTTATATTTTTGGGTCAAATCTAGTAATTGAACTCAATATGGGTATCACATGGAAGGGCTTGACTAGTAGAACACAGTTCACATGAAAAAAAAAATGAAAATCCAAGATGGCCGCCGCTACAAAATGGTGGCTTACACTTTGTCATGACTACCATTATATGGGTATCAAATGAAAGGGCTTGACTAGAGAACTAGAACAAAGTTCACGATGAAAAATATTGTAATATTTTTCATCGTGAACTTTGTTCTTATTTTATAAAATAAATAAATATTTTAATATGTTTCATGGGTTGTGAGAAAATATGTAATCGGCCATTTTATTGACGGCCATCTTTAATTTTAATTAAAGATAGCCGTCAACAAAATGGCCGAATACATAAATTCTCACAACCCAGTCAATATGGGTATCAAATGAAAAGACTTGATTAGTATAACACAGTTCACGATAAATATTATAATAAAATCCAAGATTGCCGTCGCCACAAAATGGCGAATTAAATATGTTTTTTTCACAACTCCCTCAATATGGGTATCAAATGAAAGGGCTTGACTGGACTAGAAAGTCATTTAAAAATTTTTATTTAATCGTCTTGTTTAAAATAGGTGTAGCCTATTTTTAACTTTTTTATGAGGAAAAAACCAGAAGTAGCGCGCGTTTTCGCATGAAATAACAGGTATAATCACTATGGAATATTTTGTTAATCAATGCGCGACCTTAACAAATAATCAGTTTCCAGACTGATAAGGCGTTCATCGATGGCAGGACACAATTTATTTTTATTTTATTTATTTTATTTTGACATACGCCTTTAAAATTTCTTACATAGGGAGACAATTAAAAAAAACCGGACAAGTGCGAGTCGGACTCGCCCACCGAGGGTTCCGTAGGTACGTAGTATCATTATTAAATTTGATATTTTTCATTATAAATAAGAAATAATGCGTCGAAAAAAACAAATAAAATATATTTTGCAATGTGTACATCAAGCCCTTTCATATGATACCCCATTTGAACTAGTAGTTTCAATTTGAAATTTCGACACCCTATAAAAAATATAGACCCCCTATTTTTTAAGATCTATTTACAAATGTATAGTTTTGAGATTTATTCCTGTACTTGTAGTCTATAACGATGTTACTTGCCAAATTTCATAGTTCTAGGTCAACGGGAAGTACCCTATAGGTTTTGATTCCCTTGAGTGTGTCGAAATATGCGTTTTTTGCTGAATAAACGGCCGTAACTTTTTTCTACGTAAACTTAGCAGTTTGATTTTTTTTTAACTTCATGGGACCATAGACCTGAGTATACAGTTCAAATTTCAGCTTGATACCTCCACGCATTCTCGACATAGAAATTCTTGACAGACAGACAGACAGACAGACAGACAGACAGACAGACAGACAGACAGACAGACAGACGGACAACAAAGTGATCTTATAAGGGTTCCGTTTTTCCTTTTGAGGTTCGGAACCCTAAAAAACGAATGATAATACGAAGGGTTGAAGCTACATATCTATCATCTCCATCCAAAATTCAATCACACCACTGGATAGATGAAGGATCAAAGAATATATTACGTTCAGTAAGGACTATAGAACATCGCTTGCGGGGGAGGTGGAAACGCTGCTATTTTGAGATAATATTAGTGCATATAACGTATTCGCGTGCAACACACGACCGTGTCCATGACACAGCCACACCCCATTTTTTATGATAGTGAGGGCAAACGAGCATGTGGGTCACCTGATGGAAAGCAATCACCACCGCCTATGGAGATCAGCAACACCAAGGGGTCCCCGATCCGTTTCTAGCCTTTTAAGGAAATATAGACTCTGTTCTTGAAGGCTTCCTTGTTGTAGTTATTCGGAAATACCGCTGAGGGAAGTTGAAAGCTGAGGAAGTTCCACAATATCACAGTTCGTGGTATAAAATGTGTTAGGAAATGTACTGTGGTAGATCGCCAATATCAAGATGATATGGATGGAATTTTAATTTAAGGAGATTTGTACGATAGTGGAACTCAGCTGCAGGTATCAAATCCAACAGCTTCTTCAACATTAAATTATATGAGGGTGCAAAACAATTAGGATCTGAGTTCCACTATCGTACAACTCGCCAAAAATTAAAATTCCATCCACATCATCTTGATATTTGGCGATCTACTAAAGTACGCTTTTTAAGACATTTTCTACCACGAACTGTGAAGTTGTAGAATCAACTTCCCTCAACGGTATACCCAAATAAGTACGACATGGGGGCCTTCAAGAAGAGAGTCAATATTTCCCCTAAAAGGCTGGCAACGGATCGGCGACCCCTTGATGTTGCTGATTTCTATTTATTGCTTTCCATCAGGTGACCCACATGCTCGGTTGCCCCCCTCTCATATAAAAAAAGGATTCTTAGTTTGGGGTGTAAGTGGCTCACCATGATCTTTAGAACCAAAGAAAACCTCGCCGGCACGAGCATTCTACGACCACACAGAAAGGTACAGCGTATATGTAAACTGCCCGACTGGCGGAGTACCTTCACCTCACAGAATACCGCAGCCAAATAACAATTTCTTTGAGTGTTGTTGTTTTCCTGCGAGTGAGTGAGGTCACCATAAAGGAAGAAGTTGCTGCGTTGGCAGCGGGGGTAGTGCGCGAGTGATATTTCATGTTGCAAGCGTTAATATAGCTACGTGCTGCCACGCTACATAGGTAGTATAAAAAATAGCTACCGATGTATGTTGCCAATAGAATAAGTGTCGGATGGCTAAAATGGCGATCTCGATTAGCAACCATATGTGATAAACGAATACCAGTCAAAACAAATGGGAAACTGTACACAGCTATAATATGACCAGCAATGTTTGTTTGTTTGTAAAAACTGTACACAGCTATAATATGACCAGCAATGTTTGTTTGTTTGTAAAAACTGTACACAGCTATAATATCACCAGCAATGTTTGTTTGTAAAAACTGTACACAGCTATAATATGACCAGCAATGTTTGTTTGTAAAAACTGTACACAGCTATAATATGACCAGTAATGTTTGTTTGTTTGTAAAAACTGTACACAGCTATAATATGACCAGAAATGTTTGTTTGTTTGTAAAAACTGTACACAGCTATAATATGACCAGCAATGTTTGTTTGTTTGTAAAAACTGTACACAGCTATAATATGACCAGTAATGTTTGTTTGTTTGTTTGTAAAAACTGTACACAGCTATAATATGACCAGTAATGTTTGTTTGTAAAAACTGTACACAGCTATAATATGACCAGTAATGTTTGTTTGTTTGTAAAAACTGTACACAGCTATAATATGACCAGTAATGTTTGTTTGTTTGTAAAAACTGTACACAGCTATAATATGACCAGCAATGTTTGTTTGTTTGTAAAAACTGTACACAGCTATAATATGACCAGCAATGTTTGTTTGTTTGTAAAAACTTTATTGTAATACAGCAATAACAAATAGTATATGCAAGCAACATGTTGTACAATGGCGGACTTATCCCATCAGGGATCTCTTCCAGTCAACCATGGAATGTTCACAGGAATTTACTAATTTTGCAAGGTAGATATATGAAAGCACTTTACAATATCTCTGTACAAATATGTTTCTAGCAACATAGAAATATACAATACATACTATACCTACATAAGTAATACATACTATACATAAACAATGTTGTAAGGATACGAATTTTATTCTACTACAAGAACTAATGGCAGATGGGGGAAGAAAGAGTGATGGTGGAGGAAAGTATTAGAGTGGAGGCCGCGCGTAGGACGACGAAGCGTTGGACGCCCTCCTTCTAGATGGTCCGATGACCTTAAGAAAGCGACTGGAAGCTGCTGGGTACGGAAGGCGGAGCATCGTATTTGGTGGAAAGCATTGGGGAAGGCTTATATCCAGCAGTGGGTAGATACAGGCTGATATGTTGATGATGATGATGAAAAGAACTCATGAACAACAACATCATGTCGCAGAAATTCGCATGTAAAGATGGGTACGTGAAGTTACCGGTGAAGACTGAGTTACCTATGTCATAATATGATAGAGGTTCATTCAAAATAGCACCCATACAGTAGACGACTAAAATTGTATGCCAATTGATAGGGAACTAAGGGAACCCTCCCTATCAATTATCATACAAATTTTAAGACATATTATACAAGGCATTTTTTTTTTATTCTAATGATATTTGCTGGCTCCCCAACCCGTCTGGCCAGCTTGGTGAGTATAGGCCAAATCCTCCTGTCTGGGACGGACGAGAGAGGGTCGTGCTTCTGTAGTGGAGACTAAAATCACCTGATGATGATTATGATTTGCTAGCTTGGCCATGTCTAACGAATGGGAAGTGATCGCGACAGAAAAGAGCATAATGTAGTGGTCGACCTGTAGGGCGGCGAATTTCATCATCAATCATTATCATCAGCCTGTAGTTACCCACTGCTGGATATAAGCCTTCCCCAATGCTTTCCGCCAAATACGATGCTCCGTCTTCCGTATCCAGCCGCTTGCAGTCGCTTTCTTAAGGTAATCGGACCATCTAGAAGGAGGGCGTCCAACGCTTCGTCGTCCTACGCGCGGCCTCCACTCTAATACTTTTCTCCACCATCAGTCTTTGCTTACCCATCTGCCATTAGTTCTTGTAGTAGAATAAAATTCGTATCCATACAACATTGCTGGTCATATTCAAATACGATCTTCCGCCCTCCGCATCCAGCCGCTTCCAGCCGCTTTCTTAAGGTCATCGGACCATCTAGAAGGAGGGCGTCCAACGCTTCGTCGTCCTACGTGCGGCCTCCACTCTAATACTTTTCTCCACCATCAGTCTTTCCTTACCCATCTGCCATTAGTTCTTGTAGTAGAATAAAATTCGTATCCGTACAACATTGCTGGTCATATTCAAATACGATCTTCCGCCCTCCGCATCCAACCGCTTCCAGCCGCTTTCTTAAGGTCATCGGACCATCTAGAAGGAGGGCGTCCAAAGCTCGACCTGTAGGGTGGCGTCTTGATGTGCTGATGTCTTGATGTTGATCTTTGTGGCGATCTGTGCGAGCTTGATGTCAACTACTGGCAAGAGCTTGCAGAAGACAAGGAGAAGTGGAGGGTTCTTAACTCGGAAGCCTAGGGCGGATTCACCGTTGTGGGCGCGGTGGGCATGCCCACAACACTAATATACTTGTAACGTCACACTTTCACGGTCTATTGAGATCGATAGGTTGATGATAATAAACGCTATGCCTTAAAAAAAACCGGCCAAGTGTGAGTCGGACTCGCGCACGAAAGGTCCCGTACCATTATTTATAAAAACGGCAAAAATATCATGTCTGTTGTATGGGAGCCCCCCTTAAATATTTGTTTTATCTTAATTTAATTATTTATTTTTAAAGTGAATATAAAACTAAATATTCTGTGAATATTTCAAGCGTCTACCTGTTGCCGTATCAATATCGCAAAAACGACAAAAAAAAAAAGCACGTTTGTTGTATGGGAGCCCCCTTAAATATTTATTTTATTCTGTTTTTCTGTATTTGTTGTTATAGCGGCAATAGAAATACATCATCTGTGACAATTTCAACTGTCTAACTATCACAGTTCATGAGATACAGCGTAGTAACAGACGGACGGACGGACGCACGGACAGCGCAGTGTCAGTAATAGGGTCCCGTTTTACCCTTTGGGTACGGAACCCTAAAAACGGGTGGTCGTCACAGAAACCTGTCTTTTTTTCTTTTTTTGAAGGCTGGATCAGTCCCTGTCGGAGGCCAGTACTCACTTTGTTTGGGGCGCTGTAATGATTTATTATTGACGCCTAATAGCTTACACATAACTTATATTATTAAGCCTAACTTCTCTAATCATAATAATGTTTAACCATATCATTCTATAGCATAATAGCAATTATTAAGGTGGAAATAGTAATAATGGTACTCACAACCCACTCATCAAAAACAAAAACAACGATCATAGAAAAATCTAACACAGAAGGCATTCTAAAAAAACCATTACAAAAATAAATGTACCCACCCTTTTCTAAATCATTTAGAGAAGTTTCGACACATCAAGTTTCGACTGCCCGTGGTTATATCAACTTTACTTATTGCTAGATATACAATGGATATACAGTGATAACGGTATGATTACGTGTTGACGCACGCGAGCAAACACCAAAAATACCGGCCGGTTTGTATGGAAGGCCACGTCCACTCAGTTTGCCGGTACACGCGGGCTGCAACAGACAGACATAGTGTTGTGTTGTGTTATAGACATTATACAGTAAGTAATAATAATTTTATTTAGCATATAACTATATTAATATGTAGAAATACTATGTCGAAGATACGTGCCGAAGTTCTGTGTAAAAAACGCGACGTTTTTTCGGCGAATTTGTTGTTTGTAATTGAAGAAGCGTTTACAGACATTGTATGCTTGTGATGGAGGTAATCACGTCGAACTTTGATCGTGTATATTTGGCATAGTGTATTTTTTTTTAGATTCTATAGGAAAATAATAAATTGAGCGACAAACAACTACTAAATGGGCGACTGGAATACCAGCTTAGGTTAGGTTTGGTGTATAATAAAATTATTATATTTGATCGCTCTGTTTTATAATTTTAGATCCGCGTTTTATTACTACCGATTCTATTAATAAATAGCTTATATTAAAAATTGTATATTTAGAGGAACCTGTGTTAGAAGAGTCACGTGTTCTCTGTGGTCTGTAAGTAACCTACATCTGTACATATTAAGATATAGTAATATGAGGGTATAAGGAATATAAGCCAAAACAGATCTTTATTATGTATATCGTGTAAATTCTTTGATGAGCTCGGTGGTCGAATTGTTAGCAATGACCACTTTGACTCTGAGGTCGCGAGTTCGATTCCCGCACAAGACAAACATTTGTGTGCATGAACATGTCTGTTTGTCTTGGTCTGGGTATTTTCTATGTATTATAAGTATGCATTTACAAAAAAAAAGTATTTAAGTATTATATCAGTTATCTAGTACCCATAGTACAAGCTTTTAGTTTGGGACTAGATGGCCGTGTGTAATTAAGTCCTGGAATATAATTGTTATTATTATATTCTGAAAGCTTATATTCGTCTCTAGTGCTTAGTGCAAGATTTTTGTTCGCGTTCAATCATGTCAACGTAAACCAACCGTCCAAATAGAGAAGAACTCTCATGTTGTGAATTTATAAGACGCGTGTTACATATCAAAATTATGTGGCTTACTTGCTCACATTTTGAAGAGAGCAACCCGGCTAATTTTGATATGTAACACGCGTCTGGTGAATTCACAATATAGATAGAGAAATAGAAATATATTTATTTCAACTTCACACATACAATGGTACATAAATAAATAAATATTTGTGGACCATTTACACAGCGCCATCTAGTCCCAAATTAAGCGCAAAGCTTGTACTATGGATACTAGATAACTGATATTATACTTTTTTTGTAAATACATACATATAATACATAGAAAATACCCAGACCAAGACAAACAGACATGTTCATGCACACTAATATTTGTATTGTGCGGGAAACGAACCCGCGACGCGACCTCGGAGTCAAAGTGGCCATTGCTAACCATTCGACCACCGAGCTCGTCATAAATACAACAATAAATAAATACAACAGGACATATAATATATGAAGTGATGTTAAAATTTTAGCCCACCCTCAGGGATCATTGCTGAGTTCACAGAGTGATCTCAGCCTTAGTTTACTTAGATGCTAGTAGGTAGGGTCAATCTCTTTATCTAGTCTTTGCTAGGTATCTGCTACCGTGGCCATGGATATGTCATCATCATACATCGTAAAATCGATCAACATTAAATCGATTTCATGAAATGACTAATAGGTTTGGCCATATCATTTAATCCAAAACATTTGCTGATTAGGCCATCAACATTTGGCCTTTTTAAACGACTGCAGAAAAGGACGAGGTTCTCAATTCAGCTGTATTTTTTTTGTAATGTTTTTGAATGAATGAATGAAAATAAAATTAAAAATATTAAATTTAGTAATTGAATACAGATTATAATGTCATAAATTATCGTCATAATTCATCATTTATATTTATTTTAGTATCCATATATTCTTGAACCGAATAAAAACATTGTTCAATGAGCCATTTTGTCAATTTACTTTTTAATGCTCTTAACACCATTATGGTAGATGGATAGCAATTTCGTTTGTAAAATTGCGTTTTCATATGTGGTAACAATAGCTTTCCCGGATGTCTTCTTGATCGCACTGTGATCATCCTTCCAACTAAAGATTTCAGGGTGACATTTAACAAAAATACAACATTGCAGTATATAAAGTTCTGAAATAGTGGCCTACAGGAAGACCTCTGTGATACATCACAAAGTACACGGATACACTTTTTTTGAGATATGAAAACTTTATTTACATCGACAGAGTTTCCCCACAGAAGAATACTATATGTAAGATTTGCGGCGACATAACCTTGATAGGCCATTAGAGCAGCTCTTTGACCCACTAATGTATTTAGATGCCTCAGTTGCCACCTTTTTTACATGTTGTTTCCATTTACATTGGTTATCAATTGTGATACCAATGAAGGAGACTTCATTAGATTCGTGAATGACGTCATCTTCAATATTGATTCTTAATTACTCCGTGATTTATAAACCGGTTTGAAAAAACTTTTATCATTTGAAAGAGTAAATACTTCCCATATTTTTTTCATCCCATATAATAAGTCCCATATTTTTTTCATCATCATCATCATCAGCCTGTATCTACACACATAAATGTAGAGTAATGATTGGAGTCGGTTATTTTTTGTTAAAATTATATAAAAATACAAATATATTTATTTCAACTACAACTACATGACAATACAAAAATACAATAAACACAACATTACATAATTATGAATAAAAAATATGAATATATGTGATATTTAAATTTTGGCCCACCCTCAGGGATCATTGCTGGGATCACAGATGAGACACTCTGTTTTCAGTGGAAGCCAAAGTTAACTTTTGACCGCCAATTGAATATAGCCCTGCTGTACGCCAAACCAACCTACTTACGCCAATCGATGATGTTAAGCCGGCTGCATACGCTTGTGTTTGTCGCAAACACCAGAATCTCCAAACACATGCCAAACACCGACTTCAAACACCCAATACAAACAACAAAAAGTGTATGGAGTAGCATACGCTTTTTGTTTGCCGCAAAACACAGAACGCCTTGTGTTTGGCGATGTTTGGCAACACAAACAAAAACAGGCAAACACTCATCTACACGTTGGTGTTTGTTGACTTCATTCAAATCAAATCAAAATATCTTTATTCCTTGGAATTTCCGTGCTTTATAAAGCACTTAGAAACGTCATACAAATTAAACATAAGAACATGTATAAATCATTACTACTCTAAATCCGCAGAACTTAGATTCACTTTCATCACACTATCTTGAATGTGAAAGTGAATTTAAATTAATGTCGTTGTTTGTCTCAAAGCGTCTATAAAAAAATACTGAAATTTTTTTTACTAGTGGTCTCCCAGTGGTCGAAATACGACTTTAATTACAAAAAGAGTATATATGAGTGTGTTTGTCAAATACATGGTGGTGTGTGTAATGTTTTTTTTTTATTGATTTAATGTATTTTTTATGCATAATTAAAAAAAATATTAGCATTCCGCACTTCTTTGAAATTTCCTACTCCTCCCTAGCCCGGGCTATTTTCGTAAAAAGGGATACAAAGTTTTTGCTTCAAGTATTAATATGTAGATATTTTTTGTTGTCAATTATAGTAACCAATATCATGTGTGTCGAGTCCTTTAAATTCAAGACGACGGAGTGGTCCAATAAAACTCATGTCAAGGCCTCGAGGCGGTCCCCTCCCCTCAAATCATGACAAGGTCACAATATGTGTGCGGTAATATTGTAACCAACGTCAAAAATAGGAGATGATGTTCTCGATTAGATTCTTTTTTGGGTATATGATACCTAGGTAATTATTATTTAAATGCTTAGTTGATTTCGGGAAACTTGCCAGAATATTATTAATGGGTATGATTTTATCAATTACCTAATAAATGCATTTTCAGTAACCTAATAAATTGTATTTGTTCCTATAATAGTAGATCTGCCACCTAAATTGAATCTCCAAATAATATAAAAACGCTTACCTAAATATCAATTAATAATTACTTGGAAATAATATCAATCATCAAATAATTATATTGGATTTCAAAATAATGAAATTGTAACTAAAACATAATCACCAAACAATATGATAATGTTTACCTTAAAAGTAATTTAATTATTAATAATTAAGCTTACTTGGCACCAGACTATTTCCGATGACAGGACACAAGAAAACCCTAACCTAATCAAAAATCAACTCAAATATAACCAAAACATGATTTATTACATTGAACAAGTATTGGTAAGCCTCGTCAGTGAATATGACGCCAATTTGCCTTCCCCCCTATTAGCCATTTTTTCATTAAATTAAGGAGCTGATCTATTTATTAGGTAACAGATCTATTATTTTGATGATGAAACGAATTAAATGATACTAATAGTTTGTTTAGTTTTATAATTTATTACATTTATAAGGTGAAATAATTGCTATTTTAAGGAACAAATGTATTATTGCTGCTCGTGACTTACTTTTTAGAGGACAGATCTTATATTCAGGCTATAGAAAAAAGGTACATATTTACATTAAGCCGATGATTTACGCGTCTGGTTACAGGCTTGCATGAACAGATAACTTTTATGCTACGATAAGGAAAAGGCAGAATCCTTTTCTTCATGACAGCATGCTTTTCAAAGGCTTCTACTTTACAAAGCTCAAGTGCGGCCGCATATGGAGTAGCTGTCATCTGTGGGAGCATCTAAATACCAGCTAGCACCTTGTGATGCGATTCCCAGGCGCGCTGTGAGTGCGATTGTTGTCGAACGGATGGTTTAGAACCTTCAAGTCTGAGAAGAGATTTACCGTCCCTTTGTGTGTACTACCGATTGTACAATGGGGTGTGTTCAGAGGAGTTATTTGACATAATGCCCACGGCCTCCTCCTACTGTCGCACCGCTCGCCATTTTAATATTCTAAAAATTTTAAGATTCTTTGTAGCTACAAAAAATACACGTAATTTGAGGGGGGGGGGGGGGGGTTAGACTTACATCTCACCAAGTATCGCCAAGGAGGTGGGGGGGTGTTAAAAATGCCTCACGTGATTAATGGACGGCCCCTATATAGTACGCAGACCCTAAGTAAAGTACAATACATTATAGTACGGTACGAAGGATTGTAATGGCATAGTTGGTGATGATTTATAAAATATTTTTATATTTTATATTTTCAGAAAATATAAAATATTTTTATATTTTATATTTTCAGAAAATATAAAATATTTTTATATTTTATATTTTCTGCTGTGTAGTCGCAGTGTGGCGCCATCTACCTATTAAGTATTACACTACTAAACAAGGCATAGCAGCTTTGGTTCAAAGACTATTAGTTGATGAACTAGTGGGGTGTAAGTGGACGAAGTATAAATACTCATCATCAGGTCATTTTAGTCTCACTACAGGAGCACGACTCTCTCTCGGCCGTCCCAGACAGAAGGAGGACCACGCTGGCCAGACGTGTTGGGGAGGCCTGTTTGATAATGTTTTCCCTTAGTCGCCTTGTACGACATCCACGGGAAGAGAAGGAGTGATTCTATTCTAGTCTGCGGGAAACCACACAGCAAGTATAAATACTACATACACTATATTTAGCATTTCTACTTAAATCGACGCCCGGCTTATTACAGATTTGTTTATAATATAAAATAATCTTAAAGAAATACATAATTTGAACACCTACAGATAACAAATCCGATAACAGCACAAACCTTTGCTCAGACACGTCGTCGTTACCAAACCTGTCGCAAAAACGACCCAATCACCAAATAATAAAGTTCAAAACACCATAATTATGTTCCAGAAATGACTTAAACAGATAATAAAAACTGAAATATGCATGTAATAAGATGCGGTGTTGTGTCTTATTACTGTGACAATAAAGATCAAATTGTGTAATGTTATGTAATAGCTTTGATAGCGGGTTGTTATCGACAATGACTTGACAAAAGCAAGGGACCGTGACATTGACCAGTTTGTCGGGTTGTTTGAGATCCAACATTTGTCATACCTACGAGTACATAGTTTAATATGAGGAAACTCGAAGATAGATCTACTATTTCCTAAAGTTACTAAGGGGCCATCCATAAATTACGTCACACATTGAGGGGGAGGGAGGGGGTCGATGAAATGTGACATTGTGTGACAAGGGGGTGGGAGGAGTCCTAAATTTTGCGACGTGACATTTTAAAATCTATTATAATCTAAGTGTTAACACGAACTTTGCACTTATAACGAAAAACTCAAAAACATTTGCAACTCTAGATGTAAATTTGCAAAATATGTGACGTCACACTAGGGAGGGGGGAGTCTCACCAATGTTACAAGCTGTGACAAGGACGGGGGAGGGGTCAAAAAATCATGAAATTCGTGTGACGTAATTTATGGATGGCCCCTAATTCAAATATTTTTTTGACGTCTCTCCTCTCCTCCTCTCCTCCTCTCTTTAAAATTGTTTCCATAATTTTTGAATTGCCTCCTTATGGAAACAATTTTAAAGATGATTACATCTTTAAAATTGTTTCCATAAGGAGGCAATTCAAAAATTATGCATCTTTAAAATTGTTTCCATAAGGAGGCAATTCAAAAATTATGGAAACAATTTTAAAGATTCCCCATGATTACATCTTTAAAATTGTTTCCATAAGGAGGAGGAGAGGAGGAGAGGAGAGACGTCAAAAAAATATTTGAATTAAAAAACGGAGGCAATTCAAAAAACCGGCCAAGCGCGAGTACGACTCGCGCACGAAGGGTTCCGTATCATTATCTATAAAAACGGCAAAAAAAATCATGTCTGTTGTATGGGAGCAGCCCCTTAAATAATTGTCTTTTTTTTAAGTGAATATATTACTAAATATTCTTATTAACTAGAATTCTAATTAACTAGATATGTAGCAATTATAAACTTGATTCCATTCATTAATTCAATTCAGTTATTATTCTTAGTTTGTTTAATTATCGGTAATCATCATCATCTCAGCCATTGAAAGTCCACTGCTGGACATAGACCTCCCCTCTAGATCTCCAATAAGACCGGTTGGAAGCGGCTTGCATCCAGCGCGATCCTACGGTCTTAATGAGGTCGTCTGTCCTTGTGGGTGAACGTCCTACGCTGCGCTTGCCGATACGCGGTCTCCACTCGAAAACCTTTCGACCCCATCGGTCATCCGTCCTCCGTGCTATGTGCCAGGGCACATCGCACATTATCGGTAATATTTCGATATAATCCTACTTAAAATAAACTTTGACGTTTCATATTATAAAAAGATAATATACCAAATTTGACATTTGTGAGATCGAGACTGAATCGGTACTGAATCTGTGACTGAATTTTGGCTACATTTCAATTAAGAGAATTGCCCCTCTAATTGACGGGCTGACATCCTAATATTTGTCATAGTTTAATACGATTAAAATCGAAAACAAAACTTCTACGCTACTATTTCTTAATTATGTAAATATAAATATTTCTGGACAATTTACACAGCGCCATCTAGTCCGTATGTACATATATCAGTTGTCTAATAGTAATAACTAGGCAAGTGATAAATGTACTTAAATACATTTCAAGAAAAAAATCTAATAATTCCTTTCTGGTGACCTGACTCACTCACAGGAACACAACAACCCCCAAAAAAAAAACTATTGAAAATTCTAACAATTCTTTTTGTTATTAATGTTATTATCCTCCATTTTTTTTTTCGCGGAATTCGCGGATATCTTATATCACACTCACTGCTAACACGAAATGACATCTAAGATAGATAGATAGATAGATAGAATATACTTTATTTGCATAATACAAATTTAAAGTACAGTGAATCAATAAATTATTACAGACAGTTGACTTGCATATAATATGCAACAAGGCGGCCTTATTGCTGACAGCAATCTTTTCAAGGCAACCTTAAGGTAACGAATCTGTGCATGGAGTGAGCAGGAATCGCAAATCAAAAGAATTTAATGAAAATAGAAGTATAGTTATAAGAATCATTATTATAAATGTAGACCAAAATGTGTAACCTATTACTGATAAATAATTGAATAATAAATAAAATAAATAATAATAAGATATACACTACATACATATTATAAAATATATAATAAATAAATAAATATTAATATTATAAAATGTCAGTTTACTGAAGTTAAAATTAAAGAGCGAGGAAATGATTTTTTACTTGTTTTTTGAAACTATCTTTATACATCTAATATGTTGAAATGAAATCAAGCGGCTGTAGAGTGTGCCACAGAATATCAAGTATATTTCTTTAGCACGCTCTACAGCCTAACGGTTATCCCTAAGATATACACATTTACCATCGCGGACTTTTTTGTAGACCATTTTAAGGTGAACAGTACTGTACTACATTCAATTCAAATTCAAATTCAAAACATTATTTTGATCTATCTCGTAGGGTTTAGCCAGCGTTGGCGATATAAGCGCAAAAAATGTGTTTATTTACGACATCACATTGGAAATCTCAAAAATTATCAGTGTTTCTCTACTATGTTATACATATAAACCTTCCAGAATAAACACTCTATCTATTAAAAAAACCGCAACAAAATCCGTTTAGTAGTTTTAAAGAACTAAGCATACATAGGGACAGACAGACAGTGGAAGCGACTTTGTTGTATAATATGTAGTGATGATTAGCAGATGCTTGCAATCGCCATTGCCATGATTTTAATTGCGCGTCTGCAACATCTGAAACAGAAGACAGGAAGTGCTGCTGTAACTTCCATGATCACAAAATAAACACAAAAGATCAAAACACCATACGCATTGTATTTTCACAAATTCTTAATTTCATTTTTTTTGCAAATTAAATCGTCCTT
This sequence comes from Hypsopygia costalis, assembly GCA_937001555.2. Lineage (NCBI taxonomy): Eukaryota > Metazoa > Arthropoda > Insecta > Lepidoptera > Pyralidae > Hypsopygia > Hypsopygia costalis. Next base: position 16,590,544 of record OW443349.2, on the reverse strand, counting down.
GCGCCAACTATGTTACGATGTACTCAGCGAGGGAAAGAGATAACAAGTATATTAAACTGCCGATATGATAAGGATAGCGATAGTCATATATCCCCCAGGAATAGTTTTCTGACGCAATTTAGTATGGGTATGCCATATCCATATATATATATGACATGCCCATACTAAATTGCGTCTCGCGTCCGAAGTACGGTGGACAACGATACTATAAAATTATTATAGAATTTATAATATCGTTGCCTACAATACTTTAAACACAGTTTCATCTCTAAATATAGGACAACCGTTTATCGTACAAAGACCTGAATCATAGTAGATGTAAGGAGCAGTAACCAATAGTTACAAATATATACGCCGCCTGCTGTACGTCGTCGCTGACTGCTTTCGTATATGCGGCATAATGAAGCTAGTTCCAGATCAAATTGCTTTATAACAGAACGGTATAGACTGGAAGCATCAATTGCGCCTTGAGGTGCGCGTATTTTTGAAATGTTTTGAATATTCCCGCAATTGCCTCTTCAGAGTATATACACAATAATATAATGTAGTAAAATTCGCGCGACAACGATCAACTGGCAACAACGACATGTATGACATGTTGTTGCAGCCGAAGTCGATGGTTGAACTAGAAATATCCGAGAACGCGCAAGAATTCCACGGAAAACGAGTGGCGTATTTTTAGGTTTTATCTGATTTATAAGTTATGCGGTCGACATAAAGTTTATTATGATAATTATTTAGAGTTCATTCCACTTCTATGAATTGTAAATTAATCCTAATCATGTAATGTGTATATACAACCAAACGATGTCATGTCGGTCACCTGATAGAAAGCAATCACCAATTCAGCCAGCCAGATCAGCAATTCTATAAGCCTTTCTTTTTTTCTGGTGGTCTCACTCACCCGTAGGTACACAACAACCCTCAAGAGAATTGTTATTTGACTGCGAGGTGGAGGTACTTGCTCGGTCGGGCAACGCTATGCCTTAACTCTCTTTTCGCCAGAGCCTAGTTCATTCATCAATGTGCAACACGTGCAGGTGAGGTTGGCTCTGGTTCAAAGATGTTGATGAACCACTCACACTCCAAAGTGTGAAATTACAAGTGTGTTTATTTCGAAGTTTTGCGTGTTTGTATGAATGTGATTATACATACCACTGCCTATAGCTCTACTGTGCCCGAGTTGCAGGCGCATTGTTTCTATGTAAATGCAAATAGCGGAGATTCACTGCTTCACAGACAGACGGTCAGCTATAATTAGTCTTGTTTAATTATAAATTCATTTATTATGTCTAACTGTTATTCTATTTAACCGGCGACTACATGATATTTCAATTAAAATAAACAACGTTTGTATATTATTAACCGACTCCAAAAAAGGAGGAGGTTCTCAATTCGGCTGTATGTTTTTTTTTAATGTTTGTTACTTCATTACTCCGTCATTTATAAACCGATTTAAAAACAACTTTTTTTTATTTGAAAAAGTATTCTTCCAGATTTGTCCTATATTTTTTTCATCATCATCATCATCATCATCATCACCTGTTTTGTTGTCATCTATCCACTGCTAGATATAAGCCTTATCCAATGCCTTCCACCAGATACGATCCTCCGCCTTCCGCAGCCACGAAGATTTTAGTCTTCAAGCATTGGGGTATTTTTTTCATAATGTAGAGTAGATTTTGGGGTCGGTTTTTTTGAATTATGATTGATTTTGATAACGCATGAGTATGCTTACGTGGTCAGATGTAATCTCAAAGGTCAGCTTGAGATTTTAAAGTACAGTCTTCTTACTTTCCTATGATTACTTTATACTGTTACTCAAGGGCGGATCCAGGGGGAGGGTCAAGGGGGTCATGACCCCCCCTTGGGCTGGGCCCACGACCTATATAGACCACTAATAAAAATTGTTACTTACTGTTTTTATATATTTAACTTAATGTTTTTATATATTTTTTTGTTTCAATATAGATTAAGTCCAGGATTTACATACATTAATAAAATACCTACTTTTTAACTGTATCTCTTATTATCGAAATTAAATTATAACTTGAAGTGACTTGACTACAACTACGTGACCCCCCCCCCCCCCTCTTGGCGCCGAAGCTGGATCCGCCCTTGCTGTTACTATGATTACTTCGGTTTGCAGACGACGGCGTGGTCTATCTAAGCTAGGGTTGTCATCTCTAAACGCTAGCAAACATGACAAGAAGCGTGAAAACTCCGGATTTTGTAGCTTAAAACCCGAACATGTCATTAGTGTTTGTTAGTACTAGTACTATTTTTTACTCGCAGCATGGAGCGGGCGGTAGTGAATTAAAACTTTTAAGCCTGGACCACAGATTACATAATAGTTACTACATAACAGCATAGAGAAAATAAATGAAATAACAGATACTTCACTCAGTAGAAAATTTCCAATACCTACTGCTATAATAGCCTACTACGTCGCGTCAGCAACCGCTGCATGCTAAAATGTGCCTAAATGCTCAAGCGTACAGTTGTGATTGCTTCGCACCGCGCGATCCCACAGCAATCGCAGGGCCAGAATTTGGTCCGCAAACGGCCCGAGACCGCTCGGCCGGCCGGTAGGTAACTATAGCATGCAAGTACATGGAGTGATGGAGGCCTGCCTGGACTACGCGACTATATTTGTAGTCGCTTAAAAGTGGAGGGACTCCGGGGAGCGTCCGGGTGGGTGTTCATTTGAACACCCGCCCGAACGCTCCCAGGAGTCCCTCCAAATTAAGACAAATCCGAGGAAGCCCGGACGGATGACAACACTAATTTAAACTTATCCAGCTGCAGTGGGAAGTACGGTAAGGGGATGTCATTTCTCCGAAACTATTTACCGCTGCTCTGGAAGACGTATTTAAAACGCTGGATTGGAAAAAAACGGGGCATCAGTGTGAATGACGAGTACGTCTCCCACCTTCGGTTTGCCGGTGACATGGTCATAATAGCTAAATCGCTGGAGGATCAAGGTCGTAAGTTCACCGATCTCAATGCTGCATCTCGATCCGTGGGGCTGGGGAATTTCGACAAGACGGCAGTCATTTACAACGATTTTGTCATCCCTAGTCATTTCAACAAAGAGATCGATACACGCATTCGATTGCGCTAGGCAGCTTTTTGCTTCGGCACATGTTCGACACAGAGATACCCCAATACTTGAAGACTAAAGTTTTTAATCAGTGAATAACGCTAATATAATATACTAGCTGTTACCCGCGGCTTCGCCCGCGTTGTCCAGGGGACCTACCATTGATTTGTGTATTATTAGAAGAAAGAACTTACTAACAGACATAACACCCGGGTTTAATATAGTACTACATAGTGCACGTTACCAGGCTAAAAAAGCATACAATAAGTTGCCTAACGAGTTGAAAGACATTCGAAGCGTTCATCTCTTTAAATCGAAATTGAAATTATGGTTGTTGCAAAGAAACTTTTATGATGTTAACGAATATTTTAATTATAATAATAACAATGCTGACATACTATGAAATTGAATACTATGTTTTTAATTGATTTTGACTTGTATGTGTATTTGTTGATGTATATTAATGTTGTGTAGTGTTTTATATTGTTGTGTATGTTGAGACCCTATTTAGTTGACAATTGTATTATTTGTAATGTAAAATTGTAAAAAAAAAAAAAATTCAAACACCATTGTAAATTGTTGCTGAATAAATTGATTGATTGATTGTATATTTTTTTCTTGCTTGTTGCTGTATTCGGTGAGGTGGAGGTACTCTCCCAGTCGGCCAGAATACAAATACGCTGTACCCTACCACTCTTTCGTCTATTTCGCTACACGACAGGATGCACCACGTGCAGCTTAGCCTGGCTTTGGCTCTAAAAAACATTTGTTTGCATGGTTGTTTAAGAAAAAACATATTAACAATTAGGTTCCATTCGACGTGAAAGAAGGACAAATGATTATAAGCTTTATTTTAACCCATGGGAATAAAATGTTTTTCCTGGATAAAAAGTAGCCTATGTCATTCTCCAAACCGGAAACTATCCCCTGTTAAAAAGTCATATCGGTACTTAAGTTCCTTTCGACGTGATAGAAGGACAAATGATTATAATCTTTATTTCTTCCATTCTAAGTTTTCTAAGTTTTTCCGAGACAAAGAGTAGCCTATGTCATTCTCCAGACCTTAAATAATCTCCAAAAAAAAATCATGTCAATCCGTTTGTTACTTTCGACGTGACAGAAGACAAACAAACAAACACACTTTCACATTTATGATACTAGTATGTATTTTTGACGACCGAGCTCGTCAAAAATACATACTAGTAGTAGTGGCGTAGCGGTCAATGACGCGGCTTCGACACCAACGCTCGTGGGTTCGATTCCCACACAGGACAAACGTTTGTGTGCATGAACATCTCTGTTTGTCTTGGTCTGGGTGTTTTCTATGTATCATAAGTATGTATTTACATAAAAAAATGTAGGTATTTACGTATGTTTATCAGTTGTCTAGTACCCATAACACAAGCTTCACTTACTTTGGGGCTAGATGGCGCTGTGTAATTTGTCTGACAAATATTATTATTCTATAGGATGTATTCTATATCATAATCTTTACTTTGTTTCAGAAATGGCGAAGCTTCTGCTGTTCGCCCTAGTAGCTGTAGGAGCTGGAGTATATTTCGCCACAAGATGCTGCAAATCGCCAGAACTTGTCAAATTGGACCCAAATGAGTGGTGGGGACCTAACGATCTGAAAGGGAAAACTGACAGCAGCATAAAACCTTTCAAAATCGAATTTGGTGAACAGGTTTGTTAGCATTAATTACTGATTTATAGTCAAGTAAGGTTTTTTTTTTACATATGAGAGGGTGGCAAACGAGCATCACGTGGGTCATGATGGAAAGCAATAACCACCGCCCATGGAAATCAGCAACACCACAACAAGGGGTCGCAGGAACACAACAACCCTCAAGCAAGGGCGGATCCAGGGGGTGGGTCACGGGGGTCATGACCCCCCCGGGCTGTGTCCACAACCTACATGGACCACTAATAAAAATTGTTAGACTTAATGTTTTTATATATTTTTTTGTCTCAATATACCTAGATAGAGTAGAGTACTTACATACATTAATAAAATACCTACTTTTTACCTGTATCACAGAATAATATACTCTAAGCTGTTTCTCTTATTATCGAAATTAAATTATAACTTGACCACAACTACGTACACCCCCTGGCGCCGAAGCTGGATCCGCCCTTGCCCTCAAGGAAATTATTATTTGGCTGCGGTATTCTGTGAGGTGAAGATACAATCCCCAGTCGAGTAACTTACAATTACGCTCCTTACCTCTTTTTTCGCCAGAACTTCGGTTGTCAGTCAGCAGGGTGCACGGCACGCAGGTGAAGTTGGCTTCAGTTCAAAGATGTTGATACACAAGAATTGTCTTCATAACTCTACTATTAACTACCAATACGTTGTTAACCTGGCTGGCTGGGAGCGGCTGGACGCGGAAGGCGGAGGATCGTATCTGGTGAAAAGCATTGGGGAAGGCTTATTGGATATAAGCCTTCCCCAATGCTTTTGCTGCAGTGGGTAGATACAGGCTGATGACATAGTACTATTTATACTATGCTGATGATGATATTGTTAACCTAATTTATACTTGATCCTGTGACAAATCTACATATATCTTCTGTTTCAGGTTATTCAAGACCTCAAAGCTCGTCTGCAGAACCACCGTCCGTTCACACCAGCGCTGGAAGGCGTTGGTTTCGAATACGGCTTCAACACCAAAACCCTGGAGACCTGGGTCAAGTACTGGACTGAGAAATATCCCTTCAGTGAGAGGGAGAAGTTCCTCAATCAGTACCCTCAGTTCAAAACTAACATTCAGGGGCTGAATATTCACTTCATTCATGTCAAACCTGAGGTAAGGTTTTATTATCCAAACACTGTTTGATTATCCAAACACTGAATCATAGGCTTTTTCGATAAATATTAACATATTATTATTAACATATTTATCGACAACCTATGATATATTAACATATTTATCGAAAAAGCCTATGCTTCAGTGTTCTTTTTCTTAGGTTCTACAATAAAGTTAAAGCAGAATTTCATCTGCAACGATGGAGTGCTATGCCTTGTTTAGTAGTGTAATACTTAATAGGTAGATGGCACCACACTGTGACGTCACAGCAGTAAAATATAAAATGCAAAAAGTGGTCACCATCACAAACCTTCCAGCCCTCTTACCACCATCTCTTATTGAGATTCAATAATTGAATAGATTGCTTATTCATACCAATGAATAAGCGACTCTATTCCACCTTACCACCATCTCTTATTGCGATTCAATAATTGAATAGATTGCTTATTCATACCAATGAATAAGCGACTCTATTCCATTTGAAATAGAGTCGCTTATTCATTGGTATGAATAAGAGTATGATAAGATATGATTGCTTATTCATACCAATGAATAAGCGACTCTATTCCATTTGAAATAGAGTCGCTTATTCATTGGTATGAATAAGAAATCTATTCAATTATTGAATCGCAATAAGAGATGGTGGTAAGGGGGCTGGTAGCTCAGTTGGAAGAGCACTCGACCGGTCATCGAGAGGTCGTGGGTTCAAATCCCACCTAGGCGAGGACCGGGGAGGTAAATTTTTCCATTTTTTTAAATATTTATAAGTTTTAACAAGCAAAATAGTTAAAAACTTTTTTTTTATTATTAATCAATTTACATATTATAACAATAAAATACAAACCGACTCCATAACTAGCCCCACATACTGCGTCCGTAGACATGTTTAATTTCTTGAAATTCTTACCGGAATATTTTCTACCATGGAATGTTTCGGATTAGAACGAATACTACTTCCTTATAATTTTTTTAGGGTTCCGTACCTCAAAAGGAAAAACGGAACCCTTATAAGATCACTTTGTTGTCCGTCTGTCTGTCTGTCTGTCTGTCAAGACCCTCTATGTCGTGAATGCGTGGAGGTATCAAGCTGAATTTTGCACTGTATACTCAGGTCTACGGTCCCATTAAGTTGTAAAAAAATCAAACTACCGCCTGATGTGAAGCGGTTACCGTAGCCATATTAATGGTCGCAACATAAAATATCGCTTGCGCGCCGCCACCCCCGCTGACAACGCAGCATCTCCTTCCTTTCTGGTGACCTCACTCGCTCGCAGGAACACAACAACCCTCAAGGGAATGGTTATTTGGCTGCGGTATTCTGGGAGGTGGAGGTACATTCCCCAGCTTACAATTACGCTCACTACCTCTTTTCGCCAGAGCTTCGGTTGTCAGTCAGCAGGGTGCACGGCACGCAGGTGAAGTTGGCTTTAGTTCAAAGATGTTGATACACCAGAATTGTCTTCATAACTCTAGTATACCACTTACAAATCATCTTCTTACAATTATGTTTCCAGCTGTAACTCTTCGATCTTTACTAAATTTAACAATTATATCTATCTCAGGTAACCCAAGGAGTGGAAGTGGTCCCACTTCTGATGATGCACGGTTGGCCAGGCTCGGTCAGGGAGTTCTACGAGGCAATCCCACTTCTCACCAAGCCGAGACCTGGTTATGACTTCGTGTTTGAACTGATCATTCCAAGTTTACCTGGATATGGATTCTCTGATGTAAGTATCCAAAATATTAATTTCTCATCAATGCATACATTATGAGTCTTCGATTCTTTTATCTACAAGCGATGGTGGCTATATCAGATACTCCATCCAGTATCTATTTCTCCTCTTTTAACCAGGACTTCATTGATTAGAGTTGAAATTCTAGTATTATTAATTATTATACTCATGAACAAAATTATTTGGCATTTTTAGACTTTCAAGTTGTAAGTCTGAATGTTGACAATTCAGGTTTTATAACATGTTATGGTGTATCGGTCGGTCATTGATCATCGTTACAGCAATAATTTAATTATTAATAAAGTAAACGATTTAAACCAAGAATAAAGAGACATCTCCAAATGTTTGGTCGACTCTTCCCGCGACCAGAGGGCTGGCCTATTTCTTGCTCATCAAATAACTATTGCCATCCAGCGTGGCAATGCTGCTAGAATTCTGGCCACTTTTGACAGCGATGCGGAAGTTTTTTTTGACGGTAATTCATGGTGCATTTTTGCATAGATCTTTGTCTTAATAAACTTGGATTTTGTTATGGAAAATAACCAAAGTATGTACCTACTGGCATCTACCCTGTCCTGCTGCCTATATGATGTACTTATACGTCCGTTCAGCTCGGTTGTGATTCAGTGGACGGTTTCCGTCTTAATGCTTAATGCACCAACATATGTACTACCTGTTTTATTAATATGTCACACAATCATACCTAGTATTAAGAAAAGCTGTAGGAAAAGGTTCTTAGTCATATGGTCTGGGCTAAAAATGTTTTGCTGTATTTCCAGGGAGCAGTACGTCCCGGTCTCGGAAGCCCACATGTAGGAGCAATCTTCAGAAACCTGATGCACAGACTGGGCTTCAAGAAGTACTACATTCAGGGCGGAGACTGGGGAGCGCTTATTGCCTCCACAATGGCTACGTACTTCCCTGAAGATATCCTGGGTCACCATAGCAATATGGTTTCTGTTATGGTAAGAATTTATTTTTAAGAAGTTGCTACAGCGCTTTTTCATAAATTTGATCACTTTAGGGACAAGGACCCTATGCATATAGCCAATGCTCCTCTGTGCGCTGACGTTATGGTTATATCAAAGTAACAAAGCCCTCAAGCGTATTGATAGCAGGTCGTACTACCCTTTCGCCTGCAAGCAACTTGCATTCTTAAGGCGAGTAACTTGTGGCGACCGACACTCGGCTTCCCAAGCATCGGGGCCCTATCACAACTCTTCCAATCTCCATGATGGGTACCGGAGCTGTAAGGCACGCTCGCTACCCGACGCCCGGAGAACGTGGAAAACAAGTGTTCGACCTACATCTGCGATAATTACTAACCACCAAACAGACCGGGGAATTCCTAAAAAAACCTTGGCAGTAAGGTATTCCTATATTATGTGTGTATATATGTTCATGCACACAAATATTTCTCTTGTGTGTGGGGATCGAAACCGCGACCCCGGAGTCAAAGTGGACATCGCTAGCCATTCAAGACACATGTTTATATCGGTCTAAAGGTCCATGTACTGTATAAATGGCGCTTTTATGAAATCTTCAATGCATTTGACTGTTTCATTTTATGCTTTAATTGCTATAGTTTATGTTAGTCTCTATACTGTTTCCGTTGAAACTTTAACTAACTCCGAGGCCTTATCGAATATTAGATAGATTGTTTTTTGCGCCCAGTAACCCCATTATTGTAAATTTCATTTAAATTATTTGGACCCGACACGAAATCACTAAGGTAAATCCTAATCCTTGCAAAATAACGGACTCCTAATTTATAACAAGAATCAAACATACGACGCTTGCCATATAATGATTCTTCTTTACTTACAGAGCCCATGCAATACATTTAGGACTTTACTAGGATCTGTCTTCCCTTCCCTGGTGGTAGACCCAGCCCTAGCTGATAGAATGTACCCGCTTTCCAAGTTCTTTTCGTTCCTGTTAGAGGAGTTGGGATACCTGCACATTCAAGCAACCAAGCCTGATACAGTCGGTAAGATTCCTAAGACATTTCTTAAGACATCCTTCATTTTGTCAATTACAGAGCGGATGCAACACGTTCAAGATGTTAGTAGGATCTGTCTTCCCTTCATTGGTGGTAGACCCAGCGTTAGCTGATAGGATGTACCCGTTATCCAAGTTCTTCTCGTTCCTGTTAGAGGAGTTTGGGTATTTCCATCTTCAGGCAACCAAGCCTGATACTATCGGTAAGATTATTGAGATGTGCATCAAGAGAAAACCTCTAGCAGGCCTAGATAATGCACACAAGAACCTGGCAAAGGCCTACTCTTAATGCTTAAATTGTATTCTGTCGCTTGCTACTGTTTTCCACACAGCTACTGTTGCTTTAATTTCATCTTTCCATCGTCTGAACTGTCTTCCCTGGATCCTTTTAATATTTCTTGGATGCTAACGCAATTTGTCTACATCATCTGACTCCATTGTACTTTTTAATCTTTTTCAAGGTTTGGTTTCTCATTCCATACCTTCTAAAATTTAACGTGCTCTTTTGCATTGTTGTCTGGCATCTTTCAATATTTTTTTGTAAGCATGTATCGCTTGAAAACTATATTCATCTCTTTGTTTTTCATCACTTCCTTTAGTTTCTAATACATTTTTCATGTTTTTGCTATGAGTATTTCTATTTCTTTTTTCTAACGGCAGTTAGTTCTTTCTTACTAAAGCCAGTTATATTTATTTATTTATTGCATTGATATGACATGACAGTCGTTAAGCCAAATCAGTGGCCTTTAGGCGACTTAAAAACACTGGGAGGTGTTTTCAACCCGCCTAAATGCCACTAGACTCCGCCAACCCGTAGTTGAGCAGCGTGGTGGGAATATGCTCTAAACCCATTCGATTGAGGTGAGGAGATACCCATATCCCAACAGTGGAATGTATAAGGGTTGGCGACGGCAAACCACCATGAATCATTAGTTGTATCATCATTAACAAAATGTATCATAACACAGGTGTTGCTCTTACTGACTCCCCCTCCGGTCTTCTCGCATACATCGCGGAGAAGTTCTCCACTTGGACTCGCACGGATCACCGCACGAAGGTCGACGGTGGCCTGGAGTTCCGCTTCACCAAGGACCAGCTGATCGACAACGTCATGATATACTGGACCACCAAATCCATTACTACCTCTATGAGATTCTATGCTGAGAATTTCAGCAAGAGAATAAGGGACATGGATTTTGAAAGGTAAGGCTTTGTATTAGTTTTTAGGTGGTGGAAAGTACATAGTTAACATAATGACGAACCCGGTGGTCGAATGACTAGCAATAATGGCTACTTTGACTCCGAGGTCGCAGGTTCGATGCCCGCACAAGACAAACATTTGTGTGCATGAACACGTTTGTCTTGGCCTGGGTGTTTCATATTTTTCGTGTATGTACTTACAAAAAAATGTATTTGAGTACATTTATCAGTTGTCCATAGCCTCCGCCACAAGCTTTACGCTTAATTTGGGACTAGATGGCGCTGTGTAAATTGTCCAGAAATATTGTTTTTTTATTATTTACTTCTTGGGAGGTGGAAAGTAGTTAAAACAACAGCGCCAGAAGTCTTTTCTTTAATCGTTCCATGCTACCAACATTACTCTCCATCGGAATTGGGTGTATCTTGCCCATGGCTCTGTACGTCTGGACTACGCTTCACGCACAGTGAATCTAAGTGAAGCATAATCCAGGACAAGAAGTACTTGCGTCCTCGTTTGTATTGTGGGGCCGATATTCATAACAAATTTTCTTGTTCATATTCCCATCTTCATGTGTTTTTAGAAAATCACTTTTTTTAGAGAACAATAAATTAAAAAATTTAGACAAACAATATCTAGTCTTCCTAAAACGTCTAGTAGTAAAAGGTCCACTTCCCAAAACTTCCTTGACATCGAAATATAAACAATCTCTGATGACATAACTCCACTCTTCAATCACCAATTTTTTTATACTACGTCTACAAGCATACGGCTCGCCTGATTTGAAGCGGTTCCCGTAGCTATATCAATACTCTCAACATGCAATATCGCTCGCACACTGCCTCCCTCACTCCTGATGCAGCACTCCTTCCTTCCTGGTGACCTCACCCACTCACAGGAACACAACAACCCTCATTTGGGAATTGTTATTTGGCTATGGCATTCTGTGAGGTGGAGGTACTTCCCCAGTCGGGCAGCTTATAAATATGCTTCCTTACTTTATGTCAGAGCCTCGTCAGTAAATCAGCAAGGTGCATCACGTGCAGGGGAGGTTGGCTTAGACTCTACAGATGGTGCTGAGTCTCTTACACTGATATTGTTTACCAGAGTCAAGACTGCAGTACCCACATGGGCTCTCCAAGCCAAATACGAGCTAGCGTACCAGCCACCGAGCTTCCTCCGTGAAAAGTATACAAACCTCATCGACACGACGGTCCTGGACGATGGTGGACACTTCATCGCCTTCGAACTGCCCAAGGTCTTCACTGATGACGTCTTTAAAGCTGTGAAAGCGTTCAGAGAGTGGAACGCGAAGGAAAAGACTGAACTTTGATTTGGTTTAAGGTTGTAAATAATAAATTTGTTTTCATTACAAATTGTTTTAATAATTAATTTCGTTGCCCTTAACTACAAAGTTTTTTTTTTTTATACTACGTCGGGTGGCAGACAAGCATACGGCCCGCCTGGTGTGAAGCGGTTACCGTAGCCATATTAACGCTTGCGACATAAAATATTGCTCGCGCGCCGCCGCAGCATCTCCTTCCTTTCTTTCTGGTGACCTCACTCACTCGCAGGAACACAACAACCCTCAAGGGAATTGTTATTTGGCTGCGGTATTCTGTGAGGTGGAGGTACATTCCCCAGTCGGGTAGCTTACAATTACGCTCCCTACCTCTCTTTTCGCCAGAATTTCGTTTGTCAGTCAGCAGGATGCACCACGTGCAGGTGAAGTTGGCTTTGGTTCAAAGGTCTTGATGAACCACTTACACCCCAAAAGTAAGTAAGTTTAAAGCTGATTACCATCTAATTTTTGATTCGAAATATAGGCCATACGTTTGAGTTATTGACAAACGTCTTCAGCTTAGTTAGTAGAGCTCCAGTGTCACTATCTAAACAGAAGTACCATAAATCTAAGTCTAATCTAATCTATCATAAGTTTGATTTTCGCAAAAAAAAATCCTATGAGAATCGGCTTCAGTCTCGACTTCGAGTCCACTGCCTTCGATAGTGGACTTTTCGGGTACCTAGCTAAATTTGCTTTTTATGTTTTTATGGATAACACTACATATTTTTGGGGTGTAAGTGGTTTATCAACATCTTTGAACCAAAGACAAATGAAGCTCTGGCGAAAAGAGAGGTAGGGAGCGTAATTGTAAGCTACCCGTCTGGGGAATGTACCTCCACCTCACAGAATACCGCAGCCAAATAACGATTCCCTTGAGGGTTGTTGTGTTCCTGCGAGTGAGTGAGGTCACCATACAAGAAGGAGATGCTGCGTTGGCAGCGGGGGTGGCGGCGCGAAGTGATATATTATGTTGCGGGCGTTAATACGGTTACGGTAACCGCTTCACATCAGGCGGGCCGTATGCTTGTCTACCCGACGTAGTATAAAAAAAAAAAACATATTCTGTAGTAATGGATTTGGTGGTCCAGTATATCATGAGGTAGCCTCCCCAACCCGTTTGGCCAGCGTGGGGAGTGGTAGGCCAAATCCTCCTTCCGTCTAGGACGGACGAGACGGACGGTCGTGCTCCAGTAGTGGAGACTAAAATGGCCCTGATGATGATGATGATGATGACTCTGTATTGCGAGTTTTTTGCTCACATTCGAACGTGTTAACGTTCACAAGCCGACCAAATTGAGAAAAAGTTTCATGTGAATTTACCAGACGCGTGTTACGTATCTTCGAAATGGTCTGGGGTATAAGTCGTTCATCAACATCTTTGAACCAAAGCCAACTTCACCTGCACGCGGTACACCCTGCTGACTGACAAACGGAGCAAAAGACAGGTAGGGAGCGTAATTGTAAGCTACCCGACTGGGAAATGTACCTCCGCCTCGCAGAATACCGCAGCCAAATTACATTTCCTTTGAGGGTTGTTGAGTTCCTGCGAGTAAGTGAGGTCACCAGAAAGAAAGGAGATGCTCAGTTGGCAGCGGGGGTGGCAGCGCCCGAGCTATATTTTTAATGTTGCGATCGTTAATATGGCTACGGTAACCGCTTTACATCAGGCGGGCCGTATGCTTGTCTGCCACCCGACGTAGTATAAAAAAATGTAAACAATTAAGCCACATAATTTTGATGTGTAACACGCGTCTTATAAATTCACAACATGAGAGTTCTTCTCTATTTAGTCGGTTTGTTTACGTTGTCATGATTGAACGCGAACAAAAAACTCTCACTAAGCACTCTGTATAAAGTCAGATAAGGCGTTGATCCAATATTGGTATGCGAATGCACCCAGACACGTGCCGATAGTGGTACACTCGCACAAATTAATTAAATCATATTTATTGAGGGGTGAAAATGTCCACAAGTCAGGGGTGCAAAGGCAAACTTTGCGACTACTGCACTATTTGGGGTGGAAATAGTAATAGGGGTATTATCGCGATAACAGAGACTAATAATATACAAATGGTTATAATTTCACATTCATTTCGGATTTTATTTTTCAACCCTACCGCCGAAACTGAAGCTAATTTTATGACCTCTTGAGGACTTTGTGATCGCAAATATGAATCTTAAGTTTAAGTTAATGACAAGCATATTCAGCTTAGTCAGTAGAGCTCTCTGTTTTCTACTTTTTAGGGTTCCGTACCCAAAGGGTAAAAAGGAACCCTATTACTAAGGCTCCGCTGTCCGTCTGTCACCAGGCTGTATCTCATGAACCGTGATAGTTAGACAGTTGAAATTTTCACAGATGATGTATTTCTGTTGCCGCTATAACCTCAAATACTAAAATACAGAATAAAATAAATATTTAAGGGGGCTCCTATACAACTAACGTGATTTTTTTTTGCTCGTTTTTGCTCGCAATTGTTAACGGCAATAGGTAGACGCTTGAAATACTCACATAATATTTAGTTATATATTCACTTTAAAAATAAATAATTAAATAATAATAAACGAGTATTTAAGGGGGGCTTCCATACAACAAACGTGATATTTTTTTTTGCCGTTTTTATAGATAATGGTACGGAACCCTTCGTGCGCGAGTCCGACTCGCACTTGGCCGGTTTTTTCTAATGTTTTATTTTCGCAATCAAAAAATCCAATGGCAATCGGCTTCAGCTTCGGTGGTAGGGCCCCTGGGGTCCTCCGCCAAAGCTGAAGCCGAATTAGACAATTGAAGCTGAGTTTGGGACTAGATGGTCCTGTCCTGTGTAATTAATTTGTCCAGGAATATTTATTTATTTTAGTTATTAACAAACATCATCAGGTTAGTTGGTAGAGCTTTGGGATTTTTACTAGCTAAGCCAAACACAAGTACTCTCGCTCTCGACTTTCTATGCATGTATCCCGGTATCCCGTTAGGGTTTGGTGATGGAGCAGGACAGAGGATTGTTTCTTGGTTGTGGGGCTAAATGAATTATTAATTTACACTTGTATAAGAATATTCTACATTTATTCTTATTTATTACAGCAATATCAATGAAATTATAAATACTATAGATGTGGAATACCCATATCTACTAAATTGCGTCAGAAAACGGCTCATGTCGCTTATTATGAGAGAAAGTATCTCTATCTTTATCATCTCGGCCCTTAAATTACTTACTATCTCTTTCCCTCGCTGAGTGCGTAATCTGCGCAATGGCGTCTTTTTTTTCTTGCAAATATTCTATGAAATTAACCTAAACTAGATGGATAGATAGACAGATACGTTTATTACAAACTACAGTCACACACATACAGAAATTTTATTAAAGAATTACAAAGAGAGAACTTATACAGTAGGAAACAGAATGCAGATAAAAGATGCATGTGTGTCATGTGTGTGCTTCAGCAAGCAAATGGCCACAGCTCAGTGGGACTTTGTTTATTGACAACTGAATTTCGCCTGATGGGCGCGTTAAAGTGAAACCCACACTTAAGCGGCGCGGCGCGACACCGCAGCGGAGCGGCGCTGCTCGAAAAATATTATTTCCACTATTTCTTAAATAATTAAAACGCACTTCAGCGGTACTACAGCGGAGCAGCGTGACGCGGTGCGACGCTGCACGGCAGAGTAGCTCCCTAGAGAATATTTTGTCGCGCGGCTTCACCTAGAACATCAAAATTTATTGGCTACTTTCGTGTGGTATGTGACCCCTCGAGCTTTATTTACTTTATCAACAAAAATTGTACATTTTGGTAATACAGAAAACATCATTTTTATCTATTTCAATCAATTTTCACAAACGTCAGTTTCGTCGGCTCGCTTGTGCGACCTATATTCGAGGTAAGACAATTGGGGCACTTATCGGGTGTATGTTTTTAACACTTGTAGCATATTATTATGTATAGTATTTATAACATCATTGAGCAATATACACTACAATACAGACTTTAAAACTTAGAGACATTTAAAAAGTTGAGGTTACAATAATTTATACTAAAGGGGCCGTCCATATATTACGTCATTCTAAATTAGGGGGGGGGGGGTTGGTCTGCGGATGACGGTAAATGATAGATGGGGGGGGGGGGGGGGGGGGTGTTTCGAAATTGACGTCATTCTTATTTATTTATTTATAGTTTATTTTTCACGTACAAAAAGATTATTTCTAAAAAGAAATTTCTTCCAGCACACCTAGTAAAATACTAGCTGCCCGCCCCGGCTTCGCCCGTGGTACTTACATCTATTATACATATAAACCTTCTTTAAGAATCAGTCTATCTATTTAAAAAAACCGCATCAAAATCCGTCCAATTAAAAGAATGGGTGAAAACTCCGTGGGAGTTATCCAAAGAAAAGTAAAAAATAAGTAGTTATATTATATCAATGATTATTGCCAAAGTAAAAATAATAAAAGGTGATTCTATAACCAAGTGTTTTAATCATATAATACCCTATTTTTCTCAAATCTGCAATGTTTTATTTTGTCAAACTAGTAATGACGTCAATTTTGGGAGAAGGGGGGGGGGGGTCATTAAGAAATGACGATAGGATGATTATAGGGGGGGGGGTCTAAAATCTGAAAAAATCGATGACGTAATTTATGGACGGCCCCAAAGGAGATGATAAATCTAGTTAATTAACTATATATTTTACAACAAGAGAGATCAATAAACAGTTAAGCATTATCACAGTATAAGTAATAGTACTGCATTATGACAAAAATATTTACAAAGAACGCGTATTAATAGTTTTTATCATCATCATCATCATCATCAGCCTGTATCTACCTACTGCTGGATGTTTGTAGATAACGTCATACTACTTACAACAAGACTGTTGGACTTATGGTAAACTTGTAACAACTTAGTAGGTATGTACAGAGCTCCAGATTTGATTAATAAAAAACTCCAACTTCACAGTTTAAGCATCACCAACAAACTACTTATTACAATCCTAAATGCCACCTCAGATGGTATGAGCATATAATGTGACGCGATAGCAATCATGTTATGTAGACTGCATATAGCCTCCTTGAGACCAAAAAAAGGAGAGGACAACCCCCCGCTACCAGGTGGTCGATTCAATGACTCGAGGAAGTCCCAAGTGCCTAAGAAGACAACATACGAGTAGTACAGAGTCGCCTAGCGCAAACATAGAGAGAGATCCGACTAACAAATAATTGGAATAGGGAATGACAAAGAAGGATACCTATTTGTTACCATCTTTACCATCACTTTTCTCCTTACTACCATTACCATTCTTGCCATCATCCCTACTAGTTGGAGCAATCATCAGCAAATTGTTACCATTACGATCAGCCAAGTTCCTAAACGGAACATTCTGACGCCATCTTGGGGGAAAGTAATACTGATTCCTTAAAACTCTCAAATGATCTTTGCTGAAGAAAAATTCTGAACGGGCAGCCACAGGATTCCTCTGGAAACTTCTTTTTATGTCCTCGTTTTCCTCGTTGCCATATTTCTGGTCGTTTTCGTGGAAAATCTTTGGTTTAGAGCATTCTTCCTCGTTAATATAGGGCCTTTTGAGACGGAAGCGCCTGGATTGTGGGCTAAGTGGGGATTCGCATTTGATTGCAAGGTTCGCTGTGTTTTCCTTATTCATTGATAATCCGTGGTTCTTCTGCCATTCCAGAACTTCGCAAAGAAGACCGATGTACCTGTGAGTAATTTAATTGATATAAGTGTTCCAGGGAGTGAGGTCACCAGAAAGGAAAAATTCAAGGGAATTGTTATTTGGCTGCGGTATTCTGTGAGGGGGTACTTTACCAGTCGGGCAGCTTAAAAAATACGCTATGCCCTACCTCTCTTTTCGCCAGAGCCTCGTGTGTCAATCAGCAGGGTGCACCACGTGCAGGTGAGGTTGGCTTTAGTTCAAAGATGATAATGAACTACTTACACACCTAAACTTAAAAGAAGTACCAAGATATAATTTAGATTTGGCTCAGGAGCAGGACTGTTCAGAGCTAGTCAAAATGAAGCTGACTGTTACCTGATGGCCATCCGTAATATTTCATTCTTGGACAGCTTCTTATCTGGTGGATGAGTGGGCACTAGCCTCCTCAGTTCAGCAAACGCTCCACTCACATTCTGCTGGCGCCAGCGTTCTCGGCAGTTCGTGAAGAGCTTCCGTGGAGGTCGAAGCAGGCAGGAATTCAGAGGCGGTAGATCTTCAGTGAGACTCTAGGAAAAGATTTTGGTGTAAAAGTTTCTTTATTTTTTTTTATGTGCCAGAATATTATAAATATTTTTAAAAATGGAATAATTCACCTCCCCCACCTAGGTGGGATTTGAACTGTGACTCTCGCAGTAAAATATAAAATGCAAAAATTCGTCACCAACACACCTTCCTGGTAGCTCAGTTGGAAGTAGGGTTGCCAACTTTGTTAAAAATAGTATTATACTGTTTCACTATATTACACTTATTACTGTTGAACAAAAATAAAGTATACAATATACTGTTTTCAGTATCAATAATAACACTAGTGTTAGACTTAGACGCTCACACATTTTTTTTTAATTTAGTCATTAATAGTACCTATATGACTATTCATTTAATAAAAAATAAATAAAAAATTTTTTGTTATAATTGTGGTGAGGCGTATGTAATATTTAAAAAAGACTGTAAATTAATAAATTGTGCAAGAAGATCTTAAAAATATGTATCTAAAACATTGAATAAATGAAATACTGTTCCTTTTTCTAAAATACTGTTTAATATTCTTCTCAGATCATTCTATATTATACTTTATTTCTTGTAAAAAAAATAGTTGGCATCCCTAGTAGGAAGAGCACGCGACCGGTCATAGAGGTCGTGGGTTCAAATCCCACCTAAGCGAGGGAGGTGAATAAGTCCATTTAAAAAAAATGAAAGTTTCTGTAAATCATGAACTCAATTTACTCTACTTTTGACAACACCAGAAACCACCAGAAAGGAAGGAGTATAGGCTGGCAACGGATCGGCGACCCCTTGGTGTTGCTGATCTCCATCTAGGCGGTGATGTTTTCCATAGGTGACACACATGTTCATTTACTCCCCTCTCATATGAAAAAAAACTTCACCAGCACGTACTCTGATGGCTGATAAACTAGACTCTGGAAAAACAGAGGTAGGGTAGCGTTAAAAAGCTGCCGACTGGGGAAGTACTTCCATCTCCTGCACTTAACTTCACCATGCATCATCCTGCACTTAACTACATTTAACTTCACCTGCACGCGGTGCACCCTGCTGACTGACAAACGAAGCTCTGGCGAAAAGTGAGGTAGGGAGCGTAATTGTAAGCTACCCGACTGGGGAATGTACCTCCACCTCACAGAATACCGCAGCCAAATAACAATTCCCTTGAGGGTTGTTGTGTTCCTGCGAGTGAGTGAGGTCACCAGCCCCCTTACTGGCAACTCTTATTGCGATTCAATAACTGAATGGAATGTTTATTCATACCAATGAATAAGCGACTCCATTTCAGTAAGGGGGCTGAAAGGAAGGAGATGCTGCGTTGGCAGCGGGGGTGGCAGCGGCGAGTGATACTTTATTTTGCGAGCGTTAATATGGCTACGGTAACCGCTTCACATCAGGCGTGCGGTATGCTTTATCTGCCACCCGAGGTAGTTTAAAAAAAAAGAAAAAAAAATAGAGAAGAATTAAAACCTATAGGCACAAATGGTACAATCATATTATTAAATGATTTTGATGAAACTTGTCACAATTAAAGACTTCAGCATGCTTGAGGTTTGTGTCGAAAAAAAATTGAGATCGATCATGTCCTTGAGAAATGATGATCAAATACATTTTCCATTGAAACCAATGGATAACCTACATTCAGCGAATTCTCCACTCAACCTCGATTTCGGCTCCATGGGCTAGAATCCGAATTAGTCAACTTTATTTTACGGACCAACATGTATTTAGTTCTAAAAAAAACATGTTTTTCTATAGCGGCCGAACCTCGAGTCCCAAGACCCTTCATTCATCAGCCGCCATTGCAGCCGCCTCTCCTCTAACACTTGGTTGAGTGAAGCGAGTAGCTTCGCTCAACCTCGATTTCGGCTCCGTGGGCTAGAATCCGGCATAGCTATGTGAGTCATAGATACCTGAACACTCCTAGTAGGCTGCCTGTCATCATCGCTGTCTGGCAGGCAGACGTCATCGCTCAGCATCTCGCTGTCAGGCTCCTCGTCAGAACACGACTCCTGGTCGGATGCCATGGATGATACGTACACTGGTGGACATAAAATAATATACATATATCACAATACAGATGGTGCTATATTGGGCCAGCGTTGGACGCCCTCCTTCTAAATCTAGACAAGGGTAACCAGACGATAGGAGTTTTCCTTGACCTTTCCAAAGCCTTTGACACAGTTTCCATTCCTATCCTATTAAACAAGCTGGAAGCGATAGGTATAAGAGGTACTCAATATAAGTTACTGGCAAACTATTTAGATGAGCGAACCCAGTGTGTGAAGATAGGCAATGTCGTCAGCGATGATCTGAGAAATACTTCTTTCGGTATCCCGCAGGGAAGCAGTTTATCATCTTCCCTGTTCTTAATATATATTAATGACCTCTGCAATCTTCAATTAGTCGGAGGAAAAATCATATCATACGCTGACGACACCGCGCTACTATTTTCGGCAAATACCGAAAATGAGGTCTTTGAATACGCACAACGAGGCTTCAATATTGTAAATGTCTGGCTACAGCAAAACCTACTTACATTAAATGCTGAGAAGTCAAACTTTATTAAATTCTCTATGCGCAATACAAATTCGGCTTCGCCAACATTGTATGCCCATCAATGTAAAAACCCCGAAGATGATCTGTGCCAGTGTCCCTGTATAACTAAAACAAGTTACATAAAGTATCTGGGTATTATAATTGATGAAACTTTTACTTTCAGACATCATATCGAGGCTCTATATAGTAGAATGCGCAAGTTAATATTTATTTTCAAAAAACTCCGTTCCATTGCAGATTATAAATTAATCAAACAAGTTTACTTTGCCCTATGCCAGTCAATAGTAACGTATTGTATCACGTCATGGGGCGGAGCAGCTAAAACGGCTATGCTAA
Source organism: Hypsopygia costalis (assembly GCA_937001555.2). Lineage (NCBI taxonomy): Eukaryota > Metazoa > Arthropoda > Insecta > Lepidoptera > Pyralidae > Hypsopygia > Hypsopygia costalis. The sequence goes on along the minus strand of OW443349.2, from coordinate 16,569,230 downwards.
AAATCGAGCGAGCCCAGAGAGCAATATTAAAAGTGTCAACCTTCCGCTCATTTCTCTATCCTACAGACCTCTTATATCAATCCTGCAACGTATTAACAGTTCGTCAATTATTCATATTAAACATAGTACTGAAACAACACACTGCACTACCATACCGCACTGAAATCACTAACAAACGACGTAAAGACATTGTTTGCACTCAACATACTGCTACGTATCGGGCCTTCTCAGCCAGGTTCTTTTTGTTTCTTGGACCACTACTTTATAATAGAATAAATGCAAAGTGTTATATATATCCTCTGACCTACAGAAATTGTAAAAAGAATCTCCAGCAGGCCCTACAAAGCATGTCTTATGAAGATACGGAGGAATTATTAAGAGCATTGGTTTAACATGGATATTGGAAGTCAGTAAACATCGTTGTAGGTATTATATATAATAGACTAGCGTACCTAATAGATTTAAGTTCATCAGAGTACTGATGCCTTTAACAATATTTTATACAATCTGTACTTAGTTTAGAATAGTAATGTGATTATTTAAGGTAAATTATTTAAGAACTATTACGCCTGAAACATAGGAATATTCCTAGTTCAGGCACATGGCAAATTACTCCATTATGTTAATTTAGACTTAAGTTTTTGTTACTTATGTTTTTTCAATAAAGATTTATTTATTTATTTATTTTATTAAATCATAGATAGATTTGGGGTGTAAGGGGTTCATCAACATCTTAGAACCAAAGCCAACTTCACCTGCACGCGGTGTACCCTGCTGACTGACAAACGAAGCTCTGGCGAAAAGAGAGGTAGGGAGTGTAAATTGTAAGCTACCCGACTGGGGAAGTACCACCTCACAGAATACCGCAGCCAAATGACAATTCACTTGAGGGTTGTTTTGTTCCTGCGAGTGAGTGAGGTCACAGAGGAAGGAGATTCTGGTAGGCAGCTCACGCGCCGCCACCCGCGCGTGAGCGATATTTTAAGTTGCGAGCGTTAATATGGCTACGGTAACCGCTTCACATCAGGCGGGCCATATGCTTGTCTGTCACCCGACGTAGTATAAAAAAAAAGATCAGGGATTCCCAACCGGCGGATGCCCGCGGACCACCAGTGGACCTATAGAGGTAAATTATGGTCCGTAATACAAACTTATAATGAAAGAGATTGAGCACTATTAAACCAAGTACTAAAATCTCGAGCTATAGAATAATGGATTTATATGTCATTCGGGGACTCTATACCCAACAAAAACCTTGTAGTGGTCCGCGAACAAGGAAAGGTTAAGAACCACTGTTCTAGATGGGTGCGGAAGGCGATTGGGGATTGGCCTATATCCAGCAGTGGGTGGTTACAGGCTGATTATGATGATGAGTCCGCTAAACCACAGTTGAACATCACAAAATACAAAGAGAACAGAAGTAAACCTCATGCTTCATTCCTGATACCAGACTCGCGCGAAGCGGGTTAGGGATACGATTTGGCGGGGCCAGTATTTTCAAAGCGGCTTACAAAGCAAAGCTGACTTGGCTTAACGACTGTCACCTAATGAGAACAGCCGGGACCGAATCTCTTAACTTGCCCTCCGAAGGAGCTCAAGATAAATAAACCCATCCATTGACGGGTTACGGTCGATCATGCTTAACTTGCGTGTTCGATAGACTGACGCGCAACGTCACCATCGAGCCCCTTAGTTTTTCAGTGAATTAAGACAGACTAATGTCTGCGACATCTAGTCCCAAAGTAAGCGAAGCTTGTGTTATGGGTACGAATACATACTTATGATACATAGAAAACACCCAGACCAAGAGAAACAGACATGTTGATGCACACAAATGTTTGTCCTGTGTGGGAATCGAACCCACGAGCGTTGTTGTCGAAGCCGCGTCATTGACCGCTACGCCACCGAGCTCGTCAAAATGTTATTTACAAAAAAATATATATTTAAGTTCATTTATCAGTACAAGCTTTGCTTAGTTTGGGACTAGATGGCGCTGTTTAATTTGTCCAGTAATATTTATTATTATTAAAGGTTTTCTTGCAATCTTGCTTTTTCCTTAATATTGTTAAAAAATGAACGCTCCAACGAAGTCAATGAATGCACAGTTTATTTATAGCAGCTTCCGGCGATAAAAATATCCTGTCAGCTCGTTACAGAGCTCTTCACATTATATTTAAGTAATTTAATTGTTTTTTTGCTATTAAAGCATACATTGTTATGCGTTTATTGATAACATTATCGCTTTATACTCGTACTGGCTTGCGCACGCGATTTCATATGCGTGTATCCCGGTATCCCATGCCAATTTTCTAAAATTTCCTTCCTTAGCTGATTGATGATGATGATTGGCGTGATAACGTCTAAATGCGAAATAAAGCGATGGAGAGGGCTATGCTCGGGGTTTCTCTGCGAGATCGAATCCGAAACGAAGAAATTCGACGGAGAACTAAAGTTGTCGACATAGCCTTCAGAGTTTGCAAGCTGAAGTGGCAATGGGCCGGTCACATCTGCCGAGTAAGTGATGGCAGATGGGGGAGGAAGGTATTAGAGTGGAGGCCGCGCATAGGACGGCGAAGTGTTGGACGCCCTTCTACTAGATGGTCCGATGACCTTAAGAAAGCGGCAGGGAGCGGCTGGATGCGGAAGGCGGAGGATCGTATCTGGTGGAAAGCATTGGGGAAGGCTTATATACAGCAGTGGGTAGATACAGGCTGATGATGATGATAATGATGATGAACGTCTAAATCGTTGAACGCCGGCTTTACGCACGAAGAAGCAGCGTCGGACTGGCCATATAGTCGAGGTGGCATTTGCCAGCCGGGCCCCAGCCTGTGCGCGCCCCCCACGGGCCTGGCTTGCGGGGCTTGCGGCAACCGTAAGGTTAATATACCATCTACCATCATCTAGTCTCGGGCCCCAGGCTTGTCAGCTACCCGGGCCCTTCCGGCCCAGTCCGACCCTGCGAAGAAGCATGACTCATTGTAACGTTCCGTCACCGTCACGATGGCGAGTGGTGCGACTGTAGAACGCGGCAGTAGGCGACATTATCGAACAAGTCTTTCGAACAGAACCCATTCTATGATTGGTAGAACACAAATGGAAGCAAAGTTTCTCCTGAAACTTAATAATCCAAGATCCCAGAGCCGCCAGAGGTCACTTGTTTTCTGATGAATAAAATGTGCATGATTGAGTAATGTGTTGGGTGTACTATGATCGTATGGCTACTTGCTACCTTGCTTTATAAGGGTTCAATACAATGTTGTAAAATCTTAATAATAATAAATCTTTCATTGAGAAAACATAAGTAACAAAAACTTATGTCTAAATTAATATAATGGAGTAATTTGCCATGTGCCTGAACTAGGAATATTCCTGTGTTTCAGGCGTAATAGTTCTTACATAACTTACCTTAAATAATCACATTACTATTCTAAACTAAGTACAGGTTGTAGTAAAATATTGTTAAAGGCATCAACACTCTGATGAACTTAAATCCATGTTAAACCAATGCTCTTAATAATTCCATCGTATCTTCATAAGACATGCTTTGGAGGGCCTTCTAGAGATTCTTTTTACAATTTCTGTAGGTCAGAGGATATATTTTGCAAGAGACACTTTGCATTTATTCTATTATAAAGTAGTGGTCCAAGAAACAAAAAGATCCTGGATGAGAAGGCCCGATACGTCGCAGTATGTTGTGTGCAAACAATGTCTTTACGTCGTTTGTTAGTGATTTCAGTGCGGTATGGTAGTGCAGTGTGTTGTTTCAGTACAAGTTTACGGTCGTTGACGATTCTCATAATTTGCCTCTGAATTGAATCACAAAGCGCAAGCTGGTATCCCGGTCTATAGATGAAGACATTACTTAACTCATATGAGGTCGAACTTGCGACTTGTACAACAGAAGTCTTTTCGAGGAGATAGAGTACTGATTTGCTCTGTTAACACCGAGTTAAAACCTTCAAACAAAACAAATTCCAACCCAGTGGTTTGAGCCCCCCTTACCACCAACTGTTATTGCGATTCAATAACTGAATAAATTGCTTATTCATACCAATGAATAAGCGACTCTATCCAATTTGAAATAGAGTCGCTTATTCATTGGTATGAATAAGCAATCTATTCAGTTATTGAATCGCAATAAGAGTTGGTGGTAAGGCGGTTGTTAGTAATTATTGCCGTTTATAATACCGTATTTGTGCGTGTCAGTCTAATCGATCACGCAAGTTAAGCAACGTGGACCCTAGCCTGTCTATGGATGTATTTATTTTTCTCGAGCTAATGCGTGATTTGGAAGCTGCGTTAAGCTTGTCATTTGTCTTTGTATTTCCCGGCAGTTGTCATTTGATGATAGTCTTTAAGGAAAGTCAGTGACTTTTGGACGACTTGAAAACACTGGCCTCCGCCGACCTTGACTGATGCTTGCTGAAGCGCCGTTCGCCACGAGTTACTCTCCACTTCATCATCATCATCATCAGGTCAATTTTAGTCTCCATTATAGGAGCACGACCCTCTCTCGTCCGTCCTAGACGGAAGGAGGATTTGGCCTACACTCCCCATGCTGGCCAAACGGCTTGGGGAGGCCTGATCGATATTTGATAATATTTCCCTTAGTCGCCTTGTACGACATCCACGGGTGGGTGGGTGGAGTGATTCTATTCTAGTCTGCCGGAAACCACACGGCCAACTCTCCACTTAAGAGTACTAAATTAGTCTGCTTGCATGAGAAAGGGCAGTAAGACCTGCTACCAATCTGCTTGTGTGCCTGGTTGGTTTACTGAGCGAAAGACTCGCAATTCTGTGATATAAAACCGAAAGGTTGGTGTACAGGGGAGCCTTAGCTGAAGCATAGGGTGACAGAAGACGTAAACAGATGCCGTGCTAACAAGCCAGCAATACACCTTGTATTGCTCGACGAGCTCGGTAGTCGAATGGTTAGCAATGGCCACTTTCACTCCGAGGTCGCGGGTTCGACATGACAAACATTTGTGTGCATGAACATGTCTGTTTGTCTTGGTCTGGGTATTTTCTATGTATTATATAGGTATATGTATTTACAAAATAAAAATGTATTTAAGTACATTTATCAGTTGTCTAGTACCCATAGTACAAGCTTTGCGCTTAATTTGGGACTAGATGGCGCTGTGTAAATTGTCTAGAAAAGAAACATTGCAAGCGTCTATACTTCGATAACTGTTTTACATCAAGCGGGTCCAATGGTTGTTTGTCACCCGATATGGTTTAAAAAAAATAACATTTACCTCCAGATATATCCGTGATAGTGGGCATAAAAAAACCACAATAAAACACACACAAAACAAGGACACAACACGTTTTCCACAATATTAGATTAGATGTTACCACCACGACTGTCAAAATGGAACTGAGGAAAACATTTTGCAATATTTAAATTTCGAAGAGGGTGTGCGAGGTGGCATCTGATTGGTTGATTGGATAATTGAAGTGGACCAATGGGAGTATTGAGGGCGGAGTGAGGGAGCTTTTCTAGTATAGAAAATTATAAAGGGTGTATCTAAAGCTCTTTTTAATGGTTCTACTAATAAGTGTTTTTGTTCTCTACGTGTGATACAACGTTGTTAATAAATACTTAAGATATGGCACAAGCGTCAGAAACGTACACTCGAAAAGTGAGGTCTTACCTCTTTTTTATACCACTAGAGTGGCAAACAAGCATACGGTCCGACTGATGCAAAGAAGATACCGTAGCCTATGGACGCTTGTAACACTAAAGACATCACATGCGCGTTGCCGACCCTGTAAAAACCTGTTTACGCCCTTTTTGAAGCATCCCATGCTGTAGTCTCCTGAGAAAACCTCGACAGTCAGTTCATTCCACAGCTTGATTCTGAATCGGAAACAAACAGGAAAATCATTATTTACATCAAAATGTTCACGGTTTGCAGTACATTTTTTTTAAGTTTCTAACTTAGGCCCCAAAAGTGCCTGACTCAAAATTAATAATACCTATACGTTCGTGTTTAAGTCACAAATTTTTATTTAATACCTGAGTAAATCCCTACTACCTAATCCCTACTAATAATGTGAATATTCCAAACAAGGCAAAGCTTGATGAGAAAATCGCAATCCAGAAATATATATATTATATTATTTTAAATATTATTATTCCGAAATACGAAATATTAAAAACAATAGTTGTCTGTAAAGTCGGTTTACGGGCGATATTTTTTATGTGATAACGTCTGAAACATAGACCGATCGTGCCTCTCTATCGCTTGTTCTGCGTTCTCGCATGCACGCTCGGCTCAGGCGGAACGTGACAATGAGCCATGCTTTTTCGCGCGTGCTACGTTCGACGTTCATCGATTTATAAGATGTTATCGCGTCAAGAACTGTGACCTGTGTATTTCTTTATGGGTATCATTGAAGCTATCGCCAATTTAATTAGTTTTGTGTTTCTTAACTAAAAGGGTTTGCCCGCAAAATAATAGATTTGTCACCAAAATGTAGTCACCAAACAATATAAAATCGATTCCACAATAAATCACCCAAGATCATGGAGATATAAGGTCTAGTACCAAATAAATGTTTTTGTAAGAATTATATTGTCAATCTATATATATAAAAGAGAAAATCACTGACTCACTCATCACGAAATCTCAGAAACTATAACACCTACAAACTTGAAATTTGGCAGGTAGGTTCCTTATAGGGTGTAGGCATCCGCTAAGAACGGATTGTACGATACTCCATCCCTAAGGGGGTAGAATGGGGGTGGGAAGTTTGTATGAAAGTCCTATGTTTTTGAAGCAAGAGACTTGAAATTTAAAATGAATGCTTTATAGATGGTGTGGAGGTGTACTAACAATGTATCTTTGGAAATCAATCCCTTTTTGGGGTTAAAACGGGGGTTGGATGTTTGTATGAAAGTTCTATGTTTTTAAAGTAAGAAACTTGAAATTTAAAATGTATGCTCTCTATATGGTGTGGAGGTGTACTAATAATTTATCTTTAGAAATCAACCACTTTTTGGGGTTTAAAACGGGGGTTGGAAATTTGTATCAAAGTTCTATGTTTTTGAAGTAAGAGACTTGAATTTTAAAATGTATGCTCTATAGATGGTGTGGAGGTGTACTAATAATGTATCTTTAGAAATCAACTCATTTTTGGTGTTAAAACGGGGGTTGGAAGTTTGTATGAAAGTCCTATGTTTTTGAAGTAAGAGACTTGAATTTTAAAATGTATGCTCTATAGATGGTATGGAGGTACTTACAATGTATCTTTAGAAATCAACCCCTTTTTGGAGTTAAAACGAGGGTTGGAACTTTGTATGAAAATCCAATGTTATTGAAGTTAAAGTACTTATGGCAGAAGGATTTTAAATGATATTTAAGTATAAAAAATATTGAAAACAACTGCATACCTACTTACTATTATAAGGAGGGATGTTTTATTATATCAATAAAAAGTACTATAGAATTTTACAAAGAGGTTTTAAAAAATAATATCCGTCGACTTCATTGATTCTAAAAATTCGTCTAGATATTGATTGTTTTTAACTTTTTTTATTTTTTTCCTTTCATTAGGTATTTAGCTTTTTCGAATGTAATTAAAAATTATTTGCAAATAACTAACTCCACGCGTACGAAGTCGCGGGCGGCCGCTAGTTATTAATAACTAAGCTTACTTGGCACCACATCATTCATCATCTAGGTTGACGGAGCTCCGCTTTGCGGAGCTCCTATTTCCGATGACAGGACACGAGAAAACCCTAATCTAACCAAAAATCAACTCAAATCTAGCCAAAACATGATTTATTACGAGTACATTGACCAAGTATTGGTAGGTAAGACTCGTCAGTGAATATGACGCCAATTTGACTTCGCCCCTATTAGCCATTTTTTCATTAAATTAAGGAGCTGATCTATTTATTTGGTGACAGATCTATTATTTTGATGATCAAACGAATTAAATGATACTAATAGTTTGTTAAGCTAATGATTTATATTTAGAGACAGTTTTGATTAAAATGATGACTGATATATTTCTTGGGGATAGATATTATTATTAGGGTACTGCAGATTAGTGACACATCTAAACTTAGTGACAGAAAATATTGTTCCCTTTCTTTAAGAAGTTTTCTTGCGTCCGTCGCCTGATACATCTGATATAGCAACTACGTTCAACTGCGTCCAGCTCGAGACTTTCTTACCCAAGGCAATGCCCCACTCAATGCTAATCTTACTTGCACGTGGAGCACCCGACCAAGTAGCTAACGAGGCTCTAGCCAAAGAAAGGTAGAGCATATCGAGGCGAAGTACCAAATAACATAAAGATTCTTGTGATGCTACGAATAAGAGAGGTTACCACACGTGACGAGAAACTACGTTGTGCGCAATACTTCTTTTGTAAGTATCAAGAATTTAACTAAAATATCTTGCTAAGTAAGTTTATTATATTGTAACCCGACTACAGAAAAAAACGCAAAAAATTAAAAATCAATTTACCTATATTATTAGTAAAATCGGTTAAAACAGTAAAAACCCTCCTCATCAATCCGACGCATGATCTTAACAGAATTAACTTTAATATTGCATCCAAGTGCTATCCAAATCCAACAACATCTTTGAACCAAAGCCAAGCTCATCTGCACGTGGTACACTCTGCTGACTGACAAATGAGACTCTGCCGAAATGAGAGGTAGGGCATAGCGTATTTTTTAAGCTACCCGACTAGGGAACTACCTCCACCTCACAGAATACCACAGCCAACTAACAATTCCTTTGAGTGGTGTTCCTGCGAGTGAGTAAGGTTACCTGAAAGAAAGAAAGGAAGGAGTATAGGCTGGCAACGGATCGGTGAACCCTTGGTGTTGCTGATCTCCATAGGCGGTGGTGATTGCCTTCCATCATTATCCAAAAATAATGGCAAGTAGAGTGACAATGCAATCCACCAGACAGTATGGGGATCGCAATAAACCCCAACACGCGGCCAATTGGTTTCTCATCGACTAGAAATGATTGGATTCAGCTCAATAAGGACACCCAAACTGGCTGTATATTTATGACCTGAACGTCACAGTACAAATACAAATACAGTGCCATACGAAAAAGTAAATATGTAAATATTTTTTTTTTACAAAAAAATACAGTATTTATATAGGTTCTTGTCGGCATCAGCTCATAATAATCTGTTGGGGTACGGGTCTTCTCTCAATCAAAGGAGTCACTCAATAGGTACTTAATAGACTCGTGCCTAAAATAACGGAACGATGATGCGATGATTAAATCACTGTGATCTGCAGTCTAGTTTATGACTTATATTGATATAACAACGTTACCACAGTGGCACTGTAACGTTACAAAATAACAATATTATCTAAGTCGATCCATGGTTCCAATATTACTTATCTCTGTTCCAATCACGGCGATCACGCACTTCACGGCGCCACATAGAAAACGAACGAAAGTAACATACGGGAACCAGATTTTCATATCGGAACAGCCCCCTTACCACCAACTCTTATTGCAATTCAATAACTGAATAGATCGCTTATTCATACCAATGAACACTTATTCATTGGTATGAATAAGCAATCTATTGAGTTATTGAAATTTCGGCCGAATATTCGGAAATTTTCTGCTTCGTTTTATTGAGTCTACGAAAAAATTAACACCATAATTTGACATTTGTTGAATTGTGTACACAGCACATTAGATCATGGCCGTAGAAAAGTCGGTATCGACCGACTAAATTGAATGAAATTCGTATTTAAACAATTCCAATATTTCGACCGAAACTGCGATCTTTCACTTAGTAGTGAATAATTTACCGTAAGTCGTAATAATGTGACCATAGTGATCGAAGTGACAAAATCGCTGTGATTCTTCACAGTGATCTGTGTGATCAAGCCTCAGAATGCTATAATCTAATGTGACCATAATGATCGAAGTGACAAAATCACAGTGACTGTTCACTGTTATATTATTGGAACTGGAACGACAGTCACGTTTATTGAAAAATAACGGTTTTTCCCAAGTCTACTCAATACAAGAGCATACTCCATTACGCTGCTCGACTGCGAGTAGGCGGGAGGCGGTAAAGACAGTAGTTGTACTTTTATTGTACCTGTATTTTTTGTTCTATTTTAATAAAAAACGTCAATCTCATATGAATAAAAAGTATGTCACTATTCCCGTAAAAATTTTCGATGTGAAAGAAATATGTTTATATTTCGATGTGGTAGAAATAAATAAAAAACACACTTTCATATTAAGTAAGGATATTTATTTTAAATTGTATTGTCATTGAAAATGTATGAAATACTTTATAAAATGCATTCTAATAGGAGGTCTCAATCAAGGGAATGCACTCCGAGGTCGCGGATTTGATCCCCGCACAAGACAAACATTTGTGTGCATGAACATGTCTGTTTGTCTTGGTATATAATGTTTTCTATGTATTATATGTATGTATTTACAAAAAAAAAGTATTTAAGTATAATATAAGTTATCTAGTACCCCTAGTACAAGCTCTGCTTAGTTTGGGACGCGTGTAATTCGTCCAAGAATATTTATTGTTTAATTACTATTTTTTGATGAGCAATACCCAATTATTATTGTTCGTTACCTAATAAGGTATAAGTCAAAGCAATTAGCTTAGTAGAGTACCTATGGACTGCGCATTATTAAATGCATTTTATAAAGTAGTTAATACATTTTCTACGCTCGTTATATCAAAGATTACACGAATAATCTTATTAGAAACGCTCCATAATTCTAACATAGTTATTTACTTGAGATAATAATATATTCATTATAAAACGATAAGAATCGAGTAGTGTTGTTTGATCAGTCCAACTGTACGCACTGACTAAGCGCGTGTTGTATCTATATATATTTATATCGTGGCACAAAGTTATTATTGCGTACAAATAAACGAAATTAGATTTCTAACGCAGTGATCATAAAGTTCATTTTCATTACTAATAACTACAAGTTATAAAGTTGTTATGACCAAAAATTCTATTGTTTTTTTTTTAAAACGAAACTTTTGACGTTAATAAAGTTTATTCTAATTTCTTTTAAACTGTGTTTCGAACATTGTTGTGTGGTGAATTAAAAGTGATTTTTAATGCTCTGGATTTAAGGTACAAATTCAAATAACCATCGTATTATCGTCCGAGGCCTTAAAACGTGACAAAACCACAGACAGAAAACTACCAATTTAAAAATACAATTAGACGAGTTTTACGCTTATCTTGTTTATTGTGTTTTTAATTTGGTAGCGTTGTTATCGTAGTAACGTGGTTTTTATTTATAATTTAATGTTATTCTAACAACATTTTAATGTGTTCAGCTGTTTTCCTCGAAATATCCTCTGTTTTATGAGCTTTTTTTTTAGACATTAAAAGATTGTGATGAGGTGTAAGTAGCTCACCCAGCACGTGGTACCGATCAGTGGCGAAAGAGAGGCAATCCTTCACAAAATATCAAATAACCCTTGAACTTTTAACAGATCAAATTACACTTAATTGTAACCTCAAATGGCTCGATGACGTCGTTACGCGTGTTAGTTTAATCTAATCGAACACACAAGTTAAGCAACGTCGGCCGTAACCTGTCTATGGGTTTGTTTATCTCGAGCTTCTCCGTGCTTCGAAGGGCACGTTAAGGCGGGGTGGTACCAGTGGTACTGCAAAATCCACAATTTAGAATTCGTCTTTGAAGTAATAAACAGAGAATTAAAATCTAGGAAAATTATATTGATATTGTTGAGGATATATACTAGGGAATATATCCGATCATGATTTGATGAAGTTGACTCGATAAAATAAATTCACAAAGTTACCTCTTTTCGTGTCATTTTATCTTCTATTTTCGGTTTTATTCTTAAAATAAGTAATTTGACATTATAAGTCATGTACTAAAAAAAAAGGTCATAAATAACTGGAGGTATTATACCCGATAGTTTTTTTTTTATTACATCTTTAAAAATTTTAATCGATTATTCAGTTGATTTTTGATCTCCAGTGTCTCGCGGAATTGTCATATTGTTTTTAGCTCTGGCTCACCTCGCCTTAAGCTGCCGTTTCGTTAGATGACAGTCGTTAAGCCAAGTCCGTGGCGTTTAGGCGGTTTGAAAACACTAGCCTCCGAAAACCCACAGTTGAGCAGCAAGATGGAGTATGCTCTAAACCCCTTCAATTGAGGGGAGACCCGTATCTCAGCAGTGGGATGAATAAAGGTTGACGTAGAAGAAGATGAGCTCAAAAAGTATTCAGGGTTATTTTTTGTTTTCTTTTTGCCGAAATAACTTCATAAAAATCGATGAACGCCGGCTGCACGCACGAAAAAGCATTACTAATTGCTCACGTTCCGCCTGAGCCGAGCGTGCAAGCGAGAGCGCGGAACAAGCGATAAAGAGGCACGGTCGGTCTAAGCGTTCGGCTTGTGACGCATCTATCTCTCTTCCACAGTCCACACGATCGGCCGATGTTTTGTTATGACGTTATCACGTAAAATTATCGTCCGTAACCTGACTACAGACAACCAATTTTTTTTTAATAGTTTTACAAAAATAATTTTGTTTATAATTTAATTTAGTTTCTAATCAATATTATTTACTTATGTTTTATAATATGGCGTTTATGATGGCGTAGCTGCGCAAAGCGCTTTAATCGATCACGCAAGTTAAACAGCGTCGACCTGCTGCCTGTCTGTAGATGGGTCTATTTATCTTGAACTCCTCCGTTTTTCGTTAAACCTTTGATCCCGGCTGTTGTCATTAGGCTTACATAATATATATACTGTGGCCTTTAGGCGGTCTTTAAGAGCCCTATTACATTTTCACGCTGACGAGCTCTCGCGCAGTACTAAACCCGTGAAGGCCGCCGGTGCATCGTTTTTTGTAGTAATTTTGAAGTTATATTTATCGTTTTTATTGAATTAAGATAATAAATTCATGCTACAAAGTTTATTCATCATGAAGTAACAATTATTCTCGTATAAATTTTGCTAATATTATCGTTTATTCAAGAAATTAACAGTTTACTTAAAGCGATTTTCGAAGTTTTTTTGGTTAAAAGAATGTTTTTTTTCTATATTAAATCAATGATATTTCAAAATTCCGAGGCCGCTATGTACTATACGACTATATAACAAATAAACATTCTATTTTTTTTATTTCATTTGTTTGGAACAGTAGTACAATCCAGGAGTTCAAAATAGTGAAAGCGCGCATTTTATGAAAATCTTTCTCTGCAATTTTGGGTTTATTTAAAAAGTTAAGCAAAATTTACAAAAAGCGAGGCCGCTATGTACTATGCCAATAGCTATTCTGTACTATTCAATAAGTCAACCTTGTCCTTGTTAATGTATTTTTGTTTCCGAGATCGAGAACGCCAAAATTGGCCATTTTACGCAAAAATCGCAGTCAAAATGTAATATGGCTCTTAAAGACACTTGCAATCGAGCATGGTAGAGTCAGCCAAGAGCGTCGCCAAGGGGAAGCAGAGAGGGGCAAACCCCCCCCCCCCCCCCCCCCCCCCCCCCCCCCCCGATTCTATTTACACCCCCCCCCCGGGTCATCGGCTGGCGATGACTTTGGAGTTTGAGGAGAGCCCGGTATCCGAGCAGTGGGATGAATATGAGTTTATGCAGATGAGCAGTGATGCTCGCGCGCCACATGCTTCATCACCATCAGGTCATTTTAATCTCCACTACAGGAGCACGACCCTCTCTCGTCCGTCCCAGACAAGAGGATTTGGCCTACACTCCCCGCGCTGGCCAGACGGGTTGGAGAGGCCTGATCGATGTTTTATAATGTATTCCCCATAGTCGCCTTGTACGACATCCACGGGAAGAAATGGAGTGATTCTATGCTAGTCTGCCGGAAACCACACGGCCACATGCTTGCCTGTGCGATATTGGTTCGTCAGAGTTTGCTCTCCGCGTTGAGTCCACGCTACTCGCGTTCCTGAAATACACGTACGAGTTAGAAAAACGGGCCAAGTGCGAGTCGGACTCGCGCACGAAGGGTTCGAAAAAATCCGATTTTTATAATAATTTGTAAAAAGTCCGATTTTTTTATATATATCGGATATATATCCAGGCTAAGGAAAAAGAGCGAACTTAATTGATAACTTTAACAGTTATCAATATAATAATTTAAAAGTTATCTTGTTGCACAGTACACACAAAGGCTAAGGTAGCCTATGTCCTTCTTCATCTATATTCTATATTTTTCAACTCGCCGACTCTGAGAGCTATGTCGACCACTTTGGTTCTCCGTCGAATTTTTTCGTTATTCGATCCCTAGAGAATCTCCAAGCATTGTTCTCTCCATCGCTCGCGGTGTACCAGCGACTTTTAGTCTGTGTACCCGCCCAATGGTCAGCGTCCAAGTCTCTGCACAGCAGAACATAGCGGGAAGGACCGCACTGATTGAACACTTTGGTCTTCAAGCATCGGGATATATCTGCAAAGAAATACATACATAAAACTCGAAAAACGATATCCTCCTCTTTTCGTCAGTCGGGTAAAAACAACATAAAAAAATACTTAGGTTTTTATACTAGTAAGGTGACAAACAAGCTTACGGTCCGCCTGATGGAAAGCAGTTACCGCAGCCTATGGACGCCTGCAACAACAGAGGCATCACATGCGCGCTGCCGACCCTGTAAAAACCTCTTAACGCCCTTTTTGAAGAACCCCATGCTGTAGTCTCCTGGGAAAACCTCAACGGGCAGTTCATTCTACAGCTTGGTAGTACGTGGAAGAAAACCTCTCTGGAACTGCACAGTACGTGACCACTTCGGTTATAATGTGTGAGGATGAATTGCATGTCGATGGCGAGCGGTGCGACTGTAGAAGGAGGCCGTGGGCATCATGTCAAACAACTCCTCTGAACACACTCCATTGTACAAACGGTAGAACACACAAAGGGACGCAAAATCTCTTCTCAGACGCAAAGGTTCTAAACCGTCCGTCACTTTGGATAAAAGGTTATCTTATTATATAATGTTGCTATATTTTAGATGTTGCTTATTATAGAACGTATAGATCTGGTATAGATACAGAAATATCTTTATGTACCTATTTCTTGGCACAAAATTGAGTATCGATTTACTGTGTATGTGTGTTTGTTTTGTCTGTATGAGTGAAGTCATTCACCTTTAATCAGAGGGCATTGTCTGCTCTGTAGATTTTATACGTTTGTACTACTATATCCCGCGACTTTGTTAGCACAACGTGCATTGCATGGAAATAAAAAAAAAATTGCCGGACAAATTCAAAATATGGCTCTTAAATAAGTCATAATACACTGTAAGGGAATGAATGACAGATTTATCAATTATTAATTTATTATTAAAATCAATATTATTCTGTGTTAAAATATAAGAATGTTTTTTGAATGTTGATATAGATAAAAATGACTAATGAAAAATTTGCACGGCCCTAAGAGGCTAGAATAACTTGGATACCTATGTAACTGTAACATCTTTTGTACCTATATCTTCGCAAATAAATTTATCTTATCTTATCACTTCATGATCATTATCAGGTATCTACCCACTGCTGGATATAGACCTTTCCCAATGCTTTCCGCCATATGCGATTCTCCGCTTTCCGCATCCAACCGCTACCAGTCACTTTATTAACCCATTCATTGCCAGCTTGTATTAAGAACTTTAACCCTAATGCCGCCATGGATACTGTTTAGCCTAGATATTTAATACAAATCCTATACGCAGCTCAAAATTCATTAATCACATGCCAAGAGACGCCGATTGGCGGCTTCGGCAATGAATGGGTTAAGGTTGTCGGTCCATGTAGAGTTCAAACTCTCGTCGCCACATACTCGTAATAGGCTATTTGACAATGTTCAAAAATTGAGTAAATTATTTAACAATATCGTAAAATACACAAAACTATAAACATCTGCAAACTTTTATTCTAATATCTTCCGTCCGACTTATTCTAGGGTCCATCAAAGTTTGGCGGGAAAGTCCATTTTAAAAGTATGAAATTATTAAAAAAAAAAATTCGATTGGAGAAGCAATAAAAAATACTATAACTTTTATTATGATAATAATTACATAAACGTAATATTTAACATAGCTGTCGTACAAATTTATGATTTGATGCATACAAAATACAAACCTGTGACGTCATAACTCAGTGGCCTTTTGTATGGAGCGTTATAGGAAAAGTCCAAAATTGTGTTTTTTAAATTATCATATCTCGAGAAATTTTTGTACTATCGAAGTAATTCTGTCACCTATTATCACCTATATGGTGATACGAGTATTATTGAGACGTCCCTCATTGAGACGTCATATCAAACCGAAAAAAAATATGGACAAATAGCCTATTGGCCTTCAGTCTAGGACATTCCTCCCCATTTGCCATCTTTGATTAGCCAGATGTGACTAGCCCATTCCATTGCACTTGTTTCATGTTTCCCCATGCAAAATTGCATTGAGTTTTCAGTGATTGTCGCGTAAAATATCGCGAGCAATAGCGTGTAATATAAGATAAACATCGAAGTGATTCATGTTCAATACTCGTGCCTTATCACATTACTAAATACGATTCTTAAAGTAATATTTAGAGATAGTATGATAGCTCCATTAAGTGCGATCAGTCAAGAAAATTGCCAAAGACCTTGACCCATTGTTTCATAGTAAAAGTATGAAGTTAGGGTTCAAGGAATGTGGCCATGGTAACCCCCTTAAATAATAAAAAAAAAATATATTTCTGGATCATTTACACAGCACCATCTAGTCTTAAATTAAGCACAAAGCAAAAATAATTTCTCCATTTTTTAAAATATTTATAATATTCTGGCAAGTTGGCCAAGACAACTATTTAAATAATAATAACAAATAAATGTACTTAAATACATTTTTTTTTTTGTAAACTTATAATATAACTTATAGTTATATATAATACATACTCGTATAAACCCCCAGACGAAGACAAACAGACATATTTGTCTTGTGCGGAGATCGGACCCGGGACCTCTGAGTTAAAATAGCCATTGCCAGCCATTCGACCACCGGGCTCGGCAAAGCCCTCTTCCATGACTTAATTTCAGACACAGCGTCACCGCTGTGAACTAAAAACTTGAAAAAAAAATTGCCTGTAAAGTCGATTTTACGTCATAAGAAAACATCGGCCGATTGTCCGTCTGTCTGTCTGTCTGTCTGTCTGTCTGTCCGTCTGTCTGTCTGTCTGTCCGTCTGTCTGTCTGTCTGTCCGTCTGTCTGTCTGTCTGTCTGTCAAGACCCTCTAACTCAAGAATGCGTGGAGGTATCAAGCTGAAATTTGAACTGTATACTCAGGTCTGCGGTCCCATTAAGTTGTAAAAAAATCAAACTGCTAAGTTTACGTAAAAAAAAGATATGGCCGTTTATTTAGCAAAAAATGCATATTTCGACACATTCTCAAGGGAATCAAAACTCATAGGGTACTTCCCGTTGACCTAAAACTATGAAATTTGGCAAGTCACAACGTTATAGACTACAAGTACAGGAATAAATCTCAAAACTATACATTTGTAATTAAATCTTAAAAAATAGGGGGTCTATATTTTTCGAAATTTCAAATTGAAGCTACTAGTTGAAATGGGGTATCATATGAAAGGGCTTGATGTGCACATTGCAAAATATATTTTATTTATTTTTTCCGACGCATTATTTCTTATTTATACGTATTATTCCTACGTACGGAACCCTCGGTGGGGAGAATCCTACTCGCACTTGTCCGGTTTTTTATAACATTGAGCAAACCGCAATTTATTACATTTACAATACTTGGTTTCCTATCTATCCATAATATTTATTTAGTAAGTTACTAAGGTAATAATATTTATAGTGCATGTCGTAAACTCGTGTAAATATATTTTTTTATCAATAAGTGTGCTCCATAGTCTACTACGTTACATATTTGTCACCTGTATCTATCCACTGCTGGGCATAGGCAGTGGCGGACTAAGTCTAAAGCGGGCCCGGCCGGGCAACATTGTATTTCCGGGCCTACTAAAGAAATTTTCACTTCCAAAATAAAAATTAAAAACTTACTCTGGGGTGTAAGTGAATCATCACCATCATTGAACCAAAGCCAACCTCACCTGCACGTGGTGCACCCTGCTGACTGACAAACGAGGCTCTGGCTGAAAGAGAGGTAGAGCATAGCGTATTTTATAAGCTGCCCGACTGAGGAAATACCTCCACCTCACAGAATATCGCAGCCAAATAACAATTCTCTTGAGGGTTGTTGTGTTCCTGCGAGTGAGTGAGGTCACCAGAAAGAAAGGAAGTAGTATAGGCTGGCAACGGATCGGCGACCCTTTAGTGTTGCTGATCTCCATGGGCGGTGGTGATTGCTTTCCATCAGGTGACCCACATGCTCGTTTGCCCCCCTATCACATAAAAAAAAAAACTTTATTTTCGAACCCCAAAAATTACGGGCCCTAGGCACGTGCCTCGGTTGCCTAGACCAGGGCTGTTCAAAGCACGGCCCGCGGGCCGCATGCGGCCCTCGGCTTATATTTGTGCGGCCCGTGACGAGTTTTTCTCCATTTAAGGGGAGACCCATACGGGTCTTAGATAGTTGAGATACCTCAATAGTGGGATGAATAAAGGTTAATGACGTCGATACACTTATGACCCTGACAGTACATCACACAACAATGACATATTTATGTGTTATCTAATTCTAATTATTCCCCAAAGTTACTTTAACCACCTTAGGTGATTAAGCGACCACTTAACACAGTTCATCACTTTGCACAAGTCGCTGTTCAGACAGACGGCCTTATTTATGACGATAATATAATTATGATAACACCAGTCAATACTTGAACAGTCGACCTTATTATAAAATATCTTCTTACATGTTAACACGCACTATCACATAAGCTTATCACATATTATGTAGACGTGCTGTGTGGATTGTTGACGATCCCAAACTGACAGACGGTCTAGAACCTTTAAGTCTGAGAAGAATTTTTTCTAAAGAAGTCCTATATAGAGCGCCTAGATGCCAATTTGCACCTTGTTACTCAATTCAAAGGCGTGCTGTGAGAATTGTTGACGATCCGAAACTGACAGATTTAGAACCTTTGTCTGAGAAGAGATTTTGCGTCCCTTTGTGTGTTCCACCGATTGTACAATGGGGTGTGTTCAGAGGAGTTGTTTGACATGATGCCCACGGGCTCCTTCTACAGTCGCAGCGCTCGCCCAGCTATGCTGGAGGGAGGCGGAAAATCCTCTTCGACACCCCATCAGCCTGGTGGTTACCAGACTGACAATTTCAAGGGCGAATCAGGCTTTAGCTGACTAAAAACCGCTTGCCTAAGTACTTTTAGCCACGATGGCTTTAAAAGCGCAAACGGAACGCTAAACGACGCGACATTTGTATGGAATGGTCGTGGTGTGATACTACTAAGACGTATAGTCCACTACTGACATAGTATATAGCAATATACTATGAGATATACTAGTTATACATAGTGGTAGCGTGTAATAACGTGTTCAACAAATGCAGTAGTTATCTAGGATCAAATGCATCGATCAAAACCGTAACATGAGTGATACGGGTCCTAGTATTAATTAGTAAACATGTATTTGTTAATGATTCATTAAGTGCTTGCATGACATGATAACTGCGATGCATCGTGTACTTGCAAATTACATTACATTGAGCTCGGTGGTCGAATGGCTAGCAATGGGTGTAAGTTTTGGGGTGTAAGTAGTTCATCAACATCTTTGAACCAAAGCCCCTGCAAATGCACCCTGCTGACTGACAAACGAAGCTCTGGCGAAAAGAGAGGTAGGGAGCGTAATTGTAAGCTACCCGACTGGGGAATGTACCTCCACCTCACAGAATACCGCAGCCAAATAACGGTTCCCTTGAGGGCAGTTGTGTTCCTGCGAGTGAGTGAGGTCACCAGAAAGGAAGGAGATGCTGCGATGGCAGCGGGGGTGTCGGCGCGCGAGCGATATTTTATGTTGCGAGCGTTAATATGGCTACGGTAACCGCTTCACATCAGGCGGGCCGTATGCTTGTCTGCCACCCGATGTAGTATAAAAAAAAAATAAAAAAAATGGCCACTTTGACTCCGAGGTCGGGGGTTCGATCCCCGCACAAGACAAATATTTGTGTCAATGTATTTTTGTCTTGGTCTGGGTATTTTCAAACAAACAAAATGGCGATTTATCATTTCAATATTAACTTAGATGAACGATACACAGTAACAATCAAACTGTTTCTTTTTATTACCAACTGATGAAAATTGTTTAAAAAAAATAATATTTTTAACAGGTTTACTACGAGGCCGAAGAGAGAGGGGATTTGAAGAAAACATATCAATCGAGCAAACATAGCCCAAAAACAAGACGCACTGAGTGAGACCTATGTGAGGAGAGTTCGCGGTGGTGATGTAGACACACTGCAATCATGGATCCCCACGAGTTAGTGCCGCTGGAAGGTGAGCTATTTGTAATTTCTTTTATTGACCTGAATACGTGTTTAAAATTGCATCCATAGGGAGGCAATCCAAAAAACGAATGATATCACAATCGGGGGAAGCTAAATCTGTCATCTCCATCCAAAATTCAATCACACCACTGGATGGATGAAGGATCAAAGAATTTATTGCGCTAAGTAAGGACTGTGGAACATCGCGTGCGAGGAAGGGGGAAGCGCTGCCATTTTGAGCCCATTTTTTTTTACTCTCTACGTCGTAGATTCTTCAACTCACTGCTGGAATACAGGTCTTCCTTCAATCAAAGAGATTTAGAGAGTGAGTGGGCAGAGCCATTGTTTTATTACCACATAATAGTAGCTAACAGTCGAAATTAACGCATTAACGTGCCCACCGTAGCGTAGGAGCTCGATACAAATAATTGATAGGCAGCCTACAGTTGACGTTGCTTAGCGTGTTTTATTAAACTGACATTCGTAATAACGTCCACGAGATCATCAATCAATACTTGAGATAAAGTGTTTTAATTAATCATATTCTTTCTCATTGCCTGAAGTCAAATTCCAAAAGCTTCGTTGTGAATTCCAAGGCTGTTGTAGTTTTACCCCCGCTACTGCAGTGGACTTCATAATTCACTGGCTTTTTGATGATCGACAACGACGACGTCAATCCTTATTCATCCCACTGCTGGGATATGGCTCTCTCCTCAATCAAAGAGGTTTAGAGCATACTTCACCACGCTGCTCAACTGCCGGTTGGCGGAGGCCAGTGTTTTCAAGCCATTGACTTGGCTTAACTGTCAGCTATAATGACAACAGCCGGGACCGACGGCTTAACGTGCCCGGATGCAACGAATCTCAGCCGCTTCCAGCCGCTTTCTTAAGGTCATCGGACCATCAAGAAGGAGGGCGTCCACCGCTTCGTCGTCCTACGCGCGGCCTCCACTTTAATACCTTCCTCCCCCATCTGTCATCACTTACTCGGCAAATGTGACCCGCCCATTGCCACTTCAGCTTGCAAACTCGAAAGGCTATGTCGACAACTTTAGTTCTCCGTCGAATTTCTTCGTTCCGGATAGATCCTTCAGAGAAACCCCGAGCATAGCCCTCTCCACCGCTCGCTGCGCGACCTTTAGCCTGTGAACCAGTCCGATGGTCAGTGTCCAAGTCTCTGCACCATAGGTCATTGCAGGGAGGACTGGTTGAAGACTCTATGCTCTAGTCTTATATGTATGCGCCGAAAAGTCACTCTTGGAAATTAATAAGCTCCAAAACCGCTGAAGCGATTTTGATAAAACTTGTCAAAATTAAAGACCTGGACATTCTTGAGGTTTGAGTCGAAAAAATTTGAGGTCGATCATATCCTTGAGGAATGATCATCAAATACATTTTCCATTGAAATCAATAGAAAACATACATTCAGCGAATCGACTCACTCCACTCAATCTCTATTTCGGCCCCGTGGGCTAGACAGTACCCCATAGGAATACCATCAGTGGCAGAGGAATAGATAAGATGGTCGCCGATTGAATCTGAAATAAAACAGAAGATATAAATACAGAGATGTATTCAAATGTTATCATATTAAGACCACCATGTCAACTTCAAAAGGCCAAAGTCAACCAAAGTTACATTTCATATTGATTATGCGTAATTCAAGATTTGCAATCATCATCATCATTATTCAACAGATCTGTGACCTTTATTTTACGGTCCAGCCCCCTTACCACCATCTCTTATTGCGATTCAATAACTGAATAGATTGCTTATTCATACCAATGAATAAACGACTCTATTTTAAATTGTATAGAGTCGCTTATTCATTGGTATGAATAAGCAATCTACTCAATTATTGAATCGCAATAAGAGATGGTGGTAAGGGGGCAGCATGTAGTTCTCGCGGATCACCCGTTGCCAAGCCCATTTCTGAAATAACCATGTTTTTCTACAGCGGCCGAGCCTCGAGTCCCGAGACCTCTGTACAGCCGCCATTGCAGCCGCCTCTCCTCTAACACCTGGCTCCGTGCACCTCTCCGCCTTTGCAGAATGCTAGCACTGCTCATCTTGCTGCCTTGTATATTTTTATTCGTGCCCTTATACTTACGGTAAGTTAACAAAAAAAAAAAAAGAAATTGTGGCACTCCAGGAGTGCCGACCGACGTGAAAACTTGAACAATTATGTTTGAAGTTGATACTGTTGATTGTTGGCACTTGGTGGAACATTATTATCATAATGTTATTATAATAAAGCACTTGTACTGTTCCACGTAATTATTACACTTACATTTATTTTTACCCACCGGTTTCGCCGCTAAGGCGATTATCAAGGTAAGCAATTATGTTTGAATCGTCAGGAAATGTTTTGCACTACTCATAAATTTATATTTCTGGGCAATTTACACAGCGTCATCTTGTCCCAAATTAAGCGCAAAGCTTGTACTATGGGTACTAGACAACTGATAAATGTACTTTTTTTTTTTTTGTAAATACATGCTTATAATACATAGAAAACACCCAGACCAAGACAAACAGACATGTTCATGCACACAAATGTTTGTCATGTGCGGGAATCGAACCCGCGACCTCGGAGTCAAAGTGGCCATTGCTAACCATTCGGCCACCGGGCTCGTCGTCGGGAATGCTTTCAGTAGTGCAAAATACATACTGCTGCGCGGTTGTCCCAAGAGCCGATAAGAGGGAGTGCGTAGGTACACTGCTTTTGCACCCCTAATATCGATCCCCACGAACGTGGTCCCCAACTGTAAATAAAGGGTGATGATGCTGTGTATATATGATATCGCTTCTAATATTATATATCTACTGCGAATGTGAGTTTGTTTGTTACACTTTTATGCCGAAAGTACTCAACCGATCATCATGAAACTTTGTACACATATTCTCAAAGGTATTAGAAAGGACATAGGATATTTTTATTATTAAAAAAAAGTAAACTCAAGTGAAGCCGCGGGTGGAAGCTAGTAAGTACGTATATTATCGACAGTTTTAACTATAAAATGTCTATTACTATTTCCAGATACCGTGTGTTCTCAGGTCAGATGTACCCGATGAGTATGACGGACATGCGCCTGATCGACAGCAAGATATCCACCACTTGGTGCCAGGTACGTCCTTAACCTTGTGGAGTTTTTTTTTATATCACTAAAGTGGCAAACAAGCATACGGCCCGCCTGATGGAAAGCAGTTACCGTATATGCAAATAACAATTCCCTTGAGGTTTGTTGTGTGTGCTGCGTTGGTCGAGGGGGTGGCAGCGCGCAAGCGATATTTCATGTTGCGAGAGTTAATATGACTATGGTAACCGCTTCACATCAGGCGAGCCATATGCTTGTCTGTCACCCGACGTAGTATATAAAAAAAGAAACAAAGAAAGTTTGTTTAAGTCATTTTTTTTTATTCCTGGACAAATTACACACTGCCATCTAGTCCCAAACTAAGTAAAGCTTGTACAATGGGTATAGATACCTAACTGATACTATACTTAAATATATTTCTTTTTATACAGACATACATATAATATAAGTATAGGAAACGAGGATAAACACACATGTTCATGCACACAAATGTTTGTCGAACCCGCGACCTCGGAGTCAAAGCGGCCATTACTAGCCATTCGACCAACGAGCTCGTCTAACATTAAAACAGGCAAACTAAACTAACCCAGTTTATCTTAAGAACTCGTGTAGTTTTCCAATATACTTCAAAAGAAAGGTTGTTTTTGAAGTATCAAATGATAGGAATAAGTATGTACATGTGTCTAATATACATAAAGTTATCATGGAGAATAAATATAGCAGAAATAATGATAATAAAGCGGTTGTTACAGTAAAACGAACTATTCAAGATCATGGACGAATAATATAACAATTAATAAATATTTCTGGACAATTTACACAGCGCCATCTAGTCCCAAATTAAGCGAAAAGCTTCCACTATGGATACTAGACAACTGATAAATGTGCTTAAATACATTTTTTTTTTGTAAATACATATGTACTTAAATACATAGAAACGCCCAGACCAAGACATACAGACATGTTCATGCACACAAATATATGTCTTAAGCAGGGATCAAAATTTGGGGTGTAAGTGGTTCATCAAGATCTTTGAACCAAAGCCAACTTCACCTGCACGTGGTGCACCCTGCTAACTGACAAACGAAGCTCTGGCGAAAAGAGAGGTAGGGAGCGTAATTGTAAGCTACCCGACTGGAGAATGTACCTCCGCCTCACAGAATACCGCAGCCAAATAACAATTCCCTTGAGGGTTGTTGTGTTCCTGCGAGTGAGTGAGGTCACCAGAAAGAAAGGAAGGAGATGCTTCGTTGGCAGCGGGGATGGCGGCGCGCGAGCAATATTTTATGTTGCGAGTGTTAATTTGGCTACGGTAACCGCTTCACATCAGGCGGGCCGTATGCTTGTCTGCCACCCGTCGTAGTATAAAAAAAAAAAAAAAAAAAAAATCAAACCCGCGACATCGAAGTCAAAGTAGCCATTGCTAGTCATTCGACCACCGAGCTCATCAACGACGAATAAGAAATAAATCAAGATAAAACTCAGTGAGGTTACCAGCAGAATAGAGTCGCTTATTCATTGGTTTATATAAGCAATCTACTCAGTTATTGAATCGCAATAAGAGATGGGGGTAAGGGGGCTGGAAGATGATGTGATGTTAGCGACACGTCAGCGCTAATTGAAATTGCATGCGACTATATTATCGCTTCGCATCTGGCGGGCCGTATACTTGTCTGCCACCGCTAGCATAGAAAGTTCAAGAAACATTTAGAATGAGAAAATAGTAAAGCAAACAAGGGAAAGCAGCGGCAGAAAGTAAAAAAGTAAATGGGAGATACAATGGGAGAGGAAAAATACTTGGACCACAATTGTAGTAATGCTTAAGTTTATGTAAATATTTGCATGCTATCAAAGTAGCTAAATAAGAAGGAACTGTAAACATATAACATCTTGTTAATACCTTATTTAATGGCAAATAAACATTCATTCATTCATTCAACACATAATTATTAAGGTAAAATATATCCATCCATTATAAATGTGATAGTGTGTTTGTTTGTTTATCCTTATTTCACGTCGAAAGTAACAAACGGTATGACATGATTTTTTTTTGGAGATAGTTTAAGACCTGGAGAATGACATAGGCTACTCTTCATCCCGGAAAAACATCTTATTCCCACGGAAAAAAATAAAGTTCGGAATCATTTGTCCTTCTTTCACGTCAAAAGAAACCAAAGTACGAACATAACTTTTTTAATGGGGATATTTTTCGGTCTGTAGAGTGACATAGGCTACTTTTTATCCCGGAAAAACATCTTAATCATTGGATTAAGATGTTTTTCCGCGGATTTCCCATTGGGGAAAAAATAAACTTTGTAATCTATTGTCGTCCTTCTTTTATGTCGAAAGGAACCTAAGTACCTACATGATTTTTTTAATGGGGATAGTTTACGGTCTGCAGAGTGACATAGGCTACTTTTTGTCCCGGAAAAAACATCTTAATCCAATGGGAAAAAATAAACTTTGTAATCATTTGTCGTCCTTCTTTTACGTCGAAAGGAACCTAAGTACCGACATGATTTTTTAACGGGTATAGTTTACGGTCTGGAGAGTGAGTGACATAGGCTACTCTTCATCCCGGAAAAACATCTTATTCCCACGGGAAAAAATAAAGTTTTTATCATTTGTCCTTCTTTAATGTCAAAAGAAACCTTCGTACGGACATGACTTTTTTAATGGTGATAGTTTACGGTCTGGAGAGTGAAATAGGCTACTTTTTATCTAGGAAAATCATTTTATTTCCACGGAAAATAAATAATTCGATCCGCGGAGAAGGCAAACATTTATGTGGTAAACATTTTTTTGTCTTGAGTATGGGCGTTCCACCCATTCTAATATTATAACTGTTAAAGTAAGTAAATTCGTTTCATTGTTATTTCGTCACGCCTTAACTATGCAGCCGATCATCATTAAAATTTGTACATATTGGTACTTACTACTTTTTATCCAACGAAGTAAAAAAAATACAACAAAAGAAAAATATACACAAATCAATGGCAGCTCCCCTGGATCACGCGGGCGAAGCCGCCGGTAACAGCTAGTGCATAATATGAAAGACAAAAAGATAGTGCTTTGTCATATCACATTTGATCCCGTCTCAGCATTGTGCTGTAGTCTGAATAAATCACAGTGCTGATGTTTACACATAATCAGGCCATTAAATTGAACTAGAATATATTACTTCTAATATATTCTAGTTCATAACATCTTCATGTTTTATACATCTTCTAATAACTATAAAACATCAATGCCCGATAAGTCGCGGTGTGTACTAGACGCGTTGAACGTAGCACTTTTTTGCTTGTTTACCTCACGTCTGTCTACCTGCGTATTGTTGGCCGACCCAGTGTTTATTAGTGTACGGTTATGAACCTAATTGAGAATGGCTGAAGATCCAAGATCAATTGACGTCATACTTGATTCGTTGACAAATGATCAGACACAAATGGACAAAGAAATAGAGGAATTATTGAATAGGAAACGTGATCGAGAAAATGATATGGAAGAACAGTGGCAACTAGTAGAAAGAAATAAGAAGAAAGTAAAAATACCAGAAAATAATAATAATACCGAAGATACAATCCAAATAAGTGTTTCTTCGATAAATACATTCCCGAAACAGTTCGCCTTAGCTAAATTACTCAAATCGCATTGTATTACTGACATAGTTCGAGTTAAATACGTGAACCCGTATAAGTTACTACTAACATTCAACAAGGATTCAAGTGCCGAAAAATTCTGTAACTGTGACGCATTCACCGAGATAGGATGGAGGCGACAAAAAACGTGGGACGTGGGCTTATCATATGGTGTCATAAAAGACATAGATATAGACCTATCAGAGGAAGACCTATTGAAGCACATATATAGCGATGTTGAAATAATAAATATTAGAAGACTAAATCGCCGAAACCAGGAGGGTTGGACAGCTAGTGAATCCGTTAGAATAGGCTTTAAAGATCAATCACCTCCGGCATATATTAATCTGTTTGACATGCGAATAAAGGTTACACCGTATGTATTCCCCGTAACACAATGTTCACGATGTTGGCGTTATGGTCACGTGGCAAAAATGTGCCCCTCAAGTAAAGCAATATGCCCCAAATGTGGAAATACGCATGCTAACTGCGAAAAGACAGAATACAAATGCGTCAACTGTTCAGGAGGTCACATGGCCTTATCAAAAAGCTGTCCGATATTTCAAAAAGAGAGGCATATCAGAGAACTTATGTCTACGAATAATTGTTCGTATAGAAAAGCCTTGTCACTTCTTGCCCAACCTGCCCCAAAACATAAACGAAATGAAACAGATTTGCAGAAATTCGCTGGTGATTCCTTCTATGATTCCCGACAATCTACAGAACACAATCAAAGCCCCCCTCCTTCACCCGAACCTCTCACATATGCGTCTGTAACAAAAAAACAGCTTTACAATTTACCTCCAACAACAACGAGTTCCCGAAAATTATCAGTTAACAAAAAGAAATTAATATCAGCAAAAACGAAGATTGGATCTATGGATGAAGGATATACTAACACATTACCTGATCTAAACACTAACGGAAACGACCAAAGTGAAGATGATAGCTATAGTGATGGGGATCATAAAGGGAGCAAGAGCAAGAAGTCGTTCTGGGACCTTATACAAAAAATTAAAAACATTATTTTTATTAGTAAGAATAGTATGACCGATAAAATTAAGACGACTATCAAAATAACTGTAGATTGGTTAATATCCTTTGTAGCAACCTCCATGTCTGACTTATCTATTGTCAAAAACTTGTGCTCTTTTATCAATGGATAGCACGAAATCAAGTAAACAGGTAAAACTTAATTTATGTCAATGGAATGCCAGGAGTTTAAAACCTAAATTGAGAGTATTTGAACAATTTTTAATTCAAGAAAAAATCCATATAGCAGCATTATCCGAAACTTGGCTTGAACCAGATACTCAACTTAAGGTAAGCAATTACAACATCTTTCGTCAAGATAGGGATAACTCATACGGGGGTGTGGCAATACTCACACATAGAACTATTCAGTCACAAGTTAGTCAAATTCCATCTTATAATGGGGCGTTGGAAGTAATTCATGTTAAAATTTTTAATTGTGAGGATATTAAAAATGTCATATGTGTTTACTGTCCACCAAATATTAATACCACTCAAGCCGATTGGGACTTTCTCTTCACTTTGGCTAACAGGAACACTATAATCCTAGGAGATTTTAACGGTCACCATACCAATTGGTCGTGTAAAACGGATACAAGAGGCTCACAAATTTTTGATTCTATGCTAGAAAGCAACTACACAACAATAAATGATGGCAGCCCTACACGGATGCAATTAGTTGATGGTAGCCTTAGACAAACTACACCCGATATATCTATAGCTTCGTCTGACTTGTCAATAAAATTAAATTGGGGTGTAACTAACGAGACATTAGGTAGCGATCACTATATAATAAAAATTTCGACTGATTTTATAGCGGATTTTGAGACACAAAAAGTTCGAAATTTTAAACTCGCGGACTGGGTTAGCTATCGAAACTATCTAGAAAGAGCTTTTACTAATTGGACACCACCAACAGATCCTAGCAGGGCATACGATCTTTTTATTGAGGAAATTAATAAAGCGGCTGACCTTTTTATACCTTTTAAAAAAATTTGCTTCAGCCCGTGTAGTAAATTTAAGCCTAAACCCTTTTGGAAGCCAGAACTGTCGAAATCAGTTGCTCTTCGACGATTAGCTCTTAAAAGCTTCCGGCGTAACCCCACACCCCAAAATTACGATGAATTACAAATTAAAATCAAAGACTCCCAAAAACTTATTAAAAAGGCCCAACAAGAGGCGTGGCATAATTTTTGTTCATCAGTAGATGAAAATACGACAGCAAATGACATGTGGCGTAAAATGAAATGGCTCAAAGGATATAAAACACCTAGATTACACACAGATGGCGAAAAAGCTAATATTCTTTTGCATAGTCTATCCCCGGATTTTGTTAATCCAATGAGCCCTGATTTTGGTTCACATAATCCGCAATTAGAGTGCCCATTTTTATTACACGAATTAGACAAATGTATGAAGTCAAAAGATTCAGCACCTGGAAGAGACGGCATATCTTATTCTATGCTTAAAAATCTACCCGAGAATGGCAAACTTATTCTTCTTAATATCTATAATACATGTCTTTTTTCAGGATTCGTACCTAATCAATGGTGCGATATATGTATAATACCTATTCCCAAACCTGGCCGAGATGCAGCTTCGGCCTCACCGTTAAGACCCATTTCGCTCATGTCTTGTTGTTGTAAAATACTCCACTCGATGCTACAAAAAAGGCTGGAATGGTATTTAGAGAAAAATAATATTTTTTGTGATAAAACCATCGGATTTAGAAAGTCACGCTCATGTCTAGACTGTCTAAGTATCTTAGTTACAGATATTCAAATCGCATTTTCAAAGAAATTCACTACCATAGCGTGTTTCATAGACATAGATAATGCCTACAACAATGTTGACATCAACACACTTCTATCAATTTTGAATAAATTAAAAGTTGGTTCAAAATTTTGTAAATACCTTTGGAACTTCCTTTCATCAAGACAGCTTATTATTAAAGTAAATGACCGTTTCTTAACACGGTATTGCAGTCGAGGTTTAGCACAGGGGGATCCTTTGTCTCCAATACTATTTAATTTAGTGACCCATGAGATTTGCGAATTAATTAATAATGTTCACATATTGCAATATGCAGACGATTATGTGTTATATACTTCTTCTAATGATATACCAAATGCTGTTAGTGAATTACAAGTTGCATTAGATCTCTTATGTAAAGCACTCGCTCAAAGGGGACTGGATATATCCCCATTAAAAAGTAAAATATGTGTTTTTAAAAGCAGCCCATTTAAGAATCATATAACAATTAAAATTAATGAAACAGAAATGCAAGTTTATGACCATATTAAATATCTGGGTTTATGGTTGGATCGCGGGCTCAGATGGGGCAAACATATAAATGAAATCAAAGAAAAGGTGCTCAAATATATAAACATAATGAAAGTACTGGCTGGCTCAGGATGGGGCGTACACCCAAAATATTTACGACAACTATATATATCAGTTGTTCGGAGCCGTTTGGATTACGGTAGTTTTTTGTACGATGTCAGTTGCAAATCTCATTTACAAAAACTAGATATTTGTCAAAATCAAGCTATGCGAATCATTGGTGGTTTTATAAAAAGTACTCCTATTCATGCAATGGAAAGTGAATTAAATTTAAATCCTTTACATGTGCGTAGAATGTATCTGGCTGGTAAGTTTTGGCTAAAATGTAAATCATTTAAAAATAACAGTCTGGTATCCGCGTTAATAGAATTATCAGCTCTATGTAGATCTCATAAATGGACTCGTAAAAAAGTGCCTTTATTAGTTACAATCAGCGACGATCTAATAAATGTACATATCCATTCTAGCCCAAAACTGGAGATGTTCACATTCGACACATGGGTCAGTAACTTAGATTTATCTAATGTAATTTACACCGATGTACCCAACATAGATAAAGCAAAAAAATGTTACGAGACTTCTGAAATTTTGTCAGTTTGTAATAGTTTTTTAGATAGAAGATATCAATCGCACTTCAAAATTTTCACTGATGCTTCTAAACGTGGGGAAACTGAAATTGGAGCCGCATTTTTTGACCCTCAGTCTTGTAGCTTTATGAAACTTCAAATTGACTCAAACATTAGTATAATGCACGCTGAACTGTTGGCTATTGCTGAAGCCATATCTTATGTTAAGTCGATTAAAGCAGACAACTTTGTGATATTAACTGACTCAAAGAGCTCGCTCCAACACTTGGCTCGGTGTACCTCGACTTATCGAGGGCTCCCGATAGCCTACTCAGTCATTAAAGATATCATGAAGTTCAAATCTAGCTCAAAGGGCATTGTGCTCCAGTGGATACCTTCTCACGTCAACATCTGTGGCAATGAAGCAGCGGACGACCTAGCTAACAAAGCTATTGATGAAGGTCTACCAATTGGTATATCTCCATTCTATATGGACTGCATCCATTTAATTAAGAAAAAATGTAGGAGTATTTGGAAAGAATATTTTGACGAAAGATGTAAAATAAAAGGGATCTGGTACAAAACTATTCAATCGGAGCCTTTGAACCACACTTGGTTTGATAACTGTGATCTTAACCGGTTTGATACTATAACTGCTATGAGGCTACGATCTGGACACATTCCATTGAACAAATTTGGGTTTATGATGGGTAAGGTACCATCCCCAAATTGCTCTGAATGTGATGTTATCGAAGACGCGTATCACATACTAATGGAGTGTGTGCGAAACGAACCATTCAGAAGACAAGTTTTTGACAATATACTTTTAATCCAGTCAGAAATAGGAGGTTGTAACAGTATTCTGGCGACTCCAATGTCGGAGTCAGCAAGGCTACTATACAAATTGGTTAGGTTAGGCCTCAAACACAGGCAGTAATTAACATTAGGATGCATAACGGAGCGACATAGTCACAAGTGTGACTAAGCTCCTTAAATAAAAGAAAAAAAAAAAAAAAAAAAAAAAACTATAAAACATCGATCAGGCCTCCCCAACCCGTCTGGCCAGCGTGGGAAGTGTAGGTCAAATCCTCCTTCTTCTGAGATGGACGAGAGGGTCGTGCTCCTGTAGTGGAGAATAAAAAAATGGTCAAGTGCGAGTCGGACTCGCGCACGAAGGATTCCGTACCATTATCTATAAAAACGGCAAAAAATCACGTTTGTTGTATGGGAGCGCCCCTTAAATATTTGTTTTATTTTTATTTAATTATTTATTTTTAAAGTGAATATATAACTAAATATTATGTGAGTATTTCAAGCGTCTACTTATTACCGTTATCAATTGCGAGCAAAAACGAGCAAAATAATCACGTTTGTTGAATGGGAGCCCCCTGAAATATTTATTTTATTCTATTTTTTAGTATTTGTTGTTATTAGCGGCAACAGAAATACATCATCTGTGAAAATTTCAACTGTCTAACTATCACGGTTCATAATATACAGCCTGGTGACAGACGGACGTACGGACGGACGGACGGACAGCGGAGCCTTAGTAATAGGGTTCCTTTTTACCCTTTGGGTACGGAACCCTAAAAATGACCTGATAATGATGATATTAGAAGAGATGATGGCAAATAGGAAAGTTCTAGAGTAGAGAACTCGTATGGGGTGACGAAGCGTCCCCCCTCAGAGAGACCGATGACTCAAGGGAACTGCCGTAAGTGACAAGCTTTGGCTTGCAGGTAGAGGCAGAAGAGAAAAATTGAGATAACAATGAAGTTGAGTTGAAATAACTGTATTAAATTATTCACACTACAAACTCCATCATTTCTTCATTTGCATGAAAGAGTGAAAAAAGATTAATGGAAAATGATAGGTATACTAGTGTATACCTATCCTATTATAATTATTATATTGTAGTCAATACATTGATAAAACAGCTGATGACTTGTTATCTTATTTTAAACTTTATTAAAAACACACCCAGTAACCGGATTTATCTAGGCAAAGTCGGGACAGATCTGCTACTATTTTACAAACTAACGACCGATAGCTTATCAAACGGTTGTCAGGTGCTTTAGATAAATATAGAATATAAAGTTTGAAAGCCGATTATATAATGAATGAAATAATTTTAACAAAAAAAAACCGACCCCAAACGTTACTCTACATTTATCGATGTAGATACAGGCTGATGATGATGATGATGATAAAAAAATATGGGACCAATCTGGAAGTATACTCTTTCAAATAAGAATTTTTTTGTTCAAATCGGTTTCGAAATCACGGAGTAATTCAGTAAGAAACATAAAAAAAAAAATAACTACAGCCGAATTGAGAACCACCTCTTTTTTGGAGTCGGTTAAAAAGAGACAAGTTGATGTCTGAGTTTATGTCTCGGATTTTTGACGTGATACCATCTTATCAATACGCCGCCGGCTGCACGCTCGAAGCCACAGAAATAAAAAAACACTCGAAGCGATAGAGAGGCACCTATCTCTCTTCCACTCCATTATCACGCTATCACGTAAAATTATCGTTCATAAACCGACTTTACAGACAACACAAACCAACTTTTTATGTGTTGCACATCGATCTAATGGCGCATCCACACATACCCGGCGGCACGGCCGGCGGCGAAGCCGGCGGCCAAACCGCCGGCACTGCGGCTTTAAGCCGCATTTTCATTAGGGCGACAAATGTCTCGTGCGACTCTGTCGGTCGACACGAAATTGACGTGTCTCGCGCGATGTCGCCCGACGTCACCCGACGTCGCTTGAGACATTACGGGTCGCGCAACTTGTCGCTAGTCGATGCTCTGCGAGCGTCGACTTGCGCGACTTTCGTGTCCCTCGACGTCGACAGTCGCCGGACAGGCTTTGAGTGGTGAAAACGTGTGTCGCTTTGTGTTTTGAAAATGGCAGTAGTGCACTGAACAACATACTTCTTCGGGCGACATACTGATCACGACTGGCCAATGTGAAAGAGTCACATGTCGCGGGACATTGTCCCAGAACTTTTGCAGAGACAACTACGTGAATGTCAAGCGATAAGTATCTGCGACATGTCGCCTAGTGAAAATGCGGCTTTACGCGGCTCGCGCGGTAAGCTAGCGCCAAAGCACAGTATTACTATTTTTCATACAGTAGGGAATCGCCTTTGACGTGGCACGATGCCGCCGCCCGCGTAGGTATCCACGCGGTCGTTCGCCGATATGCAAGGGTTGTCACAAAATTCGAAATCAAATAATCTTTAATATTTTTATAATCATTTATCAACAAGAATATAATATACATATTTACAAATGTTGCACTGCTAAATATTTACGTGAAGGTTTATTTTTAGATTTCAATTTTCTATCATTAAATTTAACAATATAATGAATTCGCATTCGGATAAACAATTTGATTATGAAAATATGGGGGAAACATAAGCATGGCTGTGATATAAACTGTACTTGTTTTAATAATACCTACCTATAATTTATCTAAAAATATTGTTTCCTACAGCACCTGGTTGGTGTTGGTATGTTAACTTATTATGGCGAAGACAAAAGTCCCTATGTTCATTCGTAACTAATAAACGGCTGAACCAATTTTGATTAGTTGTAAAATTTTTCTTTATTGCGCCAGTGTCACGAAGTATATCAAAATTTAAAAAAAAATAGCGGATTTCTGGTGCCAGCCAAGTTGATGTAGGTACCAAACAATTAACGATTTAAATTTGATTACGACTTTACTCACTTCATTTTCGCAAGATACTTAATAATAGAAACTAGGAATATCAATAACCAAAATGCAATGACTGGATAGCAAAATTTACTGTATATATATAACTAAAATGTGTAAAATAAATAAGTAAATAAAAATTATCAAAAAACGTGATTGCTTAAAAAAAATTAAAAAAAGAAACTAGCCCTGAAACAAAGATCTTAACTACTAGGTATGGATAGGCCATTCTAAGGAGATAATTTGTCACGAACCGATGAGTCATTTGGCTTTTCGACAGCGAAAATAATAAATATGAGAGTGTAAGTTAAAAATTGGTGTCCCATTTGTTTATAAAGTTTATAGTGTACATTTACGTAACATAAACATACACATAGGTTCGTCCCACACACAGCACGTGCATATAGTCGCAGAGACAAATTTTATGTTAGAAATGGCACAGCCATACGTAGTAATTAATATCTTTGCCCAGAAATCTTGAATATAGGTGAATATAGAACCTTGTCTTTTTCTGTCGGTTTAAATAAAATCATAACAGTTGGATATTAGACAAATACCTACTCCTTCTGTGTCCGACTTCCCAACTATTAAGAAGGTGTAAACATAATAATTACACTTTGGGCAAGAGCATGCGCCGTAAAGAATATATATACCTACATATTTACACTTGAAAACCCCGCTAGGTTGGAGTTCGAGTTACGAAGTACTTAACTATTTAGTCATCTGTCCTTGGAGCACAAGAATTCGGTTATTTGTTGTATACTTATAGTTGGAGTACCTTGCACTTCACCAACAATATAGCTACATGCATTTCAACCAAGACAAAGTAGGTAGGTTTTTACGAAATTATAGAAAAAACTTACCTTGCGTCACGGGGAAATCTATAAAATTTTAAATTCTTGGTGTGTTCCGACATCGAGTTACAACCGTATACAGAACAATTTGTATTCACCATCATAATAAATAGGAATCACTGAACGTAAATTAAAAAAAACGTTTAAAACACTCAGTACGCGCACGTGACTGCCTTTCACGGTGGCTCCCACAAACTACGCTTGTTTGTGGGACGCTGACCGCACCGCCCGCTTCTCCGCGGGTTCCCCTCCCTTGCTCTGCGCAAGTACCTTCGCTTCCCAACTGTATGCTTTTAAAACTGTGGCCAAAGCAGTCTGCATGTCGGCGACAATGTCGGCGGCAAGGCCGGCGGCATGTGTGGAAGCGCGATTAGGAAACAAATATTGCACGAATTCGAAACGAGCAATTCAAAATGACCCAATCTGACATTATAATTACGCACGTATTTTCAGTTGAAACTTTAAAATTGACAAGCCCGGTGGTCGAATGGCTAGCAATGGTCACTGTGACTCCGAGGAGGTGGATTCAATCCCCGCACAAGACAAATATTTATGTGCATCAACATGTCTGTTTGTCTTGGTCTGGGTGTTTCTATGTATTTTAAGTATGTGTTTACAAAATAATGTATTTAAGTACATTATCAGTTGTCTAGTACCCATTGTACTAGATAGTAGTATTATAGCTTTGTGTTTAATTTGGGACTAGATGGCGCTGTGTAAATTTTCCAAAAATATTTATTTATTATTTATTTTATCGGCCGTGTGGTTTCCGGCAGACTAGAATAGAATCACTCCGTCTCTTCCCGTGGATTTCGTAAAAGGCGACTAAGGGAAATACATGAGCAAACATTGATCAGGCCTCCCCAACCCGTTTGACCAGCGTGGGGAGTGTAGGCCAAATCCTCCTACCGTCTGGGACGGACGAGAGAGGGTCTGCTCCTGTAGTGGAGACTTAAGTGACCTGATGATGATGATTTATTTTATTGGTATGATGAGTAGCTAGCTAGTTCTTGTTGTGGCGATGATAAAGTTACCATAAGTGAGAGTCTACATTAAGGATGCCAAAGGATTCCATGCCAAACCCTGCCAAGTATACATCGGACCTTAGAGTCAGGAATAAGTACGTACATAAAAATCTCGGGTGTAAGTGGTTCATCAACAGTTTTGAACCAAAGCCAACTTCACCTGCACGCGGTGCACCCTACTGAATGACAAACGAAGCTCTGGCGAAAAGAGAGGTAGGGAGCGTAATTATAAGCTACCCGACTGGGGAATGTACCTCAACCTCACAGAATACCGCAGCCAAATAACAATTCCCTTGAGAGTTGTTGTGTTTCTGCGAGTGAGTGAGGTCACTTATAAGGAAGGAGATGCTGCTTTCGCAGGGGGGTGGCGGCGCGGGAGCGATATTTTATGTTCCTAGCGTTAATATGGCTACGGTAACCGCTTAACATCATGCGGGACGTATGCTTGTCTGGGTGGCAGACTGTACTATAAAAAAAAAGCGTACATAGTAGAAAGAAAGTGAATCATCAATAAATGTACCCTTTGTCAGCCGTTGAATAAATAACAAAACAGTGTTACATTACATGTTTTGTTCGCATTTAAATTACCAGCTATATAATATTATATAAATTACTTATCGCTAAGTAAACAACATTCGTCAATGTAGCAGCGCGTAACATCGAGTCGCGGTAAAATTGTGAGTCAAGACAATGTCTAGACTATATAGTCTCATTAATAACAAATCTAATAAATAATAAATATTTCTCGACGACTTACACAGCGCGATCTAGTCCCAAATTAAGCGCAAAGCTTGTGTTATGGGTACTAGACAACTGATAAATGTACTTAAACATTTTTTTTTTTTGTAAATACATACTTAAAATACATAGAATACACCCAGATCCAGACAAACAGACATGTTCATGCAAATGTTTGTCTTGTGCGGGAATCGAACCCGCAACCTCGGAGTCAAAGTGGCCATTGCTAACCATTCGACCACCGAGCTCGGCATTGTTAGCGACTGGCTGGTTGCAATGTATATTTTTCCCTTTCTATATTTTTGTATTTGACGTTCTGTTTTTGATATCCAGTGCTTGTCTTCTCGTTCAACTATAAGTGATCAGTAATTACAATTTCTATTATTTTACTGAGCGTTTTCCTTCATATTCCTTCTATCTATACAGTCCACTAGCATCACTTAATCTCCGGTAGTTATCACTCATACTAAAGCAGAACTGATGTTAGAGCATAAAGAGTCTGCATTAGCAATCATTGGCTCCTAATGATATACCAACGAGATCCCTACGATATATGTAAAGCAAACCGCACGAAATCGATACAATAAACAAACATACGAGTATATGACGTATAAGATACATACACAGAATACCGCACGTATCTATATATATAAAAATCAATGCCAATTTTCGTTGTAATTTTATAACTCAAGATCGGGCTCACCTATCCAAACCAAATGTTTAGGCTTTGTTCGGACTATTAAGTAGATGGTTTATGTGAAGTTTGCACAAAATCGGTAGAGCGGTTCTTCATTTATCACATTTTTTTGTAACAAATCTATCTATCTATCTATATATATAAAAATCAATGCCAATTTTCGTTGTAATTTTATATCTCAAGAACGGGCTCACCTATCCAAATCAAATGTTTAGGCGTTGTTCGGACTATTTAGTAGATGGTGTATGTGAAGTTTGCACAAAATCGGTAGAGCGCCGACTTTATGTTGCCATGCCGTTTGTTTATTCATGCTCAAAATGGAAAAACAAAAAATATTGTTTATCCAAATGTTTTTGATTAAGTTTTAAAATAGCTAGCAATTAATAAAATATTTTTTTGTTTGAATAAATGAATTTGATGTTCCAATTTTTTTTTTTTTAGTATTTCACTTTATACGTAGCGAAGCACGTACCGGGCCGCTAGTACCTACAGTATAAAAGTTAATGAGTATGCCCGTAACGAAGTAAGAAGAGGAGACATAGAAAAACAGGTGCTTAATCTGTAGGATAGAATCGAGCTGTGGAATCGAATTGTGGAAGTCTAAAAGACAAACCTATAAGATGAAATGGTCATGATAAATAATAGATTCATGAAAAAATAAATATAGAGTAGAGTCTTAAAAGATACTGTCAAGTAAGTGTTATGATGATAGTCATAGTACCCCCTCGCCACAAACAGCTTTTACAATCATCATGCTAGCCCGTATTCGTAAACTTCTGAATACTTCTTGAACCTATGAATAAATTGGATATGATATGACCCAAAGCCATTATGAACTACAGTTCATCATCACGTTAAGTCGTAGGTACTTATCGTGCAGGACTTCTCTCTGAACCGTCATCCACAATCATTACCGATATTGCAGCGACGAGCGGTCCGCATAATAGCCATAGTTGCCAATGTTACAAAATTATAAAAACTCTCTATCAGTAACGCAAATTACATAAAACTAGAACGATCTGAGATCTTAAAATTTTAATAACTTATGTCCGACGTGTTTTATGTTCTATCAAAGTTTGGTGGGAAAGTCTATTTTAAAGGTATGAAATTATAAAAAAATAATATTACCATTGTAACAAAAGTTATAGTATTTTTGATTGTTTCAATCAAAAATACTATAACTTTTGTTACGGCACTGGCTACATAAACGCAATATTTAACATAGCTATCGTACAAATTTCTGATTTAATGCATATAAAATAGCAAGGTGCGACGTCATAACGTGGTGGCCTTTTGTATGGAGCGTTTTCGGGATAGTCTAAAATTGTGATCTTCAAGTTATCATATCTCGAGAAGTTTTTATGCAATCGAAGTAATTATTTCACCTATATTTATATTATTGTGACGTCTTTAAATAACAAATCGAAATGTGATACAAGCCTATTGGTGACGAAGAGGTCACCAAGAATATTGAACCTCTTCAACTCCGGAGAGATATTGGCTCACTAAGCGTATTTTACCGCCTATACCACGGAGAGTGCTCTGAAGAACTGTTTTCCCTTATCCCTTCCTCCCCTTTCCGTCACCGAACAACACGTCCGGGCTTGCAGTACCACAAATTCACCGTTGGTATCATTCCGTCGCGTACTAAAAAGTTTGGCAACTCCTATTTATATCGCACTATTAAAAAGTGGAACGCGTTGTCGGCATATGTATTTCCTCAGTCATACAATATGGGATCCTTCAAGCAAAGCGTGAAGAAGCATCTTGTAGGCCCGCATGGCAACGTCAACTGACAAGACATCTAGGTCTCTTGTCCGTTGCCGTTGCGATTGCCGATTGGGGCTCTTCTTTTTGCTTACCATCAGGCGAAGTGGAGCCAATATGCTGAGCTAATATAAAAAAAAAATACCCAGGGATTGTAGGAGACCGATAAAATAATAGTTTTATCATTAGCGTGGATCTACCCACTGCTGGATTGCTCAATGGTTTACACCAAATACGATCCTTCTCCTGCCAAAGGAATAGTTTATTGATTCAGAAAAAGAAGTCGAAGGAAAAGTCTAGATGTCTCCAGATATGCCATGGATTATTAAGCCATTTCCATTTTGTATCTGCCCACTTCCGGATTGCTCAATACTTTCCATAAAAAGCGGTCCTTCGCCTACCAAGGAATAGTTTATTGAATCAGAAAAAGAAGTCAAAAGATAAGTTTAGATTTATCCAGATATGCCACAGATAAATTAGCCATTTCTGAAGGATGCCAACACGCATCAGCTATATATTTGCCAATTGCAATAGGAAAGAAACCTAGTATGCTGTACTTGGAGAAAGAACACAGGTGAGAGGTCAATGGTGATCTCGTTCAAGGATCTTACTCTTTATGCTTACTTATATCAGATAACATTATTTATAGACAGCTTTTATCTTTACAGCAGAATGTAGTGAATGGAAAATTCCTGACAAGCATAAAATATTTGCAAGCGTGACTTGCAAGAATTTTTATTACAAGGCAGGCAAACAGTAAAATGTTACCGTTTATGATCTTAATAAAGAAATTTAGGAGAAGTTATAAACTTAGGTGGTATAAATTCCATGCTAATAAATGGGGATCAAATACTTGGGCATACAATATTCTTCAAGGAAAACGCTAAGAAGTCCCCAAGTACCACTTGTTTTGGTACTACCACTGGGCAAAGACAAATGATGATGAGCGAAGCTGATTTGCTTAAGTTTATTTATTTATTAAGTTTATTTATTAAGCAGCGTATTTGTAAGCTGCTCGACTAGGCAAGAGCTCTCTCAGAATACCGCAGTCAAATAGCAATTTCCATGAGGGTAGTTGAGTTCTTGTGAATGAGGTCAGCAGAAAGGAAGAAGTTTCTACATTGGCAGCGGGCGTAGCGGCGCGTGATCGATATTTCTCATGACGAGCGTTGATATGGCTACGGTACCCGCTACACATCGATCTATCGCAACTCAGCATAATGCCAGAGACGCCTGTTTCAATTAGACCCACAAAAAATAGTCATGAATTAAAAGCACTTGATCAAAGTTTTATCAGTGACGAGCTCGGTGGTCGAATGGTTAGCAATGGCCACTTTGACTCCGAGGTCGCGGGTTCGATTCCCGCACAAGACGAACATTTGTGTGCATGAACTGCATATCTGTTTGTCTTGGTCTGGGTGTTTTCTATGTAATATAAGTATGTCATTACAACAAATCAGTTGCTAGTACCCATAACACAAGCTTTCCGCTTAATTTGGGACTAGATGGCGCTGTGTAAATTGACCAGAAATGTTTATTTATTATTATTATTTATTATCAGTTAATAAATATTTCTGGACCTGGAAATGTACTTAAATACAGTTTTTTTTTTGTAAATACATACTTATAATACATAGAAAACACCCAGACCAAGACAAACAGACACGTTTATGCACACAAATGTTTGTCTGGTGAGGGGAGACCCGTATCCCAGCAGTGGGATGACCAAGGGTTGACGACGACGACATAAGCAACGTTTAAAATGTACCACAGAGATAGTATTTTTGATTATTGCCATAAAAGGCTATTTTTGCTTTTTTTATGTAATTCTTTTAGCTGACCCGACAGATGTCGCCATGTCTTCTAAACTAAGAGCTTGTCCAGAAGGGGCGAATTCGCTGCGAATCAAATAACGCGCGAAATCATTCGCGCGTTAGTGAGATACTAGACACCAATACATCGCGTCCACAAGCATCGCGCGAATTCAAAATACGCTCGTAAATCGCGTGCACTATGCCAGACTCTCGATTCGCGCGTATTGCGCGTGAGTCGAGATACTAGGGACGCCTTGTTGCGTCCAGTTAACGCGGAAACTGTAGAGCGACTTCCTGACTTCCTCCCCAAATGCTCGCGCGTTGGTACGCACCTTGTGGACGCAACGGTCGCGCGTAATACGCACGAGAGAATCGCGGCGAATTCGCCCTTTCTGGACAAGCTCTAAGAATATTGAATTGGTTTCGCTCTATTTGTTAAATGACTGACACTTCTGTCTAACTAGATCTTTATAACCGTTTAAGAACTATGATTTTTTATTCAGTGCCGGCGCTGATTTGCTCCTATAGTCCTCTTAATCTGAAATTTTCTTTTATAGAGACAAGTGGTGAAATCAAATACAACTTTCAACGCCTTCGTAGTGCCAGGACCTCCAGAGTTCAGTCAAGAGCTGGTACCTGTCTCGATGACGAGGCAGTTGGAGCTTGATGATGATATGAAGGAATACTGGGGGTTTTATCTGCTGAAAGGATCTACTGTCACTGTGTCTACTTGTGTCAGGTATGATTTTATATTACTTGGTAGTAAATCAGGAAACAATTGCGCACAATTCCACGACTGCTAGTTTGTTGTTTGTTTGTTTGAAGTGTCTTTATTGTACTTAAAGAATATAATTATTTTATTATTAGTTTAAAGAACATATACAAAGGCGGGCTTATCTCTACCCAACCTTCTAAGCTAGTATTATCGAAAAAAACGTGGTTGTCTGTCCATTTGATCTATTGAACTTGACATAGGCTAACTTGGACTATGGCCTGATGATAATGAGTTGAATTTTTATTTATTTAATTTCCTGAGATTTTTACCCGAGCGTGGCAGTGTGTAGATGGTAGGACAATCTTATTCTTTGAAATGCCACGATGACTTGTTGAATGCAATCAGTGCTTTTGACCTTTTCCTTATCAGTCCTCGAAGGAAATTGAAGTCCTGATTAATTGTAAATATTTTATAATTACGCCCTGAAAGTACTGTCTAATGATTAGCGGTTGTTCTTGACATTATTCTACAAATGCATCCTAGCTTCTGTTTTCAGGGGTCTAAAAGGTAAATATATTTATTATTCAAATTTTGACAAATAAATCGATTTGCTACAAGTAATTTTATTGGCCGTGTGGTTTCCGGGAGACTAGAATAGAATCACTCCGTTTCTTCCCGTGGAAGTCGTACAAGGCAACTATGGGAAATACATTATCAAATATCGATCAGGCCTCCCCAACCCGTTTGGCCAGCGTGGGGAGTGTAGGCTAAATCCTTCTTCCGTCTAGGACGGACGAGAGAGGGTCGTGCTCCTGTAGTGGAGACTAAAATGGACCTGATGATGATTCACCTACACTATTCACGAATTTTACTCGCTCGTATTTACTAGCGTTGCGGCTAATCATTGGCTGTAGCAGAATTATCAGCGTTTTATTCGT
Organism: Hypsopygia costalis; assembly: GCA_937001555.2. Taxonomy (NCBI): domain Eukaryota; kingdom Metazoa; phylum Arthropoda; class Insecta; order Lepidoptera; family Pyralidae; genus Hypsopygia; species Hypsopygia costalis. Next base: position 16,525,815 of record OW443349.2, on the reverse strand, counting down.
TAGAACAAAACATGTAGCTGAGTTATAGCCATTTTGTGTTATGTGAAATGTAGTGTTAAAAAAATACACAAAAAGAATCATATGTGTGCCGCAATTATTAGAAGACTGGAAAGAACTAATTAAATGTGTGCTGGAGATACAAATAAATGTTTCATTCATTCATTTGTTACTGTCACGTAGTTCGCATACCTGATGTTGCAAGAAGAGTGGACGCTAACCCGCTCGTCTCTACCACTCACTATGTCTACGCAAGGTTAATTTTTACATAATCAAATTTCCATACATACTCAATGATTGGTCACCCATCCAAGCCCTCAAGAACTTGACTTTATAATATTGTACGCGCTAGTGTATAGTACTCATAAACTGTATTCTAAAAGATCAAAAATGACTTATATCATAAGAGTCATCAATCGAAGAGGTACTAGATAGATAGATAACATTTTTATTTGCACACTGAGACACACAAAATACAGAAACTTAAAATACTTCTAATAATAAAACAGAACTTATATATATATAACACACGCCGAACAACGGAGCGGGGGATGGGGCTTCGGTTAATTTGTGAGCTCTAAGCTCACAAATTAACCGAAGCCCCATCCCCCGCTCCGTTGTTCGGCGTGTGTTGCAGTGATACAAACGGGCAACAACTCAGTGTTGGACTTGCTCAGAGAGCAAAACACTGATTTTTAGTTCAAAGGCAATCCTTTGAGTAGGTGCTGGGCGCATCCAAACGCCACAGACGTGTCAGCCAAGATACCACATATTTGAAAGACATTATACTTAATAGGAATTACAGTAAAATTCAGCTACAAAATCAACCCTTATATTATTACTACCAAATACAAATAATATATATAAAAAATAAATTCCGAATACATACTCACCATTACCTAAGCGATTACACCGAACCGTTTTTTTGATAATCTAACAAAAACAGCTTTAATTGTTTCTTAAAATTTGGTCTTGATGTTGGAAATCTTATTGGAGGTGGAATGTTATTCCAACATTTGGTCGCTTGGTAACGGAAGCTACCCGTAAAAGTGACAGTTTTGTGCTTGTATACCGCCAGTGGAGGACGTGTCGATCGAAGAACACCAGCCCCATACTTTGTAGTACAGAACTTTAACTTTTTGTATAAATATTCTGGATTTTTAAATTTGACGAGATCAAACATGAGAGTTAGTATTATTGACTTGAGCCTTTTAGACTTTGCCATTTTTTGTGCGTTCCACTGATAAAACAATGGATTGTGTTCTAAGGACCTGTTCGATGTGATGCACAAAGCCCCTTTCAATAATCACACCACTAACCATCTATGGTACATCGCGTCTCGGTTCCAAAAGGATATTTCGGTTCAATACGTTAAGTTAACTTTATTAACGGGAATATTAAAGCGTTCAGAAACTAAGCATATAAATCAGCAAAATATCAACCTTATGATGTTGCTATTTTATAAAGGCGGTAGTTTGAACCCGCCTCCTTCCCGCCCCGCGTCTTCCTCTGCGTCCTAAGTGGCCAACTCTATTGAATACTTATCAATTGCTCTTTGTAGTCCTTTCATAATTCTTGCCTGCATGCCTGCATTTACTAAAACGTATTGTAGAAAGATTAAATAGTGAGGGCCCGTGGTCTCCCCTATATCACGAATTTAAAGCAAATAGGCGGATTGATCAGGCATACGTATCCAATATAAAATTTAATAATTCACATACCCTTAGTGTAGAAGAGACTGCTGAGACAATTCTGCATGCGTTAATTCCTGATGATTGCGCCGATAGTGACAGTGACTACCATCGTGAGGTTAGGAGCGCGGCGGATTTATGCCCTTTCACTCCAATATCAAATGTACCGTCGATGGATGAATTTATGTCTATCGTTAAAGCTTTGCCTACAAATAAAGCCTCCGGTGATGATAAGATTTCAAATAGAATGATTAAAGAAGCTTGTAAAGTAGCCGCTGAACCTATCTTAACAATACTTACTCGGTGTATTGTAGAAGGTAATTTCCCTGGTATTTTGCGAAGTGGTGTTATAAAAATAATACCAAAAGGCGGTGATAAACCACCGGACGATCCGAAGTCCTACCGCCCTATTACTCTGCTACCGTCGTTGGGTAAGCTGCTTGAGCGCTTGGTTGTGCCACGGTTGCTGCCCGGTGGCCCGCAATTTCATAAAAATCAGTACGGCTTCACCATTGGTAAATCTACTGTTGATGCTGCGCTCGCAGTGCGCAAAGTTGTTGAACTCTCGGAAAGCAAGTATGTTGTAGCTATTTTCTTAGATATCTCAGATGCCTTTGATAATGCTTGGTGGCCAATGTTGTTGCTGAAACTTAAGTTGAGAGGTTGCCCTAGCAATATCTACTCTCTCATTCGATCGTACTTTTTGAATGGTACAACTAAATTAAAACTTGGCCATTATGTTGCTTCAAAGGTGCTCACGCAGGGCTGCCCTCAGGGTTCAGTGTTGGGACCGTATCTCTGGAATATCGGTTTTGATGATTTTTTTAGCCTACCCTTACCGGAAGGGTGCCCGTTAACTGGTCACGCTGACGATGGTCTCTTATTAATCAATGCTAATTCAAGATCTAGCATAGAGAAACTAGCCAACACTAGCCTAGGCTTAATTTCAGATTGGGGTTATCGTAATCGTCTCGATTTTGCGCCACATAAAACATATCAACTCTTGCTTAAGGGAAATTTACAGGTTTCACCGCGATTTCATTTTAATGGAGTATCAGTTGCTAATAAAAGTTCGGTTTGTTACTTAGGCTTGCTTTTGGATAGAAATTTTAATTATATCGAACACATGAAACAAGTAGGTGAAAAAGCAAAAAAGAATTTCTATGCCTAAACACGAATTTCTACCTCTACGTGGGGATTAACTTTCAAAACGTTAAAAACTATTTATACCGCCACATACTTATGTTGTGTTACGTACGGTTCACCTGCGTGGGCAGATAGGGCTACTATAGGTGCAGCACGTCGTAAATTGCTTCAAAGCCAGCGCCTTGCTCTGATGCTTGACTATGATTTTTATGTAAGTCGTATAGAACTGTAAGCACCGAGGCACTACCCGTGCTAGCAGGTGTGTTACCAGTAGACTTAGAAGTACAAGCCGCGCTTCAATGTACTATACATCTAAAAATATGGTGAAAAAATAGTTAGACTGTTCAAACCTATTAATGAAGTATTTGAAACATTACTGTCTGAATGGCAGGAAAGGTGGGAAACTTCTACCAAAGGACGCCACTTGTATCTGTTCTTTCAAACGGTAAGAGATAGATTAAAGAAAAAGTGGTTAGAAGTCGACCACCCCGTTGCGCAATTTTTAACTGGACATGGCAATTTTAAGGCTAAACTATTTTCGTTTAAATTAGTGCCGTCGCCCTTATGCGAATGTTCTACTGCTAATTCTGAATTCGATCAAACAGCACACCATGTTCTCTGGGAGTGTGATCTTTGGCGGCGGGAGCGTGATGACATGTTGAATTCATTGCAAGTTGCGTCAGGGGTAGTATACTATTCAGATTTGGTAGCAACAAGGGAGAATTACCAAGCGTTCAGACGATTTTGCAATTCATATTATTGGAATCGATGTGTTAGGTAACAACTCAATGTTTTAGGTCCCCAATAGTGTTAGAAACTATTAAATTAAAATCCGTGGTGCACGGCAGTTGAGCTTCACTTGACTAGCCATCTCTTTAGGCTTTTAATGCCTTATTTGCCATATTGCTGTCTCTCACATTGCCAAGAGGGGAAGTCAAATTCCAAAAGCTTCCTACTCCTACTAATTTCTTCTGATTAAATTCGTTGTGAGTTCCAAGGCAGCCGTAGTTTTTACCCCTGGGACTGCAATGGACTTCATTGTTCATTGCCTTTTTGGCGGTCGCCGCTGTTAATCCTGGCTACACAGGAGATACAGTGGTAGGAATGTGTGGTGGGCCCCCGTCCCAAAAAATTCTTGCCTGCATATCTTTAATTTTATGTAATATATTATTTTAGATGGCCTGGTGCATCGCTCATTATGATCAAAGGCTACAAACATCTTAAAGAGTGTGCATACATTGGAGACAATTCTTCTGAAGAGTTAGATGAACTGTTAGAAGCTAACAAACTAGGTCTGCTATCTAACACGACACTCATGGAGAAAATACAGCAATTGAACAAGTTGGATGGAAAAGCCAATCGTCCAGGTCAGCATAATTAATTTTAAGTTATTTATAAATTTTGCGTATAAACTATGAATGGTAAGCCCAAAAGGTATGTTATCAAATTTACATTTTTGTAATTTAACGCATGATTTCATTTTAAACGCTCTTTTTACTAATTAAAACTACTGCTAATAACCCTGATCTACGTCTACTACTGATTTCTTATTAAAAATTTATCGAGTCACTCCTCTATTACTTATCAAACTGCTTTAATCATATTATCTTCATCATGTACAATAAATTCTTAATGATTAATAGTACAATATAGTAATCGCGCTTTTAGTATTTTGCATTTGCCGCCTTCGGAAAAAGATGTGCATTGTTTTCTGAACTATGCATTCGATTACATCAAGTAGCTACCTCTCTTTATCACATCTAACCGTTGTTACAAGGTAAACAGTTGTTATCAATGGGTCGCTTCTGGCGGCTGATTGTGAACTTCGTGACCACTGACTTATTTATGTTTGGTATCAAGTTGAATTTTGAAATATTATTTTTTCATAACCAAAGCCAGTTATTTACTAAAATAAATAAATTTGTTGAATAAATATTAACTTTTGCACAAATTCATATTTCAAACAATAGTTTGAAATTCATATTTCAAACAATAGTTTGAAATATGAATTTGTGAAAAACAACCTTTCTAAACAGTTTATAAAACATAATTGTACAAAAAAATTTGCGCTTTAAAGCGGCGGCAAAATGCTTCGTACTTACTCGGTTTTCACTGAAGGTCACTGCTATCATAAGGTCAATATTTACAAATGTTAGAACTTCTTCTCGATGGTCCAATGACCTTAAGAAAGCGGCTGGATGCTGAAGGCAGAGGATCGTATTTGGTGGAAAGCATTGGGGAAGGTTTATATCCAGCAGTGAGTAAGATAAAAGCTGATGATGATAATGATGATTTACAAATGTGAATTTGAGTCATGCACAATGAGTGTTTCTGATATATTTCTGATAAACATATTTACACAGAGCCGGATAAATACAGTAAGCCATTCAAGTAGGCAAATCTGCAAAAGCGCCAGTGGTCATTCTTGTCGTTTTAAAAAACTAACTGACGCAATCCATGAAATTTAATGAATTTTATCTAAATCTACAAGGTGTAAACTTAAACCACCTATGTAAGCATCACCATCATCATTATTGGCGTGTATCTACCAACTACGGGTTAAAGGCCATCTCCAATGCTTTCCACTATATGTGATTCTTCGCTTTCCGCATCCACCCGCTTAAAGCCAGTTTTTTGAGGTAACATCCATTTAGAGAACTTATTTAAGGTACGACCTAAATCAAGAAAAAAACCATATTCGGTTTTCATACGTTTAATAGAGGCACTACAGTACATGAGGCATCATTATAAAATAAATAAATAAATATTGTCAGACAAATTACACAGCGCCATCTAGCTCCAAAGTAAGCAAAGCTTGTGTTATGGGTACTACACAACTGACAAACATACGTAAATACATTTTTTTTTGTAAATACATACTTATGATACATAAAAAACACCCAGACTAAGACAAACAGACATGCACACAAAATGTTTGTCCTATGTGCGAATCGAACCCACGAGCGTTGGTGTCGAAGCCGCGTCATTGACCGCTACGCCACCGAGCTCGTCGATTGATCATTGATAATTGGCTACCGTGGATAAAATTCCTATACATCTTTCTTGAAGAATCCTGTGTGGTTTCATTTGCGGTCTTTCAGGGTGTGCGATTAACGCTCTGCCATCGTTTTTTCTGGAAACTACAATATCTCTATGGTGCATCGCGCATAGTAGTTCTAAATCAGGGAGCCTACTCCGAATCGGAAATTCGAAGTTTCGGGCGTAAAAATTTTTCAGTCACAAATTTCCTTCGATTGGGCTACTGACCTAATTTATTCTCTTAATAGCACAATAGAATAGGCATTTGTTTTCTTGAAGACACCACAATTTGTATTTTAAAAAGTTGGAACTTCCGGCATTTACACAATTTAGGAAGGAATGTAGGTTACCAGACAACAGAAATCATCATGATATGTCCGAAATTTTGGCTCTGTCTCTCTCTCAGGAAATTAAGGAAAATGTTAAATTGTCAGGAATTTTTAACTTTGACAAAATAAACAAAAAATATTCAATATAGTAGGATAACAAGTCGGCTTTCTTTTGAAGATTGCACTATCTCCACATGTAATAACGATGAGTGAGACAAGTTTACATAACGACGACGCCGCCGATTGATAATTTTGACAATTTTAAATTCAGACATAAGGGTTTTTCCTCAGCAATTACATGAGTGTAATTTTTACTTTTACCAGACTACCAGATACTTCTTGATGAGCTTAATTTTGACAGTCACCGTTACACAAATTATAAAAACAGAAAGAAATCACAAATTAACCGCATCTTTCACGAACTGCCTACATAGATATTTTTAGTTGAACATGATAAGTGGTCAGCCAACAGGGTTCTTACAGGTCTACTTTATTGTATCTTAACACTTTATATGCTTTTGTTTTGTTATTAAGCCAGTATCTAATCTGTATCTAGTAATAGTACCAGTAGTAGATTATCCTTAGAAATTAAATTAATAATCAAAAGTGGTATAGAGATAGCGTACTACTTAATTATAATACTTAAATCATTAGAAAGTTTCAAATACCTAATTCATGTCTTGAATATTTTATGTTTCACCTTTCAAGTTGCAACATTTCTCCTTTTTTTTATTTTGTTCATAATAATTTATTAATATCTATCTATATATATAAAAGAAAGTCGTGTTTGTTACAACACTTATAACTCGAGAACGGCTGGACCGATTGCCATGGTTTTTGATTTGTTGGATTTGTTTCCGTCCCGAATAGCAGAATAACTCTTAAAAACATTGGAAAATTCTCGAAAAAATAAAATAAAAGAAAAAACATTTTCCCATACAAATGAAAGTGTCAATTGAAAAAGGGATTACGATATTTATTGGTTGTCAAATATCAAAACGTCAAATCGATTGGTGTCACTTTTATGTCGCGAAAGTTGTCTGTGATTTGTTATGAAAATTTAAAAATGTCAAATCGATAGGGGTGAAAACGCTTTTCCCATGGGGTTCGAGCGCGAAGAAGTTCGTTTCGAAGAATCAAATCAGAGTAAACATCAAAAGAAATGACAATTACAAATCACCAAAATGATAAAACCTATTTCAAAACTAAAAAAATAAAACAAAACGTTTTTTAAGGGGTTTAGAGCGTACTCCAACACGCTGCTCAACTGCGGGTTGGCGGAGGCCAGTGTTTTCGAACCGCCTAAAGGCCACTGACTTAACTTAACGACTGTCATTAAATGATAACAACCGGGACCGACAGCTTAACGTGCCTTCCAAAGCACGGAGGAGCTTAAGATGAGCTAATGATAACAACCGGGACCGACGGCTTAACGTGCCTTCCGAAGCACGGAGGAGCTCAAGATGAGCTAATGATAACAACCGGGACCGACGGCTTAACGTGCCTTCCGAAGCACGGAGGAGCTCAAGATGAGCTAATGATAACAACCGGGACCGACGGCTTAACGTGCCTTCCGAAGCACGGAGGAGCTCAAGATGAGCTAATGATAACAACCGGGACCGATGGCTTAACGTGCCTTCCGAAGCACGGAGGAGCTCAAGATGAGCTAATGATAACAACCGGGACCGACGGCTTAACGTGCCTTCCGAAGCACGGAGGAGCTCAAGATGAGCTAATGATAACAACCGGGACCGACGGCTTAACGTGTCTTTCGAATCACGGAGGAGCTCGAGGTAATATAAACCCATCCGTGTACAGGCTACGGTCGACGTTGCTTAACTTGCGTGTTCAATTAGACTGACACGCGCAATGATGCCATCGAGCTTCTCTATTATTTTCTTCTATTCATTGTTTTAATTCCATAAAATCATAAATTTAGTTCAGCTAATATGTACCACGACATTCATTGATTGTTAGGCGGTACGAAGTTCGCCGGGACAGCTAGTTATTAATATAAGGAGGAAAAGTAACATTTTACAGAATTTATCGCAACTTTGAAATCAGAAACAAACGACTTTCTATCTAACATAATCAAAAGTTTATTTAGAAAGACTCAGGACCAGACACAGTCACCTATAAACTAAAAAGCCAGTGTTCATTACATCCTAAGAATGCTACGTGTGTAAAAAAATGTAGGTACATCCAGAATTCGTTTTCATTCATCTATTCAAAAACACAGCAGATGATGTAGACAACACCGCAGACAAAAAAGAAAAGATTAAGTATAAGAACTTCCAGGTATTATCATACTGATGAATAATGCAATCTAAAACTGGCTTATCAGACTCATCGACACGTGTAGCCAAAGATTAACTATCTACAAGCACCTTATCATTTGGCCCCGGAAATTCCTAGACAAGCTGAAACCTAAGTGGTTATTCTGACTGAACGGTATAAACTCTTCGATTCCAGCTTAGAGATTACGTATACATTGAATATAACTACTAGTTAAACAGTGTTGGATAAGGATAAATTTAACTTGATTCAAATAAAGATTCTGCACTCAGTTTTATTAAATCAAAATAAAATAACTAAGTGTAGTCTAAAAAAGTTGGAGGAAGGAATGTTATTTGACTATTTCTTCAAAGTGAGAATACTTTTTCTTTATATTTAATTGTCGGAATAGTTTACAATATTAACCTACCTTGACGATGACGATATGTCAAGTATTAATCATTTTGTTACCGTCTAGTAATACTTATAATATTATAGTACTATACAAATGCATTAGAAAAAAACTACAAACTACCAAAAATTTATTACTCTGGTCCTAAGAGTTTGAATAAATCTCGTAAATAATTAATGAACTAACTTAAAACGGCGAATATAAAATATACTATAAGATTTGTAATACGTGTTATAGAATATACAACTTAAAATTGTCAAAGGTCGTAATATGCATTACTTTTTCAGATGCCATGAAACGACATAAAGCTGGTGTAAGCTTCCATGACCCGACCCACTCAGCTAATAGCACATCTCCAGACACAGTCCCAAATATGGACGTTACTGATCATGACCCTAAGGTAGATATTAAAAATATTTACTAGTATGTAATAGATAAGTGACGGAAAATATAATAATTAGATACAACCACCATAGACCTAGGGTCGCTGGTAGTCCGCATAGATTTGTCAATAAAAGCATAGCAAGTAACTTAGTCATCATAAACTAGGCGCTCAAAAAAGAGGCTGATAGCGGTTGTATGTGGAAAGCGGAGGATCATTGTATCAAAGGTAATCAAGGTAATCATTGGGAAAGGTCTATATCCAGCAGTGGGTAGAAACAGGCTGATAATGATGATGATGAGGATGAAACTAGACGCTTGACATTTAGAAAACCAGTGGTCAGTGCATGTTGTTATAAATTGCAAAATCCATATAATGGTCTTGTTATTGTCCCCTTATTTCTTCGTATGAATTTGGATTATAAATATTATAACCCTCATTCTTTCTAATGATAATACGAGTAGATTAGCAATGTTCTCTATTTCAGTGTGGATTTCGCAGAAAATCTAATTAATATTGTTACAGTTTTATGTTTGGGACCTTTCCAATAACAAAAATGCAACCACATCGATTTTTTTACTATTACATTACTGTACTGTATGTAGTCAGGAAATAAAATGTCTAGAAAGCAAATAAATATTTTTGATTTTTGGTCAATTTCGTTATGAGTTCCAATGCAATTTTGACTTTATACCTGAAATTTAAATAAACTATACCGAACTCTTGATATGGTTGCCAATATTCATATTCATATTTATTTATTCACTTGATTTGCAAAAAACACATGACATACAGGTCAGGTTAGGTGGTAAATAGATTTTTACAAATCACCTATTCAAGGCATTCGTGAAATATGTAGGTACCATTATCAACAAAAAATAACAATAATATTTCTATCTACATGTAATTTTATAAAATAACTAGCTGACCCGTGTCTACTTCGCTGGGCGGTAAAAAAATAGTTATGATGAAGGTTAATATATAGCCTGTGACATTCATAAATAACGTAGCTTTGTATTGGTAACAGAATTTTCGAACTCAGTTCAGTAGATCCAAAGATTATCCTCTACATCCTCACAAATAAACTAATAAATTTTATCTCTTTATTTATAGATATATAATATCACAACTTTTTGTGGTTTCATTATCTTTAATTGATGATGTTGCAGGAGCTCCGTGAAATCCTGGAACGTCTCCATGCTCTACGTAACGCAGCGAAGGTTGAATCACAGAAGTATTATAAACCACCTCCTCATCTGATGTCATTGCCTGCTCTCCACAGGCACAGAGACACCAATGTTGATAGAGATGAAAGGAAATGGATCAGCTTCAAAGGTAAAGAAATCTTGTATAATATTAAATAAGGCAGTTTGTTTATATCAGAGGGGGGCAAGTTAGCATGAAAAACAACTGATGGAAAGTAGAAATCAGCAATATCATGGGATCGCTGATCCACTGCCAGCCTTTTAAGGGAAACATTTACTCTGTTCTTGAACGCTCCCATATCGTATTTATTTGGGAATACTACTGCGGGAAGTTGATTCCATAATAATTTACCTAGAAATGGAAGAATCAGTGCCATTTTCAAATGCGCTTCATCAAATTATTCAAATGTTATCGTTGGATAAAATACTTCATTTAATTAATCAAAGTCTTTAACATATTCTTCAGACATCGACGGCAACAGCAGTGACAGTGCAAGAAACTTCACAAATCCTACACGTACCACTGAGTCTCCTTCAACTATTAAAATAGATATTAAGAATAATACTATAAATAATAACACTGAAAAATACGTAGAAAGTCATGAACATTATATCAGAAATAATACTAATGACGTGAAGGACGAAGTTACTAGGAAAACAATTAAAGAAAGGACAGACAAGAAGATTGTCAAAGAATCTGAAGATCCTGAAATGAAAGACATTACGGTTGGATTTAATGTTGTAGAGTCTGAATATAAAGCTCAGGTAAGATATGTCAATAGTATACCATCCTACGATACCTTTCAGACATAAGGAATACCTGGCCGTACTTCTGGTGGTACGGTGGTTCTTTTAATATTTAACCATACCAATGATTAAAATGACCGTACTGCTGTGCTGACGTACTAGGCAGACAGACTGAAAAAGGTGTTATACATACTGCATACATTAGTCACTTTATTTTCATATATGTATTTAATCATAGATTAACAATTGGTCGCCGCTCCGCTTCGACTAGATGCCGCACTATCTAAAAACAACAGCTCCGTGAATGCGGCAACTCAATATTGTAGTGTGCGTAAAACGATGCCAGTGTGCGTGAAGAATTGTATTGAAACTGATGTGCAGAGCTGCTAGTGTGCGTGAAGAATTGTATTGCAACAGGGTCGGGTACGCCGAGTTCGGCGTAGTATTTGTGGCCGCATTTTACAAGTGCGCCGCGGCATCTAGTCGAAGCGGAGCAGAGACCAATTGATAATCTAAGTATTTAATATTATAAATGGAAAAATGTGTTTGTTGGTTTGTCCTTCTGGCACGTCACGTCGAAAGGAAACATTGGATAGACATATTTTTTAGGGGGTATTTTAAGGTCTGAAGAGAGACTTATGCTGCTTTTTATCCCGGAAAAAGATTTTATATCCGCGAGAAAATATATCTTTCTTTATTTATCATATACGTACGTACACGTATATTATATAAGTATATGTGGATTACAATATAATATGAGGTGGTATTATCAAGCAAATCTAATTAGCTTCGTCATCAACCCTATTCATCCCGCTGCTGGGGCACGGGGCTTCCTTCAAGCCAAGGGGTATAGAGCATACTCCACTATCAATGCCACTGACTTGGCTTAACGACTGTCATCTAATAAGAACAGCCGGGATCGACGGTTTAACGTGCCTTCCGAAGCACGGACGAGCTCGAGATGAATAAACCCATCCATGGGCAGGCTACGGTCCACGTTGCTTAACTTACATTTTCGATTAGTCATTCTTGACACGCGCAACAACGTCATCCAGCTCATCTATCAGTGATAAAAAAGTTAGTAATAACTACATGTAGATATATCTTCAGAGTAATTTATATGTAAGATGTTTGACTAGATAGCTCAAATATAATAATTTTCCGTTATCTTTGATAAGATAACAAACAATGCCGTAATTTGCACAACTTTATGTAGATTATTCTAATACTTATCTCTTGACTTATCTTGGGATAAGAAATTGGCATTTATTGTTATAATGTTAGTAACATCAGAGTAGTTCTATATTCTGAGTTCTTTTTATATATGAGAGGGTGGCAAGCGAGCATGTCGACCGCCTGATGGAAAGTAATCATCACCGCCTATGGAAATCAGCAACACCAAGGGGTCGCCGATCCGTGCCAGCCTTTTAAGGAGAAACTTCGTTCTTGAAGGTTCCCATGTCGTATTTATTCGGGAATACTGCTGAAGGAGTAATTACTGTGGTAAATCTCCAATTATCAAGATTATAGGAATTATAATTTATGGCGAGTTGTGCGATAATAGATCTCTATGGTGGTATCAAATCGAACAACTCATCCGAGCGCTTCCGGGGTTTAATTTATATTGACAACATAGTAGGCAAGGTTCCCCTTAAGTAAGAGCATTAGCTCAGGAGAGGAGACAACCACGAATATATGGATATGGGTTTCTCCAGAGCGAAATCGTCCCGCTGCCCGCTGCCATTACAATTCGCTCCAAGATGACAGTGAGCTACTTTCACCCCAATTTGTCCGCGACAACGACAAATGGAGTGTGGCCGTGTGTTGTACGTTATATGGCAGCGCTTCCCCCTCCCCCGCACGCGATTTTCCATAGTCCTTACTTAGTGTAATAAATTCTTTGATCCTTCTTCTATTCAGTCGTGTGATTGAATTTTGGATGGAGATGATTTATTTGTAGCTGCAACATCAAACAGTATCCCCCGATTTTGTTATCATTCGTTTTTTTCCCTCCCTATGGAAGCAATTTTCACGTCAAAATATCAGTTGTAAAACAAGTTATCTCCTCATTACTATTTGTCTTTAACTGTTTAATGAGGCCTCGTGTTATTTGTATTAGTTATCAGTGTATGCTTTCTAAGGCTTTGCATTTCCTTTCTTGTTTTAATATTTACATTTTTTATGTAATAACTTTTGATGAGCTCGATGACATCGTTACGAGTGTCTAATCGAACACGCAAGTTAAGCAACGTCGACCGTAGCCTGACCATGGATGGGTTTATTTATCTCGAACTCCTCCGGAATAATATGAACAATATGGAATAGATGGCGCCACACTGCGACTTCACAGCAGTAAAATATAAAATGCAAAAGTTCGTCACCATCACAAAACTTCCTGGTATAGTAGCTCAGTTGGAAGAGCACTCGACCGGTCATCCATAGGTCGTGGGTTCAAATTCCACATAGGCGGGGAGGTGAATTTTTCAATTTATTAAATATTTATAATATAAAATAAAAGCATTATGTTCATGAACTATATAATATCTAGTAATCAGATTATATTATATTTCTTTTATAGAAATCTAAAATGGATGAGCAAAACTCTAAAGAAGTATTCGAAGATGTCCTGAAGAGACTACAGGCGTTAGGCGATAGAGGGAAAAGAGTGTTAACCAAGCTACAAGACACCATGGGAGTAGAACACAATGAGGTACAATTCTATAGATAACCCTACACGTACCCTATACTTAGGTATAAGCACAGGTTGGTACACAAGGACGCACTAGCAGTTAGCTGATAGTGCGCAGAATAACAAGATGCATGTGTGTGCTGCAGCAATATAGTCGTAGGTAGTAGTAGCAATAGAGATAAGTCGGTCTGTTGACAATTATCGTGAAGTGAGTCAATCTCGCGGGCTACTCATGACGTAGGATAGAAAAAAATCGTAACTAGTCTACCCATTACACTGTTACTATGTTTAAACCTAGATGGGGCTGACAAACTGCTTTATAAAGTCCAAGGAATAAAGAAAAAAAAAAAAAAAAAAAACTTGTCCAGAAATATTCATTCACCATTCAAATGTTTTCAGTCCTCAGCTGAAGACGTAAGTGCCCAAATTCAACATTCTAAGATTATGTCCGCCATAACCGGAAGTAGCGAGGAACTGGATCACTTACGACAGGTCCTTGTCGAAGCCATAGACGAGGAGAAGACCAAATCACAGAGACAACGTATGTACCGACTGTTTTTATTGTTAATTAATACTTGAAAGACCATGCTTCGGCACATTCTCACTGCAGATGTGCTTGAAGAACAAAGTCTTCAATCAGTGTGTCCTCACCGCTATGACTTACAATGCAGAGACTTGGACGCTAACCGTTGGGCTGGTTCGTAGACTAAAAGTTGCACAGCGAGCGATGAAGAGAGCAGTTCTTGGAGTTTCTTTAAGGGTTCGAATGCGGAACGAAGAAATTCGACTGAGAACCAAAGTGGTAGACATAACTCAGAGAGTCAGCAAGTTGAAGTGGCAGTGGGCTGGCCACATCTGTCAGCGATGGCAGATAGGGGAGGAAAGTCCTAGACTGGCCACGTATGGGGCGACGAAGCGTAAGAAGGCGCCGCCTTTTTAGATGGTCCGACGACCTCAAAAAAGTGACTGGTAGCGATTAGATGCGAAAAGCAGAGGATCGCATATGGTGGCATTGGGAAGACTTCATCAAGCAGTGGATAAATACATGGTTAATGATGATCATGATAGATTCACACGTGAACTCCTTTTGTGCAATAACCATTTCTGCATTTGTTACGCCAGGTGGTATAAAAAATATTGTTTATCTTCAGAAAAACGTAGAGATGCTCGTGAAGCTGCTCGCGCGAAACGAGAACTGATGTTAGGACAAATAGAGCTCACCAAACAGCTGAATGAAGATGATGAAGCCAGGGACTACGCTGCTGAAGAGGTAAATCAAATATATATACGCACAGACAATATAATAAAATATTGGTTCAGTAGTGTTTGCACGAATGTCAATAGTGTAATCATACAAGTAGCATGAGGTGTAAGTGGTTCATTAACATCTTTGAACCAAAGTCAACCTCATCTACTCATGGTACACCATGCTAACTGACAAACGAGGCTCTGGCGAAAAGATAAGTAGGGCATAGCGTATTTTTTAAGCTGCCCGACTGGGGAAGTACCTTCATCTCACAGAATACCTCAGCCAAATAACAATTCCCTTGAGAGTGAGGTCACTAGAAAGAAAGGCTGGCAACGGTTCGGCAACCCCTTGGTGTTGCTAACCTACATGAGCGGTGGTGATTGGTTTCTATCAGGTGACCCACATGTTTGTATACCCCCCTGTCATAGAAAAAAAAACAATTTTCCGACGCTACTCGCTTTGTAGACCTCGGTCACGTCCTTGCTCAACCATGACCATCGAATTCACTCATAGATGCTCAATCAGCTTTTTAATCAGTGGAAGAACGATTAAATTCAACCGTGATTCGCCTTACGCTTCCGCATATCCGTTCTTGTTAATTTAAATATTGACAGAACAACAAAATGATAAGATAATCTGCATGGCCTTTCTCAGGGTCTAGGTTTTGATAAGGTTTATTTTTAAGTCCTAGGTTATAATTATAACTAGTATAGCTAGTAATTAGCAAAGGCGTTCGATCAGGGGTCCTACTGCCGAAACTGAAGCCAATTGTCACCGGATTTTTTGATTCCATAAATTATAATAACTTTTGAACTTTCGCGTTGCATGATTTATGAAATATTAGAACGGGAATTAACGCGATCATGCACAAGGGTATTTACATACCTTTATTATTGCCTGACGTTTCGACCAGGTCGCACCGGCCGTGGTCACAGGCTGACTGTGTCAGCGGTGTTACTCTGTCTCCGTTGTCGAGGTTGATGAATCTTCATCTACCCCCGTGTTGTTCGATATCCATGTACCGCGACATACTACACTACAGTCAGCCTGTGACCACGGCCGGTGCAACCTGGTCGAAACGTCAGGCAATAATAAAGGTATGTAAATACCCTTGTGCATGATCGCGTTAATTCCCGTTCTTATATTTCATAAGATTCCATAAATTGGTCTTAGCTTACAGTTACTTATTGACAAATATCTTCAGCTTGTTAAATAGAGCTGTGGGGTTTATACCATCTGAGCTAAACACAATTACCAACAATCTAAGCATTAGTTTCAATTTTGCATTAAAACCATCCATGGTAAACGGCTTAAGAGCCATATTACATTTTGACTGTGATTTTTGCTTAAAATGGCCAATTTTGGCGTTCTTGATCTCGGAAACAAAAATACATTAACAATGTTGACTTATTGAATAGTACAGAATAGCTATTCGCATAGTACATAGCGGCCTCGCTTTTTCTAAATTTTGCTTAACTTTTTAAATAAACCCAAAATTGCAGAGAAAGGTTTTCATAAAATGCGCGCATTCACTATTTTGAGCTCCTGGATTGTGCTACTGTTCCAAACAAATGAAATAAAAAAAATAGAATGTTATTAGTTATATAGTCGTCTAGTACATAGCGGCCTCGGAATTTTGAAATATCATTGATTTAATATAGAAAAAAACATTCTTTTAAACAAAAAAACTTTTAATTAAACTGTTAATTTCTCGAATAAACGATAATATTATTGAGCAAAATATATACGAGAATAATTGTTACTTCATGATGAATAAACTTTGTAGCATGAATTTATTATCTTATTTCAATAAAAACGATAAATATAACTTCAAAATTACTACAAAAAACGATGCACCGGCGGCCTTCGCGGGTTTAGTACTGCGCCAGAGCTCGTCAGCGGGCAAATGTAATAGGGCTCTTAATCTATGGTTAACGGTTAAGGCCCCTAGTCTCACATTGCTATCATCGATGTTTTCTGTGGAAGATGTAATTTTGCGGACTTCACGTGAGTTTATGCAAATTTCTAAATGAAGGTTTTCATCCAACAGATGACCAAAGTTATTGTAAATTTCTCACCGAAGTCAATATTTGGTGTTTGCCACCGTTATCATGACTACACCGTGGACACAACCACAGTGATGTATGTTTTTTTTTATATATAGAAGAGGGGGGCAAACATATGAGTCATTTAGCGTAAAGTAATCACCACCGCCCATGGAGATCAGCAACATCAAGGGGTCGCCGATCCGTTGCCAGCCTTTTAAGGGAAATAAAGACTCTGTTCTTAAAGGCTCCCATGTCGTAGTTGTTCGGAAAACCGCTGAGGGAAGTTGATTCTACAGTTTCAGCGTTCGTGGTATAGAATGTCTTAGGAAACGTACTGTAGTAGATCGCCAATTATCAAGATGATATGGATGGAATTTTAATTTATGGCGAGTTGTGCGATAATGAAGGGCAGTTTCTTAAAATTAAATCTATAAATAAAAACTCCAATTCACTATCTCCAGGGTCTCAATCCAGACGCATATGCAGAGCATCATGAACAAGTAAACGAGACCACAGCATTTGACATGAGTAACTCAGAATTCTGGTCCTCATTCTCGAGCAGCGAGGAGGCCCTGCTGGAGTGCGATGGCCTGATCCTCAACTTACCCTTGACTCCTTCTGCTGGCTGTAGCAAAGAGGCCAGCGATGGTGACACCATGTCAGCTGCTAGATCTAATGCATTGACGTACAGGTAAATATAAAAGGAAAATAATAATCTGAGCGACTAAAACTACTATTTTTAGTAGTCGCTTAGATTACTATGTATTATTATCTAATTTTAGAGTTTTCGATAAGGTTAGTCGAAATACCGCACCGAAATAAAAATTAAATAATGAGACAATATTTTACTTCCAACCAACGCTCGTTTTTAGGGTTCCATACCCAAAGGGTAAAAAGGAACCCTATTAAAAAGGAACCCTATCCGTCCGTCCGTCCGTCCGTCTGTCACCAGGCTGTATCTCATGAACCGTGATAGCTAGACAGTTGAAATTTTCACAGATAATGTATTTCTGTTGCCGCTATAACAACTAATACTAAAAAACAGAATAAAATAAATATTTAAGGGGGCTCCCATACAACAAACGTGATATTTTTGCTCGTTTTTGCTCGCAATTGATAACGGCAATAGGTAGACGCTTGAAATACTCACATAATATTTAGTTTTATATTCACTTTAAAAATAAATAATTAAATAAAAATAAAACAAATATTTAAAGTGGGCTCCCATACAACAAACGTGATTTTTTTTGCCGTTTTTATAGATAATGGTACGGAACCCTTCATGCGCGAGTCCGACTCGCACTTGGCCGGTTTTTTTTGCTCGTTTTTGCTCGCAATTAATAACGGCAACAGATAGACGCTTGAAATACTGTGAGTATTCCAAGCGTCTATCTGTTGTTAATATTTAGTTATATATTCATTTTAAAAATAAATAATTACATATTGTGACTAGTAAACGAGGATCTGGTGAAAGAGGGCAAGGCTTGGGGATAATTGAGGAAGTGCCTCCACCTTACAGCAGCACCCAAATAACAACATCCTTAAGGACTTAAGGTTTCGGCGTGTAACTTAGGTTTTCAAACGTGACGAGACGCTGCATTATCTACCGAGTTGCCAAAGCGCGAGTGATACTTCGTGTATCGCAAGAGTCTGTAGGTTATGGCGACTACATTACATCAGGCGGGCCGTATGCTTCTTGATGTCCATCCGGCGTGTTTTAAAACTTAAGCCGTGGCGGGACGCCTGGCAGATGTGGAACATCGAAAATATTTTAAATAGATAATTTGCCTAAGTGCAAAAAGAGATCGCTGAGCGTGTAAAATTATGTCATTCAGTGGGCGAACAAAGTGGGAAAGATGCGAAAAGTTACAAGTGTGGCGACGCGTCGCCACGGTAATAACTGACGTGACACGCCACATTACATGTTTTGTATGACATAAAAAGAAAAAAGTGGTTTCTTGAAACTCCACTAATTGAAAGCGTTCAGACGTTACTTTGCAGAAATCATATTCACAGGCAATTTATTTTAAGTCAAACAAGCATACGACCTGATGGTTTGCAGTCATCAGAGCCTATGGACGGTTGTGACATCAGAGGTATCACGCATTACCCACCCTGTTAGAACCTCTTTGCGATTTGAGTGATTGATTTTTGGATAAATACGATAGATATGTAGCTGCCACACCAATCTGTATCCCCCGATTTTGTTATCATTCGTTTTTAGGGTTCCGTACATCAAAAGGAAAAACGGAACCCTTATAAGATCACTTTGTTGCCCGTCTGTCTGTCTGTATGTCTTTTTTTTTATACCACCAGAGTGGCAAACAAGCACACGGCCCGCCTGATAGAAAGCAGTTACCGTAGCCTATGAACGCCTGTAACACCAGGGGCATCACACGCGCGTTGCCGACCCTGTAAAAACCTCTTCACATCCTTTTCTATTATTTTTTTTTTCCGACGCTTTATTTCTTATTTATAAAAATATCAAATTTATAACGATCCTACGTACAGAACCCTCGGTGGGCGTGTCGGACTCGCACTTGGCCGGTTTTTTTTTTAATTGCCTCCTTATGGAAGCATTTTTAAAGACGTATTCACGTTAATTTCAGAGTACCAGCGAACGGGTACTACTTCTTCGTGTTCAACTCCGAGAACGAAGTCCAGACCAACTTCATTAAAGCCAAGTTCGACCTGCAGAAGACGAGGTACGACGTCGCTCGGACTGCCCTCAGGGAGTGCAAGAACACCACGGACAGATGTGACCTGGCTTTGGACTTATTCTCAAGTCAAAAGGTAGGTGTACCAGCAAACTGAAACGTTACTTCAATCAGAAAAAAACTGCATTGGTCTTTAATGAATTTTTGTACACGCTCATAACAAAATTATTATATTGCAATTTTAACAAAAATCTGACATTAATAGAATCTGGTATAATTATAAGAATCTGGCATTATTAGAATCTGGCATTATTAGAATCTGGCATTATTAGAATCTGGCATTATTAGAATCTGGCATTTATGGAATCTGTCATTTGTGGGGTGTAAGTGGTTCATCAACACCTTTGAACTAAAGCCAACTTCACCTGCACGCGGTGCACCCTGCTGACTGACAAACGAAGCTCTGGCGAAAAGAGAGGTAGGGAGCGTAATTGTAAGCTACCCGACTGGGGAATGTACCTCCACCTTACAGAATACCGCAGCCAAATAACAATTCCCTTGAGGGTTGTTGTGTTCCTGCGAGTGAGTGAGGTCACCAGAAAGGAAGGAGATGCTGCGTTGGCAGCGGGGGTGGTGGCGCGCGAGCGATATTTTATGTTGCGAGCGTTAATATGGCTACGGCAACCGCTTCACATCAGGCGGGCCGTATGCTTGTCTGCCACCCGACGTAGTATAAAAAAAAAAAAAAAAAAGATTTACGATACGAATGGGATTCTGGCACTTGTAGAATTGGCATTTATAGAATCTGTTGTTTTAAACTCGTCTGACGTTTTCATAATCTGTCATTTGTCGAATAAACCAAAGATTAGGTTCCATGTAAAATAAGTCGCCAAGACCAAAGATATTTATTGCCTATAGATGCGTTGTACCAGCTTTTATTGTGGCGAAAAAGAAAGCAAAGTAATTGTTCAGCAATCACTCAGTCCTGCGCCATTTATTAATTCTTTATTGCATATACCATGGTTACATAAAATAGTAATCATGTTAAGCAGTTGAGCAGCGTGGTGGAGTATGCTCTAAACCCCTTCGATTGAGAGGAGGTCCGAATCCCCCAGCAGTGGGATGAATAAGGGTTGACGACGTCATAAAATAGTATAAACATTATGTAATGATTTAAAAAAAAAATTGAAACCGACTTCAGTTGGCGAGCGCAGCGTATTGGTGGTATACCCCGGCAGACGCTGCTGCCCGTCTTCCGGGAGACAAGTTATCGCGTGACACAAGATTCCTTAGTCGCCTTGTACGACATCCAGCGCAGAGCAATGGAGTGGCGCAATTTTATTCTGCCGGCTACCATAGGGCAAATTTAAGGGTTTCCCTCGATTTTTCTGGGATCCTATCATCAGTCCCTGACTTGGTGAATATGGAACCACCTCGCAATTACCCTTTCAAATAAAAAAAATGAATTTGACCATACGTGCTCATAAAATTTAAGGGTTTCCCTTGATTTCCCTGGCATCCCATCATCAGATCCTGACTTGGTGAATATGGAACCACCTTGCAATCATACCCTTTCAAATAAAATAAGAATTATGAAAATCGGTTCACAATTCGCAAAGATATCGAATAACATACATACAAAAAAAATATTCAGTCGAATTGAGAACCCCTCCTTTTTTGAAGTCGGTTAAAAAGGTGTACAAGTGCGTGCCTTTAAGAGATTTCTACCAGCCAACCTTAACAATCATGCATGACGAAATATTATTTGGCAGGTGAAATATGCAAACATATATACAGTTTATTTATCGTCGTGGCAAGACGTAAGCAATAGTATACATCAAAAACAAACAAATAACTCGTATTTAAAAAATGTAGATAAATTGCCTCTCTGTATTTTCACGTTCTTTATATAATGTAGTAAATACGGCCGTAATTGGCTACAAAGTGCTTACTACGGGTAGTAAGCACTTACTTCCATTGTGCCAATTACTGCCATTGTGTTTGCCCATGACCCGTCTATGGCCTATCTATATAATAGGTAGGGGAAAAAGTCTTTTCGCATTATAGTATGTATGAACTTGTAATAAAATATCTTTGGTTATACCATTTGTATGTAGCAGGTTTTGATATCTTTAAAAAGTTTAAATTTTAAAAAAGATAATTCCAAATTCAAATTAGGTAAATGTGTGATTTTCATTTGTTTTTTTACTGTCAAGATGAGTGAATCTAATGAAGAAATTCGATACATTTTAAAATTTTACTACAAAAAAGGTAAAAATTCAACGCAAGCTGCGAAAAAAATTTGTGACGTTTATGGACCTAGTGCAGTGTCTGTGAGAGTAGCACAAATTTGATTTAAGCGTTTTCAATCCGGAAATTTTGATGTCAAAGATGCACGTCGCTCTGGTCGCCCTGTTACGGATAAAATGGATGCCATTTCTGAAAAAGTGGAGCAAGATCGGCATTTCAGTAGTTACGACGTAGCTGAAGAACTAGGAATTGACCACAAAACAGTTTTGGCGCATAAAAAGGTCGTGGTCAAAGGCCGGCCAGGCTTCACAGACTCTGGCGAAACCCGGGTTAACCCGCAACAAGGTGATGCTGTGTGTATGGTGGGATTGGAAGGGAAGATATTCATTATGAGCTGTTACCGCCAGGCAGGACTATCGATTCTGAACTCTACTGTGAACAACTGATGAGATTAAAGCAAAAAGTTGAGAGAAAGCGGCCGGAATTAATTAATAGAAGGGGTGTGATTTTTCATCATGATAACGCTAGACCTCACACATCTTTAGCCACTCAGCAAAAATTAAGAGAGTTTGACTGGGAGGTGTTAATGCATCCGCCGTATAGTCCTGACCTTGCACCTTCTGATTTCCACCTGTTTCGGTCTCTTAAGAATTCTTTAGGCAATGTCAGGTTAACATCACGAGAAGACTGCCAAAACCACTTGTCGCGGTTTTTTGAACAGAAGTCCCAAAATTTCTATAGTAATGGGATCATGTCTCTACCTACAAGATGGCAAAAAGTTATCGAACATAATGGCACCTACATACGTTAGTTAAATGTAAATAAACTTTATTAAAAAATGTTTTGAATTTTCATATAAAATACGAAAAGACTTTTTCCCCAACCTAATATAAAAAAAAAAGTCAAGTCAAAAAGTCAAAATATCTTTATTCCTTGGACTTTATAAAGCACTTAGAAACGTCATACAAACTAAATATAAGAAACATGTGTAAATCATTACTACTCTAAATCCGCAGAGCTTAGATTCACTTTCATCACACTATCTTGAATGTGAAAGTGAATTTAAGTGCCAGTTCCGGCGACGGGGCTTCTTGAGAAGAACTGGCAAGAAACTCAAGGCCGACTCTTTTAATTGCCAATATCGTTACATTAAATACAAATACAATCATTAATATAACATAACAAGAGCAATTCATTTCCAAATACTTTTATCATTTATGTAATCTGAGATACAATAGTAAGCCTTTTGACATAGTCTAGTTTTGATAAATCTTTTAAATTTACCCATGGATAATTTAAACGCGTCATTTGGAAGTTTATTGTAGAAGCGTATACATTGACCTGGGAACGAGTTAGAGATTTTATGGAGCCTAGTAATATGCATAGCGAGTTTGTTTTTATTTCTTAAATTTAATTGATGGAGATCACTGTTTTTCCTAAATTTAGTTTGATTTTTGTGAACGTAAATAAGATTTTCATAAATATATTGAGAATGTAGTGTCATAATATTTATCTCTTTAAATTTATTTCTCAGTGTCTCCCTGGGACTCATCATATAAATAGCACGGATAGCTCGCTTCTGGAGCACAAAAATTGAGTCTACATCCGCAGCACTACCCCAAAGCAATAAACCATATGACATACGAGGGGAGGTCAATAAGTTCGCGGAATGGAGGGGTTGATGGGGATAAATTTACCCGTCCAGGTAGGCACTAGTTAAGCACCTCATTAAGAGTATATATACCAAGTTTGAACCTAATCGTGTCATTAACTTTTGAGTTATCGACCTGCAAACAACTAAATCGGGAAGAAGTCAGCCAGTATGGAGAAAATTGAACACCGTGCCGTTATTAAGTTTCTTACCAAGCAAGGAAAATCCGCTCAGACGATTTTTCAAGAGCTGTTAGCGGTTTACGCGGACTCTGCCCCTGGTAAAACCATGGTTTACAAGTGGCATGGTCTTTTAAACAAGGAAGGGAGTCCATTGAAGACGACCCCCGCTCCGGACGGCCAATTGATGCCACCACACCGGAAATCGTCGAAAAAGTAGAAAAACTTGTATTGGAAGATGCCCGACTGAAGAAGAAGCAACTTGCAGCAATGGTTGGAGTATCCGAATCAAGTATTTTAAATATCCTACATCATCATCTTGGGATGACTAAAGTCAGTGCAAGATGGGTTCCGAGAATGCTCACGCCACTTCAAAAACGCGAGCGTGTCGAGTGCTCTCACCAGTTTCTGGAGCTCTGTGGAGAGAGAAAGGAAGAAGTTATGGCCCGGATTGTTACTGGAGATGAAACCTGGGTTCACCACTATGAACCTGAGTCGAAGCAAGAGTCGATGCAGTGGCATAAAAAAGGCACACCTCCTCCAAAGAAGTTCAAAGTGTCACAATCGGCCGGAAAGATCATGGCGACTATCTTTTGGGATACAGAAGGTATTTTACTGATCGATTATAAAGAACGTGGTGCGACTATAACGGGACAGTACTACGCTTCTTTACTGGAAAGATTGAAAGAAGCCATTAAGAAAAAAAGAAGAGGAAAACTGTCAAAAGGTGTGCTCCTTTTGCACGACAATGCACCCGTCCACACGTGCCATGTTGCGACGGCTGCCATTCACCGATGCGGCTTTGAACAATTAAACCACCCACCATACAGTCCAGACTTGGCCCCCAGTGACTATTATTTATTTCCAAAAATGAAGAAAGAGCTGCGTGGAAAGAAATTTGACGACGATGATGAAGTCAAGTCGGCAATTTCGGCCTATTTTGACACCAAAGACAAATCATTTTTTTTCGATGGTATAAACAAGCTATTTGAGAGATCCGAAAAATGTATTAGGGTTAAAGGAGAATATATTGAAAAGGAAAAATAATTTGGTGTTTAATTTCAACCTCCTTCTCTCTCATTCCGCGAACTTATTGACCTCCCCTCGTAATGCTGTGAAAATAGCTAAAATAAACTAAACGCGCAGTGTCAACATCAGTCAGTTGACGTATTTTCCTTACGGCGTAAGCTGCTGAGCTGAGTCTACCTGATAACGTTTCTATATGTGTGCCCCATTGTAATTTAGAGTCTAATGTTATCCCAAGGAAGACAACCTTATTGACCAATTCCAATCTCTCATTGTCCATCACCACACTGGTTTTTACTTGTTTCACATTTTTTGTAAAAAATCTAACATATTTGGTTTTACTACCATTTAAAAGTAGGTTATTAGCACTAAACCAGTTTACTATTTTTGAAAGAGCATTGTTTACATCGTCAATTTCTGATTGTTGTCTATTTACCTTAAAAATTAAAGAAGTGTCATCTGCAAACAATACTATTTCGTGATTATTCTTTACAAGATGAGATAGATCATTAATGTACACGAGAAACAGGAAAGGGCCCAAAATAGAGCCTTGTGGCACCCCCATCGCTACAGTTGATCCATGTGATCGCTTTCCATTAACATCTACTTTCTGAACCCTATCACTCAGATAAGAAGTAAGAAGATCAAGAGCGATGCCTCTTATACCATAGTGGTGTAGTTTTCTGACTAGAGTTTCATGCTGCACACAATCAAAAGCCTTAGATAAGTCACAAAACACCCCATAGGCGTCCCGTGACTCCTCCCAAGCCTCATATATACATTCTAGTAATTTTACCCCAGCATCACATGTTGACCGTCCATGAGTGAAACCGAATTGTTTAGTGTGCAGCAGATTATTTTCATTAAAGTAATTAAGTAACTGAGCGAGAATTAGTTTTTCAAAAATCTTACTAAATGTAGGTAGTATTGATATTGGTCTGAAGTTTGTGGGGTCTAATGTACTACCTGATTTAAACAAAGGAATAATTTTGCTTAATTTCATCAAGTCAGGAAACACACCACAATCAATACATTTATTAAATATCACAATTAAGGCGGGAGCAACAATGTCAAATAAAGATTTTATAATATGTACGGAAATGCCCCATAGATCAGCCGTTTTCTTAATATTAAGTGATTTAAATGCAACTTTTAAATCAGACCCATTAACATGACGGAAATGAAAATCGTTATAAAATTCAGGCACATTATCTTTAATTAATGACTCTGCAACGGAGGTGGAAGAGCCCAAGGCACTAGTTAAAGTGACAGGGAAAGCAGAAAAAAATCTTTCAAAAGCATTGGCAACTTCTAAATCTGACTTGGTAACATGACCATCGATACTTAATTTAAACTCTGAATCCTTTGTCCTACCCTTCCCAGTCTCTTCATTGATAACCGTCCAAGTGGCTTTAATTTTATTACTACTATGTCTAATTTTTGATTTAATAAATATAGATTTTGCTACTTGACAAACGCGTTTGAAAATTTTCGAATATGATTTTACATGTTCTTTAAATTCTTCACTATTATTGAATTGTCTTTCATAGTATAACATGTACAAAGTTTGCCTACTCTTATAAATACCTACGGTTGCCCAGTCACCAAAGACAAGGCTATTGGTAAAAGTAATTTCCTTGGAAGTAAATATTGATTTAAATTCGTGAAGAAATGCATTAAAAAATGAATTATACATCAAGTTAGGTTCCAAGTCATTATCTAAAAACGGTAAGTTACTAGTTAGGTTTACTCTCATACGTTCTAAGCGACTCACTGTTACTGGCACAAAAGTAATTTTTGTCTTGACAACATTTTTATTATTTATTTTAATACTTATCATTTGCCCAGAATGATCAGAATCCAATTTATTAATAATACTTTTTTGGGTTGGACTAATATCTGTATATATATTATCTAAGCAGGTAGCCGTGGTGGCACTTATTCTAGTAGGCTCCATAAATAAGTTAACTAAATTATGGGATTTAAAAAGACTTAAAATTTTACTTGATGCAGATGTATTAGTAAGTATATTAATATTAAAATCTCCACAGACCAAAATAGTTTTACCTGAGTTACTAACTTTGCATAGGGCTTCATCCATGATTTCTAAAAATAAATTAAGATCCGCGGAAGGAGGTTTATATACACATATAACAATGAACTGCTCTAATTGTACACAGGATAGTTCTATGGAACATTCTACAGAGAGAGACACAATATCTTTCCGTTCTTTAAATTTAAGTTTTTTATTTAGCAAAATTAGCGACCCGCCATGTATTGACCCTGCAGAATGAACTACCGACCTGGTGGTTGCTGAAATTGAACATGAGCTGATGCCCCTTTAACCAATGCTCTGTAATACACATAATACTAATATTATCAGAGTTCATGAATAATTCCAGTTCTAGTTGCTTGCCCTCAGTCATACAATATATATTTTGATGTACCAGGTTAATATTATTATTTGTGTTGTAATTATTACATTTTTGTGGGCATAGTGACATGTTATAGTTACTGTTTGATTGTATTGCTAAATCAATTAATTGTGAATTTAATAAATTAGTGCTAGAGGTTGTTACCTCTGTTGTCTTATGAGTTAATTTAAATAATAAAATGTCATAACCACATACGAGTTAGTGACGTCACCAGACGCGAGGAGAGTAAAAAAGTAAGCTCGCTCTCTCACCCCGCTTGTTTTTTTTATATGAGAGGGGGCAAACGAGCATGTGGATCACCTGATGGAAAGCTATTACCACCGCCCATGGAGATCAGCAACACCAAAGTCAAAGTCAAAGTCAAAGTCAAAATTCTTTATTCTGTGGCCTCGCGGGTTTTTTATCTACCAACATTTCGGAATGACCATTGACGAGAAGAAATGCCGAAAGAAACTCTGTCAATATAGGCCTTTTCTTAAATCGCCATACAATTAAAAACCAAGGGGTCGCTGATCCGTTACCAACCTATACTCCTTCCTTTCTTTCTGGTGACCTCACTCACTCGCAGGAATACAACAACCCTCAAAAGAGTTGTTATTTGGCTGCGGTATTCTGTGTGGTAGTATTCCTACCAGCTATTCCCCAGTCGGGCAGCTTAAAAAATACGCTATGCCCTACCTCTCTTTTCGCCAGAGCCTTGTTTGTCAGCCAGCAGAGTGCACCACAGCTTTGGTTCAAAGATGTTGACGAACCACTTACACCCCACAGTAGTTTTTGTCGAATGCCTAGTAATTACCATAGCATTACTGTATACACTGCATTACAATTTACAGACGAGGACACTTTTTGTTCCCCTTTCAAAACCAGTTACCGAATGGTATTTACAGTTGTTTTGATATTTAGTCATATACATATATGCTGCGTTTTTTGTTTATACTACGTTAGCTGACAGGCAAGTAAACGGCCCGCCTGATGTGAAGCGGTTACCGTATCAACGCTCGCAACATGAAATATCGCTCGCGCGCTACCACCGCCGCTGCCAGCGCAGCGACTCCTTTTCTGGTGACTTCAGTCACTAGCAGGAACACTACAGCCCTCAAGGGAATTGTTATTTGGCTGCGGTATTCTTTGAGATGGAGGTACTTCCCAATCAGGCAGCTTACAAATACCGACGCTGGTGCCCAGCGGACACTGGCGGCGCGGCATAACATATCGGAGGGCAGCCGCGGGCATCGACGGTCAGACGCGGTCTTTTCTTTATTGGTTTGCGTTCAAAAAGACCGCCCCGCCGCACGATCGCTTCCGTCACCCCGGTCACCCTACCGTAGGCCCGGGGTAGGCATTTCTTCTTTGGTACCTGCCAAGGAAATCAGGGAGCCGGCTATCCGGCGCCCCAGTGTGGGTACAGAAACACTAGGCGCGCTTGTACTTGTACTCGTGCGCCGGGAAGTGAGCGAGCCATACAGCTCCGGTACCCATCATGTAGATTGGGGAGTGGTAGTAGGGCCCCGATGCTTGGTTCGCCGAGCGTCGGTTCGCCACGAGCTACTCGACTTAAGAGTACGCAAGTAGCCTGCATGCAGGTGAAAGCGGAGTAAGACCTGCTAATGTTCCGCTTGCGTGCTCGGTTGGTCTACCGAGCGGAAGAGCGGAGCAGGTAAAGGTCCTCTCGTCTGGTTGGTTTACTGGTCGAGAGACTCACATCCCCGTGATATAACCGGAAGGTTGGCACACGGGGCGCACTAGCTGTTAGGTATAGGGTACGTGCCCCGCCGCTGTGTGTTTCGCGCCTAAGAGACTGGCAACGAATCGGCGACCCTGTGGTGTTGCTGATTTCTATAGGCGGTGGTGATTATTTCCCATCAGGTGTCACACACAGTCGCTTACCCCCTCACATTAAAAAAAAATATTTTAACC
The DNA here is from genome assembly GCA_937001555.2 of Hypsopygia costalis. NCBI lineage: Eukaryota > Metazoa > Arthropoda > Insecta > Lepidoptera > Pyralidae > Hypsopygia > Hypsopygia costalis. Next base: position 16,496,492 of record OW443349.2, on the reverse strand, counting down.
GGTTATCTAGTACGCATAGTACAAGCTTTGCTTAGTTTGGAACTGTCTGGTGTAATTTGTTTTAAAAAACTGTAAAATCTCTGAAACCCCACTGTAAAACTACTGTAAATTCTCCGTAAGAAATCAACCAACAGTAAAGTCACATACTCGTACAACTGTACAGATTTTACAGTGGGGACTTAAGAACATTTTTTTGGTTTTGTGAAACGGAACAATAAGAACATTTTTTTTAGTTTTGTGAAGGGGGTACGACTCAGTAAGGGGTCATCCATAAATTACGAAGAAGTGTGATATTGTGTGGCTAGGGGTTAGGAGGGGTCCTAAATTTCGTGACATGACATTTCAAAATCTATTATAATCTAAGTGCTAAAACAGAATATATTATAATCTAAGTGTAAAAAAAAACTTGCAGACCTCTGCCTAGACAAAGTGACGGCACTGACATTCTACAACCAGACATAAATATTTACAAGAACAAATTGGACTCAGATATGCAGAATAGGCCCAACCGACATTATGTTACTTTTAAGCTATTTAAAGTTTAATAGGAATAATAATTTTAACACAAAAAAAAACGACTCCAAACGTAAATACAGGCTGATGATGATGATGATGAAAAAAATATGGGACCAATCTGGAAGTATATATACTCTTTCAAATAAAAAAAAAATAATCAGTTTATAAATGACGGAGTAATTAAGTAACAAACATAAAAAAAATGCAGCCGAATTGAGAACTTCCTTTTTTGGAGTCGGTTAAAACTATTTCGCAATTGTGACAAATGTAACTGCCCCGTGAAACTTCGATATCCTGTGGGTATTCTGTGGTTGTTTTTTTTTTTTTTTATACTACGTCGGGTGGCAGACAAGAATACGGCCCGCCTGATGTGAAACGGTTACCGTAGCCATATTAACGCTCGCAACATAAAATATCACTTGCGCGCCGCCACCCCCGCTGCCAACGCAGCATCTCCTTCTCTTCTGGTGACCTCACTCACTCGCAGGAACACAACAACCCTCAAGGGAATTGTTATTTGGCTGCGGTATTATGAGGTATGGAATTTGTCAATAATAAGATGTGTTCATTGCAACGGATTTATTACTACTCTCTTTTAATACATTGAAGTTTTGACTTATATACTAATATAAAATATAAAGGTGTTCACACACCACACCTCCACAGCAATTGAAAAAAAATATATATAATTACTTAGATTAATATATATTTTTTTCTTTACTTACAGAAGTACATAATTTTAAAAGGTAAACAAATTTTGATTACATTCATAATATAGTATACATAAAATAAAATAAAGTAAATTAATTATTATTAGGTTACATTTTATACGGTTTGGTCCTGTTTTTATGAACAATGTCAATTTTATTATTTTTTATTATTTTTACATTTGGTGACATATCTTCTAATACAACATACGGACCATTATATATTTCTTGCAATTTATTTCCAATTTCATTTTTTACTAAAATTAAATCATTAGGTCTATAGATACGTGTAGTTACATTTATATCATATTTTTCTTTCCTATTTTGTTTTGACAATAATAAATTCTCTCGTGCTTGTTGTTGTGTTTTTTGAAGTCTGTATTTTAAACATGGTGCATAATCTTCACAGTTATACAAAGGCTCGGCTTGTTTACATAAATTAGAAGGCAGATTACATTTCTTTCCAAATACAAGCTCGAATGGAGAAAATTTAGTAGATGTATGCACACTAGTATTATAGCTGAAACACCAGAATGGTAGCCACGTGCTCCACGTCCTGGGTTCATTATCTGTTTGTATACGCAAGTATGCATTTAAATGCTTATGTGTATTTTCTAAAGATCCTATCGATTCGTGGTGATAAGCGGTTGCTGTCAGGTGATTGATATTTAACAACTTACAGACGTCTTTCATAGTTGAAGATATGAACTCGGTACCTCTATCTGACGCTATAGCACGAGGTATGCCATACCTAAGTATAAAGTTTTCTACAAAAGCTTTTGCTACGCTAATACTACTCTTATCTTCTAATGGATACGCTTCTATATATTTTGTAAGTTCGCATTGTATTGTTAAGATATATGCCTTATTATAATAATCTCTATCTATGGGCCCAACTATATCTAAGTATAATTTATCAAAGGCCGATTGAGCCGTTGTCGTAACAGTCATCGGTTCCTTTAAGGTGGCAGAGTGTTTTTGTTTTTGACACTTGCTGCACTTCGATACAAAGTTATTTATATCCTTGTCCATTTTTGACCAAAAATAATAGCGCTTTATATTATTGGTCATTCGTCTTATACCGGCATGGCCGCTAGTCGGCAAAATATGAAAGTCGTTTAAAATTACTTTTTTATCGTCATCATTCATTATTCTTTGTCTTCCATTTAATAAACAAACTCGTGGCCCGGACCACATTTTATTTTTATTTATTATATCATACAACCATTGTATGTATTTCATATTATTATTATCTTTCACGATATATATCTCTTCTATATTTTTTTCTTTACAAAAATCTGCCAGACCCCTCACGAAAACGTCTCGCGTCAAACATGATCGGGAATCGGGACTTGTATATATTATCAGATCCTTATCACAGAAAGTAAACAAGGTATCACTTCTCTCATTACATTCATTCCTCACACTTTTCATTGCCTCCTTATCGATAAATACTAAGTCGACTGATTTCTTTGGCTTACTTAACATTTCCACAATATTCGGGTGATCAGTCCGTATATCGCTAGAAACGCTAGTAGAAGAGTTATCTATTGGATTTTCACTATTTTTATACTGCTTTCTAGTCATAACATTCACAATATTTTCTCTCATTCCTTTCAACTCATCTGACGTCAGAATCACTCTGGATAACGCATCTGCAGCTACGTTATCTCTGCCTTCTATATAATTTATTTCAAAGTCATATTCCTCCAATTTCAACCTAAACTTAGTCAAGCGGCTAGATGGGTTGCTCATATTAAAAAGATAAATCAATGGACGATGATCTGTAAATATTTTAAATTTTGTGCCATATAAGTAAGGTCGAAAATAATTAATTGACCATACTATTGCCAGTAACTCTTTTTCGATAGTAGGATAATTAACCTCAGCTTTATTTAAGCTACGACTCGCGTATGCAACGGGCCTATTGTCACTATTGCATAATATAGAACCGATTGATTTCCCAGACGCGTCCGTATAAAGTCGAAATTCCGATGAAAAATTGGGAAACTGCAATAAGGGCGGGGTCATGAGTGATTGCTTTAAGATTAAAAATGATTTTTGACATTCATCCGTCCATATAAATGGTATGTTTTTCCTACATAAATTATTCAATGCAATTACTTTCTCTGCAAAATTTGGTATGAAACGTCGATAATAATTTGAAAAAGCCACAAATCGCTTGACTTCGTCAGCAGATTTTGGGACTGGATATTCTTTAATTGCTTTGATTTTATCCGGATCCGGTTTAATACCATCAGCCGTAACCGTATGTCCTAAATATAAAATTTCTTTTTTCAGAAAATGGCATTTTCGCGGGTTAAGTTTTAAATTTACTTTTCTGAGCCTAGAAAATACGTCTATTAGGTTTTTATTGTGATTATCTAAGTTTCTGCCGAAAATTATTAGGTCATCTAGGTATATGAAACACTTGTCGTAATTAAGACCTGAAAGTGCAACTGTCATTACTCTTGAAAAGGCACTCGGGCTAATTTTTAACCCCATAGGCAGGCGCTTCATTTGATATTGTTTATCAAATGTGAAAGCAGTACATTTTCTACTTTCTTCAGTTAATTTTACTTGATAATAGCTCGACTGAAGATCTAGGTGGCTAAAATAAACTGCACCTGAAAGTGAATCAAGTATTTCAACAATATTCGGTAAGGGAAATCGGTCATCAGAAATTTTATTATTTAATTTCCTATAGTCTACCACAAGCCTAAACTGTTTTTCGCCTTTTCCAGATTTTTTGGGAACTAGAAGAATAGGGCTAGACCAGTCACTGATGGTCTCCTCAATGATATCGTCTTCAATCATTTTATTTATTTGCTTTTTAATTTCTCCTAATTGCGTTTTAGGTAAACGATATTGTTTGGTATAAGCGGGTGTCGAATTTGGTTTCAAATAAATATTTTGTTCGCAAATATTCGTGGTTGTCAGCCTATCACCCTCTAAATGAAATATATCACTAAATTTAGCACATATTTTTTCTATTTCTATTTGTTCTTCTTTATTTAGTTGACTCAAATCAAGTTCCGAAAAAAGTTTTCGTACTCGACTAGCGTTGTTAGTTTCATGTTGAAATGTTAATAAATTGTAATCGCTTAATTGTCCTAATTCTGGGCTAAAATAGCTTAACCGTACTTCATCTTCACGTGTGTTCAATATTTGTATCGGTATTACGCCCTTATCCGGCCTAGATATCATTCCAGCTACGAAAACTCCCTCGCATAGCTGTTTAGGATATACTACGCAATCATTTTTTGCTCCTACTGATACGTAATGAATCGACTCTGAACGGGGCGGAATAATTAAATAATTGTTACTGCCACTTTTTCCCATCAACAAAGGTAAAATAACTGACTCATCATAATAATTTAACTGTAAAGTATTTAACTCAAAGTTTAAAATACTTTTGTATTTACTTAAAAAATCTTGACCTAATATTCCATCACTCACACAACATAGGTTCTTAAAGACATAAAACTTGTTTTGAAATTCCTTTCCCATAAAAGTTAAAGTTAGATAAACAAAACCTTCTGAGTAAAGTTCTCCACACACTCCGTATATTCTTACACGCTCATTACGGAATGGAATGTTATGCTTTATCAGCGTATCATATTTGATTGCACTGAGTGATGCGCCCGTATCTACCAACCAAGTATAATTTGTATCATTGAGATATAACTGAACTGAGTTATAATTATTATAATGACAAATAGAATTATTGTTAGGCACGAAAAAACTGATTTAACTGGGCTTCCGAACTATTACTATTAGGCATGTTTTGACTTCCAGCCTCTACCTGTTCTGTATTCTGTACCGATTGATAATGATGTATTTGCATATTATCCCGATTAAAACCTCTTCCACGATTCGTATTATAATATTGTCCGCGCGTAGAATGCCCACGCGGTGTATAGCCACGCGTTGGAGACCCACGCGGCCCACGAGTAGGGTATCCACCTCCTCCATTGTTATTATTATTATAGTACAATCGACCGTGAAATCCATGACCTCTCGAACTGTTAAACGAAGACGGCTGGCGAGTTCCAGTAAATTTCTGTGAATAAAAGCGGTTGTTACTCTTACCTCTTTGAAAGTTCATAATGCTACCATCCGGCACACACGATAATTCCTCGTCCTTGGCACCCCTTATAGCGTCCTTTAGGGTGCTATAATTTCTTGCTGCAATTACTGTTCATAAATGACTATTTTGCAAGCCGTCGGCGAACCTTTTAATCGCCATTTGCTCATTAAGTGGTTTCAAAATATCAAATTTACTACTATCGCCATCTGCTTGCGAAATAGTCAATTCAGAGAATAAAGATTCTATTTCTTTTCCGTAATTATCTATACTCCTATGATTTTGTCTAGCATGCAATAATTGTTGTTGCAAGGCCGTAAACGATTTTTTGACAAGTAAATGTTTTTTCATATCATCAACTAATGATTTAACATTGTTATAACTTTGTGACATCCTTAATGTAGCTGTCTCAGAGAGTCTTGTTTTAAGAATAAAATTGATCAGCAACTTCTTATCACCGTCTCCTATCATAGAGTCATACATTTCTATTGCCGAGATCAGCTGTTTAGTGACCTCTTCTTTACCGTTCATGACCGGCAATAAGGCCACAGCCGTTTTTAAATCAAATTTTTCCATTGTTTCAGTTTCTGAGTCGTACAATTTTTTAATACTAAAAAACAATGATTCAATATTATCAGATAAAATATTCAATGTCTCTAAATCCTTTGATTTGTAATTTTTAACATTATCCTTAATATCTTTTAATATACAATTAAATTCGTCATAAATATTATTAGATTCTAAATATTTCTCTTGACAAGCCTTCGACGAGCTTCGCCTGCTAGGACCAGCTTTAATTAAAGATTCTTTAATTTTATTTAATCGTTCATAAAAATCTTTTAAAATAGACTCCATTAATTGAAATAAACTTTATATCATTAAAGAAATAATCTTACTTATAACTTATAATTATCATATTTAATTTTTTTTTTTTTTTTTTTGATAGGGTTGATTTGTAGTATACCCATTATTTAATTATCTTGATACATTTGTTATAGAAATTAATTAAAACTAAATAGGTAAACATAAGCGCTAGGGGCGCGCTGGCAGTAGGATTATAAAATAAGTATAATTGAAAATGTTCATAGTTCCGCAAATCGATTACCGGTTTCACACGCAAATTCACTGATTTAACAAATTTTTACTCACATTTTATGCACATGGTACACTATTGTGGTTACACATCACCTTTTCGCGATTCCTCCTCCACGAGACTTGCCGCAGGAACGCCTGGTTGACTTCTTTCCTTATCCATTGTTTATGGCACTTTTTGTACAAATACCATCCACCAAATATGAATAACGCCAAGGCGACGATGGTGAGGACCGCCAGTAAAATATTAGTAATGTCCAAGTGCGATTTTAACTGCTCGATTGACGCATTATTTGTACCTCCACCGGCACTATTTTGGGCAACAACGGTTTCCTCGACGGATTGTGACGAACCCATATTATTTATTTTATTTTATTTTTGATATATAAAAATTTGCACTGTATGAAAGTGTTCGTTTGCACCGCACTTCAAATTGTTCTATATCACACATTTCGAAGATGCACGCGCCGCATCTCAAATGGCAGCGGTCGCCATATGAGGTATGGAATTTGTCAATAATAAGATGTGTTCATTGCAACGGATTTATTACTACTCTCTTTTAATACATTGAAGTTTTGACTTATATACTAATATAAAATATAAAGGTGTTCACACACCACAGTATTCTGTGAGGTGGAGGTACATTCCCCAGTCCCCAGGTAGCTTTCAATTACGCTCCCTACCTCTCTTTTCGCCAGAGCTTCGTTTGTCAGTCATCAGGGTGCACCACGTGCAGGTGAAGTAGGCTTTGGTTCAAAGATGTTGATAAACCACTTACACCCCAAATATATATTCTGCATAACAGCGTCCAATTACTATTCGAATCACGTAACGCATGCCATGCTCAGAATTTCTCAAGTCCTGACCGATGATTAAATAAATACTATTTACCGATTCGTCTCAGCGACATGTGTATTAATTAAGTAAATATGACGATACAATGTAAGTCATCAATCGCCTTGAATCTAAAAAAGCTAAGTGTGAGACGTACTTACGTGCGAGGGTTCCGTGTCATTACAAGCATACTATAACTAATTTGAGACTCTTAGCGCCCTCTGTTGCTTCTTAGAGTAACTAAATTCCAATTTTATGTGAACATTGCTGGTCCTTTATTTCTCTAGTCCCTGTTACAAGTTATAAAATAAAATCAGTCAAGTACGTGTCGAGCTACGCTCAGTGTAAGGGCCCCGTAGTTGTCCGTCAGAATATACACTAGGATGTGCCAAAAAAGTCGATATTTTTATTTATTTTTTTACTCTCAGCCCAAAATGTCATAGAATATGTCCAAATAAAAGTCCTGTCCGAAGGGCAGCTCGAAATTTTAATTTTAAGAGGTTCTCCATCGAACCTGAAGTTTTCCCATTTAAATACCACGGGAAACATGACTTTTAACATTATTTACCTGAGCCATGAAGATTAAAATTTTTCAAAAAATAAATGAATGAACCTTAATTCAGTACTAAATTCTGAAAAAAAAACTTTATTAATTTAATAAGCTTGTGTAATTAAATTTTAGATGTTTTATTTATGTTTGGAACTAACTATCTATATATTGTAAGAACCTATATACACACAACATTAAAAGCAAATAAAGGATTTGTAACTTGAATATTTTGTCTAAATCGGTTCAGCTGTTTGAACGTGAAGAGAAAACAGATAGACAGACACACTTTCGTATTTATAATATTAGTATGGCGTATGGATTAAATAAAGTTTATATATTTTTTTTTTTTTTTTTAATTCAAGATAGGCTTGCGTTTGACCACTATCTCGCCTGGTGTTAAGCGATGATGTGGTCTACGATGGAGCACGTTTGCCTAGAAGATACCTATTCACTCTTGATTTGAAGACTCCCAGGTTGTACTTTTCCGGAAACACAGACTCAGGCAAGGAATTCCACTCTTTGGCAGTACGCATAATAAAAGTAGAAGCAAAGCGCTTAGTGCGTATAGGTGGAATATCAACCATATAGCGGTGGCGCGTCTCAGTGCGTCTGGTTGTCCGATGGTGAAAAGGAGACGGGGGAATTAGGTCAAACAATTCCATGCTAAACAAACAATTATACAACTTGTGACGTCAAGTCATTACATTTTTGTGTAGTACATATTGTGAATTTTCTCTCCAAATGGTTGACTGGTAAAGAATGCAATTACCGTTATTAATAAATGATAAAATAAGTTATAAATAATTACAAGTAAATAAATTTTATAATGTTGAAAGTCCACACGCTTGCGACGAAGAAACATCAAACAGCAAACAATAAACACCGGAGTGGATGGGTGTTCGGACATTATTCTGTATTTGTACGTCCCGTATTTGTACAAACCTAAGTAAGACTTAAGGAAAAACATATGACGACAATCAGGCGATCCTTTAAGGGCTCTATTTTTTCATTTAAAATACGGAACCCTAAAGATAGACTATAAATAACTTATACATACTAAGTACGTGGTTAGAAGCTTTATGACCACCTCACATTAAGACTAAGACAGGCATGGGGACAAGATCACTTTATGACTAGGTAGCGGTATGACTAGATCGCTTTATGACCAAACCCGTTTGCCGTGACCGAAGACCGCGCGGTTTAAAAAAAACCGGCCAAGTGCGAATCGGACTCGCGCACGAAGGGTTCCGTACCATTATCTATAAAAACGGCAAATAAATAAATCACGTTTGTTGTATGGAAGCACCCTTAAATATTTGTTTTATTTTTATTTAATTCATCATCTCAGCCATTGAAAATCCACTGCTGGACATAGGCCTCCCCTCTAGATCTCCAATAAGACCGGTATAATTTAATTATTCATTTTTAAAGATAATATTTAGTTATATATTCGCTACGCATCTACCTATTACCGTTACCAATTGCGAGTAAAAACGAGCAAAAATATCACGTTTGTTGTATGGGAGCCAGCCTAGTAACAGACGGACGGACGGACGGACAGCGGAGCCTTAGTAATAGGGTTCCTTTTTACCCTTTGGGTACGGAACCCTAAAAAAAACCGACGTGTTATTGCTGAACCGATGGGATATAGATGCGATGGATGGATGGAGATAGGGATATTTTTTATGTGAGAGAGGGTAAACGAGCATGTGGGTCACCTGATGGAAAGCAATCACCACCGCCCCTATGGAGATCAGCAACACCAAGGGGTCGCCGATCCGTTGCCAGCCGATGACGCAGCAGCTCACTTATTCGCAGGAATAAAAAACTCTCAAGGGAATTTTTATTTGGCGGCGGTATTCTGTGAGGTGGAGGTACTTCCCCAGTCGGCCAGCTTAAGAAATAAGCTACCTCAGGGTCGGACTGGGCCGGAAGGGCCCGGGTGGCTGACAAGCCCGGGGCCCGAGACTAGATGATGGTAGATGGTATATTATTCTACGGTTGCCGCAAGCCCCGCAAGCCAGGCCCGTGGGGGGCCCGCGCAGGTTGGGGCCCGGCTGGCAAATGCCACCTCGACTATATGGCTAGTCCGACGCTGCCCTACTTCTATTTTCACCAGAGCCTCGTTAGTTAGTCAGTAGGGTGCACCACGTGCAGGTGAGGTTGGCTTTGTTTCAAAGATGATAGTATGTATTAGGGATAGGAATAGGGAACGTGTTATAGATAGATTATACGATCCATCTACACTACTATTATAAAGAGGAAAGATTTGTATTTTTGTGTGTGTGTATGTTTGTAATGAATTAACTCAAAAACTACTGTACGGATTTCAAAAATTCTTTCACCATTGGAAAGCTACATTCAGCTTGAGTAACATAGGCTATATTTATTGCTAAATAATTGGTAAAATAAATCTTATGTCCATCCGTGCGAAGCCAGGACAGGCCGCTAGTTAATTATACATTGCACACAAATAAAGGACTATGTCAGTAATTAAGTATTGCAAATTAAATTCCTGCCCCCTTACCACCATCTCTTATTGCGATTCAATAACAGAATAGAATGCTTATTCATATCAATGAATAAGCGACTCTATTTCAAATGTAATAGAGTCGCTTATTCATTGGTATGAATAAGCAATCTATTCAATTATTGAATCGCAATAAGAGATGGTGGTAAGGGGGCTGGACATATTGGGTTGTTGTTCATTCGCCACAAAGTAAATTCGTCACAGAAAAAGTGTCTGTAAATTCGTCACAGTTCTATTTTTAATAAGTAAATTCGTCATATATTAATTTTGATTATTGTAAATTCGTCACATTGGTGTTTCCCGTACAGACAGCAGAAAAATCTAACATAACTCAAATAAAAAAGTTACTTATTTATTTTTCATAATCACAGCAATTTCAAGAAGTTTACCTTACGACTACATAAAAAGCACAGTACACAGTTTTAAGACCTACTGCACCTATTGAGCAATTTTAAGAATTTCAGCTTACGTCTACATAAAATGACAGTTCTATTTTTTTGGTAAGTAGTCTTAAATTTTGCGAGTGGAAAGGTTGGAATTGCGCCACCGAGTGAACTTTAATTCGTTTGTGGTGAGGGTTCCAACAGAACATCTGTCGACCTTCACAAAGGAGGAATTCTGGCCTTCAGGTGTAGTTTTTCAACGCTTTCGTGGCCGGTTACAGGACATCGCGCGGAATACGCTGCCGACAGTGCCGACTATGCGCGCTTAATTATAGAAGTTTCTTATATAAATATGTATGTTAGTTTATAAAGTGTTGTTTATAAATGTAAGCGTTGCCTGAAATAAATGATGATGATTATTATTAAAAGCAATCAAATCCCACAATTTTTAACCGACGTAAAAACGGAGGAGTTTCTGAATTCGACGCGTATATTTTTTATGTATGATCACGCACATCTTTTTATAGAGTATTCCGATTTTGATAATTCCTTTTTTATTGGAAAGGGTATACCCCGAAATTGGTCCCATATAAATTTGGAAAAAAATATTTAAGCCTAAGGGCAGGAAAACAGGATGATTGATTGTACATGAACAAAGATCACTACAATAAATAATCATATATTGCTTGTTTGGCGCCGACTCAAAATTACATAGGTGTACTTAAATTAGTTTAAGAAGTTTATTATTTTTTGCTTTTATTTTTTTTTTGTTAAAAAGTTTTAGCGTATATTTTACTTAGTAGTAAAATATTCGCTAAAATTGTGGGATTTTGATCGCTTTTAAGGCCGCGTTGTCAAAGACAGTTTGAGGGACCAGGCATTCGACATGCTCTCTGCTGGAAACAAGACGACAACTACGAGTACCTATGGTACCAATTCACTCGCTATCTTAAATGTATATCTTACAACCGCGTCGTCTCCGCCATCCCGTGCCACTGCCTGCTGTCATTGATAAAATGATTATGCTGCACAAATACAACACTTGTCCAAATCTAAAACTAATCTGATTAGGTCGCATTTTTTTCATACTTTATCATACAGAAAATTGTTTTATTTGAACAGTGCAATCAGCTATTGAAGGAAACAAAACGGTAACGGTGGTTACGGTAAACCGTGGTACAATAAATTGCAATTGATTAATTTACTTGCAACAGCCAAAGCAATTTTTGAAATTTTTGCTAGCTAGGTACATATAAAATACAGTACTGCTAAAAAAATAATTATAAACATAATTGCAGGTGACTGATTTGCCTACAACTTACATTTATAAGAAAAACAAGATAATTAAAATTGTAGTGTCTGCATCATATTTATATATGTACAAGCTAGAGGGTAGATGTATCTATTGTATTATCAGGCAGTCCGAAATAAATGGTAAACTAGTAAACACGTCTATCTATTAATTCCCGGTCTATACTTAACAGTGGCGACGAGGATATTAAATTCGCACCAAAATAGAGGAAATACAGTGAGTGAATAAAAGAATAAATAAAATATAACAATGTCGATCGGCCGTTTGAGTGAATTTGATGTGAAAACGGGGCAGTGGTCGTTATATATAGACAGATTAGAAATGTATTTTAAGGCTAATAAAGTGTCGGATGATTTAAAATTACCAACTTTAATAGCTTCGATGGGGGATGAAGCCTATGAGCTACTGATAAACCTGTCAAGTCCTAAGAAGCCATCCGACTTGAAATTTGGAGAAGTAGACAGCATCATGCGTCAGCACTTGCAACCGACGCCATCTTCACTAGCCGAGCGTTACAGATTTAGACAAAAAAGACAGGGAGTGGAAGAGGACGTGGCCACCTATGTAGCGGAATTGAAAAGACTGGCTCGGAACTGTAAATTCGCATCGAATCTTAATGAAAATCTGCGCGACCAGTTTATATGTGGACTCAAAAGCGATATCATAAGGCAACGGTTGTTTACGGAAGATGACTCAGTAACGTTAATGCAAGCGATCAAGTTAGCGTGTTCGTTAGAAGCGGCAGAAAGAGATGCGGCAGTGGTGGAAGGGAGTACTTCCACAAGCATGTTGGAATCCAATAAAACCAGTGAGATCCATGCACTGGCGTCATGGACGCCAGACGGCCGCGGCGGGCGCGGTAAGCAGCGCGGTCGATGGACCGGCGGAGCGGGCTCGGTGGCGGCAGCGAGCGGGACGAGACGCGGAGCGAGCGTTCACCGATCACAGGCTACGTCTCGGCAAGCAAACTGTGCAGCTTGTGGGGCCACTACTCATGCTCACGATAACTGTCGTTTTCGGGGATTTACGTGCAGCAGATGTCAGTGTAAGGGCCACTTACGTCGAGTGTGCCCGGAATTCAATAGTCTACCAAGACGGGAGTCAGCCTATCCTAGAGGAAGGCAGAAAGAAGGCGTATACTTCGGAGACACCGTTCGCGAGGAAAGCGAGGAGGGTGCAGAAGACATCGAGGAGAGTTTGAACCTTATGGGACTTAATAGTTATAAATCAGTAAGTTTACCCATTTGTATTGAAGGCAAAGTGATTGATATGGAAGTAGATACCGGAACTGCTATCTCATGCATTTCTAAAAATACTTATGACTTATATTTTTCTCGCTTAGGAATTATGAGTGATGATACGATTTTAAAATTTTACGACGGTACCAACATAAAACCATTAGGTATTATTAGACCACAGGTTCAATATCTCGGTCAATCGAAGAAGTTAGAATTATTTGTTATAAAAAATGGTACTACGTCATTGATAGGTAGGCAATGGTTGGCGGAGCTACAGGTCGTTGTACCTAAATTTACAAATGATAAATGTAAGATAACTACTTTTAATTGTTTACATGCTAATGAAGAAATTCGAAAAATAATTCACAGGTATAAGGAGCTATTCAACGGTGAGCTGGGACGGTATAAGGGCGGCAAGGCGACGCTGCGAGTGCGGGCGGGCGCTAGCCCTGTGTTTCACCGTGCGCGACCGGTACCTTACGCGCTGCGCGAGCGCATAGACATCGAACTGGATGCCATGCTGCGCACCGGCGTCATCGAGCCCGTCGACTGCTCCGACTGGGCGTCTCCACTCGTGCCTGTCACAAAGGCGGACGGTACGTTACGGATTTGTGCGGATTATAAGTCGACTCTAAATCCCGCCTTGTTGATCGATCGTTATCCCCTACCTAGAATTGAAGACGTGCTAGTAGGACTAAACGGATCACAGTTCTTTAGTAAAATAGACTTGTCTCAGGCTTATAATCAAGTCGAGTTAGATGATTCTAAGAAGTACACAGTTATTAATACACATCGGGGCTTATTCAGATATAATAGGTTACCCTACGGATTATCTTCTAGTGTAGGCATTTTCCAAAGGTTAATGACAGGATTACTGCAAAATATTCCTAATGTGCAAGTATTTTTAGATGATGTCATAATAGGAGGAAAAACGAAAGACGAACATTTACAAGCACTGGAGTTAGTCTTCCAGAGATTGTGGGGAAATGGGTTAAAATTAAGGAAAGAAAAATGTGTGTTTCTTGTAAATGAAGTTAAATATTTAGGGTATGTAGTGTCGAAGGACGGTATTAAGGCAGACAAGTCTAAAATACGAGCTATTAATAAAATTCAGATACCAGGGAGTGTTAGTGAGCTCCGTTCATTTATAGGGATGGTAAATTTTTTTTCAAAATTTATTAGGAATTTTAGTTCACTGTTAGCACCGCTAAATAATTTATTACGCAAAGGGGTGGAATGGAACTGGGATGAACGGTGTAATCAGGCCTTTACTAATATAAAATTAGCATTAATGGGAACCGATTTATTAAGGCATTATGATCCAAATAAAATATTAATAGTCACTTGTGATGCGAGTGGGAAGGGAGTAGGTGGGGTGCTGGCACAGCCGGGTCCGGAGGGCGAGCGACCAGTGGCTTATGCGTCGCGTTCTCTCACCGCCGCAGAAAAAAATTATTCTCAAATCCATCGCGAAGCTCTGGCTATAATATTTTGTATGCGGAAATTTCATCAATATATTTACGGGAGAAAGTTCATTTTACGTACTGACCATAAACCCTTAATTTCGATTTTAGGACCACATAAAGATATACCTACTATGACTGCTAGTAGAATGCAACGATGGGCCATCATATTATCCGCATACAATTACGATATAGAGTACATTCGGACACACGAAAACTGCGCTGACGGTTTATCGCGATTGCCGGAGAATCAGAGCGTACAAAATAGGACAGAAGAAGCTATTCCCGAACAAACATATTTACATTTTGTACAAGATAGTTTATTATTAGAGTATAGCGAAATTAAAAAACAAACCGAGAAAGATCCGATTTTGTGTAGAGTACTAAATTTTATACGGGATGGTTGGCCAGATAGATGTGAAATCCTTAACTTGCAACCGTATTACAATCGACGAGCTGAATTGTACGAAGAACTAGGTTGCGTAATGTGGGGACATAGGTTGGTGGTTCCCGAGAATTGCCGGGAAAAGGTGTTAAAGATTATACACGAGCCGCACATGGGTATAGTGAAATCAAAGGCTCTGGCACGCAGCTATGTGTGGTGGGCCGGTGTTGACGAGGCGATCGAGCGGGTAGGCCGCACGTGCACTATTTGCGCATCTCAAGCAGATGCTCCGGCTAAGGCGGCACCCCGGCCTTGGCCTTGGCCCGTTAAACCATGGTCCCGGATTCACTTAGACTTTATGGGACCTATAGCTGGTAAAACGTATCTAGTAGCTATTGATGCAACTTCAAAGTGGATCGAAGCGTTTCAGGTTCCTAGTACGGCCGCAAACCATACGATCGCTAGACTAAGTGAACTATGGAGCAGGTGGGGCATTCCTAGGCAGGTAGTTACGGATAACGGACCCCCATTTACTAGCAGTGAGTTCTCTAAATTTATCCAGGGCGATGCTATTCAACATATATTTACAGCCCCATATCACCCATCTTCTAATGGAGCCGCCGAAAACGCGGTTAAAACATTAAAGAGGGTTATTAAGAAAGCATATTTTGAAAATAAAAATGTAGAAAAAGCTTTGAACACATTCTTATTATATTATAGAAATACTGAACATTGTACTACGGGAGTGAGTCCATCCGTTTTGCTATTAGGTAGACGTTTACGTACGAAGTTAGACGCTTTGAGACCGGATAGAGAAAATAAAATACACCGGGCTCAACAGCGACAAGTCCAATATGCAGGAGGAGCGGATAGAAAGGTAAACGTGGGAGATGACGTTTGGTACCGACTATATCTGAAGGGGGAGAAGTGGTTACCCGGTACAATTGTAAATTCAGCCGGGCCAAGCGATTTTAAGGTCTCGGATAGTAATGGCAAAGAAGTTCATAGGCATGTCGATCAGTTAAGGCGACGGACGAGGAGTTCACTTGTATTTCCCACTAGTTCAGTGCTACCACAAGAGTCGATAGTTAGTAAGGTAACGCCTCCAGAGGTCCGGCCGGAGCAGGCGGAGGTCCCGGCATCACCGCCTTCGCGCGTACAAAGAAAATCGTCTATAGTAGAGACCGATACAAGTATAGACGAAGTCGCCGAGGAGTTTACGACACCACCACCTCCATCGCCAGCGCCTATTATACCGTTCCAGCCCCGGCTCGTAAGGAAGTGCAGATTGGATAAAAAAATTAGATAATAAGCCTAAATAATTTCTAAATAGGAAACTATTATATACCTACAATTTAAGAATTGCCTTATTTAAGTTCTAGTGTTAAGCTATATAGATTACAGAAGAGTTATTATTATTGTAATTTAGTTTAAAATAGTGGTGAAGGGATGTAGTGTCTGCATCATATTTATATATGTACAAGCTAGAGGGTAGATGTATCTATTGTATTATCAGGCAGTCCGAAATAAATGGTAAACTAGTAAACACGTCTATCTATTAATTCCCGGTCTATACTTAACAAAAATAAAATCTCTCATGTAATTATATCACAGTAATAATCACATTTTTTAATTTTTTATTTACGTCTTATGTAGATGTAAATAAAACTCACAACTCTGCTTACAAATAAATATATATATTTATTGTAGATTTGCGTGCAATATAACGAAAGATATTAATAAGTTTATAAGTTTAATAATTTTACTATTTCACATCTAATATAAAAATCATAGTAATAACAAACCCCGGCTACTCCATACAAAAATGGCGCTTTTGCATGTAGTAACCAAATGACGTCTGTACACGTTACTACGTACACTATATGTTTGAGTGACGTTCTCTAGGGCTGACATTATTCAATTATTAGTCGGACATGTAAGGGGGTGTAAGTGGTTCATCAACATCATTGAACCAAAGTCAATCTTACCTGCACGGGGTACACCCTGCCGACTGACAGACGAGGCTCTGACGAAAAGAGAGGTAGGACATAGTTTATTTTTAAGCAGCCCGACTGACGAGTACCACCACCTCACGGAATACCGCAGTCAAATAACAATTTCCTTGAGGGTTGTTGTGTTCCTGCGAGTGAGTGAGGTCACCAGAGAGGATGGAGTTGCTGCGTTGGCAGCGAGAATGGCGGCGCGCGAGCGATATTTAATGTTGCGACCGTTAATATGGTTACGGTAACCGCTTCACATCAGGTGGGCGTAGTGAAGAAAAAAAAAACATAGTAAATACAATACACAGTCTTCAGCCTATATTTATAAAACGCCTTGTTTTGCCATTGCTAATTTACCCAAAATTTTGTATTTTCTAATCACTACTAAATCGAACGTTCGCCTTCCGAACACCGGTTCATTGTAATGGTGAAAGCATTTCATTCTCACTAATTGTAGCTTTTTACTATTCATTTTCATATTCACATGGAATAAACTTAATTTAAAACTAATACCACACATGAGATCACGCACAATAAACATTGAAATGCAAATAAGAAAATTATAAACATTAACAATAAGCCGCCATAACTCAAGTGACAGCAATGTCAATTCCGCGTCTGCGCACTCACTTGCTCTTTGAGACATATAAATCTGCTATTCTTTTCTCATCTCGTATTAATTGTATCTTAAATTAATTAGAAAAAATAATTGTATCTTGTATCCTACTTTGACAGACATGAATTAGTTATGATGAAACTATGGCTGCCGCATGCTTTTTATGTAATTTATAAAAAACATCAGTACTTTATTTCATCCAAAGGGATCGAATAAATTTCTTTTTTTGACTTTCCATGTGTTGAGACATCCAACCACTGTGCAACTCCCATCTTTTAAACTGAATGGAGAATAAAATACGAGCGACGTCAATTTGTAGGACGTTGCATCCATTGCGAACGGTTCCAAATCGGTCTCATAGGGGAGGTGAGGTCGACTAGTGAGAGCGGCAGAGAGTGTCCATACTGTACGTTAGTACTATTACTTATACTGCGGTAATAATGTGACTGCTTTGTGCCATTAATTATCTATGTTTAATTTCGAGAGCTACTAACCAATAATTTTGTTTGCTAACAGTACTTTATGCAAAAATGGCGTAATGTGAAAACTTGTGACAAATTTACAATAACTCTTACCTACCTATGACGAATTTACATATTTTTTTTTACGCAAGTGACGAATTTACTTCCAATGTATGGAGTGTACAAAAATGTGACGAATTTACTTTGTGGCGAATGAACAACAACCCGACATATTACACAGCGCCATCTTGACTCAAACTAAGCAAAGCTTGTACAATGGGTACTAGGTAAATGATATGATCTACATAAATACTTTTTTTTTTCTAATAGATAGAAAACACCCAGACCGAGACAAACAGACATGTTCATGCACACAAATGTTCGTCTTGTGCGGGAATCGAACCCGCGACCTCGGAGTCAAAGTGGCCATTGCTAACCATTCGACCACCGAGCTCGTCGAATTAATGATCGAAGTTGTACCGATTTGAAAAATATAGCTGTAAAAATATTGACAAATGACATCATTCAGGAAGAATCTATGCAGCATGATGGCGCCAAATGAACATTATACTTCCCAGTGATTATTATGATTAGATCAGACCATCAGACCGATCAGATACGGCAAAGATTCTCAAAGTGGGGTATACCCCTAGAGGGTTATCTGGTTGGAACAGATAAACGAAGTTTGTAAAAGATAGGGAAACCTGATGACCACTTCTTGTAATTAATAGTACATTATGGTACAACTGTGTAATGTTGGTGATTACTTGGCGCTGATGCGCCATTGATACCCGAGCCTTAAGAGAGCCTCGGCTCTCTTAAGACCCTCGACGACGCTTACAAAAAAAATGTATTTAAATATAATATCAGTTACCTAGTACCACCCATAATACAAGCTTCGCTTAGTTTGGGACTAGATGGCAGTGTGTAATTCGTCCGCTGTTGGTTTTCATAATAAATAAATAAATGTAATACATAAAATAAAATAAAAAATCCCTCTCCAACCGTTTGGCCAGCGTGGGGAGTATACTCCCCACGCTGGCCGTCCGTCTAGTCCGTCTAGGACGGACGAGAGAGGGTCGTGCTCCTGTAGTGGAGACTAAAATGGACCTGATGATGATGAATACATATATATAAATCGCAGAGGCCCAAATGGCGACCTTATTCATAACTAGGCCGCTCTTAAGCCAATTCAAATAATAATTAAGAAGCAGCTGTAAATCGAACCCTAACGCTAGAATGTGGCTAGCTTTCGATCGTTAAATAAATTAATTCTTAGAGATAAATAAGAGATAAATATAAATAAATATTGTCAGACAAATTACACAACGCCATCTAGCCCCAAAGTAAGCGAAGCTTGTGTTATGGGTACTAGACAACTGATAAACATACGTAATACATTTTTTTTTGTTGTAAATACATACTTATGATACAAGTAAACACCCAGACTAAGACAAACAGACATGTTCATGCACACAAATGTTTGTCCTATGTAGAATCGAACCCACGAGCGTTGGTGTTGAAGTCACGTCATTTACCGCTACGCCACCGAGCTCGTCATTAAAAGTTATTAATGACAGCTGAATTACACGTGCTACATATATGATAACCAATGATAACGAAATACAGAGAATAATTATTAAAATACTTGATTTCGGCCATCTTGCCAGTATATTATTATAAATATTTTACGTAAAAATCTAAAAATTTACCTCCCCATCCCTTAAATATTATTTTAAAAATGGAAAAATTCACATCCTATCTAGGCGGGGGAGGGCAATTTTTCCATTTTTAATATATTTATATGAAATCCAGACATATGTTTTTGATAGTTTCCATGATTTTGGAAAATATAGAAGTTATCGCAATGGGCCTATGGGCCTATAGTTGAACGGATCTGAGCAATCGCCTTTTTTTGGGATCGATTAGAGTGGCCGGCCTATAAATACATAGCAAAAAGGAATTCATGTCATTTAGAAAACTTATTTCCGCTTGTAAATAACTTATTGTCGCTTAGAAAAATTACATATGCTATAAGTTTGAGAAGCACTGAGACACGACAATAATATGACAATGACAAGCCGCGCCCAGACGTCCAGACGCAAGACAATTACTTGGAATGTGAGCTAGGTCATCTGAATACCTGAACTGCATATATTGACTGTATGAGCAGAACACAAGGCCAAATCTCGTTATTATTTTGCGATTGCAGAATGAAAGTGGACCGAATGGAGATTGAATCATGAATTGACTGAAAATTATATACTTGATTTCGTTAATTATTCATTATCAATAGGCTAAGTATTTGACAATGTTCAAAAAATTCAATAATATCGTAAAATACACAAAACTATAAAGATCTGCAAACTGCCATTCCAATATCTTCTGTCGTCCGACTTATTTTAGGGTCGATCAAAGTTTGGCGGAAAAGTCCATTTTAAAAGAATGAAATTATTAAAAAATAATATTTCCATTGCAGACGCAATAAAAAATACTATAGTTTTCATTATGACACTAATTACATAAACGTAATATTTAACATAGCTGTCGTACAAATTTCTGATTTGATGCATAAAAAATGCCTGTGACGTCATAACTCAGAAGCTTTTTGTATGGATTGTATTATCATATCTCAAGAGATTTTTGTGCTACCGAAGTAATTCTTTCACATCATGGTTATATTATTGAGACGTCCCTACATATCAAACCGAAAAAAATGTTGGTGAACTAATCTATTGTGAATTCATAATAATAATAAATATTTCTGGACAATTTACATGGCGCCATCTATGAGTTCCATGACCAGTAGCCGATACATGTAGCCGATACATAGTAATGACATTTTTTCTTACAAAAATAAATAATTTTACCCTAAAACACTCATTAACATCAAATTATTATAATGTACTTTAGTGTGATATGATATGTGATCATTGGGCTTTATTTACTTTATCAATATGAATTGTGCATTTCCGTAATATAATACAGAAGGCGGCATTTTCACCTATTTAAATTAATTGTCACAAACGTCAGTTTCGTCGGTTTGCTTGTGCGAAATAAACGCAAGGTAAGACAATTGCCTCACTTTTCGGGTGTACGTTTTTGACGCTTAGGCTGAGGCCGCACTACGGTTAACCGCGGGTGGGTTTTAGCCGTATGATGTTGTGTTCAATGAAACCGAACTCAATCGCACACACTGGCTGTTTTTTACCGCGACTGATTTTAAAACCGCAACTTTCTACAAATGACGTGCGGGAAAAAACCGCGCAACAATTTGTTTGTAACTTATTGAATCAGGTAGGCGCGGACGCATTGGCGGTTAACCGCGGGCGGATTTTAGTGTTCGCCAGACCTTCGTAGACAGAGCCTGTGTCGCGTGTCGCCGTTTTTCAGGATTTCAAAAAACTTTTCAGGATGTCCTCGTAAATCTTGATATTTCTTGTAAAAGAAACCTTTGGTCAATGAGTGATGGATGTACCCAGTATTTGCGATATTGGCTTTGACGTCTCTTCTTTCTATTTCTTAATACTAGAGCAACCACACAAGCTGCTCTCATGAAGTCCATGTTCTATACTGAGGAAACCGCGAGCGGTATTTAACCGTAGTGCGTGTACTGTTCGCGGTTTTGCGGTTACTAGCAATACCGCCCGCGGCAAAAATCCTTAGTGCGGCCTCAGCTTTAAGGCTTAAGGTTTTATAACATCAAGTTATACAATTTTAGAGATGCGTAGTTTATACCTTTTATTATATGTGACCCGCGACCTCTGTCGTGGCCTGTTCTTTTTCCTTATTGCGATTTAATATTTACAGGTTGAGTTAATAATCTATAAATATAAAACATAGTCGTGTTAATTACACCATTTATAACTCGAGAACGGCTGCATCGATTTTTATGTTTTTCGATTTGTCTTCGTCTGGAATAGGCTTAGAGCATTTAATGGTCTAAGGGAATAGGACCATAAGTACTAAAAATATTCGAAATTTGACGAAAAAAATAAATAAAAGAAAAAATATATTTAGATTATTGATATAAATTATTTAGATTATAATATAGACTCATAGCATCCAAGAAACTAGAAAAATATAACAATGTATTGGAGGATAAGTCGTCTATGAAAGATTAGACAGAAAGCAATCGTTTTCAATTATGTATCTTTTGTGATATGACGTCTGAGAATGGGATTATAATATAATCTAAACAACATTTTCCCATACAAATAGTGTCAGTTGAAAAAGGATTGCGATACCTATTTATTGGTTGATATATGTTATAGAACAAATGATAAATAAACAATATAATTATTTATCCATTTGTACTTTTATATTTTTTTTTTTGTGATATTATCGTAATAAAGTACTGAAATTAATATTTATTTTATATTCATTGTATTACTTTCATAAAATCATAAATTTAGTTCAGCTTATAAGTAACACAACAATCATTGACTGTTATGCGGTACGAAGTAACTTTACACCTCATGGGGCCATTTAAGTATTACGTAAGCGCTTGAGGGGGGCGGGTGATGATGATTTCCTTTTTTATACAAATGGCAACCCACAAATTTTATGCTTGAAAACAAAACACTCATCCCGGTGATTCCCACAAATAATGAATACGTTATAGATACTTAGAAGCGAGTGGAATTACCGCGCGCTACTCACTTGTCACTTTTCTAAATTTCTTCCGTCAATCTATTGTTTCGTTTCGATTCAAATGACGATATGACTGATTTGACTACCAATGATTACGTAAGCATGGGGGGGGGGGGGGGGGTTGCTTACCTAGTGGGGTGTAGAGGGATGTCAAGGGAGGCTTGAGACGTTTGTGTTTTCAATAGAAAAAATATTTCAATGCGTTAATGAAGTAAACACTGTAGGTAGAATATGAAGTAAACACTGTAGGGAGAATGCAAGCTCAAGTATCTCACTAGTATTGTCACTATACTCCCTAGTACTCTTATAGATTGGTTGATAAAAACGTTTTAATTTAGTCAAAGTTCATTTTGTGATTCTTTTTGTACAAATTACATAAAAATAAATGTTGTTAAAATAATGCGATTTTTATTGTAGGTAGGTACTTACTTATTGAAAAAAATATTAGGGGGGGGGGGCATGAAAATATTATTTGTGATCCGGGGAGCCTTGATGTAAAAAAGGTTGGGAAACTCTGATCTAAATGCAATCATAATTCGTCGGATGCTTTATGTGCTTTGCTATACGAATAACACAAATATAGACGCTGCATTCGCTATATTTATAATAGATCTCATACAGAAATTCTACTTAACATTCAGATTAACAACTTGCAGACATCCTGTTTTATGTCTGATTTGACATACTGTCTGCGTCTAGCCAGCGCTGCAAGGAATTCGTCTGGACGCCAGCCAAATAAGATTTACGATAAGTAGTAATTGGGACTTAACTCTGATACGAGAGCCGTGTGGTTTCCGGCAGACTAGAATAGAATCACTCCGTCTCTTCCCGTGGATGTCGTACAAGGCGACTAAGGGAAATACATTATCAAACATCGATCAGGCTTCCCCAATCCGTTTGGCCTACGAGGGGAGTGTAGGCCAAATCCTCCTTCTGTCTGGGACGGACGAGAGAGGGTCGTGTCGTGCTCCTATATTGGAGACTAAAATTACCTGATGATGATGATGAACTCTGGTACGAGAACATGTTATATTTTATATAACATTATAGAGGTGCATAAAAACCGAGATAATGTGACGGCTCCGTATAAAGCCTGCTGGCTTTTTTTACCAACTTCAAAAAAGGAGGAGGTTCTCAATTCGACTGATTTTTTTTTTGTATGTATGATATTTGATATCATCGCGAATTGTGAACCGATTTTCAAAATTCTTTTTTTATTTGAAAGAGTATGATTGCAAGGTGGTACCATATTCACCAAGTCAGGAACTGATGATGGGATCCCAGGTAAATCAAGGGAAACTCTTAAATTTTATATGCAATACGTGCTTATATAATTTATGTATGTTATTTGATATCTTCGCGAATTGTGAACCGATTTTCAAAATTATTTTTTTATTTTGTAATGTTTTATAAATTGTAAGTGGGTTTTAAAAGAAAAGTCAAGTAAAGTATGAAGTAGAAGAGTAGAATGCGAATAAAAAGGAAGATAGAGTGAGTGTAGTAATAGTACTGAAACCTGAAATTTGAAGTATAAGTAACAGTAAGGTAAGAGACCCGCTTATGGTAAGCGCTCTCTCAGTATAAGTTTAGTACACAAATCTGAGGGTGGGAAGTAAATGAAAGTTACAAATCGCCAGACAGAGTTTATTCCTATGGTTCAAAACCTCTCCATTGTCTCCCACATACAAATTCACATTTCATATACATTAAAAGCAAATTTTACAATATTCAGTTAACAAAAAATCTAATGGGCGCCAGACCTGTTTATGCCAGGTCAAAAAATACAGTAATTATAAGCAGCGGCAGAGCAAGTTACAATTTAGTTTCTCAGGGCGATGAGTCGGAAGGCCTACATTCTTATTGCGATCATAATATAAACGGTTTAGTACAGAAATTCACTATTACGGCAAAAGTCCACATAAATTGCTCGATCGGTAACACCACTTAGCTGTACTCAAGCTATACGGTCTTGAGGCCGCTGTATCAAGCTGACCCGAGTGTCGGAGTGGCTCGGACGGCGTGCCACGTCACCACTGCGCAGTCAGTCTCCCGACCGGAGTGAAGAGGGTATATTAAAAAAAACCTCCCGACTGGAGGTTCGATCCACGGCCTGGGGAATAGCGCGGCCGAATGGCGCCGCAGAAAGCGCGTTGATGCCCGCGCTGCAGGATGCGCCGTCAAGGGGAACGCGACAGGATATGCACGTCGAACCCGGAGTGACGTAGTCCACTGAAATTCACCATTTTCACAATTCACAAACAGTACGGGCACTGGTTTCTCGCCCCACGCCTATTCGCAGATACCAACTCACCGGTTCAGTCGAACGAGAATATGTGGACCGTCCCGGGCGGGCTGATTCGTCAGGCGCTTCGGGCTGACGTCGAATTCTGCAACAACACACATCGGTAACACGACTATACCAAGAAGACGACGCCCTAACCGCTTGCGAATTGTGCTCACCGGGTGCCTGGAATCACAGTCTTCGACGTGTCCTGCCGACGCCCGGCGAGTCTGGTGTCTTGCTACTTGGGGGCTACAACGAAGGAAAAAGGCCGCCCCGAGCGCGCGGGCCCGTTTTGTCATTGCCACCAATCCCCACTCCAAAATGTATATGGAATCTTCCAGAACATTAAAGATACCTCCTTTTAACAATAACAAAATTATTTTTTAGAATTTCCATAAAACCATTGTACGTTTCCGCCATCGACAATACGTAAGTCTAGAGTCAAGTCAACGACAACGCTTCCTTTCATAAAATTGTTGGCAACCACCTTCAACAAATCACATATTACTAAAACTAACAGAAGCGACCATCTCAACCTGAATTCGGAAGCCGAATCACGCACTCCATTCACGAATGGAACTCTCCAGGCTTCTTGCCTTCCATCACAAAACACGACAGCTAACAAACACGATTAGAAAAATCAAAACTACTTTAAAATTAAGATCAGAACAATTGTACAAGACCATTCCATTCGTAAACGAAAGTCTCTCAAATGGTTTATCTTCAAGAGAAAATCCAACTCGCCCGTCAATTCCTCTCAGCAACTCTAAAATATCCCTTAAAAAAAAATGATTAACGAATATCTAAATCTACGAATGAGAAACAAAACTTTCGAGCCGACTATCGACAAGTGCGGGCCTTCCAGGGTCCGCAATTCTGCAAAAGCAAAAATTAGATCAGCTGTCGGAACAGCAGACTGTCAAACGAAACGTCAATATCTCTCTTCGTAAACAAGAAATGTTTACACATTCCCAAAACAATGTAATATGTATGTCGGGTTTGGGTCAGACATCGGAAGTAAAAATTCAGCGTGTGGGTACTAACAATAATTTATTTTAAATTATACCTTATCAACTAAATAATTCACAAATTAAAATAATATTCTATAATTACAATCGTATTATCAATTATAATTATTTTAATTACATTAAGTAATTATACCAATCAAACGCACTATATTGCAATGGCAGCAATTAATTTAATTACTAGAAAGTAATTAATAATAATCGCTGTGCCAACATATAGGCAGTCAGAGAGGCCAGGGACGGACCAAGCGCTAGACTACGGTCCGTGCACCAAGACGCATTCATGAGAAATGCGTGCCGACTGAATGCTAAGCCCGCTTTTATAGGAAATCGGTTGGGCGCGCCGGCGCAGGTGTTCGATGACGTCACGGTGCACGTGCCGTTGGCGCGCTATGACGCTGTCTTTTTTGCGCCGCCGTCACGGCCATTCTGACGCTCGCTCGTCCTCGAGCGTTCAAATTTTATCTGTTAAACCGAAAGACACCATTGTTAATTATAACATAATTTATGATCATTACTTTGCTTAGTGCTGGACTAGGTCCTACAACCCCTACAGCTCGTAAATGCTGGTCTAGATCGTCATCCTCGGAAAGAAATGAGATCCCTACAGCCAATCTATGCCAGACTAGATCGTCACCCACCATAAGTGCTGGTCTAGATCGTCATCCCCTAAAGGAAATGAGAGCCCTACAGCTAATCTATGCCGGTCTAGATCGTCATCCCCAAAAGGAAATGAGACCCCTACGGCTAATCTATGCCGGACTAGATCGTCACCCACAAAAGTAGGTGAGACCCCTGCAGCAACCACTGGCCTAATTTAAACCCCTTCAGTATAGCCAATCAATGCTGGACTAGACCGTCACCCACAACAGCAGGTGAGGCCCTTGCAGCAACCACTGGCCTAGGTAACTACTACAGTATTAATAAAAATAACTAACAGAGAATGTTTCTTCAGAATCAATGGATAAGGTCTCTTTAGATCCAACGGATAACACTTGAGAAATAAATTCAAGATTATTACTTGTCAACATTTGAGAAACGACGGTTCTGCTAACTCTGGTAGGATAGGTAGTACATTACATTAATTATCAGATAAAATAAGTTCATCATCCGCCGTCACGGACGCTTCATTATTAACATTTTCATCACAATAGTTTTCGGAAATTTCAAGGAACCTTTTTTGCCCTTTATATAGATACTTCTCTCAAACTTTCGTGAGAGTACTTAAAAATTATATTTGATTAATCATTTTCTGAAACGGTTATAAGTTAAAAAAGGTCCCTTAGTTTTTTTTATCTAATTTAACTTGATGTCTTTACATCTAATGATCATAAAGTCGCCTACCGAAAAAGGTTTTACCTTTGCTTTGCCCCGATTATTACATCGAATAGTGTTATCAGTTGCTAATCGTTTAATATTGTCTGCTGCAGATAAACGAGCCGCTTCAACATTAATCCTATCTGTTTCGGATGAATTAGGAGATATTTTAGCAAGATTAAATGTATTACTTTGAATGTCGAACATGAGCTCCATAGGCGAAAAATCCGTAACTCGAGATCGTGTACTATTGAGGGCTAACTGGATTTCTCCTAGTTGATCCTGCCAGATATTATTAGAACTACATTCTATTACAGTAAAAATATTTTTCAAAGTCCGCATGACGCTTTCAACTTGACTATTTGCTCTACTAGAACCAGTAGCAATTAAATGAAGCTTTATGTTATTTTCTATGTAATGTCGATAATTTTGCAATAAGCGAAATTACTATTTAAAGATTAAACTATCTTCACTAATTTCAACAAGAATCCCGTTGTAAAGTTCTCGACCTAACAAAGCAGTATCTCTCTTTATGTTTTGAATTTGGATATTGGTAGTTATCTGTTCCGTGCTGCAAACGGTACATTCACCTAAGTCTATTAATAAACTAATATTGACAGGGTCATACGTTCTTCCGCCTATAATTAAATAGAGAAACTTTTCCTAACAAGGCTGCACTCAGAGCCGGGGTCAAAAATAAAGGGTCTTCTCATACCACACCGCGGACAGTCTTCGAACACATGTTCACCTCCTTACTTGTCGGACCCGCAACTTCGTTCTTCGAACTGTTTGTTCTCTTGGGGCAGCTGGGAGCTAGGTGACCGGGATCGCCGCACACGTAGCAGGTTACTTGAGACTTCAGATTGATACGCTTCTCTGTAACATTCGATGTATTAATAGGTTGTCTATTTATTTCGCGGCAGTCTATGACTCGATGTCCCATTTTACCACAGTTGTTACAATTTCCTCGAAAACCAAAAGTTATTCGAGGGCGCTTTGGTTCGAAATCGTTCAGTTCAGTACTTTCATTTTTCCTTTTTAAACTAATACCCCGCAATAAGCGAAAAAGTTGGGATTTGTTGTGAATGGTTGTAGAATTCAGCTCACGTCGTATAAGGACATCGCATTGAGACAATACTGATACAGCAAAACCTGTTAGCACGTTATCAGGTAAATTTGCATCTGGGATTTTTTCAATTAAATGCCACAATCGTAGACATGCCTGAGCCGGGACTTCCCCAGGATTAATTTGAAATTTCAAAATTTCGTCAAAATGATCTTGAATGAGCATAGGTCTCGAAAATTGAGCTATTAAGAGTTCTTTTACTGCTGACCATTCAAATTGACCTCCAGGAATTTTAGTTAAAAGCGTAGCTGCCCTACCTTTAAGACAATGAGTCAGTGCCATAATCAAATCTACCCCCTTTAAATTTCTTTTCAAAATTATGACCTCAGACAACTGGCACCAACCTTCTATATCTGAATTAGGATCGTCAGGGTCAAAAGGTACTAATGGAGTGGAATGCGGTGTACTGGGCCTAGACGATAAGCTCTCTGCTATTTTTGTAAAAATGGCTTCCATGCTCTTAGAGAATATGGACATCTGCATCGGCAAATTAGTGGAAGCAGCCGGCTCTGAAATGAGCGGAGGGGGTTCGAATCCCACTTCTGATGTCGGGTTTGGGTCAGACATCGGAAGTAAAAATTCAGCGTGTGGGTACTAACAATAATTTATTTTAAATTATACCTTATCAACTAAATAATTCACAAATTAAAATAATATTCTATAATTACAATCGTATTATCAATTATAATTATTTTAATTACATTAAGTAATTATACCAATCAAACGCACTATATTGCAATGGCAGCAATTAATTTAATTACTAGAAAGTAATTAATAATAATCGCTGTGCCAACATATAGGCAGTCAGAGAGGCCAGGGACGGACCAAGCGCTAGACTACGGTCCGTGCACCAAGACGCATTCATGAGAAATGCGTGCCGACTTAATGCTAAGCCCGCTTTTATAGGAAATCGGTTGGGCGCGCCGGCGCAGGTGTTCGATGACGTCACGGTGCACGTGCCGTTGGCGCGCTATGACGCTGTCTTTTTTGCGCCGCCGTCATGTATTTAAGCCTGAAATTAGTGCCACAATTAAAAATTCACGCGTTACAATTTGAAAGGACCATCATACAAGTAACTTATTAATGGATTGCGAGGTGGTCCCATATTCGCCAAGTCAGGGTCTGGTGAGGGGATCCCAGAAAAATCGATGGAAACCCTTAAATTTGCCCTGTTGCCAGCTGAAGTCGAATCATTATATTAGCATATTGTTGTTGTTGTTGTTGTAAGTAACTTTATTGTACAAAATTTGCAGAACACAGTAGATATAAAAATGATTACATGAATTTGTACAAAGGCGGATTTATCCCACAGAGGGATCTCTTCCAGCCGACCTTTGAGCATCTGAGATGACATAGTTAACAAATAGGTAGATGGATTACATATATGTGGGCATATATCTATCTAAACGCACACGTAACATGATATTCATGTCTTCTACATATGTAGAAGTAGAATAATATAAAATCTACTACATATACACACTCATTTAAGTAACTTATTAATGGAACTCACAAAACTTAATAAAATTATTTTAATGTGAAGAACTCGTTGTTAGAGAAATTGTCACGGAAGTATTTCTCCAGTGCGGACTTAAATTAAAATATTGAAGAAGCCTTTCTCACTTCATTGGGTAAAGAATTCCAAAGCTTTGCTGCCCTTACTGTAAAGGAGTTGGTATAGGTATTTGTACTATGGTGTGGAATGTCCAGGAACAAATCACCCTTACAACGCAAGCGACAGTCTCTTATCCATTTGTTAATGGTCATAACGAAGCATACCTTTATGGGATATTGTATTCAATTTCCCATAAAGGTATGCATCGTTATGTCCATTAACAAAGTCATAAGTCATAAAACGTCGGCATGGAAATACTATATAACTATTTTCTTTCTTTCCAGGTAGTTCTAGAAGTTCCCCTCCGCAACAACGACTCGTTATGGAACGAGCAGTTCGTCATCATATCGGAGTGCGAGCCGAGGACCTCTATCTACCTATTCTGTGTGATCGCCGTGCCCATCCTTATTGTGGTGTTTGGGTTCCAGTGATCCGTGACTGGGAGCGAGTGAGTATTTTGATTCATTATTTAACCTATTGATTATAGTGTGATCGCCAATAGAATGTATTTTGGACAGCTGTCAGATATACATATAAACATCGGACGCGCACCATGCGCCACGAAAGCGAATTTTTTTTTTTTTTTGAAATCAATATATAACCGGTATTAATAACTAGATACGAACAGGTATTATCGGTTAAGGCCTTTGTAGCCATGAAAGTGGCACCATTTTGAATAATAAGTTCCTCACGTGTTTGTGTTGGGTTGGGAAACGGAGGTCCAAAGTTTGTATAGGGAAACGAGATTAGTTGGAATATTTTATCGAAGTACTCGTGTATAGTTCAGATAGATAAATGAGTAAACACGTGTTTGCCCCGAATTTCACGCGAGCGAAGCCGCGGGCGAAAGCTAGTTCTATATGTATATAAGATTAAAATTAAAATATTGATGTGAAGCGGTTACCGTGTCAAGAGGTGTGTCAGTTAAACTAAACAACAAGGTACGATGCAGACTGGCTTTATTCAGAACAAAGTACAAATGTTTTATAGTAATGTCGAGGGTATTCAACCTACCCTCGCCCACAACCATAGCCACCACCCCCGCTGCCAGCGCAGCAACACACCTAACACGTGAGGAACTTATTATTCAAAATGATGCCACTTTCATGGCTACAAAGGCCTTAACCGATAATACCTGTTCGTATCTAGTTATTAATACCGGTTATATATTGACGGAAGTGCGAAGGTGCAAATTGGCGCGAATCACATTGTATAATTCCGCCACGAAATCAATTTCAAATCAATTATGAAAATTTTACGCCTAACTATTTAGATGTTAAGTGATAAACATTTATTCAGTTATATATACATACTAGCGGCCCGCCCCGGCTTCGCACGGGTGGATTTTAGCTGATGCCCGCGACTTCGTTCGCGTGGACTTTATGATTCCGGCGTATTAATACAAATACGAACTAATGTAGATACATAAGAAAATATTTGATGCAGAATTAAATATACATTAAAAGTCAATAAATTATTTAAGATAGTAACCATAGTTAAAAAAAATAAAATGAAGGGAGTCTTTCCTTCGGGAGCTAATATGAAAAGACCTAAAGCGTTACTAACTCTCGATAAAGCCAAGTTAGTCATGCGAAAAACAACCTCATATTTTAGTTTATTGTCATAGCAAAGCAAGTGGTCACAAAGAACTGTGTAGGTTTAAAATTAAAATGGAAAATTGTTGGAGAAGAGAGTATCATCATCATCAGGTCATTTAAGTCTCCACTACAGGAGCATGACCCTCTCTCGTCCGTCCCAGACAGGAGGATTTGGCCTACACTCCCCACGCTGAGCATACGGGTTGGGAAGGCCTGATCGATGTTTTATAATGCATTTCCCTTAGTCGCCTTGTACGACATCCACGGGAAGAGACGGATTGATTGTATTCTAGTCTGCCGGAAACCACACGGCCATAAGAAGGAAGAGTGGTATTCGTGGAATAAATACAGTTTCATAGGCACCACTCCCAGTGAGAATCTCAGCTTCAATTATACATATTTCGCTGCTAAACATTGACTTTACTTCAGGAAGGAGATCTTCCCTAAATTTTAATAATATTTTTGAAAACTCTTGGGCACGTAAGGTTCTATCTACAGCTTCTACTGCCTTATTGTTGGCCATTTCGCATTCATCTGAAACGATTAGACAACAATCCTGAAACATCTTAGCTGTGTCACAGTTTCGTGTCACAAAGCATGTCGGTGTTTCCGTTCTGTATAAATCGAGTAGAATTTTGAACATTGTAATTGCGTCCTTCCGCCTAGAAGTAATATGGCTGCAATACTTGGCGATGCTGCTGTGAGATATTATTTTGGCGCCTGATTTTAGCGAGGATTGCTGTCATCAGGTATGTTTTTCCAGTCCCTCCTGAAGAGATGCTTCAGAAAAACAGTTTCCCCTCGTTGTTTAAAAGACTTTGCATCACAAAATTTTGCTACATAGCATCCCGCAAATGCACGCATTCTTCTGGTTTGTGCGAATATATACCAATCGTTCCATTTCAATTTTAGCGTACACGTCTATAATAAACTGACTAAATAGACCACGTTACCTTTGTAAATAAATGAAACGATTGCGTCTAACTTGTAGCAGGTAAGAATAAAAGTAGCACTGCGCGGTTATTTTTTTACAATACTATCACAATATTTTGTTAAACTATTTATTGTCATTTTAAGTAGCTTTTTTAGTTCTATTTGCTATTATAGCGTATTTTTTAGTTATTTTTAGGGTTCCGAACCTCAAAAGGAAAAACGGAACCCTTATAAGATCACTTTGTTGTCCGTCTGTCTGTCTGTCTGTCTGTCTGTCTGTCTGTCTGTCTGTCTGTCTGTCTGTCTGTCTGTCTGTCAAACATTTCTATGTCGAGAATGCGTGGAGGTATCAAGCTGAAATTTGAACTGTATACACAGGTCTACGGTCCCATGAAGTTAAAAAAAAATCAAACTGCTAAGTTTACGTAGAAGAAAGTTACGGCCGTTTATTCAGCAAAAAACGCATATTTCGACACACTCAAGGGAATCAAAACCTATAGGGTACTTCCCGTTGACCTAGAACTATGAAATTTGGCAAGTAACATCGTTATAGACTACAAGTACAGGAATAAATCTCAAAACTATACATTTGTAAATAGATCTAAAAAAATAGGGGGTCTATATTTTTTATAGGGTGTCGAAATTTCAAATTGAAACTACTAGTTCAAATGGGGTATCATATGAAAGGGCTTGATGTACACATTGCAAAATATATTTTATTTATTTTTTTCGACGCATTATTTCTTATTTATAATGAAAAATATCAAATTTAATAATGATACTACGTACCTACGGAACCCTCGGTGGGCGAGTCCGACTCGCACTTGTCCGGTTTTTTTTAAACTATAATTTGTTGCAAACACCATGTTGTTTATGCAAATAAATTTAGCTTTGTTCTGCATCAGGGTTTTTATACCTCAACAAAAAATCATCATCAGGCTGAACAAAATTTGGTAAGGCGTCATTTTTATATTTCTTACTAGATGACCCGGTGAACTTTGTTTCACCTACATCTATCTACTTAACAAATATATACGATCTAAGATCTGTGTCTCTTTAAGAAGTGCCTACCCTGTGTGCCCGAACCTGGAGGTTGTGCCATTGCAAGACATTTGTTTCCTAACTTGCCGCTTTCCATAAAATTTGTCAATACCAGCTTAAATGACTCTCTTGCAGTTTGTTTGCCATGTCCGAGAATTCCTGACGCGGTCCTTCTACGAAACTCCGCGCATACTGCGCAGCATGTTCAACTCCATGAAAGACAACACCTGTACGTGTCGCTCAAGTTTATTAATATTGTGTCATTTCTATGTCACTTCTGAGAAAGTCATATTTGACAACCAACAAATATGACGTCGATTCTTTGTGACAATGACACTTTTGATAGGTAGGTTCGCCATCTTTGCTGTTATGACAGTCGACTATAGTAGGAACACTTTGTATGGGAAATTAAAATTGTTGTTTTCACTATCTTTCTAGAATTTTTTCCAAAATTTCTCACCGTTTAAACCTTCCCTGGGCTAAGACAAACATTTCAAAACCAAAATCAGCTAAATCGGCCTGGCCGTTCTCGAGTTTTAGCGAGACTAACAAAAAGCAATTCATTTTTATATATAAAGATAGTTTAGCTGAACCATTATAGTCCTGCATCACGTGTTCCAAATCTTGGATTTTTATACCTCAACAAAAAATGCTCATCAGGCTGAACAACTTTTGCTAAGGCGTCATTTTTATATTTCTTATAATTTTGCTGAACCATTATGGTTCTGCATCAGGTGTTCTAAATCTTGGATTTTTATACCGAGATGGAAATTTCGTGTCCACGTTTTCAAATCGATGCCATTTTCGTAATTGACGTCTCAGAAAACCATAGAATCAACACCCATATTCATATTATGACATTTCAATCCCATCGCACCCCCACAGGATTGCTCTTGTGTCACGTCGGTTATGGTAGATTAAAAAATAGCTGTTGTTTTCGGAATCAGCGACCCGATAAACCATAAAAACAATACCCATAACGATTTTCAGACGTTTGCACCTCATTTCACCCCTTTAGGGGTTGAATTTTGAAAAATCCTGAAACACGTGTTTACTCATTTATCTACAGAAGTGCTCATGTAAAGTTTCGTATAAAATAGTCCAACTAATCTTGGTTCCCCATACAAACTTTGGACCCCCGTTTCACCCCCTTAGGGGTTGAATTTTCCAAATTCCCGTCTTAGTGAGCACCTACGTCCTAAAAGGAACCCCCTTGAAAAATTTGACACTCCTAGCACTTGTAGTTTCTGAGATTTCGTGATGAGTGAGTGATTTACTCTTTTATATATATAGACTAGCTTTCGCCCGCGGCTTCGCTCGCGTAAAATTCGATCATTTTATTATTCAAGTATGGATGTAGCACCTTTAATTGTACTATATATACAATTATGCAGTTTAAATTTTTTCATACAACATTTTTTTCCCGCTAACTGTCGTTCCCATGGGAATTTTTCAAAATACAGCCATAACTAAAATTTATATTTACTAAGGTATGCATGCATGCTAGATAAGGTATGCATGCATGCTAGATTGAAAACATCTATCTTACGTGATTTAGATTTTTACATACAAAAGTTTTTTCCCGCTAACTCCCGTTCCCGTGGGAATTTTGCAATATCCTGTTGCAACTAAGCTTTAACACAAATAAACTTGAGGAGCCAGCCCCGCGTAATCGAAAATCAAAAATTCATATATTTGGAGGGGAACAAGTACGTGGATTGACAGAAAAAATAATAAGAATGCGCTCGGGAAAATGGAATGACATTTATGACATAAGCAGCTTTTTAAAACCAAATGGTATCACATCACAAATTTTGAAAAGTAGTTATTGCTTAAGAGATTTAAAAAATGATGATATTATTGTGCCATATAAAATTATGACAGAATTATGTAGCTTTATAACTACGTTTAAGAATAATAAGATTATTTTACTTAGTATACCATATAACTGTTATTTTAATTTTGAAAAATTGAATTATGAATTAGAATTAATTGTAAGAAATTATTCAAATTGTACATTTCTAAATATTGACTCTTATTCTAATATAAATGACATATCATTACTTGATCAAATTTGCATGAAACTGAATGTTGAAATCGATTATCCACACTATGTAAATGAGTTTATTACAAACTTTTCAAAACTAAAAAATAATTGTAAATCAATATGTACACATAAACAGGAACCAGCATCCAACCTACGACGTAAATATATTACTGACTATTTTCCTGTGAAAAAAATCACTACTCAGTCAAATGTAAACATAAAGAAGAGGACTATACCAGACTATTTTATCCAAACAAACAAAGAACCTTTAAATATTAATAATAATGTAAATTCATCATCTGGTGATCCTCAAAATATACAGTTTTTTCGCAAATAGCACGCTAGTAGTGCTACACCAAAATATTGCCGGAATAATTAGTAAACAAGATATATTTTCGATTACACTCGATGAACTGTCAAAAAATTACAGAGATATTGATATAATTTGTCTCTCAGAAACTTTTATTAAGTCGGGTAATGAAAGGAACTTACACATGCGAGATTATGAGCTTGCAACCTCATACTCCCGAGAAAATCAAAAAAGAGGAGGAGTATGTATCTTATGTAGAAATAATATAGAATATAAAATAATACCATACATAAAAGATATGTCGGTGGAAAAGTATTTTGAATGTTGCGGTATAGAAATACCTAAGCATAACTGCATTGTTATTTGCCTATACAGAATTCCTAAAAATTCAGCATCTAACCTACACGCGTTTCTCGAAAAATTTGAAAGTTTGTTACATAAATTAAAAACAAAAATTAAAAAAAAAATCATCATAGCTGGAGACTTTAACATAAATACACTGAAAGTATCCAACATACAAAGTAACTTTTTGCGATTACTGCAAAATTATAATTATCAATCATATATTACTGAACCTACAAGACAAAATTCTTGTATTGATTTGATCATTAGCAATGCATCTGATGCTACAGGAAAAGTACATCAACTAGGCTTATCAGACCATAATACAGCACAGTCATTGGAATTACCTATCAATATGAAACAAAATAAAAATAGTTGCTTCTTTATAAAGAAACGAGATTTTTGTCCTGAATATATAAATAAATTCAGAGAATGTTTACACAGCTTGCACTGGTCTGAAGTTTATAATGAATGCGATATAAATAAAGCTTTTAACGCGTTTCATGAAGATTTCATGTTATATTATAACTTATGTTTTCCATTAAGAAGAATAAAAATAGTAAAGAAAAAGAAAAACAAGTCTTGGATAACAAAGGGTATAAGGTTGGCTTGTAAGAAAAAACGTTGTCTTAGATTTGCATATTATGAAAATAGAAATAAATATAATAAAATGAAATACTTAAACTATTCAGCTGTCTTAAAGAAATGTATTAACATTGCGCAAAAAAATAACAACATGAAATATATACATAAATCAAACAACAAATGTAAGGCATCATGGAACTTGATAAAATGTAAAAATAAAGTAAAAAACAATTATATCAATAAAATTTTACACAATAACAAAGCTATTGATAAACCACTAGATATAGCCGCTGCTTTCAATGACTTCTTTATAACTTTGACAAATGAAAATGACAATAAAAATATACTGCGCGACACTAATACGATTCTAACTATAACAAATACTATGTTTTATTTCCGGCAGATAGTTATGAAATTCTGAAAATTATCTCAAATTTAAAAAATACTAACTCTGTAGGCTATGATGATATCTCTACATATGTTATTAAATGTACCAAAGACATTATCGCACCAATTCTTAGTTACTTGACAAATATATCCTATAAGACAGGCGAATTTCCGGGTAAATTAAAAACTACAGTTGTTAAGCCGTTACCAAAAGCAAGCAATAGTGAAAGCTTAGATAACTATAGACCTATCGCATTAGTGCCAGTATTCTCTAAGATTCTCGAAAAACCTATGCAAGTGAGAATAAGTAATTTTATAAAAGCTCTAGACATTCTAGATACTAACCAAAATGGTTTTCAAAAAGGAAAATCAGCAAGTCTGGCAGCTTTCAATCTAACTAAAAAAATTCAATACTATATAGATAAATCTATAGAAGTTGTAGTTATATTCATAGACATGAGCAAGGCTTTTGATTTTGTTTTACATGATTTACTTCTAGCTAAATGTGAAAAATACGGTCTCAGGGGTAATACATTAAATTGGCTTAAAACATATTTAAAGAACAGAATGCAATATACTGAAGTAAATAATATCGATGACGACTTAAATGAGATAGTGTATAAATCCAAAGAAAAGGCAAAAAATATAGGTGTACCCCAAGGAAGCATCTTGGGCCCTTTGCTCTTTCTTTTATACATAAATGACCTTCCAAAATGCACCAAATATTTCTGTTCTTTATTTGCTGACGATCTCGCTGTAGTGATACCAAATACATTTAACACAATATCTGAATATAACTGTGAAATTAATACATGCTTATCTGACATTACTAATTGGCTAAATAACAACAATCTGAAACTAAACATAAATAAAACAAAATATATACAGTTTCATAATCAAAAAAATGATAAAACAGCTAATTTGATAGTTCAGCACAATGGCCAAATTATAAATGAAAGTAATGAAATGTCATTCCTGGGAATCATATTGGATAGTCACTGTACCTGGAAACCACATATTCATAAAGTATGTAAAAAGATAAACAGTTTTTCGTACGCTTTGTGGCGACTAGTTAATATAGCCGACGAGAAAACGGCCTTGCTAGCTTACCATGGATATGTGGCGTCAAATCTGAGATACGGTATTATAACATGGGGTAACTCAATAGATCTTACTAAGGTTTTTATCGCCCAAAAGCAATGTATTCGAGCAATTTACAATCTGTCCCCCAGGACAAGCTGTAAAGATTATTTTAAAAAAATGAAATTACTTACGGTGCCGTGCATATATATTTATGAAATGTGTCTATTTGTAAAAACACATTCACATCTTTTTGAAAAACGATGTGATGTATTTGAAAACTACCGCGGAAGGTTTCCAAATAAAATGATAATGCCTACAATGTCAACAACTCAGTACAGCGATAGTTG
Source organism: Hypsopygia costalis (assembly GCA_937001555.2). NCBI lineage: Eukaryota > Metazoa > Arthropoda > Insecta > Lepidoptera > Pyralidae > Hypsopygia > Hypsopygia costalis. The sequence continues at coordinate 16,457,625 of OW443349.2, read as the reverse complement.
TTATCCTATGGCTATCCGGATCTATAATAAATTGCCGAATTTTATTAAAGAACTGCGATTAAATGTTTTTAAAAGTAGACTCTCACAATTACTGATTGAAAAATGTTATTATGCTGTTTCGGAATATTTAACAGACACTATATAAGGTTTTTTACAGACATAAATATTTGTTATGACATTCTGATGTAAAATGGTTGAAATTGATATATATATATTTTTTTATTTAATTTTATTGTTGACATTGATATTAATTTTGTTTTTATTATTTTTTTTACCATATTTTGTAATATTCACGAATTTTTATGTAAAATAAACATCTGCATGTATGAAAATACTGAAAGTGTGATTCCAAGGATTATAAATAATTACACCATTATGTACCACTTTTAACGCAAATAAATTCTATTCTATTCTATTCTATTCTAAGTTTACTAAGGTACCTGCATGCCAAATTTCAAGCGTCTAACTTAAGCGGTTTAGATTTTTCATACAAAAGGATTTTCCCGCTAATTCCCGTTCCCGTGGGAATTTCGGGAATTCCTTTCTTAGTGCACCTCTACGGTACCTAAGCTACGTCCCTTCCAAATTTCAAGTGCCTACGTTTAGCCGTTTAGGCTGTGCGTTGATATGTCAGTCAGTCAGTTTCTCCTTATATATATTTAGATATTGTGTATGTATGATTAGTTCTATTGTATTACTTATTCACAGGTTATCCTCGCCAATTCTGTGTTGTCTCATTGCCTCACATGATGATGGCTTAAGTTGCTCTTATATATATATATATGTAGTTATATCTAGCATAATCTAATGTGATTTTTAAACTTAACTTTTCCACTACAAACTTTTGGCCGACAGAACGATTCATTCATAAGTGAATCGACGACAGAATCTTTCAACCAAACACGGATTCATATTTTTTGAAAAATGGAAAAATTCACCTGCCGGGCTTAGGTGGGATTTGAATCCACGACCTCTCGATGACCGGTCGCGTGCTCTTCCAACTGAGCTACATTAAGATGCAAAAATTCGTCAGCTGAAATATAAGTATTTCAAAAAATATTTATCCGGCAAGTTGGCCAAGACAACTGTTTAAATAATAATAATTTAAACACGGATTCGTCGACAAAACTTATTTAGGGATGGAAACAATCAATTTGTCCATTGGTTTCTGCCCTTTGATCGTATGATATGTTACTCGATGACGGCGCTAGATTCGTTCATGCGTTAAACCAAATGCATTTATGTTTCTATTCACGGACTATGAATAAATGCTTAAAAAGCAGCCAAGTGGGAGTCGTAGTCATGTGAGAGTTTCGTACTATGGTATTATTCTGTGCTATGGTTTTTCTATATTATTTGATTTCAAGTAAATAATTTTGGGATTAAATATAATTACCACCAAATAATACACTGAGACCTTAAGCTCTCTTACCACAAAAATACACTAAACACTAACAAAAGCAATACGTATAACAAAACAAGAAAGTCTAAAATTATCACGTGTCTAGCTGTTTGAGACTGACTGCACTTAAAATTGTATTCAAACACCAAATATAGGGAATGATCACCAAATCTTCGGGACTAAATTAATGCATTACTAATACCTATATAAACCACTATACTTGCCTTAAAATGTAGACATAACACCGAATAAAGTATAATGACGTCAAACGACATTAGATTTGAGTTGATTTTTGGTTAGGTTAGAGTTTTCTTGTGTTGTCATCGGAAATAGGAGCTCCGCAAAGCGGAGCTCCGTCAATCTAGATGATGAATGATGTGGTGCCAAGTAAGCTTAATTATTAATAATTGTCAATATAATACATACAAAAACATTTATTTGGTACTAGACCCTATATCTCCATGATTTTAGGTGATTTATTGTGGAATCGATTTTATATTGTTTGGTGACAAATCTACTATTTTGCGGGCAAACCCTATTAGTTAAGAAACACAAAACTAATTAAATTGGCGATAGCTTAAATGATACCCCTTTTTAAGTTTGTATAAATTTTTAAAGGATTATTGAAATTATATGAGTTTTATCTTTTAACCTTCTTAGGAGATGTTTTTTTTTTTTTTTTTTTTTTTTGTACGGGTTAATTAATTTACTGACATAAAAACTAATATAAAAGCTGGAACTTTAGTAAACATTTCACAATATTAAAGGTCATATTTAAAAGGTTTATTTACTATGTTTAGGTGAAAAATTATTTATCTGCGGTAATTTACTTTAATAGGATAACGAAGTGTCAAATATTTGGACAACAATTTAAATTAAAATGTGGTTAAAATTTTGGCGGTCATTTACTATGTTTTACAATGATTAGTTTAAAATGGGGTATTAATTTTGGTGATCGTTTACTATTTTTGGCTGTAAAAAGTGCTTTTCGGACGTTATAATTTACTATATCTGGTGATCAGTTAAACATAAGCCAATAATTTTTAATCAATTCACAATTGGTCCCCGTTATGCAAAATAGATCCAACCAACCGACAAACTATACCAAATTGCAAAGCAGGGGCCCTACCGCCGAAGCTGAAGGCTCTAGCCAAGTGTAATTCATAGCGTAACGAACGATAGATAGATCACGTGATATTTATCAATTCGAACATTTTAGTATGAGCTCCACAGTTCAAATAAGCGATCGCTACGCTTTTCTACTTCGCAAACCATTTGGCTAGCCCCCCTGGTTTCAAAATCGTCAAGGAGTCGTCGATCCGACACCCGATTGACGCACCGACTAGTCGACGATATAGGTCAAGAGCCATCTATCCACGGAACACTAAAACATAACCGTTACCATTGAACCGCTCTCAGATACAATGAGCTCTTGTGTATGCATGTATGCATAATACTGCACTAACCACTCCCAGCTGTTGTCACGGCCGATGACACGTCTTGACCTTCTCGCCTCACTGACAGACACCACAGTAAAAACTATTTAAGGTTACTTTTTTATACTACGTCGGGTGGCAGACAAGCCACGGCCCACCTGATGTGAAGCGGTTACCGTAGCCATATTAACGCTCGCAATATAAAATGTCGCTCACGCGCCGCACCCCCGCTGCCAACGCAGCAACCTTTCTTTCTGGTGACCTCACTCACTCGCAGGAACACAACAACCCTCAAAGGAATTTTTATTTGGCTGCGGTATTCTGTGAGGTGGAGGTTCATACTTCCCCAGTCGGGCAGCTTAAAAAATACGCTACGCCCTACATCGCCAGAGACTCTTCTGTCAGTCAGCAGGGTGCACCACGTGCAGGTGAGGTTGACTTTGCTTCAATGATGTCGATGAACCACTTTCACCCCAAAACTTACTAACAATCTATCGCAGAGTCACATACTGAGCATAGTCACCTACTTGGTTATATGTGTTCGGAAGAAACGGAACATATAAGACATTGGCGAGATCTTCAAGAACGCCACAAAGAAGAATTGAACTTGACGTTTACTAACTACCGGGCTTGTTGTTTTACACCACTTGTGGCAAACATGCATACGACCCGCCTAATGGTAAGCACTCGTGGCAGCCTATGGACACTTGCACCCCAAATATTACTCCCTTAGTCTAGTTTTAATTTATTTTATGTTTTTTTTTTTGTTTATATTGTTCAAAGATTTTCGTTGTAATTTGTTGTTTTAATCAATACCCAAAATCTAGGTGCTCCTAGGTTAGACTAGTTAAATCTAAAAGCAAGTCGAGGTTAGGTTAGGGTTAGCTTGTGATCAACAAAGCTTGACTTACCTTAGGTCACACCCCGGCCACTCTATACAAATGTCGCGTCATTTACCACTACATAAACAATGGCGTCTGGGCAGAGCGTAAATGAGCGGTAGACGCCATACTAAATAGACCAGCCCCCTTACCATCATCTCTTATTGCGATTCAATAATTGAACATATTGCTTATTCATACCAATGAATAAGCGACTCTATTCCATTTGAAATAGAGTCGCTTATTCATTGGTATGAATAAGCATTCTATTCAGTTATTGAATCGCAATAACAGATGGTGCTAAGGGGGCAGATTCGTTTTAGAGGGGAGGTGAGGTCGATACAAGAGAACGGCTGGGAGTGGCCATACTGTAAATAGTACTATTAGTTATACTGTGCTTAGTTTTAACTAGTCAAACTTAGGAGCGCCTAGATTTCGAGCATTTACTATAACATAATTTACAAACTATTAGCTATAAAGGAAATTGGACGGTCACAAAATTATTAGTACTGCCGGGTATTAAAGTCTAGAACTGAAGTATTTCTCGTGATATATACGGCCGTAAAGTATTTCTGGTGTTTCTACAAGTCGCATTGACCAATATGTAGCGGTAGACAAGCAATTCCTGTTAAGGCTCTTCAAATTTTGGATTTTCAAATACTGAACCGATTTTGTTATTTGCTAGTTTTATGTAGAAAACTACCGCAAATTTTATTAAAATCAGAGCACGGTTTCAACAGTTATCTGAACACAAACACACATTATAAACGTTCAATTTGTTTCACGGTGTCCCCAATTGCATTTGATTTTTCAACTTTGATATTCAATTCAATATTTTCAATTTATTTAGGTAATATTTAGGAAACAATACTTATAATATTCAATTCAATAGGTACAATACAATTCTTTCAATTTATTTATATTAGAAAATATTTAAGAAACAATACTTATAAGTATTCAATTCAATACAATACAAATATTTCAATTTATGAAATATTTAAGACACAATACTTATAAATATTCAGTTCAATACAATACACTACTTTCAATTTATTAGGAAATATTATATAATAACAAGCCTCGCCCACGTCCGTGTGTTATTACATTTTTAGTGTACATACAAGTATTTATTTTCCAAAAAAATGTAATACAAACTGTCTAATAGATTCGATTTGATATAGTTTTTGTCACTCACTGTACTTTTAAGTAATAAAAAATAATCTGTGCAGCATAAACTGCGCAAAGACATACAAGAAACACTGAATTTCAAGGTCTTCTACAGACATCTGGCATCGAGTACTAATGCAAACATTGACGAACGCTGAAGTCACGGTTACTGTGCGATTGGTCTATTTATAAAAGGTACCTATTATGTCTATGTCAACTTACATACGATACGTATATTATATTCGACTTTTTGGCGCCAACTTGGTGAGCGATTGGTGCTTTTAAACAAATTGTCTTATTCATAATGTGTAATGTTATTGATTCATAATAGAGATGGTGTATTATGTAACAAGTAATCATTTAAATGCATCAAATTAGTAGAATCTTTGATTATAAGTGTTTGATTCGGGCCTGTCAAGTCGTTCGTCGTCGTCAAAAAATTGCACTATCAGTTCTACTGTTGGCTTATTACAAGTAATGGAGGGCAACAAAATTCCTAACGATATTTTTCGGCATGTCCCTGAAACCGGGAATAAGATAAAAAAAAGACGGGCTCTAAATGACTTTGATCCCAGAGTCGTAAAAGTACTTCGTAAATAATAAAATATGTATAAAATCGATGGTTAATATAAAATTAAATATTGCTGTTCTCTCGAATCACAGATCAAATTTTGATGCACTTTATGTATATTATATATACTCGTAGCTACTAGTGTTGCCCAAATGCAAGAACAAGACGAGACTTTGCTAGTCTTGGTCTTGGACTTGCGCCAATACATCTGGTCTTGGTCTTGGTCTTGGTCTTGCAGCAAGAGTCTCGCAAGTCTCGCAATTACCTATTAGCCTATTGCTATTTATTAAACGTTACTTTAGAACTTAGAACAACGTAACAGAGTACTTAGAACAGTACATAGATATTATTGCACGGTTTTTTATTTTATATTCACGCTTTTATATTATTCGATTAGCATTGTAGAGTATTTTTACACGTTTCAAGTATGTCAAAAGTATCTATATTTAGCAAATGAGTGACGACATATTCGAGCACTTTGTCTTTTAAAAACACCTCCAAAAATCGCGATTTGCAGTGAACTTATTGAACATGTTTATCTATTAGGTAATAATAATATGTAAGTAATTAATGTAAACCCATATATGTAGTTAATATTATAATATTTACTTACTAGAATAAATTAGTATGATATCTACCTTACCGTTATCTAATTACAATATTCCTTGCGAGAGCAGCATAATGTATTCGTATCCATTCTGAGCATCCAGAGACTTATTTTATTCTTTGGAACATGTACATACTCTATGGCGGCAATCAAACAGTGTTGCAACAACAAAAGTTGTGCGTGCGGTGCAGCGGCGATGATTGTATGCGATATCAGTAGAAGCCGCTGGCGGGTGTATATAGGCAGGTGTATAGCCGAATAGCTGCAAAATTTCTTTGCCAGGTCAGTATCCGATGATGATGATGATGCCGACAACAAGACGCCGCGCACTATCAAAGACGAAAAGAAAAGAATATTGACGATGGTCAAAACTAGGGATACATTCTTTTTTTTTATTGATATTTTCATTGCCTAATCGTATACCCGAACTCCTATACTCCCTGAAACGACACTAACTGCAAGACGCAAGAGTCTCGCAGGCTTAGTCTTGTTCTTGCTTAAATCTTGCACGGTCAGTCTTGGTCTTGGTCTTGCTAAAATTATGCGGTCTTGGTCTTGGTCTTGGTCTTGCAAAAATGCAAGAACAAGACCAAGACTGCAAGACCAAGACCGATTTTGGGCAACACTAATAGCTACATACAAATGATATTTGAATGCACAAATATGAAAAATGAAAATACTTATTTGAAAAACAATCGCGAGACCTCATTTCGCCGCCAACGAATAGATAGTAACCATATAAATGGGGTGGGGTGTTTATCAACATCTTTGAACCAAAGCCAACCTCACCTGCACGTGGTGCACCCTGAAACCTGGTTCATCATCAAACAAACGAGGCTCTGGCGAAAAGAGAAATATGACATTGCATATTTTGTAAGCTGCCCGACTGGGGAAGTACCTCCACCTCACAAAATACCGCAGCCAAATAACATGTCCCTTGAAGGTTGTTGTGTTCCTGCGAGTGAGTGAGGACACCAGGAAGGAAGGAGTTACTGCATTGGCAGCAGGGATGGCGGCGAGCGATATTTCATGTTGCAAGCGTTTATATGGCTGCGGTAACCGTTTCCCATCAGGCGGGTCGTATGTTGTCTACCACCCGACGTAGTTTGAAAAAAAACTTAAAAAGCTGGGTTCATCACAGTATAAGTAATAGTTCAACGTACAGTGGATACACTCCCTGCTGCTCTCTTGTCGACCTCACCCCTCTGAGACAAATCTGGAACAGTTTGTATGGCGACACACGCACACACGCTCATTTACGCTCTGGACATGCACATGTAGTAGTTACTGGGGGGTGGGCTTCCACTTAAACTACGAGTGTACCACATTCTGCACATGTCTAAAACCTTCAAGCCATCATCTGACGCGAAATTGCTAATAAAAATAATCATTTCATAGTGTACTTACTATGGTTTAGTACTATTACTTACACTGTGCTATAGTCTTACTACATTGAACACTTTGTAGTGAAAATTGACACATAAAGTGACATTTTAGAAAGACAAAAGAACGCCTTGAGTTATTATATATTACACTATTTACGGGGTGTTAAAATGTATGTAAATACCATGAATAATAGATAATTTATGAACAAAACCACGTGTGTAATGTTAGGGTTCGTTAGTTTTAGTATCATTTTGCTAATGTTCAATTTAAATTATATGCACTGGCAACTTATTCTTTTAAGCTTTCGACTGCACTGGTTTATGATTGGCTAACCAATCACAGGCTAGCATTCAGTCATTTGTGATTGGTAAACAACAACCAATCATAGTACTTGATTTTTACCGCGAAAATCAAACCGAGACTGGAGGGAGAGCGGTTTTCGAACATTCTTTTTTGACTGTTGGACGTGGAGGTTGTTAGTAGAAAATAAAAGTGATACCATCATTCTTCAGTCTTTTCTTCACAGCTAATACTAATCTGTACCTAAAGTATAGTAAGTAATTATATTACATGGGAGCTAGAAGGAGCTCGTCTTATAGTAGTTGAAACGAAATGTTATGGCACAAAAAAGAATTCTTTTGTTCTTCTCCAGCCAAGCCTATTTTTTGGGATTAGGAGAACCGGTCCTAAGGGATATATCTCTTGAGTTCGGTCCTCCTAAACCTTCTATGCTAATCTCCGGCGGTGCTGTGTTCATGTGTTCTGAAATGGTTCCCTTGAAGGTAGGCGACCTGAACGTCTTTTAGGTTGTTCAATATTCACAACGGTTCATATGTTTCTTGTTACATCTCATGACATGACATACTCATACCAATATGCGTGGTGCACGCCATTTCAGTTACACTTGACTAGCCATATCTTTAAGCTTTTAATGCCTTGTTTGCGATATAGCTGTCTCGCACATTGCCAAAAGGGGAAGTCAAATTCCGCAAGCTTCCCATTCCTACTAATTTCTTCTGATTAAATTCGTTTCAAGTTGGTGAGTTGCAAGGAAAGGTTTTACTCCCGGGACTGTGTGGACGTCACTGTTCATTGCCTTTTTTGGTGGTTGCCGCTGTTAATCCTGGCTACACAGGAGACACAATGTTGAAATGTGTGGTGGCAGTCGAACAGCTTACAAATACGCTGTACCCTATCTCTCTTTTACCAGAGCCTTCTTTGGCGGGGTGCACCACGTGCAGGTGAGATCGGCTTTGGCTTCTAAACATCTTAGTAAGCCACCTATACCCCAAAATTTGCTCAATGATATGTTACAATTCGTACAGTCGAATAGTTTGAAGGATGTTCCTCTTTAGGTCCGACCATTCTAACAAGTGCTGGATGAAGAAGTCTTCATTGGCCATCTTCCTATACATGTAATCTTTTACATCCATCTCCAACACCACTTTTTAGCCGACTCCAAAAAGGAGGAGGTTGTATTTTTTTAAATGTTTATTACTGTTTTACTCCGTGAGTTATAAACCGATTTGAAAAAAACTTTTTTTATTTGAAAGAGTATACTTCCAGATTGGTCCTATATTTTTTTCATCATCGTCATCATCATCAGTCTGTATCTACATACATAAATGTAGAGTAATGTTTGCAGTCGGTTTTTTTTTTGTTACAATTATCAAATGAAGGATCCATGCAGAATAGATGCAACCGACAAACTGTGCTAAATTGAGAGTTATACGAGTTCATAGCGAGAAACTTCAAATTGAGTGTTATATTATATTCGCAACAAATTCCAACAGTTTTTTGACATAATGCTTCCCAAAACTTATTCGGCGTGATATTTTTATTCCTATTAAAATTTAAATAGCTTTAACTTAAAAGTATCAAAATGTCACTTGGATCTGTTCTGTGTAATTGCGTCCAAATGCTTCTTGTCCCATTCGCAATTTGTGTACTTACCGATTTTGTTCGATTTTATATAGGTCTATAGGTCTCTTACACACTATATATATAGACTGCGTATGATAAAGGTTGCCATGGAAAAGTATCTTTATAATATTTGCGCGTATGTGTACATTGTTATCTAAAAGGGTTTGCAACCGCGCTGATAGAGTCAACAAACAAACGATAAAGTGTCGACACTATGGTACTCCACGTGTTTCTTGCGTACACGATTTAGTAACGAGTATACTGTTGGCTGGATGAAATAAAAAAAAATATAAAATGGAAAAATGTGTATACAGATGTAGACAAAACGTGCTTCGGAAGGCACGTTAAACCGGTCCGGGCGTTTGTCGAGAGAGGGCAGTCGTTAAGCCAAGTCAGTGGCCTCTAGGCGGCTTGAAAACAGTGACCCCCGCCAACACGCAATTTAACAGCGTGGTGGAGTATGCAGCTCTTCGATTGAGGGGAAAGGGGAGACGATTAAAGGTTGGCCAGCATCTTGGATGCCTGTGTTGACATAATAAAATTCAGGCTACCAGAATACTTGTTCTATAAAGAAATCTCCAAATCATCAACGCTACCGCTCACGGTCTTCGGGAAATATGCTAATGGATTACTCTCATCGATCAGTGACTTTTTATAGCAGCTTCCGGTATCTAGCAACTAAGTGCTGGAATAATGTTCCACCACCGCAAAATTTTTTTGAATCACAATTAACGTTTTTAAAACCTGAACCAAACCAATTACGACTTGGAAGCCTTCAAGAACAGAGTCTTTATTTTCCATAAAAGGCTGGAAATTTGATTGGCGGTGATGATTACTATCCATAAACCCGCATGCTCGTTTGCCCCCCTCTCATATAAAAAAATGGAGTGTGCCTGTGTCATGGACACGGCTCCGTGTTGTTCGTGAATACGTTATATGCACTAAAATTATCTCAAAATAGCAGTGCTTCCCCTCCCCCGCACGCGATGTTCCATAGTCCTTACTTAGCGTAATAAATTCCTTGATCCTTCATCTATCCAGTGGTGTGATTGGATTTTGGATGGAGATGACAGATTTGTATCTGCAACACCAAACTGTGTCCCCGATTTTGTTATCATTCGTTTTTTTGAATTGCCTCACTATGGAAGCATATTTTATAGACGTATTCACGTCATAAACCTATCTTTTGGATAAACAACAAAAACACACTCATAAACGAGTACCTGCTTACACTATAACAAAAACTACTTGGTACCTACTTCCTTTACGTTGGTAAAGGAAGTAGGTACCAAGTAGTTTTTGTTATAGTGTGTATACTGTAAGCATCTCATTGGTATTAGATGGGTATTAGAGTAAACTGCGTTATATGTATTAGCAATATACTTATAAGGAGACACCAAGCTCACACTGTTTTATTATTCGACCTTTATGAAATGTACGTTATTATCTCTGAAATCTCAAATCTTGAATTAGCCGTGAACTGATTTAACTGATAGTTACACAATCGTTGTTTTTTTTTGGGGTTCCGTATCTCAAAAGGAAGAATCCATAATAGTTAGAATCACTTCGTTATCGGTCTGTCAAGGTCCAGACCCTTTTCGCAGGAACGCGTAGAGATCGTCATCACGTCGTCGTCGACAACCCTTATTCACACCACTATTGCTGGATACAGGTCTCCCCTCAGTCGAACGGGTTTAGAGCGCGCGTAGAACCTCTACGCGCGCTCTAACATCTGTCGACATATCGAGTGATGTTCAATTTCGCGGTCACTTGGAATGCAAGGCCAAACTGGCTTCCAGGAAGATTGGTGTGATTAGTAAAGCCAGGCGGTATTTTACACCCCGACACCGCCTTCAACTATACAAAGCCCAGGTTCGACCTCACATGGAGTACTGTTCGCATCTCTGGGCCGGTGCGCCCCAGTACATGCTTGCTCCATTTGACCGCATACAACGAAGAGCAGCTCGAATCGTCGGTGACCCAATGATCTCGAATCGATTGGACTCTCTCTCTACACGCAGAGATGTAGCGTCTCTTTGCGTTCTATACAAATTATATCACGGGGAGTGCTCCGATGAGCTGTTTGATTTGATACCTGCCACCTGCCGCTGAATTCCACTATCGTACAACTCGCCATAAATTAAAATTCCATCCATATCATCTTGATAATTGGCGATCTACTACAGTACGTTTCCTAAGACATTTCATACCACGAACAGTGAAACTGTGGAATCAACTTCCCTCAGCGGTATTTCCGAACAACTACGACATGGGTACCTTCAAGAACAGAGTTTTCATTTTCCTTAAAAGGCTGGCAACGGATCGGCGACCCCTTGGTGTCGCTGGTCTCCATGGGCGGTGGTGATTGCTTTCCACCAGGTGACCCACATGCTCGTTTGCGACCCTCTCACATAAAAAAAAAAAAAAAAAAACCCTTTCGGCTGAGGGGAGACCTGTATCCAGCTACTATTTCAACTTGATACCTATCAAGTTGAAATAGTAGCGTTGAATATCAAATATTCAACGCTACTATCTCTTGCAGCTGTGAACAATTCTAACTTTTAAATCAACGAGGTCAAAAGATATAACCGTTTGTGAAGGATATTTTGACACTCGCAAGGAAATCAAAACCTACTTACCGTTGACCTAGAATCATAAATGTTGACGTAAAGGAATATTTTATAGAATGAGGCAAAGGCGACCAGTAACAATCTACTGACCCGGCAAATATTGTTCTGCCAAATAGGACATAGGACAAACATTTATGTGCATGAACATGTCTGTTTGGCTTAGTCTGGGTGTTTTCTTTGTATCATAAGAATGTATTTATAAAAAAAAATTAAAAACAATAAAAAAAAAATGTATTTACGTATGTTTATCAGTTGTCTCGTACCCATAACACAAGCATCGCTTACTTTGGGGCTAGATGGCGCTGTGTAATTTGTCTGACAATATTTATTTATTTTTATTGAAATAAATTGTCACCTACCAGCCTTACGACCTATTCTCATACCTACCAGATATACAAAAAAAATATAAAAATCGGTCAAGCCGTTTCTGAGGAATCAGAGGAATGCGACCACAAACACGATATATGTAATGATCATAATGATATGACCAAAGTCGTAAAAACCTGTCATTGTTTGCACAGTACCTAATTGATTTTTGCAGAAACAAGAAGACCATCTTAATACTATGATAATGTGTTACGCAATAAATGTAAAGGCGAAACCGGTCGATAAAAATATGGAACTGTACAAGTAATTTTTATATAAGTCAAAAAGTTCTAGACCTTTTATTTCATACTAAGTGAAGGATGTTGTTGTTCAAATAATATGGACAAGATTTTTTTATGACTTCTTTTAATACGGAATCCTGAGTGCGCGAGCCGACTTGCACGTGGCCGGTTTTTTTCGGTGAATTACTTTGAAGCTACAAAAATGCTTACTTAGTAGCAAAAAAACCAAGGAAGAATTAAAATTACTGCCATTTCTTTGATAGCAACCAGCCTTGCATTCGACCTTCCGCGCTTGTTAATTTTTAATCAGTTAGCACTTCAACTAGGGCACAATAAGAAACGTGAAATACACATGTAATATAATTAACGCATTCTTTCAACGCAACTTCATTTCTTTGACGAGCTCGGTGGCGTAGCGGTCAATGACGCGGCTTCGACACCAACGCTCGTGGGTTCGATTCCCACATAGGACAAACATTTGTGTGCATGAACATGTCTGTTTGTCTTGGTCTGGGTGTTTTCTATGTTGTATTTACAAAAAAAAAATGTATTTACGTATGTTTATCAGTTGTCTAGTACCCATCATAACACAAGCTTCGCTTACTTTGAGGCTAGATGGCGCTGTGTAATTTGTCTGACAATATTTATTTATTTATTCTACTAGCTGTACTCGGCATCAACTCATAATCATCGGCATCACCACTGTTGAGATACGGGTAGTTTAGAGCATACTCCACCACTCTAGGTAACTGCGAGGCGGCGGATGTCAGTGTTTTCAAGCCAAGTTGAGCAGCGTGGTTTGTTTTTAAGCGAGAGGGGAAGCGAGCACATACGCCCCCTGATGGAAGACAGTAGCCTCTAGGCGACTCGAAAACACTGGCTTCCGCCAACCCGCAGTTGAGCAGCGTGGTAGAGTATGCTCTAAACCCCTTCAATTAAAGGGAGACCTGTATCCCAGCAGTACGATGAGGATGAGTTGATAACGATAACATGTACCTACTGTGATCACGCAAAGCGAAGTGACAGTTACAAACTAGCTATCAATGCAAATGTAATTTGATACATTTCGAATGTGGATTCCTTACATACATTATACTATCAATATTAGAAGTTAATTGTTCCATTGACCTGCAGCTATCGGTGCATTGATAAGCTTAACGCATATGACATCTATTCAATGAAACTCATGCTACAGTTACAATGGGGGCGAAGTGCAAAAAGAATATTGATTGGTCGACTTTGCACAAGTATAAGTAAATGTTTTAAGAGAGGTAGGAATCGTAATTGTAAGCTAACCGAATGGGGAATGTACCTCCACTTCACAGAATACCGCAGCCAAATAACAATTCCTTTGAGGGTTATTATGTTCCTACGAGTGAGTGAGGTCACCAGAAAGGAAAGAGATGCTGCGTTGGGAGCTTGGGTGGCGGCGAGCGAGCGATGTTTTATGTTGCGAGCGTTAATATGGCTACGGTAACCGCTTCACATCAGCCGGGCCGTATCGACGGCGAAGTGTCAATACCTCCTATCTAACATTTTTCGAGAAATTGACTTTCTTTATACCATTCACTTTAAAATTAATTTCTATTTTATATTTCAAATATATTTATATTTCATTGAAACTTTAGCTTTCCATATTTGTATATTCACCATACAAATGAATTTATTATTTTTAAAGTTATATGGGAAATCCCATACAAATTTCCCATCTCATTCAATTTATTTATTTATTTAATCATAAACAATTTTTACATTGTGTTTGATTTCAAATCCCCATTTGAATAAGAAGGGAACAGGAAGACTGAGCCACAGCGAAGCGTGGTCGGGATGCTAGTATATGTAATTGCTTATTTAAATAACTGTCACTTTCTTAGAGTTTTATCAGGAGTGACACTGGTGACGACTCCATGACACTCCTTATAAAAATATATGCTAACATGCAAAATTACTGTTAAGGCGATCGTTCCCTCTATCTGTATTATATTACTCTTTAGGGGATTGATTTTCTGTATCCGGTGATTCAGTCTGATAAAATCCTAAGGGTAGAAGTATATATTTGGCAGTATCGATACTTTTTACAAAAGTGTTGTCTACAACTCTCTCGCTGTTTGATGTTGGTCAGTATTCGGATGCATTTACTGGACTGGGGTTGTGTTTTATTATTAGAATTATTGTAAATAAATAAATAAAAATTGTTAGACAAATTACGCAGCGCCACTAGCCCCAAAGTAAGTGAAGCTTGTGTTATGGGTACTAGACAACTGATAAACATACGAAAATACATTTTTTTTGTAAATACATACTTATGATACATAGAACACCTAAACTAAGACAAACAGACATGTTCATGCACACAAATGTTTGTCCTGTGTGGGAATCGAACCCACGAGCGTTGGTGTCGAAGCCGCGTCATTGACCGCTACGCCACCGAGCTCGTCAAAGTAAGTTTCTGTATTTTGTGTGTTTTAGTCATCATCATCATCATCATCAGGTCATTTTAGTCTCCACTACAGGAGCACGACCCTCTCTCGTCCGTCTCAGACAGAAGGAGGATTTGGCTTACACTCCCCACGCTGGCCAGACGGGTTGGGGAGGCCTGATCGATGTTTCATAATGTATTTCCCTTAGTCGCCTTGTACGACATCCAGGGGAGAGACGGAGTGATTCTATTATTTTTCTAGTTATTTGACTTATCCTAGTCGGCCGGTATACCACACGGCCAGTGTTTTAGTATACAAATATAAATGTTATCTATCTATTTGCGGTACATACATTGACGATATAATGTTATGATTACGCGGCAGAGCAATTGCAACTGGCTGTTAAACTTTCTAGTATGAGGTGATTGATCTGAGTAGCTTTCTCATACATTATGTTTGTAAGGAATTTTATTAAATAAAAATGTGTTGAATGCACACCAGAAGTAATAATACTGCATACAGTATGGCCTCTCCCTGCCGCTCTCTTGTACCGACCTCACCTCCCCTCTGAGACGAATCTGGAACAGTTTGTATGGCGCCGGATGTACACACCAAGGGCGGATCCACAGTTGTGGGCACCTAGAACTTTTTTTTTATGACGCTCGACGCGCGCCCGGATCCCCCCAGCTGTGCTGGAGGGAGGCGGAAAATCCTCTTCGACACGCCCTCAGCCTGGTTGCTACCAGACTGACCTTTAAAGGGCGAATCAGGCTTTAACTGACTAAAAACCGCCTGCCTAACTACTTTTAGCCACGATGGCTTTAAAAGCGCAAACGGACCGCTATAGGAGAGAGAGTGGAGAAGGAGTGTAGTCTGCGACGAGCTGGCGAGGGTCCCCGAGAGGACACTACCGCGAGGCGGTTTCCAGGTCGTCGCAGAGTACACATCGCGATCGAAAAGATTAAGGGCACGTAGGGTATGCTCACAACCCTAATATAATTGAAACCTACCTTGCCGTAACACAGTCCTCGGACTAGCGCGTGAGGTAAAGAAATTTTGTCTGTATATAGGGTTGCCAGGCGTCCGGATAAAGCCGGACATAGTTAGGCTTTTTGATTGCGTGTCCGGCCAAAATTAACGGTGTACGGCATGTCCGGCTTTTGTTAGACTTTTTACATTACGCAAACGAGCGAGAGCGCCGAGCGTGGCCGAGCGCAGAGCGAATCGAGCGTTGATTTTATTGAATCCTGATCAGAAAGTCTTAACATACATACACCTATTAATACTGAGACACAAAATCCTCAATAATGTAGGGTGTCCAGCTTTTTTACCCAAATGTCCGGCCAATCTTGCTGGTCCGACTATTAAGTTTGGCGACCTGGCGACCCTATCTGTATACCGCCAGTAGCCAATATATCTGGTTTAAGTTAATTGCATCAACATTTTGTAATATGTATCGGTAGTTATTAACGTGATAATATTTGTTACTTTTTCTTCTACAATGTGCTATGTGGTTAATTTAAACTACTGTTATGAAATGTAGATTGATGTACTGTGTACTAAGTTTATGAAATAAAAGTTATTATAAAAAAATAGTCACACTTACACGATCTATTGAGATCGATAGGCAAGAATTGTTATTTGTCTGCGGTATTCTGTGAAGTGGAGGTACATCCCCAGTCGGGCAATGCCATTCTCTTTTCGCCAGAGCCTCGTTTGTCACTCATCAGGATGCACCACGTGTGAGCTTACCTTTGGTTCAAAGATGTTAATGAACCACTTATACCCCAAAAAGTTAAATACTTATTATCTAATAATAAATAAAGGCCAGTAGTAACACATGGATTAATATGCATGATAAAAAATAAGTCAACCGCGCAAATCTAACACGATGTTTATCTTGTGATTGTATTACCATTTATTTACCTTTTATTTATAAAAGATATATAAAATTCAATAGGTATATTTTTTATATATCTACATATATAATCAAATCCCAAAAGCTCCTACTCCTACTAATTTCTTCTGATTAAATTCGTTGTGAGTTTCAAGGCAGCCGTAGTCTTACCCCCGGGACTGCAATGGACTTCATTGTTCATTGCCTTTTTTGGCGGTCGCCGCTGTTAATCCTGGCTACACAAGAGACAGTGGTAGGAATGTGTAGTGGGCCCCCGTAAAAAAATATAGATTTTTTCCCGATTGCAACGAACTCTAAAAAGAGGGTTATGTGTTTGAGCTGTATGTTCTAAGTTCCTGAATTGCTGAACCAATATTAACAATAGTCCGTTATATTGGTCTTGATTATGGATAACTAGCTTTTGCCCGCGGCTTTGCACGTGTGAAATTCTTTTTCGTAAAAAATATTTTTTTTTTTCAATAAAAAAAAGTATCCTATGTTACTTCTGATACCTTCAAGAATATGTGTACAAATTTGCATGATGATCGGTTGAGTAGTTTTCGCGTAAAATCGTAACAAACAAACGGACATTCACATTTATAATATTAAGTAGGGATAGCTTGGGTAACAAAAACTTGAAATAAAATGTAAATTGCGTGTTTTAGTTTAGATGCCAAAGCCTCCGCCAACCCGCAGTTGAGCAGCGTGGTGGAGTATGCTCTAAACCCTTCGATTGAGGGGAGGCCCGTATCCCAGCAGTGGGATGAATAAAGGTTGACGACGATGCCAAAGCGTCTAGATTATTTTTTCCAATGACAAGCATCAAAAAGGGTCAAGTAAAAAAATATATTTGTTACTATTTGGAATAACAAATCGAGAAATAAAACTGAATCCAAACCTATTCCCGTGACATAGATGGATTTAAAAGTTTTCTTATTTTTTAAAACATAAACTTTGCATACATTTTCGTATGAACTTGATTCGTACGGCACCATACGTATACGCACGAACAATCCCGATCTTCCAAATACTACGGGAGGGAGTGCTCACAATGTACCGTGTTATGGCGGCGCTTCACGTTGGCAAAGATTTTGGTAAATGTTGTGGCCTACTACCTATGGCCATCATGTAGAACGGATGTTTGTGCTTACGTGGTATATAATGGAATGATGGTCCACAAGTTGGCGCGAGATCCGTGTGGTGTCGGTTTTTCAACAAAAGATCAAAGGGTTGTGGCAGAGTTATGGCCGCCGCGTCCACACGTTGGGCGCGTGTTTAGTTTGCTACGAGCTCCCTCGATGTATTGACAGCATCCACCACCTTCTATTATTCCATTTCTTTTTTATCACCCTTTTCATAAGAAAACACATTCACATAGTTGCGATATGCTGTGAATAAATAAACGGCAGCAGCCGTTAGCAACTCAATATCCATTTTAATAAATTCGTTCGCACTGTGGCCGGAACCAAAGCAAACTGAACGATCTGCCAACTAGTGCCAACATATGGATGCTATCACAAACTTTTGGCCAATATCTCTGCCACAAAATTCACCACAATGTTGGCCAACGTCAAGAGCCACCATTAGACGTATTATTATTTCCAACGGGGACGCCGGCTGTCGGGCGGGTGATCAGCCTTACCTGATGCCATTTCATCCATTTCCCCTTAATCCGTGTTAGACGTAGGTACAGAAACTGTACGAATACTATTCGTACGTTTAGGTACGATGCAATTCGTATCCAAAGCGAGCGCAGCCTTACGGCCGCTCCTTCGTGCCCTCGTATGCCCCTTAATGATATAATATATCATAAGATGGCGAACAAGGCCGAACGTGATATTATCACAGATTATTATTAGATATGTCTACGCATTAGATAGTAAATTTTTATTTTTATCGCAAACAAGTATACTGCCTGCCTAATACACACGATAATTTTAACAAAAAAAAAACCCACTCCAAAAATTACTCTTTTTTTTATATATATTATTTATACCACATCGGGTGGCAGACAAGCATACGGCCCACGTGATGTGAAGCGGTTACCGTAGCCGTATTAACGCTCGCAATATTAAAATATCGCTCGCGCGCCGCCACCCCCGCTACCAACGCAGCATTCATACATTCATTGTCTGTTAGGCGGTGCGGTACGCAGTTCGCCGTGTCAACTAGTTTAAATATAAACTAAGATTATCACTATGCAATGATTGCCCACATTATTTTCTAGTAGAAGCACTATTCTTGGAAAAAAGTTTCTCTGTGCCACAACACGTACGGGCACAAATATTAGCTCAAGTGTTTCAAGATCATTGGTTCAACCAATATAACGTAATATCGGGCTCCGTGTAATTGTTTGTCGAGCCTGGGTGATGTCATTTTAATTAATGATAAACATTGTATGCTCGCACCTTGGTCTACAATCAATTGCTTTAATGAACAAAGCGTCATCAGAATCTCCATAAAAAATCGCTTTCGAAGTGGCCATAGAAGAGTATAGTAGTGTAAGATTGGTGTAATTCAATTCAACGACTCTATGCCTACAGCTAATGCTCCCCTGTGCACATTTTAGGGTTACTATCACAGGATTGCGAGTCTCGCTCAGTACACCAACTTGGGGCCCTACCGCTAGGGTTAGGTTAGGCCAACTATACTGTTAAAAACAGTATTATACTGTTTTTCACTACATTATACTTTTTACTGTTGAACAAAAATAAAGTATACAAAATACTGTTTTCAGCATCAAAATACTTAGCACTAATGTTAGACTTAGAGATCACACATTTTTTTTTTTAAATAAGCTCCTCGTTCGTTTTAATTTTAGTTATAATTGTGGTGAGGCCTATGAAGTTTTTAAAAAAAGACTATATTAATAAGTTGTGCGAGAAGCTCTTAAAAATATGTATATAAAACATTAAATAAATAAAATACTGTTCATTTTTCTAAAATACTGTTTAATATTCTTCTCAGACCTCAATATACTGTATTTCTTGTAAAAAAAGTTGGCAACCCTACCTACCGCCGAAGCTGGAGCCGATTATCATCGAATATTTTGATTCGAAAAATAGGTCTTACGTTTTAGTTATTGACAAACATCTTCAGCTTAGTTGGCAGAACTCCAGAGTCTATACCAGCTAAGCTAAACACAAATACCATACATTTTAGCATTAAATTTTGATTTTCGCTATCAAAAAATCCGATGGGAAGCGGTTCAGCTTACACGGTAGAGCCCCAGGCTAGAGGACCTTTACTCACTCCGCTATCGCGCCCAGTAAACCAACCAGGCACTCAAGCGGATTGGTAGCTGGTCTTACTCCGCTGTCGTCTGCAAGCAGACTACTTAGGCACTCTTATATCGGTCGTATGCTTTTTCCCACCTTACTGTTATAAAAAATAATAATGTAACTTTCGCAAATAACATAATACCGTGAACCCGTAATTAATATCATGAATATAATTCAGAACCAGAATTGGTGTATTCAGTGTTGACCAAAAAATGGACTCCAGAAATTCATAAGCGGTCCATATATTTAGTTTGACTATGAGGGCTCAGGTTATACTGGACAAACCGCTATCACACTAATGTATGTTAATATCAATGATGTTGTTATCTTCTACATACGGATCTTTTACGGAAATGTTCCTGATTCGACTTGAAAACTTTCCTTTGCCTTTGTTGTAGCCTTTAGGTTTTTTTTTTTTTCACTTTTCTATTACAAATAAAAAATAAGCCGCCGTGGAAAAAGGATGGGGAATATCGCTATTATTTTGCGTGAGTGAAAGAGGCATTGAATGAGAAATAAATGTAGAGAAACTAGCACCCGGGGCGACTGGCGACGACGCACTCATCTGCACTAAAAGCCGGTCGGACCCGCCGCCGCCGCATTAGATATTTCATAACAAAATTCTTAGACCCATGTATACAGCATCGTATTGCATACGATACGTGTGTATCTATCTATTTACCTTATTATTTCCATTTAGACTTTTTTCTTTTCTCACGTGTTGGAATTATTTCAAAAAAGAAATTAAACAATTTGTATTTTTGGCACCAAACCATTTGCAATAAATATGAACGTGCCAATGGAAATTAAAATAATAAACATGGAACGCATTCTTTAGCGAATGTACAATGTTTTTGTTCCAAATTCATAATAATGTATTTCACGATTCGAATTAGGCGGGAAATTGGTTTGTAACCTGACGAATGTTTAGGTAAATTTTGCTATTTATTGTTCAATGTCAAAAGTTGAGGTCACTCAACTTGGCAAATAAATAGGTATTTGTCGATAGAAATGTTGCGAATGATCTATTTAGAATTTTTGTGTTTGTAGAAGAATGAATGTTTGTATATTTTTCGAACTAAACACCAGAAACTGCAATGACAAATTTAACATCAGTGATTGCCAAAATCGTCAATATTACGGCGAGTTAAGGACGATCCAAAGGTATAAACGGAACGCTTGAACAATAATTGTTGACTGTATTTTTTTTATACTCCGTCCGATATTTAGAATCGAATAACGTTTAATCTGACATTAGCTTCCTTTAGAAACGTTTAGAGTAAACTATCACAAACACTAATCAGGGATGAGTCAAGAAGAATATCGTAGATTTTATATAGCGCTGTCACACAACGGTGTGGCACAATGCTGTGCTTACCTTGAAAAACCGGTACTCGACCACAGAATAATATACTCGACGCAAAACAAACATCGTATCAATTTCTCTCATATCCTGATGATGACGTAAATTGCTCTTACCTACTTATACAAGCATTTAGTTTCACCCTTGTATCTCTAATCAAATCTTGCAACTTGACAGTAGTAATATATAAAATGCAAAAATTCGCCCTAAGAAGAAACCTTCCTGGTATCTCAGTTGGAAGAGCACTCGACCAGTCATTGTGATGTCGTGGGTTCAAATTCCACCAAGGCGGGAGAGGTGAAATTAAATTCGCAAGACTTTATAAATATAAAAAAAAATGGAAAACCATTTTTTTTCTTGTCTTGCGAATTTAATTTTAATTAAGCCGTATGATATATGTATCAATTGAAATGGTTTAATGAACAAAAAACATCCCTTTTGCAGAATTCAATCACGCCGACATGCCTGCACCGGTCCCCGGCCAAACTAAAAAATGGCCGATTTTCGCTTTCACAGATCCGTTACCCATTTCAGGGTAACTCACTTCTAAATGTATACAACATTAAAAGCTTGTTTAAAAGAAAATTCCTATATCGTTTATTGCTTGTGTGAATGCTACGGAAACTATTAAATTTGTCTATCGTTATTCTTTGTCAATGGTGTTACGAGATTACCAAATATTTGTAAGACAAAAACAAGCAATTAAATTTTAACTATTTTATTTATAAAAATAATGAATAAGTTACATAATGTTAATACGACCTTCATATAAGTAATATAAAGTTTATTAGCAATAATAATACGTCTTATACATATTAACTAGAAGATGTCGTTTTTAATGAAAATTCACATTTTAATGCCTTTGACGTCGATAAATTTACGCAATATGTAATAAAATTATATATTTTTAATCGACTACAAAAAAGGAGTTCTCAGTTTGACTTGTATGTTTGTTTACGATTTTCTCAAAAACTACTGATCGTATTACGACGGAGGAGTTCGGTAGCGCGTTGCGTGTGTTACTCTAATTCTAATCGAACACGCAAGTTAAGCAACGTCGGCGGTAGCATGTCCATGGTTAACGTGCCCTCCGAAGCACGGAGGAGTTGGAGATTAATAAACCCAACAATAGACAGTCTACGATCGACGTTGCTTAACGTGCGTGATCCATTAGACGGTCGCAGAAAATTGGTAGGTCCGCCACATTACAAAACGGCTAACTTTAGGCAGATAGCATTTAAATTATCTTTTGGTTAGGTTTGTGTTATTATAACCGTAATTAGAAATAGCCAACTATTGGATTATTATTAGTATTCTTGGATTATTATAGTATTCTTGGTGATACACCATCAGGTAACAATTCGGTCGTGTAATCATTATGATAAAAAGGCGGGTTGAAATAATGGCTCCGTTATTTTTTAAAACAACTAGACTTTATGTAATGCGGCGGATTTTACGAATTGGCTGCGACATATATAAAGCGGAGCCATTTTTAAAACAGCTAGCCGTTTTGTAATATGGCGGTTCTACGAATTGGCTCCAACATATACTAGCACAATACAAAGTAAAGAAATAAAGAAAAGAGCCTACCAACGGATTGGTGACCCCTTGGTGTTACTGATCTCCATAGGCAGTGGTGAGTGCTTTCCGTCAGCTGATCCCCATGCCCGTTTGCCCCCGTTCCCATAAAAAAAAGTAACATATTTCTTTATCACCCAGGTGCAGCTCTACTGGAGAAGGAGTTCCACCTTACAGAAGACCACAACATGTGCTATTAGAGATCACCAGGAAGCTGCCACCGAAGTTATTAACAGCAAAGATGGCGGCACACACGGGTACTCGATATCTTGCAAGCATAAATATATAAGCTACGGTAATTAATTTCCATCAGGGAGATAATGGTATAAAAAAAAATGGAATGTGGCTGTGTCAAGGACACGGCCGTGTGTTGTAAGTGAGTACGTTATAATTATGAACTAAAATTATCTCAAAATGGCAGTGCTTTCCTTCTCCCGCACGCGATATTCCATAGTCCTTACTTAGCGTAATAAATTTTTTGATCCTTCATCTAACCAGTGGTGTGATTGAATTTTGGATGGAGATGATAGATTTGTAGCTGCAACACCAAACTGTATCCCCCGATTTTGTTATCATTCGTTTTTTTTTAATTGCCTCCCTATGGACGCAATTTTAAAAACGTATTCACGTCGATACAGAGTATATTATTCTGTGACAGAGGACTGTATTTTTAACCCTTCAAACGGCTTCGTCTTTTCAAACCGCCATTGTTTTCTATTTTTTGTGTTGGTTACAAAAATTGTAACAAAAAAAAATCAATTATTATAAGTTTATATGTATGGTGGATGATAATGTTATTGATATAGGCAAGTAAACGTTTCATTTATCTTTAAAAATGTCACATTTTATACCCAATTTCTATTTTTCGGAGTGTAAATTTGTTACTTACGATACTTGCGAGCTGTTAAGCCCTATTACACTGTAAAAGATACAACCTGGGTAATATGCAATCATCATCTTCAGTGAGCGTATCCATTCACTGCTGGATATAGGCGTTCCCCAATGCCTTACATCATATGCGATTCTCCGCTTTACGCATCCAGCCGCTCCCGGCCGTTCCCTTGAGGTCATCGGTCCATCTATAGAGGGAGCACCCGACGCTTCGTCGCCCTATACGAAGTCTCCACTCCACTCCACAGTAAAGTCCTAGAGGACTTTCCTCCCCATCTGCCATCACTGATTCGGCAGATATGGCCGGCCTACTGCCACTTCAGCCTGTTGAGTCTGAGAGTTATGTCGACAACTTTGGTTCTCAGTCAAATTTCTTCGTTCCGGATTCGGTCCCGTAAATAAATGCCGAGCACAGCTATCTGCATCGCTCGCTGTGCGACTTTCAATTTATGAACCAGTCCAACGATCTGATTGTTGGACTGGTTCATAAATCCAAGTTTCTGCACCGTAGGGTTAATAAGCCATATGAAGTTTGCCATCATTCGCATCTATTTATTTATACCCTTCAACTAGGCCATAAATATATGACCCGCCTGATGGCAAGCGGATATCGCAGCCTATATAAATGCTTGCAACATAGTGACCAGTCGCATTGCGCGATCTATTTTCGGCCAACAGTCATATACTAGGCTTCCATTTTCACGTGCCATTTCCCATGGTATGGTGTACTAGTTTCACAAATAGTTTTTAAATGTTTTATAAACATTTACATTATAAGACATCTGCCAATCTTTTATAGATGAAAATATTATAGGCAAGTCTACACATAGATTATGTATCTCCGCTTCGCTTCCAATGATATAGCCGACGTAATAGAAATGAAATACGGTCACACGTCTATTTGTCAATTGTGGGGACCTTCGGAAAATGGGGAGTCGTTTTTTTTCTTTTATTTATTTTTTACACGTAAACGTGTAATAAAATAAAAGGAGGTATAAAAGCAGAACTTTGATAACTAAATTGCTCCCTTTTTAGGGTTCCGTACCCAAAGAGTAAACCGGACCCTATTACTGACACTGCGCTGTCCGTCCGTCCGTTCGTCTATCACCAGGCTGTATCTCATGAACCATGATAGTTAGACAGTTGAAATTTTCACAGATGATGTATTTCTGTTGCCGCTATAACAACAAATACTAAAAAACAGAATAAAATAAATATTTAAGGGGGCTCCCATACAACAAACGGACTATCCCCATTTTTTGCCTTTTCCCTTCTTTTGTAAATTAGTATTTTTTTTAGTTATTTATTTGTTTATCCACAATAACACTAACATTACAGGTATTTACCTAATGCGATAGTGTAATATAATTTATAATCTATGATCTTTAAGACAATATAAACAATGCAGTTCTTCGTACAGAGTACACACGAACAGATCCAGTTCCCTGTTGTAATATTCGTGGATAACTGTAATTGGGCTACGAGTGAGTAAATTTGTCTACCTATATTAATTTATATAATGTGGCGTTTATCACAAGTATAATAAATTAAAACAAATAACATAGTCTAGTATTCTAGTTGTAACTAACTAGGGTTGTTATCTCTAAACGCTTACAACCAGGGCAAGAAGCGTGAAAACTCCGGATTTTGAATCTTAAAACCGGAACATGTCATCAGTGTTTTTAGTACTAGTACTATTCATAGTAGTGATTTGAAACTTTTAACCCTGCACTATAAATAAAACCCCTGGACGCCCTCCTATTCTGACAAATTTGGACAAATCCGGGGAAACCCGGACGGATAGCAACCCTAGTTGTAGTGGCAACTAATATGTCTAGAAGTCGCGTGTAGAAGTTGTCTATTATAAATCCTACTTTTTTATTTGTCAAATGAATTGTCGCATTCAAGGAGTTGCGTATAGAGAACGGTATCTAATCGGAGCGCAGCGCAGACCTATCATTAATCTATGGCTGACTACAGATATTTTTTTGACATTTGTATTAAACAATGCAATCTATTTCTATGAGTCTTATACTTAATCTTATTTAAGCCCACTAAATTAGGGTTGTCAAAGAGTAATTTAAACAAAAAAGTAATTTTGAACACGCATAGAAAATTATCTAAATTCATAGAAGGTCATCAAAAAAGGTCGAAAATCCGTGTCGATTCTTAGCAGTGGTGCACTAAGGCTAAAGCGGGCCCTAGGCAACATTGTATTTCCGGGTCTAATAAAGAAGTTTTCACTTCCAAAATAAAAATTAAAAGCCTAATTTTTGGGCCCAAAAATTACGTGCCCGCCTATGCCTTAGCCTAGCCCACTCCTGATTCTTATAGTAAGAAAAAGGTTTGTCTTGTTCTGTTATAACAAGCATACAATGCAAAATTATGAAAAAGCCATTAACTTATCTGTGAATTGAATGACTATAAAATAACAGTTTAACGTATCAAATGATTTGAAAAACAGTCCCCCCCCCCCTATTCCACATTATTCTTCACGTGAACTGAAGAAAAAATTTGTAGCATTGTTGCACGTTTGCTCGGTTTCGCGTATATGTTTGTGTAATAGTAATAGTGTTTTCCAAAGTATTCATATTAATTTCAGTTATACGTTAAAAAAAATGGATATTGATTTCAGTGGGTCGATTCCTACATTGTAAATAATCTATTAAACTTAATAAAGCGGGTCGGAACGGAATTTTTTTTTTCTAATTTCCGTTCCAGCTGCTGTTTTCCCAAAGTTTGACTGGTAGACAATGTGCTTAACATTAAGTCCGCTGTATCTTTTTGTGTGTAAAGTTTAAATATATAAATAAATAAAGTACCTATATAGATAAAGCAAAATAAGTTTGGGAACTGATTCTTTATATGGAAATTTTAGAGAAACATTTCGAAAACTCGGATTTCCATTACAAAAATATCGTCGAAAACGAGAAAGCAGTAATGACGAAAATGGTAGTCAAACTTTAGAATTGGTACAAATGGTTGGTTTATAGTTTTTCATGATCAGTCTGCAACCAAAGCAGCACTGTAAGATATGAGGTGGAAAAAAAAAGTTCCCTTCTTCTATGAGCTTAGTACATGAAAGTAAAAAAAAAATTAAAGGAAGAAAATCAGTTGTTTGGAACATTTTAGACAAATTGTTTGAGCTTGCTTCTAAAGAGATTGCAGTATTTTTTTAAACACTTCTCGCAAACCTCAAGATAGTAATTAAATTAATAAGGTGGTTTAAAGAAATTAATAAAATATTGCTACAAATATAATATAGGAGGATAGTGTTGCTAGAATTAAACAATAAATTGCCTTCGAATTTATTTTTAATTTTCTTATGAATATTTACAGGAAGTACAATAGTTAATTATTTTTAAATATTATTTGTTGTAATAAGCCATAATTATTATTATATAAGGCTGTTATTGTGATACTAGTCATAGTTGAAATTATTATTGTTAATTAATAAATTCTCAAAATTCAAAATTCTCGTTTTATTTTAATCTGTATCAGTAGATACCTAATTTCCAAACTATCTTTTCATTAACTGCTGATGGTAATGATATCTCATTCCCGTAATTACCATTACTGGGATAAGTACACCTTTAATATCCAGTTATTCCTTCAGTTAGAAGTAATGATGGGTAAAAAAATTGGTCTGTAAAGTTATACCGACTTACGGACGATAATTTTACGTGGAACACATCGGCCGATGGAGTGGAAGAGAGACAGATGGGTCACAAGCCAAACATTTAGACCGAATCGTGACTCGTTATCGCTTGTTCCGCGCTCTCGCTTGCACGCTCGGCTCAGGCGGAACGTGCCAATGAGTCATGCTTTTTCGTGCGTTCGGTCGGCGTTGGTCGATTTATAAGACATTATCACGTCAAAATGTAGTTTTTATTTACAGGTGAGTAAATACTCGGCAAAAATTAAGTATCCTGTTTCAAAGTTTTATAACTGTTTATGCTGTATGTATCACAGTATAAGTAATAGTACTACGTACAGTATGACCACTCCCTGCCACTCTCACATGGCGACCTCACCTCCCCTCTGAAACAAATCTGGAACAGTTTATATGGTGCAGCACGCCGCACGCACACACGCTCAGTCACGCCCTGCACAGACGTTATTGTTTATGTAGTAGTAAACGACGCGACTATTGTATGGAGTGGCCGGGGTATGGCTGTTGTGGCGAGAAGCGAAATAGGATATAGGATTTTGTAAGCTGTCTGACTATTCCCTTGATAGTTGTTGTGTTTCTGCAAGTGAGTGAGGTCACCAGAAAGAAAAGAAGGAGTTGCTGCGTTGGCAGGGCAGCGGCATGCGAGAGATATAGTACGAGCGTTAACCGCTTCACATCAGGTGGGCCGTATGCTTGTCCGTCACCCGAGGTAGTATAAAAAAAAGTGCCGACGCTTATAATCTATATGTAATCTATATGTAATGTATATGTATCTCTCTTTTGCCAGAGTTTCTTACGCTAGTAGACAGGGTGCACTACTTGCAGGTGAGATTCGCTTTGGCAAATAGCTATAATTTTGTGTATTATAGTACATTACAGTATGTATTATTGATTTATGTGTGTTAGTAGTATTAACAGGTCAATGCTGTCGGCAATTGGAGAAAAGGGAACGTAATTATAAATTTTCTCCTTACGATGTGAAGGCGGTAATTAGCACATAAGTTCTGTGGTACCTAATTACGATCTTTTTACGCGTAATAACGGAAAAATGGTTAGATGACAATTAGAGCATTTTGTTTAGGATTGTACGTGACGCAACATTTTATAGTCAAAATCCGAGCACTTTGCCGACACAATTATAAGTGCATTTTACTGATTAGCTTTAAAAGGTTTGTGTAAGTAGTTTTAGAAAAAAGAACCTATATATATATATATATATAGGTTTTTTTTTCACGTGTGATGCCGTATATATATATATATATATATATATATATATATATATATATATATACGGCATCACACGTGAACGGCTGGACCGATTTCGCAATTTCTTTTTATGTTGTATTGTTATTGTCAGGAGGTTATTAGGAAAGAAAAAAAACCGGCCAAGTGCGAGTCGGACTCGCTCACCGAGGGTTCCGTACGTAAGATCATTATAAAGACATTTTTCATTATAAATAAGAAATAATATGTGGGAAAAAATAAATAAAATATATTTTACAATGTACACATCAAGCCCGTTCACATGATAATACCCCATTTGAACTAGTAGCTTCAATTGGAAATTTCGACTCCCTATAAAAAATATAGGCCCCCTATTTTTTAAGATTTAATTACAAATGTATAGTTTTGAGATTTATAACTGTACTTGTAGTTTATAACGATGTTACTTGCCAAATTTCATAGTTCTAGGTGAACGGGAAGTACCCTATAGGTTTTGATTCCCTTGAGAATGTGTCGAAATATACGTTTTTTGCTGAATAAACGGCCGTAACTTTTTTTTACGTAAACTTAGCAGTTTGATTTTTTTACAACTTCATGGGACCGTAGACCTGAGTATACAGTTCAAATTTCAGCTTGATACCTCCACGCATTCTCGACATAGAGGGTCTTGACAGACAGACAGACAGACAACAATAAGATCTTATAAGGGTTTCGTTTTTCCTTTTGAGGTACGGAACCCTAAAAATAAGAAAATTGTGCGGAAAATATTATTTAAATACAGAAAATAATAGGAACATGAAGAAAATTTTTACTTTTCAAATGTAACTTTATTTCATTTGAAAGAACTGTCAGTCATTTGACAAATTGCGCGAAGCCAATCTGAATTCGAAGGACAACGTCTGTCGGATTAGCTAGTCTATATATATAAAAATCAATGCCACTTTTCGTTGTAATTTTATAACTCAAGAACGGGCTCGCATAACGAAACCAAATGTTTAGACTTTGTTCGGACTATTTAGTGGATGGTTTAGGTGAAGTTTGCACAAAATCGGTAGAGCGGTTCTACATTTATCACATTTTTTGTAACAAATAAATTCAATAAATGGCGGATCATTTTGTTAATGGGGATTTTGCTGTCAAATTGAAACTTTTTTCAGATGGGGATTGTGCTGTCAAATTCAAACTGTTTTCAGTGTTGTCAGTACAAGCATGTTGTTATGTCATTCATGCGGTCATTTCATTTTGGACGTACTTCGACTTTATGTTGCCTGTTCGAGACTCTGTACTCCCATACGTTTGTTTATTCATGCTGAAAATGGAAAAACAAAAAAATATTGTTTATCCAAATGTTTTGGATTAAGTTTCAATATAGCTAGCAATTAATAAAATATTTTTTTGTTTGAATAAATGAATTTGATGTTCCAATTTTTTTTTTATTATTTCACTTTATACGTAGCGAAGCACGTACCGGGCCGCTAGTTAAGTATAAATTTAAATCACTTTTTCTCTTTGATCTTTTTAAAAATATAAATCCAGTTAGAATTAAATAAATCATGATTTTAATAGAGTTCATTTAAAGTAAGTAATATAATAAAAAACAAAAAAAAAACGCTTCCATTAATACAAAGTTGCGTCCTAGCCACTAGACCACCGAGACACACTAGACACCATCGTCATAATTAATTTGCAATAATATTTATTTGTCCGTAAATAAAACTGTACCATTAGGTACAGTTTTATTTACCATTAGGTACAGTTTTATTTACGACAAATAAACATTAATTATAATAAAAAAAACCCCTTAAACCTACACCCGTGTCACAAGTCTCGGGATCTACTTGGGGTTTCTTTCTCTGCCACACGCTGGACCCGGCACCCGCACGGTGAATCCATGGAAGCTAAGAAGTTCGTCTCTATAAAAATATTATAAATATTAATTAAATATCAATTTTAATTGATAAGTGGCAAGAAAGCGAGCCATACATATGTGAGAAACAATTTTAAAATGTCTTTGTAAAATAAATAAGTAAATAAGTTTAAGAAATATTCTCCCGGCAAGTGTGTATCAGTCATATCAACCGAGTAAAATCATATTTATATGAAATATATGGTGTGTAAGAGGTTCATCAACATTACTGAAC
The DNA here is from genome assembly GCA_937001555.2 of Hypsopygia costalis. NCBI lineage: Eukaryota > Metazoa > Arthropoda > Insecta > Lepidoptera > Pyralidae > Hypsopygia > Hypsopygia costalis. The sequence continues at coordinate 16,426,546 of OW443349.2, read as the reverse complement.
CAAAGCCAACTTCACCTGCACGCGGTGCACCAAGCTGACTGACAAACGAAGCTCTGGCGAAAAGAGAGGTAGAGAGCGTAATTGCAAGCTACCCGAATGGATAATGTACCTCCACCTCACAGATACAGTAGCCAAATAATAATTCCCTTGAGGGTTGTTGTGATAATGAGAGTGAGTGAGATAACCAGAAAGGAAAGAGATGCTGCGTTAGCAGCGGGGGTGGCGGCGCGCGAGTAACATTTTATGTTGCGAGCGTTAATATTGCTACGGTAACCGCTTCACATCAAGTGGGCTTTATGTTTTTGTCTGCCACCCGACGTAGTATAAAAAATATATATTAAAAACCCAGATATAATGTTTATAAACATTCTATCTGCTTTTGGAATTTTCCCAATAGCATGTTTTGCATTGGCCTTGGCCGTGTGGTTTCCGGCAGACTAGAATCGAATCACTCCGTCTCTTCCCGTGGATGTCGTACAAAACGACTAAGGGAAATACATTATAAAACATCGATCAGGCCTCCCCAACCCGTCTGGCCAGCGTGGGGGGTGTAGGCCAAATCCTCCTTCTGTCTGGGACGGACGAGAGAGGGTCGTGCTCCTGTAGTGGAGACTAAAATGACCTGATGATGATGATAATGATGATATGAGTAACTATCGGCATCTGTACGAGATAACCTAATTTTACACATATAAATAATTACCAGTCACCACAATATAGATACAGGTTCATGTACTTTGATATTTAAACACTAAGTAAATTATTTTTAGCATAGAGTAAATAAATTAATATTTAGTTATGTAATTGATTTAGGTGTTATTTTGCGGAAGTCCAATTTACAGGCAATTTGATATACACTACTTTGCGTGCTTCGGCCACCAATTAGTTCATGTAAACTATTGCCGGCTAGCACCCACCATCTCGCATGCATCTACTAATGGTAGTGAGTGGGTACCGGCCGGTAGTAATTTGCATGAACTAATTGCTGGCGGAAGCACGCAAAATAGTGTAGATCAAATTGCCTGTAAGTTACTTTTACTTAACTAATGTCTGACAAAAAAAATGGTTTTGCAGTTCCGAGAATTACAATCGTATTCTAATATTTGGCCTTGCCTATTCTAGAATACCTACACGTACATTAAAACATAGATAGTAAAAGATTTTATCTCAGATAAAACCAAACTCGAAAGTGCGTTTTCTTTCATAAAAACTGTTATTCTGATGACGTAAATTACATACACATGTAAACAAAACTATAATACCTTTATTAAAATAATATTAAATGGATACTATTTAACGTAACATCAAATAAATACATTGCAACCCTAACCTAACCTATTTTACACATCAATAAATACTTATCGCACATCAAATGCAGGATTTGATGTGCGATCAGATTAATTTGATGATGAAATCAGGTTATTTTTGTGGATCAATTTAATATTTTCCATATTAAATTACTTAAAGAATATAAATAAAACTTAACTAAACTGTCATACAACTTTTGTAACTCAACATTATCTCTACATGACTGACTTTTGTTTACAATAGTCATATATAAAATTTAAATAGTTTACGTATTTAAATAAGCAAAAAAAAACTAGATATATCTATGGTAAAGCATATTATTTTATGACTAAAATGAATAAATTAAACAGTCTTGCTTTTTAGATTCAATAAAGTGAAGGCACGGAATATGCCCCAGCAAACAAAATAACTTCAAGCTTCCTATCAACCAGCATAAACACAAACGGTTTGTTGGCAATAAAATCTAATGAATTACCACCTCGAACGAGATTCTCCACTATGGACTTGGCCTTGACGCCTTCTTCCGTAACCTCGATGTCTGACACTTGTGTCATCAAAGAGGCATAGATCGAGTAATCACTTATTCCATCCAACTCAGCTAAGTCGGGACGAAACAATCTTCTAGCTCCCATATCGTAAATTAACTCAGGTATATTATCCACGTCTGTTGTCACTTTAAACCTAGGTATTTCTACATTCACTAATTTCGTACCGTCTTTCTCGAACAATCTAAAAACTGACATCAGCTTAATTCTTTGCATATAAAAATATATATTCCAAATTGAATCATCTTTCTTCGGCAAGAATATTAGTAAAGACATCCTATCGTTTTCCCCACATGGTAACTCTAAAACTTTTGACTGAATAACTGGAATTTCTGTTATATTAAAATATCCCGTTTGTTTCATCATATTCACTTCTCCCATTTTTTCACCTCTTCCAGAATAAAACGTTTTAGTTTTTGTATGACTGGGAATAAATGCAAATTTCCAAGCACTTTTGTAATACATCGCGTCGACTGTAAGTAACGCTGTTAAATTAAAATCCTGTGGGAAGAGTACATCAGTGATTTTCCAATCTGTAGCACTCTCAATAAACTGATTCGCTTCCCTGGCAGCTCTGTCAGCGTCATCAAAATTAAACAACAACACTTTCATACTATTCAACTGTTTAACTTCCTTCAAAAACTTGTGTTTCACACCTAACAATCTGTCTATTATCATAACACTTTGAAACTTCAATTCCGGCGTTAAATCCTTCTCCATTTCGTTCATTACTTTCCTCCATTGCCGCTTCAAACACAGCCTCCTATGATGCTTAGTTATTTTCCAGATTTCTCTTAAAGTCCGACCAGTAGCACCTTCGGCGAGCGCCGCTAGCTGTACCCAAGTAGATAACGGTGAAAATACGAAATGACCGTCAGTGTCTTGCATTACTCGATCCAATAGTTTAACTGAGAATTCGTACGTTGACCTCCTTAGAACATAAAGAGTCCTTTCTTCATTGCAATGCGGAGATAAATGAGCGAACTCCAAAGCCGGTACAAGAGCGAGCACAGTTAGAATTTTAAGCCACATTTTCGTGTGCAACCGCCTCGTAAGGCAGGACCGCCGTCACATAGGGTTTTCAACGGAATGAATAATGATAGTAAAACTAAGCATCGCATGATAAGGTTGGCCAGCTTTTGGATACACACTGGTACAGAACGGCTATGTACGCGAATTTTATAGACATTCCTTACGTCATTTACGTTCATAGATATTTTTATTTGTTTATTTAGAGACACGCTTGTACACAGGCACAGCGCACTATTAATACGTTTACGCGCTGCAATGTTATTATGTACATTATAATTATTATATTAACTTGTAACCGCGGATTTGCTCGCATAGATATGTTAATATTTTTAATGTTATATTATACTTATTTTTATATATTTTTTTATTGACAAATCTCATAGATTTGATATATAATTATTACAATCTAATGATAGAAACCTAAATTAAACTAAAACTAATCTAAAAACCTATATATTTTATCTATAGAGAAAAGAGAATGAAACGCGATAAAAAAAAAGAAATTTATCTACAACTAGAAAATATCCCCAAATTTTTTTAAAAGCTTAGTAACAACTTAGCATTACCTACCTCGCTGGATAACAATACTAATCCTCTGAGCAAGGTAATGACCAGCGTTCTGTTCCCTTACCACCAACTCTTATTGCGATTCAATAACTGAATAGATTGCTTATTCATACCAATGAATAAGTGAATCTATTTCAAATTGAAATAGAGTCGCTTATTCATTTCAAATTGAAATAGAGTCGCTTATTCATTGGTATGAATAAGCAATCTATTCAGTTATTGAATCGCAATAAGAGTTGGTGGTAAGGGGGGTGACAGGACGTGTCGACCAACTTATTACTTACAATGATCACTAAAAACCATCTCCTCTTCAACGTAACTCTACTCGAATTGGAAACTTGCTTTATATTGTTTCTAAGTTTAGAAAATTTACTTTTAGTGATGTGATTTTACATGTACCTATTAGTGCTCGCCTTCGGTCGAAATTCGACTATAATTAATTTAAATTATAAGTTTGAGACAAACAAATTTTCTATCTCTGATAGTCTGAATAACGTCCAGTTATTCCCGCTAACCCTAAGAAATGTTCAGGGAAAAAGTAAGATTAACTCCAATAAATATACAAAAAAATTGAATTTTTAATAGGAAATAATCTATAATATGTAATCCTGAGAACAAAGGGTATCAGTGAATAAATCCTCGTATAATAGCAAATACTGCCCCTATTGATAAAACATAGTGGAAATGAGCTACAACATAGTACAGTGCTACAAACTTATCTGACCCGGTGGCCAAATTTGGAACTAAAGTCGCCATCTTGGTATGTAGTATTGCCAGGTACAATTAATTTACTTCCCGCGTATGCACATTCCATTGGGGTGTATTTTTTTAAATACATATTATCTTTTTCTACACATATTTCATTTCTTACAACAAAAAAATCGTCAACGAGTTGTTTCTGTGCAATATTATAACTCTCTAATATTATATAATAGCTATGATCGCGACTTAACGTGGTTTATTTTTAAAACTAATCAACAAAAAATAGAAGGCAATTGATATTTAATTGAAACACTACACAACACAATTAATAAGTATATCAATGCTAATTTATTTTAACAGTGTATATATTTCTTTGATTTTTATGTTTCCTCTAAAACGGGCGGCATTTCGTTTAATGGCAGCACTTAAGTCGATCGCACCGCCCCCGCCACCGGGCCAGATAAGTTTGTGGCACTATAAGTAAGTATCATGTAGACTTATATCAAATGATGATTTTGCAAGATAATTAATCTATTCTCAATTTGACCACAGACTATAACAATAAACAAAATAGTATATTATGCGTGTGTGTGTGTGTAATGTTTTTTTTTATTGATTTAATGTATTTTGTATGCATAATTTTAGAATATTAGTATCTACACTCCTTCTCTATATGCCGTATGCGTACTTAGAAGGAAAAATGGATAAGTAGTTTTTCCCCCTTCCACTTAGGTAACTAAACTTTCTTAACCAGTTACAAGAGAAGATTTTTTTTCGCTGTTTGGTAACTAGTTGTGAGAGAAGAATTATTTTTTCCTCTTTGGTAACTTTTGATAGTTACGAACGTAAACTAGTCGCATTCCTAGTTTCGAGATAATCGCGATTTTATGTTTTTTTCGCAGTTTTTACCACATAATTTATAAATAAAAGACAATTTTTCTGTCGGCAATTTTATATGTTTTGTATCAGTTTGTCCTTTATTTATTACTTAATCGAACTAAACTCTCTCTTAAAGTATAAATAATTAGAAAATAAAAAAGTAAGTAAGTAGGTACTTATTAATTTTTCCCACAACTACATTTTGAGAGTATGTTTTCCCACATTGCAATAATTCTGCATTTACCTAGTTGATATTTTGGTGAGGGAAAAATAAACAATAGCAATTATTCATAATTGGAATTACCTATGTGACATTTAGAGTTTAGAATGGCGGAAATAAATAAATCAAGTTATAGTGCAGGCGCCACAGATAGTTGAGTGTGCAAAATATGAGGACCGCATTTTTTAAACAGTTTTGAATTCAGAAAAGCTTGTAGATTATGATTCTGAATGTTGCCAGGAAGTTTCTTGGTCCAATTTTTTTTTATACCCCATTCCCTTGGATATCGAGTAAATGGACTGAACAAATGCTTTACAACAATTTTAATCATTGTTTTATTGAAAATATCCGATTGTTTCTTATGATTAAAGATACTTATAGCTACTAAGTGGAAATAAAAAAAACAAAAAAAAAATTAAACAAATATTGCTGGAAAAAAAAACATAAAAGGAAATTTTTACATAAGTAATCAAAAATTTTCATTTATATTTGTACAGTTTGTTTTTTTACCCTCGTCGGAACGGAGACGGTATATGCGTTATTTGGCAGTTTTATAGTAACTTGTATACTTATTTATATTTATGTTGAAATTTAAAATAGAGATGGCAGCCCCCGACGGATTTTCTTGGATTTTTTATTAAGTTCATAGCATAAATTCTTTAAGTCGGGGGTTTCAAAATTATTTTATCCTTTTGCAACTACGTTTTAAACGTCGTGTGTTTTTTCAAAATTTTTAATTTTGTTTTTATTTCAAACTTTTTAGAGAGCAAGCGTAGGTATTACAATTGAAAACCGCATCAGAATCAGACTAGTAGTTTTGGTTTTGCACAAACAAATGTTTACTGCAGCGCCCTCTGGTGGGTTGTCACTGTAACATCTATCTAAGAATATGCACCCATCAAAATCGGACCCATCACTGAAAACCGCATCAAAATCGGACTCGTAGTTTTGGAGATAAATGGCAACATTGGTTGCACAAACAAATGATTACTGCAACGCCCTCTGGTGAGTTGTCACCGTAATACCTATTTAAGAACATGCACCAATCAAACTCGAACCCATCACTGAAAACCGCATCAAAAACGGACTCGTAGTTTTGGAGATATTTATTGGCATTTGGCAACATTGGTTTCACAAACAAATGTTTACTGCAGCGCCCCCTGGTGAGTTATCACTGTAATACCTATCTAAGAACATGCACCAATCAAAACCAAACCCGTCACTGAAAACCACATCTAAATCGGACTCGTAGTTTTGGAGATAAATGGCAACATTGGTTTTACAAACAAATGCTTACTGCAGCGCCCCCTGGTGAGTTGTCACCGTAACACCTATCTAAGAACATGCACCAATCAAACCCGAACCCATCACTGAAAACCGCATCTAAATCGGACTCGTAGTTTTGGAAATAAATGGCAACATTGATTTGCACAAACATCCTTAGCACCCCAAACGCATGTACCGTCTCCGTTCCGCCGCGGGTAAAAATAAAAAAGTATTAAAAAGAAATTATAATAATAATACTAACAAAACATGCAAATTCTTATTATGCAAAATGTAGATACACATTCTCCTAAAAATGGAAAGTGTATTGCCGGTCCTCACATTTTGCATACTCAACTTCCTTTTGCTTATGCGTTATTGTACATTCAAGTGCATTTTATAAATTACTCCTTTGTTTTCCTTATTATAAAAGTGATTGGCATTTACATTTGATCTTTGATTTATTTTCTACATCAGTGTTTCTGGGAAGTCGGCACTGATCCATGTGGAACTCCTACTATTATATTATGGATGTCCGTTCAGTCAGTTCTCCTTCCTCTCTCACCTGAAATATTCGATTTGCGAGACAGGACTCTACAAGTAGATAATAGCTATGGGGTAGAGATTAGCGATGTAACGACTCGACTTTTTAAACCGATTCAAACCGATTTGAGCATAAACCGAGTTGAGTCGATTAGCGCGTCTACTAACCGCTCTTTTGCCCCCCACGTTGAGCCCTCCGCGCCCCCCCCCGCGCAAAAACGCGGCGGTACTATGCCCATTTGTTTTTTGTTCCTACCTGCCCGGCGCCGCGGGTGGTCGGGGCCCCATAAAAACGCTCATTGAGACGCAACTTTGTTATTGAGTGCCTACAAGTGGTGTTTTTTACGTTTACTAAGAACAGCACTATACAATGCCGTCTTTTGTTGTTCAACACTCGACTATAGTGTAGAATTACGATGGTCTAAACATTCTCAAGTGGTGTTTCATAGCCCTACTTGTATTAAAAAAAATACCTTATGAACTAAGGCGATAACGTATAGTTTTTTATTTAAAAATACGCTAGGGAGATAAAACCCGATGTTAATAAACAAAAACCTACACTTACCTAAACAAAATAAGTTTTTATAGCACTTGACACCGGCCCGAACATCTGGCGCCGTTAAGGCGAGTCTCTTAAACCCCTTTTTTTATTTTTTTTTCCATTGAGTTTATGATTCTTTGGCCTTAATCCGATAGCTAATATGGCGGAGAAACGAAAAAAACATAAACAAATGGGCCTGAATGTATGACAGATGAGTATTGTTCAATCTGCCCAAAACTGAACGCCAAACTGCAAATGTCGACCGTAGGTCGACACGGGCAATTCAAGCGTTTCAAGGTCGTGACGTCACTTGTCGACCGTAGGTCGACACGGGCAATTCAGCGGTTATACCGATTTGGCCGAGTCGAAAGCAATGTAACGACTCGACTTTTTAAACCGATTAAAAAGTCGAGTCGTTACTTGACTTTGTAAACCGATTAAAAAGTCGAGTCGTTGCTCGACTTTTTAAACCGATTAAAAAGTCGAGTCGTTACTCGACTTTTTAAACCGATTCAAACCGATTTGAGCATAAACCGAGTTGCGTCGATTAGCGCCTTTACTAAACCGATTTGGCCGAGTCGAAAGCGATGTAACGACTCGACTTTTTAAACCGATTTGAGCATAAACCGAGTTGCGTCGATTAGCGCGTCAGCGCGTCTTGCGTCTACTAAACCGATTTGGCTGAGTCGAACTTACTTACGCATCTCGCTCGCGTCGCTCTGCGCGCATTCGCCCGTTTGGCCGTTTGCTCGTTTGGCCGTTTGACCGTTTGCTTGTTTGGCCGTTTGCCCGTTTGGCCGTTTGCCCGTTTGACCGTTTGGCTGTTTGCTCGTTTGGCCGTTTGCTCGTTGGCCGTTTGGCCGTTTGGTCATTTGCCCGTTTGGCCGTTTGCTCGTTTGGCCGTTTGCCCATTTGGCTGTTTGCGCGTTTGCCCGTTTGGCCGTTTGCTCGTTTGCCGTTTGGCCGTTTGCTCGTTTGGTCGTTTGCCCGTTTGGCCGTTTGCTCGTTTGGCCGTTTGGCTGTTTGCTAGTTTGCTCATTTGGCCGTTTGCCCGTTTGGCCGTTTGGCTGTTTGCTCGTTTGCCCGTTTGCCCGTTTGCCCGTTTGGCCGTTTGACCGTTTGGCCGGTTGGCCGTTTGGCTGTTTGCTCGTTTGCCCGTTAGCCCGCTTGCTCGTTTGGCCGTTTGACCGTTTGACCGTTTGGCCGGTTGGCCGTTTGGCAAACGAGCAAACAGCCAAACGGGCAAACGGCCAAATGAGCAAACTAGCAAACAGCCAAACGGCCAAACGAGCAAACAGCCAAACGGGCAAACGACCAAACGAGCAAACGGCCAAACGGCAAACGAGCAAACGGCCAAACGGGCAAACGGCCAAACGAGCAAACGCGCAAACAGCCAAATGGGCAAACGGCCAAACGAGCAAACGAGCAAACGGGCAAATGACCAAACGGCCAAACGGCCAACGAGCAAACGGGCAAACGCGCAAACAGCCAAACGGGCAAACGGCCAAACGAGCAAACAGCCAAACGGTCAAACGGGCAAACGGCCAAACGGGCAAACGGGCAAACGGCCAAACAAGCAAACGGTCAAACGGCCAAACGAGCAAACGGCCAAACGGGCGAATGCGCGTAGAGCGGCGCGAGCGAGATGCGTAAGTAAGTTCGACTCAGCCAAATCGGTTTAGTAGACGCAAGACGCGCTGACGCGCTAATCGACGCAACTCGGTTTATGCTCAAATCGGTTTAAAAAGTCGAGTCGTTACATCGCTTTCGACTCGGCCAAATCTGTTTAGTAAAGGCGCTAATCGACGCAACTCGGTTTATGCTCAAATCGGTTTGAATCGGTTTAAAAAGTCGAGTAACGACTCGACTTTTTAATCGGTTTAAAAAGTCGAGCAACGACTCGACTTTTTAATCGGTTTACAAAGTCAAGTAACGACTCGACTTTTTAATCGGTTTAAAAAATCGAGTAACGACTCGACTTTTTAATCGGTTTAAAAAGTCGAGTAACGACTCGACTTTTTAATCGGTTTAAAAAGTCGAGTAACGACTCGACTTTTTAAACCGATCTTCGCTATCAAACCGATTCAAATCGGTTCAAACCGATTCAAATCGCGATTTCGTCGATTCGGTTTGGAATCGACTTGCATGAATTGTCTAACCGATTCAACTCGGTTTGACAAAATTCCAGATCGTAACATCACTAGTAGAGATGTCCTTGTCTTGCACAGGAGGCCTTTGTGCCACACCTTATCAAAGGCTGTTTGTATGTCCAGAAACACGACAGAGCAGTATTCTTTTTTTTTTTTCAAAAGAGGATCGCATAGGTCGATCGATAAGATTTTTGTAATCATTTTATGTAATCATTTCTTTTTATAAAAAAAAAATACATAACATATCCTTTTATGTAATATATTTTTTTTTTAACAATTTTTTTTTTTGTTTTTTTATTTCCACTTAGTAGCTATAAGTATCTTTAATCATAAGAAACAATTGAAAATTTTCAATAAAACAATGATTAAAATTGTTGTAAAGCATTTGTTCAGTCCATTTACTCGATATCCAAGGGAATGGGGTATAAAAAAAAATTGGACCAAGAAACTTCCTGGCAACATTCAGAATCATATTCTACAAGCTTTTCTGAATTCAAAACTGTTTATAGAATGCAGTCCTCATATTTTGCACACTCAACTCCATACAGCGCCCGCTCTATTATTTAGTTTTCGTCGAACTCGATTAATTGTATATTAACACATTTTGACAACTACATAACTACTCATTTTATTTAAGTTATGTAACACTTCGCTGATTGTAATTTGTAAATCATAGTTATTGAATTTTATATTGAGTTAATTATTTTTCCTTCTACATATTTTTGATATTTTAAGCTTATAATTTTTTCCCATTTCAAATAGAAAAACGATGATATTTCTGAAACGGAAACAGATAGAAACATGGTTGTCAGACTAAAATATGCGCTATGGATTGGTTGTCACGAAAATGGTAAAAAGTGAATTTGGGCCAAATCGTAGTTAGTCACTTTTCCACCTACGCAGACATACTATTCTCTATATAAACTATAAGCACTTTCTATGCTGTGCTATAAGTGTGCAAAATTTCATACTCATCCTTTAAGTTAATCCTTAATCATTCGCGTACCTGGTGGATGCAAATCATACCGGAGGTACGAGTATGCCTGGTAGATTTGACAGGCATGCAAGTATATTTCCTACATTTTTTAATAGATATAAATGGTTGACAGACATGCAAGAAAAAAATGGGGTGTGGCTGTGTCATGGACACGGCCGTATGTTGTACGTGAATACGTTATATGCACTAAAATTATCTCAAAATGGCAACAGCCAAATAACTATTTCCTTGAGACTTGCCTCAAGGGAATAGTTATTTGGGGCTTGCCTCAAGAGAATAGTTATTTGGCTATAATTTGGCTTAAATGTATTCTGTGAGGTGGAAATACTTCCCCAGTCGGGCAGCTTAAAAAATACGCTATGCCCTACCTCTCTTTTCGCCAGAGCCTCGTTTGTCAGTCAGCGGTGCACCACGTGAAGGTGAGGTTGGCTTTGGTTCAAAGATATTGATGAACCACTTATATCAATGACGATAATGATGATCAACTCTGATGATGCATGGTGTTAAAATAAACATCATGCATCATCAGAGTTGATCACGAATTTAATTCAAAGAATGACTTGTATGAAATCATACAAGTCATTATTTGAATTAAATTCGTCATAAAATTTCAAGCTTGTTCCATCCAGTAATAAATTACAATGTAATACGTCTATACCTACAAGTATGTTCGTGGAACCGTATAAACAGATCGTATTCATCACTTTATCTTATTCCATAAAACATATGAATAACGTTTAGTGAGGCACATAAAGTTAATATATTAGGCTTTTGGGGTGTAAGTGGTTCATCAACATCTTTGAACCAAAGCCAACTTCACCTGCACGCGGTGCACCCTGCTGACTGACAAACGAAGCTCTGGCGAAAAGAGAGGTAGGGAGCGTAATTGTAAGCTACCCGACTGGGGAATGTACCTCCACCTCACGGAATACCGCAGCCAAATAACGGTTCCCTTGAGGGCTGTTGTGTTCCTGCGAGTGAGTGAGGTCACCAGAAAGGAAGGAGATGCTGCGATGGCAGCGGGGGTGGCGGCGCGCGAGCGATATTTTATGTTGCGAGCGTTAATATGGCTACGGTAACCGCTTCACATCAGGCGGGCCGTATGCTTGTCTGCCACCTGACGTAGTATAAAAAAAAAAAAAAAAAAAAAGGCTGGCCCGGTACTCGGAAGATTTCCACTCGAGTGTCCAGCATGTCTGTTTTACCCGACTATCAAGGAAGGATTTTTTGAGCGTATGTCGTATGACCATCAGCCTGTATCTACCCACTGCTATAAGCTTTCCCCAATTCTTTCCACCAAATGTGATACTCCGCCTTCCGCATCCAGCCGCTTTCCTAAGGTCATCGGACCATCTAGAACGGAAGGCGTTTAACACTTAGTCGTCCTCCACCCTAATACCTTCCTGCCCCATCTGCCATCAGATGTGACCCGTCCATTGCCACTTCAGCTTGCAAACTCTGAAAGCTATGTCGATAACTTTGGTTCTCCGTCGAATTTCTTCGTTCCGGATTCGATCCCTCAGAGAAACCGAGCATAGCTCCCTCCATCGCTCGTTGCGCGACCTTTATCCTGTGGACCAGTTCGATGGTTAGGTTAGGTTACAGGACGATGCACTGGTTGAAGACTTTAGTCTTCAACAATTAATGATGCCCCACCTACCTAATTGTATCTTTGTTTCTTTTCTAAAGATTGAGTCTAAGAGATTGTTTTAGCGGTAAGACCGTCTTTTGTACTTTTCATTTTGCAAATTTCTTGTATGTATCTTTGTCATATTGGTGGAATAAAGTGTATTCTATTCTATTCTTAAGATCTGCATGATTATTATATAACTTATTTTCACGGGCTAATGTGTGTTAGAAAATAAATGGGATATGAGGATGACCTGGGTGGACTAAATGCTGGGCTATTATATTATGGGCAAAATATAGACTCCAGCCATAACTACCGTATTTATTTTTTTGTATTTATGTTATTTGCGGCAGGCGGTGGCTCGCCACTCACTAGATGGGCCCCCGAATCTCCAGGAAATCGGCCGGGGACAACACCGGTGTGAGTGACTCAGGGGTGTCGAGAGGTGTGCTGCACTTTCTCCGAAGTTGCCTACTCGCGGCGTTATACCCTTTAACACTTCCAACCCTGGAGCATATAGCTCTAACGACTCCTTTCTGGATGGCCAATGAAAGCAAGCCAGAGCTGAGAGTCCTGCGGGCTTTCTTGTGTTTATACTCCGACCGATGAAGACACGCCGGACACGAAGGCCCTGACCTACTCCCTGGAGATGTGGTGTCGTTACTCACTACAGCTCGCCACAAGCTGCCCTGCGGGCTGATGATTATTTTAATTATATTTTTATAATAAAACAAAAAAGCTCTTTTATTAGCCACTAGCTGATGCCCGCGACTTCGTTCGCGTGGACTTTATGATTCCGCCGTATTAATACAAATACGAACTAATGTTGTTACATAAAAAAATATTTGTTATACGTTAAAAGTCAAAAAAAAATTTTTTTTGTTTAACATTGTAACCATAGTTTAAAAAAAATTAAGGGAGTCTTTCCTTCGGTAGCTAATATGAAAAGACCAGTCCTAAGCTTGACACCAGCGAATTTTAGTGATTTTTTTATTGTCATGGCAAAGCAAGTGGTCACAGACAACTGCGTACGTTTAAAATTAAAATGGATTTTTTTTTGGAGAAGAGTGGTATACGCGGAATAAATACAGTTCACCGGCACCACTCCCAGTGAGAATCTCAGCATCAATTATATTGCGCTGCCATTGACTTTACTTCAGGAAGGAGATCTTCCCCAAATTTTAATAAAATTCTTGAAAACTCTTGGGCACGTAAAGTTCTATCTACAGCTTCTAGTGCCTTACTGTTGGCCATTTCGCATTCATCTCAAACGATTAGACAGCAATCCTGAAGCACCTTTGCTTTGTCACAGTTTCGTGTCACAGAGTGTTTCGTGTTTCAATTCTGTTTAAATCGAGTAGGATATTGAACATTGTATTTGCGTCCTTCCGCCTAGTAGTAATGTGGCTGCAATACCTGGCGATGCTGCTGCGAGATCTTATTTTGGCGCCTGATTTCAGCGTAATCCACGCTGAAATCAGGCGCCAAAATAAGATCTCGTCAGGTATGTTTTTCCAGTCCCTCCTGGAGCATCTAAGAAAAACAGTTTCCTCTCGTCGCTTAAAACACTTTCCACCACCAAATCAAATAAACTCTGATCTTGCTACATAGCGTCCCGCAAATGCACGTATTCTTCTGGTTTGTGCGAATATATACCAATCGTTCCATTTCAATTTTAGCGTACACGTCTATAATAAACTGACTAATAGACCACGTTACCTTTGTAAATAAAATAAAACGATTGCGTCTAACTTGTAGCAGGTAAGAATAAAAGTAGCACCACGCGGTTTTATTTTTACAATACATTCAATATTTTGTTAATCTATTTATTGTTATAATAAATAGATTAAAAAAAACACGTTAAAATAGCAAATAGAACTAAAAAAGTTACTTAAAATTTTTTTTAGTTCTATTGGCTATTATAACGTGTTTTTTTTTTCTTTTTTGAAAACTATAATTTATTGTAAACACGTGTTGTCTATGCAAATAAATTTAACTTTGTTCTGCATCAGGTGTTCCAAATATTGGATTTTTATACCTCAACAAAAAATGCTCATCAGGCTGAACAACTTTTGCTAAGGAGTCATTTTTAAATTTCTTATAGTTTACCTGAACCATTATGGTTCTGCATCAGGTGTTCCAATTCTTGGATTTTTATACCTCAACAAAAAATGGTCTTCAGATTGAACAACTTTGCTAAGGCGTCATTTTTATATTTCTTATAGTTTACCTGAACCATTATGGTTCTGCATCAGGTGTTCCAAATCTTGGATTTTCCAAATTTCAACAAAAAATGCCATTCAGGTTGAACAACTTTTGCTAAGGCGTCATTTTTATATTTCTTATAGTTTACCTGAACCATTAAGGTTCTGCATCAGGTGTTCCAAATCTTGGATTTTTATATCTCAACAGAAAATGCTCATCAGGCTGAACAACTTTTGCTAATTCGTCATTTTTATATTTCTTATAGTTTACCTGAACCATTATTGTTCTGCATCAGGTGTTCCAAATCTTGGATTTTTATATCTCAACAGAAAATGCTCATCAGGCTGAACAACTTTTGCTAATTCGTCATTTTTATATTTCTTATAGTTTACCTGAACCATTATGGTTCTGCATCAGGTGTTCCAAATCTTGGATTTTTATACCTTAACAAAAAATGCTCATCAGGTTGAACAACTTTTGCTAAGGCATCATTTTTATATTTCTTATAGTTTACCTGAACCATTAAGGTTCTGCATCAGGTGTTCCAAATCTTGGATTTTTATACCTCAACAGAAAATGCTCATCAAGCTGAACAACTTTTGCTAAGGCGTAATTTTTATATTTCTTATAGTTTACCTGAACCATTATTGTTCTGGTGGTCCAAATCTTGGATTTTTATACCTCAACAGAAAATGCTCATCAAGCTGAACAACTTTTGCTAAGGTGTCATTTTTATATTTCTTATAGTTTACCTGAACCATTAAGGTTCTGCATCAGGTGTTCCAAATCTTGGATTTTTATACCTCAACAGAAAATGCTCATCAGGCTGAACAACTTTTGCTAAGGCGTCATTTTTATATTTCTTATAGTTTACCTGAACCATTATGGTGCTGCATCAGGTGTTCCACTTTCCAAAATCAATTATACCCTATATTTTGCCCAGGCTTAACAGCTATATAACAAAAAAAGTTTCATTCGAATCCGTCCAGTACTTCCAGAGATTAGCGTGTACAAACAGACAAACAGACATACAGACAAACAGACAAACAGACAAACAGACAAACAGACAGACTTTTTTTTTTAAATTCATACTCTATTACTGTATCTCCATCGCCTCCAATTGTTTTTTTGTAAATATATTCAATGTACAGACACATTATTTTTACTGTTTTATTATATGTATAGATTAGATGATAAAGTCGTTTGCTGTAAAATAAAAACACATTTATGAATTATTTATCACAGAATAATATATTCTTTATCTGTTACATCTTAGAAATAAATAAAATTGGAGTGTCTGTTTGTAATTTTAAAATAACCGGTCAAGTGTGAGTCGCAGTTATAAGTGTGCATGTAACTACATATTTATATTCAAGAACAGCGGAACCGACTTTTATTTTATGGCAGTGTGATTTCCGGCCGACTAAAATAGAATCACTCCGTCTCTTCCCGTGGATGTCGTACAAGGCGACTAAGGGTAATACATTATAAAACATCGATCAGGCCTCCCCAACCCGTCAGGCCAGCGTGGTGAGTGTAGGCCAAATCCTCCTGTCTGTGACGGACGAGAGAGAGTCGCGCTCCTGTAGTGGAGACTAAATGACCTGATGATGATATGAGAGGGGGCAAACGATCCTATAAGTAGGTCATGATGGTCATGACGGAAATCAATCACCCTCGTCCATGGAGATCAGCAACACCAAGGGGTCGCCTATCTGTTGCCAATACTCCTTCATTTCTTTCTTTCTGGTGACCTCACTCACGCCTGATGTGAAGCGGTTACCGTAGCCATATTAACACTCGCAACATAAAATATCGCTCGCGCGCTGCCACCCCTGCTACCAACGCAGCATATCCTTCCTTTCTAGTGACCTCACTCTCTCGCAGGAACACAACAACCCTCAAGGGAATTGTTATTTGGCTGCGGTATTCTGTGAGGTACTTCCCCAATCTCCATACAAGTTTATTCAATATTGTAAATTTGATTCGTAATGTTTTCACTAGATGGCGTTGTTCTAACGACAAGCGACAACATTACAACATCTCGATGCCTCCAAGGAACACTACGCCAACTAAAATTTCGATAGTTCTTTTTTTAACTAAATCGATTCAATACTTCAGTAAATTATGCTACCTGAATTTTATTTATAAAAGACACACATACACAACAAAATCGACAAATACAAACCGCTAAGTAAATGTATAACTCATATTAGCGGTGTGTATCTGGATGTGTATGTTTTGAGTTGGCGTAGTGTTCATTGGAGGTATCGACGTATCGATCTGTTTGCCTGTGCGTTTGTGCACGCTAACTAGGGTTGCCAACCATACTGTTAAAAACAGTATTATACTGTTTTCTATGCTTTAATACTGTTGAAAAAAACTTCATTTGACCATAGCACTGTTTATTGTCACTGCTCCGCATGCACTGGGCCTTACTATTTGTTTTATACTGTTTGTTTTGCTACGCAGCTTTTAATATACTGTTTTTCTTGTAAATAAAAGTTGGCAACCCTAACGCTAACACGAAACGGCTTAGCTGATTTGACATTTTCACTGATGTCTTGTGACAAAACATTTAGATTTCTTTTTTATTTTAATCGGTAGAGCAATATAGTTAATCGGACATAACCGTTCTTATCAAACGTCCACGCGGACGGAGTCGAAGGCACAACTAGTATAGAATAAAATGTAATAAGTAGTACATACCTACAATAGTTACAGTTACTAAGCGATATAATTTTAAATTGATTAAGTTTCTAACCAAATTAATTTTAATTAGCAGTTCTTATCAAGCTTTGATTAGGTATATACTACGTATTATGTTAAATCTGTGTTTTTCAAACTTTTTCATGCGCCATGACAAAGTTTTCAGATTTGAATAACTCTGAAAACTGAAGTACATGGGTTATAGAATAGTACGCCGCTTACTGGGAAGAACCTGTAGTTCTTTGGGTCCGAGTATGCCTTTCCTAGGATTTCCATTCGTTTGTCGACTAGGGCGTCACTTTGACACATCGAATGTTTCATAGTCTCATTAGCTCCTTAGTATGTTCTGCACTCTGGGCTATCATTAACACTTGTATAGGTGTCCATGAGGCGTATATCCCTCCAAACTCTGTGTGCTCCAAACGTGAGATGCGTCCGTTTCCTGTCACATTTATGTATATCTATACCAATTCATTTTACCTTTGCCTTACCTTGGAGTGTAGCATTTCACTTATCTCCTTCCATTCATCCTGATACCTAGACTTTTCTGTGTTATTCAGGGCCGTAATTAATGTCCCATAAGAGAAACCTACGAAGGGCTCAGGTCCCAAAACGTTTCTGCTTGATCTCTCGCTTTGCCAGTATAACAGCCAATTCATTTGCCCTTTACACCTTTGTATTCCGGAACCCAGACCAACTCCGGGCAATTATTTCGGCCCAGTTTGATAGTCGTATCATTGACATGACTGATAGAGCAGTAATACATACGATCCTGTGCGATCCTGAATTGGATTTTTCCTCTAAAGTGTTTAATATTTTTATAACGCCTGTCAAATTATTAGAGCAACAAAGCAATTATCGTCGAAATCGATAATCAAAGTCACAAGGCAACAAGGTCTTTGAACCAGACACTAAATTACCTATTTCAAACAGCGATGCTGATAATTCGTTTCATAATACTCATTAATTAGTATCAAATTGTAGGCCTTTTCTCATTTTATCTGACCAAATCATGCCAAACTCAACCTCTATACGTTTATCATGCAACAGGTCACAACGATAACACAAAGTTTTGTATTCCAGTGTAATATCGCTTAGTGAGTCCATTCCAGCTGTCCCGATATGGCGTTTCTGCATCTAATAATAGTTATTTGTGTCCTTACTCCATCTTTATTCGCTCAGTGTACGTTATCAACCGCAGCTGTGCATGTGAAGAGGCCAGTATATCAATTCTCGGCAGAATTAGCGACAAGACTCGCTCAAGACAAGGAAAACCACTTTGTAACTTCACCTCTATCGCTATGGCTGCTGTTATCATCCCTATCAACCGGAGCCACAGATGAAACACTAACAGAGATCCAGAATGTGTTAAAGCTACATCCCCACAAATGCTTCAACAAAAAATACTGGGAGATTCTGAAGACTCTATTCGAAACGGAAGATGTTGTCGTAAAACATTCATCTATAATAGTTACAGACGAAAATTTAACAGTTAAAGATAAGTTTCTATTAAGTGTACAAGAGATAGGAATATGTGACATTGCCACAGAGAACTTTGCCAATAGTATTGAAACTACAATGAACATCAATGATTACGTTATGGAAAAGACAAATGGTGTTATAGAAGACATTGTAACACCTAATGATTTTCAGAACTTGAGTCTAATCTTGCTTGATGCGTTATATTTTAAAGGAATTTGGACCAAATCATTCTCAACTGAATACACTAGTATGGCTCCGTTTTATGATGAAATTGGCAATGCTATTGGTGATGTAAACCTTATGTATGTTAATGATATGTTTTATTACACAACAATAGATCAAATTCAGGCTAAGGTTGTACAACTACCTTATGGAAGAAACAACGAATATTCACTGCTAGTTTTCTTGCCGACTGAAGACAATCGTCTCTCATCAGTCATTTATAACTTAAAGAGTATAAGTTTAGCTACAGTTTTCAAGAAGTTTCAAATGGATGGACGTAAATCATTGACAGTACAAATTCCAAGGTTAAAGATAACATCAGATTTAGATAATTTAAAGGAACTGTTAAGTGATATGGGTTTGAGGAGCATGTTCGATGCTCAAGCAAAGTTTCTGGACATGACTGATGAACTTTTGTACGTTACATCAGTTTTACAGAAGGGTAGCGTTGAAATGACAGAGGAAGGTACGGAAGCGGCCGCTGTAACTGAAATTGGCTTAGGTTGGAGGTCCTTAGGAAACGAATTCGTAGCTAATAGACCATTTTACTTCATGATTGTAAATAATGTAAAGCAGATACCTTTGTTCGTTGGAGCGTACTCCAAACCCAATGTTTATTGAAACAAAGTTATCATCACCCATGATCACGTACATTAAAAAGAAATATTAAAAAATATACAAATTATATATGATAATGTTAACACTTGTGAAACTTATGACTATCATTATTGTTATGTTTAACTTTGTGACCTTTGTGTGTTTGAACATGGTTTAAACTAACTAAAACTATTTTTTTAAAGATTCTGAGACTATTTTTACTACATAAAATACAGGATAAAATAAATATTCGTGTTTTTATTTATACTAAGTTGGCTGGTAGACAAGCATACGGCCCGCCTGATGTGAAGCGGCACCGTAGCCATATTAACGCTCGCAACATAAAATATCGCTCGCACGCCGCCAACCCCGCTGCCAACGCAGCATCTATTTCTTTCTTTCTTTCTGGTGACCTCACTCACTCGTAGGAACACAACAATCCTCAAGGGAATTGTTATTTGGCTGCGGTATTATGTGAGGTAGAGGTACATTCCCCAGTCGGCTAGCTTACAAATTATGCCCCTAACTCTCTTTTCGTCAGAGCTTCGTTTGTCAGTCAGCAACGTACACCGCGTGCAGGTGAAGTTGCCTTTGATTCAAAGATGTTGATGAAACCTATACAGATAGGTACCCAAGGCCAAAAGTCGTCTAGTTCGGTCAACCGAACTACTGCAAACTGCAATGGGGCCGTCCATTAATCATGTGAGGCTCGAAAGGGGGGGAGGGGGTTCGGTAAAAATCACGAAATATCACAAGGGGGGAGGGGGGTGTAGTAATATATCACGTGTATTTATTTTTTTGTCAAACGCGCGATTTCTAAACCGAAAAGCGGCGTGTTGAAAACCTTGACTCGCCGATGCTAGGCAACGAACGAAGTTGAAGACGATGACGGCCTACAACTCCCTGCACATACAGCTAATAATGGTTTCAGAGTATTGATGGAGCTGCCACGATTCTACAGCGCGTCGAGCATATTCACGCTGGCACGAACAGATAATTTTTATGCCACGATAAGGAAAAAAAAGCATCCTTTTCTTCATGACAGAGACAGAGTGCTTTTCAAATGCTTCTGCTTTACAAAGCTCAAATGCGGCCGCATATGGAGTACTCTTAGATTATTAATTGGTCTCCGCTCCGTCGAAGCGGAGCGGCGATCAATTGTTAATCTATGGGAGTACTGCTGTCATCTATGGGAGCACCTAAATACCAGCTAGCACCTTGTGACGCGATTCCCGGGTGCGCTGTGAATGTGATTGTTGACAAACGGACGGTTTAGAACCTTTGAGTCTGAGAAGAGATTTTCCGTCCCTTTTGTGTTCTACCGATTGTACAATGGGGTGTGTTCAGAGGAGTTATTTAGTTAGTGCTCACGGCCTCCTCCTCACCATCGACAGGGAATTCATCCTCACATATTAGAACCGAAGTGGTCACGTACTGTGCGGTTCCAGAGAAGTTCCGTAGGTATTATCAAGCTGTCGAATGAACTGCCCGTTGAGGTTTTCTCAGGAGACTACAACATGGGGTTCTTCAAAAAGGGCGTGAAGACGTTTTTACGCTCGTACGTGTAAGGTCGGCAACGCGCATGTGATGTTTCTGATGTTACAGGCGTCCATAGGGTACGGCAAGAGCTTTCCATCAGGCGGACCGTATGCTTGTTTGTCATCCTAGTGGTATAACAAAAATACTTATTTTTACTAATAAAAAAATAAGATTCTTTGTAGCTACAAAAATACACGTGATTTGAGGGGGGGGGGGGGTTGGGTTGGGGTGGGGGGGTGTTAAAAATGCTAAAATAAAAAAAAAACCTCACGTGATTAATGGACGGCCCCAATGGGGGTCAAAACCGCTTATGGTATTTTATACTAGAGTGCATAAAATTTCCGTTATTGTGTTGTTCCAAGAAGTCGTCCAAATCAGCAGTAAAATTACACTATCGATATTTTCGGTATGTCTTATAGGCCTGAAGGAAAAAGATAAAGAAATAGGTATGTGTTATGTATGTAATATCTGTGGTAATATTATCCAATGAAGAAGAACCTTTCATAGAATTTACATGTGGCAACATTCTGATAAAATATAATTTATATTTGGCTACATTCTGTGAAATGTCAAAACGTGACCATAGTGATGCATAAATTTGTGCAACTATTTAAATATCGATAAAAAGACAGAATTTCCCACGTTCTATTATGTTTACGAGAAAATAAAAATATTTAAATATCTGTGGGGTCGTAAGTACAAGATATTCCATCAGGCAAATTTGAACTACCCCGTCCCTATTCGATTGGATTATCGGTCAAAGTTTTGGTGTCCACTACAACTTATTTTAGGCTTAGTCGTCCCGTATCACTCATCCACACAAAGACCATTCCAATCAATTGTACCGTACGATAATAATAACGTATGGGATGTAAATTTGCGTTGAATAGGAGAAAATAGTATTCATACTTTTCTCTTTCTCCATATCAATTTTACGGCGAAACCGGTCAGTGAAAATAAATTAAATTAAACGGAACAGAACAAATGATCTAAATGTGTTGACTTACGTACGTAATAAGAACAATTTTATCCACGCCTCAAATACCTACCTAATTTGAAATAACTCTTTTGGTATAAAAGAGGTATATAAAATTAGGTATTTGAGGCTGTGAAAAAATTGAACTTATAACGTACGTAAGTCAATACATTTAAAAGTACGGTCGGTAAGTGCAAATTTTGAACTTACCGACTATAGGTATAATAAGTATAATTTAAAGAATAAACATTGAATTTCGTATTTTTACTAATTACGTTCATGTCAAAATTAATCGATATTATATTAACTCCATTGTGCGCGTACAACTCTAGAGTGCCTAATTGTTTATCTATCTATCTCTATCTATAATATCTATTTATTTGTTTTCGTTTGAAAGTTGAAACCGGACATACTTTTTCGAACTTCATACAATTCAATCAAGATGAATCAAAGTTCATAAATAATTATTATCAGGCGGTGATAACAAATCTGGTGCCATCGATTCATAATAGTGTAAATATTGATAAACGTAAAAGTAGCATCGCAAAAGTGGTTTATAAACACATACAGGGCTACAACATTATCATTATATTTTTGTGGTTTTCACTTGAAAGTTGTTGTACGATCTAGATAGTGCTTGCAATTTTGTGAGTAAAAGTTGCGATTTGACAGTTTAACCGCAACAAGTATAACTAATTGCAGTACCTTTTTTGTCATCAAATTTTTTATAACATAAATTGCAATGAATACTTGTTCATCAGGAAGTTTTGGGTTACCCCGAGTTATACCTAAGAAGTAAGTACTAGTACCATTTTTCTACTACTATAAAACTTCTATTGACTTTAAAAATATTCTAGTTATTCTAAGTACTTTCTATACATAAAAAACAACCAGACCAAGACAAACTGCCTATATACCTATATAAAGTTAGGTAAGTTAGGAAACCAATTGGGGAGTCCGCAATAGGCTGGAATGTTTATGATAAGGTAAGTCCGAAGGTCTAGAATTTTTGAATCACAAAGCAAATACCTACATCGAACCATTGGAAATCACTTAATCACTTCAAAAGCATAGTTTTTTTTATACTACGTCGGATGGCAGACAAGCATATGGCCCACCTAATGTGAAGTGGTACTACAGCTATCACAAAACAAAGTGTACATAGGAATCTTAATGTTAGTAGGCAAAGTGTATCAAGGCAATAGATAATATGGGACGGGGGCCCACCGCACATTCCCACCACTGTGTCTCCTGTGTAGCCAGGATTAACAGCGGCGACCGCCAACAAAATCAGCCTTGTCATGGTTTAATTCATATCTCCACAATCGTCGCCAATTGGTGAAGATTGATGAAACCAGATCTGACTGGTGTCACCTCGACTCGGGCGTTCCTCAGGGAGGAGTACTTTCCCCAATTCTCTTCTCTATTTTTATTAATAGTATAACATCCTCACTGTCTTCTTTACATCACCTTTATGCTGACGATCTCCAAATATATGCAGCTGCTTCGCTTGAAAACCTTGAGGATGTTATTAGAGTTCTCAATAAAGATCTTTCCGTCATTGCTAAATGGTCTCATGACTTTGGATTGAAGGTCAACCCTTCAAAATCTCAATCAATTATTATTGGTAGCTCTTACCTTATATCAAAAGTCCAAAATTTTAATGTTGTTTGCCCGGATATTGTTTTTAATAATAGCATCATCCCTTTCTCCCCAACAGTTAAAAACCTGGGCATCATTATTGACCAAACCATGTCTTGGGCTCCTCAAATAAGCGAAGTAAGCCGCAAGGTTTTTGCCTCTCTCCATTCTTTGAAACGACTTCAGGCTTTTCTTCCTGTAAAAACCAAGGCTTTATTGGTACGTAGCCTCCTACTTCCGCTAATTGATTATGGGGATGTGGTTTATTTGGATCCAACAGAGGAGTTACTAAATAAACTGGAACGCATTCAGAATTTGTGCATTAGGTTTGTTTTTGGTTTGCGTAAATCAGACCATATTTCGGAATACCGTTCGCGCTTAGACATATTACCAATAAGGCAACGAAGAATTCTTCATATCCTGTCCTTTCTATTTCATGTGCTTTTTAATCCCTCAGCTCCTTATTATCTACGTGAACGGTTCCAGTTTCGTTCTATGGATGATCGTCTTCGATCTAGCAACCTTCCATTATTAAATATTCCTGTTCCCAACTCCTATTCCTACACTAAATCGTTTACTGTGCGAGCAGCACGTCTTTGGAATTCGCTCCCAATTGATGTGATGATGTCACAAAGTATGGATTCATTCAAGCTGCACCTGAGAAAGCATTTGGGCGGTGTGACTGATAATGTTCTTACACTAAATTAGTCCTATTAACTTTAACTCTCTCTCTTATTCTGATATAGGTATATGTTATACAGTCTGTTTAAACTTATGTCTAAACGTTACATTTACTTTTGTCATAATTGATTCTTCGTGTATTTATCCTGATTTTGTCACCATGTATTCATTTTTGTACCTATGTTTCTGCCAAACTATGTTTAAATTCAAGTCTGTAATGGTTGACTGGAAGAGATCCCATTTGGGATAAGTCCGCCATTGTACATAACTATTTTATTGTCTTGTTATGTTATTATCTTTTGTACAATAAAGACTTTACAACAACAACAACAACAACAAAAAAGACAAACAGTGAGGTCCATTCATCCTGGGTGTAAAACTACGGCTAGCTTGGAACTCATAACAAATTTAATCAGAAGAATTAATAGGAGTAATTAATTAGTAGGAGTAAAAAGTTTTTGGAATTTGACTTCCCAATAGATAATAATTTAAAGCAGCCACAACATAAACATTGAATGTACATGGAATGCAGTAATTTCTTTTTTTTTAAAACAAAATAAATAAATTGCACATGAAGAAAAGAAAGCAAGCAGGGTGCACCACGTGCAGGTGAGGTTGGCTTTGGTACAAAGACATTGATGATCCACTTACACCCCATTATATAATACACAATTGTATAATAGTAGGTAATTAATGACACGGCATTTGTATTGGGTGGCCAGGGTGTGCACTGTGCATGCACTCTGACCCAAATTCGTTCATTTTAACTTTCGTTTACTGTAGGATGTATATAGATAAATGTGAACTACAAAAATATCACATACTAGTGATAAGAAGTCATTCAACAACACTCAACAAATCTTAAAGAATATAAGTGTAGTTAGAGTGATATGTTAACTTTCAATTATTGTATGTAATATCATAGTATAAGTAATAGTACTACGTACTGTACGGTCACTCCCTGCCGCTCTCTCGTGTCGACCTCACCTCCTCTCTGGAGACGAATCTGGAACAGTTTGTATGGCACCGAACGCACTCACGCTCATCCACGGTATGCACTGACGACTATGCATTGTTTATGTCGTAGTAAATGATGCAACATTTGTAATGAAGTTGCTGGGGTGTGGTAATATTAAAGTCTAATATATGATACCTTAATTACAAAATGTATATTATATAACTTTTTGGGGTGTAAGTGGTTTATCAACAAATTTGAACCAAAGCCAACTTCACCTGCTCGTGGTGCACCCTGCTGACTGACAAACGAAGCTCTGGCGAAAAGAGTGGTAGGGAGCGTAATTGTAAGCTACCCGACTAGGGAATGTACCTCCACCTCACAGAATACCGCAGCCAAATAACAATTCCCTTGAGGGTTGTGTTCCTGCAAGTGAGTGAGGTCACCAGAAAAGAAGGAGATGTTGCGTTGGCAGCGGGGGTGGCGGCACGCAAGTGATATATTATGTTGCGAGTGTTAATATGGTTACAGTAACTGCTTCACATCAGGCGGGCCGTATGTTTGTCTGCCACCCAACGTAGTATAATATATATATATATATATATATTTAATACAACAATTACAATATATATATGTATATATATATATATATATATATATATATATATATATATATATATATATATATATATATATATATATATATTGTAATTGTTGTATTAAATATAGGTATATAAATATTTTCGGACAAATTACACACGGCCATCGAGTCCCAAACTAAGCAAAGCTTGTACTATAGGTACTAGATAACTGATATTATACTTAATTTTTTTCATTTTTTGTATAATACATGGAAAACACCCAGACCAAGACAAACAGACATGTTCATGCACACAAATATTTGTGTTATGCAGGGGTTGAACCCGCAACTTCAGAAGCAAAGTGGCCATTGTTAGCCATTCGACCACTGACCTGGTCAGGTCTGACTTACCATCAGGCAGGTCCTACGCTTGATTGACAACGTAGTCGTCTAAAAATTACGCTCCATGAGACGAACTTCTTAGCTTCCATGGATTCACCGTGCGGGTGCCGGGTCCATCGTGTGGCAGAGAGAGAAACCCAAGCAGATCCCGAGACTTGTGACACGGGTGTAGGTTTAAGGGGCCCCTTTCCGACGTACATCAACACTCACCTTCACTACTTGTGTTTCTCTCCCTGCCCTGCCAAATCTGGTATGAACCTGCTAATGCAGCTTTAGATACTCGTTCTAGTATAGAACTTACTGCACTTCTGGACAAGCCAAGGTCTTTCAGCAGGTTATAGAGAGATTTTGCTGGTATACCTCTCGCTCCTACTTCTACAGCGTATAGATTAACTACATAGCCGCTTTTTGTTAATTCGTTTAGGAGGTCATAATATTTGTTTTGTTTTATCGCGTGGTCTTTGGGTATGTTAGTTTCCCACGGTACGGTAAGCTCTACAAGTACTATACGTTTTGTAGCTCTGGAGAAAAGGAAAATGTCCGGTCTGGATGTCGAAACAACCACATCTTCTGGGATTTTATAGTGCTTTTCATACGTGTCCATTAAAATAGTCCAGTCAGGTGCTGCACTGAGGATTGAGTAAGGCTTGTTCTTGGAGTTTGAAGTTCAGCCTCCTTTTATAAAGTTAATTTGTCTTTTGTTTGTCGTTAATCCTTTTTGGGCTCTAGCTATTGAAAGGCTTATGGCTTCACGTATGATTTGAAGTACTCTGTCATGGCGATGTGAGTAATGACCCCTATCAAGGAGCACCTTGCATCCCACCAATAGGTGCCTTGCTGTACATATCGCCTCTCCACAGGTATAGCAACATTTTTCAGAGGCTTTTCCCCACCTAACTAAGTTACTCTGGTCAGGGAGGGTCATTTGAAAGGCATTAAGATAGAATTTTAATAAGGCAGGAGACCAGTCATACAGCAAGGTGCGCCACTTCAGAGCTAACGGGATGCAAAACTCGCCTATGGTTAACCACTCACTTTGCATTTCTAAATTCATAGCGTGCACTTTGTAACTGTCATTTTCGTCTTGTTGTAGAAAGGTTTTTACTATGTCTCGGTCTTCCCTTTTCTTTCTCGCGCCCAACCCAGCTCTATTTGCCTGTGCACCTACCATAAATTGTTTGTGGAATTGAAGTCTAGATTGTAGGTCTGTGGCATTTTTGTCTTTTGGGAGAGATTTAACTAATTCGTCTTGCGACTTTTGCAAAACATGCGTTTTTGTAACTCTCAGGTGTTTGTAGAGTTCAGAAGGTTTCTTTAATTTCAGCCCAAAACTATTGTGATCCCTAAATAGAGTCGAGGGATCAGCCGGATGTGCCAGTCCGAACCATGACTTTAATATCTTTATGACATTAGCATCTAACTTTGCCAAGAGGGTTTTACCGAAGTCATATACTAGGAAAGGCCAAGTGAGACGTGATGTGAGATAGTTGTCGTATATCCATGCTTTTTTAATATTACTGATAGGCTGTTGGTCTACCTTATTGAGGTCGTTAATGAAATTTTCGACAACTTCCCCCAATGATGGTGTGCGTCCTTTGTAATCTATCTTTCTACCAAGAAATTTGAAAGGCACTGTTTCTGCAATCGTAGCAACTTTTTGGCCGCTTATGGAGAGTTCCGGGTCGTAGGAAGTGTATTTGGTATTTCGTCTACCCAGACATAAACAATAACATTTACTTGGTTTCGCCCTCAATCCCTCCGTCCATGTACAGAACTCATCGACTTCATTTAACAACTCCTGACACTGTTTGGGATTACGTGTAAGTATTGCAAGGTCGTCAGCAAAGGCTAAGATTGACTCAGTGTACTTGTTGTTGATTTTAAAACGGTAGCCCCATTTCCTTTCATATGATGTCAATTTGTCTATTAAAATATTAATAACTATGTTAAATACTATCGGTGATAAGCAGCACCCTTGGAATAGTGCCACACTGTATTGTAGTGGCTTTGTGTATTCCTTGTTTACTGCTATGACGAATTTTAAATGCGAGTAATAAGAGTTAATTATGTTAACAATTAAATCGGGAAAGTTATACCATTTTAGTGCAAATATCATAAGTTCATGCTGCACCGAACCAAATGCGTTTTCTAGGTCTATCCAGCAGACTGATATTTGCCTCTCATGTGTTCTGGCATCTTTCAGACTTTCTGCTAGTAATGTATTGTGTTCCAGGCATCCAGAAATTCCAGGCAAGAAGCCTTTCTGGTGATTGGGCCTGAAATACCTATTGCTGATCATGAATTTTGTCATTTTTGATTGTAATACACTAAAAAAGATTTTTGAGATTGTATTGGTTAGGGCTATCGGTCTGGTGTCTTTTGGAAGAGTTACTATATCCTTTTTAGGGATGAGGACAAAAACTGCCTTTCCAAATGCTACTGGGACTTGCTTTCTTGACCAGATCTTACTAAATATATTTAAAATGTGTTTACGAACTGATGGACACTTTTTATACACTATGTAAGGAATGCCATCGGGGCCTGGCGCAGATTTAGAACTTTTCTTTTTAATATGGTAGTTTATTTCCTCTTCGTTGGGTGGGTCACTTTGAAAACTAAATACAGGATCATTAGGTCTTTGGATTTTTGGATCTACGTATGAGTTCCCGCGTTTAGGCACTTCGTATGTGTTTTTACAGTGATCGTAAATTTACGCGTTGGTCAAGAGAAGCTTTCCCTTTTGTTCTCTGAAAATGTTTTTCGAGTATTGAAAAGGATTTTTATCGAAGTCTACTTCATGTTTAGCTCTGTTAATATACATACTGTTCATACTACGGTCGAGGTGCACGTACTTTGGATAACCTTGATATTGCTGAATTATTTTCCAGTGTATTCGCCGACTTGCCCGAGAAGTACGAAGTGTCCAAGGAACAGTTCCAGTTCTATGATACCCATGGGTTTCTGGTGATCAAGGAGCTTATTGACTTTGCATCACTGTACAACTATAAGTATGTAATTTTTCTGTTTACATCCATATAATAAAATATCTCCCTTCAGCCCAGCCCCCTTACCACCATCTCTTATTGCGATTCAATAACTGAATAGAATGCTTATTCATACCAATGAATAAGCTACTCTGTTTCAACTTGAATAGAGTCGCTTATTCATCGCATTAAGAGATGGTGGTAAGGGGGCTGAGGTTAAAAATTCCAGGACAAATTACACACGACCATCAAGTCCCAAACTAAACAAAGCTTTTACTATGGGTACTAGATAACTGATATTATACTTAAGTACATTTTTCTAAATGCATATATAACTATAATACATACCACCCAGCCCAAGACAAACAGACATGTTCATTATTGTTCATGCACCAAATCGAACCCGGGATGTCAGAGTCAAAGTAGTGATTGCTATTCCACCACCAAGCTCGTCAAGCTTGGGCGTAGATTTTTTTTTTAAGTTTGAAAAAAGCTCTAAATAACACTAGACCTGGATGCCGATATTGCCGTTGATTCCAGGTGTGTGTGCACTCTAGTACGGAAGTATATGTCACAGTAAACAATAGTCATTAATAATATAAATAAATTTACAGTATGGACGCTCTAGCTTCTTTCGAATTGACCTCACCTCCCCTCTGAGCCTGGAACAGTTTGATCAATGTCGCACACACACATACATAGAGAGAGAGACACACACACACACACACACACACACACACACACACACACACACACACACACACACACACACACACAAAACGCGCGTGCGTACGTCATTGTAAATGTAACATTTAACGTTCCTTCCGGCGCGCCATAATATATGTATTTAGCGGTCGGGGTATGCCATAATGATTTTAATAAGGGCGAAAATGAATAAAAGCAATGCTTTTTCAGACAACGCTTCATCCAGATCTGCAACGGCGTTATAGATCGGGGGGTAATAACCGTTGTTAAGGAACCTTCACTCGTAGGAAAACATACGAAGCCGGAGGACTATGTCAATAAGGTAGGTGTTTTTTAATACTACGTCGAGGGGCAGACAAACATACGGCCCGCCATATGTAATGTGTAAGCGCTTACCGTAGCCGTATAAACGCTCGCAAAGCGCAACATGAAATATTGCAAATATCGATCGCACGTCGCCACCTCCACTGCCAACACAGCAACTTCGTTCCTGGTGACCTCACTCACTCGCTGAAACACAACAACCCTCAATTGTTATTGGACTGTTTGTCCTCTATGAGGTGGAGATCCTTTCCCAGTCAGGCAATTTACAATTACGCTCGCCAGAGTCTCGTAAGTCATTCGACAGGGTGCACCATGTGCAGATTAGGTTGGCTTTGGCTCACAGACGGTGGTGGTGGTGGAAGCTACTTACACCTCAAATATGTCCTGAAAATGTTTTCAAGCCTACTTTTTGTTTGTTTGTAAATCTTTATTGCACTAAAACAGTAATACATACACTTATACGTAATAATAGACACTAGTACAATGGCGGACTTATCCCAACAGGGATCTCTTCCAGTCAACCACGGAATACAGGAGGAGTAAATTTCGCACAATTTAAAATAAAATAATGACAATGAAATACTCATACTTGAATTATACACACACACACATATACCACATATATACATACACATATACATATAACACATTATGCTCAAAAACATAATATTATAAAAGCACATTAAAAGCAATAGTAGTACTTTTTTTTTTTTATACTACGTACGTATACGTCGGGTGTCTGACAAGCATAGGGCCCGCCTGATGTGAAGCGGTTACCGAAGCCATATTAACGCTTGCAACATAAAATATTGCTCGCGCTCCGCCATCCCCGCTGCCAACGCAGCATCTCCTTCCTTTCTGGTGACCTCACTCACTCGCAGAAACACAACAACCCTCAAGGGAATTGTTACTTGGCTGCGGCACTCTGTAAGGTGGAGGTACATTCCCCAGTTGGGTAGCTTACAATTACGCTCCCTACCTCTCTTTTCGCCAGAGCTTCGTTTGTCAGTCAGCAGGGTGCACCGCGTGCAGGTGAAGTTGGCTTTGGTTCAAAGGTGTTGATCAACCACTTACACCCCATTACTACTACGCCGGGTGGCAATTATTGCCACCATGGTCCACTTGTATATCAAAAATAATCTTAGTAAACAGACTTATAGCACAGTATAATTAATAGTACGACGTACAGTATGGCCACTCCCTGCCGCTCTCTCGTGTCGACCTCACCTCCCCTCTGAGACAAATCTGGAACAGTTTGTATGGCTCCGTACGCACACACGCTCAATGACGCTCTACACAGACGTCATTGTTTATGTAGTAGTAAGACATTTGTATGGAGAGGCCGAGGTGTGTTTATAGTGTCGATGAATAACCCATAAAAAAAAATGTGGTGAGGCTATCATGTACACGCCCGTGTGTTGTATGTGAATACGTTATATGCACTAAAATTATCTCACTCTAAAATTATCTTAAAATGGCAGCGCTTCCCTCTCCCCCGCACGCGATATCCCATAGTCCTTCCTTAGCGTAATAAATTCTTTGATCCTTCATCTATCCAGTGGTGTGATTGAATTTTGGACGGAGATGGTAGATATGTAGCTGCATGCAACACCTAACTGTATCCCCCCATTTTGTTATTCGTTTTTTTTTATTGCCACCCTATGGAAGCAATTTAAAAGACAAAACGACGTTTGTTGTGAAATAATTCAGGTCGGAACTGAATTTTGACTACCATGTAAAGTACTGTTACTTATACTGTTTTTTTTTTATTTTTTATACTACGACCGGTGGCAGTAAAGCATACGGCTCGACTGATGTGAAGCGGTTACCGTAGCCATATTAACGCTCACAACATAAAATATTGCACCGCCACCCCCGCTGCCATCGCAGCATCTACTTCCTTTCTTGTGACCTCACTCACTCGCAGGACCACAACAACCCTCAAGGGAATTGTTATTTGGCTGCGGTTTTCTGTGAGATGGAGGTACCTCCAAGTCCGGTAGCTTACAATTATGCTCCCTATCTCTCTTTTCACCAGAGCTTCGTTTGTCAGTCAGCAGGGTGCACGTTGATGAACCACTTACACCCCAAAAACTGTGCTATCAGGGGGAAAAAATAATGTTTATAATGAATTCCACAATTGCCAAATTCGCGTGTGTCTTTATGATATCAGATAACATACGTGTTTATAAGATAACAAAGTAATTTATCAAACATTATACAGATAAATAAAATGGGTGATGATTTAACATTTTAGCAATTTGCGCATTTCATCATAAGGGGCCATCCATAAATTACGTCACACTTTAAGGGGTAGGGAGGGGGTCGATGAAGTGTGACATCGTGTGACATGGGGGTGGGAGGGGTCCTAAATTTCGTGACGTGACATTTCAAAATCTCTTATAATCTAAGTGTTAACACGAACTTTGAACTATTAACGAAAAACTCAGATACATTTGCAACTCTAGATGTAAATTTGCAAAATATGTGACGTCACACTAGGGAGGGGGGGACTCACAAATGTGACCAGCTGTGACGAGGACGGGTCAAAAAATCATGAAATTCGCGTGCCGTAATTTATGGATGGCCCCTAAGGCTAGAAGTTTGTAGAATTATGAGTTACAGCACGCTAAGGGCAATAAATAACCTTGACCTGGCAGGCATCAGCCCTGCACGTCATCAGCCCTTTTATTTTTTTTATTGTAAAATAAATAAACCATTTTGGGGTGTAAGTGGTTCATCAATATCTTTGAACCAAAGCAAAACCCTGCTGACTGACAAATGAGACTCTGGTGAAAAGAAAGGGAGGGCATAGCGTAATTTTAAAGCTGCCCGACTGGGGAAGTACCTCCACCTCACAGAATACCGCAGTTAAATAACAATTCCCTTGAGGATTGTTGTGATCCTGCAAATGATTGGGGTCAGAAATAAAGGAAGGAAAGAGTATAGGCTGGCATCGGATCGGCGACCCCTTGGTGTTGCCGATCTCGCCATAGGCGGTGGTGATTGCTTTCCATCAGGTAACCCACATGCTCGTTTGCACCCTCTCATATATATTAAAAAAAAATAGGAGCCCCTGCAGACCTGTTACTTAGTTTTATCATCGGTGATATGCTTTTCGGAACCTAGGTGCGTGAGGATCAGTTAGGATATATAGAGCAAAAGGTTCTTATATACCCCATACCAGTAGCGTTAATTGGAAAAAAAAAATCGGGCGGGGCTGTGTCGGTGCACACCGCCGTTGGTTAACGTGAAACGTGTATATCAACGATCATCGCGTGTGAGTCGTGAGTGGTACTGAATACAAAACAAACGAGAGCGCCAGTTTTCGCTATTCTACGCAATCAGGTGACTCATATAAAAACATGGTTTTCCCTTTTTCAGCTCCACGACATATATTACGACGAAGTGTTCGCGACATACGTGGAACATCCTCGGTTGTTGCACGTGCTGTCGCAGTTCATAGGCGACAACATTACCGCTGTCAACAGCATGCTGATCAACAAGCCGCCAGGCAGCGAGCGACATCCGCCACATCAGGTATATCCTTTAAATTTAGCCCTTTCAGGCAGCAAGCTAAAGCGGCAAGTGGCACATCTGCCGTGTCAGTGATGGTAGATGAGGGAGGAAAATCCTAGAGTGGGGGGTGAAGCGGCTGGATTCGGAAAGCAAAGGATATGGTGGAAGGAAAGCATTGGGTCTACATCCAGTAATATTTCTAACTTTCCATATATATTTTTCATACTACGACGGGTGGCAGACAAGCATACGGCCCGCCTGATGTGAAGCGGTTACCGTAGCCATATTAACGCTCCCACCTCTCTTTTCGCCAGTACTTCGTTTGTCAGTCAGCAGGGTGCACCGCGTGCAGGTGAAGTTGACTTTGGCTCAAAGATGTTGATGAACTACTTATACCCCAATATTTATTTTTGTTATCTCAACGCAATGTTATAGGTCCCCAATAGTGTTAGACATTTAAAATCCGTGGTGCACGGCAGTTGAGCTTCACTAGACTAGCCATCTCTTTTTTGCTTTTAATGCCTTATTGCTGTCTCTCTCATTGCTAAGAGGGGAAACCCACCACCTCCCATGGCTCCACCGACCTCGCGGTCATATGAGCCGAATCGCGAGAGATGCGCGCAGCACCGTTGCTCTAAGGCTCTTTTGTGCCGCGGGCAATTCTTGACTCAAAAAAATTGGTCTAAACTTGTGGTCCAGCAGCACCGTTGCTCTAAGGCTCTTTTGTGCCGCGGGTAATTCTTGACTCAAAAAAATTAGTCTAAACTTGTGGTCCAAATCGTAATGCTCGGTTTTACGGAATTTGAAAACATATAGGGATGCAATGCATTTTTTTTTTTTTTGTTTATATTTATTACAGTCTACAGACCCGGGGTCCGTACCTTTTATTAACAATGTTCTATTTTTATCATATAATATTCTTACAATTAATAAATTGCACGTCGCTATTATGCTAATAGTTATATTATTGTCTATTACTACTTAACCTAAATCCTCCTATTGTTTACCTTGCAACCATGACAGCCAGGGCAGACCAGTCCCCTCTGGCAGCACCCGTTCACGAGTTGATGCATGGGGCAGCCATCACCGTATTCAACCATTTTATTGGGAATGCGGCGACCCGCCACACGGCACCACCACCAGTTTGAACACTTTAGTGAGCATGACTACCTGGGCTGTCAGGGCTGTACAGTAAAACCTGTATTTATTTTCCTATGGTCTTCCTCCTTTTCTCCCTCTCACCCACCAGATACTTACATTCTTATCATACATGCAATGCAATTTCTAATAGTATAAAATTGATTTTATTTAACCTATTTCCTTGTCCCTTGTGTGCCCTCCCCCCTTCTGAGGCTAACAGGAGAAGTCAAATTCCAGAAGCTTCTTACTTCTACTAATTTCTTTTTATTAATTTCCTTGGAAATCCAAGGCAGCCGTAGTTTTACGACACCCCGGCCACTCCATACAAATGTCGCGTCGTTTACTACTACATAAATTCGACGTCGTCGGACGAATTTACTTAATGTTTTTTTTTCTTTTGGTCAATTAAGTGTTTTACATTGTAAATTTTGTTTCCAGGACCTGTTCTACTTCCCATTCAGGCCCGCTGACAGGATAATAGCTGCGTGGACGGCCATCGACCACGTCAACTACGAGAACGGCTGCCTGTTCGTGATCCCGGGGTCGCATAAACTGAACAAGATACATGAACATGACCATATACCGGTTAGTTAGATGAGAATTAAAGTAGTCAACCCCACTGCTGGGATATTTAGGTATAACTAGAGGTGGATGGTATATTTATGCCCAAAACTGGGCATTTATTGGCATTGGGCGCTTATCGTACATGCCTGGCATTCTGCCCATCTCTAGTTATAACATTTTAATCATAATTTACATAATCATGATGGTATTTTTTTTTATACTACGTCGGGTGGCAGACAAACATATGGCCCGCCTGATGTGAAGCGGTTACCGTAGCCATATTAACGCCCGCAACGTAAAATATCGCTCGCGCGCCGCCACCCCCGCTGCCAACGCAGCATCTCCTTCCTTTCTAATTACCTCACTCACTCGCAGGAATACAACAACCCTCAAGAGAATTGTTATTTGGCTGCGGTATTCTGTGAGGTGGAGTTACATTCCCAGTCGGGTACCTTAAATTACGCACCCTACGTCTCTTTTCGCCAGAGTTTCGTTTGTCAGTTAGCATGGTGTATTGTGCAGGTGAAGTTGGCTTTGGTTCAAAGATGTTGATGAACTACTTACACCCCGGAGTGGTGGTACAATTTGGCCATAGCTCGGCATTAATGCTGTGTAATAAACACAGTTTGATACATACGTCCTGATCATGAGGTAATTGATGGATCATGAGGTAAAAAAACATCATTCCAGGGCACCAAAAAACTGTACCATGGTATCGTGAATGAAGAAACGATATCGCCGCTGGACAAGAGGGTGCACCTGGACATGGCTCCGGGAGACACCGTGTTCTTCCATCCTCTGCTCGTGCATGGCTCGGGGGCTAACGTCTCTAAGGTAGGTTATCAAGAAGACACTAAGACCAGGTTTATAACACTAACCTCTTTTAAGGTGAACGCACACTTATCAGAGCCGAAAGCGCCGAACGAGCCAAACGATGATAATTTTAGAATTCTTTATATGAAATCTCATGACACCTCGCACACATATCCGAGCCGAATCGTCCGAATCCGGAAGGGTAGGTAGGTTCATTTGGCGCATTCGACTCGGATAAATGTGCGTTCACCTTAGACGAAGAATTGGAAATTTTGAAGATAGGA
This sequence comes from Hypsopygia costalis, assembly GCA_937001555.2. Taxonomy (NCBI): domain Eukaryota; kingdom Metazoa; phylum Arthropoda; class Insecta; order Lepidoptera; family Pyralidae; genus Hypsopygia; species Hypsopygia costalis. The sequence continues at coordinate 16,389,847 of OW443349.2, read as the reverse complement.
AAAGTGTTCAAATCGCCGCTGTCGTGTTGTTCCAAGAAGTGTGGAATAGCAGAAAAATTACACTACCAGTTTTATTGATGAGTAGTTGCGGTCTTGGAATATTTTTCAGCATGTTCCTGAAGCCGGGAATAAGATAAAAAAATAATACAAAAGTCAGGTTTATAAATAACTCGTATCCAGGGTCCGTAAAATTGCCAATAAATAGAAAAGTCATCTCATACATATTTTTCAGAACTACCGCAAGTCCATGACGTGTCATTTCGCGGACAGCGCTTGTTACTACGTGGACGTGAGCGGAACTGTTCAGGACAATGTCGCCAGAGAAGTGGAGGACGAGGCCAAGAGGAGGGGATTCGAGCTGAGCTTTGTGGTGAGATTTAGATAGATACATCAGTGCTGCATCGGCCCATATTCATCTTACTGATGGGATACGGGTCTCCCTTCAATTGAAAGGAGAAACGGTTCGTCGCCCCATAACTCTCACTTGTCACGTGTGAATATGATTTTATATTATGAGAGTTACAAAGCCAATATTATTATTTTTTTATTTATTTATTCATGAACAATATATAATTTGGTCTGAAATAATAATAATTATTATTATTCAAACTTCTCAAAAGGGACTCTACGCGTTGGATCCATGTCCCTGCGCACGCCTATCAAATGACCGGGCTTGACCCGTGATTATAAAGAGATAATAATAATCCTAATTACAATAATATGTCCTTAATTATAATATTTTTATAGAAATTATCAAAATAAATACAAAATTAATACCTATATTAAATAAATTAATTTTAACAAGACATTAGCATTGATGGTGTCCATGCACAGAGCGCACGTCACCACACCGTGTTCTGTAACTAATAAATTTTATTCTTCTAGTCTCTACACTTTTCAGTCGCATTTTAGATGTAGCAGAAGTTTAAGTTTAATTATTTTTTTCTTTTACAGGATTCTTGGAAATACAAGAGCAAGCAAGTTAAAGGAATCCGGTCTAACTTGTAATACTTAGAAAAAACTATGGCACGTTTAGTGTATGAAAAAACATACAAACAAGAAGTTATGAATAAAAAAAACGCAACTAAGAAAATAAAAATAAAAGCTTAAACCGAGAAATACTTTAATAATTAATTAATAATGGAATGTCATATGTTGAAATCCGTAAAGTTTGGCCTGCAAAAGAAGACATTATATACGCTCAAAAAACCTTTATTTTTGGTTAGGTTTTTGAAGTATAGTTGACATTTGATACGTCTCAGCTGTGAGTTCACAGGGTATAATATTATATCATTATATATTATTTCGACGGTAATAACAAAAAAGAAAAATAATTTTACAGTCAGATTTTTTGTTTCAATAACTTGTTTGAATTTGGTTTTGGTATAGGTTTGCTGGTAGTGAGATTACATCACAATTTCATACATAAGGACTTGCGTTGTCTATTTAAATATCATATCTGTGGTTTAAAGGTTGCGGCATAAAAAATATGTTTTTATAAACTGTGCACTTATGGGTTAATGCACGTACGAAATATAGCACGGAAACCGCTCTGTATCAATTCAATGATCACTCACTAATACAAAACTAATTTAAAAGCCTATTCTATCTATAAACAAAAGAAAAGTTTTTATTTATCGCGTATTTAAAAAAAAAATATTTTATAAGGGCGCGTCCATTAATAACGGGCGGCATTTTTGAGGATTTTTGACTAAGATATAAGAATAAGATATATTTGCCAAGACTCGCCCAAGTGAGATTTAGTACCTAAGATGAGATTTAGTCCCCCCCCCCCCCCCCTCTCCCTCCTACTGACACTTCACGTAATTTATGGACGCCCCCTAAACCCCTTTGATTGAGGGGAGACCCGTATCCCAGTAGTGGGATAAATAAGGGTTGACAAGAGATTCAATACAAAACCCAGACGGCCGATAGGCGGCTTTGGCATGAGAACTGATTGGGTCAGTGTCAATACTAAGAATAAAAAAATTGGTTATCTAAGGTCGGTTCACGGACGATAATTTTACGTGATAACGTCATAAGATTATATTTTAATAATTTATTTGAAATCTTGCTACACTGTCGCATTGGGCAGTATATGCCTGTAATGATAGCTGTGTGTTCATAAATAAATAAATAAAAAATAAAACATAGGCCGATCGTGCCTCTCTATCGCTCGTTTCGCGCTCTCGCTTGCACGCTCGGCTCAGGCGGAACGTGACAATGAGTCATGCTTTTTGTCGTTCATCGATTTATAAGATCACGTAAAAAGTTATCGTTTAGCTTACACAGAATCGCCAAAAAATTGTGTGCAATACATTTTAAATTATATTATGTACAACATAGTTCCACAGTTGTGTGATAATATTTAATATTTTATTATACTTGTTATACAATAAATTGTTAATGTATTTTGAGATTTTTATGTAAAAAAATGTTTTATATTAAATAAAATAATCACATGCAATAAATATTGTGGTGTTTATTTATTTCAGTGTAATAACTCGAAATCTTGTTAATATTTTTTAATATATTTCGGCGGGAGTTCAGGATCCACGCACGATAGGTGACGATTTATCTTACTCGGTAATATTTTCCATCAGAGTAAAGGCGTTGACAATTTAGTATTATTTTTATTACCAAATGTGTACCGAATATAACGAATAAAAATCAAATCAACATAATAACTTCATTAATTAAATAAATCAATGATTCAGGTGTGATCAGTATCACATTTAAACATGCGAACAGTAGAGCGGTCGCGGCAAGAATGAATCGAGAACGCCGCGCGTTGCCTTATAAAGCCGCCTCGGCCGCCCTCCCCACTCGCACATCGCCTGATTCATGGATCGGTCGACAAACAACTCGTCATGCGCACGTGCTGAGGCGATCTGACGTCACTCAATAACACGTGGCGCCGACACGGCCATTCTGCTCATCAGGCGCCCTCGACCTGATAAAATCACTTAATACCAAACGAGTTCAATATAACTCCTATGACATAGTGTGGGAGGCCCCTGTCCTCCGACCTATCATGCCAAACAACAAAATTCTGGGAGGCCCCTGTCCTCAACCAGTCTAACTCAAAACTGCTTGTCAGATAGGGAGGCCCCTGTCCTCCGACCTATCAGACCAAACAGCTAAGTTCTGGGAGGCCCCTGTCCTCAACCAGTCTAACTCAAAATTGCTTGTCAGATAGGGAGGCCCCTGTCCTCGACCTATCATGCCAAACAACAAAATTCTGGGAGGCCCCTGTCCTCAACCAGTCTAACTCAAAACTGCTTGTCAGATAGGGAGGCCCCTGTCCTCGACCTATCACCAACCATAAAATCATTTTGAAGCATACAAACCTATTCATATTATAATCATAGCAAAAACAGTCACACCTCCATCGCAGTATTGTATGTCGCGCTCGGATTGCTTGTACATGCTGCATCAGCGGGTTTCCCGGGAATCAGTCCCACTGCTACATCTACAAGTCTTACCGCCGACACGTTTCCTACAGTAAGATTTTTACCTGGATTCGGTGCTAATCTGAGTTGATCATGGGATACCTTGTTGGTCTTCCTCTGCCAGTTATTTTCTTAACTTGGTACCGGTCACCTGGCAGTACTTTCTAAACTTCGCAAGCGTCGGGACGCTTCAAATCTACACCGACCTGACTTCTCGGACTCGCCTTAAACAAAGCGATGTCGCCCTTGTTGAACCGACAATCTGTGGCTTTCGATTCTAAAAAAAAAATCCGAAAAAATTGAGGCACGCTCACTCTACAGCCCTGAAGTCATAATGTTGCAAGAATGACCACCATCTGCGGATTCATAGCAGGAGCCCGTGCTCGCGGGCCGACGTCTTGAAGGCATTGCAGTCAGTCACCACAACAAAATGATCTCCCATACAAGCACTGTCCGAAGTGTTTTAATAGCACGAACCACGGCAAGCGTTTCTAGCCTGTAAAAACAACAGAAACCCTCAGGCCCTGCAGTTCGCCGGATTATGCAGGCCACGGCATGTTGCTCGCCCTGTTCAATCTGCACCAGAACAGCTCTCAAACTCGTACCACTGACGCTTGCATGGAGTTTCGTTTGCAGCCCCTCCTGAAAAATATCGAGCATCGCCTGCGTCGACAGACACCGAACGATGTCAAGTCGAGCGCCGTCACAAGCCGGTGTCCATTCGAATGATGCGCCCCATCTTAGCCAAATTACAGAATGGAATCATGTGCTCCGTAAAAGATGGTATGAATCGCCGGAAACTGCCAACCAATCTGCAGAACCCGATCTACTTTGCACCGCAAGGTACCCGCGATTCCTACAAAGCCTCAACCCCACACGTCCACTCGGCTTGACAGTACTATCTGAAATTAAACCATCAAGATTAGTGGTGGGTCGTCGACGATTTTAGTCGACGCAATGAGACGTCGACAGGGAACTAGTTAAAAAAAAAACAGAAAACAGTCTAATTTTCGACCAGTTCACGTCGTCGTCGATAAGACTATTTCTTCACATAAACGATTGGTAAACGTAAACGAATGAAAATCTCGTTTGTCAAGTCACTAGACGAGACGAGACGATCGCGACGCGACGCAACAGACTCATCAACCAGTCGAAGAATAAACTAGTTTATCTGTGAACTGTAAACCAATTTCATCGTTTACGCACAAAAAACACAAAAGCAGTTTAACAAAACGGTTCGTTCATTCAACGCCCATCTCTAATCAAGATGGAATCCCTGAAGAAGGAGCACTCCCTCCAGGCCACCAAAACCCGGTCGAGCATCTAAGTAAAGTAATTCTAATAAAAATCTAAGTAAAATAAAAAAGTAAGCCCTCAGAAACCGTCCCACACTTCATCAAGACACTGTCCACGTACACGAGGACATCATCCAGGAGTGGTTGGAGTGCTGCCACCGCTGCCCGTCGAATGCAATCGGCGCACACACTGTCCTCGCCATTCCTTGCCCTCACCAGCAATACGAGACTCGCGAATTCCGAAGCACTTTCACGTACGATGCCATTGTTCAGAAGTTCCTCAATGATGGACCTCAACCTCCGGCGCTCCACGGGCGCCACCCGGTATGGTCCATGCGAAACAAGCACGAATAACCTCGGGTCTCTCAACCGGATATACTTGGTTCAAGTCAAAACCCCAGTTTTTGGTACACCGGTCACAAAGATTCCCTGTATTTAATCAATAAGGCCCTCAACTCACTCCGCCCCGACTCCCTCAAATCGGTGTCCAAACTGCCGAAGATGTCCCCATCGTCCTTCGTCACCGCCAACATGGTCTGCTCTCTCACAAGGCTTGTGCCGCTACTCGTAACCACTACAAACAGGCCAGGCAGGCACCCCTACCAGATCCGATCCAATGAGGACATCGCAAGGCACCTCACAATTCTCTACAACGCGACTTTCATATGAACATCATTAATCCCTCAGTCTTTTGAGCAAAAGAGTGTGTCTTCACGCCCACGCAAGGAACGGCTAACCGAACGTTCCATCAGTGAGCGATTCGCGCTGCTGTCAAACAATGCAGTGTATCTGCCGCTGCCAACCCTGACAGGCATCGGTGTGGACATATCCCGGTAGTTCGTTTGGCTTTGTGGTCGAGTCCCCAGACGCAAATAAAGGCCTCGGATCACCCTCATTACCTTTGTTTTGTGGACAGTTAAACCGAATGTGACCATTCCTTCAACGCCTACAATAGACCGCGACATTTCCATTCGCTCTTAACCTCAATCGCCTCGCTGGAGGTTCACCCAAACGGGGCTCTCGCGATCTTATTGCTGCTGTTACCGATATTAAGTCAGGCATTGTGGAACACCCGTCTGACAACAGCCGCAGGCGCGACTGCTCGTTGTCTATGCAGCCCATGACAGCATTGCCGAGAAAAAAAAATCATTAGTAGTAGTGTTCGCTTGCAGTTGTCGTGTCAATGAATGTGTGTTGCATCGGAAATAGTCCGATCAGATTGAGCTTCCGTCAGGATCCCAAAACGCGGGAGCGTTGTGGATATCCCTACTTCTGATTTCGGCGGGAGTTCAGGATCCACGCACGATAGGTGACGATTTATCTTACTCGGTAATATTTTCCATCAGAGTAAAGGCGTTGACAATTTAGTATTATTTTTATTACCAAATGTGTACCGAATATAACGAAGAAAAATCAAATCAACATAATAACTTCATTAATTAAATAAATCAATGATCAGTATCACATTTAAACATGCGAACAGTAGAGCGGTCGCGGCAAGAATGAATCGAGAACGCCGCGCGTTGCCTTATAAAGCCGCCTCGGCCGCCCTCCCCACTCGCACATCGCCTGATTCATGGATCGGTCGACAAACAACTCGTCATGCGCACGTGCTGAGGCGATCTGACGTCACTCAAAAACACGTGGCGCCGACATATACCACCAAGGTGGCAAGCGTACAACAAGCATACGGCCTGCCTCATAGAAAACAGTTACTGCATACTACAGACGAAACCAGGGCCATCACTCGTGCGTTGCTGACATGATAAAAACCTTCACACAATGAAATTAACAATTAAGGTTAAGTAGTAAATACTAATGTCTAAACCCTTTAACCGCCATCACCGTAATATATCGGGATATGAAAGATGTGCTCCACGTGCGAGGCACGTAATTTCACGTCAAGTTTTATAAATTGTTTCATCATCATCATCATCAGGTCCATTTTAGTCTCCACTACAGGAGCACGACCCTCTCTCGTCCGTCCTAGACGGAAGAAGGATTTGGCCTACACTCCCCACGCTGGCCAAACGGGTTGGGGAGGCCTGATCGATATTTGATAATAATGTATTTCCCATAATCGCCTTATACGACATCCACGAGAAGAAACGGAGTGATTCTATTCTAGTCTGAATGGAAACCACACGGCCACTATAAATTGTTTACTAGTGCATTTATATTAAAGATTAAATTGCAATAAATATTGTACATTATAATCCAGGATGTATTCTTAATATTGAACAAATTTTGCTGCATTTCATTATGATATTTATAGAAAATATTTAAGCTGATTATGTAGTATTCGTTGTAAGGTGTTACTTAGTACCAACACAAATCGTCAAGATCGTAATATAACGTGAACAAGGGATGGGCGAATCAACGTAATCTAAATGAAACTTTATTGAATAATCATGGTATGAAAGCAAAAATATTGAGTCCATTCCAAATTATTTCGTCAAATTCGCATGCACGCAAGCATGAAATAGTCGTAATAAGTAGAAGCATGTTAAAACAATACAAATGTTTATTTTAATGTGTGTTAAATATTAGATATAATTTATTGTTTCGATAAAGAAGCGATAACTGAGATCTTCACTAGTTCAGATTATCTTCAATCGCCGTCAACGTGATTTTACGTGCGGCTCAAGGTCAAACGACGCCATATTTGTATCCTGATGTCGGTTGCTCAGGCGCCGTCACCGTAAGAACACCTTCCTTGTGCAAATTAGTGTTGTTCCCTTGCCATCTTAGAAATCGACGAATTATTATTTGGGGTGTAAGTGGTTCATCAACATCTGTGAACCTAAGCCAACTTCACCTGCACGCGGTTCACCCTGCTGACTGACAAACGAAGCACTGGCAAAAAGAGACCTCTCTTTTTAGGGAGCGTAATTGTAAGTTACCCGACTGGGAAATGTACCTCCACCTCACAGAATACCGTAGCCAAATACTAATGCCCTTGGGGTTGTTGTGTTCCTGCGAGTAAGTGAGGTCACCAGAAAGGGAGGAAATGCTGCGTTGGCTGCAGGGGTGGCGGCGCACGAGCAATATTTTATGTGGTGAGCGTTATTATGGCTACGGTAGCCGCTCCACATCAGGCGGGCCGTATACTTGTCTGCCACCTGACGTAGTATAAAAAAGAATATTTTAGAAGGAAAGAATGACGAATTCATACATTTTTTAGATGAAGAAATTGTTAGAAAATTTAAAGATAATAATAAAGCATTTTCTACAGCGCAATACCAATTATACATTTGCCACTGTGACTTAAAGTAGGTACACTTAAGACTACGCAACTGGAGACAAGTATTTGTGTGATTATTATATAATTAAGATCAATATTTCTTTAGATAAATAAAAAGTAAACATTTGATTACAATTTTGCACATTTTATTTCATTATGTAGATTTATCGATAACTGTCCTTTACACCATTATGCGAGATTTTATACAAGGGTTGCTGGCGGTGGATGCAGGCAAAATGAATTATAGCGCAGCGGTTAAAGGGTAAATTGTTAGAAAATTGAAAGATAATAATAAAGTTGATTTAAAAAAAAAATTAAACCGACTGCAGTTGGCGAGCGCAGCTTATTGGTGGAATACCCCGGCAGACGCTGCTGCCCGTCTTCCGGGAGAAAAGTTATTGCGTGACACAAGATTCCTTAGTCGCCTTGTAAGACATCCAGCGCAGAGCAATGGAGTGGCACAATTCTATTCTGCCGGCTACCACAGGGCAAATTTAAGTGGTTCCCTCGATTTTTCTGGGATCCCATCATCAGTCCCTGACTTGGTGAATATGGGACCACCTCACAATTACCCTTTCAAATAAAAAAAGAATTATGAAAATCGGTTCACAATTCGCAAAGATATCGAATAACATACTTACATACAAAAAAAAATATCAGTCGAATTGAGAACCTCCTCCTTTTTTGAAGTCGGTTAAAAATAGAAAGTTTTTAAGGTATGGACCCCGGCGTTTGCAGATTGTAATTATTATCAATAATAAAATAAAGTAGTTCTCTTGTGTGAATACGATAGCAACGTTCTGTCAGAATATGTCTATTGTTTTCTGTCTATGGTTTACGCCTATTTGTATGTTTATTAAAATGCACATAGATGTTCAGACAACGTTGTAGCTTCAAGCTAGCGTAGCGTTACATTTTACGCTTGCTAGTATAAATAAATTTCAGAAAGTTATTACGAAATATTGGTTAAAATAAATAGCAATGGATTTTTATACGACCTCGCGGGTTCCTAAATTTTCCAAAGTCTTACCTAAGTAGTAAGTAAATTATATTTTTTAATACATTAATTACGTAGTATTTTGGAGTGCAATTGGCTCAAACCATCCTTAGAGTCAAAGCCAACCTCGTCTGTACGTAGGCATGTAGATCCCGATTGGAGAAGTACCTCCATCTAACAATACACTTGAGGGTTGTTGTGTTTCTGCGAGTGAGTGAAGTCACCAGACATGAAGAAATACTGCGTTAACAGAGAGAGAGAGTGTCAGTGTGCGAGTAATGCACGTTATATTGCGAGGGACGGGGGCCCGCCACATATTCCCACCAATGTGTCTCCTGTGTAGCCAGGATTAACAGCGACGACCACTAAAAAAGGCAATGAACAGTGAAGTCCACTTCAGTCCCGGGGGGTGAAACTACAGCTGCCTTGGAACTCACACCGAATTTAATCAGAAGAAATTAGTATAAGTAGGATTTGACTAGTAGCTTTTAGAATTTAAATCGGATCGTACGGCCGGTCCGAGAAAAGTTGGACGGAGAAAGAAATCCTGGCTACGAAACGGATCGGGATAACCAGCGTCGATGAGCTGTTCCGTAAAGCCTTAGGTTTACGGGACAGCTCATCGGCGCTGACTATCCCTGCCTTGGCCTAGAAGAACTTTAACCTCTCTCGCGTGCCACGCTTTTTACCAACGCTGCCACCCACCATGGGACCTCGGCACGCGAAATCTTAATCGCTGATTGTTAACCCTCACTAGTAGGAGACGCAACTGCAGTAAAGAGGCTGTAAGACGCTCACCAACATCTTTGGAGCCTTTTATTTTACATGGGAAAATCCATTACGAATACCACGCCGCCCATCGAGACAGCGTAGTTGTATCTGAGCCTGCTGCCATGGGGAAATGGCAGTCACATCGACTAAAACCCTACAACCTCCTCTCCGCCGATTGGCGAGGCCACAGGAACTGCGAAGGCAAGACATCCGCGACCCGCTGACGGCTGTCCCTGAGGACCCTTCTGCTGGAGAACACGAGTTCCTTATCCTCCTTGATTAATGTCGCGCCGGGAGACAGCACACCGACACCAAAGGTTATGTTTTTAACTGTGTCAATCTAGCCACGGCTGTCATCAGGCGGAACAAGCAGAATGGCCCCACCTAGGACCAATGTTGACTTGGACGCCTATATTTTCCGATAGGCGTCTCGATCGCGGTGGCTAGGTGGAGCTATTGAGTTAAGTGTCTGCCGAGGACAGCTGTGGATGGATTGACAATAATCAGACCGTAAGTTTGACCAAGCCATCGCCTCCAATTCGTCGGCGTCCATAAAAGTGGACATTGTGTTGTAATTTAGTGTTGATTATATTGTAATAAATTTGTTAATTGTTTCATTTGTTAAATTAATTTTATTGATATTTATTGTAATTGCTATAGCTTCATTATTTTATCTACGCTACAAATTTAGTTGTGTTATTTTTAGGACTAGAATTAAGAATACAGAAGGCTATATAAAAGCCTTGTCTATGACAGTGCGTCATTTACGCAGTAAGCCGATCTGTGCACACTCAGCGACACTTTACACCGCTGAGTGTGCGCATATTGCGATTGGCTTCAAAACAAAAAACTAAAAAAAAAAAAGGGTTATGTTTTAACGTGGTTTTCTTCCTGGATTCCGGGCCAGGCCCGCTGTCCGGGTGTCAATGGATATTCCCGGCTTCGGTTCCTCCTTCCACCACCTCGGTAATTTTTAAACAAGGTTTTCTTCCTCGACAACTCCAACAGGATTCAAAAGTGTACAAGTTACACCGGGGAGCACTCTTCCACTGTGCGATCACCGCGACCTTTGCTGGCTCAGAGGAACGGGAGGCGCAGACGTCCAGAAGCTTAAAAATAGTGTCCACGGTTTCCTTCTTTGGGATCCCCGTTAAGGACAGTTACTGACCGTTGTTGCCCAGGGTGCATCAGGCTCAGGCTGTTGCTAATCCGTCGTTCCCACCGTATCCAGCAAGACAAACGAACCAACAACAGTCAAAGCACACGAGGAAGTGTCTTCCCCACCCTCCCCCCATTTCTAAAGCAATGTCACCTGCATGTGATGCACACTGCTAATGACACTAACGATGCTCTGGCACAAAGAGAGGGCATCTTACTTCTTACACAAATTCATTAAAAAAATAGGTCCGGAGTCAAGGAAGAAAACCGCTTTAAAAAAACCTTTTGTGTCTGCGTGCCGTATGTCTCCATGTCTCCGTACGTCACTAGAGGAGTAGAGAACACGACTCTAGCCGGAGGGACCTCAGGGACAATACTTCTGCTTATAATTACAATACCTCCACCTCATAGAATACCGCAGCCAAATAACAATTCCCTTGAGAGTTTTTGTGAGACCTGCGAGTGAATGAGGTTAGGAAGGAGCTCGTCGTCAAGCATCTTAATAATACTGAATTATTTTCCAGTGTATTCGCTGACTTGCCCGAGAAGTACGAGGTGTCCAAGGAACAGTTCCAGTTCTATGATACCCATGGGTTCCTGGTGATCAAGGAGCTCATTGACTTTGCATCGCTATACAACTTTAAGTATGTCATGTTTTCTTATATTACATGTTATAGTAAGCTTAAGGAATGCACTAAATTTGCAGTGGACAATTCACTAGATCAGTGTTTTTCAATCTTTTTTATACGGGCCTGTTACAAGTTAAAAATTCCAAGCGACCCACTCCTACCTCCCCTTTTCCTCCATGAAAAAACTTCAACTCTTAGCTATTTGACTAACATTTTTTTCGGTTTGATATGTAGGGACGTCTCCATAATATAACCATAGGTGAAAGAATTACCACATGAGTAAAGAATACTCATGTGGAATTACTTCGATAGCACAAAAATCTCTCGAGATATGTTAATTTGAAAATCACAATTTTTAGACTGCCCCAAAACGCTCCATACAAAAGACTACCGAATTATGACGTCACAGGTTTGTACTTTGTATGCATCAAATCAGAAATTTGTACGATAGCTATGTTAAATATTACGTTTATGTAATTAGTATCATAATAAAAGTTATAAGTAGTATTTTTTATTGCTTCTCCAATGGAAATATTATTTAGTTGCTGAGTTGAGTTGCTGACTTCTATGGCAGGTGGTGATTGCTTTCCATCAGGTTACCCACATACTCTCTTGCCTTCTCATAATAAACAGTATTTTTTGTACTTCTGTCTATAATAAAATTTACCTACTAATCGTAGTTGCGCGTGGCTGGAGATACGTATACCAACAGTGGGATATTCATCCCACTGTTGGTATCTCCACTATGGGTTTAAGGCGGGGTGGTACCAGTGGTACTGCAAAATCCACAATTTAGAATTCATCTTTGAAGTAATAAACAGAGAATTAAAATCTAGGAAAATTATATTGATATTGTTGAGGATATATACTAGGGAATATATCCGATGGAAATATTATTTGATGAAGTTGACTCGATAAAATAAATTCACGAAGTTACCTCATTTTTCATGTCATTTTATCTTCTATTTTCGGTTTTATTCTTAAAATAAGTAATTTGACATTATAAGTCATGTACTAAAAAAAAGGTCATAAATAACTGGAGGTATTATACCCGATAGATTTTTTTTATTACATCTTTAAAAAAATTTATCGATTATTCAATTGATTTTCGATCAGTAGGGCGCTCACCAGAGTCGCCATAGGCTTGTTGCCCATGTTACAAAATTATAAAAACTCTATCAGTAACGTAAAATGCATAAAACTAGAACGATCTGCGATCTTAAAATTTTAATAACTTATGTCCGACATGTTTTATGTTCGGTCAAAGTCTGGTGGGAAAGTCCATTTTAAAGGTATGAAATTATAAAAATAAATATTACCATTGTAGAAACAATAAAAAATACTATAACTTTTGTTACGGCACTGGCTACCTAAACGCAATATTTAACATAGCTGTCATACAAATTTCTGATTTAATGCATGTAAAATAGCACGGTGTGACATCATAACGTGGTGGCCTTTTGTATGGAGCGTTTTCGGGATAGTCCAAAATTGTGATCTTCAAGTTATCATATCTCGAGAAGTTTTTATGCAATCGAAGTAATTATTTCACCTATATTTATATTATTGTGACGTCTTTAAATAACAAATCGAAAAAAAAATGGGATACAAGCCTATTGTCATATTGTTTCTAGCGCTGGCTCACCTCGCCTTAAACGTAGAATCGGAATAAAAGCTTGTCACAGAAAAAAAGAAGCTTCATCTTAATTAATTTTTGTTTCAGAAAACGCTTCATGCAGATCTGCAACGGCGTTGTAGATTCAGGGATGTTAACCGTAGTGAAGGAACGTTCGCTCGTAGCCAAACATACGAAGCCGGAAGATTACATCAATAAGGTAGGTCTTTTTGACGTGTCTTTAAAATTGCTTCCATTGGGAGGCAATTAAAAAAAACAAATGATAACAAAGTCGGGGGATACAGTTTGGTGTTGCAGCTACATATCTATCATCTCCATCTAAAATTCAATCACACCACTGGATAGATGAAGGATCAAAAATTTTATTACGCTAAGCAAAGACTATGGAACATCGCGTGCGGGGGAGGAAGCGCTGCCATTTAGAGATAATTTTAGTGCATATAACGCATTCACGTACATACAACATACGGCCGTGTTCATGATACGCCAGCACGCAAGAGCGCGTCAACAGAGGCAGCCGTCCGCTCCTCTTATACACGCGTATAAGCGCGTTAGGTCGGCTCACGAGCATTCTCATATGTCAAAAGAAGTGAAATGTAAAAATAAACCTTATTTCAATGGACTAAAACTCTATTTTAAATGTGATCAAAATCTGCTCTCCTCTCCGAGCCGGTCTGTGTGAACGAACCCTTAGAAAGCTCAGAGCACTCTCATGTTGTGAATTTATATGATGCGTGTTACATATTAAAATTATATAGCTTACCCGCTCACATTTCGAAGTGAGCAACCCGGCTAAATTGGATTTGTAACACGCGTCATATAAATTCACAACATGAGAGTACCTACTTCTCTATTTGGTCGGTTTGTTCACGTTGACATGATCGAACGTGAATGAAAAACTGGCACTAAGCACTCTGAAATGAACCTTCGGACACGTCAAGTTAAAGATCTGTATTAAACTAGTATTTATATGTATGTATTGTATCTTACATATTATACATGTCTTAATGTATTCACCGACCACACAGGTAGGGTTGCCAACTATACTGTTAAAAACAGTATTATACTGTTTTTCACTGCATTATACTTTTTACTGTTGAACAAAAATAAAGTATACAAAATACTGTTTTCAGCATCAAAATGCTTAACACTAAACTAACGCATTTTTTGAATTTGTAATTAAAAATGAGGTCATGATTTAATTTTAATTATAATTGTGGTGAGGCGTATGTAATATTTTACAAAATATGTTAATTAATAAGTTGTGTGAGAAACTCTAAATAAATAAAATACTGTTCGTTTTTCTAAAATACTGTTTAAAATTTTTCACAGACATAAATATACTTTATTTCTTGTAAAAAAAGTTGGCAACCCTACACACAGGGTCGGTGACTGTATTGTATATTTGTATGTTCCTAACAAAAATATTTTGGAACACAAGTGGTACACCACCGTCACAGTATTAAGAGTGTCCTACCAGTAATATGACTCCTTTGTTCTTGCATGCATGCCGCCACTGTGTATACCTACGCCCAGAGACTTGATCAAGAGTCAGGGTTGACAAAACAAAAACTACTCAAATATTTTACAACATGCACGACCCTCTCTCGTCCGTCCCAGACAGGAGGGGGATTTGGCCTATACTCCCCACGCGCTGACCAGACGGGTTGGGGAGGCCTGATCGATGTTTTATAATGTATTTCCCTTAGTCGCCGTCTACGACATCCACGGGAAGAGACGGAGTGATTCTATTCTGGTCTGCCGGAAACCACACGTCCAATATTTTACATGAAAGATTTAATTTTAAAGACAAAAAAAGCGGCCAAGTGCGAGTCGGAGACTGTGCCACCGTACTTAACGCCAAAGCCTACTTCACGTCGGAAAGTCCAAAATTGTGATTTTCGAAATAAAATATCTCGAGAAGTTTCTACACTATCACAGGGGCGCCGACTCCGTGGGTGCTCGGGGGCTCGAGCAGCCACGAGAAATAAACAGTGGGTGCCGAGCACCCCTGAGAATAGACATCAAGAAACAGATCAGTAATCGCCTCTTAGGGATGGGCGTTTTTCATTACTCGACAACCCGTTTAGCGCAGTGGTTTAGAACGCCGGTTGAGACGCAAGGGTCGCGGGTTCGATTCCCGCACCAACACAAATGTTTGTTGAAGAAACAGATATTTGGTGTTGGGTCTGGGTGTTTGTGGGTTTCACACTTTTTCGAGTCATCAAATGAGCATGAGCACCCATGAGGTTTTCCAAAAGCCGGCGCCCCTAACTATCGACGTGGTTATTTCACCTATAAATTATAAGTACATTCTTATTAAGTAGTACTGTGACATTCTTATTTTCTGCCATGTTTGTTATAACTGAAAAATATATGTGCATAATTTATTATCGTTAGGTACTATGCTTGCCCGCCCTCATGTCTTTCGTTTGAGATATATGCGTCATTATAATGTACTCCCCTACACAAGAAGAATAATATATATTGGTTTCATTTACAATGTATGTAATAATAATAAATATTCCTAGACATATTACACAGCGCCATCTAGTCCCAAACTAAGCAATGCTTGTACTATGGGTACTAAATAACTGATGAATTACTTAAATACTTTTTTTAATACATACAATACATAAAATACACCAAGACAAACAGTTCATGCACACAAATGTTTGTCTCGTACGAGGATCGAATCCGCGACCTATCTGCCATTACAAATAACTAAACATATGAGCGGGCCGTAGAAACAAATACCTTAGTTATAACTAGTTAGTTATAAAACTTAAACTTTTCTAAAAATATATAATTTGCAGTCAGATTCGTTGTACATGGTAAATTAAAAACACGTTACGGGCCGTACAAATATAAGCCGAGAGGCCGTGCCTTGGTCAACCCTGGTCTAAAACAACATTGCTCTGTTTCAGGTCCAGGATATATGTTACGACGAAGTGTTCGCGACATACGTGGAAAACCCTCGGTTGTTGCACGTGCTGTCGCAGTTCATAGGCGACAACATTACAGCCGTCAACAGCATGTTGATCAACAAACCGCCGGGCAGCGGGCGACACCTCCCTCACCAGGTATGTTTGCGACATATGTAGACACCATCGTCTCTCGGCAAATGTTGCCATCTCTATTTTCAAGAATATCGATAATTAGGTCATCATCATCATCATCTCAGCCCACTCTCTACCATATTGGTATAGGCCACCTTCAACCTCCTCCATCTCTTTCTGTTTTGGGCCACATTGATCAAGTTGATGCCCACCAGCTTTACGATGTCGTCATTCCATCGCATCTGTGGTCTCCCGACAGGTCTTTTGTACTGTCATGGCCTCCATTCCAGAAGAGTTTTACACCACGAGTCCGCCACTGCCACTTGAGCTTCGCCACACGGTGTGTCGTCCGATACCTGACTTTGTTTCCGGAGCCATTTGTTGGTTTTCCTGTCCTGGAGTGTCACTCCTGCCAATTTCCTTTCCATTGCTCTGCCAATGCAAGTACAGGTAGGATATAACTAGGTACCTACAGAAAAATAGTTGGACAGCATTTTGAAAACTACAGTACATTCTCACTGGACACCCCAATGCTTAATGACTAACGTGTTCAACCAGTGCGTCCTCTCCGTTATGTCCTAGGTGCAGAGATTTGACCGTTGGGCTTGCCACAGTAGTGATGTAACGAATATTCGTATACGCATTCGCGAATATTCGCATGTTACTCGACATTCGCATTCGCAATTTTATGCGAATGTTTTGCGAATATGAACGTCCTAAAAATAATTAAGATTTTCAATTACAAAAAGGTAAATTAAATAGAGAAATAAGTAGGTAATTTCAAAACCTTATCTTCTGTTAGGATTTTTTGTTAACTAAACAATAAACATCACTCGTAAATCAAACAGCAATCGCCCTTCTTCGGATCGGCTCGACAATGCCCGGAAGTAGATGCAAATAATTAGATACAAATGTGTGCGTGTAACTCGCGCGCCAACTAAGCTGTCAAAATAAAGCCATAATGGCGCCAAATACAAAAGTCAATATTCGTATTCGCATTCGCGAATATCGACGGCGGATATTCGCATTCGCGAATGTTTAGAAATTGACATTCCTTACATCACTATTTAGTCCACAGGCCAAAGGTTGCACATAGCATGCGACAGAGACAGCTTATGCTAAGAGATTCCCTAAGAGATCAAATGCGAAACCAAGAAATTAAATAGATAGAGGACCAAAGTTGTCGTCATAGAGTTAGCAAGTTGAAATAGCAGTTGGCCGGCCAAATCTGCCAAGTCAATGAGGCATGAGGCGAAGAAGTTTTGATCGGCCTTCTCTAGATGACCTCAAAAAAATAGGATACATAAAAACAAAATTAAAAATTTTGAAAAAAAACCCACGACGACGGTTAAAACGTAGTTGAAAAAGGATAAAATAATTTTGAAACCCCCGACTTAAAGAAATTATACTATGAACTTAATAAAAAAACCCAAGAAAATCCGTTGGGGCTGCCATTAGATGAACTAGTTTGGCAGTTTTATAGTAACTTGTATACTTATTTATATTTATGTTGAAAGCAGCCCCCGACGAATTTTTTTGGGTTTTTGCACAAACATCCTAGCACCGTAAATCAATGTTGCCAATTATCTCCAAAAGTATGAGTCCGATTTAAATGCGGTTTTCGGTGATGGGTTCGGATTTGATTGGTGCATGTTCTTAGATAGGTGTTACAGTGACAACTCACCAGAGGGCGCTGCAGTAAACATTTGTTTTTGCAACCAATGTTGCCGTTTATCTCCAAAACTACTGGTCCGATTTTGATGCGGATTTCAGTGATGGGTTCAGGTTTGATTGGAGCATGTTCTTAGATAGTTGTTACAGTGACAACTCATCAGAGGGCGCTGTAGTAAACATTTGTTTGCGCAAAACCAAAACTACTAATCTGATTCTGAGGCGGTTTTCAATTGTCATACCTATGCTTGCTCTCTAAAAAGTTTGATATAAAAAATAAAAAATAAAAATAAAACCCACGACGGTTAAAACGTAGTTGAAAAAGGATAAAATAATTTTGAAACCCCCGACATAATGAATTTATGCTATGAACTTAATAAAAAAACCCAAAAAAATGCGTCGGGGGCTGCTTTCAACATAAATATAAATAAGTATACAAGTTACTATAAAACTGCCAAACTAGTTCATCTAATGGCAGCCCCAACGGATTTTCTTGGGTTTTTTTACTAAGTTCATAGCATAATTTCTATTGGGGTGCTAGTAGCACCCCAAACGCATATACCGTCTCCGTTCCGTCGCGGGTAAAAAAGAGGGTGATCGCAAATGGTAGATAGCAAAGGCCTATTCCAGCCGTGGACAGATGCAGGCTGGTGATAACCAAACGAAAAAATGGGATGTGGCTGTGTCATGGATATGATCGTGTGTTGTACTTGAATACGTTATATGCACTAAAATTATCTCAAAATGACAGCGCTTCCCCCTCCCCCTCACGCGATGTTCAATAGTCCTTACTTAGCGTAATAAATTATTTGATCCTTCATCTATCCAGTTGTATTATTGAATTTTAGATGTAAAGCATAGATTCGAAACTACAACCAACTGTATTCCCCAATTTTGTTAACATTCGATTTTTTGGATTGCCCCCCGTATGGTAGCAAATTTAAACACGTATTCCTTGTTTTTTTTTTATACTACGTCGGGTGGCAGACAAGCAAGCCTGATGTGAAGCGGTTACCGTAACCGTATTAACGCTCGCAACATAATATATCACTCGCGCGCCGCCACCACCGCTGCCAATGCAGCATCTCCTTCTGACGTCACTCACTCGCAGGAATACAACAACCCTCAAGGGAATTGTTATTTGGCTACGGTATTCTGTGAGGTGGAGGTACATTCCCCAGTCGGGTAGCTTACAATTACGCTCCCTACCTCTCTTTTCGCCAGAGCTTCGTTTGTCAGTCAGCAGGGTGCACCGCGTGCAGGTGAAGTTGGCTTTGGATCAAAGATGTTGATAAACCACTTACACCCCAAAAATCCATGTTAAAAGAAAACTCCCGTATTCCTCTACAATATTAATACTGTTTCCAGGATCTGTTCTACTTCCCGTTCAGGCCCGCTGACAGGATAATAGCTGCGTGGACGGCCATCGACCACGTCAACTACGAGAACGGCTGCCTGTTCGTGGTCCCGGGGTCGCATAAACTGAACAAGTTGCATGAACATGACCATATACCGGTTAGTTATAAGTAACACCCATTTTGACGAGCTCGGTGGCGTAGCGGTCAGTGCGGTTAAGCGGCTTCGACACCAACGCTTGTGGGTTCGATTCCCACATAGGATAAACATTTGTGTGCATGAACATGTCTGTTTGTCTTAGTCTGGGTGTTTTCTATGTATCATAAGTATGTATTTACAAAAAAAAAACAATGTATTTACGTATATTTATCAGTTGTCTAGTACCCATAACACAAGCTCCGCTTACTTTGGGGCTAGATGGCGCTGTGTAATTTGTCTGACAATATTTATTTATTTATTATTATTTATTTTATAGGCATATTCTTCTGTCAGGCTACTTACGAACTAATTATAGGCTCATTCGTATGTCTATCAATCCGTATGTCACAAGTATTGTGTTATGTAATAAATAAATATAAATGTTTCTGGACAATTTACACAGCGCCATCTAGGCTTGTGTTATGGGTACTAGACAACTGATAAATGTACTTAAATACATTTTTTTTTGTAAATATATACTTATAATACATAGAAAACACTTAGACCAAGACAAACAAACATGTTCATGCACACAAATGTTTGACTTGTGCGGGAATCGAACCCACGACCTCGGAGTCAAAGTGGCCATTGCTAACCATTCGACCACCGAGCTCGTCAAAATTAGGGTTGCCATCCGTCCGGGTTTCCCCGGATTTGTCCTAGTTGGCGTTCGGGGAGCGTAGGCGGGGCTTCATTTGTAATTTGTAGTTAAAAGTTTTAAATCACTACCGCCGCGCGCTCCATGCTACGAATAACCGTCTTGTAATAGAATAAACAATAGTACTAGTACTAAAAAAACACTGTTGGTCATGTCCGGGTTTTAAGATTCAAAATCCTGAGTTTTCACGCTTCAGGAGCCCTATCGCCGAAGCCGAAGCCGATTACCATTGGACTTTTTAACCGCGAAAATAGATCTTAGGTTTAAGTTAATGACAAACACCTTCAGCACAATACACTGAGATGCTGTGCCTTCAGCTTAGTCGGTTGAGCACTGATGTTTTTACCGGCTAAGCTAAACACAATTACCACCAATTTAAGCTGAAGTTTAATTTATGCAATCAAAAAATTCTGATGGCAATCGGCTTCAGCTTCTGTTGTTTGTTATTAACTTTAGCCTAAAATCTATTTTTGGAATCAGAATATTCGATCGGTAGGCGGTAGGGTTCCTGATCTGCGCGGGTAATCGGCGCAGAGAGTCGTGCCGATTTTTAAGTCGCCGCGCAATTCGGATTATCGGTGCTGGCTAGGCACATTGTATAAGAACCCGACGTATGTATATGTATTGTAGAATCATATTATTCCAGGGCACCAAAAAGCTGTACCACAGTATCGTGAACGAAGAAATGATAGCGCCGCTTGACAAGCTTGTGCACCTGGACATGGCTCCGGGAGACACCGTGTTCTTCCATCCTCTGCTCGTGCACGGATCGGAGCCTAACGTCTCTAAGGTAGGTTATCAAGAAAACCATATACGACATGTGAGTTTGGATTTGGTTCAAAGATGTTGATAAACCGCTTAAACCCAAAGTGCATCAGTTGTGCCGGAACACAGTCACTATATAGTTAATTGATTCATTTCAGAACTACCGCAAGGCCATTACGTGTCACTTCGCTGATAGCGCTTGTTACGACGTAGATATGAGTGGCACTGTTCAAGAGAGTGTCGCCAGGGAGGTGGAGGACGAGGCCAAGAGGAGGGGACTCGAGCTCAGCTTCGCGGTGAGAGTTATTAGTAGAAATCCATACTTCCATACTAACTAATATTATAAATATGAAAGTGTGTTTGTTTGTGCGTTTGTCCTTCTTTCACGTCAATCTTATTCCCATGGGAAAAAATAAAGTTTATAATCATTTGTCCTTCTTTCACGTCAAAAGGAACCTAAGTACGGACATGATGTTTTAATGGTGATAGTTTACGGTCTGGAGAGTGACATAGGCTACTTTTTATCTCGGAAAAACATCTTAATCCCATGGGAAAACATTTACTTTATAATCATTTGACCGTCTTTTACGTCGAAAGGAACCTAAGTACGGACATGATTTTTTTAATGGTGATAGTTTACGGTCTGGAGAGTGACATAGGCTACTTTTTATTCAGGAAAAACATTTTATTCCTACGGGAAAAAATATACACAATTCAATGGCAGCTCACCTGGACCACGCGGGCGAAGCCGGGGGGAAACAGCTATTACATAATAATTAATAATATAGTTAAATTCAAAGATGTTCATGAAGAGCTCGATGTCGTCGTTGCGCATGTCAGCCTTACGCGGTCACGCAGGTTAAGCAACGTCGACCGTAGCCTATTTACGGATGGGTCTATTTATTGCGAGCTCCTCCGTGCTTCAGAGGGCACGTTAAGCCGTCATTCCCGGCTGTTGTCATTGTCGGCTTGTTGTCAAGTCACAGACTTGGCTTAACGACTTTTTAACACTGTTGGGTACTCCACCTGCTCCATGCTGCTCAACTGCAGGTTGGCGGAGGCCAGTGTTTTCAAGCCGCTCAAAGGTCACTTTTGGGCTTAACACTGATCTAATGACAACAGACGGGACCGACGGCTTGACGTACCCTCCGAAGCACGGAGGAATTCGAGATAAATAATCCATGGACAGTCTATGACCGACGTTGCTTGATTTGTGTGTTTGTTTAAACTGACCCCCTCCCCCCCCCCCCCCCCCTCCCTCCGATTGTAGTCTTTTTTTGTTATCGGGATGCGCCAGAAGTTTATTACCCCACTACGGCGAAGCTAATAGGAAGGGTTATGATTTTAGCAGCCTATGTATATTTGTATTTATGTATGTTTGTATTTACGTATGTTACTCTATAGCGTCTAAATTATTCATCCGATTTTAATATATTTTTTATAGGTACATATTGTAAAAAAAAAATATATTACATTAAAACAAAGTCGCTGCCCTGTCTGTCTGTCCCTATGTACTCTTAGTTCTTTAAAACTACGTAAACGGATTTTGATGCGGTTTTTTAACACATAGAGTGATTCAACAGGAAGGTTTATATGTATAATACATGCATAATATAGTAGAGAAACACTGATAATTTTAGAGGTTTCTAATGTGATGTCGTAAATAAACATATTTTTGCGCTTACATTGCAAACGCTGGCTGAACCCTAGGAGATAGATCAAAATAGTGTAGTACAGTATTTATTGTTCGCCTTACAATGGTCTACTTACAAAAAAGTCCGCGATGGTATATGTCTATGTCTATAAGCGATTTTAAGCAATACAGCATTAATCCTTATCCAATTAAGTACCTGAAATACATTGTGCATTTAATATAGATCAATATGGCCCTTTACCGCATGTAATTTAAATGAATATTTTAGAAGATATTACAGGATTAAAATGCAGGGACATAACGACGAGGGACGAGCTCGGTGGTCGAATGGTTAGCAATGGCCACTTTGACTCCGAGGTCGCGGGTTCGATTCCCGCACAAGACAAACATTTGTGTGCATGAACATGTTCGATTGTCTTGGTCTGGGTGTTTTCTATGTATTATAAGTATGTATTTAATTTACAAAAAAAAAAAATAAGTACATTTATCAGTTGTCTAGTATCCATAACACCAGGGGCGCGGGCTTTTAGGAAACCTCATGGGTGCTCATGCTCATATGATGACTCGAAAAAGTGGCGAAGTGTGAGACCCAGAAACACCCAGATCTAACACAAATATCTGTTTCATCAACAAACATTTGTGTTGGTGCGGGAATCGAACCGGCGACCATTGCGTCGCAACCGGCGGTGGTTTAGAACCACTGCGCTAAACGGGTCGTCGGGTAATGAAAAAACGCCCATCCCCAAAAGACGATTACTGATCTGTTTCTTGATATATATTCTCAGGGGTGCTCGGCACCCACTGTTTTTTTCTCATGGGTGCTCGAGCCCCCGAGCACCCACGGAGTCGGCGCCCCTGCATAACACAAGCTTTGCGCTTAATTTGGTACTAGATGGCGCTGTGTAAATTGTCCAGAAATATTTATTTATTTATTTAATGGTTGAGGCGGTTAGCCGGCGCGGCGCGGCGCGCGTCCCTGTAACTGTGGAGAACTGGATAGGACAATGCGCAAAGACCTTCTGTAGTATATTTATTATCAGCCTTGCACCCGTGCGAAGCCGGGGCGGGTCGCTAGTATAGTATAAGGTGTCAATCGATTCGTTATTTTAACCAACTTTATCAATAAGAGGAAGTACATTTATACATTTTAGATTCTTTTTTCTGTAGTCGGATTAGAGTTTTGTAAACATTTTCTTGTTCTTTACATTGTTTATTTTTATTTTTTACAGGAATTGTGGAAATACAAAAGCAAGCATCTCAAGGGAATCAAATCCAATTTATAATACCTATTTAGAACTTGAAATAATACGCACGACAAGCGGTAGCACAATCGAGCCGGCGCAATAAGGTGCACTAGACTTCTAATTTGACACACGGAATTTTATCAAGTTACTCTTTTGTATCATGACGTCCTTAACGGTGCTTTATAAAGGAGGATGTGGGTTCTGTACATAACAGAATGGGCGTGTATAATGTATATTATAATCTATATATATAAAAATGAATTCCTATTTCCCTTGGTCATTCCATCACGCGTGAACGGCTGGATCGATTTCGCTATTTCCTTTTATATTGTATTTGTTATTGTCTGGAGTAGGTTCTTATGAAATAAAAAAATAAGAAAGTAGAGCGGATAATTAAAAAAAAATTAAGAAAACTGACCGACCATATTAACTTTTCTAATGTAACTTTATGTCGTTTGACAAAACTGTCAATCATTTGACAGATTGCGCGAAACCAATTCGAATTCAATATTAATTGTTGAGAAGACAGGATAACGTCTGTCGGATCAGCTATTAACATTATATAATTGGACTTTGACTCCGAGGTCGCGGATCCGATCCCCGCGCATGACAAACATTTGCGTGCATGAACATGTGAGTTTATCTTGATCTGGGTGTTTTCGATAAAATTAGAAAATTTAAGACAACGGAACGGGTATATTAACTTTTTCTAATGTAATTTTAAGACGTTTGACAGAACTGTCAGTCATTTGACAGATTGCGCGAAACCAATTCGAATTCAATATTCATTGTTATAACACAGTATAAGTAATAGTACTAGTTATAAGAAGACAGGATAACGTCTATCCGGGGGCCTACCGCCGAAGCTGAAGCAGATTACCGTCGGATTTTTTGACCGCCAAAATAGATCTGAGGTTTAAGTTAATGACAAACATCTTCAGCCAGCGTTGCCAGATTTTTTTTTTTTGCCAAGTCGGGATTTTGGAACTTTTTGAGTGAAAAAAAGCGGGATTCTTTCGTCGAAAGCGAGACATAGTAAAAAAACGTATACAATCAGAAGTTTTTAAATATTTATATTTTTATTTGAGTTAAAATTACGTTTACCTGACAATAGATAGCAAAAACAGTAATAGAAAATTTATTTTAATAAAAATATGATATTTTAAATCAGATTTACCCTATCGTTAAATAGTTGTCTTCTGAATAAAAAAAAATAGAAATCAAAATCAAGAAAGTTTTATTCATTAGAAAAATATGGCGTTTCAAACAGTACTCTGAGGAGTGAGTGTTACAAATTGCAACCTACAATAAGAGAATAATTATTTATAAGAATTACTTATTCATGATATTTCTGTGAAGATTTAACTTCTTTTAAAGTTTCCTTTTTTCTTTAATAAAAATGAAGAACTCTTCACAGGATAGCTGTAAATTATTTTTTTTTTTTTTCGCTTTCTCGGCACGCTACACGCACGGTCGAGTTATACCCGAAAAGCGGGACTAAGCCTGTCCCGCGCGGGACATTAAATTTTGATTTAAAAACCGGGACGTCTGGCAACGCTGTCTTCAGCGTACTTCGTAGAGCTCTAGGGTTTCTACCAGCTGAGGTAAACATAAATACCAACACTGAAAGCAGTAGTTTCATTTTCGCATTAAAAAATTCAATGGTAATCGGATTCAGCTCCGGCGGCGATGGCCCCCCTGGTCAGTTACTTACTACTACAATTGTTAATGTATTTTGATTTGATATTATCATTTAAAAACTGTTTTAAAATAAATTAAATAATTACATGGATATTAAATTTGTTGGTGTTTGTTTATTTTTGTACCTACCTAGTCCATTTAGAAAGGATGACATTTCCAATTTCGAAACGACAATAAATACTGAAACTTAGGTTACGATACACAAACGTAATATTAAACTTAGCTAGCATACAAATTTCAGATTTTATCCATACATTTTTTTTTTATACCACCAGTGTGCCAAACAAGCATACGGCCCGCCTGATGGAAAGCAGTTACCGTAGCCTATGAACGCCTATAACACCAGAGGCATCACACTCGCGTTGCCGACCCTGTAAAAACCTCTTCACGCCTTTTTTGAAGAACCCCATGCTGTAGTCCCCTGAGAAAACCTCGACAGGCAGTTCATTCTACAGCTTGACAGTACGCGGGAGAAAACTTCTCTGGAACCGCACAGTACGTGACCACTTAGGCTCCAATGTGTGAGGATGAATTCCCTGTCGATGGCGAGCGGTGCGACTGTAGAAGGAGGCCGTTGGCATCATATCAAACAACTCCTCTGAACACACCCCATTGTACAGACGGTAGAACCATAATAAAAATAGAGAAGTAGGAGAACTCAAGCCCCGAGCGGGAGATAATAGCCTAAACACGTAGGGCTGTCGCTTAATAGTTTATTCAACCGTCAAAAATACTTAGTCAATCTCTATTATACAAAATTAAGTAAGGTACAAAATACAAAATTAAGTAGGGTAAGTGTTAGGGATCTGTAACAAAAAGTCGGCCAAGTGCGAGTCGGACTCGGTCACGAAGGGTTCCGTACCAAAAACGACACACAATCACGTTTGTTCTATGGGAGCCCCCCTTAAATATTTATTTTATTCTGTTTTTATTATTTGTTGTTATAGCGCCAACAGAAATACATCATTTGTGAAAATTTTAACTGTCTAGCTACCACGGTTCATGAGGTACCTACAGCCCTTGGTGACAGACGGACAGACAGACGGACACCGGAGTCTTAGTAATAGGGTCCCGTTTTTACCCTTTGGGTGTGGAAATCTAAAAAGAATAAAAATAATTATTTTTGTACATACACCAGGAGTGACTGCAATTTTTTCATTACCTACATTTTAATGCATGCTTACTCAGTGACAAACGAGCAGACAGCCCACCTGATGGTGAGCGGTAACTGTCGCCCATAACATCCACGATTCACGCATTCAAGCTGTTGGCAACAAAAATGCAGAATCGCAGGTGCGTTGTCCTTCAAACCGGAACACAAAACACAACAATGCAAGCATTGTTGCTTGGCGGCAGAAATAGATAAGGCAGTGGTCCTCACCCAGGCGGACTCCTACCATTTGATAAAACCTACTTCATGTTATCTGTTTAGTGATTTGAAAAATTACGATCTAAATAGGAATAGGATTAATTAAAACGTAGCTTTACTGAATCATAATATTTATTCAAATAATCTAAATTATTATGAAAATACATTTTTATTAAGTACTATTGTATATTATTTTTTACACTAAACTATTTTTAATACTTTTTAATTTACACACTTATCATGTGATTATTAGGAGTGTCGGTGGCCGAATGGTTAGGGTATCCGACAAATTGTTATTGTGACATCCATGAACACTGCAATGTTTTTTATGGCTAGTCGACTTTGTAGCCATCTTTAACGAATTTGTAGTTATATACGACGTAGGTAGGTACCTAAATGTTAAAATTATTAACGAACGTCATCGCAGGCGCGAATCTTGCGCGGTTTTGCGTACCTACGGCGCAGCTCCGACCCCGACTGGCGCTCCATATAAGGGGCTGTCCATTAATCACGTGAGGCTCAAAAGAGGGGGGTTCGGTAAAAATCACGAAATATCACAAGGGGGGAGGGGGGGTGTAGTAAAATATCACGTTTATTTATTTTTTTGTCAAACGCGCGATTTCTAAACCGAAAAGCGGCGTGTTGAAGACCTTGACTCGCCGATGCTAGGCAATGAGCGAAGTTGAAGACGATGACGGCCTACAACTCCCTGCGCATACAGTATAATAATGGTTTCAGAGTGTTGATGGAGCTGCCACGATTCTGTAGCGCGTCTGCCATGTTCATGCTTGCGCGAACAGCCCCCTTCCCACCAACTCTTATTGCGATTCAATAACTGAATAGAATGCTTATTCATACCATTGAATAAGCGACTATTCAATTCGAAATGAGTCGTTTATTCATTGGTATGAATAAGCATTCTATTCAGTCATTGAATCGCAATAAGAGTTGGTGGTAAGGGAGCAGAACTTTTATGCAACGATAAGGGGTCATCCATAAATTACGTCACACGTTAAGGGGGAAGGAGGGGGTCAACGAAGTGTAATACTGTGTGACAAGGGGGTGGGAGGGGTCCTAAATTTCGTGACGTGACATTTCAAAATCTATTATAATCTAAGTGTTAAAACACGAACTTTGAACTATTATTATACTATATTTGGGGTGTAAGTGGTTCATCAACACCTTTGAACCAAAGCCAACTTCACCTGCACGCGGTGCACCCTACTGACTGACAAACGAAGCTCTGGCGAAAAGAGAGGTAGGGAACGTAATTGTAAGCTACTCGACTGGGTATGGAATGTACCTCCACCTAACAGAATACCGCAGCCAAATAACAATTCCCTTGAGGGTTGTTGTGTTCCTGCGAGTGAGTGAGGTCACCAGAAAGGAAGGAAATGCTGCGTTGGCAGCGGGGGTGGCGGCGCGCGAGCGATATTTTATGTTGAGAGCGATAATATGGCTACGGCGACCGCTTCACATCAGGCGGGCCGTATGCTAGTCTGCCACCCGACGTAGTATAAAAAAAAAATTTAACGAAAATCTCAAATACATTTGCAACTCTAGATGTAAAATTGCAAAATATGTGACATCACACTAGGGAGGGAGGATCTCACAAATGTGACCAGCTGTGACAAGGACGGGGTGAGGGATCAAAAATTATGAAATTCGTGTGACGTAATTTATGGAAGGCCCCTAAGGAAAAAGACAGCATCCTTTTCTTCATGACTGTTGACGAACGGATGGTTTAGAACCTTTGGAGTCCGAGAAGAGATTTGCCGTCCCTTTGTGTGTTCTGCCGATTGTACAATGTGTTCAGAGGAGTTATTTGACATAATACCCACGGCCTCCTCCTACTGTTGCACCGCTCGCCATCGACAGGGAATTCATCCTCACATATTAGAACCGAAGAGGTCACGTCACGTACTGTGCGGTTCCAGAGAAGTTCCGTACTATCAAGCTGTGGAATGAACTGCCTGTGGAAGTTTTCTCAGGAGACTACAACGTCAAAGTGGGGTTCTTCAAAAGACATTTTTACGCTCGTACGTGTAAGGTCGGCAATGCGCATGTGATGTTTCTGGTGTTACAGGCGTCCATAGGGTTCAGTAACAGCTTTCCATCAGGCGGAGCGTATGCTTGTTTGTCACCTTAGTGATATAACAAAAATCCTAATTAATATTCTAAAAGTTTTAACATTCTTTGTAGCTACAAAAAATACACGTGATTTGAGGGGGGGGGGGAGATTTCCAAAACCTCACCAAGTATCACCAAGGGGGAGGGGGGTGTTAAAATTGCAAAAAAAAAACCTCACGTGATTAATGGACGGCCCCTAACCTCCTATCCTATAAATGTTGTCAGTGTGTGCGTGCGACGGCCATACGTACGGGCGCGCTCACATACAAACCGCGCTCGGTGCGTTTGTATGAAGTTACCTTACTTCTCTATTTATACTATGGTAGAACACACAAAGGGACGCAAAATCTCTTCTCAGACTTAACGGTTCTAAACCGTCTGTTAGTTTGGGATCGTCGACAATCCTCACAGCGCGCCTTTGAATCGAGTCACAAGGTGCAAGCTGGTATCTAGGCGCTCCCGCCCATAGATGGCAACAGTACTCCATATGCGGCCGTACTTGAGCTTTGTAAAGCATAAGTCTCTGCCGCGGATTGAAGTACTGCTTCGCCCTGTTGTAACAGTAAAATATCATCATCAGGTCAAGTTAGTCTCCACTACAGGAGTACGACCCTCTCTCGTCCGTCCTAGACGGAAGGAGGATTTGGCCTACACTCCCGACGCTGGCTAAACGGGTTGGGGAGGCCTGATCGATTTTTGATAATGTAGGTATTTCCCTTAGTCGCCATATACGACCTCCACGGGAAGAGACGGAGTGATTCTATTCTAGTCTGCCGGAAACTACACGGCCAATATACAGAGTGATTGAAAATTAGTGGCTGATCTTTGATGGGGGTATAGTAGAGGTAAATTCCAATCAATTTGACTATGCAATGCTTCACTTTAGGATAATCTAAAGTGAACCGGTTTTCAAATATTCGAAATATTATGATTAAAAAAAAAATCAATTTTTTTCTGGTAAAAAAATTAAATAATAATAACTAGAGATATTTTTATACAGCTTTTTTTAATGTTATTGTATTAAAAACACTCTTGACAATCAATAATATCATTAAAAAAGTAATGACTTTGCGTAATTTTAAGCATTATTCTTCAAAACTTATACCAATTTAAACATACAAATCCAATGACTCGAATTAAATGCAATTTTATAATAAAACTTCATAAGTACATCTTTCGGCTTATTTGCTAAATATCTACATTTTGATATCTTTCAAATGAGGTACTACAAATGCAAATCGATTAAAAAGTCACAGATTTATTATTAAAACAATAGGAGCGCGTAGAAACAACGTTAAAAGTAGAACGGATTAAATTTCATGGTTACAAGGTTACATCTCACTAACTTACACAACCAGCTTTGGGAATCACATTTATTTTTAATTTAATTTTAAACTATGTCGGCAAAAAGCATACAGTCCGCCTGATGTAAAGTGGTTACCGTAGTCTGGCTGCTATACAAGTGTCACTAGCGCCTTTCCATCCTTGCGGCACCTATTTTAGATTTAGTTATTGGATTTTTGGGGTGTAAGTGGTTTATCAACATCTTTGAACCAAAGCCAACTTGACCTGCACGCGGTACACCCTACTCACTAGCAAACGAAGCTCTGGCGAAAAGTGAGGTAGGTAGGTAGCGTAATTGTAAGCTTCCCGACTGGGGAATATAATAACTCCACCTCACAGAATACCGCAGGCAAATAACAATTCCCTTGAGGGTGTTCTTGCGAGTGAGTGAGGTCACCAGAAAGAAAGAAGATGCTGCGTTGGCAGCAGGGGTGGCGGCTCGCGAGCGATATTTTATGTTGCGAGCGTTAATATGTCGACGGTAACCGCTTTACGTCAGGCGGGCGGTATGCTTGTCTGCCACCCGACGTAGTATAATAAAAACATGTACTCTATAAATACCTAAGTAAGATCAACGTAATCTTCTGCCTACTGCGGACATTATTTTGCTTAGTCTTTAGACGTCATAGAGCATCTAGTTTTAGTATTGACCAAAGGTCGACCCATAATTATGAACAGGGTTGCCAATGCCATTTTATCAAATTTCCCAATAATCAAATTTCTCAAATTTGGGGTAAATCTACTGATACCCCACAAATACCTCTCAAAATCATTGAAATGAAACAAATTTCAGTTATTTTTATTTAGGAGTCGTTTTGGTATTAGTAATTATATTTTCACAAAAGGTTTAATACTTCCTTGACTGATATACAACTCACAAGTAATGGGCGTACTATATTAATATTTCTAAAAATGTATATTATACCTAATATATTGATTGTAAACTTCAAAATATTTTTGATTTCAAATTAGCATAGAGCTCGCCATACTTTTTCAATATTTTTTTGCGTACAAGTTGGTTGACAGCAGGGACTAGTTGACAGCGATCATATAAAGAAAAAGCGAAAGAAAAGCAACATTAAAAATTGCAGTCTTAGTATTCTAAGTAGCTGCTAGGTGTCGCTAAAATATTTTATTGGAATTAGTTTCAATCCGAAATTCCTAATTGTAACAGCACATTACAGGCAGGGATCGAAAAGGTTCGTAAAATACCGGTAAAGTACCGGTACTTAGAGGTTCTGATACTAGAACCCGAACCGGAACCTAAATCTAGAACCGGAACCTAAATCTAGAACCTGGACCGAAACCTATATTTTACAGGTTCTTCCTTAAATCCTGCCCGAACTTGAATTAAACATTGAGTACGTCCACGCGGCGTATTACGTCGTCGCAACGTAATAATTTTTGAGCATTGCCTGCCACACAGGCGTTACGTCAATTTTTTTCATTTAAATTTTTAATAAAAAAAATATCGTACGTATTAAATTCAAGTTGGTATAGTTAATACCTACTTGAATTTAATATCTCACCAATAATTGGCCATCTGCTACAGTACGCTTCCTAAGACATTTTTTTTTTACTACGGTTTTTCCTTTTATCAAATTCCTTTGATTTACTACAAAAATCAAAGGAAATTCCCACACTTGGAAGTATGGGAATTATTATTGTTAATGTTATTATTACAATCAATAGTAGAAAATTAAAGTTGCGTTCCATTATTCCAAGCTGTCTACTAACTGTCAGCTGCAAAAAATAAGATATATGCCAGACACGGTCGAACGTATCCCTTCTTCTTAAGGAACCCTTAATTCGGAACCGGTATATTGGAACCTTTATTCAGAACCGGTTCTTTGGAACCGGAACCGAACCGGAACCTGAACCGGTACCGTACCGAAAAGATGTACCTTTTTACGAACCGAAATGACGAACCGGAACCCATATTTGTACCGGTTTTCAATCCCTGATTACAGGAGACACCGACGTATTTTACAATTGGTCAATAATAATGCTGAAATAAAACCGAAATTTAAATGTGGTGTAATGAAAAATTAATAATAATAATTGAAACTACTCAAACTCGTTCGTTATTCTTACCCAAAAACATGTAGGTACTGGAAAAAGTGTTTCAATTCGGACTAACGGGACGGGGGCCCACCACACATTCGCACCACAGTGTCTCCTGTGTAGTTAGGATTAACAGAGTCGACCACCAAAAAAGGCAATTTACAATGAAGTCTATTGCAGTCCCAGGGGCAAGACTACAGCTGCCATGGAATTCACAACGAATTTAATCAGAAGAAATTAATAGGAGTAGAAAGCTTTTGGAATTTGACTTCGCCTCTTACTTCTTATCAATGTGAGAGACAGCAATATGGCAGTAAAAGCCTAAAGAGATGGCTAGTCAAGTGAAGCTCAACTACCGTGCACCACGGATTTTAAGTATCTAACACTATTGGGGACCTAAAATAATATTGGGGACCTAATTCCATTTGGACTATTGATTTATTAATCGCTGGCTGTCAAAATCCCTCATCAACTTCAGACTCCCCGGAGTTTGGGGAGTTTCCCGCATGTTGGCAACGCTGTTTTATATAGGTTTATCCATATTAGGTATGTATGTATAATTAATAGTCAATAGCTTGCGCTAGGTGTTGCATTTACTAATATTCGCTAGTGTAAAATAATTCTGTACATAAAGTTGAATAAATTACTATGGATTTTTATAGAACATCGCGGATTCCGAAATTTTCCAAAGTCATACCTAAGCAGTAAGTAACTATAATAATAATAATTTTCTTTATTTAAGTAACCATGACTAAATATGTTACCAAAATCTTAGTCTATATGTTAATATCTGATGGATTAATCATCTGGTGGACCAAATTCAACGCTGCACCATTCAATGTGAAAGGGCACAACAGCGAGACATTTGTCTCGTACTTCATCATCTGGTCTCCACTACAGGAACACGACCCTCTCTCGTCCGTCCTAGACGGAAGGAGGATTTGGCCTACACTCCCCACGCTGGCCAAACGGGTTGTGGAGGCCTGATCGATATTTTATAATGTATTTTCCTTAGTCGCCTTGTACGACATCCACGGGAAGAAACGGAGTGATTCTATTCTAGTCTGCCGGGAACCACGCGGCAAAGGCAATTTAGAGTTGTCAAACTATGTGACATTGCTCTAATATTTACAATATCGACTGTAAATGAGCAAATAAAGAATTTCTAAGTGTACCCCGGATGCGACATTTTTGCGACATTTTTTTTTTTATATGAGAGGGTGGCAAACGAGCATGTGGGTCACCTGATGGAAAGCAATCACCACCGCCCATGGAGATCAGCAACACCAAGGGGTCGCCGATCCGTTGCCAGCCTATTCTCCTTCCTTTCTTTGTTTCTGGTGACCTGACTCAGTCGCAGGAACACAACAACCCTCAAGGGAATTGTTATTTGGCTGCGGTATTCTGTGAGGTGGAGGTACTTCCACAGTCGGGCAGCTTAAATATACGCTATGCCCTACCTCTCTTTTCGCCAGGGCCTCGTTTGTCTGTCAGCAAAATGCACCGCGTGCAGGTGAGGTTGGCTTTGGTTCAATGATGTTGTTGAACCACTTACACCCCACAATGACATGTAAGGAATACAACGTGTGATCCAATCGATTCAGCGATGTATCGATTGCAGCAATCAATCTTACGGCTACTCGGTTGTTGACCTGCCTCGTATCACTGGCCGACGCGACTCAGCAATATTTTGCGACGTCGACGAAATATGTACTTACCTACAAAATTCAGGTCGCACTATTGAAATCATCATACTTATTGCAACCACGGGTCGGAAAACGCAGCGTAAGCAAATCTTTGCAAAAACTTGGGGGTGTAAGTGGTTCATCAACATCTTTGAACCAAAACCAACTTCACCTGCACGCGGTGCACCCTGCTGACTGTCAAACGAAGCACTGGCGAAAAGTCAACACACACAAATAAAATCATAGTAATAAATTATAAAACAAAATGCGGGACTGATCTATGTGTACCTAGTAATATGACCTAATTAATGTTTTGATTTGCAGTGACCTATCAGGATTTCTGATAGGATTCACATGGTCTGGGGGCCCCCTGGGGCCCCCGAGGGGTCCCAGGGCCCTACCACCGAAGCTGAAGCCGATTAAAATCGAATATTTTGATTCGAAAAATAGGTCTTATGTTTAGTTATTGACAAACATCTTTAGCTCAGTCGATAGAGCTCCAGGGTTTCTACCATCTAAGCTAAATGCTCGAAGCTAAATGTCCTTACAGTCTAATCGAACACGCAAGTTAAGCAACGTCGACCGTAGCCTATCCATGGATGGGTTAATTTATCTCGAGCTCCTCCGTGCTTCGGAGGGCACGTTAAGTCCCGGCTGTTGTCATTAGATGACAGTCGTTAAGCCAACTGGCCTTTAGGCGGCTTGAAAATACTGGCCTCCGCCAACCCGCAGTTGAGCAGCGTGGTGGAGTACGCTCTAAACCCCTTCGATTGAAAGGAAAACCGTATCCCAACAGTGGGATGATTATGGGTTGATGCCGAAGCTAAATGCAGGTGTTATAAATCTAAGCTAAAGTTTGATATTCACAATTTTGAAAATCCTATGGGAACCGGCTTCAGCGGTAGGGCCCCAGGTTGACTGGGTCAGCCTGAGCCCACGGCCGGGGCAACCTTATGCATGATCGCGTTAATAGGCTATTTGACAATGTTCAAAAATTGTATAAATTACATAACAATATCGTAAAATACACAAAATTAAAGATCTGCAAACTTTCATTCTATTATCTTCTGTCCGACTTATTTTAGAGTCGATAAAAAGTATGGCGGGAAAGTCCATTTCAAAAGTATGAAATTATTAAAAAATGATATATCCATAGGAAAAGCAATAAAAAATCCTATAACTTTTATTATGATACTAATTACATAAACGTAATATTTAACATAGCTGTTGTACAAATTTCTGATTTGATGCATACAAAATACAAACCTGTGACGTCATAACTAAGTTGCCTTTTGTATGGAGCGTTTTCGGGAAAGTCCAAAATTGTGATTTTCAAATTAACACTATCTCGAGAGATTTTTGTGCTACCGAAGTAATTCTTTCACATATGGTTTATTATATTATTGAGAAGTATATCAAACTGAAAAAAATGTTAGTCAAAT
This sequence comes from Hypsopygia costalis, assembly GCA_937001555.2. Taxonomy (NCBI): domain Eukaryota; kingdom Metazoa; phylum Arthropoda; class Insecta; order Lepidoptera; family Pyralidae; genus Hypsopygia; species Hypsopygia costalis. The sequence continues at coordinate 16,354,325 of OW443349.2, read as the reverse complement.
AGCCTATTCCCGCTGTTATTTCCATATAACCATATTATATGTGCCGGAAATATAGTGATTATCGATGATTCGTTGAACATAATAGATAAGTAGTAAATAACATGATTTTTCAATTAAACTTGCAAATTATTATAATAACTATTCATAATTCAGAAACTGAGATAACAATGGAAAATTATGAATAAATGACAATAATATTAAGTATTTAAATAATCATAAACTTAGATTAATTAAAACTATATCAAATGTAAAATCTCTTATGCTGTGTAGTTTCTGGCAGACTAGAATAGAATCACTCTGTCTCTTCGCGTGGATGTCGTACAAGGCGACTAAGGGAAGTACATTATCAAACATCGATCAGGCCTCCCCAACCCGTCTGGCCAGCGTGGGGAGTGTAGGCCAAACCCTGACCTGATGATGATATTTTGTATGGATAAAATCTGAAATTTGTATGCAGTTGCAGTTGACTGGAAGATATCAATATCTCTGTTAGATATAAGTATTTCGTTATATTGGCGGCACATCCTAACTATGGGGTTGTAATACGACGTATTGTTGGTGAAAACTTGAAGACAAAAATTATTATAACTTCGGTTACGAGATTTAAATCGAGTATTAAAAAATAACAAAGAAAAAAGATTTGAGGAGTCCAACTTGTAGTGAATAATTTTGTAAAGTAAAATAAGGTCATTTATAGGACGTCGAATATATAGAGGGTCCAAATGATACAACTTCAGACGTTCATTGTAAGACCCGCGTTTGCGTCCCATGCCACATTTATGTCTAAGAATTTTTAGACAAGGCTTTTGGACACCTTCGATTCGATTGCTCTGTACTTTATAGAAAGGTGACCAAACAACAGAATTATACTCGAGAACACTACATATGAGCGAGTAGTAAATAATAAAGCTCTCCGCTTGCCTAAAGTGTTTAGTAGATCTTGCCTGATCTTGTAATAAAACCAAGTAGACGATAGCTGCGTTCGACAATGATAACGTAGTGATCTCGAAAGGTTAATTTCTCAACAAAGAACACACCCAGATCCCGTGCAACTCGATTACGTGCAAAAACTTCTCCCTTTAAATAATAGTCGAACATAAGCTTATTTAATATTTATTATAAAAAAAAATAAAGAAATTTAATAATAAATTAAAATAATATTTAGCTATATAATATTTCGGTCACATGGTAATTTGTAAATATTTCGATTGCCTGGTTGATTTACAGGGCGTGAGACTCGCAACCCTGTGATATGAACGGAAGATCGGTTCACAGGGGAGCATTAGCTTTAACCGTAGGATACTTGCCCTCATCACTATGTTATTATTATTTTTTTCTATAAAGCATGATGCTTTAAATATTACGATCTAGCTTACTAAGTAATTTAACTTTAACTTAAACTTTTAAATAATATTTTCTAAGAATAATGTCCATTGACTTTTATTAGTATATTAAGGTGAAACACTTTCTTGTTGTATTATATTTAATGCACTGTCACAAATATTGTCTCACTTATTACTACAGTAACTCAAAAGGTTTTGTTCTTTTGAGTCTCCTCACTAGGTCTGTGTTATCGAGAAGTTTGACTACCTCTGGATTCACATGGTGATGAAGTCTAAGTTCATAAGCTTCTGCATATTTTTGTATCACTTTGTCCACAAACTCCACTTTAAGGTCCCGGTGGAGATAGTCAATCACATTAATGAGAAATTATTTTCCAGTGTATTCGCCAACTTGCCGGAGCAGTACGAGGTGTCCAAGGAACAGTTCAAGTTCTACGATGACCATGGATACCTGGTGATCAAGGAGCTCATTGATATCGCGTCGTTAAACAACTACAAGTATGACATTTTTAAAATCTTGGAGACCAGTCTAACACTTTTGCTTTATACATATTTATGTAGTTTATGTACCTATGTATGTGTGTGTATGTTTATGTATTGGCCGTGTGGTTTCCGGCAGACTAGAATAGAATCACTCCGCACCTTTTTTTTTATACTACGTCGGGTGGCAGACAAGCATACAGCCCGCCTGATGTGAAACGGTTACCGAAGTCGTATTAACGCTCGCAACATAAAATATCGCTAGCGCGCCGCCATCCCCGCTGCCATCGCAGCATCTAATCCTAATTTAATGATAATTTATTGGGGGGCAAACGAGCATGTGATTCACCTGATGGAATGCATTCACCATCGCCCATGGACATCAGCAACATCAAGGGGTTGCCGATTCGTTGCCAGCCTAAACTCCTCCCTTTCTTTCTGGTGACTTCACTCACTCGCAGGAACACAACAACCCTCAAGAGAAATTGTTATTTGGCTGCGGTATTCTGTGCGGTGGAGGTACATTCCCCAGTCGGGTAGCTTACAAATTACGCTATCTACCTCTCTTTCGAGCTTCGTTTGTCAGTCAGCAGGGTGCACCGCGTGCAAGTGAAGGTGGCTTTGGTTCAAAGATGTTGATGAACCACTTACACCCCTTTATGTATGTTTGTATTGTATAATTGTGTATATATATATTAGGGTGGAGCGAAAAAACTTTTTTCATTAAACGGTAATGTAATAGTCAAAATTCAATGCCTTTTAGGCTTAAATTAAGTCATGCAAAATATTATTTCATTTGGTTTAGAGTAACTGCCTCCACAACGGCATTGAAGTTATGAAAATAGTTGGTTTTAGATTCTACCAAGACGCCATCTTAATTTAAGGTATTTTAATAAACAGACCATTTTTTAAATGAAAATACGATCACTGATATAGTATATTTTCGATAACAAGAAGTTTGACTTGAGTTTGAATTAAAATAAGGGGAGTGAGAGGGCGCGGGAAGGGACATTTTGGTACACTTGTCGCGTCGCGCGCGCGTCACCTCAGTGTTTTTTTTAGATCGTTATAATTTAAATAATACACTATACTTTATAATTTAAATAATAATGTATGGTGGAATCATAAGACTGCTTGAGAAAAAGCTACAAAAACCACTTTAGTGGATAATTTGCTTGCTTCATATGAACGAATTACCTTTGAGACACCTTCTTCATCTCGACGGATGTACTTCAGGACCTAAATCTTACGTTCGTCAAATAGGAAAAGCTCTGAAAACCTGTAAAAATCTGTCTCTCAAAAAATTTACCTGTATCGAAGGACAAGTGCTACTAGAAATGGCCAAAAATCTGAGTACAGATCAACAGTACTTGTATAAAATAGTCATGGCGGTAATTACAGGTGAATTCCCAGAAGATCTGGAAAATAAATCTCCAGGAAAATAATCACATGCCCGCTGGCTCACGCGTGCTAACCGGATACTACGTTTGTATGTAGGAACTGAAGAACCGCCGCAAAATTTGAAAACTCTGGCTACTTTTGTTGTCAAAGTTTACGCGCCTTATTGGTTCTTAATAAAATATAAACCGTAGTGGAAAGATGGCACGCGTCATCTGTTTAATATTATTATGGACTCCAGATACCTGCCAGAAACTTAAAAAATATTTTATAGATCCTGTTATTCAAATAAATAACTATTTAGCGCATCCCGAAAGCATTTTTCTTGCGATGATAACAGATGACACCAAACACATTAGAGAGCCAGCCCGCCGCATACTAAAGGCACGTAGTAAGACGCAACCTCTAACACCTAGATTGTTTCTAGTGCCATTGATCAATGTTAACGCTGCTACATACGAGTACATTGATTTAGATTGGCAGGAAAACTTAACCGAACAACAGATTTTGAAAAACGTATCTGACCAAGACATTCAGTGCATCGTCGAATCTGCAGGTGACAGCGAACTAACATTTTTAAGGCTTCCCTGCCATACTCAAGCTGTTGAAGCTGTTGAAGTTGGAGCTGTTAAGATTACGACAGAAGCTTCCATGTCACAATGCACAAAAAAGGCGCGAATAAGTGCAATAAGAGCCAAGTTACAATTACGGAACGTAATGCCTAATTTGAAACTAAAAGGGATTTTTAAAGCAAACTAATAATATATTTATTTTTAAGTTGTTCTTAAAATTTGTATGTTTTTTTATTGGAGTACTTTAATAAATGTCTAAAATGAGCTTTTTTAATTTTTTAATACCTAATTACCACTAAATTAAGCACACTGTTTCGCCTTAAAAACTCTTAACTTTTCTCCATTTTTTTTATTTTTGAGGTCACTGCGGAGGCTGAAGACGTTCATCAAATTATATGAAAAATAACATGTATTTTTACTTTAGTATAAGACACCAATCCCGCACTATTAGAACTTCGAATCTTAAAAAAAAATTTTTTTCATACTACCGTGCTCCACCCTAATATATATATATATATATATGCTGCGCCACCTACCTACATTTCAGGTCTCCTCTACCCAAAGGTTGCCTGGAAGAGATCGCTAAGCGATAAGGCCGCCTTTTGTACTTTATTTTTTTTAAGTGTTTTTTCTTAAAACGTTACTGTATTTTTGGTGCAATAAAGAGTATTGTATTGTATTGTATTGCTATATTATTATTATTTTAAATAGTTCTTTCGGCCAACTTGCCAGAATATTATAAATATTTTGATTTATGTGCCTATATGATGATGATGATGAATGGAAAAATTCACCTCTCCCGCCTAGGTGGGATTTGAACCCACGATCTCTCGACCGGTCGAATGCTCTTAAAACTGAGCTACCAGGAATGTTTGTGTTGGTGACGAATTTTTGCATTTTATATTTTTACTGCGTGAGTCACTGTGTGGCGCCATATTAAATAATTACACTACTAAACATGAGAGGTCGTGGGTTCAAATCCCACCTAGGCGGGAGAGGTTTTCCATTTTTTAAAAGATTTATAACCTTCGAATATTAATAAGCAATAAATGAATCACTCGCAGGAACACAATAACCCTATTGTGTTCCTGCGAGTGAGTGAAGTCACCAGTGTAGGCTGGCAACGAATCGGCAACCCCTTGATGTTGCTGATCTCCATTGGCGATGGTGATTGCATTCCATCAGGTGAATCACATGCTCGTTTGCCCCCCAATAAATTATCATTAAATTAGGAAGTAAGTTACCGGTATGCTGATCTTTTTAAGTCGGAAAAAATAGCTACCCGTGCGAAACCGGGGCGAGTTGCTAGTTGTACATATGGCAACTATCTGACTCGCGCAACTTTGTCTGCGTGTGACAGAGCGTGGAGAGTTAAGCGTAAGGTTACCATTTGAAAGGTTATAGTGAGCCATGCTATCACTGACTTTTGTTTAGATCTTTTTAAGATGAATAATTCCGTCGTATATACTTGTTGCGTAATTTGAACCGTTTACGCAGCGCACGCAACGGAAGCTCTCAAAAGATATATTTTTTCAGCCTTTTTTTCGACTTATTCCATGAATCCCCTGGCATTGTCCCCTTTGAACCATAGTTAATAGTTAATGATCATGTAACATTATGTATAACATACCTACACAGACTGACATCAAATTAGTTGTTTAAATTTTATTTCTAGAACTTCAGTTAAGAAATCCCCTTTCTATGTCCAGAAATCCCCTTCGAGCATCTTTAAACGGTGGAAGGGGATTTATGGACAAAATATCCAAAAATCCTCTTCAAAGGGGTCAATGCCAGGGGATTAATGGAAATTTTTTGGCTTCTCCATTTTTCCAACATTTTTCATTGGTGCTCCGCTCCTATTGGTGGTAGCGTGATGTTATATAGCCTATAACCTACCTTGAAAAATAGGCTATCTAACACTAAAATAATTCTTCAATTCGAATGAGTAGTTCCTGAGATTAGCGCGTTCAGCCAAACAAACAAACACTTCAGCTTTATGATATTAGTATATCATGTATTTCTTTTTCAGAAATCGCTTCGTACAGGTCTGCAACGGTGTTGTAGATAAAGGTAACATGGTGATCGTGAAGGAACCTTCGCTTGTAGGAAGACATGCGAAGCGTGAGGACTTTGTCAATAAGGTAGGTGATGACCAGAAAACTTCTGAAGACGCACTGCGTCTGCAGCAGGGGTGGCAACCTATTATATTATATATTGAATTTAATAATAATTACAATCTACAGACCCCGGCGTCCGTACCTTTTGTAACAATCTTCTATTTTTAATACGCTTATATTAAGTCGACCTGTATGTAACTAACTATGTAATGGAATCTAAGGCAACTAATTTAACCATCTTCCAAGGATCGTAGCGTAATGAAAATTGGCAGCTGTATGTAGTTCTGATGACAATACAATAATATGGTACTGTCGAACTGATCTGATGATGGAGCCGGAAGATATGAACTGGAACTTCATGATGGAAAATCGTATCATAGCTGTTTTTGGATTTCTTAGAAATGTCTTGTAATTAACTTTGACCACGATTAGGTTTCAAGGTCTGACGATGAAGCCGGAAGATAGGCACTGGCATTCCATGATGGAATATCGTATCATAGTCGTGTTTGCACTTGTGAGAAAGGCCACGCAATGGACTTTGAACACGATCAGGTTTCAAGGTTATAACAAACCTATCGGAACAATACAACCTCTTGTGCTTTAAAAGCGTGTATTTTATTAGTTTTTTTAAACTATGTTTATTATTTAGAGGCCATCCATAAATTACGTCACACGAATTTCATGACTTTTTGACCCCTCCCACCGTCCTTGTCACAGCCGGTCACATTTGTGAGACTGCTCCCCTCCCTAGTGTGACGTCACATATTTTGCAATTTTACATCTAGAGTTGCAAATGTTGAGTTTTTCGTTATTAGTTCAAAGTTCGTGTTTTAACACTTATAGATTTTGAAATGTTACGCACAAAATTTAGGACCCCACCCACCCCCTTGTCACACAATGTCACACTTCGTCGACCCGCTCCCTCCCCCTTAACGTGTGACGTAATTTATGGATGGCCCCTGTCACAATTGTCTAACAATTTATTAATTGCACGCCCCAATAGGCTATTTGACTAACATTTTTTTCGGTTTGATATATAGGGAAGACTCCATAATATAACCATAGGTGAAAGAATTACTTCGATAGCACAAAAATCTCTCGAGATATGGTAATTTGAAAATCACAATTTTTAGACTGCCCCAAAACGCTCCATACAAAAGACTACCGAATTATGACGTCACAGGTTTGTATTTTGTATGTATCAAATCAGAAATTTGTACGACAGCTATGTTAAATATTACGTTTATGTGATTAATATCATAATAAAAGTTATAGCATTTTTTATTGCTTCTCCAATGGAAATATTATTTTTTAATAATTTCATACTTTTAAAATGGACTTTCCCGCCAAACTTTGATCGACGCTAAAAAAAGTCTGACTGAAGATATTAGAATGAAAGTTTGCAGACCTTTATAGTTTTGTGTATTTTACGATATTGTTAAATAATTTATACAATTTTTAAACATTGGAAAATAGCCTATTATGCTAATAATCATACTATTGTTTAATACTATTTAATATAAATCCTCCTATTATTTACTATGCAACCATGACAGCCACGTCAGAACAGTCTCCTCTGGCAGCACCCGTTCACGAGTTGATGCATGGGGCAGCCATTGCCGCATTCAACCATTTTATTGGGAATGCGGCGACCCGCCACACGATACCACCACCAGGGCCGCCAAAGCGGAAGCCGATTACCATAGGAATTTTTGAATGCGAAAATTAACTTATGCTTCATCATCATCAGCCTGTATCTACCCACTGTTGGATATAGGTCTTTCCCAATGCTTTCCACCATATGCGATCCTCCGCTTTCCGCATCCAACCGCTACCAGCCACCTTTTTGAGATCGTCGGTCCATCTAGAGAGGGGGCGTCCTACGCTTCGTCGCCCCATACGTGGCCTCTACTCTAGGACTTTCCTCCCCATCTACCATCGCTGACCCGGCAGATGTGGCCAGCCCACCTCCACTTCAACTCGCTGACTTTGAGAGCTATGTCGACCACTTTGGTTCTCCGTCGAATTTCCTCGTTCCGGATTCGATCCCTTAGAGAAACCCCGAGCATTGCTCTCTCCATCGCTCGCTGTGCGACTTTTAGTCTGTGAACATAGTCATAGCGGGGAGGACGCACTGATTGACCACTTTGGTCTTCAAGCATTGGGGTATATCTGCGGTGAGGATGTGCCGAAGCTTCCCAAAAACTTATGCTTAGATTGTTAATAATTTTGTATAGCTCATTTGGTAGAAACCCCAGAGCTCTACCGACTGAGTTGAAGATGTCTGTCAATAACTTTAATCAAAGACCAATTTTTGGAATCAAAAAAACCGATGGTTCGGCTTCGGCTTCAGCTTCGGCGGTAAGGCCCCTGTTTGAACACTTAGTGAGCATGACTACCTGGGCTGTCAGGGCTGCACACTAAAACCTTTATATACACAAATTATTCAGTACACGTACAACCCCCTTACCACCATCTCTTATTGTGATTCAATAACTGAATAGATTGCTTATGGATACTAATGAATAAGCGACTATAGTTCATTTGAAATAGAAATTTAGAAATAGTTGCTTATTCATTGGTATGAATAAGAAATCTATTCAGCTATTGAATCGCAATAAGAGATGGTGGTAAGGGGACTGTACGTGTACTGAATAATTTGTATAATAACTGAATAGATTGCTTATTGATACTAATGAATCTAGTTCATTTGAAATAGAGTCGCTTATTAATTGGTATGAATAAGCAATCTATTCAGTTATTGAATCGCAATAAGAGATGGTGGTAAGGGGGCAGTTGATAACTATCTACGTAATCACTGATGTGATGAACCATTTACTCCCTCAAGTGTTAGAATTTCCATAGTATTTCCCGTAAATTTCAGCTCCACGACATATATTACGACGAAGTGTTCGCGACATACGTGGAACATCCTCGGTTGTTGCACGTGCTGTCGCAGTTCATAGGCGACAACATCACAGCCATCAACAGCATGTTGATCAACAAACCGCCGGGCAGCGAGCGACATCCTCCACATCAGGTATGCTTTTGACCTGAAGATGTCTTTAAAATTGCTTCATAGGGAGGCAATTCAAAAAAACAAATCACAAGATCGGGGGATACAATTTGGTCTTGCAGCTACATCTATCATCTCCATCCAAAATTCATTCACACCACTGGATAGATGAAGGATCAAATAATTTATTATGATAAGTAAGGACTATGGAACAGCGCGGGGGGAGGGTAAAGCGCTGCCATTTTGAGATAATTTTAGTGCATATAACGCTTTCACGTACGAGTACAACACGCCACCGTGTCCATGACATAGCCACACCTAATTTTTTTTGGAAACCGTGCATAATTTTCGAGGTTCACGATTCTCCTCAACGGTCTCTAGAAACAATTCCTCATCTATCATCAGTATTCGATGGTTCCTACGTATAGTCGTCAATCCTAATTCATCCTACTGCTGGGATACAGGTATGTATTTTAAACTAAAATTGTATGGTGGATGAAAAATAAATAAATTTTAACATGTATAAAATCCTTGCCCACGACAGGGGTGTGCGCTATGTACGAAGTAAGCCGATCTGCGCACACTCAGCGGCACTTTACACCGCTGAGTGTGCGCATATTGAGATTGGCTTCGCATAAAAAAAAAGGCTACTGACTTGCCTTTAACTATTACTAAATACACAACAATACAAGCAACATCGACCGTAACCTGTCCATGGATGGACCTGAAGACCTGCTAATGTTCCGCTTGCGTGCTCGGTTGGTTTACCGAGCGGAAGAGCGGAGCAGAGTGCTGAGTGCGAGTTTTTTATTCACGTTCGATAATGTCAACGTAAACAAACCGACCAAATAGATAAGTACTCTCATGTTGTCAATTTACCAGACGCGTGTTACAAAACCAATTTAACCGGGTTGCTCACTTCAAATGTGAGCGGGTAAGCTATATAATTGTGATATGTAACACGCGTCATATAAATTCACAACATGAGAGTACTTATCTATTTGGTCGGTTTGTTTACGTTGACATTATCGAACGTGACTATAAAACTCGCACTCAGCACTCAGGTAAAGGTCCTCTCGTCTGGTTGGTTTACTGGACGGGAGACTCGCATCCCGTGATATAACCGGAAGGTTGGCACACGGGGCGCACTAGCTGTTAGGTATAGGGTACGTTGTCCATGGATGGGTTTATTTATCTCGAGCTCCTCCGTGCTTCCGAGGGCACGTTAAGCCGTCGGTCCCGGCTATTGTCATTAGATGTCAGTCGTTAAGCCAAGTCAGTGGCCTTTAGGCGGCTTGAAAACACTAGCCTCCGCCAACCCGCAGTTGAGCAGCGTGGTGGAGTATGCTCTAAGGCAGAGGTTCCCAACCAGTGGTCCGCGGACCACCAGTGGTCCGTGAGAGTTAAATTATGGTCCGTGATGCAAACTTATAATGTAAGAGATTATAAGCACTATTATACAAAATACTCAAATCTCGAGTTATGGAATAATGGATTTATAGGACAGTTGCGGACCCTACACGCAACAAAAAACTCGCAATGGTCCGCGAATAAAAAAAGGTTTGGAACCACTGCTCTAAGGGTTTACCCTTTTGAGAATAGACATCCCAGCAGTGGGATTAGTAAGAGTTGACGACGAATCCGGACGAAGTGATTCTATTCTAATCCGCCGTGTGGTTTCCGGCAGACTAGAAGAGAATCACTCCGTCCCTTCCCGTGGATGTCGTACAAGGCGACTAAGGGAAATACATTATCAAACATCGATCAGACCTCCCCAACCCGTCTGACCAGCGTGGGGAGAGCAGGCCAAATCCTCCTTCTGTCTCTGAAGTATGAGAGGGGGTCGCGCTCCTGTAGTGGAGACTAAAATGACCTGATGATGATGACGACGACTCAGGGTTGACGACACATTATTCACTAAATACACAACGCTTTATTATTTTCTTGCAGGACCTGTTCTACTTCCCATTCAGACCTGCTGACAGGATAATAGCTGCGTGGACGGCCATTGACCACGTCAACTACGAGAATGGCTGCCTGTTCGTGGTCCCAGGGTCACACAAGCAGCACCAGTTACTTGAACACAAACATCTACCGGTTCGTTTATTGGTTTTATCTATTCAACCCCTAAATAAAACGTTTTTTTTTTTTTTTGTATAAGTAGTAATGGTGTTATTCTAGAAATTATTATGTTAATATTAGTCAAAAATCCTCAAAAATGCCGTAACGTAATTACTGGACCTAATAGTCCGGGTTTCCCCGGATTTCTCCTAGTTTGAGAGCGCCCGGGCGGGGATTCATTTGTACTCCGGGGTTAAAAGTTTTAAATCACTACCTCCCGCTCCATGCCGCGAATAACCGTCTTGTCACAGAATAAAAAATAGTACTAATACTAAAAAACACTGATGACATGTCCAGGATTTAAGATACAAAAGCCAGAGTTTTCACGCAACTTGTCTTGGTTGCTAGCGTTTGGTTGACAACCCTAGACACAGGGAAGTCAATAGAATTTTAGTGCTGTATGAGGTATTGTGTATGTATGCATAAGTGATGGCAGATGGGGGAGGTAGGTATTAGAGTGAAGGCCGCGCGTATGACGACGAAGTGTTGGACGCCCTCCTTCTAGATGGTCCGATGACCATAAGAAAGCGACTTGAAGCAGTTGGATGCGGAAGGCGGAGGATCGTATTTGGTGGAAAGCATTGGGTAAGATTGACTGGCCGTGTGGTGTCCGGCAGACTAGAATAGAATCACTCCGTCTCTTCCTGTGGATGTCGTACAAGGCGACTAAGGGAAATACATTATAAAACATCGATCAGGCCTCCCCAAGCCGTCTGGCCAGCGTGGGGAGTGTAGGCCAAATCCTCCTGTCTGGGACGGATGAGAGAGGGTCGTGCTCCTGTAGTGAAGACTAAAATGACCTGATGATGATGATGATTGGGTAAGATTTATATCCAGCAGTGGATAGATACAGGCTGATGATGATGAGGCATTGCGGGTACATCTGGTTAGGGAGCGGCTACAGGATGTGTTGCCCTCCTGTGATGATAATTATGATTTGATAGGGCATCAAGAAGCTGTACCACTGTATCGTGAACGAGGAAGTGACAGCGCCGCTGGACAAGAGGGTGCACCTGGACATGGCTCCGGGAGACACCGTGTTCTTCCATCCTCTGCTCGTGCACGGCTCGGGGGCTAACGTCTCTAAGGTAAGTCGTAGTTGCATTTTTATATACATACATATATACAACGTCGTGTGGCGAACAAGCAATACAGTCCACCTGATGTGAAGCGGTTACCATACCCTTAAAGTCATATCGCGCCATGAAATTTAGCACGCGCGGCGTCACTCCCACTGGCAACGCAGCAACCCATTCCTTAATGGTAATCTAACTCCTCCTAGCAGGAACACACCAACTCTCAAGAGAATTGTTGTTATTCGTTTGCCAGTCAACAGGGTGCACCGCATGCAGGTGAAGTTGGCTTTGGTTCAAAGATGTTGATGAACCGCTTACACCCCCAAAATTTAATATTTTCCATATATTCGTTCAAATGTTCATAAATAAGACGGCGGACCCCCATACACCTACTCGTTGACATCAGGGGTCCGCGGACCACAGGTTGAGTAACACTGTATTCACGTTGTTTCAGAATTATCGCAAGTCCATGACATGTCACTTTGTGGACAGCGCCTGTCATTACATCGACGTGAGTGGAACTGTTCAGGAAGACATCGCCAAGGAAGTTGAAGATGAGATGAAGAGGAGAGGGCGTCCACTCAGCTTTGCGGTGAGAGTTTTTTTTAAAACTATGGTTAATTATATAAAGTTATACGTTATTAACTTTTAACGTATAACAAGTATTTTCTTATATATCTACATTAGTTCGTATTTGTATTAATACGCCGGAATCATAAAGTCCACGCGAACGAAGTCGCGGGCATCAGCTAGTATCTAAATAAATAGGCGATAGGAATGCCAGACTGCAGAGAGATCCTGGTAGATTAGTATTAAAGGATGTAGCTAGATCAGCTAAATATATCAATAGCTGCCTAACGATGTGTGTTTATATATTATAAATATCCGGACGAAATCAAATTAAATTCCAGTTGTTGAATTCGTTACTCAGTAATCTTAATTAACATTTATTAATATTTGTTTTCCTAAAATACGTTTCTTTTATCCGTGAGTCGAACTCGTAACCCTTTGTGTTAAAGTTACCGTTGCTAACCACTCGACCACTACCACACCACTCGGGGTTTCTATGTATTATAATGTATGTAATGCCATACATACATTATAATTAGCGGAGTCAAAGTAGCCGAGGTCGCGGATACGATCCCCGCACAAGACAAACATTAGTTTGCATCGACGACTATCAATATATTAATTCCTTTCTCTATGGTTTGCATGCACAAATTTGCAATATTTTGAGCATGTCTTTAGTCTTCGGTTGGGTGTTTTTCTATGTCATTTATATATATATTTTATACTATGTACGTCGTTTGGCAGGCAAGCATACGGCCCGCCTGATGTAAAGCGGTTACCGTAGCCATATTAACGCTCGCAACATAAAATATCGCTCGCGCGCCGCCACCCCCGCTGCCAATGCAGCATCTCCTTCCTATCTGGTGACCTCACTCACTCGCAAATGAACACAACAATTCTCAAAGAAACTGTTATTTGGCTGCGGTATTCTGTGAGGTGGAGGTTCATTCCCCAGTCGGGCAGCTTACAATTACGCTCCCTACCTCTCTTTTCGCCAGAGCTTCATTTGTCAGTCAGCAGGGTGCACCGCGTGCAGATGAAGTTGGCTTTGGTTCAAAGATGTTGATGAACCACTTCCACCCCATATTACAAATAAACAAATAAAAAATGTAATTAAGTAGGTATATATTACTTATCTAGTACCCATAGTACAAGCTTTACTTAGTGTGGGACTAGATGGCACTGTACCTATAATTTGCCCAGGAATATTTATTAATTTATTATTTGTTTCCTTATTACAGGATATGTGGAGGTACAGTGGCAAACAAGTCAAGGGGGTCCGATCAAATTTATAAAAAAAAACGGGTTGCATTCCGGGAGTGCCGGCAGGAGTGAAAACTTGTACATTAACGTTGTGCATTTTTGAATATTTTAATGGTTAGGGAATAATTTCGCACGAATGCTTTTTATGCTTATTTTGACGAGCTCGGTGGCGTAGCGTAGTGGGTTCGATTCCCACATATGACAAACATTTGCGTGCATGAATATGTCTGTTTGTCTGGGTGTTTTCTATGTATCATAAGTATGTATTTACAAAAAAAAATGTATTTACGTATGTTTATCAGTTGTCTAGTACCCATAACACAGGATTCGCTTACTTTGGGGCTAGATGGCGCTGTGTAATTTGTCTGACAATATTTATTTATTAATTTAAATATCTGTATAAAAGTACTATAATTTATGTGGTAAAATACAATATTCATTTATTGCGCTATCGTACACAAACATGACAATTTATATTACATTAAAAATAAACAGCAGGGGCAGGCATCCCCTCTCTTTCTACCGCGCGGAAAAAATGTATTTTGCCGCGCGGTAGAAAGAGAGGGGATATTACTTCCTCTCTTATGCCGCGCCGGTGGCGATCTACTTTCCCTGAGGCGAGTTTAACATTTTTTACCCATCCTAAAAAGTGCACAACGTCGCTAAAGAAGTTTTCACTTCAAAAATTTGGCTACACTTCAGTCAGTGGCAGTTCACGAGAAATTTTTAAAGCAAGTGTTTATGTAAAAAAAAAAACATTTTTCGCAAAAAAAAAGAAACAAGCAAACAATATTTATTTGCAACATAGTTTACTTATTTGCAAATCATATCGACCTATTTAATATGAAAGAGGATAGTTTGTTAAATTTTATTATTTATTGTTAATAAATATATTATAATTATGTATATAAATCTTTCACTTGAAAACCATATTTTTTTTACTACGTCGGGTGGCCGACAAGCATACGGATCGCCTGGTGTGAAGCGGTTACTGTAGCCATATTAACGCTCGCAACACAGCATCTTCTACCTTTTTGGTGACCTAACTCACTCTCAGGAACAGAACAACCCTCAAGGGAATTGTTATTTGGCTGCGGTATTCTGTAAGGTGGAGGTACATTCCCCAGTCGGGTGGCTTACAATACGCTCTCTACCTCTCTTTTCGCCAGAGCGTTTGTTTGTCAGTCAGCATGCAAGTGAAGTTGGCTTTGGTTCAAAGATTTTGATGACCCACTTACTCGTACTCCCCAAAATTGGACCCTGTAAAATTAATAATTTCAGGCACATAGCCACTTATAACCGCTACTTAACATACTGTCCCACTGCTGGAGGTTGGCTGGACGAGATCTCTATTAGAGCACAGTATAAGTAATAGTACTACTTACAGTATGGCCGCTCCCTGCCGCTCTCTCATGTCGACCTCACCCTCCTCTCCTCTCCCTCTGACACGGGTCTGGAACAGTTTGTATGGCGCACACGCACACACGCTCATTCACGCTGTGCACAGACTTCTTTGTTTATGTAATAGTTCACGACGCGATATTTTTATGGAGTGGCCGGGGTGCGATTAGAAATAAGATCGCCTTTGCGTACCACTTACGTAAACTTTTGTAACCTTTTTTTTCTAATGTGCAATAAAGAATATATATGTTATGTTACGGCTAAAGGTGGGTGTGAACATAAACTTAAGATTAGCCGGCTAATGTGCACATTAACCGAAACGAAACGGTTAAAAATGTATTCGATGGTCGCGCCGCCGGGCCGGCGGAGGGCTTGAGGGGGCGGTGGGGAGACCACGCGGATTCCCACGTGTGCGGGAATGAAACTTCCGAATAGAATACTATTTTAATGAATTACGACGTAGGATGCAAGAGCGAGCGAAGTGCACCCTGAGGTTACGTTTTGTTAGTTTACTTTAAACCCTGTATACAGAAATAGGAGATCGAAATAGCACCACAGTCTATGAAATATGAAAGGTAATTTAGTCGGCTAAAGATAGAAGAAACTAACATTAACACCTCCTCAGTTAGACCTAAGTTAAGGCAAATCTTAAGTTTATGTTCACACCCACCTTTAGCCGTAACATATATATTATAAACCTTGTCGTAGATTAATATGCATTGGTTTTAAGTGAAGGGAATTTTTGTACACGATCGAAAAGTATTATATTGCAATTTTAACAAAAATCTGATATTTTCTGATAGAATCTCATTGATAGAATTTGGCATTATTCAAATCTAGCGTTTATAGAATCTGACATTTCTAGAATCTGGCATTTGTAGAATCTGGCATTCATAGAATCTGACGTTTTAAACTCGTCTAACATTTCCAGAATCTGACATTTGTCGACTAAACCAAAAAATGGTTAAATAATACGATCGTAATTGGCTTCAGCTTAGGCAATAGGGCCCCTGATCTGCGAAATATACTCGTACGTTATGTAGAACGTCACTGATGAGGAAAAGTAAAAAAAAAATGTCTTCAATAAAACTCATATTTTTTAATTAAAAGTACTTATATATTTAGAAGCTTTTTACAGCATGTACCTTAACATACCCGCTTTACTTATAAGTATTACAATAATCAATACAATTCACTCGTTACTATTTTAATAATAATTTATATATATTACACGATTCAAAAATCAATCATCGTGATTCAGATCGGGTTCTTATCTAAGTCGAGAACTGGGTCTCTGTGATGTTAATTCCGCCACATTC
This sequence comes from Hypsopygia costalis, assembly GCA_937001555.2. Lineage (NCBI taxonomy): Eukaryota > Metazoa > Arthropoda > Insecta > Lepidoptera > Pyralidae > Hypsopygia > Hypsopygia costalis. The sequence continues at coordinate 16,337,649 of OW443349.2, read as the reverse complement.
CGATAGAGTGCGTTATATCACAAATTATTTACATTTTGACATAAATAATGTCTTTTTCGTGATGTCACTTCTATAAATCAGGGGCGGACTAAGGCCTAGGCAACATAGGCACGTGCCTAGGGCCCGTAATTTTTGGGGCCCGAAAATTAGGTTTTTAATTTTAATTTTTGTGTTAACTTAAGTGTTAGTTGTAAGAGTGTAAGTTAAGTTAAATTAAGTGAAAACTTTTTTAGTAGGCCTGGAAATACAATGTTGCCTAGCGGGCGCCTTAATCCGCCACTGCCATAAATAGACTATTTTCTTTTGCTTTCATAGTGACGGGCAATTTCGAAAGCTGATAATAACATATTCAGGGGCTGCAGTTTGATTTTGCAGTTACATATATTTTTAAAATTTCTAAAAATTGTTATTTTTAAAAATTGTGTAAGTACATTTAAAATTTAATTATAACACTCGATTGGATCAAAGAATTTGTTAGGTTGAACGAGGACTGTGATAAACAGCGCGTGGCGGAGGGGGAAGCGCCGCCATTTTAAAGTTGTTTCGCTGCGTCACATACGCGTATTCATTTAAAATACATGCATGGTCTTGTTCACAACGGCCCTATCCCAATTTTTATTGTAACAGGTACAATCAGCATCAAAATTACCCAAGGGTTCAAATAAACATAAATATCCGAACATCTTACATCGTCTCTGTATTTAATAAACTAATAGAAATCAGTCATTAATTATTGTTTTTTTTTTATATAGAAAGAGACAATGCTAATTCCTGTATACGAATGAAAGAGAGGATATCTTAGAGTAAATTGACGTAACTGTCAAATAAATAATAATACCGAAATAAGATAAACATATAAATAAAAAATATATTATGTAAAATATCTCATATATGTTGTATTTTCGAGACACTTGAATTATAACTAATGAGTTGCAGACGAATGAAGTTTTTCCTCATTTAAATTATTGGAATGTTTTGTATGAAACTTTCATACAATGATTTTTTGTATTGAACTGTTTGTTTGGTTATGATACCGTTGAGACATGTAGACCCTGTTATACATAATGGATACAACCGAAATTTACAAAATTAAATTTTCTTGTTACTTCTAAGTTAAAGTTATTTAAAGTTTAATAGGAATTAAAATATCACGCAGTATAAGTTTTGGAAACATATGTCATCGAACTGCTAGAATCTAGGTATTGCGAATATATGAAAGTCGATTTGAAGTTTCTCGGTATGTATATCTCTCAATTTGGTATAGTTTGTCGATTGGATCTATTCTGCATAACTCTTTGAAGAAATAAAAATGTTAACAATTTATCTTGAATTTGTATAATGTAAATTGGTACGAAATAACTTATTGCCCTGCCTTTTATGTGATGAGTAGGTACATAGTCAAGTTAAACTAAAAATGAAAAAATAGACGTCATTTTGATATTTAAATTTGTCAAGGATGATTAATTTAGGTATATTTGCCGTTACAGTTCAGATAAAATGTTTAATATCGATAACTCATTGGGGAATTGGAAAACTCAAAATTGGGGAGAATCTCCTTAGAACACATAGTTAACTTGTTTAGTATATAGCGCCATCTAGTGTTATTTAAATGTAATAAACATACCCATTTTTGGACCAAAATTTGTAACATTTTTAGATACTGTTGTTGAAAATAAATATTTAAAATAATCTGATGTTTGCTAAGTACGTCAAATACATAATTACCTCTTCTTCAATCTTTAATTTATGTATAAATTCTTTGATAAAAGATTTGATTTAATAATAATTATGTACATAATAATATTTTTTTTTATAATTATTACAAAAATAAACTATATTATTGTGCAATATACAGCGGAAATAACTTAAACTAATATATATTTACATTAAAACGAATAGAAAATTTGTTAATTACATTAATAATATGTGAAAATAACTTATTTTAAAACTGTGACATGAGACTAGATCTGGTTTGGAAGAATTAATAAATACAATAATAATGTGAAGGTACAAGGTACAAATTGTTCGATGCTAAAGTAAACTGTTTGTTGGTAACTAATTAGGTATAAAGTATTGGTGTTTCGTAGTCTCCGTCAAAAATCTGTAAAAGAAAGAAATTTTAAAAATGTAAACAATTCGCATTTTATTTCCCATTAGCAAAATTACAAAATAAAAAGAATATAAGAAAAAAATACTACGTATACCTTACAAAAATGCCATTTTGTTTATATTCTGGCAATGTTCTAAGGCTTATTATTAGGCTAAAAATTATATCCAAGAACGTTCATGAAAATGTATAATTATAATATTGAAGTAAATTTCGTGTTATTAATTAATAAAATGTTATTTTCGAATTAAATTGAAGTATAAGTTTCATGTGTTTAATTTAATAAAATATCATATTCGAATTAAATTAAAATAAGAAAAGAACTCAATTAACTATTTCAATACTTTGAAACTAAAACATTTTTTTTCTGAATTACGTGCATTATTTTTACATATTATAATGTACAAGAAAAGTTAAGTATGTAAATAAACAGCACAAAAATATTTGTTCAATAAATTACACAAAAAAATATATTTTATTCATTTATCCAATGGATTTAGTTTCAATATTGACGAAAATAAAAATAAAATTAACATTACTATTGAAATTATATATATTTTTGTGTCATTTAATTTTCCTTTATACGTAAATAAGCGACCAAAGCGCTACTTCGAAGCAACTACAATAGCGTTAAGTTACATGCTGTGCAAATTTTAGTGAGTTTTCAAGCATTGGATGCAGTACAGATAAATAACGAAAGTCTAAAGAGGTCTGGAGATAGTCAAAAAACTTGTAGCAAGGGTTTAGATTTAAATAAAATCTACAGTACAAAATAAATTAACTTGTAAAATATACATATAACATAAAATTACTAAGTAAAAATATATAGATTAAATTAATTCGCACTTTGAAGCATTATTATAATTAAATACCTTCTATTGTTAATAATAATTGTATTATATAATTAATATACAATTTTAATGTATTACTGGCACACAAATAAGCAAAATACATAATATTAATTTTATATCTAATTATTGCACTGCGTTTAAAGCTTTGAACCGTCTAGCTTTTTAAACTCCTAATATAATTTGTTCATGCCGAATTTAAAAATATTTTTGTTATTTATAATTAAAAAAATATAGTTTCTTAACTAGAAATCAGTCAAAAAATAACAAATTCATAATCATTTTCTTAAAAAAAACATCCTTAAATTGTTCTTAAAGCTGCACGCTCAGCGAACGCGAAGCTATAAAGATAATATATTTTCACCAAAGCTATTTTTTTATAAAATATATTGTTCCTTTACATTAAAAGCATAAATTCACATTGTTTCGGTACAAATATTTGTACCGAAAAAATACCATGTTAAGTACTAACCCAAGCGCTGATATTTTTTTACCAAAATTTTTAACTGTGAAGTATATTTCAGAGTTAAAATTTTTGAATATCTATAGAAACTCTATAGAGTTATATACTGTGAATAATGAATAATAAATATTAAGAAACGTAACATATATTTCCACAGTATTCATACGTTCTACTTGCAAACTAACTGAACCTTTAATTATACACGATTTAATTTTGTTGAAGCAAAAAAGTTGAAACATGTAAATATAAAATTCAATCATTGAATATATAGTAAACTATAATATTTTTTCCCTCTAAAGTGATTCAATTTTGTATTAAACCGTGTAATTTTTCAATTCCTTTTGCAAGAGATATTTTAACCTCAGTTACGCTTCTCGCATTTAATATTCGTAGTACAGTTGAAAGGACATCTTGCTTAATCAGTCTTATTTAAACTTCTACTTCTTTTCTGCGAAGAAAGATTCAACAGGCGTAGTCAAGCGTGACGTGCTCTCAACTGTACTCTTAACGACACATCTAATTAGACCCGTATAAATATACGACAGTTACTCGTAAAGTAACATTTGAAAACTCGTGCACACCTTGAATAAAAAGATATAGCTGGACATCGCATTCTATGTCATGTACGACTCGCAGTGTTCAACTTCCAACATCCCAACAGTCTAAATTGATGTATCGCCATTTGTACTTACAGCCAGCAAAGGAAATAAGTAACTAGGGTCGTAAATAAAGAACGTAAAACCAGTTAAGGCAACCATTAACGATATTCGGCTCACGCATTTGCAGCAAAAGACAATGTTTTAGAAAGGTTGGCTATGAGACAAAAAGGGAAAAGTTGTTTTTTGGAAGAACATTCAAGAATATCGAAATTTTAATTACATTATCTTAGATTTATATGAAATGTATGAATGCATCATTTGCATGATTTGTAGTAAAAAAAAATATTTATACGCTACTTAGGTAATTATGCAACTAGGAAGCTTCTTTTTAAAAGATTTTTCAGGATAAGCGAGCAACGTCCGAATTGCTGCAAAGAAATCCGCAAGTGCAGTAATATGGTTTAACATGTGATGAATCCATCAGATTTATTAAAAACTATGAAACTTTTTATTATTACAGATAATACAAAAGGTAAATTGGCTCAAATAATCATGCCGTTGTAGAACGTCTGGGAGTGTGAATTGAAACTATTTTGCACAATATGGTATACAATATTTATGTACTGCATGATCCTAAATTATCGCTACTTCCCATACCAATCACACTATACGTACAGTGATCCAAATGAAGAGAGACTCGCAGAGTTACGGCCACAATTGACATGACCCGCAGCAATATATACTTCACATCAAAAATCATATAAACACATTCACAGTTAAAACGTAAGTTACTTATCTCCTTTACAAACTATACAAAGCTACATTATTCAACCAGATCTCGGTCCCTGTAGTTAACGTAAACCCTGACCACTTCACCTTCGTATTTTCTTTGCGATGGCATGAAGTAGAAGTCTGGATGCGGTGAGAGGCCGGCGGCAGCCTCGCGGCCGCCGCGGGGCAGCGAGTACGTAGCTCGCTCTGGACGACCGGCATAACTGGAACGTACAGAGAGGGTGCAAATTTAGTGAGTACTACATAAAATATTCACAACATTTGTACTACGAGTTCTAGCGGCCCGCTCACGCTTGGCTGTGGCTCAATCTTCCCGTTCCTATTCTCCTCATTTTTGTGGATTTCTCATAAAAACCATGTCCGGACAATTTCAAACAGAACGCAAAAAAAAAAATAAGTGAAATAGCTCGCGAAATGTATGAAAAAAATTTCTTTTTTATTTTCTTTTTTCTAAAAATTTAACAATTATTTTGCTATTCGGGAATGGAGACAAAACCAACAAAAAATAAGGTCATAAAAAAATCGGTTCTTGAGTTATAACTGGTAAATGGTGTAACTAACCGACTTTGTTTTATATATAATATAGATATATACTCTGAAAGAGCAAGCAAAAACAACAAATAATACATACAATTTTGTCTTTTTGCTGTTACGTTGCTTTTTAGTATAAGAAACGAAATTTATTTTATACATTGCCTACGAATAGCAGCAAGGAAAGTATTAAAAAGATTTTTGACTTGAAAGTTTTTTAGAAAATATAGATTCCAGAGACTTAACCATCTATTAATTTACTGTACTTGAAACTAACTCACAATTAAGAAAAAAAAAACAAAACAAAAAAAATCCAATATATTTGACATATTTTATACAAGTAGGTTTACTAGGCACCGCATGAGTGAGGTCACCAAGGAGATGCTGCAATAGCAGCAGGGATGCCAGCACGCGAGCTATAGCTCTTGTATTGCAAGCGTCTGTAAGCTGTGTTAACCGTTTTACAATAGGCGGGGCGTATGCTTGCTTGGCACCCAGAAAATAAGTACGTAATACATAATTTCTAAAATCGATTCTAGTTATTACGCAATAAAATATTTATTACAATATTATATCCTCTAAACTTGATCATAAAATTTCTTATGAAAAAAAGAAAAAAGAAATTTTGTGCGACCGTGACAGGACTCGAACCTGCAATCTTCGGATCCGAAGTCCGACGCCTTATCCATTAGGCCACACGGTCTGGCGAAACAAGTTGCGAAATTGCAAATCTCATTTGATACACCCTTTCAACCCTTAAATGATAACCTCAAAGATGTTTTCTAATCTTAACCTATTGCGCAATAAAATGTTTAAACCAAATATAAAGGGTTTATATAATGCGATAGAAGGATTGTTAGTTTTTCACGCGGTTTTGTTCGTATTAAATGTACGTAATGAACACTTGATTTGTTTCGGAAGATCATGATGTTCAATCAAGAAAATACACTTTAAATTTAAAGCATCTATAAGTGTACAAAGAATATTTCTGAAAAAAACATGTGTCCAAGGGATATTTCATACTAAAATTTAAATTTTTACCCGATTTCAAACAAGGTGGTTCTTTGTTTGACACCTATGTGTATGTTTGAAATTTTCTCGAATAATAATAATATAATTAATTAATTTGATTTCAAATTTTGATTTTTGATTTTATTCTTTAAAAAAAATATGACATTAACATTTGTACATCACGCAGGTTGCAATCACATGTAATATCTTGTAAAAAAAAAAGACGTGTGGCACTCGGGGACTGCCGCGGTAAAGCTATTGCATAGCATTTTGTATCAACTTATGCAATTATAATTTTATTTATTTATTTTATTCATGCAGTATTGCTTTTTCTTTGATATTAATTCAAGTTACACTTTTTGAGCGTGGTGACCGATAAGAAAACAAATTTTTCTATTATTAAATAAATAAAACGAGTTTCGTAGAGTCGTACAATACGTCTAATCATGTGTCATGTTCGGGGTACTGCTATAATGCCATATGACGCGGTACGATATGTCATGCCATATGGCAGTACGTTTCAAAGTACTGTTTTGCGCATGTCTAGTCGAAGACTGCCGAACTGAAACGACGTTAGACGATGCACGGCTGTTATCTTCTATGTGTATAGTAGAGGTAATAATTAACAGCACAATTCCATATTATACGTTTATTTCTATTACTGCGTAGTTACAGTTAAACATGAGCAAAGGTAGCCATTTTACACAGTACAGCGCTATATGAGTATTGACAGTTGTTTTGGCGGTCTCTCAATGACACAACAGTCACGTTTAGAAATCAACAATAGAACAACACCGCGTTCAGTAATCAACATTATAACAACACCTTCCCCTTTTGGAAAAGTCTCAACTTACCTATGCTTAACATACTTATTGGAACTTTGTTTGTTAACATCAATAATAAATTTCTAAAACAAAATTTAAATCTATTAATTCAAAACCCATACATAACGAAACTTAAAGATCTAATCTCTCTACTTTTTTCTTAATTCTGGTACTCCTTCTCAGTGAACTGTTATCACTTGCATCTTGTACTGGTTGATCTTTATCATTAATAGCTCCTCTTTCCACTTCTCCTGGAAAACATACTGGGTCTGTCTCACTGATGCTAACTTCTTGTTGATTTTGACTATTTGATGGTACACTGTTACCTTCATTTATTTGTTGACCGATATTCCCAGAGTTGCCTTCCAAGAGAAATGGTCTTGGGTTTTCAACACACTGTGAAGGAGTATCATTAACATCATAATCAATCGAACTCCACCTATTGTACTCTGAATGCTGTAATGGTATCCCTCTTCCTACCTTCCTAATTTGGTTTATGTGTCTACGCCACTTCTTACCTGAATCTATCTGAATTTCATAATGAAGTGTACCCATTCTTTTTACTATTTTACCAAATACCCATTTTATTTTTCCAGTGTAATTTCTTGCAACAACCCTGTCCCCTATTTTTAACTCTCTTACCTTACCCATATGTAATTTAACATTTGTATTTGGTTTTGGATCTGGAATCATTAATGACAGCTTTGAACGAACTCTATACGCAAGCATTAACTCAGCAGGAGATTTCTGTGTGGTTATATTAGGTGTAATCCTATACTGATGTAAGAATATGTTCAGTGATTTCTGAACATTATTCCTATTTCCTCCTATAGATTTTAATTTATTTTTCATTGTTTGTACATAACGTTCTACCTGACCGTTGCTGGATGGGTTGTATGGGGCAGATCTTTTGTGAAGAATACCATGTGATTTTAAAAATGTAGCAAATTTTGGATTAACAAACTGACTACCGTTGTCACTGGTTAACACTTTTGGGTATCCAAATCTGGAAAATATATCATCTAGTATCAGAATAGTATTTTCCGTATCAATTTTATCCAAGGTATAAATTTCCACCCATTTGGAAAAAGCATCAATCAAGAGAAGAAAGTATTTTCCCATGAATTTTCCAGCAAAATCTACATGAACTCTCTCAAATGGGTGACTTGGAGTTTCCCAGTGATGTTTTTCTACTTCCTGTGGATTATTTTTCTGTAAACAACATTCTATACAATTATCCACTCTTACCTTTATATCTGACTCAATTCTAGGCCACCAACAAAAACTTCTTGCTAATAATACCATCTTGTTTATACCAAAATGTCCCAAATGTAAATCATTAATCACACGTTGTCTGAGTTTAGTTGGTACTACCACTCTAACCCCTCGCATCAAACATCCATTCTGAATTGAAAACTCAACTTGATCTATTCCAAGCCTTTCAGTTGAAGACAGTTTTCTTCCAATTTGCAGTCCCTTTAATATTTTTTGTAATTGTTGATCTTCACATGTAGCTTTAGCTAATTCTTCTACCGTCATAGGCAATGTTGTAATTTGATTTACTTGTAAGATGTCTGCTTCTTCCTTATGATATTCTTCTCTTTGGCTAGTGGGTAATCGGGATAATGCATCTGCATTCGCATTTTCCTTTGAAGTCCTGTATTTTATTTTATAATTAAATCCTTGTAAAAATATGGCATAATGTTGCATTCTTGTTGCAGACATATGAGGTAATGGCTTAGTTGGAGAGAAAATCTGCAGTAAAGGTTTATGGTCTGTCAACAATGTAAACTGCCTACCATAAAGGTACTGGAAAAATTTTTTTACTCCAAACACAATTGCGTATGCCTCCTTATCAATTTGGGACCAGTTCCTCTGTGTTTTGTTTAAAGTTTGAGATGCCATTTGCACAGGCTGTTCTGTACCATCAGGCATGATATGTGACAATACAGCACCAACTCCTATTGGTGAAGCATCAGTAGCTAACACAAGCGGCAATTCTGGTGTATAATGAGTTAGAAAAATATCACTGTGCATTTCTTGTTTTATGGCTCGGAATGCCAATTCACATTCCCGAGTCCAATTCCAACTTGTCTCTTTTCTCAGTAACCTGTGCAATGGTTCCAGTACTTCTGAACTATTTTTTAGAAATCTGCCATAATAATTTATCAACCCCAAAAAAGATTGTAGCTCTGTGATATTTTTTGGTGAGGGTGCATTTTCTATTGCTTCTATTTTGGAAGAAAGTTTATGTAATCCCCTTTTATCTATTTTATATCCACAATATTCAACTTCGCTTTGTAAGAATTGTGATTTTTCAAAATTAACTTTTAATCCATATTCTTCTAACCTGGAAAATACTAATTCTAGTCTTTGTAAATGTGTATTGTCATCAGGCGCTGTAATTTGAATGTCATCAATGAACACACATACTCCCGGTATATCTTTTAGTATATTTTCAATTTTACGTTGCCATTTTGCAGGTGCACAATTTAATCCATACATAAGTCTAGTACTTTGAAATAATCCTTTATGAGTATTTAATGTCAAATATTTCTGATCCTCTTCTCGTACACGCCATTGAAGGTATGCACATTTTAAATCAATTTTTGTAAATTTTTCACCACCTGACAAGCCTGCAAATAACTCCTCAGGTGTAGGTAAGGGGTGTTCATCAATGACAATTTGTGGATTTATTGTAACCTTAAAATCTCCACACAAGCGAATGTCTCCATTTGGTTTTACCACTGGTACTATTGGTGTTGCATACTCACTATAGTCTACTTTAATTAGAACCCCCTGCTGAACTAATTTTTCTAATTCCTTTTCAATTTTGCTTCTTATTGCAAAAGGTACTGGCCTAGCTCTACAAAAAACAGGTTTAGCCCCTTCTTTTAAATGCAATGACACTGGATCTCCCTTTATTTCTCCTACCGATGTGTTATCAAACAAACCCTTGAATTTTTTAAATAAATTTTGTAATCTTAAAGGTGTGCCTATGTGATTCTGTGTAATATCTGTCTGGTTTACCTGTAATAATCTACTTAGTATGTTATGGGAAAAAGAGCGTAGCCACTGTCTGCCAAACAAAGGTGGTTTATCAATATTGGATACCACATACAGCTTCAAACCACAACGCTTTTCTTGGTGGACCTCTACTGCCACCTCAGCCATTCCTACAACATTTAAATAGTTATTAGAGTAAGAACATAATTTTACATTTGTAGGGTACAATTTTAATGCAGGAAATTTTTTTTTAAACTCTTTAAGACACATTATTGACACTGCCGACCCGCTGTCCAGTTCCATATTTACCGATAAATTATTTATTTTACTTTTAACCATTAATTTGTCACTGTTTGAACTTAACTGATTTATCTCGTAGTTTACCTTGTACTCTCCTTGTTCTACTTGACAAACTTCATTTTCCTCTTCTTTGATGTAATTAGTTCCACTTCTTTTAGCTTTCAAACAAACTCTCTTTAGGTGACCAATTTTCTTGCAAAACCCACATTCTGTATTCTTATGCAGACAAGTATTGGCATAATGGGGTCCTCCACACCTGTAGCACACTAATTTCTTTCTGTTTGCATTCTGTTCCTTTTCTGCTGTTACCTTACAAACTTCTTTCTCTTCCAACTTCCTACTCTCTGAGCTCAATGCAATTTGCAATGCTCTGTCTAATGACAGCTCTTTTGTTTCCAGTAACCGTTCTCTGGTTCTTTCCTCCAGAATTCCGCAAGTGAACTGATTCCGTAAGGCATTATTTAAAAAACTACCAAAATTACATGTGGCGGCCATCTTTCTTAGAACAGCTAAATAATCTCGTGCAGACTCACCCTCTAACTGCTTTCTGTGATGAAAGTTATAATATTCGGCTATTTCAAGTGGTGCCGGGTCGAAATGCTCCGTCAATATCTCTTTTAGTTTTGTATAATCGGTATTCTTGGGCTCATCTGGAGAAAGCAAGTCGCAGACTATATCGTAGGTCTCTGCACCAATGTAATGCAGAAAGTACGCCCGCATCTGTTCAGCATCTTCAACCTTGTAAATTGAAAAAGCCCCCTCCAATCTATCTAGCCATCTCGAAAATTTCGATTTCTGATTATAAAATTCGATGAATTTTGGTGGCACCGGTACAGGTACAGGCCCAATTTGTTTTCCTGCTTGTGACATCACGTATATTCGGTAGATTCGTTTTCGTGCTCGTCGCCAACTGTTATCTTCTATGTGTATAGTAGAGGTAATAATTAACAGCACAATTCCATATTATACGTTTATTTCTATTACTGCGTAGTTACAGTTAAACATGAGCAAAGGTAGCCATTTTACACAGTACAGCGCTATATGAGTATTGACAGTTGTTTTGGCGGTCTCTCAATGACACAACAGTCACGTTTAGAAATCAACAATAGAACAACACCGCGTTCAGTAATCAACATTATAACAACGGCCTTCAAGCCACACCTCCTTGCCCGTCGGAGTGGGGAGCGTGAGGTTTTTTCGTTACGGAATTTCTGGATTCGGTCCCCGCGCTCAAGGCCCGCGATAGATGCTATGCAATAGCTTAAAAACGTATTCTAGGAAATAAATATCTTTATCTTTAAATTTGTGAATTGTAGCTGATCTCCATGGACGGCGGTGAAAGCTTTCCATCAGATGACCCACATGTTCGCTTGCCCACCTCTCACATAACAAAAATATCAAAAATCCTTCCCAGAAGAATATTGCACTGAAATAGCGAAAGCCCCACCAAAATTGAATCAGTACTATTTGAGAAAATTGCAAACAGACATACATAGGTGTCAAATAAAGAACCACCTTGTTTGAAATCTGTTAAAAATAGTACTTTTATTTCATATCACATAGGGATGTTTCTATAAAAGTTCTATTTTTAACCGATTTTGACACCTGTATGTATGGACCCTTTACGATTTTACAGGGTTGCAACGCGTCTGTGATGAAATGAAATTCTTTATTCTACATTGGGCCCTTGCGAGCACTTTCGCCATACACTTTTTCTATCTAAATTATATCTAATTTTTTATTGACGTACTAGTATTCAATGCTTCCGATGTTTCAAGCTGCCAAGATAAGAATGCTTACCATCAGTAGGCCGTATGCCTTTGCTACCTTAGCGGTAAGTATAATCTTTATAAATTAAAATTAAAATTTGTATGTTTGTCGTCTATGCCAGGGCTGTCCAAGGCACGGCCCGCGGGCCGCATGCGGCCCTCGGTTTATATTTGTGCGACCCGTGACCTGGTTTTCATTTACAGGTTTTTAATTTTTATACAGTTTTTCACCGCTATAGGTTTGTACAACGAATCTGACCGAAAATTATATATCTTTAGAAAAGTTAAAGTTTTATAACTAACTAGTTATAACTAAGCTAAATTTGCAAAGTAGGTAGTAAAAATGTCATGTAGGTATTTGTTCCTGCGGCCCGCTAATCTGTTTAGAATTCGTAATGGCACGGTATTGTATATAGTTTGGACAGCCCCGGTCTATGCAGTCATTTACCGCTGATTCGATTGCAATGAAACTGTTGCCGAGCGCGGTGGTCGAATGGCATGCAATGTCCACTTTGACTCCAGGGTTGAGGATTCGATTCCCACACAAGACAAATGTTTGTGTGCATGAACATTATTATCTGTTTGTTGTCGGGGTGTTTTCTATGTATTATAATGTATACATATATTTACACAAAAAAAAAATGCGTATAAGTAATACAAAAAAATATAAGTATTATATCAGTTACCTATTCTATTACCCATAGTACAAGCTTTGCTTAGTTTGGGACTAGATGGCAGTGTGTACTTTGTCCAGGAATATTTATTTATTTGTGGTGGATTGTACTGGGTAAAGTTTCGATTGGACAAGGTTTGTCGGATCAGCTAGTATTAGTAGTAGTATTTTGGGGTGTAAGTAGTTCATCAACATCTTTGAACCAAAGCCAACTTCACCTGGACGCGGTACACCCTGCTGACTGACAAACGAAGCTCTGGCGAAAGAGAGGTAGGGAGCGTAATTGTAAGCTACCCGACTGGGGAATGTACCTCCACCTCACAGAATACCGCAGCCAAATAACAATTCCCTTGAGAATTGTTGTGTTCCTGCGCGTGAGTGAGGTCACCAGAAAGGAAGAAGATGCTGCGTTGGCAGTAGGGGTGGCGGCGCGCGAGCGATATTTTATGTCGCGAGCGTTTCTATGGCTACGGTAACCGCTTTACATCAGGCGGGCCGTATGCTTGTCTGCCACCCGACGTAGGATAAAAAAAAATATACATATAGGACTCACCCGTACTGTCCCCTCGGCCTCTGCAAGGACCGAGTTTCGTGGTAATACTGCGCAGCGCTGTTGTGCTTCGGCGTGCTTCGGCCGTTTGTGCCGTTCGGCGCCATCTTGTTACCATTGGCCGCCATTTTGTGACCGTTCGTAGATGACTGTAATTTAAATTGTTATTATATTTTTAGGAGAGACTACAGTAAAAGTAATATTGTAAAATTTAAGCAAATCCTATCTAATTTGACATGGTCTGATGTATTAGACGAATCAAACGTGAATCGTGCTTTTGACATATTCCATGAAACATTCTTATTATATTTTAATCTTTGTTTTCCCATAAATAAAATTAAAGTCACTTTTAAGGACGCAGGGCCCAGATGGTTGACAAAAGGTATAAAACAGTCTTCCTTGACAAAACGTAAACTTAGATACACTTATTATAAAAATAAAACAGTTCAAAACAAACAAAATTATATAAAATATGAAAAATTATTGAAGAGGTGTATCATTAATTCAAAAAGAAACATTAACAAAAAGTTTATTGAAAAATCCAAACATAAAGGTAAAGCTACTTGGCAAATAATTCAAAATAAGTCAGATAATGCTAAATGTACAAATAATATAAGTAGTATTAATATTAATAACAAGGAGATATATAACGCCTCTGAAATTGCAAACGCTTTTAATGATTATTTCACCGCAAATAATAATATAGATAAAACTAATAACAAAAATAAGAATAAAAATCTTACCAGCAAGCTTATAGAATCAGTGAATGATACATTATTTCTTGCGCCTACATCTAGAGATGAGGTCTTGGGAATAATTAATTCATTAAATAACACGAGTGCTGTTGGCTACGATGGTATATCCACGTATGTACTTAAGCAAGCTGCTTCTGAGATTGCAGACATATTATGTCATCTCATAAACCTCTCGCTAAGTGAGGGTGTATGTCCAGATAAACTTAAATACTCTGTTCTTAAGCCCCTATTCAAAAAGGGAGATAAAAAGGAACTGGGCAACTATAGACCCATAGCATTAGTTCCTGTATTTTCAAAAATTTTGGAAAAAGTTATTCATTCACGAATTACGAGATTTTTGCAAAAATTCAACATAATTAAAGAAGAACAAAATGGCTTTCAACGAAATAAATCCACTATACTGGCTGCATATAAGTTTGTGAAACATATTGTGGAAAATATTGATAAAAGAAATAGAGTGTCAGCCATTTTTTTCGATATGACTAAAGCCTTCGATTTCGTGGACCATACAATATTATTAAACAAATGCGAACGATACGGAATTAGAGGTAAATCATGGGAATGGATAAATAGCTATCTTAAAAATCGTTGGCAATATGTAGAAATAGCAAGAATTGATAAAAATAAGTTGCTTACATCATACAAGTCCACACACAAGTTAAATAATTACGGTGTCCCACAAGGAAGCGTGTTAGGACCACTTTTATTTTTATTATACATTAATGACATACCTAATGTTACTAATTATCAATGTATACTCTTTGCAGACGACATATCAGTTATAGTACCTGACGATAAGAAATCTATAAACTATGACAACATATTAAAATTTACAATAGACTTATTTATTGAATGGATGAATGATAACAATTTGACAATTAACATAGCAAAGACAAAAATAGTACAATTTAATAATTATAAAAATATACGACAAAAAATAAATATTAATTTGAACAATGATACGATAGAAGACATTAATGAAATAAAATTTTTAGGTGTTACATTGGATAGTAATTGTAACTGGAAAGGGCATCTCAATAATATCTGCACTAAATTAAATAAATTTATCTTTGCTATTAAATCACTACGCAGGACAACATGCGAAAAAACAGCCCTAATAGCCTATCATGGGTACGTAGCCTCAGTTCTCCGCTATGGGGTACTATTATGGGGGAACACAACCCATTGGTACAAAGCCTTCATCACACAAAAGAAGTGCGTTAGAGCTATCTGTAAAGCCCACCCAATGGACTCATGCAGACCTTTGTTCAAAAGATTAGGTATATTAACTTTACCGTCTTTATATATATTAGAAGCTGGACTTTTTGTAAAGAAGCATCCAGAGATGTTTAAGAAAGCAAATGAAAATCGAAAGTATTTGTCTAGAGATCCCACAAAATTAGTGCTGCCCAATTCAAATTCAACATTATATCAGAAGAATTGTTATTATATGACTATAAAATTATACAATAAAATTCCTATTTTCATGCGTGAACTGACTTTAAACAATTTTAAAAATAAGTTGACTAAATGGCTGGCTGATAAATGTTTTTATTCTATCGATGAATTTTTATCCTCTAAATTTTGACATTATATAAAATACTGACACGTACATAGATTAAATGGCATATTGTAATTATTATTGAATTGGATGTTTATAAATTAATTGATGAATTTTGATAATATGTATGTACTTGACATGTCTGAATTAAATGTTTAATGTTCTTACATGATAAATAATTGTAGAAACAAATTTGCACGCTAATAAAGTTTGGCAAAATATGAGGCACTACAAATATTATAAGATCAACTTGTAACCATATTTTAAGCAAATAAATGATTATTATTATTATTATTATTATTAAAAACAATATTAAATAAAAATACATTTTTGACACAAGATTTTTGTTAGTATTTAGTTTTACTATTATTATGCCTAAATGCCACCATTATCAATCTAATCTAATTAAATCTGGTGAGCCTACATCAGGCACCAGCTTCTCACACAATATTAAACTGTTAAATGGCTATCTTACTTTGTAATACGAAGACTGTGTGAGATGAGAATAAATAAATTTAATATTATTAAAAAAATATATATGGGTCTTTAACTTACAAGACTTTACTACTGCGGTGAAATTAATTAACCCTTTAACCGCCACGAGCGGATTAATCCGCCAAATATTTTTGGTGCCCATTTCGCCAAGGACGGATTTTTACGCTCAAATACCACTACTCAGTAAATCTGCCTTTTTGTTTAATAGCTCTGTATTATATAAAAATAGTGTTCATTACTTGATAAATAGATAATGAAGTTATTATTTACAATTGATTACACTTAAGTTTCTTTATTATAGGACTTAAAATTAATGTCTAAAGTTAAATAAATTACTGATAGTATTTTTAGAAAAGTGTATTGATGTCTAGCGCCACGGCCGGAAAATTCCGTTAGTAGGGATGGGGCATAAACAATGATTGACAGATACAAAAATCCACATAAATCAAACTATTTCTGTTTATACTGACTTATTTATTATAAAACAAATAAAGCAATTGTTACTGTAGAAATAAATGAGTTTATTTTATTTTGTTTTAAATGAATAAAGCCCAAAACTGTCAGTGAATGAACAAAACTGAATTGACAACTCCCATCCCTAGTCTGCATGTTTTTGAACGAATGTTATATGTATTCCTGTAGCCACGAGCGGAGAAACACGCTCGCTTCTGACGTCATAAAAGAGTGCCGCCTTCTGGAATTTTCCATTAGTGTTGTGCTGCATTATAAATGTTTCATAAGTGTCATCGATACAATTTTCTTTATACGCTTTTGTTTCATTGTTTTACAAAAATACTTACTAATACAAGTAATTTTTCGAGTTATGGAGGGAAAATAGGGGGTCAGAAGCAGGTTGTCCCATTCGCAACTCGTCCATATTGCTACTTGTCCCATTCGCAACTTGTCCCATTCTCAATTAGTCCCGTTCGCGTCTCGTCCCATTCGCAGCTAGTCCCGTTCGCGTCTCGTCCCATTCGCAACTCGTCCTACCCTCTATTTTTTTACGCAACTCGTCCCATTCGCTACTACTACATTACTACATTCGCTATAACTAATTAAATAATAAAAATGCTGCAAATCATTTATTTTCTTAAAAAATATAGTTGAGGTGAAAAGCAATGACTTTTATGAATGATCAAAATTATCCTGAATTTTCTAAGTTACCTATATATAATAAAAAGGCAAACAAAATTATTTTTAAAAATACAACAAAAATCCCCATAGGTGCCCGTGCTTACACAACATTTAACAAAAAAAGAATATTCAAATTCTTTAATTCTTAAAAAAAAGCATTAAGCCGTTTACAAAACATAACAGCAATCTTGAATTATTGTTTTGTCTAGGCGTGTGTTAGAATTAATATTGGTTACTGAATCATCCCCTGGGCTATGGCATACATTCAAATTAACATCCTGGTAATCTTTAACGATACCACGAGTTGTAAAAAAATAAAAATGGGACGAGTTGCGAATAGGACGAGATACGAACGGGACGAGCTACGAACGGGACGAGCTACGAACGGGACGAGCTGCGAATGGGGCGAGATGCGAACGGGACGAATTAAGAATGGGACAAGCTGCGAATGGGACGAGTTCCGAATGCGTGACGAGTTGCGAATGAGACGACCTGCTTCCGACCCAAAATAGGTACCAAAATGGCTTGGAGGGACTCACTTTTTTTTTTTTTTTTATAATACGTCGTGTGGCAGACAAGCATACGGCCCGCCTGATGTGAAGCAGTTACCGTAACCGTATTAACGCTCGCAACATAATATATACACCCCCGCTGCCAACGCAGCGGGGGTGGCGGCGCGCAAGTGATATATAGGCATCTCCTTCTTTTCCGGTGACCTCACTCACTCACAGGAACACAACAACCCTCAACGGAATTGTTATTTGGCTGCGGTATTCTGTGAGGTGGAGGTACATTCATACAGGTGAGTCGGGTAGCTTACAATTACGCTCCCTACCTCTCTTTTCGCCAGAGCTTCGTTTGTCAGTCAGCAGGGTGCACCACGTGCAGGTGAAGTTAACTTTGGTTCAAAGATGTTGATAAACCACTTACACCCCAAAATTCTCAGTGATTATTTCGACTAATAGAGGGTTGAGATTTCGAGTAATGGAGGTTTTGGTGTTTGAAGGGAAGGGAACAGAGGCCCAATTCTCGTAATAATATTCTCAACGGCATCGTAACGACTTCGCCCGCTCCCTCTCCGGCACGTTGTAAAATAGATAAACCAAAGAGGGACGAGACCAAGTCGTTCCGGTGCCGTTGGGAATTTCATTACGAGAATCGGGCCTCTGAACATTTCTTCGAGATTTAGAGGTTTTCGACTTATCGAGGTTCGACTTATAGAGGTTCTACTGTGTTATAAATAAAATTATTAAATTACAAAGTAACGCTTTCCACATGTTAAGATATTTAAATTAAACTGTAAGCGTTCGAAAGAGATGCATTTCCAATATCGATATATATACTGAACATCTCTATTAGTTGTAGGTATTTATTTATCGTTTTACTGTGCCTGGCGCTAGGGGCACGACAAGTGATATTAAGTAAAGCGTTTAAAAGGTTAAAGGTAAGAAAATTATGAATATGATGGGGGGGGGGGGGGGTCCCTTAAAAAGCTAAGCTAAGGTCCTTAACATATAGTGTAGTTACCTTCCCGTTGCCCCTGTGTTGCGTGTGTTGCGTGTGTTGCGCGTGGTGCGAGTGCGGGCGCGGCGGCGGCGGGCCCGGAGGCCGCGCGGAGGGCGGCCGCGAGCGCAGCGCGGCGGTGGAGGCCGTGCCGCCGAACTTCTCCTCGTTCTCGAACGGCTCGAACGCGTAGTTCGTGTTCGACGACGAGTAGTCCTTCCACGCCGCGTTCGGGATCAGCTGCTCCTGATTATAACATACTTTTTAAATAAAAATGAACTGACTTCAATTTCACTGCCGATTCTGTTTTTTTGACGTGAATGTGTCTTAATTGCTTCCATAGGGAGGCAATTAAAAAAAACTTTAAGGAATTTGACGAGCTCGGTGGCGTAGCGGTCAATGACGCGGCTTCGACACCAACGCTCGTGGGTTCGATTCCCACACAGGACAAACATTTGTGTGCATGAATGTGTCTGTTTGTCTTGGTCTGGGTGTTTTCTATGTATCATAAGAATGTATTTACGTATGTTTATCAGTTGTCTAGTACCCTTAACACAAGCTTCGCTTACTTTGTGGCTAGATGGCGCTGTGTAATTTGTCTGGCAATATGTATATATATTTATTTATAACAAAATCGGGGGATACAGTTTGGTGTTGCTGCTACAAATTTATCATCTCCATCTCCAAAATTCACCACCGGATAGATAGAAGATCAAATAAATTATTACGGTAAGTAAGGACTATAGTACATCGCGTGCGAGAGAGGGGGAAGCGCTGCCATTTTGACATAATTTTAGTGCATATTACGTAATCGCGTACAACACACGGCCGTGTCTATGCACGACCACACCCCATTTTTTTATACTACGTCGGGTCAGACAAGAATACGGCCCTCCTGATGTGTAGCGGTTACCGTAGCCATATTAATGATCGCAACATGAAATATCGCAAGCGTGCCACGCTGCACCCACTGCCAAGGCAATAACTCTTTTTTCTATGTATCATAAGTATGCATATATACAAAAAAAAAAGACGTGTGGCACTCGGGGACTGCCGCGGTAAAGCTATTGCATAGCATTTTGTATCAACTTATGCAATTATAATTTTATTTATTTATTTTATTCATGCAGTATTGCTTTTTCTTTGATATTAATTCAAGTTACACTTTTTGAGCGTGGTGACCGATAAGAAAACAATTTTTTCTATTATTAAATAAATAAAACGAGTTTCGTAGAGTCGTACAATACGTCTAATCGCACGCACACAACGCCGTGTCGAAGACTGCCGAACTGAAACGACGTTAGACGATGCACGGCCTTCAAGCCACACCTCCTTGCCCGTCGGAGTGGGGAGCGTGAGGTTTTTTCGTTACGGAATTTCTGGATTCGGTCCCCGCGCTCAAGGCCCGCGATAGAAGCTATGCAATAGCTTAAAAAAAATACGTATGTTTATCAGTTGTCTAGTACACATAACACAAGCTTCGCTTACTTTGGGGTTAGATGGCGCTGTAAAATTTGTCTGACAATATTTAATATTATTTATTTATTTCCTTGCTGGTGAGTCCTAGTCTATGTCGCTGTCTAGACCTCAAACTATTTTAAGAAAAAAAAAATGTCAAACCATTGATTCCTTTCGACATGAAAGTAGGAGAAACAAACACAATTGGCTATTTTCCAATGTTTAAAAATTGTACAAATAAATTAACAATATCGTAAAATACACAAAACTATAAAGATCTGCAAACTTTCATTCTAATATCTTCAGTCAGACTTTTTTTAGCGTCGATCAAAGTTTGGCGGGAGAGTCCATTTTAAAAGTATGAAATTATTAAAAAATAATATTTCCATTGGAGTAGCAATAAAAAATGCTATAACTTTTATTATGATAATAATTACATAAACGTAATATTTAACATAGCTGTCGTACAAATTTCTGATTTGATGCATATAAAATACAAAACTGTGACGTCATAATTCGGTAGTCTTTTGTATGGAGCGTTTTGGGGCAGTCTAAAAATTGTGATTTTCAAATTAATATATCTCGAGAGATTTTTGTGCTATCGAAGTAATTCTTTCACCTATGGTTATATTATGGAGACGTCCCTACATATCAAACAGAAAAAAATGTTAGTCAAATAGCCAATTTCACATTTACAATACTAGGCCGGATTCTAGCCCACGGGGCCGAAATCGAGGTTGAGTGGAGCGAGTAGATTTGCTGAGTGTATGTTTTCCATTGATTTCAATGGAAAATGTATTTGATGATCATTCCACAAGGACATGATCGATCTCAATTTTTTTTTCGACACAAAACTGAACCACGTCGATGTCTTTAATTATGACAAGTTTCATCAGTGGTTTTGAAGCCTATTCATTTCCAAGAATGACTTTTCGGCGTATATAAGCGTGAGTGGAACGCTCCACTAATAGGCATGTGAACAAAGTTCTAAAATTATAAAAACTCTATATTAGTAAAGTAAAATACATAAAACTAGAACGATATGCGATCTTAAAATTTTACGTCCGACGTGTTTTATCGTCGATCAAAGTTTGGTGGAAAAGTCCATTTTAAAAGTATGAAATTATAAAAAATAAATATTACCATTGTAGAAACAATAAAAAATACTATAACTTTTGTTACGGCACTGGCTACATAAACGCAATTATTTAACATAGCTGTCGTACAAATTCTGATTTAATGCATTTAAAATAGCGTATCGTGACGTCATAATAAGGTAGCCTTTTGTATGGAGCGTTTTCGGGATAGTCCAAAATTGTGATTTTTCAAGTTATCATATCTCGAGAAGTTTTTATGCTATCGAAGTAATTCTTTCACCTATGGTTATATTATCGTGACGTCTTTAAATAACAAATCGAAAAAAATAATGGTTCACAAGCCTATATTAGTATGAATAGGTACAAAATACATACCTTCCCTTTCACTGCATTAGACCCACTTCTATACAGCGTGCAGCCGGCCTGCAGTAACGCGACCAGAATAAGGGCGGCCACACACCCAACCACCACGTACAACTTCGTCTCAGATAAACCGAAGAATGTTCTCGCGTTTCCTTCTTCTTCTTCTTCCGACACTGGCCGTGCAGCGAGCACTGAAAAAAAACTAGCTGTTAGGCGAAGAACTGAGATGGAGTTCGATGACGTTGTTACACGTGTCAGTCAGTCAGTCGAACACGCAAGTTAAGCAACGTCGACCGTAGCCTGTCTATAGATGGGTTTGTATTATCTAGAGCTCCTCCGTGTATCTGAGGGCACGTTAAAGCGTTGGTTCTGGCTGTTGTCATTAGATGGCAGTCGTTCCAGTCGTCCAGTCCGTGGCCTTTAGCCGGCTTGAAAACACTGGCCTCCGCCAACCCGCAGTTGAGCAGCGTGCTGGAATATGCTCTATGATGGAGTAACAAGCTGGTCCCAGCTGAAAATCAACGGGTGTTCTGACATAGTCGGACCACGGCATAATGCCGAGCTGGGTCCAATTTGTGGCATCATGCAGCACTATTTCGTTTCATCTTTCTGTTTTACTTATACAGCTAACTTTTTTTTTTGTTTATAAAATACACAAAAAAAAAAAAAGTAGAACAGAAAACGAACAGCATTTTATAACAAAAATAAATAACAATATGCTCAAAAACATGCCATTATATGTTTCCGCATATATACATCAACATTAACCGCTTACAAGCATTTCAACATCACAAATCAGTTATTACTCATTAAAGAACAATTAAATTTGGGTACATGCAATCACACGTAGACCGCCCATTATAGAATTAGGAGACTGAATCAAACCAATGTTTAGACAAGATGCGCCTCATAGTAGTGATCCTCGTGTTAAACAGATCCAGTTGTGGAAAGTCAACCAGATTATTAAAAGTCAATGGTGCTCGGATAAAGTATGAATTCTGTCGGTAATTTGTGGATACTAATGGAACAGATAGACATTTAGGTTTTCTCACTGAAAAAGGTGGTATGTAAATATTTATTTTTGCCAGAAGTGAGGAAGAATCAATTTTAGATTGCGCAATATTTGCCAGAAATGATATATCCGCAATTTTACGCCTTTCTTGTAATGGAAGCAGATGATGTCTCTTACATCTTAAGTCGTAACTTTTATCATACTTTTTGCAATTGTATTCTATAAATTTTAAGAAACGTTTTTGTATAGATTCAAGCCTGTTAATATATATGTCATAGCGTGGATTCCACACTTGAGAACAAATTTATGTAATAGTGTGGTATCATGTTGCAATAAATGTTTATTCTTCTTCTGCTTCTTCTCCTACTTCTCTAAACCCCTTCTATTGAGCGTCTATCCACCCTGAACGAGGTTGATAACATCAAAATTCACATTATTTATCTGTGTGGATAGAGTGACAACGCGATCCACCTTAAGCTTTAAAGCGTTTTTAAGCGTTGCGTCAGACGCTGCGTTGAGCCGCATACCGCACCGTTATGCGTTACGATATACGATACGATCAAGAGACCAAAGCTTTAGGCTAGCTGTTTTAGAGTGGATAAACGGAATAAGTCAATCTGTTATATGAACTTATATTTAATTTATTTGTCTTATATTTAATTTGTATGACGTTTCTAAGTGCTTTATAAAGTCCAAGGAATAAAGATATTTTGACTTTGACTTTGACTTTGAACAATAAAAACTAAATACTTCTCCTCCATCTTGCGATTGTTCTTATTGATATTTTTATTTCGATAGTGAATTCACGCAGACGAATTAACGAGCAGAAGTTAGTGTATTTTAGGGTTCCGTAGCCAAATGGCAAAAAACGGAACGCTTATGGATTCGTCATGTCTGTCTGTCCGTCCGTATGTCACAGCCACTTATTTTCCGAAACTATAAGAACTATTCTGTTGAAACTTGGTAAGTAGATGTATTCTGTGAACCGCATTAAGATTTTCACACAAAAATAGCGCGAGAGACACTTCCAAAGTGGTAAAATGTGTGCCATCCTATCATTCTCTTATTTTAGAAGTTACGGGGGGGGGGGGGGGGGGGCTGTAACTTCTAAAATAAGGAATGATAACTTCACCTCACTCTCTCGCAGGAACACAATAACCCTTAAGGGAATTGTTATTTGGCTCCGGTGTTCTGTGAGGTGGAGGTACTTCCCCAGTCGGGCAGTTTAAAAAATACGCTATGACCTAACATTCTTTTTTTTTCAGCCAGAGCCTCGTTTGTCAGCCAGCAGGGTGCACGACGTGCAGGTGAGGTGAGGTTGTTTCAAAGATGTCGATGAACCACTTACACCCCAATAAGTAAATATATACTCACGACTTTGCGGTTCGAAGACCAAAAACTCTGGATCAACGTTCAAGTTGCCCACTTTCCCCTGAGCCAGTGTGTCTCTGACTACCCTCTCCCATTTCTCCATATCGCCGTCCCCTTCAGTCGCGTTAGTGCCAGCTGAGACGGAGCTATCGAGCGATCGGGCACTGGAGCCCTCGATTAGGTTCGAATCGATCGATTTAAGAGTCAGTTCGGCGATTATGGCACTGGTTTCGTTTCTGAAAAAAAATATTAAGATGAGTTATATAGAATATAAGTTATTATAGAAAATCTATACAAAGTAAAATACGAGATATATTATATATATATTATAAAAATTTACCCCCAAACCCAATCGCTCCACTCTACATCGATTTCGGCCCCGTGGGCTAGAATCCGGCCTAGTTCAAGTAGTCGTCGTCAACCCTTATTAATCTTGCTGCTGGGATACGGGTCTCCCCTCAATCGAAGGGGTTTAGTTTAGAGCATACTCCACCACGCTGCTCAACTGCGGGTTGGCGGAGGCCAGTTTTCAAGCCGCCCAAAGGCCACTGACTTGGCTTAACGACTGTCATCTAACGACAACAGTCGGGACCGACGGCTTAACGTGCCCTCCGAAGCACGGAGGAGCTCGAGGTAAATAAACCCATCCATGGATAGGCTACGGTCGATGTTGCTCGACTTGCGTGATCGATTAGACTGCCACGCGCAACGACGCCATCGAGCTCAAGTAGTGGTAGTAATGAAGTATTTAACACTTTCCGGGACAGAAGGCTGATTTCAAATTTCAAAGGTTTTCACATTATATACATACAAGACATACAAAAACCACTAACATCTCTAACCGTATTATCAAAATAAATAGTACCATACCAAACTACGTCAGTAACCACGGGCTTTACCGCTGTACGGATACTACGGCACTGTTATTATAAGTAGCATAGTTAAGCCCTCAAGATGGTTTTTTCCAGTCGGCGCGACACTGACTTGGTGATTCTATGAATTTTCTACGCAAACTAAGTCGTAGTGTCACTATATCACTCACTTTTTTGTGTTTCTATAAGATGTGGAAATGTATATATTTTAGATATTATATTTGACAGTACAAAGAATTGATTAACTTGTAGGTAGACAGTAAATCTTGTTCTTTACAATGATAGTATGAGCATAGCACGGTAAGCACCGTTGTACATTATATAGGTACACTATTTTTAGTTGTAGTTACTGCGATGCCCGTATTGTCAAAGCACTGTTTCGTCAGAGTGCTGAGTGCGAGTTTTTTATTCTCGTTCGATAATGTCAACGTAAACAAACTGACCAAATAGAGAAGTACTCTCATGTTGTGAATTTACCAGACGCGTGTTACATATCCAAATTACCCGGGCTGCTCACAACGAAATGTGAGCTAGTAAGCTATATAATTTTGATATGTAACACGCGTCATATAAAGTCACAACATGAGAGTACTTATCTATTTGGTCGGTTTGTTTACGTTCACATAATCGAACGCGTACAAAAAACTCGCACTAGGCACTCTGAGCACTGCTGTTCGCTTGCATCGCCGTTGCTGTCCTGTAAAGTGTTAAATAATAAAGCTACATATTTTCAAGCCGTAGAAGACATGTACTCACTGCATGAACCCGTTGACGAGCAGGCCGTGGTAGCCCTTGTTCCGGGCCAGCTCCCCGGCCAGGCTGGCGGCCACCTGCGCGCTGAGCTCGTCGTACTCCCGGCTGCCGGCGGCCGGCGTCTTGAAGCTGTCGGCCAGCCCCGTGATCCTGATCAGCATCGTGTACGACGACACGCCGGGGACCGCCGCCTCCGTCGTCACTTCGTCTTCTGCAGGCTCTGGTAGGGGAAAAGTATCTTTGAAGTGAAAACTTCTTTAGCGGCGTTGTTCTTTTTGAGATGGGTAAACTCGCGTCGTTTTTAAGATGGGTTGGCCGTGTGGTTTCGGGCAGACTGGAATAGAATCAGTCCGTCTCTTCCCGTGGATGTCGTATAAGGCGACTGAGGAAAATACAGCCAGATCGATGTTTTATAAACATCGATCTGGCCAGCGTGGGGAGTGTAGGCCGAATCCTCCTTCTGTCTGAGACGGACGAGAGAGGGTCGTGCTCCTGTACTGGAGACTAAAATTACCTGATAATGATGAAACTCGTTTCAGGACACGTGACCTGAACGAAAATTCATAAAACGGAGGGAGAGTACACCGCAGGCGTGGCGTAGGAGAGGAAGTAATATCCCCTTCTCTTTCTACCGCGCGGTGAGAATGTAAGTCTGCTCCTGCTGTTTATTTTTAAGGTAGTATAAATTGTCATGTTTGTGTACTATAGCGCTATAAATTAATATAGTATTTTACCACATTAATGATAGTACTTAAATAAAGCAATTCGTGCGAAATTATTCCCTAACCATTCCAAAATATTCAAAAATGCACAATGTTAATGTTCAAGTTTTCACTTCAGCCCCTGAGCTCTCTGTGTGCAACCCGTTTTTTTTTTATCAAGGAATATTTTGGCATTATAAGAATTTTATCATTTTGCGTACCATTTATTATTTTGCTTTTTTATCATGTCGTATGCAATGGTGTTTAGTTTTTTACTGTATCTTACTTTAATAAAAGCATTTGCGTGTCAAAGTGTCTTTTTAGGGTTCCGTAGCCAAATGGCAAAAAAAGGAACCCTTTTATATTCGTCATGTCTGTCTGTCCGTCCGTATGTCATAGCCACTTTTTTGCGAAACTATAAGAACTATACTGTTGAAACTTGGTAAGTAAATGTATTCTGTGAACGGCATTAAGATTTTCAAAACAATAAATTTTGGGAGTTCCCCATACTTGGAACTGAAACTCAAAATAGTATATTTCATTACAAGTGCGGAAAGCCTATCATTGCAAAGAGTTCCGACAAATGTGTACCCGAGCCGAGGCGCAGCCGAAGGCGAGGGTTGACAGTCGGAACGAGTTGCAATGACGGTTCCGCACGTGTACTGAACAACTATTTTTAATACAGTTGCGAAAAAATGAAGCAATTTAATAAAATAATAAAAACACAATAAACTCAACTAACTAACCATTTATTTCTTATAAAAGTTATAATTCACATATACATTGAAATTGGTACAGTTTTTTATACTAACTGGGGAAGTTTTAGGTTGCATATTTACTGTTTGAGACAAACTATTATTAATTTTGTATGACAATATAACATTTTCTGAAAAACTATTTGCTTTTTTCTCTTCTCTCCACACAATAAATTCGTCGTATGTAGCGACTTTTTGACTTTTCCGGTAAAATGTTCTCTGAAGCATTTTGTGAGTTCCGGTGGTGTTAATTCAAATAAAATATCGTCGAAATTACTCATACATAATGAGTAATTTCGACGATATTTTATTTGAATTAACACCAAACAGCAACAAACAACTAAACCCGCAACGCAAAGAAAATTTTTGGAAAATGGCGCCAACCGTAAAATAATAGGCAGAGATTTTTTTTTTTCACCCATTCTGGGTAGGCAAAGGGAACTATGCCCATACAGCCAAGTCTGCAGTAGATTTTTTTTTTATTGATATGAAATGAAAATGAAATTTAATGAGATGAAATTAAATGAAACCTAGCCTAATAGGCCTGTAAACAAAGTTCTAAAATTATAAAAACTCTCTATCAGTAACGTAAAATACATAAAACTAGAACGATCTGCGATCTCAAAATTTTGATAACTTATGTCCGACGTGTTTTATGGTCGATCAAAGTTTGGTGGAAAAGTCAATTTTAAAAGTATGAAATTATAAAAAATAAATATTACCATTGTAGAAACAATAAAAAATACTATAACTATTGTTACGGCACTAGCTACATAAACGCAATATTTAACATAGCTGTCGTACAAATTTCTGATTTAATGCATATAAAATAGCGTATCGTGACGTCATAATACCGTATGCATTTTGTATGGAGCGTTTTCGGGATAGTCCAAAATTGTGATCTTCAAGTTATCATATCTCGAGAAGTTTTTATGCTATCGAAGTAATTCTTTCACCTTTAGTTATATTATTGTAACGTGTTTAAATAACAAATCGAAAAAAAAATGGTCTACAGGCCTATTCATTGAATCAACTCATTAAATCTGATATTGAAACAAATTAGTAGCTTCTTTTTAGAAATAATTGCATGAATCATAAAAACTTCTATGATTTTTTTTTTAGTAAAAACATCGTGGTTGGTTTTTTTCTTTTTAATACACATTATTTTGACAGTTGGGAAAGAGAACGCATGAGTGCGGAAAAGGTAAAGAAAAAGCACGAGTGTGTAATAGCCCACATCTCGAACGCTATACATCCCTGCAATACGCCACTTTTTGAGCAACTGTATTAAAAAAATCTTTTTCATCAAACTCATACGTGTGGGGTATCAATGGATAGGTCTTCAAAAGGGATATTGAGGTTTCTAATATATTTTTTTTCTAAACTGAATAGCTTGCGCGAGAGTTGAGAGAGACTTGCCCCCCTTTACTTCTATAATAAGAGAACGATAAAACTAAAAACAATATATGATGTTGTACATTACCATGCAAACTTCCATCGAAAATTGGTTTGAACGAGGTCTAGTACGTAGTTTATTTTTAATACATAATAATTAAATAATAAATCGTAACTTTTATATTATGTTACTTGCTACGGAACCCTTCATGGGCGAGTCCGACTCGCGCTTGGCCGCTTTTTTAAGATTTCTGTGGTTAGAACAAATGCGCTGATTTGTGTAGAAGTACAATTTCGTATAAAAATAAAAAGAGATAAACCAACTCCGCCAACCCGCAGTTAAGCAGCGTGGTGGAGTACGCTCTAAACCCCTTCGATGGAAGGGAGACCCGTATCCCAACAGTGGGATAATCATGGGATGATGTCGATACAAATAAAGTCCTAATAAATTACCTGGTCCACAAGGCTTGATGCAGACTCTGTCCTCGCTGACGACGGGCACCTGCATGTGCTTGTTGATCCTCTTGTTGACCGGCTCGAACTGGCCCCCTTGCGTTATGAACATCATGTACAGACAGTCCGTGTCCGTGAACGGGAGATCCTGGGGAAAAAAGAGCTTGTGAGCTGGATTGAAGAGCTTGCTGGTGTCGTTGCGCGTGTCAATGTAATCCAGGGGTTTCCAACTGGTGATCCGCGGACGACCAGTGGTCCGTGAGAGGTAAATTATGGTCCGTAATACAACTTATAATGAACGAGATTGAGCACTATTATACAAAATACTAAAATGTCGAGTTATAGAATAATGAATTTATATGACACCCAACACCGAACAAAAACCTCGTAGTGGTCCGTGAATAAAAAAAGGTTGGGAATCACTGATCTAATCGAACACGCAAGTTAAGCAACGTAGACCGCAGCCTTATGGGTTTATCTGTCTCGAGTTCTTCCGTGCTAATGACAACAGCCCCCGACGACTTAACTTAATACCGACGGCTTAACGTGCTCGGACGGAGGGCACGTTATACGTATTATTAGTCCGCGCCTTCCCAACCTCAAGCCTCCCCCTGCAGAGCGCGATAGAGACAACTGCAGCTTGGACCGAAAATACCTATTAAAATAACACAAAATCGACGATTCGTAGTCCCCTGATTCCTTCTCCAAAAGTTAACCGATTTAACTACTTTTATTTTTAAAAAATAAAGAAAGGCTTTGGCCGTGTTTCTATGTTTTCCGTTTTTTATATAATCTAGTAAAATTTGTTTTTTGGAATTTTGAACACAACGGAAAATATGGGCATTTTTTTAGGTTTTTGAATGTTAATATCTCTTTTAATAATTACATTATGAAAAAAAGGAAAACATAGGGACATGCCAACAGTGGCCATAGATTTTTTTGAAAAAAAAATATTGCTCTACTGGCATTATCCAGGAAGTAAACAGGGGACTTCGTTTGTATGAAAAAATGACCCTTGTGTTTCCTCTTAAGCCGGTGGTTAAGACGGAGCCCGGTGGTCGAATGGCTAGCAATGGCTACTTTGACTCCGAGGTCGCGGGTTCGATCCCCATACAAATCAAACATTTGTGTGCATGAGCATGTCTGTTTGTCTTGGTCTGGGTGTTTCTATGTATTTAAAAAAAAAAGTGTACTTAAGTACATTTGTCAGATGTCTAGTACCCATAGTACCAGCTTTGCGCTTAATTTGTGACTAGATGGCGCTATGTAAGACAAAAAAAACTAACAATAAAAAATGTTTTGACAAGCTAATTGGAATGTATCAGGGATTTACTTACTTATACCCGTAAGTAAGTAAGTTTTAATAGCCGTTTGTAAAAAAAAAAAAAATATTAAAAAAAAAAAACGATCGCAAAAATTACTCTACAACCGCACCACTAAAAAGTTAAAAACACTATCAGAACTGAATTTTATGATATGAAAAAAAAAATGGGACTAATCTGGAAGTATACTCTTTCAAATAAAACAAGTTTTTTTCAAATCGGATGATAAATGACGGAGTGATGAAGTAACAAACATAAAAAAAAATACAACCGAATCGAGAACCTCCACATTTTTTGGAGTCGATTAAAAAAGATGGCTAAACATATTTGTAAGCGAACATACCTTCTGATCCCCCGTGTTCCTCTTCCTGACGAAGCTCAGCGTGGTGACTCCGTC
Source organism: Hypsopygia costalis (assembly GCA_937001555.2). Taxonomy (NCBI): domain Eukaryota; kingdom Metazoa; phylum Arthropoda; class Insecta; order Lepidoptera; family Pyralidae; genus Hypsopygia; species Hypsopygia costalis. The sequence continues at coordinate 16,306,779 of OW443349.2, read as the reverse complement.
CAGCGTGCTGCCCGCCTCCCCGGACACGTCCTGGCGCTGGTCGACCCTGGGCGCGGAGTACCCGCTCACCCACGTGTCCATGATGAACGGCCGTCCGGACCGCTGGTCCACCCAGCCTATGATCGCGTCCGTTTGAGACTGGAGACAATTTTTTTTAATATAAGTGGGGGACGAACAAACATCTGATGGAAAACAATCAGCACCACCCATGGAGAAAAGCAACGCCAAGGAGTCGCCGATCCTTCGCCAGCCTATAACTCCTTCCTTTTTTACTTTCAGGTGACCTCACTCACTCACAGGAACAGAACAACCCTCAAGGGAATTGTTATTTGGCTGCGGTATTCTATGAAATGGGGGTACTTCCCCAATTTAACCAGAGTATTGACTGTAACATATTTACACAATATGTGTACAAAATGTCTACAAAATTGCATTAAATCTCAACAATTACCAGTACCAACTTTAATAGTTCATTTGCATGTACATAATTGATAGTTTTTTTTTATGTGAGGGGGGACAAATAAGCATGTGGGTCACCTGGTAAAAAAGCAACCGCCCATGGAGATCAGCAACTCTAAGTGGCCACTGATCTGCTATCAGCCTTTTAAGGTAAGTATAGACTCTGTTCTCGAAGGCTCCCATGTCGTAATTGTTCGGAAATACCGCTGAGGGAAGTTGATTCCATAGTTTCACTGTTCATGGTATAAAAACAGAAATTACCTTGATAATGCCTTAGCGGTGAAACTGATTAGGTAAAATTAAATATAATTACGTGGAATAGTACAAGTGTTTTATTATAACATTATCATAATAATGTTCCACCAAGTGCCAACAATCTTAAAAAGCAACAGCCAAATGGCCGTGTGGTTTCCGGCAGACTAGAATAGAATCACTCAGTCTTTCCCCGTGGATGTCGTACAAGGCGACTAAGGGAAATGCATTATCAAAGATCAGGCCTCCCTAACCCGTCTGGCCAGCGTGGGGAGTGTAGGCCAAATCCTCCTTCTGTCTAGGACGGACGAGAGAGGGTCGTGCTCCTGTAGTGGAGACTAAAATGACCTGATGATGAAGTGCCGACAATCAACAGTATCAACTATAAAACAGAAAAAATGCTACATACCATCTTCTTATCATTGCTAAACCCGATGCCAGTCCAGAACTTGCTGTGTTTGGTCTTGATGGTGAACCTGACGGAGTCCTTGCCCCTCTTCTGGCCGAGGTACTCCCAGGAGGCGAAGTACTCGCACGAGTTGTTGGCCGGGTTGCAGTTCGTCGGCAGCTTGAACTGACCCCCGCATTTGTCACCGAGAGGGAGGATTCCTCCTGAGATTGAGGACTTTTCTTCTTCTGTGGACAAGTGAATAAACAAGACAATTAAATTTTAAATTTAAAAAATCCTCGGCCTTCTAGTCTAGTTAAGTTTCATTTGATTTAAGGGAGTTGTGAAAAACATATATGTAATTCGCCATTTTGTGGTGTCGGCCGTATTGGATTTCAAATTTGTCATAGTGAAATTTGAAATTTGTATATTATTCTACTATATGTATATGTATAGTGTTCTACTATACAAATTTCAATCAAATCAAATAAAAGAACTAGACTAGTGTCTAGCCCTATCATTTGATACCGTCAACCGTGGCATCTTTACCATATTTTTTGACATTTTATCTATTTATTGAAATACGGAGCAGGTTAATCAACATTTTTATATCCTATCGTGCAAAAAATGTTTGCGCCGGGGTTTTCAATGAATGAAATCTCCAAAATCTTCAATAGATTCGGCGTAACGTTCAAAAATATGTATCAGGTAAAATTGACACAGTTTTGGCGACTTTACCCATGCTGCAGTTTTTATAGAAATACGATACTTGGAACGAGTTAATGTAAAGTTACCAGATCATTATGAGCTGAATAAACGATATTGTTAATATGGGAATGTACATCTTTGTCTTAATACACCAAATTCTATACTTGGTAAAGATGCCACAAGATTTTCAAAACTTTCATAGAAACTGGTCAATTTAGTTAGGGTTGTCACTATATCTAAATAATAAAATGAAGCATTTTGGTATTTCAATATTTATTCTTAACCTCTAGTTTGTAGTAATAGTTAAGTAACAAAAATTAAAGCAAGTCTTTTTCAAAATACAAGAAACAAATTAAAATTTCAATTATTCAAACATAATCACAAAAACGTCAAATCAAAATCTAGTCAAAATACACTAAATCCTCGTCGTGTAAAAAAACTAATTCCGTCTCCGCTTCATTTAAAGCCATGAGCTGAACATTTTTCACAATCATTTCTTGGTCTATGATATCAATGTCTTTTTTTTTTATTTGCTTAAATATTGTACCATCACTTCTACCATATCTTTTATAAAATGACACCTCGTATTTATTTCCTACTTTTTGAATGATTTTTCCTACATGATACTCAACTTTCTTTTTAAATATATATCTTACTAATACATACTCATTAACGTTATAACAGATTAAATAATTTTGCTCTGGTTCTTTACTACAACAGGCTTCAATGTCATCGGCGAGCGTTTTATTACTATGTGAAGGCGGTTTAACGGAGCTGATTGCATTTGTTTGAACTGATCCAGTATATTTGTGTTTTCCTAACAATTTTTTATTCAAGTTTATAGGTTTTATTGTGAATGGACCATATTTTTTTAAGTCGAAATATGCCCGATTTTCTGGTGTATTTTTAATATTTGATAAAATTGTAACTCTTGCCGTACTATTCTTCTTTTCGCCTGTTTTCTGGGTTTTGGAAGATTTTTGGTGACTTTTACAAACCACGCTGCTCTCTTCTATTTCCTTACTCCTTTCTTCCACGTTTTTACCTGAAAATTCTTCACACTCTCCTGTGATTTCCTTGATGTTTACTCCCGAATCCTGGCTTATTATAATTTTCTCATAATCTATATCATCGGTCATTCCTTCGTATTTTGTTTTCAATTCTAAACTTTCCTCTATTTCTATATCACATTGAACTTCCTCATTTTGTTCCTCACTTTCATCTACTTGCTGCGCATATTTTTTACCAAGCAATATTTCATTATTTATTTCTTCCATAACCTGACTTCCTACAACTATTTCATTTTCTATACCATCCACCGTTTTCTCATTTTTTCTTACCATGTCCTGATCTTCTGTAACGTCCATACAATCTATACCACCTACATTATTTTCATTCATCTCACCTTCCATTTCAGAATCCTCATCGTTCTTTGGATCGTACTGTGACGAATCACTAGATGGCAATGAACAGGTTGTTTCTGAATCAAAACTGTCGTCACGACGTTTCTTTTTTTTTAGTGGTTTCCGTTTAGCTTCCTTCTTAGTTAAGGTATTTTTGCGTATTCTCACCTTTTCTACTTGTTTTAAAAGTAAAGTTTTTTCTTTTTGTTGATCATTAGTTGTCAGTAGTTGTAGTTGTGTATTCGCGATACTAACTTTCTTATTTGCAGTCTTCTTTTTAGTATTAGTGTTTGATTTTTTAGATAAACGTGAAATATCGGTACTGCTTACTGATACTCCAGGTAATACATTTAATTTTGTGGTTTTTCTTTTTTTGATAGGATTAGGGTGTTTGTTTTCTTTCAAGTAATCTAACAATGTCTGATCAACGTCATATCTGATGTCATCTTCATATTCCGGCAATTTTTTGTACACTTCATAAGGATTGAAAGGATGTATTCCAGTAGCTTTAAAACTGCTTATCAGATTTTGTTTTTTCATATCGGCTGCTTCAATCAATTGCTTCAATAAAAGGGGGAAGTGGTTTTTGTTCAGTGACACCTGTTTTGGATTTTCCGTTTTATATTGCAGAAGAATTTTTCTCCAGGATTTTTTTAGAGGGCCAAAAAAGGCGACATCCAGGGGCTGTGTCAACTGAGTTGATCTAGAAGGTAAAAAGACAAAGCGAATTTGGTGAGCCTCGCATAATTCCACCACATCGGAATTCAAGTGACTGGATAAATTATCGCCAATAATTACCTTCTGTCCTTCGAGTTGGTTAGCCCACGGGATCACTATATTTGTAAACCAGTCTAAAAACGTAGCGGAATCAAACCAGCCACTTTTAGAACGATTATAGCGTGCACCTTCTGGTCCATCGGAACACCATGAGGTCCATAAATTTTCGGATTTGTATACAACGTACGGTGGCAGGAGTTTACCATCGGCTGTTCCCGCAAACATGATAGAAACGCAGCCCTTAGAATGATTAACTATTCTTTCTGGGTATTTTACACCACGACGGAAAATACATTTTGTAGAACCAGGATCGTCAGAAACGTTGGTTTCATCATAATTCATCACGTTACTGGGCGGAACGTTTTGAACAGATATCTCCAAATGTTTGAAATATTCTTTAAAATCTTCCAAGGTCTTTTCTGCTCGCGCTTTTGTAATATTTTGAGTAGATCTTAACGAAAGCTGATCTTTGTGGCGCTCTAAAAAATTTTTGACCCACCAATCACCTGGAAGTTTATCGTTAAACACATAGGTTTTATTATTTTTTTTCAAATAATCATTAACTGTTAGTTTAAAGTCTAATTGTGTAAGTGGACACCCATAATCTCCCGCTGCTATGAGTACTTTAACTAACTTTGACTCCTCTTCAGAAGATAACCGAAAACGCGGACCTGGTTTATTGGAATGGAGATTTTGCACTCGTTTCTCAATAGTTCGTCTCGGAATACCAAATTGCTTTTCAGCCTCATAAGAAGTTAAATTTTTTGTTCTGACCAAATCTACAGCCAAAAGCAGCATCTCTTCAGAGTAGTTTTTATAATTTCGTGCTCCTAAACGTCTTCTACATCTTTTTTTTATACGGATATTCGAATTCATTTTACCACCTGAAATAAAGACATTAAGTTGTTAGTTACCTTCACCAAAAGCATTATCGATTTTTGACGTGACAACGTCTTATAAATTGGTTAGCCGGGTGACACTTCAAGAAACTGGCTCACGTTATGCGCTTACAATGAGAGCGAGTGAAAGGCACGCGTCCCTTCTAAGAGCGAGAGAGACAGACATAAAAAGTGAAAGGCATGCGTCCCTTCCACTCGAAAACATTTTACCACTCAAAGTCGTTGTCACGTAAAACTTTCGCCCGTATACCGACTTTACAGGCAACCAATTTTTTGTGTTAGGTTACTTAATGCACATGCGATAGGTTCTTACGTTATACGTATAGTATAGTAAGTATAGCGTATTGAAGGAGCAATGTGAGTTTAAGAATAGTGTGATGAAAAAGACATGCTTGTTTATACCTACGTCATACATATTAGACGATCACTTTTTCCAACAACCTGTAATTCGTACATAATTAATCATAGGTACATACCTACCTACTTAATAATTCTTACTTATAAATAGTACAACCCTAACAGTAGGTAAAGTCGCCATCGTGCTAGGTGTGGTAACTTTACCTAACCTCAAACAACATTACCTTTGTCCATAACTCATAAAATCATCGTTACAGGCAACTGATAATTGAATAAACGTATTATAAGTATGTGATATTTACCTTTCGATATCAACCACCTTATTTCACATTATTTTTTTTGTTCTGGATGAAATTATTTCCGCCAACACCGTGAACACAATTGACCGCATGTGAAGAAAAACCACAATATTCTTATAGATATTAATGTTACCAGAATAAAACATTTTTTGGGTTGCCACAATTTAATATGAAATCTCCTCAGATGTCTAAGTTTACGCTATACTAGATAAATTTAGAGCAATTGCACAATATTTATCCTAAGGTGAGTGTAGGTAAAGTTGTTCGCAGAAAGTAAAGATGCCACAGTTGACGGTACCCATATTGAAGGGGTTCTGAAACAATAGGTAATCCGACATTTTGTGGCGGCGGCCATCTTGGACTGATTTTCATCAAACATAAAACTAAGAACACTCCCGACCTTTCAAATAAAAATAAATCAAAATCGGTTCGTCCGTTCTGGAGCTACGATGACACAGACAGCCACGTCACACTTATAACACCACGGCATTTTTGCGTCGGAGGTTAAAAAAATTAAATTAAAATTGCACTGTTTCATCTTTTCACATATTTAACCAATTAGGTACTTTTATTTAATTATTTTTAGGTCATTTATTTAAGTATATATTATTTCGCGTGTTATTGATATTTATTTTATGCTACGTCGGGTGGCATACAACCATACAGCCCGTCTGTTGTGAACGAACGGCTGTGTGGAAAGAACGGTTACTGTAGCCATATAAACGCTCGCAACATAAAATATCGCTCGCGCCACTCCTGTTGCCAACGCAGTGACTTCTTCCTTTGTGACCTCGCACACTCGGAACAACATAACAACCCTCAAGAGAATTGTTATTTGGCTGCAGTATTACGCATCACCCTGACAGCCTTGAGAAGCTTATGGTAGTTGGCAAGGTCGACGGGAAAAGCCCACGCGATCGCTCACCTACCCGTTGGTCAGACCTAGTCAAAACGCTAACTGGCCTGCCAATAGCCGAAGCTTTTAAGACCGCCGAGGACAGGAAAACGTGGAGGAGTATAGTGCACAGAGCGACCAAGACTTCAAACTAGACACGACCTTCAGCAATGAAGAATACGACTAAGAAGTAGATTACGCGTATAAAAGAACGAATAGGTAAAAAAAAATTGCCTTTAATTGCCTTTCTAATCTATGAATAGTTCTGAAGTGCGCTGACTTACCGAAGAAGTTAATAGCAGTGACGCCCCTCTGGCTGCCATGTCCGTGGTACTTGAGCTCGTCCTGCCGGTAGAAGTCCTTGACGGAGGCGCCGCCCTTCTCGAGCCCCGAGGGCGGCGAGTGCACGTACTTGCCGGGCTCCTGGCCGCGAGCCCAAATCACGTGCATCAGGTCGTCCACCAGCGAATGGTCTGTTGGTTCTTTGGCCTGGAAATAGTAATAGGTTTTTTTATTATACGCCTTTAATTTTAATCCTTTTGTAAGGTTGACTGGAAGAGATCCCTCTAAAGGATAAGTCCGCCTTTGTCAAAAATAAAATAATAAATTAAATGCAAAACAAAGCAATTTTGTTTTACATTTAATTTGTTATTTTATTTTTGATGTACAATAAAGATATAACGAACAAACAAACAAGCTTCAGACCGCGTTGATATTAGTATACATGTATTCCAAAATAGGTACCTAAATCTTGTTAGTTTTTTATACCTCTAAAGTGGCAAATAAGCATGCTGTAATACCTAGGGCATCATACGTGCGTTGCCGACCTTATAAAAACCTCTTCACGCCCTTTTTCAAGAACCCCATGCTCCTGAGAAAACCTCGACAGACAGTTTATTCCACAGCTTGACAGATGCGGGAGAAAACTTCTTTGGACTGGCACAGTATGCGACCACTTAGGCTCAAATGTGTGATAATCGTGTGTGACGCCTCTGTGTCATTCTCAGCGCGCATAATGATGTTTACCCTTCAAAAAGCGCTCATAAACGTAAGTTGAACTGAATGAATAACATTGGTACGGTACCTTAATCTTCTTCCTGAACATAATGGTGGTGACGCCGTTGTCTTCAAAGCCAGACGCAGCAGTGATGTCATCGTGCCCTCCCCAGAAGGTGTCCACCCTGGGCGTCGATCTGTACCACACAATTAATATAATTGATGAACACAACACAATAAATATAATCTTATTATAGGTACAATGAGTTATTTGCTAAAATACAGTAGTTAACATCTAGGGGCACGGTAGTGCCTCCGCCAAGTCGAGCAAAAAGCGGCACGGCCCCGTACCATCCATTTCTCGAAGCAGTTCAGGCCACTTTCGACTCTCTACAACTTCGTTATGAATAAAACTAGATTAATAGGTATATACAATTAAACATAAAATCAAGAGAGGTAGGGTACAGCATATCGTAAGCGGCCCGACTGGGGAAGTAACTCCTCACAGAATACCGCAGCTAAATAACAATTCCCTCGAAGGTTGTTGTCTTCCTGCAAGTGAGTGAGGTCACCAGAAAGGAAGGAGCAGCAGAGCAGAGCATTGCCAGCGGGGGGTGGCGACGCGCAAGCGATATTTCATACTGCGAACGTTGATATGGTTACGGTAACCGCTTTACATCAGACAGGCCGTATGCTTGTATGCCACCCAACGTAGTATAAAAAAACAAAAACAGTGGCACTCCGGGAGTGCCGACAGAAGTGAAAACTGGTGAAACAATTATATGTGTATTTTTTAATCGTTAAGAATTATTCTGCACTTCTGAAAGCATTCCCGTTTTCTAGCTCTAGTACATGTATTTCGGGAACGAGTGTGTACCAAACGCAGAGAGCGAAAATTGACTGACGAACCAATAGCGCACAGGCAAGCAAGCATGCGGCGCGCGACACGCTCGCCCTACCTCACACCGCACCAAATGGACCGGTGTCGGTTACGGTAACAGTGTCACGAGTTCAATGGTTTTTTCCCATCTCAAAAAATTCCCAACGCGCCTAAAGAGGTTTTAACTTTAAAAAAAAACATTCTAGACACAGCATACAGAATACAGAGTGCTTTGAATCTTGTGTTCTTGGTCGATCATGTCAACGTAACCAAGCCATCCAAATAGAGAATAACTCTCATGTTGTAAATTTATAAGACGCGTGTTACATATCAAAATTATGTGGCTTACTTGCTCACATTTTGAAGTGAGCAACCCGGCTAATTTGGATATGTAACACGCGTCTGGTAAATTCACAATATGAAACTTTTTCTCAATTTGGTCGGCTTGTAAACTTTAACACGTTCAAATGTGACCAAAAAAATTCGTAATAAGCACTCAAGAGTGCCGCCGTACCCAGTAAATTTAAATTGTACTTATTTACCTATCTCTTGTATAGTAATCTAGTACTCTGTGGTAGTTGCCTCTGGCCGTCCCAATGACTATATCAGTACAATCCATAGGGTTGAAGTCGAACTTCGGAACGTACTCGTGAGCTGGGAAGTAACCTGCAATACGACGTACGGATTAATATACACAAATAAATATTCATTCATTCATAGATTCGTTCATTCAAAAATGGCTGATTCATTCTTATGCTCATTTCTCTGGTCGATTCTTTCTTCGCCATATTTCTCTAAATAAATTTAAAAACTTTATTTATTTTTTTCGTCTAAAATACAGGATCCACTGCAAGCGAAACGAGGTTCGCTTCGTTTAGTTTAGAGTATTTAATGTTTGTGTCGAAAAAAACATTGCGATCGATCATGTCTTGAGGAATGATCATCAAATAAATTTTCCATTGAAATCAATGGAAAACATACACTCAGCGAAACTACTCGCTCCACTCAACCTCGGCCCCGTGGGCTAAGAATCTAAATTGCCATATGAACCAATATTTAAAACATAACTTGTGCAGCGAAGGCGACACGAATGAGCAATACTCTTCCTATTTGTGTCTATTTATATGATACGGTATCTGCTTCACATCGGGCGGGTCATATACTTATTGGCACTTATTTAAAATTCATTGATGTTATGTTAATTTAATCATTTATTATTATTTTTTGTTTGATAGTTAACTGTTTCTACAACAGAACTATACTAAAGTTGTTGACATGGATTTTTTATAAATAACTAACACCATCTATCGTCACCCTCGCTGTATCGCATAATGTAATAATGTTAGCCATTAGATGGCGCTATCTAGTACCAAACGTACCGAAAAACCAACATTACTCAATTTTGTGAAAACAAAATATCACAAATGTAAAAATAGGGTATACATAGTTGACATTTTTATACAAGTCTGAACCACACCTGTTTAATACACAAAGAAAAGAAAAGATTATAAAAGAAAAGAAGGGAACAGAGAGGCCCATTTGAAAAAGTCAAGTGTTTTATACCTAAATAATACCAAGTCGTTCATCAAGAACCTTGATAATGCCTTTTCAATTTACCAGCGCCACTCGAGTGATTAATTATTCCGTAAATAAACGACGAATAAAAAAAATCTGTGTTATCTGAATTATTCATCTAGACACCATAGTTTTCTTAAATCTTAAGGCGGGGGTCCTCAGCGCCAATTTTCTAACAAAACATGTTAGCAAAACACGCCCATCGTTATTGTTTTTGTTTCACACAATTCAACAGACAATCTTCGTACAAAATTTACGAAAATGACGTCTTCCTGTAGTGCGCGCGAACACAAAATGCGATATTTCCCCTCCCCGCAGGCGACCGCGGGGGATGTTATCCATTCGTCTCGGCAATCATGTTATTGTATTTTTTCTAACATAACTGTTAGGCCACGCCCCTATTCGGCTAGCTAACAATGTTATCGTGTTTGCAAACACGAAAACACGTCGCAGCGGACCCGGCTTTAGAATTTGCGAGAAATTATTAATTGGCAGATTATACTTCAACAACTACAGATTATATTTTATTCATTTCATACGTTGGATTAGTTGTTCATGAATAATAGGGTAGTATTTTCTCCGCCAACCCTCAGTTGAGCAGCGTAGTGGAGTATGTTTTATACCCATTGGATTGAGGGGAGACCCATGTCCCAACAGTGGGATGACTACAAAATTTATAACGACACAAATATACATTCAAACACGAGTATAAAAAAAAGTTTGGTCGCCCCACTTTAACACTTACAAATTAAAGTTAATCATCTACCTAGTCTTGGAAGGCTAGGCCTTCCAAAACGAGGGGGTAACATTTGCATTTTCAACTTTCCTGTGATTGTAGCGTCCCCTGAATAATTTTATTGGTTATTTTTATGCTATAAGTACACTCTTTCTATTTTTTTTCAAATGGCCTCTCTAAAAGAGACTGTTAAAAAAAGTTGAAATAAAAAACACAAAAAGTAAGAAATAAAGAAAACAGGGCAAGAATCGTCGGAAAAAGCAGTAATAGTAGGTAATTATTAAAAGGAAAAGAAACTTGTGATGAAGGAAGGAAGGAAGGAGGTTTGAAAGTGCAATTGCATTTTAGAAGCAGTAACGTTCGATTTGGAAAAAATCGAAAGTACTATAAGCATTTAAGCAAGAAGCAAGAAAATAGAAATAAGAAAAAATAGGCGGATAAAATAACAATAAAATTATTTAAAGAAATTGATATAAACATACTAATATTCGTCAGAGTAATACGGAATATTCATCAGAGTGCTTGGTGCGAGTTTACAAGCCGACCGAATCGAGAAAAACTTTCATATTGTGAATTTACCAGACGCGTGTTACATATCCAAATTACCCGGGTTGCTCACTTCAAAATGTGAGCAAGTAAGCCACATAATTTTGATCGGTTTGTTTACGTTGAAATGATCGAACGACAACAAAAAACTCGCACTCAGCAAACAGGGCGAATGTACAAATATGTGTGACACGTCCTTCTCTCCCCTTTGAGTCATATTCGTAAGATTATGTCTCACGTGAATTATATATTATACTCAGTATGTTTAAAATTTAAACTACAATACAATAAATTAATAAGAAATAACTTCATCATCAGGTCCATTTTAGTCTCCACTACTGGAGCACGACCCTCTCTCGTCCGTCCTAGACGGAAGGAGGATTTGGCCTACACTCCCCACGCTGGCCAAACGGGTTGGGGAGGCCTGATCGTTATTTGATAATGTATTTCCCTTAGTCGCCTTGTACGACATCCACGGGAAGAAACGGAGTGATTTTATTCTAGTCTGCGGAAACCACACGGCCAATATTATACTCAGTATGTTTAAAATTTAAATGACAATATAATAAATTAATAAGAAATAACTTATTTTTAGTAAAATATTTAAAATTAATTTATAAAAGCTAATTAAAATGAATAATCTTTGTACCACTACCACCAATATAAATCAAAGTGCCCACATTTGCTGTACAAAATATTAAATACTTTCATTGGTTCATAAGATTCACAGATACTTTTGTTTTCATTCAATCAATGAAAACAAACGATATATATTAAAATTTGCTGACAAAAGTATCTAACTTAATAATATATGACCATGATAATTTATTAATAAAATGTAAACTGATGCCTATTTTTGTTTGTATTTGTACAATCCTATGAAAGTATTTAAGTCTTAATATAGTGCGAAGCATAGTGCTTTACCTGCTTCTTCAGTAAGTCCCTTCACTAGCAATGTCTCGGTATCCATATCGGCAATAGATTTTGGGGAGGGTTTGGGCTCTGAAGTCGGTTCTGGGGAAGATTCGGGTTCTGCACTAGGTTCTGGTTCGGGTTCTGGTTTGGGTTCAGGAGAAGGTTCGGGCTCCGCATTGGGTTCTGGTTTGGGTTCGGGTTCGGGTTCGGGTTTGTGTTCTGGTTCAGGTTCTGCATTGGGTTCAGGTTCGGGTTCTGCATTAGGTTCTGGTTCAGGTTTAGGTTCAGCAGTAGGTTCCGGTTCAGCATTAGGCTCTGAAGTAGGCTCTGGCTCTGCTTTGGGTTCTGCAGAAGGTTCAGGTTCAGATGTCGGTTCAGGAGAAGAGTCAATCGTGCTAGGCTCAGGGGAAGGTTCAGGTTTAGCGTTAGGTTCAGGCTTAGGTTCTGGCTCTGCTTTGGGTTCCGGAGAAGGTTCTGGTTCAGCTTTAGGCTCGGGAGTGGGTTCAGGTTCAGCTTCCGGTTCCGGTGAAGGTTCAGCTTTCGGTTCAGGGAAAGATTTAGACTTTGGTTCGAGTTCTGGTTCAACTTTGGATTCAACAGTAATCCTTTCAGATTTAAGTACAGGAATAGGTCGGGTAGCATTTAATTGTTTGGACTTTGGCGTAAACTTTGGTTTCGGTGAGAATTTCGCTCTTAACTTAGGTGTGGTTGTCGGTATAGATTCAGACTTAGGTTCTAGGGTCACTGGTTCAGAACTAGGTTCTGGAGATGGTTCAGGATTAGGACTAACGTTTACAGAACTCGTGGTTTCCACATCTGCAAAGGAACCATGCAAAATTATATTTACATTAGTGTATTTTATACATTTTGCAGTTAGTTCATTATGTTTTGATTGTAAGTGTTCATTCAGTGTGCTATTGTTGCGTGTGTGTGTAGTATGCTCATCGCTTTATAAGCTAAGTGTGAGATAAGTAGTTGTGCTGTTTATGTTAATAGTTGTAAATTACCTACTATACTTACTTTCATTAATTTGAGCGGCACGTTTATGGCGTCCTGAAATTATACAAAAATACATGATTTATAACGAACCAAATGAAATTATTTTATTTGCATAGAATAAATTAACTCTTAAAATAATATAATTTGAGTGTTCTATTCTGCTAACATACAGAGACATACGAAACTGTTAGGTTTTAGAATTTAAGAATTCATGCACGCTATATAAACAGGAAGTTAAAAGCCACTATTTCAGCTTCTTTACATAAACGAACAGTTCATTCCCTATGAACCTAGACTTCGCGAACGGAAGTTTGTCTTATGGGGGATCGAACCCGCTACCTCTGAGTCAAAGTAGCCATTGCTACCCATTTGACAATCGGGCTCACCAGATTTTTTTTTTATACTACGACGGGTGGCAGACAAGCATACGGCCCGCCTGTTGTGAAGCGGTTACCGTAGCCATATTAACGTTCACAACATAAAATATCGCTCGAGCGCCGCCACCCCCGCTGCCAACACAGCATCTCCTTCCTTTCTGGTGACCTCACTCACTCGCAGGAACACAACAACCCACAAGGGAATTGTTATTTGGCTGCGGTATTCTGTGAGGTGGAGGTACATTCCCCAGTCGGGTAGCTTACAATTACGCTCCCTACCTCTCTTTTCACCAGAGCTTCGTTTGTCAGTCAGCAGGGTGCAGCGCGTGCAGGTGAAGTTGTCTTTGGTTCAAAGATGTTGATGAACCACTTACACCCCCAAATATATATTAAAAGTTACAATGGACAGATTATACGTTAATTATAACCGTCAAATTTCATTAAATGGGATCATCCATTATAATACCGCGCGTAATTTATTTTGAGGCAACAAAAGACAAAACGAAAAATAGAAGTTATATAATAATTTTGAGCACAGACTTTAAAAAAGTTGACTAATTCTCACCCTTAGAGGAGGACACTTTGTACGATATGCTGGTTTTAACTGTAACGTCATTTCCTAAGTTCTTAAAGTCAATTCCATCCAGGGAATGCATTGCAACTCTTTTATTTCTACTATCATTCTCAGCTGCTTGTGTCGCTGGTTCGGGTTTGGGTTCGGCAGTAGGCTCGGGTTCTGAGGCGGGTTCGGGCTCAGGCTCCGCTGTGGGTTCGGGCTTCGGTTCAGGGGCCGGTTCGGGTTCTGGTTGCGATTCCGGCTCAGGTTCGGGTTCGGGCTTTGGTTCTGGGGTAGGTTCTGGTTCCGCTTTAGGCTCCGGTTCTGCCTTCGGCTCCGGTTCTGGCAAAGGTTCGGGTTTTGATGTACTGGCTGCAAATGAAATGTTTCATGATACTACCTATACGAACTATTAAGATTAGTTCAAATTTTAATAAAAATGGTCCATTGTTTCCAATTCATGCACATAATTTTTCAGAATTGAATACTGAATAAGGTTCATTCATTTAATTTTTGAAAAATTTTAATCTTCATGGCTTGCTTAAAAATTGTTTCCCTTGTTATTTACATGTGATATACTTTACTTTAGGTTCGATAGAGAACCTCTTAATTGATTAATAATAATAACCTGCCTTTTGGACAGGATTTTTATTTGGACATATTGGGCTGAGAGCAAAATATAATCTACTTGTTTCAGGCACACCCTAATAATTATAATATATAGGTATATGCTACGATGATCACACAAACGACTTGAACGGTTTTTACTTAAAATTTACAATACGAACAATTACATAAACTCCGTGACTTATGAAGACAAAAATTGATCTTGTTCAATAAACATGAATTAGGAAGTTACCGGAATTAGAAAGTTAGAATTATTGTACATGTACTTACGTTTGTTGTCTGTAGAAGGGCCCAACACGGGGAAGTTTTTACATTCCTTTGTTAATCCTCTTGGTCTCCAACCGACACCTGCAAGAAATTACAGTTCAATTATTAATATTTTAATTGTTGTCTAGGCGGGCAAATTGCCAGAATGTTATGCACCGGTTGGGGTATTTTTTCCATTAAAAAAATATATTCCTAATTACAGTTCAGTAATGAAAGTACAAACTCCGCCAACCCGCAGTTGAGGAGCATGGTGGAGTATGATGTACGAGTAAACCCCTTCGATTGAATCGAGACTCGTATCCACGCAGTGGGATGTGAGTCGAGACTCGTATCCACGCAGAGGGATGAATAAGGGTTGACGAAGTATGTATGGAAGTTATATTATTGCGTACTTCCACTGAAGCAGAACTTGACGGAAACGAACTGTTTTCATACTCTTCAAGTGGAATACAGAGTAGTGCTAAATATTGACAAAATTTGCCTTCATTCGGCTGGATTTTTTTTTTATACTACGTCGGGTGGCAGACAAGCAAACGGCCCGCCTGATGTGAAGCGGTTGCCGTAGCCATATAAACGCTCGCAACATAAAATATTGCTCGCGCGCCGCCACCTTCGCTGCCCACGCAGCAACTCCTTCCTTTCTAGTGACCTCACTCACTCGCAAGAACACAACAACCCTCAAGGGAATTGTTATTTGGCTGCAGTATTCTGTGAGGTTGAGGTACATTCCGCAGTCGGGTAGCTTACAATTACGCTCCCTACCTCTCTTTTCGCCACCAGGGTGCACCGGGTGCAGGTGAAGTTGGCTTTGGTTTATGACATTGGGGCCCCTGGACTACAAAGGCCAGACACAAAGTGTGTGTGTTCGGTTCGAGTAGATAAATTTTTTTGTTTCCAGTAGGTACAACTAATATAAGGCTCTTACCAGCATACGTAGTCCCATTGACCACCATCACCACTTCAATCTCCGCGTCCTCTTTCAGTATCCTCCAGTACAGTCTGAACTGTTTGGAGAGCTCCTTCTTGCTGTACAGCGCCAAGTTTATGTTCTTGTCCTTCCACGGGGCTTCTGTAATTGAATAAAGGAAAATATGAAATAGATCCACAACAAAAATCCTGATATGCACATCAAAT
The DNA here is from genome assembly GCA_937001555.2 of Hypsopygia costalis. Classification (NCBI taxonomy): domain Eukaryota; kingdom Metazoa; phylum Arthropoda; class Insecta; order Lepidoptera; family Pyralidae; genus Hypsopygia; species Hypsopygia costalis. Next base: position 16,290,734 of record OW443349.2, on the reverse strand, counting down.
TAATCTGATCGCACATCAAATCCTGCATTTAATTATTATACTTCATTGCAACTTATTGTATGCTTTCTTAGCCTGGTAACGTGCACTATGTAGTACTATATTAAACAGACATAACACCCGGGTTTAATATAGTACTACATAGTGCACGTTACCAGGCTAAAAAAGCATACAATAAGTTGCCTAACGAGTTGAAAGACATTCGAAGCGTTCATCTCTTTAAATCGAAATTGAAATTATGGTTGTTGCAAAGAAACTTTTATGATTTTAACGAATATTTTAATTATAATAATAACAATACTGACATACTATGAAATTTAATAGGTACAATGTTTTTAATTGATTTTGACTTTTATTATGGTTTTTATTCTAATACACAACGTGTCACAACATATTGACAGTATAATTATTTATTTGTATATATTCAATACTTATATTTAATAAACTTAATTACCTAAAACTAAATAATAATATATAATAATAATAAGTGTAATATATAATAATAATAAGTATTGAAACTAAAACTAAAAACCCTAAAAAATATAATTTAATAACTAAAATATATTATTAAAAGGAGTCCCTTTAGGCAAGGTTCCGAAGATACTGGCAGCGTTCCCCCTTTGAATAGCTAGACTAATTCTTTGTCCGAGGTAGCTGCCAGCTCTTCGGTCTCCTGTGATGTCGACTAACCTTTTTGCTATTTCCCTAAAAAGCCTTATAGCGCTAGGACCCCACGGACCAAGGGTCTCGACACCGAATGGCACAAAATCATATTCGGAGCCTAGACCTCTATATTTATATGCTTTAAAATTTTCAGCCGCTTCACAAGCCGCACCAGCTCTGTAGTTGGTTCCATGTAGATGGGAAGGGGCCAGCGTGTCTGAACAGGTTGCATCCCATACCAGCACCCGGCCCATCTTCCATGGAATCAAACTATACATATATATATAAACTTATGGTTTTTATGTATATTAATGTTGTGTAGTGTTTTATATTGTTGTGCATGTTGAGACCCTATTTAGTTGACAATTGTATTATTTGTAATGTAAAATTGTAAAAAAATTCAAACACAATTGTAAAATTGTTACTGAATAAATTGATTGATTGATTGATTTGATGTGCAGTAAGTATTTTATGATGTGCAAAATAGGTTAGGTTAGGGTTGCAATGTAGTTATTTGATGTTACGTTATATACCTAGTATACTTAAATAAATAAAAAAATTAAGACTAATTTGATAGTTTTTTTTGTAAAGGGAAAGAGGCCCACCACACATTCCCACCACTGTGTCTCCTGTGTAGCCAGGATTAACAGCGGCGACCACCAAAAAAGGCAATGAACAATGAAGCCCATTGCAGTCCAAAAGTCACCGAAAGTCGTCTATTGTCAACAACCGGGATCGACGGCTTAACGGGCCTTCCGAAGCACGCAACCTTGAGATAAATAAACCCATCCATAGATAGGCTAAAGTCGTCGTTGCTTAACTTGCGGGATCAAATAGACTGATCGACTATCTGATGAAATAGACGTGCAACGACATCATCGAGCTCCTCACATACAAAGAATGTTTATTTGCTCCAACTTAACTTAGCTTAATAGGCATCACTCGCTTCGCTCACTAGATCAGACATAATAGGCCGGATTCTAGCCCCGATCTAGCCCGAAATCGAGGTTAAGTGGAGCGAGTAGATTCTCTGAGTGTATATATTTTCCATTGCTTTCAATAGAAAGTGTATTTGATGATCTTTCCTCAAGGACATGATCGATCTCAATCTGTTTTCAACACAAACCTCAAGCATGTCGAGGTCTTTAATTGTGACAAGTTTGATCAAAATCGATTCAGTGGTTTTGGAGCCTATTCATTTCCAAGAATGACTTTTCGGTGTTCCGCTCGCTTCACTCAATTATGTTAATGTTGGTACTCACTCTTGTTACACCCTTTCCCATAGAATCCTAACGGGCAATAACACATCTTGCTTGGAGACTCGGTCGCGTTGACGTCAATGCATTTTCCCCGTAGACCACAATCTGTGTCCTCGATGCATTCATCTGAGAACTGGCAGCGTGAACCCGTGAACATCTTGTTGCATTTGCAGCGGCCAAGGATGTGGAAACCATGCCCCGAACACGTCTCGTGGTATTCTTTACCTGGAAGAAACAAAATATTCGTAAAAATACTCCACCACGTTGGGGTTGGGGTGTAAGTGGTTCATTAATATCTTTGAACTAAAACCGACTTCACCTGCACGTGGTGCACCTTGCTGACTGACAAACGAGGCTCTGGCGAAAAGATAGGTAAAGAATAGCGTATTTTTAAGCTGCCCGACTGAGGAAGTACCTCCACCTCACAGAATACCGCAGCCAAATAACAATCCCCTTTGAGGGTTGTTGTGTTTCTGCGAATGAGTGAGGTCGCCAGAAAGAAAGAAAGCAAGGAGTATAGGCTGGCAACGGATCGTCGACCCCTTGGTGTTGCTGATCTCCATGTGCGGTTGTGATTGCTTTCCATCAGGTGAACCACATGCTCGTTTGCCCCCCTCTCATATAAACTCTTCAATCAGTGCGTTCTTCTCACTAGCAAGATTCTAGCAAAAGAGAGGTAGGGCACAGTTTAAGTATAAAGCTGTCGCACTGGAGCACGTCCACGTCGCATAAGACTACTGCAATATAACAGTTCCCACAAGCTTTCTTTTTATATAATAAATAAATATTTCTGAACAATTTATACAGCGCCATCTAGTCTCAAATTAAGCGCAAAGCTTGTGCTATGGGTACTAGACTAGACAACTGATAAATGTACTTATATACATTTTCTTTTTTGTAAATGCATACTTATAATACATAGAAAACATCCAGACCAAGACAATCAGACATGTTCATGCACACAAATGTTTGCCTTGTGCGGGGATCGAACCCGCAGCCTCGAAGTCAAAATAGCCATTGCTAGCCATTCGACCACCGGGCCAATAAAAAGGAAAGCAGATTAAATTAATTATGGTCAAAATCGAGGTCACCCATTCCAGGCATACCTTGGGAAAATCATAACTTCTCTATGACGAGATTACCATCGGCCTTGTCAATCAAATCTGGACCTCATTCCTCTGCTCAAAAGATTAAAACTACAATGATAGCCTTGGCGTTAAAATATTTATGTTAATTTATTATTTACATATATTTCTCTTTGTTTGTAGAACGTTAACTGGTTTATATTAATTCTACCAAAGTCATTTGTCATTTAAATGAAGTAGTTAGCAATTCTTATTCTAATACTAGCGGCCCGACCACGCTTCGCTGTGGCTCAATCTTTTCGTTTCCATCCATTTCCTTAGAGATGGCGCTGTATGTGAAAAAAGATTTTCCCGCTTTTCTTTTCAAATTTTTCCAGAATTTTCTTTGCTATAAACCTCACGGAGCCCGAGACCTTTCCAACGAATGCAAAACCGTGGAAATCGGTTCGTGCGTTCTGGAGTTATAGCGTCAGGAAGGAAAACCCGACTTATTTTTATATAGTAGATTAAAACTCACGTGAGACATTATACTAAATTAATTAGATAAATTAAACGGGTCACTCACGTCTTTTTGTCGGGAAAGCCGACTAGTTTCGATCTCAAAAGGAGACCTTCATCAGGCTAATTCTTATTGTATTTGTGATAGTACAACTAACATTTAGTTAAAAAATTGGTTGTCTGTGAAGTCGGTTTACGGACGATAACTTTATGTGAAAACGTCATAAGAAAACATCGGCCGATGGAGTGTAAGAGAGATAGATGCGTCACAAGCCGAAAGCTTAGGCCGGTCGTGCCTCTCTATCGCTTGTTCCGCGCTCTTGTTTGCACGTTCGGCTCAGGCGGAACGTGACAATGAGTCATGCTTTTTCGTGCGTGCAGCCGGCGTTCATCAATTTCTAAGACGTTATCACGTCAATATCACGTCCAAAAATCACTATAACAGTGTAGTGTGTACACCCCGGCCACTCCATACAAAAAACGACAACACAAACAAACCGCGTCTGTATACGTGCAAATGTGTAACTGCCTTAGACTGCATAACGAAGTAAATCATAGTTGTGAGCATGTCACTTCAAGGTCTTCAAGTTATAATTTAATTTTCATAAGTATATGTATGTATGTACTTATATAAAAAAAAACATTCAATTTAACAATTTTAATTAGTGGTCTATCTAGATCCTGGACCCGGCCCAGGGGGAGGTCATGACCCCCTTGACCCACCCCTGGTTCCGCCCTTGACCCCGTATGCGAAATGGTCGTACAGGGTGAATGTAAAGCGTTCAGTATTGATGACAGATTTCCCCCTGAAAACATCTTGTCTTATACTTACGAGGTAAAATGTCGATATCAGCACACGACCAGAACCGGTAGTTGGCTCCCCACTCCCCCGCCTCCCTTTGCAGCTGCAATGTGCAATTTTCACAAGTAAAGTCGCTCGGTAGACGGACTTCATATTTCTGGGCACTGGAAACAAATACATGATTAATATTTTTCAATAGTTGTTTCGTTCAACTTGCCAGAATATTATAAATATAAAAAAAAAAAAGAAAATCTACCTCCCCAGCCTAGGAGGGATTTAAACCCACGACCTCTCGAGTGCTATTCCAACTGACCTTCATGGTAAGGTTTATGTTGGCGAATTTTTGAATTTTATGTTTTACTGCGTGTGTCAGTGTGGCGCCATCTACCTAATTTTAATTACACTACTAAACAAGGCAGTCCATCGTTAGTAGTTAGCCCTGATAGCTCAGTTGGAAGAGCTCTCGACCGGTCACCGAGAGGTCGTGGGTTCAAATCCCAGCTAGGCGGAGGAGGGGAATTATTTCCATTAAAAAAAAATATTTATAACAAAATTAACAAATAAATTCTTAATTAAAAACAATTTTTAGAGATACTTGATCAGGGGCATGGGCTCCCGCTGAAGATTTTTTTTTTATATTACGTTGCGTGACAAACAAGCTTACGGCCCGCCTGATGTGAAGCGATTACCGTAGCCATCTCCTTCCTTTCTGGTGACCTCACTCACGCAGAAACACAACAACCCTCAAGGACATTGTTATTTGACTGCGGTATTCTATGAGGTGGAGGTACATTCCCCAGTCGGGTAGCTTACCATTACGCTCCCTACCTCTCTTTTCGCCTGAGCTTCGTTTGTCAGTCAGCAGGGTTTACCGCGTGCAGGTGAAGTTGGCTTTGGTTCAAAGATGTTGATGAACCGCTTACACCCCAGGATATTTTGGACAAAGATATTTGATGAGTGACACCACACTTACTAACCACGCAAACGAAGACAATACCTAGATTAAAAAATAATCTTTAGAGCCAAAACCAACCTTACCTGCTCGTGATGCACCCTGACGATAAGCGAAAGTAGCTCTGGCAAAAGGAAGGTAGGGTCCCCCCCTACCCTACCTTCCTATTGCCAGAAAAGGGAAGCTTTTTGTGAGATAAAGTTATTTCCCCAGTCGGGCGACTGGGGAAATAACTTTATCTCACAAAATACCATAGTCAAATAACAATGCCCTTGAGAGTTGTTTGCTGTGTTCCTACGAGTGAGTGAAGTAGGAAGGAAGGAGTTACTGCATTGGCGGGCGTGACAGCGCGCGAGCGATATTTCATATTGCGAGCATTAATCCGGTAACCGCTTCACATCAGGCGAGCCGTATGCTTGTCTTCCACCCGACGTACCTAGTATAAAAATATACAAGTCTTTGTTTATTTCTAAGTGACACATTAGTAAAAAACAATTCCTGGACAAATTATAAAGTGCCATCTAGTCCCAAACTAAACAAAATTGTACTATGGGTACTAGATAACTGATGAATATATTTAAATAAATTGTTTTGTAAATACATACATATATTTTGGGGTGTAAGTGGTTCATCAACATCTTTGAACCAAAGCCAACTTCACCTGCACGCGGTGCACCCTGCTGACTGACAAACGAAGCTCTGGCGAAAAGAGAGGTAGGGAGCGTAATTGTAAGCTACCCGACTGGGGAATGTACCTCCACCTTACAGAATACCGCAGCCAAATAACGGTTCCCTTGAGAGCTGTTGTGTTCCTGCGAGTGAGTGAGGTCACCAGAAAGGAAGGAGATGCTGCGATGGCAGCGGGGGTGGCGGCGCGCGAGCGATATTTTATGTTGCGAGCGTTAATATGGCTACGGTAACCGCTTCACATCAGGCGGGCCGTATGCTTGTTTGCCACCCAACGTAGTATAAAAAAAAAAAAAAAAAAAATACATATAATACATAAAACACCCAGACCAAGACAAACAGACATGTTCTTGTTCTGTCTGGATGTTGTCTTGGTCTGGGTGTTTTCTATGTATTGTATGTGTGTATTTACAAAAAAGAATGTATTTAAGTATAATAACAGTTATCTAGCACCCATAGTACAAGTTTTGCTTAGTTTGAGACTAGATGGCGCTGTGTAATTTGTGCAAGAATATATTTATTCTTGCATACAAATATTTGTCTTGTGCTAAGATCGAACATGCGACTTCGGAGTCAAAGTGGCCAGTGTTTAGACATTCGACCACCAGGTCAATAAGTTAAAAATATTATTTATACTAACGTAACATCATCTCGGACGAATTCAGTGCCGCCCGCTCGCGGCGTCAGGTCCAACACGGGCCTCTCTAATTCGTCCAATATCCGCAAGCTAAATCCACCCTGCAATGGAAAATAAACCATTATTGAACAACTTAAATAGGTAATTAAAAATCTAGAAAAATATCTGTTGCTAACATCCATCGGCAGTGGTGACCTCTTCCATCAGGCTTGCTGTGTGCTTGTTTAACACTTTAGTGGTATAAAAAAGAGCAGATTTAATTTATTATATTGGCCGTGTGGTTTCCGGCAGACTAGAATAGAATCACTCCGTACAAGGCGACTAAGGGAAACAAATTATCAAATATCGATAAGGCCTCTCCAACCCGTTTGGCCAGCGTGGGGAGTGTAGGCTAAATCCTCCTTTCGACTAGGACGGACGAGAGAGGGTCGTGCTCCTGTAGTGGAGACTAAAATGGATCTGATGATGATATCAAGTGAAAACTTATTTTTGCAACAATAATATTGATATTTATTGAAAAAAAAAGTAAGTTGCAAAATATTTTTGGAGCAAGGAACGCGTATTAAAACCCTAGAGAAACAAGTTAAGTTAATTAAAAAAATCAAAAAACCCGACTGCACGTGCTACTACAGATTTAATAGTCACGCGCAAAAATAATATAATTCCACGCAAGCAAAGCCGCAGGCAAAAACTAATATATCAAATATATATTTGAAATCAGGTCATCGGGACCTTTATATTGATACCCATATATTTAGAAGAAAAAACAATTTACTCGAACGACAATTTTGCGGCTCACAGCCGCCATATTGTTTTTTTTTTTTATATTTGTTAGAGCCTATGTCTAACGACAGTAACGACACCTCATATGTTGAAATCTGTCAAACGGTTTAGGCTGTAGAGCGTGCCAAATAATAAGACATACATGGATACATACTCGTATATACGCTCGAAAAACATAACCCTCCTTCGGCAGTCGGGTAAAAACAAAAAGCTATTATTATAGATTGATCAGACAATTGAAAAAAAAAAAAAAACGAAAGAACTTACCCTATGTGCATACGCCAAATGCCAATGTACTGTGAAGGCTGATCCCGCCAAAAATGAAGTTTTTAACGAGCCTGAAACAAATAATAATTTATTTTTCAGTAATAAATAAGTAAATCCAGTATGTATCCCAAAACAGCGCCATCTATTATTGAATAGCTGAACTTTGACACTGATTACATTTGGTTACATAATCAACCAACAGGTGGCGCAATCGGAACCAAATGTAATAGCCGCCATTGTGTACGTGAGAACTCGTTTTCGGCATTTCTTCTATTTGTTACCGCAAATAAAACACACGTGATGTAATAAAGCACAATTCTCATGCATAATTACCTATTTCCCTCTTTTTCGAAACTATTCTATTAGATAACACTATAATTATCGTCTCACAAAGATTTGCATAAAATTAGTGCAAAGTCATACAATGAGGATGTTTTCAGGCGGTTTAGATGTGGTTCCCTGCAATCATCCCTGGAATACATTAAATAGATAGATCCAGAGATTTGTAACGTTGGGTAGATGGAGCTTATAAAATGGACACAAAAAAAATGTTTCCAAAATCTGTACAACGGAAAAAATAATCTCACAAAGTATCGATTAGGTACAATACTGTAACATATTTATAAAAAAAAAGTTATTAAGGAGCGACCGTGACAGGACTCGAACCTGCAATCTTCGGATCCGAAGTCCGACGCCTTATCCATTAGGCCACACGGTCAAGTGACATATATGTTGAAATTATATAATACTTACTACAATGATATTATAATATTTTACTTAATTGTAAAATAATAGTATTGTATTTTACATATTTTTATGTATGAATGTTTATGACGTCACACTCACACATAAACAGACAAATTGATTTACATGATATTTTGCATATTTAGATTACACATTGGGGTGTAAGTGGTTCATCAACATCTTTGAACCAAAGCCAACTTCACATGCACGCGGTGCATCCTGCTGACTGACAAACGAAGCTCTGGCGAAAGAGAGGTATGGAGCGTAATTGTAGGCTACTCGACTGGGGAATGTACCTCCGCCTCACAGAATACCGCAGCCAAATAACAATTCCCTCGAGGATTGTTGTTCCTGCGAGTGAGTGAGGTCACCAGAAAGGAAGGAGATGCTGCGTTGGCAGCGGGGGTGGCGGCGATATTTTAAGTTGCGAGTGTTAATATCACTACGGTAACCGCTTCACATCAGGCGGGCTGTATACTTGTCTGGCACCCGACTAGTATAAAAAAAACAGAAGACTTTTGGCGTTTATGTCAAGCTATTATCACGTTGCCATATCATAATTAGAAAAAGATACGTATTCATTGAAGATGATTGAGTTATAATATGTTTTTAAATAAGTTTTTTCTCTTTAATAACATTTTTTTTTTCATTTGTAACTATAGCTGTATACGTACTTATGACTACAAATACCATATTTTTTAACTTTTTCATTGTATAATGATTTAATATATACAAATACTATATTTATAAATTACTACGTTAAAACCAGTGGGGAAGGGAGAGAGTCTCGGCTGCTACCACGGGCGTTACTACGAGCGGTCGCCAAGCAGGGAGGGGGTAAAAAACCGGCCAAGTGCGAGTCGGACTCGCGCACGAAGGGTTCCGTACCATTATCTATAAAAACGGCAAAAAAAATCACGTTTGTTGTATGGGAGCCCCCATTAAATATTTGTTTTACTTTTATTTAATCATTTATTTTTAAAGTGAATATAAAAATAAATATTATGTGAGTATATCAAGCGTCTACCTATTGCCGTTATTAATTGCGAGCAAAAACGAGCAAAAGAATCACGTGTTGTATGGGAGCCCCCTTAAATATTTATTTTATTCTGTTTTTTAGGATTTGTTGTTATAGCGGCAACAGAAATACATCATCTGTGAAAATTTCATCTGTCTAACTATCACGGTTCATGAGATACAGCCTGGTGACAGACGGACGGACGGACGGACGGACGGACGGACAGCGCAGCTTTAGTAATAAGGTTCCTTTTTACCCTTTACGGAACCCTAAAAATTATAAAATTATTAAAAAATATTGATCACGTAGCATGTGCACGTTCCCTAAGATGGCCTCCTACGAGATGGGTGGACGATCTGCGAGGGATTGCGGGCAGTCCATGGATGCAGGTGGCTTTGAACCGATGACGGTGGAAATCGATTGGGCAGGTTCACAGCGATAGGCTGAAATGATTAATTTGAGAATCGCTGGACAACCAGCGATTCTACATATCGACCCCCGGGCCCAAGTAATATGGTAATAGTCCGGGGCACGGGGATCGATGTCAAGTTCGGCGATGTTTTTTTTTGTTTTTTTAGTAAAACTTCTTTACGCAAGCTTGACTTGGGGAGTTAGCTGGTAAATGCGTAATCGGAGCGTTACGAAAAGTGTGATCGGGCGAAGCGAACGGATGTTGAGAGGGAGATATAAGTAGAAGTTTTACTTCTGTCGTGTGGTCTAATGCACACTCATTTTTTTTTTATAACGCCGGTGCCATATAAACATACAGCCCGCCTGATATAACAAAGAGTTGCCGTAGCCTATAGACTGGCAGGAAATGGAAATTATTCGCGTGTCGGCACTGCCGGCAGACGTGATGCCAACACTAGCATCTTGTGACTTCATTCATTCGCAGAAACGCAGCAATTCTCACATAAAGGAATTGCTATTTGGCTGCAGTCTTCCGTGAGGTGGAGGTACTTCCCCAGTCTAGTGTAACAACTCGGGGGATACAGTTACAAATCTATCATCTCCATCCAAAATTCAATCACACCACTAGATAGATCAAGGAACAAAGAATTTATTACGCTAAGTAAGGACCATGGAACATCGCGTGCGGCGGAGGGGGAAGCACTGCCATTTTGAGATAATTTTAGTGCATATAACGTATTCACGTACAACACACGGCCGTGTCCATGGCACAGCCACGCCTCATTTTTTTTTTATTATCAGAGGGCATTTTTTATGAGCTCATTTTTTTTTTATGACTTGCACTTAAGCTGGGGATACACATGCTGGTAAATCGGGAAAGTAGCTGGTATGAAAGTTACTGGTATGTACAAGAAACTGGCACACTGCGGATACATTTGCAAGTAATACTGGCATGCATACTGTGCCCTTGCATGCCAGTATTACCATCGCGTATACACAGGACAGTTCGTGAGAGTATTTCGTACCTACCTATTCTTGCGCGCAAAACATGGATAACAATCGAAGTGAATTAAACAAAATAGTATTGTTATTAGCAATTGAATGTGTAGCTAAATTAAGGAGAGATAAAAAGAAAAAACGAAGACGGGTTTGGGTAAGAGATTGGATTAGTAGAAGGGAAGATTTTGGATCAAGTAGTTGTCTGCTTAAAGAAATGCGTCAAGAAGATCATGGTGGTTACAGAAACCATTTGAGAATGCTCCCAGAGAACTACTGGCATGCTCGTAGCTGTCGCGTCTGTTCACACGTGCCAGGTTAGCAGCCCCCCGCGTCCCCTCCCTCAACGGGCATGCAAGAAAATCAAATGTTGTGCTAGCTACTCGCAACTAGCTAGCTTCCAGTTACAGGCTTGCCAGTTAGTGAATACACATGACTGTAGCTGGCACTTGCAAGGAGCTGGTATGCTAGTGTGCAAGCTACGGGCATGTGTAACCCCGGCTTTAATGTCAATGTGATGCCATAGCTGGCAAACGAATGGTAATCCTAGGAAAGAGGTATCCAGACCTTGAGGACTACAGGCTCTTCCCAATTAAAGGCGTACTGAAGTTGGAACATGTCTCCAGACAGTCAAGGGAGAGGTATTAAAGAATAGAGAGTGTACAAAAGATCCAAGAGGGTCGACGTGCCACCGGTGCTGTAGCACTGGGCCCATTTCAAGATAAGATCAGGGCGCAACACGCGCATGTGAGGTTCGCTTTCACTCTATGGATGGTGACGAGTCACTTACACCCCATTTGGTTCATATAGATAGATAGTAAAGTATGATAAGCTTAACGGAAATCAGATATGGGTGCACGTGACAAAAAGTTTGGGTTGTAGTATCTCACCACGATCTGTAGAGCCAAAGCCAACCTCACTAGCGTGGTGCACCCTGTCGAGTAGTGAAAGAGGCTCTGGCGAAAGAGAGATAGGATACAGCGTATTTGTAATCTACCCGCCTGGGAAAATACCTCCTCAGAGAATACCGCAGCGAAATAACCCTTGAGGATTCTTGTATTCTTGGGAGTGAGTGAGGTCACCAGATAGAAAGGAGCGCGCGAGCGTTATTTGGCTACTATAATCGCTTCACATCAGGTGGTTTATGCTTGCCACAAAAAGTTTGGGGACCTCTGGTCTACCCGATTAAACAACTGGCGCGACTTCAATTATTGATAGTTAGCAATAATTAATTTTGATCCTTTTACTCAATTCACGAGAACAACATGAGCCCTAAATACTATAACATGCCATACAAAGTAAGGATCATCATATCTGGTAAGTTTCAACAAATTCGCTTCAGTAGTTTTGGAGCCAGTTCATTTCCAAGAATGACTTTTCGGTGTAAATAAGCGTATCGCTCACTTCACTCAAACAGCTCGCTAGAGAATACGAGCACACCCCGGCCACTCCATACAAATGTCGCATCGTTAACTACTACATAAACAACTGCATCTGTGCAGAGCGTAAATGTGTGCGAGCGGCGCCATACAAACTGTTCCAGATTCGCCTCAGAGGGGAGGTGAGGTCGATACGAGAGAGCGGCAGGGAGAGTCCTTACTGTACGTAGTACTATTACTTATACAGTGATACGAGTATAATTATGACGTCGTGGGTTGCACTAAGGAAGGTTTTTTTTGTCCGGCCCGCCTAGTGTGAAGCGGTTACCGTAGCCATATTAACGCTCGCAACATAAAATATTGCTCGCGCGCCGCCACCCCCGCTGCCAGCGCAGCATCTCCTTCCTTCCTTTCTGGTGACCTCACTCACTCGCAGGAACGCAACTACCCTCAAGGGAATTGTTATTTGGCTGCGGTATTCTGTGAGGTGGAGGTACATTCCCCAGTCGGGTAGCTTACAATTACGCTCCCTACCTCTCTTTTCGCCAGAGCTTCGTTTGTCAGTCAACAGGGTGCATCGCGTGCAGGTGAAGTTGGCTTTGGTTCAAAGATGTTGATGAGCCACTTACACCCCACGGGATACCGGGATACGTTTGTACGAAGTTGCGGGCGCAGGTTAGTGATTTAATATTTTAAAATAGTTTGCGCAAAAAAAAATATGATACTAAGAATGTATCAAAGTGTACAATAACTGTTAAATAATAAAATACTGTTGAATAAAGTTTGTAAACCACTGTTAAATACAGATAGATAAATTTCTGCATTAAATACAAAAGATACGCAGCCGGTAGGATTCGAACCTACGCTCCCAGAGGGAATCTGATTTCGAGTCAGACGCCTTAACCACTCGGCCACGACTGCTTATCAAAGGACGACGAAATTAGGTGACATATCCTTGTGTCATGTTTAAATGTTAATTACTTAAGGGGAATAACTAATTCTTTCTTCTTTATTTATTTTTTTATGATACTAGTCACTATGCTATGACTTGCCCAAGTACGTAAGGACAACACACTACGCTACGTATGTAAAGCCAGATCTTCGTATAATTATTTATTTATTGTATTCGTATGTGTAATAATATTATTGAGAGAAGGTATATAGACATGAATAGATTCACATATCGCTCATTTGGTGCAACAACGACACAATTCAAGTCGAAATTCAATTATTGAACGTCTTTTTGATATTTATTTTAATATACTAATTCTAATTCCTGATTATTCAAGTAGGTTACTTTTGGGACAATCAGCCCACCAAAAATTAAAACCCAGAATATAGAGCTCATTTCATTCGCTCTATATTCTGGGTTTTAATTTTAGGTGGCCTGATTGTCCCAAAAGTAGACTGTAGAGTGCTACCTGTCTGTTTGGAAAAATAATGAAACACTTACCAATAATTATTGCTCAACCCGACTCAGGACACCCGTTCAGAAGCTCCATACTCACACAGACACAATGTAACACTGCACTAAGAGTAAGTACATCATATTAAGTGTATTAAGCATCAAATACGGCACACAAGGTTGTTTAAAGTAGATAGAATCAGATCACGTCTGGTAACCGACATATAAGAACTCTCACAACAGTCTAGGCCGATTGCTCATGCAAATCACCACAACTGAGGGCTCCTACAACGATGAAAGACCGTCGCATGCGATTATGGGATGATGAGTTCAGTTAACATCAGTAACCGATGCTAAGGATATTATCGATCTAAGCCGTTTGCTCGTGCCATTTATCATTTGCATTTTTGGGCACTTGGAAAAGATAAATTTTATCAATCCAAGCCGGTTGCTCGTGCCCATTCGCGGTTTTGGCACTTGGAAACGATAATTCCATCGCAATGGTATTGAGTTACTAAAACATCAGTTACGCCCAATGGTCGACGCTAAGGATATTCATCATAATTTACCCTCCGCCTCACACTCAAGTGGTGATAGCATCTAGAAGGAGTGAAGAGATTCCGTAATGAAGGTCGTGGTGACGCAAAACTGTCTTCATCATAACTTTAACTAAACTTGCAGTACCGCACCATACTTTCACACAGACATGTAACAAACTAAAACTGCTTCAACCACGTTTTGCAAGTTCAGCAGTGACGCAATGACGCGGTGGCCCGGCGACTCGGTAATGACTGAGTACTAATTCTAGAAACGTATGACAATGCTAAAAAATAGGGCTATATTCACACTGCGTTTTATATTTCTTATAGCAATAAATTTTATGTATACTATATTAATAAAAAAATACTTATTTTTTAATTAACAGACATCAGGGGTCTTTTGTTTACGGGAAAAACAGAATTGAAAGTATCAGCTATAATTGTGATTTTAAATAAATACATATTATGTGTATTTTATATGTCTCCAAATAACAGAACCAGGGATGTATAAAGAAGAAGATGTATTTTATATGTATTTTTCATCATAATATATGTATTTTAATGCTTTTTATCTAAAATAAACATGCAAGACTTAGTCTGATCAAAAAAGACATTTTTTTCCATCTTGACCTGATAGGGCTTCGAACCCGTCCTGGGTTCGATTATATATCATCTCTTAAATGGTGGTCATATTAAAAAAGATATATTTATATATTAATTACTTAACTTTAATTCAAAAGTGTGGTTACAGCCTTAGTGGGTTATTCCACTACGCAAGTTCGTTTAATTTATTTACGAATTTTAATACTGATTATACGTTGTCATTTACACTCTTATATTAGTTAGCTCTACAGCTAACTATTCACATTTCCAGAGTAAAATATTATGTAAATGGACTTAAAAAAAATTGATACTGCTTAAAGTAACTTATAAATAAAAGCCAAACCTCATGTCGCCATCGAATTGGTTATAAATTATTTGGTTGAATTGATTCATGGCTGATGGGCTCAGATTTGTATGGTAAAGATAAATGAAATGTCTGAATGAAAAGAATGACTCAAAAAAATTTGCTCCGATAACCGGGAATGGAATAACCCCGACTAACACGTAAGCATGTTGCAATAAACTGTAGAATTACGAAATACGCTGTAATTATCAAATATCAAGTGACTATTTGTAACAAATGTAATACTAAACTTTTGTTTTCGTGTTAAAGTTCCAAATTTCGTAATGAATTCACGAATATGCTGAGGTTTTATTTTATGTAGTAGTCATCAACCTACATTTGCTTCAAAAATTTTATGTTATTTGGGGTGTAAGTGGTTCACCAACATTTTTGAACCAAAGCCAACTTCACCTGCATGTGGTGCACCCTGCTGACTGACAAACGAAGCTCTGGTAAAAAAAGATGTCGGGAACGTAATTGCAAGCTCCCTGATTGGGGAATGTACCACCACGTCACAGAATACCGCAGCCAAATATCAATACCCTTGAGGGTTTTTGTGTTCCTGCGAGTGAGTAAGTTCACCAGAAAGGGATGAGATGCTGCGTTGGGAGCGGGGGTTTTGTCGCGCGAGCGATATTTTATGTTGCGAGCGTTAATATGGCTACGGTAGCCGCTTCACATCAGGCGGGCTGTAGGCTTGTCTGCCAACCGACGTAGTATAAAAAATAAAATTAAATAAATAACATTAGTGTAGTAATTATAATCCGAGTGTTTGCAAATTGTTGACAAGACCTGGAAAATTATGATGTATCGGCTAGAAATGACCATTATATACTATGATTTTTTAATTTTTCGTAAATTTTGAATTCTCCTCGGTGAGACTCTGTATCGCACGTGCGTGACAGTACTGACAGTTCACTACCCGTGATCACCATCTTCGTGGCCCTGCCAGTTATCACCATTCAAACGAGGATTCCCTGCATCGCCATAATGTTCATGAGTTTTTAACTATCTTTTTCATAATTTTGTGTACCATAACTTATAATATTTTTTTCAGTTGCGGCTTATTTACATATAATATTTATAAGTATGACAAACAAGTAGTAAGTATACAAACAAGCAAGCCACCTGATGGAAAATGGTCCCCGCCGCTTATAGACATCAGTAACACCTAGGGCACTACCAATGTGTTGTCCACCAAGGATGTTGAAGGAAAGGAGTTGGGCTTCCGGATCTCTCACTCACCGATCAACACATTGCTGCTTCACGTCGATATTCTGTGAGAGGGTGGTACTTCCCCGGTCGAGCTAGCCCACTCCAATTATTTTATTTATTAAGTTAACATTTTTTGAATAATTGTTTTTCATCAAGGATTGTCTGAATTTACTAATTTATAATAACATTATCTTTGTTTTGTTTTTCAGGTCGGACTCTGAATATTCCGAATACAGAACTAAAGCTACGAAACGATCAGCGGTAGACTTTGGAGATTCGGACGGCGAGGCGATTGCTCCGGAAAATAAGTATGTATATTTATACCTATTCACTCATAACCTCTACAACATTTTTTTATACCACGAAGGTGGCAAACAAGCATTGTCATAATTACTTAATTACAATTAATAGGCCTGGTGACCGAGTGACTAGCAATGGTCACTTTATTCCGAGGGCCGCGGGTTCGAATCCTCGCAAGGTAACATTTGTGTGCATGAACATGACTGTGTTTTTTTATTTTTTTATTTTTTATACTACGTCGGGTGGCAGACAAGCATACGGCCCGCCTGATGTGAAGCGGTTACCGTAGTCATATTAACGCTCGCAACATAAAATATCGCACGCGAGCCACCACCCCGCTGCCAACGCAGCATCTCCTTCCTTTCTTTCTGGTGACCTCACTCGCCCGCAGGAACACAACAACCCTCAAGGGAATTGTTATTTGGCTGCGGTATTCTGTGAGGTGGAGGTACATTCCTCAGTCGGGTAGCTTACAATTACGCTCCCTACCTCTCTTTTCGCCAGAGCTTCGTTTGTCAGTCAGCAGGGTGCACCACGTGCAGGTGAAGTTGGCTTTGGTTCAAAGATCTTGACGACCCTCTTACACCCCAAAACCTGTTGTTTTTTTTTTATACTACATCGGGTGGCAGACAAGCATACGGACCGCCTGATGTGAAGCAGTTACCATAGCCATATTAACGCTCGCAACATAACATATTGCTCGCGCGCCGCCACCCTCGCTGCCACCGCAGCAACTCCTTCCTTTCTGGTGGTCTCACTCACTCGCAGGAACACAACAACCCTCAAGGGAATTGTTATTTGGCTGCAGTATTCTGTGAGGTGGAAGTACATATCCCAGTCCGGTAGCTTGCAATTACGCTCCCACCTCTCTTTTCACCAGAGCATCGATTGTCAGTCAGCAGGGTGCACCACGTGCAGAGAAGTTGGCTTTGGTTCAAAGATCTTGATGAACCACTTATACCCCAAAACCTGTTGTTTTTTTATACTACGTCGGGTGGCAGACAAGCATACGGCCCGCCTGATGTGAAGCGGTTACCATAGTCATATTAACGCTCGCAACAAAACATATTTCTCGTGCGCCGCCACCCTCGCTGCCACCGCAGCAACTCCTTCCTTTCTGGTGACCTCACTCACTCGCAGGAACACAACAACCCTCAAGGGAATTGTTATTTGGCTGCGGTATTATGTGAGGTGGAGATACATATCCCAGTCCGTTGGCTTACAATTACGCTCCCTACCTCTCTTTTCGCCAGAGCTTCGTTTGTCAGTCAGCAGGGTGCACCACGTGCAGGTGAAGTTGGCTTTGGTTCAAAAATGTTGATGAACCACTTGCAACCCTAAAACGGTGTTTGCATTGGTCTGGATGTTTTATTTGTATAATAAGTACTTATTTACCAAAAAAAAAAAAGTATTTTTATCAGCAAATTGGTACCTTTAGTACAAGTTTAGTTGCTTAGTTTGGGAATAGATGGTGTTGTGTGATTGTCCAAGAATATTTATTATTATTTTGCATAATGTTTCTTATTTTCTCACAAACCAGCTAGGTCAAAAAATTAATGTTCATTTACCTGAAAAAATATACTTAAATCTCTTTTTTCTTTTTTTTTTTTTACAGTCCTCAAAAACGGAAACAGACCGGCGTGAAAGGCAAGAAGAAGGCTGCTGCGACGAAACCAGCAGCAACAGGCTGGAGTTTAGATTTAGATAGCGACGACGAGCACCGTCCTCCACCGAAGAGCGCTTTGGTATCAGTCCTTACCAGGCGTATTGCTGGCGGGGTATTGCGGCGTACGGTAGAACTTAAAGGAGACGTGTTTGTAGAGTTAAAGGTTTATAACACAAAAGATATAGAAGGAGTTAACCCTAAAGATCGTTGGGAACGAGCTGTTGTCTCGTTAAAATATCAGGGTGATTCGGACGCACCAGAGTTAAATGCCTTAAAAAAGGTGATAAAATTATGTAAATCAAAATTTACAAACGAAGGAACATTCTTCGCTGAAAAAAAATATAAATGAAATAGGCTCGTTTCCAGCGATGATATATTTAGATTTTTTTAAATTATATTAATTATATGTTGTAGTAAATTAAACAGTTAAAATAAATAATAACAAATTGTATATCCATATAATATATACACTACATATTAGTTCACTGTTTTAATTTTTTATCAAAATATTGCTTTGATTTGCATTAATAAATCAGCGTTTCTAGGGGTTTCTAGTAGATAAACTCTAAAACTACCTAACCGATTTAAAAAAATATTTCACCAATTTAAGCTTCATTAACAGTAACTATCTTATTACCCAGTTATAAATTAAATCCAGTTTAAGTATGTCGAACAAATCTGTATATTGCACAGTATGCGATATATCAATAAAAAACAGAGCGTTTTCAGCGCATTTGCGAAGTAATACTCATAAAAATAATAGCGCTATACAGATTAGTGATGATATTGAGAAAATTAGTAGTGCGTTTCGAAGTCGTATTGCTTCGTATAGAGTACGTGATGTAACATTTAAAGACTCTGACACTAGACCGCCCGTTGATTTTCTTAATAGAATAGCACCTCGTGTGCGTGAATTACTTCTTGCTAGATTATCGACTTATATTTCCATAAAAACTAATTTCGAGTTTTTTGCTGAATTCACTCTTCCAAATACCGATACTTCGGAAATAAAATCGTTTAGTACTGAAAACATCGTATTACATAAGAATTTTGATTTTAGTGAGGTATATTCAGAAATAACCAATACCATAGCATCAAATATAGATGATTTTCAACAAAAAGATAGTGGATGGATTTTTCTAAGGAATTTATACTTGGAAGTCAATATTAACAAGTACAATCCTATGAGAGCATCAAAATACATTGAATTACCTAAATGTATTAAAAATAAGCGAGCATGCGTCAATATAAAAAATAACGACTCTTTCTGTTTTTTGTGGTGTATTGTAGCAGCATTATTCCCAGCTAAAAAACATGCTCAAAGGGTATCTTCATATCCACATTTTAAAAATATACTCAATACTGATAATATGACATTTCCGGTAGGGATTCCGGATATCAAAATATTTGAGAAAAATAATTGTGATATCAGCGTTAATGTTTATGGTCTATCAAACAATTCAAATATTGTAGGACCTTTATATAAAACGGGACGTAAAAAGAAACACCACGTCAATTTATTAGTGATAGGAAAAAAAGAGTGTAAGCATTTTTGTTTAGTGAAAGATCTATGTAAACTACTCAAAAAACAATTAACGAAGCATCATGGCAAAGTTTTCTTTTGTGATGATTGCCTTAACTTTTTTCACAGTGAAATTAAATTAAACGATCATATTTGTGGTGGAGTAAAAACTGTGCTTCCCGATCCTGGAAGCATTATCCAATTTAAACATTATGAGAGAATGCAATATGTGCCTTTTGTTGTATACGCTGATTTTGAATCTTTATTAGAACCAGCTTCAAGCACCATGCGGTCTAATTCTACTTGCACAACTATACTACAAAAACACTTACCTTCTGCGTTCGCATATTACATTGTTTGTTCATATGATGCTTCACTTAATAAATATGTCACATATCGTGGGCAAGATTGTGTCGAAAAATTTTTAGAAAATCTTCGTAAAGATACTATCAACATTTATAAGAAACTGAAGAAAACTATTCCAATAAAACTAACAAAAGAGGAACAGAACTTATTCAGTAAATCAAAGTACTGTTTTCTTTGCGAGGGATTATTGTTTGACGATAAAATTAGGGAATACTGTCATTTGACAGGACAATACCGAGGAGCAGCCCATTCTGATTGTATCTTAAAATTTCGCTTACCAAAATTCGTTCCAGTATTTTTTCACAATTTATCTGGATATGATAGTCATTTGTTTATACGCCTTTTAGGAGAATCACCAGGCAATATTCGTGTAATAGCAAAAACTAAAGAAAATTATGTGTCATTCACAAAATTTTTTCAAGTAAGTGATAAAGAATTTGTACCAGTTCGATTTGTTGACTCTTTTAAATTTTTAAGTACTAGCTTAGAAAAACTTGCTGATACTTTAAATATCGATGATTTTGTTCATTTATCTCATTTTTTTCCTATAAAAGACCATTTTAACCTTCTAACGCGGAAAGGTGTGTACCCTTATGAGTACATGACTAATTGGGATCGTTATGAAGAAAAAAAGCTACCTCCTCGTGATTGTTTTTATAGTACTATGTATGACAGCATTATATCAGAATCCGAATATTCTCACGCTCAAAAAATTTGGAGCGTTTTTCGTTTAAAAAATATGGGTGAGTATACCGACTTATATCTCAAGACAGATGTGCTTTTACTCACCGATATTTTTGAAAAATTTCGTAAAATGTGCAGATACACATATCAACTAGACAGTGCTTTTTATCTAACTTCACCATCCCTATCCTTCGATGCAATGTTACTTAAAACAAAAGTAAAATTGGAACTTATGGAAGACTTAGAAATGATTAGAATGATTCAGAAAGGTATTCGTGGCGGTGTTTGTCTTTGCTCTAATAGATACTGCGAGGCTAACAATAAATATGTACCAAACTATGACTCGTCTATACCTAATAATTATTTATTATATATTGATTGTAATAATTTATATGGTTATGCAATGTGTTCATATTTACCGCATTCCAATTTCGAATTTATGGATGATACAGAAATCAGTAATTTAAATATTCTTGAAATACCCAATGATTCGATGTACGGATATATCTTAGAAGTCGATTTATATTATCCCGAATATCTTCACGATCTTCACAATGATCTTCCATTTTGTCCTCAAAAGTTCGCACCACCTGGATCTAAGATACCTAAATTAATTCCTAACTTGTATGATAAATTTAAGTATGTGATTCATTATGTCCATTTAAAAACATGCATACTACATGGGTTGGTATTAAAAAAAATTCATAGAGTCATAAAGTTTAAACAAAGCCCATTTTTAAAACAGTATATTGATTTAAATACGACAACAAGCACAATCAACATTTGAGCAAGATTTTTTTAAATTATTAAATAATAGTATTTTTGGAAAGACTTTGGAAAACACGGAAAATAGATTAGATGTTTATTTAGTCAACCAATGGCGCGATACGAATAACGTAACAAAAAAACATTATACCGCAGAACAATTGATATCTAGCCTTAATTTTCACAGTTCTTCTACTTTTACAGAAAATTTTGTTGCTATTCAAATGAAGAAAGATTCAGTGCTGTTAGATAAGCCCATCTATATAGGATTTACAGTTTTAGAATTATCTAAAAATCATATGTATGATTTTCATTACTCCGTAATGAAACCTAAATACGATTCTCATTTGAAATTATGTTACACTGATACGGATAGTTTCTTATATTCAATAGAAACTGATGATGTCTACAAAGATATAAAAGATCATTTCCAGGCTTATTTTGATACCAGTAATTATGATAGAGATAATAAATACGGCATTATTCCAAAAAATAAAAAGATTCCTGGCCTGATGAAAGATGAATTTTCAGGAGTTGTGATAACAGCTTTTGTTGGATTGCGGTCTAAGCTGTATTGTATAAAAACTGAAAATTGTGAACTCAAAAAGGCTAAAGGTATTAGAAAATCTGTCATTGGAAAGCTTTGTATGAAAGACTATAATGAGGTGTTATTGCATAATAAATTACTACGACGAAAAAATGTAATTTTTAAATCTTTGAAACATGAGGTCTTTACTCAAGCTGTAAATAAGATTGCTTTATCTTCTAATGATGATAAACGAATTGTTCTCAAAGATAAAATATCAACATTATCTTGGGGGCATCAATCAAGCCTATTTTAATAATAAGTTAATATTATGCTAACAATTGTATATAATGTTTTTAGTAACAATGGTTTATTAATGCAAATAAAAGTTATGATCTAAATGTTATGTTTTACGATTTAAAAGAATATTTTATGTACATTGAAAAATTTTCGCTTTTAATTTTTCTCATATTTTGTATTTTAAAATTAGGAGGTTTAATATAAATAAATGTGTAAGCAATAATTAGTAGTTTCAATAATCGCCTATTCAGCCTAGTCAGCTAATTCAAAGGCAACGTGCGACTGACGCAACGCATTGCTACCTGTCATGTTACAACGTGATCGTCTGTTCAGCCTAGTCAGCAAGTAATTATATTTCAAATATTTATTTTGCAATCGATATTTTTCGACAGTCGCATTGTTGCAGCCCGTCCCGCTGTGTTTAATATTTTACAGCTTTCATACTGCTGACTTTTATTTATACTTGTAAGTATTGTTTTTTATAATATGTTTATTATATTAAATAATGGTTTTAACAATTTAAAGAACCAATACCATATATTTTTTCTTTTTTTACAGATCATGTCTGATTCTCAAGAAACTATCCACTTATATTCCCAAGATGCGCAAGATCCTTATGCGGGTGTTGACGAGTGTTATGACGAATTATTAAGAAATAGAGCTAATGTTGCGGCGGAGAAAATAAAACAGCAAGAAAAGTCGAAGAAACATGGTGAATTATTATCTTCATCGTATGTGATACGAAAACAACGAAATAAGCCCAAAAAAGTGATAAAAATTCAAGTGAATGATTTAGAAGAAAATGCTGGGTCCAACCAAAGTGATAGACAGTGTGATGTATCAGAAAAAATAGTGTTTAATGTGCAGTACGTTTTAGAAAACTCAATCGATGAAATAATGGACCTTACGGAAAATGTGATAAATAAAATATCAAAAAAAATTGCTAACGATTATTTCTAGTTAAAGTGTTGTAGTTGTAGTGTTAAGTTATTTAGTTTTTAAATTACTAAACATGATTTGTGTTTTTTAATTATAATTTCGATTATGTCTATTTTATAAATGTATTGTTTTTAATCCGTATATTATGTCATTTACATAGGTATAATTATTCATATTTTAAGCTTATAATAAAAAAATAAATAAATAAATGTCAGGTTAAAATAAATTTGTTTTATATTTTTTAGTAAATACATTCAATATTTAATACACAATTGATATAACACATTGAATTTATTTATAAATTGATACATAAAACATTTTTTAACGCATAGTGTTAACTGCCTCTGTGGTTTAATGGTTTAGGCATTTACTATGTGACACAGAGGTCGTGGGTTCGATTCCCACGGGGAGCGTACTTTGTAAAGTTGTTCCCAGTTTGGTTAGGACATTGCAGGCTTGAATCACCTTCAATTGATAATTAGATGATTTCATGAATTTAGCGATCCTTAATTATATTATTTATTAATAGTTAGTTATGCTGAATTCTCATCAAACATTATTAAGCCTCACATGAATAACAATTTCAAAAAAGTGTGCTAAGATCAAATGTTCACATTTTATCCAACTCATCCGTATTAATTTTGGAAGTACATATTATTAAATTTGATTCTACACGAAACGTAAGCTCATTTTGATTTAACTCACGGAGTACTACAGTCGAGTACAATATTTTATCATGAAGTTTGTAAAACAAAACGAAACACTTAAATTAGATTGCATTTGTCCCGTATCATCACAGGAACCAAAACGACATGGTAACCTACTGCCGAACACTATACGTTGTATAGTTTGTGGTCCATCAAACTGCGGAAAAACCAATTTAGTAATAAGTTTATTGTTACATAGAGATGGTCCGCGTTTTTGCAACTTATATGTTTATTCAAAATCTTTATACAAAGCTAAATATTTATTTCTGGAGAAAGTTTTAAATATGGTAGCTGGTACAACTTTCAATAAATACAACCACAACAGCGAAATTTTGAGTCCGCATAAAGCCTCACCTGATTCAATTATTATTTTTGATGATGTGGCATGTGAGAAACAAAACAACATCAGAGATTATTTTGCCATGGGTCGTCATAAAAATATTGATTGTTTTTATATCAATCAGACGTATACAAAAATACCTAAACAACTAGTAAGAGATAATTCAAACCTGATAGTATTGTTCAAACAAGATGACATTAATTTGAAACACGTATACGACGAACACGTTGGATCAGATATGTCTTGGTCTCAATTTCGTGAAATGTGTTCAGCTGTTTGGAGAAAACCTTTTAGCTACCTTGTTATTAATAAGGATTGTGAAAAAAATAAAGGATGTTATAGATCAGCATTTGACACTTTTATAATTTTGGACTAACATACATAATAGGGTGTTTCGTTCATAATGGATCATTTTGAATTGTAATTTTCACAAGAACATACTATTCTCTATCTATTACTAAAATGGAAAAAGCATACAAAGAACAAATTGTGAAATCTGCAGCAGCTGTTAAAAGAAAAGTTGAAATGATTAAAGATGCAAAAAACGTTAACAATATGGCACTAGAGACAATATTTAAGCCTATAGTTGATCCTCTTAATTTAATAGTTAATAAAAGTAATGATAAGAGCGTTGTGGAAGAATCTCAAACGCCTTTTGTGAAAAAGTATAAAGATAATGAAATCACGTCCTCCAATTCCTCAAATGAGGATTCTGAAGACCCCGTCAGCGATGAACATAGTATGTCCGATAGCGAAATTCCTCGAGATTATAATAAAACTTTGGTATTATCCCCTTCCGAAAATTTTAATTTAAGTGAAGAATCGTTTAAATCTACTGCGTCTTCACCGGATAAAAATCATACATTGTCTTGGTCTACATCGTCTGAAGTAATAGATGTTATACCGTTTGGAGTTAGAAATGAGCGCGGAAAACTAATGCTTGGCAAGATTCGTGTTTTTGAGGGTGATAAAATTCTGAAAATTGGAACTTACACTCTTAATAAGACAAACGGTTTAAAAGAATTATTATTTAAAAAGAAACCCGATTTAGATAAAGTCACATCAGAAGACTTGGAAAACTACCGTTTATTATTAATCTATACGAACGCACATCGACGTAATTATGAGTCATCCAAACCTATAAACAGTAACAAAGGTTTCAAATACATTAACGTTATTAAACCCTTATTTAAATTCTCAAAAACTTCAACTACAAGCACAAAAAGTATTCCCCAAGGAAAAGGTATTCCACTTTTGAAGAAAGTGAAAAGAGACACTGATTATGTTTATTGGGATGATCCCAACGAGTTGGTAGAACGACTTAAATTACTGTTGGGATCACGGGCAGCTGGTAACACTAGTGTTGACAATGAAATTATTGCAATTATAGAAGAATTACAAGAGGCTGGCATTATAAATGTAGAATTTAAAGAGCATTCACCAGGAAAAATTAGCAGTATCATTACAGTTCTCAATTCATCAAGACAGCAATGAATATAGACAAGTTTGGTCATCACGTTCATAAACGCTTGCGATTATCGGAATTTATTGACACTATAAACGATACATTAGTGAAAACAGATGCTGGACACTATGATTTAAAAAGATCTAAATTAAAAGGTCTTTCATCTCCAAACGAAGACGATGAAGCTGTGAACAAGGCTTATGTGGATAACATAGTTCAATATGAAATTGAACAAGTTAACAATAATATAAAAATATACTTAAGAAATTTGCAACAAGCTACATCGCACTTATTATCTAACTCATATTACAAAAAAGAAGAAATAGATAACCTGATTGAACTCAAATTAAACAAACATAATGAGCAAAAAAAACATAGTTGATGAAATTCATAAAGGGGCAAGAAGAAATTTTCCTCGTCGAAGTACAATCATTAAAGGAATAGATGATTTATGGCAAGCTGATCTTATAGATTTTCAGAAATATTCTACCTTTAATAAGGGATACAAATATGTTTTAGTCGTAATAGATACATTATCAAAATATGTTTGGGCAAAACCTATAAATTCGAAAAATAAAAATTGTGTTACAAAAGCAATGTCTGAAATATTATCTTGTTCATCACGAAAACCCGCCAATTTACAAACTGATTTAGGTAAAGAATTTTATAATAATGTTTTTAATAATTTGTGTAAAAAGTTTGGCATCAATCATTATTCGACCCACTCTGTCAAAAAAGCTTCTATTGCAGAACGAGTAATACGGACAATAAAAAACCATCTGTACAAACTTTTTAGTTTGTACGGTCGTTATCAATGGCTGGGGTCAAATTTGAATTCCGTTGTAGAAAAATATAACAATACTACTCATCGTACTACTAAATATAAACCCGCTGATGTAAATAAAGTAAACGAAATGGTTGTTAAATGTAACATTTTGAACGCACAAAGACAAACTAAACATCGAAAGCCTAAGTTTCGTGTTGGTGATAGTGTTCGGATAAGCAAATTTAAAGGAGATTTTTACAAAGGTTACACTCCTAACTGGTCGACTGAAATTTTTGTCATAGTTAAAATAAATGGTACAAATCCACCAACATATCAATTAGAAGATAAGCACAAACAGACAATTTTAGGATCTTTCTATGAATATGAATTACAAACAACAAATTTTCCTGATCTTTATCTTATTGAAAAAGTTATTAAACGCAAGGGTAATAGGCTTTTTGTAAAGTGGTTGGGTCTTAGTGAAAAAGAAAACAGTTGGGTGGACAAAAGTGCATTACTTTTGTAATATAAAGTGGGTTTTTATAATAAATTCATTCATTTTAAGAATATCTATGAAGGAGGGAAGTGGTATTTTGAATAACGTCATCAATAATTTACCGTTTGAACTACATATTCCTGGATATCAATTTTGTGGACCAGGAACTAAACTTCAGAAACGGTTATTGAGAGGTGACCGGGGTATAAATAAATTGGATGAAGCTTGCATGTACCACGATATTGCATACAATAATAAAGATTTAAGTGTTCGACATAAAGCAGATTTAGAACTTTTAAATATGGCTAAAAAGAGATTAAAATCAAAAGATGCTGGGAGAGGAGAAAAAGTTGCTTCATGGATTGTTAAAAATGCAATGAAAGCAAAACTCAGAGCCGGTGCTGGAGTTCGTTCGTTCACGACGGCAGTGAAAAAAATTCGGTCTAAGCTAAAAAATATAAAATCTAAGGACAATCGTTCGACAATAAACTATGCATATGCGGTCGCAAAAAAACTGTTTTCTAAAAAGAAAGGAATACGGTTACCGCGATGTATTCCAATTCCTAAATGTGGAGGCTTCTTACCGCTCATTCCTATCTTCGCTGGCCTGTCAGCTCTAGGTTCGCTTGCTGGTGGAGCAGCAGGTATTGCAAAGGCTGTTAACGAATCCAAGATTGCTCAGAAAAACTTTCAAGAGTCCGAACGACATAACAAGATGATGGAGGCTGTTGCTTTAGGAAAAGGGTTGTATATTAAGCCATATAAAAAAGGAGCTGGCTTATACCTAAGTCCTTCAAAAAACTAAATAAACGGCTACCTAGACGACCACTAACCAATTTAGATATACTGGAGCACGCTAAGGACATTCCTTACTTTCGTGGAGTGTATATGAGAGATTCTCTCCCTCGACGACCAAGAAAAATAGAGTGCGCTATATTAAACTTAGATAGTTCTCACAATCCTGGAACACATTGGGTAGCCTATGTAAAACAAAAGAAATACTGCGAATACTTTGATAGTTTTGGTGATTTAAAACCTCCATTAGAATTAATCAATTATTTAAGTCCTTTGGATATAAGTTATAATTATTTACAGTATCAAACCTATGGTACTACAAACTGTGGGCATCATTGTTTACATTTTTTACAAAATTATTGGAAAAATAAGTTATATAAGTAACATGATAAATAAATATATATATCAGTTTAACAATGTCTTTCACTGTGTCAATAACCGGCAGAGGAGAATCCTTAACAACAAATTATTCCCCTACTTTACAGCTGTACGAAGAGTACGAATGCGGGCTTTTGTATTTCTCCACATTTAATTCTATACCTAATATAGACGAACGAAATAACAAATTTTATTATGGTAAAGAGGTTATCGAAATACCTGAAGGATCATATGAGCTACAAGACATTTGTGATTATCTTAAAAGTAACATTAAGAATGCAGCCTTAAAATTGACTTCTAATAATAATACATTGAAAACAAGTATTTGTTGTTCTGAAGACGTTCACTTTAATAAAAATGCTTCGATCGGAAAAATATTAGGGTTTGGCACAGAATCAATAAAAGCTAACATAAGTACAGAATCTAAGCATCCTGTCAGCATTTTACCAACAGCTATCGTACGCATCGAATGTGATGTTATTAGTGGATCATATGTGAATGGCAAAGCAAGTCATATAATTTACGAATTTGTGCCGAACGTACCCCCTGGTTATAGAATTATTGAAATACCTAAAAATTTGATTTACTTTCCAGTCAATCAGAGTTCGATCAATTCTATTAATATACGGCTGTTAGACGCAGAAAACAAGCAAATCAACTTACGTGGTGAAGAAGTACAGCTGTATTTACACTTTAGAATAAAATGTTAAATTTCAATAAAAACGCCTCTACTTCTAATATCAGACTCAGTTCTAAGGTATCGCTTCATAAAGGAACACCGCTTCGATCAAAAAAGCGACTAACTAAAATCAATAAAGAGTTTTTAAAGCTACTTGGTTTGCTAAAATGAACATTTTAAATATATGCCAACCAGCGTCACACGACAACAGCATAGAAAGTTTTGAATATCATTCATATAAGCCGTATGTATCAAGTTTTAATAAAAATGATGAAATACGGATACCGATTAATCAGCAAGATTTGTACGTATTGCCTGCACTCAGTAATTTGTATATTGAGGGCAGAGTACATGTGTATAAGCGAGACAGCACTAGTAAAGAAAAAGAGAAAGTATCGAATGTGCATTTTGTGAACAACCCTGCCCTTTTTCTATTTCAAGACATCAGATATGAACTAAATGGAATAGAAATAGATAAGATTAAAAATGCAGGTGTTACCACCACAATAAAATCTTATCTTTCGTTGAATGAAAACGAATCCAGAAGCGCAAAAGTTTGGGGTTGGTCCCCAACAGGCATTACCACCGATGGAGTGTTTTCTGTATCTATTCCGCTGAATAAAATATTGGGTTTCGCTGAAGATTATGAAAAAATAATAATAAACTGTAAACATGAATTAGTACTATTGAGAAGTAATACAAATATCAATTCACTACTATTAAATACTGGAGAGGTTGTGGAAGATATAATTATAAATAAAATAGTTTGGCGAGTTCCTCATGTTAGAGTGTCAGACCGCGAAAGAATCAATTTACTAAAACATTTAGAAAAAGATCGGGCGATAACTGTTGCGTTTCGCAACTGGGATTTGTATGAGTATCCATTATTACCCAAAACCCGGAAACATACATGGTCTATTAAAACTTCATCTCAGATAGAGAAACCGAGATTTGTTATTATCGCTTTACAAACAAACCGTAAAAACAATGCAACAACGTCGATGGCAGAATTCGACCATTGTCATATTCGTGATGTGAGAGTATTCCTGAATTCTTCGTATTACCCATATGAAGGTTTAAATATTAGCTTCTCCGATAACAAATATACATTAATATATGAGCAGTACGCAAGATTTCACCAGTCTTATCACGGACGCCGTGCAGAACCGTTGATGGGATTGAAAGAATTTAAAGACATAGCTCCATTATTCGTTATCGACTGTTCTCGACAGCATGAAATGTTAAAAGGATCAATCGATGTGAGAGTCGAAATCGAATCCGATCAAGACATACCTGATAATACAGCTGCATACTGTCTTATTCTAAACGATTGCATATTTGAGTACAAACCTTTGAGCAATATTGTAAAGAAGATATCATGAATTCTAACACCATAATCGCGGACTTACAAGGGTTTAAGGATTTGAAAAATCAATTTATTATCAAAGAATTATCAATTGCAACAAAAGACTACACACAAACCTTTCTGATTAAAGCGCCATATTCTTTTAAAACTCTAACTAATGAAGAAAAAAAGCATGTACGATGGTTAGAAAACAATAGGGGGCTTAATTGGAAGGAAGGTTTTATGGATTATCGAGAATTTCGAAGAGTTATAATTCCATACTTATATGGCAAAAATATCTTGACAAAGGGATTGGAGAAGGTTGCATGGATTCAAGAATTATGTAAAGATTGCGAAATAATAGAATTGGGTGAAAAAGGTTGTCCCAAGTTATTAAAATTATATGAAAATTACTGTAAACAGAATGGTCAAGTGCTTAATTGTATTTATCATAAAAAAATGTGTGCTTTGAAAAATGTGCTTTGTTTAAAAAAGTGGTGTCAAGACAATTCCTTGTTAAAATATGATTAGTGTAAGATTTTAAAAATAAAATAACAAATTATTAAACATGCCGTGGTTTTATTTTTTACTTAAATGATGAGAAGAGTGAATATACCTGCTGGTATATTCAATTTTTTTATCTCCAACCATAACCCCTTAACAAGCATGATTGAACAATCAATGTTGGCAAGATTTTTCTTTCCAAGTAGACAGGGATATTAATTTGTACTTACTTCTAGTGCAGTGTTGTTACAATGTATGTATGTGTGAGTGAGTGTGCAGCTTCTGAACGGGTGTTCTGAGTCGGGTTGAGCAATAATTATTGGTAAGTGTTTCATTATTCTTTCCAAATAGACAGGTAGCACTCTACAGTCTACTTTTGGGACAATCAGGCCACCAAAAATTAAAACCCAGAATATAGAGCGAATGAAATGAGCTCTATATTCTGGGTTTTAATTTTTGGTGGGCTGATTGTCCCAAAAGTAACCTACTTATTCATAACGTAGAAAATCCATTGAGAAGTATTATTATTATTTTGCATTTTTTTTTAATGTTTTTCTTCTTCTTCTTCTTCTTCTTCTCATTCACGCTCTGCACAGACGTCATTGTTTATGTAGTAGTAAACAACGCAACATTTGTATGGAGTGACCGGGGTGTGGTATAGTCGTGACACTAAGTTTCAAAATAAGTTACCAAGTCCAAACAATCATATAAGTGACTCAAGCTTCGAAATGAGCTTTGTCTAGTAAACTCTTACGAAAAGCTCGAAAGACGTAATTCAGTATATTTTAAAGATTCAATTCTGTGGTAACTCTACATGTTACTGAGAGTTGAGGTGCAATTAGGTGCAGTAATGCAGTTAGATGCAGTGGAGTAACCAGTATTGCAATTAAGTGATTTACGCTTGGTTTGCTTGCTCTCACAATATCTTGCAAAATATGCAAAAAGTGTCTAGACCGATTATCTTATTTATACATTCATCTTTTACTTGAAATAAACTGAACATAGCTATGGTTTCAATGGGTTGTCTACGGAAATATAAATCAGTTTACGAACATTGCATTGAATTTTTTTTCCCAGGAGACTACAGCATGGATTCTTCAAGAAGGGTGTGAAGAGGTTTTTACAGGGTCGGCAACGCGCGTGTGATGCCCCTGGTGTAACAGGCGTTCATAGGCTACGGTAACTGCTTTCCATCAGGCGGGCCGTATGCTTGTTTGCCACTTTAGTTGTATAAAATAAAAATATTGTAGCTGAGAACAGTAAAACTTGTGAGGCTGGTTCACGGTGTTGGTTTATGTCTTTAGTTAATTTATGTTTTTGGTAAATTAGCTGCATAATAAGTTTCTGACCGTCCATGTCCCGCATTTCACTGATGGGTTTCACTGAAAATCAGTGCCTGGCTCACGCCGTGGTTAATACTGAGTGAAATCCTTTTAAATTAGGCATGTGAACACCGGCAGACTAGAATAGAATCACTCCGTCTCTTCCCGTGGATGTCGTATAATGATTAATAGCAATCCCGGCGAATTCCGTACCGCCTAACTATCAATGAATGTCGTGTGTACGTACATATTAGCTGAACAAAATTTATGATTTTATCGAATTAATACAATGAATAATAGAAAATAATAGAGAAGCTTGATGGCGTCATTGCGCGCGCCAGTCTAATCGAACACGCAAGTTAAGCAACGTCGACCGTAGCCTGTACATGGATAGGTTTATATTACTTCGAGCTCCTTCGTGCTTCGAAAGATACGTTAAGCCGTCGGTCCCGGTTGTTATTATTTGATTATCTTGAGCTCCTCCGTGCTTCGGAAGGCACGTTACGACGTAGGTCCCGGTAGTTATCATTAGATGACAGTCGTTAAACCTAGTTAGTGGCCCTTAGGCGGCTCGAAAACACTCGCCTCCGCTAAAGCGCAGTTGAGCAGCGTGGTGGAGTATGCTCTAAACCCCTTCGGTTGAGGGAAGACCCGTATCCATAAAAACTGAAGATTTCATAAAAATAGAGATTTCCTTATTGTTTAACCAAAATATTAAAATAAAAACGTTTTGTATTTTTTTTATTTTTGAAATCAGTTTTATCGTATTGGCGATTTGTAATTGTCATTTCTTTTGATGGTTACTCCGATTTGATTTTTGCACTCGGACCCCATGGGCCAAGCGTTTTCACCCCAATCGATTTGACATTTTTCAATTTTCAAAACAAATCAAAAACAACTTTCGCAACATAAAAGTGATACCAATCGATTTTGACATTTTGATATTTGACAACCAATAAATATCGCAATCCTTTTTCAACTGACACTTGCATTTGTATGGGAAAATGTTTTTTCTTTTATTTTATTTTTTCGTCAATTTTCTAATGTTTTTAATAGTTATTCTGCTATTCGGGACGGAGAGAAATCCAACAAACTAAAAACCATGAAAATCAGTCCTGCGGTTCTCGAGTTATAAGTGTTCGAACAAACCCGACTTTGTTTTATACATATATATAGATATAGATATGTAATAGATTTTAAAAATGTCACGGCACGAAATTTAGGACCCCTCTCACCCCCTTGTCACACAATATCACACTTCGTCGACCCCCTCCCTTCCCATTAACGTGTAACGTAATTTATGGATGGCCCCTAAATGATAGTACTTGTATACTGATAAATAAATCAATTCGTGCGAAATTATTCCCTAACCATTCCAAAATATTCAAAAATGCACAACGTTAATGTTCAAGTTTTCACTTCTGCACTCCCGGAGTGCAACCCGTTTTTTTTTTCTTTTTATAAAACCATGTTTTTACTAAATGTCAAATATCAATAACATCATAACATATATATAGGAGTGTATATAAATAAATATAAATAAATATTTCTGGACAATTTAAAGCGCAAAGCTTGTGTTATGGGTACTAGACAACTGATAAATGAACTTAAATACTTTTTTTTTGTAAATAGAAAACGCCCAGACCAAGACAAATAGACATGTTCATGCACACAAATGTTTGACTTGTACGGGGATCGAACCCGCAACCTCGAGAGTAATAGTTGCCATTGATAACCATTCGACCACCGACCTCGTCAATGACATCATAAAATATATATTGGAGTGTAAATGTAACAAAAACATATAAATAGATAGCTATTGAATGTGTTTACATTCTAGACTCGACCTCGGCAAATGGTACCTAGGTCGTTGGCCGCTGACTCATCTCGATTGCCAGTTGCTGTTGGTGTTGTGGTAGGTCACGAGCACGACGACGATTGGCGTTACAATCTGGCAAGTTGTATAATGGATATATAACTACCATGGGATATGCACGATTATTGTAATATAGATGTACAAATAAAGCAAATGATATTAGTATAACATTACAAGCTGACCCGGCGAACTTCGTACCGCCTACGATACTACGTCACTCAATGGGGATGTTTGATATTTTTTCTGACACCAGATGTCGCTAGGTAGGCGTCGGGTCCAGATTGTCAAATTGAACTGAATTTTTTGACAGTGAAACTTCAAGACGACACAAGACGTCAACAAGACATTTGACAAGATGCTATGAATTGACAGATGATTGGACCCTACGCTAGTGCTGCCAAAAGACCCTCATTGTTTTGCCTTCCCGGAACCTCTCCACTAACTCTTGAACTTTATGTATGGTATTAAAGTTCAAATTTACCTTTAAGTATTACTACGAATCGTTTGTATGGGAGTATAGAAAAGTGTTGTTTTTAGACATTATCAGGCAATATTTTTCTCTGCGCAAGAACCATCCTAGTACTTCAAGGAATATTCTAAAAAAAGAATTAGCGAAATCGGTTCAGCTATTCTCGAGATTTGCGCTTAGCAACACATTCAGCGATTAATTTATATACATACTAGCGACCCGCCCCGGCTTCGCACGGGTGCAATGCTGATACTAAATGTACTACAGAAGGTCTTTGCGCTTTGTCCTATCCAGTCCTTCCCCAGTTATAAGCACACGCCGCCGGCTCCGCGGCCGGTACCGCCACAGCCGTTATGTCCCTGCATTTTAAATGTGTAATATCTTCCAAACTATTCATTTAAATTACATGCTGTGAAGGGCCATATTGATCTATATTAAATGCGCAATGTATTTAAGGTACTTAATTGGATAAGGATTAATTCTGTATTGCTTAAAATCGCTTCGTAAATAAGGCATTATTTCTTGTAAAAAGCAAAGGATAAAATAACGGTTATTGTGTGTTACCACTAAGAGATAGACATATACCATCGCGAACTTTTTTGTAGACCATTTTAAGGTGAACAATACTGTACTACATTATTTTGATCTATCTCGTTGGGTTCAGCCAGCGTTTGCAATGAAAGAGCAAAAAAATGTGTTTATTTACGACATCACATTAGAAACCTCTAAATTATCAGTGTTTTTCTACTATGTTATGCATATATTATACATATAAACTTTCCAGTTGAATCACTCTATCTATTAAAAAAAACCGCATCATAATCCGTTGCGTAGTTTCAAAGATATAAGCATACATGGGGACATAGGGACAGAGAAAGCGACTTTGTTTTATACTATGTAGTGATTACAGAAAATGTTGGTACTGGTTGATGATTGTTGACACTTGGTGGTACATTATCAACATTTTGACATGACAAAATCACTTGTGTACTGTTCCACTTAATCAGATTTATTTTTACCAACCGGTTTCACCCTTATAGTATTATTAAGGTACTAAATGGTTTTCTCGTTTCTTAGCGAAACCATAACATGTCTTATCTCTGCATCACCCTAAGGTCGACTGGTAGAGAATGCGTGTATAGCATTAAGTCCGCCTTTTTACATTGTTTTTGTGCATGAAGATTAAATAAATAATATAAGTATTTTGTTATATTAACAAAAAATATATTATAATTAGTTTTTCTTGGATTGTGAAACTTAAGATGGAACACAATTCAGTTTCATCAATAACAAATCTTTTAGGTGACGGAATAGTATCCAATCATAAAACGTGAAGCGATGAGCAATCAGTTTCTGCTACGCTGTAAAATTACTTATTTTCGTAATCACTACTATTAACAATATTTACTTATTATTAATAATTAAATATGTATCTCTCTTAAATCACGGGTCAAGCCCGGTCATTTGATAGGCGTGCGCGGGGATATAGTTCCAACGCGCAGAGGCCTCTTTTGAGAAGTTTGGTGTAATGTTGTACGCCCGCCGTGACCCGCTCCAGGATATATCAATGGAACGATATACCCATGAGCGGGTCTCGGCAGGCGTTGAGATTATTACAAAGTGTGATGGAAAATAAATGGGCTATGGAGATGAGATCTGGGTGTACTTAATACCGGGCTATTACAGAAGAAGGACGGAC
Source organism: Hypsopygia costalis (assembly GCA_937001555.2). Taxonomy (NCBI): domain Eukaryota; kingdom Metazoa; phylum Arthropoda; class Insecta; order Lepidoptera; family Pyralidae; genus Hypsopygia; species Hypsopygia costalis. The sequence continues at coordinate 16,254,542 of OW443349.2, read as the reverse complement.
GCCTGCATACTATACCTGCTACTATAACTGCTTTTATTGCTAGTTATTTGCAGCAGGCGGTGGCTTGTCACTGACTAGATGATCACTCACAATTAATATTATTATTAATTAAATTAGTATTATTCGCACTACATATAAATATTTAGCTTTATGTCAGGATTGTCAGCTCGTCTTAGTTCTACCACACCCCGGCCACTCCATACAAATGTCGTTTCGTTCACTATTACATAGACTATGACGTCTGTATAGAGCGAAAATGAGCGTGTGTGCGTGCCATACAATCTGTTCCAGATCTGTCTCAGAGGGGAGGTGAGGTCGATACGAAAGAGCGGCAGGGAGAGGCCATACTGTACGTAGTACTATTACTTATACTGTGGTTCTACCATGGACGGCATTGATCACCTAATTAATTAACCTTTGTCTAGCAGATCCTGTATCTCCATTTCTAAATTTAGTTGATATATTAAATTCAGACAAAATTTAAATTTTAAACATGCCAATAATAGTGTAATATTTTATTACCCTAATTTGCATGAATCTCAGCAATGGTGCAAATACAAGTTGTTTCTTGTACTTACCTACTTAAATTGCATTAATTTGAATTTCAAATCTGCTCAAGAATTTTGAATTCATGGTCAATCTATTTGTATATATTAAGAGTATTAATAATAATTAATTCTAACGACTAAGTTATTAGTTACCTATTAATTATGTCCAACAAGCATACCAACTGTGATTAGTGACCTTGTTTTCATTGAACAGTTAAAGATATATATAAAGAAAATACCCAGACGATTGCTACCAATTTCTCTCATTGTCAACTCTTACTCATCCCACAGCTGGGATACGGGTCTCCCCTCAATTGAAGGGGTTTAGGTTTGAAAAAAGTGGACCCGCCAACCCGTAGTTGAGCAGCGTGGTGGAGTATCACCACGTGTACACATGTACTTTTTACATTACATTTGGGGTCGGCACAGTATGTCTCTTTCTTTTCATTCACTCTTATCAGCCGGCATATCTACATTTACATCCATAAATTACGTCACACGTATTTCATGAATTTTGACCCTTTCCCCCGTCCTTGTCACAGCTGGTCACATTTGTGACCTACCTAATGTGACGTCACATACCTATTTTGCAATTTTACATCTAGAGTTAATGCTTTTGAGTTTTTCGTTAATAGTTCAAAGTTCGTGTTTTAACACTTAGATTATAATAGATTATGAAATGTCACATCACGAAATTTAGAACCCCTCCCTCCCGCTTGTCACACAATATCACACTTCGTCGACCCCCTCCCTTCCCCTTAACGTGTGACGTTATTTGTGGATGGCTCCTAAAGCAAATACACTCTTACTCAACAACTCTTACTCATCCCACTGCTGGGATACGGGTCTCGCCTTAATTGAAGGGGTTTATGTTTGAAAAAACTGGACCCGCCAACCCGTAGTTGAGCAGCGTGGTGGAGTATCACCTAAAAGCCATTGACTTAGATTACTGACTGTCATATAATGACAACAGCCGGGACCGATAGTTCAACGTTCCGTCCAAGCAGGAAATCAAAATAAATAGAGATGAATGAGTTCATCCATGGACAGGCTACGGTCGTGTTTGCTTAACTTGCGTTTTCGATTAGACTGAGACGCGCAATGACGCGATCGTTATTTGTTATCGTTGTCTATCTGTAATTTCTACGAATTTTTCTACTGATATAATAATAATTAGGAATTCAAATTACCTTTCGGCATTCCACATGGCGGCTTCGTTCTCGAATTGTCCAAAAAATCCAAATCGAACCTCCTCGCTGGTGGATACGTTAGAGCTACATGTCCATAAACACACACTATCACTACACTTAACACTGCACACGTCAATGTCACACTAATCGACGACATTTTCATGATTTGTCGCTTTCGTTACTCAAATGTTCCTCATCTCACACAGCTTTATATCAGTAACGTCCTAGTCATGACAAATTCACAATAATCATACTTCTTTTTTGAATTTCGAACACTTTGACAACAATTTTCAACTTAATATAATCATTCTCGTAACACTTTTTATTGTATTTTCATGATAATGGACACGTTACTTTTTGTTGCTTCGTTACTCGTATACCTGTAACAAATAAAAATAAGTTACTTTTATTTTCTTTAACACTTTAAATTATTAAGTGGACATTTATTACAAAATCATTAAATAAATTACAATGAATGGAACATAGGTTACGGAATTGAAATAATTAAAATAAATAAATATTCCTGGACAAATTACACACGGCCATCTAATCCCAAATTAAGCAAAGCTTTGGGTACTAGGTAACTGATATAACACTTAAATACATTTTTTTGTTAATACATACATATAATACATAGTAAACACACAGGAAAGACAAACAGACATGTTCATGCACACAAATATTTGTCTTGTGCGAGAATCGAACCCGCGACCTCGGAGTCAACGTGGCCATTGCTAACCATTTCACCACCGAGCTCGTCAACTTTATTAAGTGGACATTTATTACAAAATCATTACATAAATTACAATCAACGGAACATAGGTTACGGACTTCATTATTTATTTCAATTTTACTATAATTTTACAACATTAGCATCGCATTTGAATTAACAAGTCATTAAATTCTCGTCTCACCCGACAATAACAACTACATATTTTCCAGCTTTCTAAGAAAGTTGCAAACAAGATTCTGTCTGCAGAGATTGTTTTGCGAACAAGAGACAAAATTGATCCAATTTTCTATCACATAATGATACCCTCTCGACGGAGACGTAATAATCTAGCGAAACTATCGCAATCGCTTTGTGGCAATCACCGGCTCTTGGAAGCCAGATAGATATTGGGGTGGGCAGAATCTCTGAGTCTCATTCTGAGTTCGTTAATTGAAGATTATATATAATATACTGTATTATTTGCATTCATTCTTATACTAACTGACCCGCGCTACTTCGTCTGTCCGTGAGAGATAGAGGGTTAAGAATAAAGTGTAGGATTATCATTAATAAGGTTAGGGTGAGCCAATCTTAAAAGACATATGCTTAAGCGAACTTGCCTTAAAACTTTTTAAGAGGAACAATTCCGTTATACATGATTGATGAACCTTAACCGTTTAGGCAGTGTACGCAACGGAAGATCTCAAAAGGAATAATTTTTCCGCATTTTTGCAATATTTTTCAATAAATCGCCACTCCTATTAGTAGTAGAAACAAACTCTACAGTTTTATGATATGTAGTAGTATAGATGTATTTGTTAGAGATTCCACTTCGAAGTAAAAATCTGAAGATTCCGGCGAAAATTCAAAATTTATTAGTAAATACATTATTTTGATACCTCCAAGGAACACTACGCCAACTAAAACCTCGATAGTTTTCTTTTTTATCTAAATCGATTCATTACTTCAGTAACATTATGCTACCTGAATTTTATTTATAAAAGACACACAGACAACAAAATCGACAAATACAAACCGCTAAGTAAATGTATAACTCATATTAGCGGTGTGTATCTGGATGTGTATGTTTTGAGTTGGCGTAGTGTTCATTGGAGGTATCGAAATAATGTATTAACAGGTATGAAATGTGAACTTTCATTCAGCAGGGCCTAATTTATTGTCTAAATAACATAATAATCATGAAACATTACATTTCGTTTTCTCATAAGCGCCACATTTTTTTTTTTTAACTGAACGTTCCGCCGATATTTCGGATTTCAATGCGAAGTGGCGAAGTATAACACAATGAAGAGTATCATACACATATACATTAAAAAAATTACGTAATTCAAAGATTGTGAAGGTTGTATCGCAAATGAGAGAATCTTAAAGCAAATGATTTTAACTTTATTAATTAGATACACGGATACACATCGTCTGTATTCTAAATAAAAAATAAATTATTTCACTGCGTAAAAGAAAAAAAACAAGGCTATTATTATTATCATACAAACGAAACGTGTAAATGTAATGATCGAGCGAGCGGTCCATTATCATTTCATAGTAATAATACACGCACTTTCAAATTTATCTAATTATAGCGGCTATGAGCTGTAATATGGCTGTAACGAGCGCTTATCAACTGCTAAAATAAGTTCCACTTTTTTTACCATACTACCGACCGTGCCCCCAGTGGTACGGTGGGTAATTATTTCAAAAACAATATCACTAACGAATAGTGATGTACGATGTTTTTATATAGTATAGTAATTATTTATAAAGTATAGGCAGACAATCGGCGGCCCGCCTGATGTGAAGCGGTTACCGTAGCCATATTAACGCTCGCAACATGAAATATCGCTCACGCGCCCCCGCTGTCAACGCAACATCTCCTTCCTTTCTGGTGACCTCACTCACCCGCACTGAACACAACAACCCTCAAAGGAATTGTTATTTGGCTGCGGTATTCTGTGAGGTGGAGGTAACGTTCCCCAGTCGGGTAGCTTACAATTACGCTCCCATCCTCTCTTTTCGCCAGAGATTCGTTTGTTAACCCCATAACGTATCCACGTAATAAAACAAAAAAAAAACAATAAATAATAAACAAATCTGCTCATAATTGGAACTATTTGCAGATATACTAAAAGACAGGTGTACAATTGTTATAAAGATGCCATCAAATAAATTTGCTTTTGTAGAACGAAATGACTTCCACTTAAATAATGTGTGGATTTGTGTACAAATAATAGAATTTGTATTTTACTCCACTAGTTTCAAGATTGAAATTCTAATAGCAATATTTTGATAGAATATTAGTAAGTTTGCTATTACAATAATAGGTTGTCTGTCCGTCTCCGTCACAGTTGGCGGACACTCACTTTCACTGCAACAATGAACGTTCATCTCTTGTTATTTATAAGTAAGTATTAACTTTTGTTTTCACTTGTGTTTCGTATTCAGTAGCTAAGTGGGAATTGTCATAAATGGATGGACTAGCCGGACCGACCTGGAGCCCTACCGCCTAAGCTGAAGCCGAAGACCACTGACATTTTTTGATCACAAAAATCAAAGTTAACCTTACATTAGTGGCAATTGTGGCAATTGTGCTTAGCTTAGCTGCTAGAAACGATGAAGCTCTACCGACAAAGCTAAAAATATATGTCTAAGACTCATACCTAACACATGTTTTTGAGGATCAAAATATTCAATGGTAATCAGCTAAGTCAGCCGAGTCAGCGATGGCAGATGGGGGAGGAAAGTCCTAGAGTGGAGGCCACGTATGGGACGACGAAGCATAGGGCGCCCCCTCTCTAGATGGACCGACGATCTCAAAAAAGTGGCTGGTAGCGGTTGGATGCGGAAAGCGGAGGATCGCATATGGTGGAAAGCATTGGGAAAGGCCTATATCCAACAGTGGGTAGATACAGGCTGATAATGATGAATCAGCTAAGTAAGGCAAGGACGATGAACCTGTGAAGTCCCTCCAGCTCTCCAGCCCCAGCTAATTGACAATGGGCGACTTTAAGCCACTGAAGACCTGAAAGAGAGGGAACCGAGATCTATTCTTACAAAAGTTAGCCTAGTGTTGAAAAAACTACTTTAAAAAGTGGGATCGAGTCCCTACTTCCCACTGTACGAAGTTGATGAAGCAACCACTTTGAAAGATGGTTTGAAATTCTGTGTTAAAGCATATACAATTGTTAGTTTAAATGATATCATCAAGATAATCATCAGCAATCCATTCAATATTGATTTTACAGCAACACGAAATTCTCCGTTTTAAGTCAATCGAATATCTAGAAATCAGTTTAATTATTTGTAACACTCGTAAAATTCGGAAATAGTCGTTTTAAATTATTGTAACACGGAATTTTAAACAATTTTTCAAACCGGTTGCTTCACCTTCACTAATTTAATATTAACGAAATGCAAGCCACAATTTTGTAAACCAAACATTGATGTATTGTTTGAAACTCGATTGCTATCAGAAACATGGAATCGACATTTATAGACCTTGGAAGTTGGGAGTTGTTACATTATTCGTGTGATTTATTATTTCGAAAATATGGACAACACGTTATTATCAAGGCGTGGTGGTACCTAATTGCCACCAGATTGCATGATGTAATACCTATTTTGCATATAATTAATGTATTTTTTTTTTAATATTTTTTTGAAGTATGTATTAAATTATACTTTCAAGGTAAGATTTTAGCGTAAAAGGTAAATTTTATCAATATAATTCATTTTTCCTGCTTCAAGCAAGGTCGCTGCCGGTAAAAATAATCTTAACTTAAGCTAATCAGAGCAGCAAATATAATCTTCTTGACATATACATACCTATAAGAATCGCATGTCATGATGTGTCTGCGATGAATTCTTTATGAAAGAAAAGATCTTAATGATAGTAAGACATAAAAAGTAATTTGAAAAATGATTTTTATAATTCTTTTCCTAAGACAAGTCATACTCAACCAGCGGCCCACAGACCCCATGTGGTCAGCTGAGCTAGCGGCCCACAGACCCCATGTGGTCAGCTGAGCTATTCAGAGTGGCCCGATACAAATACAAATACAAAATACAAATTTGTATAACCAAATGTACCACCAAATACGTTGTAAACAAACGTTGTTGGTGAAACGTACGTGTAATTCAGTGAAATGTACGTGTGAAATAAGTGCTATGCAGTTTATGATCCTAGAAAGAAAAAGGTTGAGTAAGCTTCATCCCCTAATTAAAACTCTTAGGGTAATCCTAAGAGTTTTAATTAGGGGATGAAGGTTCACGCTGACAAAGTCGCGGGAAATCACTAGTATATTATAAGTTCAGCAGCAATAATATATAATATGTGAAAAAGACAACTCTTTCATAAACATATTACATATTATTGCTGTTAAACGGTACTCTTAAACCGTATTATGTATGTTATTTCAAAATAATTTCAACGTTTCAACATTCTCACGCGAAGTTCTATTAAGGGCACGAAGCACGTGCTAATAAAGCAGCCAGCACAAGCACACAACGACAGACGCAGGTGGGCACTTTCACTTGAATTCCAACTGATAGCGGACCGCCCGTACCTCGTACGTGGAATGTAACCGGAGGCAGCCTCCACCAAATAAAGTACATACTGAATGACATTATAATATATTACTTCTTAGTAAAACGCGTAACGACCCCATCGAGCTCCTCATTCATTCTTATGAATGAGGAGCTCGATGGGGTCGTTACGCGTGTCGGTGTAATCGAACACGCAAGTTAAGCAACGTCGACTGTAGCTTGTCAATGAACGGGTTTATTTATCTCGACGTAGGTTCGATCCCATTGAATGAACATTTTTGTTTTGTTCTATGGCCGTGTGGTTTCCGGCAGACTAGAATCACTCCGTCTCTTTCCGTGGATGTCGTACAAGGCGACTAAGGGAAATACATTATAAAACATCGATCAGGCCTCCCCAACCCGTCGGGCCAGCGTGGGGAGTGTAGGCCAAATCCTCCTGTCTGGGACGGACAAGAGAGGGTCGTGCTCCTGTAGTGGAGACTAAAATGACCTGATGATGATGATTATGATGATTTTCTATGTATTATATTACATGTATGTATTTTAAAAAAATGTATTTAACATTCATAAGTTATCTAACTATATATATATATATATATAACTAGCGGCCCGACCACGCTTCGCTGTGGCTCAATCTTTTCGTTTCCATCCATTTCCTTAGAGATGGCGCTGTATGTAAAAAAAGATTTTCCCGCTTTTCTTATCAAATTTTTCCAGAATTTTCTTTGCTATAAACCTCACGGAGCCCGAGACCTTTCCAACGAATGCAAAACCGTGGAAATCGGTCCGTGCGTTCTGGAGTTATAGCGTCAGGAAGGAAAACCCGACTTATTTTTATATAGTAGATATATCCATAGTACAAGCTTTGGTTAATTTGTAGGGCATAGCGTATTTTTTAAGCTGCCCGACTGGAGAAGTACCTCCACTTCTCAGAAAACCGCAGCCAAATAACAATTCCCTTGAGGGTTGTTGTGTTCCTGCGAGTGAGTGAGGTCACCAGAAAAAAGAAAAGGAGTATAGGCTGGTAACGGATCGGCGACCCCTTGGTGTTGCTGATCTCCATGGGCGGTGGTGATTGCTTTCCATCAGGTGACCCACATGCTCGTTAGCCACCCTCTCATATAAAAAACCGGACAAGTGCGAGTCGGACTCGCCCACCGGGGGCTCCGTACATAGGATCATCATAAATTTGATATTTTTCATTATAAATAAGAAACAATGCGTCGGTAAAAATAAATAAAATATATTTTGCAATGTGCACATCAAGCCCTTTCATAATATGATACCCCATTTGAATAAGCTAATAAAAAGCTTCAATTTCAAATTTAGAAAAATATAGACCCCCTATTTTTTAAGATTTAATTACAAATGTATGGTTTTGAGATTTAATCCTGTACTTGTAGTCTATAACGATGCTACTTGCCAAATTTCGTAGTTCTAGGTCAACGGGAAGTACCCTATGAGTTTCGATTCCCTTGAGAATATGTCGAAATACGCGTTTTTTGCTGAATAAACGGTCGTATCTTTTTTTTACGTAAACGTAGCAGTTTGATTTTTTTACAACTTCATGGGACCGCAGACCTGAGTATACAGTTCAAATTTCAGTTGATTTTTTTACAACTTCATGGGACCGCAGACCTGAGTATACAGTTCAAATTTCAGCTTGATACCTCCACGCATTCTCGAGTTAGAGGGTCTTGACAGACAGACAGACGGATAACAAAGTGATCTTAGACGGGTTCCGTTTTTCCTTTTGAGGTACGGAACCCTAAAAACAATCCAGGATTTTTCGCTATTACTATTTGAGCTGTGCATTGATTAGTCAGTAACGATTGCCTTTCATTTTACAAAGAAGAAGACATTAATTTTTCATGTCTATCTAACATAAACTACTCATATCCTAGACTTAGAAAAAGCGAAGTCTTCATCACAAACTAGTCCAATTTGACTACGATTTAGACAACAATGTAAACAATTAAGTCAAATACCCAAGATTATCCAAAGAGCTACGAGTATCTTAAAAATTACCATAACTAAAGAGCATTTTCCACGTTTGTGAATTCCAAAACACGCCGATGAATTTCAACAACGCACGCAGTGTCAAAATACCATTGTTATGTAAACGAGATGTGATTTCAAAGCAAATAATATGAGTTCTCAAACATTTGTCAAGTACAATTGCGTAATAACATGGGTATTTGCGAATTTCTTCATTGAAAACAAACCTGAGTAACCTTTTTTAAAATAACAACTAAAGTATATACCATCACAATCACTTAACGGTGGGTGAATGAAAGTGTTCGTTGGAAATAAAATATTGATATTTTGTTATGAAACACACTCGCTGGCAAGCGTAGATACCGTCCACTTGACCGTAAGCGTCTGTTTAGAACGCCGCGGAATGGAATAGAAGCGATTTTTTGCAACGAAATTATACATAACTTTAGGTCATTTATATAACGTATAAACTTAAATGGGCCATATGGTTTCCGGCAGACTACATAGAATAGGATCACTCCGTCTCTTCCCGTGGATGTCGTACAAAGCGACTAAGGGAAATACATTATCAAAGATCAGGCTTCCCCAACCCGTCTGGCCAGCGTGGGGAGTGTAGGCCACATCCTCCTTCTGTCTGGGACGGAAGAGAGAGGGTCGTGCTCCTGTAGTGGAGACTAAAATGACCTGCCCCCTTACCAACATCTCATAATGCGATGCAATAACTGAATAGAATGCTTATTCTTACCGATGAATAAGCGACTCTATTTCATTCTATTCAGTTATTGAATCGCAATAAGAGATGGTGGTAAGGGGGCTGATCCAAAAAAGGTCGCGCGGGGAATTCTTCTTCTTCTCTTCTCGAGAATTCCGCTAGCCTATTAACTGTCGGCGCTGCCTGTGGAATCCGCGGGAAGTGGCGCGAACGGGGAATCGATCGGGAAGGTCAATCAGCAATGGAATACGCGAGAATACTCGAGCATTCCAACGAATTCGCGCGCATTCTCGCGTCATGAGATTGGCGCTTCCATTCCATTCAGCGGCGGTGTAAATTGCCTAAATGAGAGTAGTGTACCGAAATTGACCCGGACCTTTACATGTCTGTAGTATCCAGCTGCAATAATTTTCTTTTACTTTCAAAGTGTATATTTAACACGACCACGAGAATACTAGGCCGGATTCTAGCCCACGGGGCCGAAATCGAGGTTGAATGGAGCGAATTAAAATTATTACTATTGATTTCAATGGAAAATGTATTGTATGATCATTATTCAAGGACATGATCTAGCTCATTTTTTTTTCTAGACAAACCTCAAGCATGCGAGGTCTTTAATTGTGACAAGACCCATTAAAATCGGTTTAGTTGAGTGACTTTTCGGCGTATATAAGCGTTTCGTCCGCTCCGCTCGCTCCACTCAATGATTTCAACCCCCATAACACCACCTCTTATTGCGATTCAATAACTGAATTATTGAATCGCAATAAGAGATGGTAGTAAGGGGTAAGTAATATATCAATTATTGAATCGCAATAAGAGATGGTGGTGAGGGGTAAGTAATAATATATCAATTATTGAATCGCAATAAGAGATGGTAGTAAGGGGTAAGTAATATATCAATTATTGAATCGCAATAAGAGATGGTGGTGAGGGGTAAGTAATAATATATCAATTATTGAATCGCAATAAGAGATGGTAGTAAGGGGTAAGTAATATATCAATTATTGAATCGCAATAAGAGATGGTGGTGAGGGGTAAGTAATATATCAATTATTGAATCACAATAAGAGATGGTGGTGAGGGGTAAGTAATATATCAATTATTGAATCGCAATAAGAGATGGTGGTGAGGGGTAAGTAATATATCAATTATTGAATCACAATAAGAGATGGTGGTGAGGGGTAAGTAATATATCAATTATTGAATCGCAATAAGAGATGGTGGTGAGGGGTAAGTAATATATCAATTATTGAATCGCAATAAGAGATGGTGGTGAGGGGTAAGTAATATATCAATTATTGAATCGCAATAAGAGATGGTAGTAAGGGGTAAGTAATATATCAATTATTGAATCGCAATAAGAGATGGTGGTGAGGGGTAAGTAATATATCAATTATTGAATCACAATAAGAGATGGTGGTGAGGGGTAAGTAATATATCAATTATTGAATCGCAATAAGAGATAGTGGTGAGGGGTAAGTAATATATCAATTATTGAATCGCAATAAGAGATGGTAGTAAGGGGTAAGTAATATATCAATTATTGAATCGCAATAAGAGATGGTGGTGAGGGGTAAGTAATATATCAATTATTGAATCACAATAAGAGATGGTGGTGAGGGGTAAGTAATATATCAATTATTGAATCACAATAAGAGATGGTGGTGAGGGGTAAGTAATATATCAATTATTGAATCACAATAAGAGATGGTGGTGAGGGGTAAGTAATATATCAATTATTGAATCGCAATAAGAGATGGTGGTGAGGGGTAAGTAATATATCAATTATTGAATCGCAATAAGAAATGGTAGTAAGGGGTAAGTAATATATCAATTATTGAATCGCAATAAGAGATGGTGGTAAGGGGTAAGTAATATATCAATTATTGAATCGCAATAAGAGATGGTGGTAAGGGGGCAGCTCATCCGTAGAATATAGAGTAGAGTCCGATGTCATCCATCATGAAGGAGAAACGAGTTTAAATATTTTGACGAGATAAGGAATACGAACTGTACAGTCGTACGTTTTTAGAATTATCGTATCTCAATTACTTTCGAATATTTAAAATCGAATAACGTGCAATCTGAGATTATCTCCCCATAAAAACGCAGGAAGTGAACTATCAACCCTACAGCCCCCTTACCACCATCTCTTATTGCGATTCAATAACTGAATACAATGCTTATTCGTACCAATGAATAAGCGACTCTATTTCAAATGTAATAGAGTCGCTTATTCATTGCTATGAATACTCTTATTGCGATTCAATAACTGAATAGAATGCTTATTCGTACCAATGAATAAGCGACTCTATTTAAAACGTAATAGAGTCGCTTATTCATTGGTATGAATAAGCATTCTAATTCATTTCAAATGTAATAGAGTCGCTTATTCATTGGTATGAATAAACATTCTATTTAGTTATTGAATCGCAATAAGAGATGGTGGTAAGGTAAGGGGGGTCGTACTTTATTCGACGGATGAGTCGATCTATATATTTTCAAAGTAAAATAAAAATTGAATAAAAAATATTTTTTCAAGAGCACTTCTTAATTAATTTCAAACAGTCATGTCATATACAGCATGATACAGAAACAATGATGTTATAAATAAAATAGATATGGCATATCCATACTATTGCGCCAGAAAACGGTTAACGTTTCGCCTGGCAGGGTCTATCGCTATCATTATCATCTGGGCGCTTTAATATACTTGCTATCGCTTACCCTCGCTGAGTGCATAGTCAGTGCAATGGCGTCTCTATTTCTTGCAATAACATGAAGTTACCCTAAAATACGCGTTAACTTCAAATATTATTGTGCACTTTCGTGTGATCCCTTGAGTTTTATTTACTTTATCAACATAAATTGTCGTAATATAAAAGACGGCATTTTTACCTCAATTTCATTTAATTGTCACAAACGTCAGTTTCTTTGGCTTGCTTATGCGAACTAACTGCGAGGTGAGACAATTGGGTCGCTTTTTGGTTGTACGTTTTTAACGCTTTTGACATATTTATAGCATTTATAAAATCATTGGATAGAAAAATAGCAGGATATTTTAAATATATAGAACACTAGAACACGGCACCTGGTTTCTCTCACATTTGTACTGGCTTTCTTCTATTGTAAACATGTACACGCTAGCGCCGTGAATTGATTGTCAATGACATTACGTATTGAGAAAGAGTTGTTTGTTTTACAATTATCAGTCGCTTGATATCGATTTCCCGTTACCTGTGTCCTGGGTAAAGTATTTAAAACATATCGATTAATTTTATGGCTTCGAATTGGACATTAATTGGGCTTAAATTTGTAAATGCCCATCATATTGCCCACCTCTACATCGAATACATTTGCGAAGTGTCAAAATTTGGTTGACAGTCAGTTTTTTAGATAAAGGGGCCCACTTTATGAAATCTGTGCTTGGGTTTGCGAAATACTACATTAAATTTACATATTGAGGATATAGGTAAAGAACAGGGAAAGTCACAATTTTTATTTTTTTCTATTGTCTGTTGGAAGCAAACCTTTATCTATGGTTGTTTAATTTCCAATAACTAACTTTTAAAAAAAGTAAACAGATGGCGCCAAAAAGGCAAATTCTGAGCCCGGGGGCCCGTGGCAATTTGCCCGCCCTGCCACCCTATAGTTACGCCACTGCCTGTACCTTCAAATTACTTTGCGATACTATGTGTATACTACTACTGGCGGTTTTATTTATATGAATTGAACTTTTCAGGGACTGCTGAAGGAAATATTTGATTAAGTAAAAAAAAACAACAGCGTCACAGATAATATTGCACTACACCATACAAACATACATTTACTATATTAAGTAATCACATTATGTAAAGAATTAAATAATCGTTTGAATTGAATTAAATGTGACTTTCCTTTCTTTTTGGAGTCTGTTAAAAAAAATTGCCCATATAGATTTAGGTACTTGTATTCTTCAACAGCGTAATCGAGAGATCGATTTCCACACCGTAGTAGGCATGCATATTGAATTTGACATAGAATTGGATGCCATGATGTCATTTAAAATTTCACCAGAATCTGACTCATAAAAGAAAGTTCTAAAACTATTTCGTCCTGATGCGGGCATCAAACCCTTGACTACGCGCCTGTGCAATGTAACTATTACTCACTAGACCAAAAAGTACCTTTGTAAAAACAAACGGTGGTAATGTGCTAATAATTATAATTGGTTCGTATTAGCAAGTCATTCCCATGGCTTGTATAGAGATATTTCATTCTTAATATGGGGTATTTTCCCATTGTTTTTATGATGCTCTGGTATCTTGCGTGTTGCCAAACTGAATTGTTTTTAACTACCGTTGCGTTATTGTGGAAGTATGCGTATGTGAAGTGTCTGCAGTAAGAATAAAAGTACAAAACAGTTCAAATAACGAATACAAAAATAGCTATGCAATTCTCTTTTTTTAGTTGTAGTTGAGTCGGATAAAAAAAATCAACCTGTATATATTTATGGAAAAGTAAAAATTGTAAAAGCGTATTTATTTGTCGATTATCAATAAAGTCATAATTTCAACAGATCTATCAACTCCGATATGGTCTAGTGGCTAGGATACCTGGCTCTCACCCAGGAGGCTCGGGTTCGATTCCCGGTATCGGAAATGTCTTTTTGCGATCTCTTTTTCTGTATGACACTAAATATTTTTTTTATTTTTGATCATATTAATTTTAAGAACTTTTTGTAGCAATATTGTAATAAGAATTATCAATTCCTTTATTTTGATTTTGTATAATGATATTTTACAAATGTAAAAAAGAAGGTGTAGTTTATTTAATACAAATTTTTTAATTTAAATATGTTTGTATATATAGTTAGCCATATTTAGTTTTTATTTTAATTATAAGTTATTATGAAATAAAAAAAATTGGATAATGAATGTTTAGTTCTAGAGTTTCATTAAACCGTAAAAATACAAAATAAAAATAATCATACCTTGGTATGTATTGTAATTATAGAGTGTATTAATACACTTCGAGATTATAGTGAATTTGTAGACAAGTGCACTTCATACCAGCGTATATTGTGCAAAGTAATTAACCGACCACACTTATGAATTACGGCGTGTAAAATATAAGTAACTTTTATTACAACTGGTTAAGAAACAAATTCGCATAACTGCTAAATTACAAAATGCCACATTAACATTGTACATTAGTTACGTAATGCCATCTGTCAGCAAGTAGCGGCACTTAATTACAGGTTCTTATCGAATGCATATCGAGGTTCTTATAGAAGCGCAATCATGGTGATTTTCGCAATGGCTGGGAATCTATCCACGGTAGTTGCATTTATTTGTTTACAAATGACTTGGCATTGAAGCTGTTTTTTGCTCTAGAATAACAGTAATTCAATAAAGAGAATGAAATTTTGAAAACTAGAGGTTACTCATTTTTGCTTACCGTGGATTCCAGTATTAGGGGCTATCCATAAATTACGTCACATGAATTTCATGATTTTTTAACCCCTTCCCCGTCCTTGTCACAGCTGGTCACATTTGTGAGACTCACCCTCCCTAGTGTGACGTCACATATTTTGCAAATTTACATCTAGAGTTGCAAAATAAATGTTTCTGAGTTTTTCGTTAATAGTTGAAAGTTCGTGTTAACACTTAGATTATAATAGATTTTGAAATGTGACGTCACGAAATTTAGGACCCCTCCCACCCCCTTGTCACACCATGTCACACTTCATCGACCCCCTCCCTCCCCCTTAACGTGTGACGTAATTTATGGATGGCCCCTTACTTGGTTTGGGTATTTTGCGAATACATACTTATTTATTTTAATTGACATGAAAATACATTGATATTTTTTCGAATATTCAATTCAACATCTTTAGTTTTACTAGTTTTACTCTCGTATATATACCTATAAATCAGATTTACTCTATGCTATAAATTTAGTTTTCTAATGACCACAAATGGCAAAATAAACTATTTTAATTTTTAATTATGTACATCGGAGTGCTTAGCGCGAATTTTTTGGTCACATGGCTGGCAACGGATCGGCGACCCCTTGGTATTGCTGATCTCCATGGGCGGTGGTGATTGCTTTCCATCAGGTGACCCACATGCTCGCTTGCCCCCCTCTAATATAAAAAAAATTGGTTGCCTGTAAAGTCGGTATACGGGCGAAAGTTTTACGTGACAACGACTTTGAGTGGTAAAATGTTTTCGAGTGGAAGGGATGCATGCCTTTCACTTTTTATGTCTGTCTCTCTCGCTCTTAGAAGGGACGCGTGCCTTTCACTCGCTCTCATTGTAAGCGCATAACGTGAGCCAGTTTCTTGAAGTGTCACCCGGCTAACCAATTTATAAGACGTTGTCACGTCAAAAAAAAACATTCGAACGTTTACATGCCGACCAAATTGAGAAAAAGTTTCATATTGTGAATTTAAGAACGTGTTACGTCAAATTAGTCGGGTTGCTCATCTCAAAACGTGAGCAAGTAAGCCACATAATTTCGATATGTAACACTCGTCTTATAACATGTTCTTCTCTATTTGGTCGGTTTGTTTACGTGGACATGATCGAACGCGAACAAACACACTCGCACTAAGCACTCCGAATATAGATGGGCAAAATGCTAGGCACTTACAATAAATGCCTAGTAAGACAGGTACTTACTAAATGCCTCGTTTTGGGCATAAATAGGGAATTTATAAGTACTTTTTGGGCATTTATCGTAAATGCCCGGCATTTTGCCCATCTCTTCTCCGAATATATGATAGTAAATATAACAATAAACTAATAAATTATTCTTTTATTTTCATGTTAATCTCTCACAGTAGTTTTTGTTTAAATCAGAATGCTTCCTTATTGCGTAGTGTTTTTTTAATCACTGATTTTCAGTTACCTACTACATAGAACAATTTTATATTATAAATAAATGCCCGGAAACCTATGGAACAACAAAAAGGTAAATTAATCTATTGCTTAGGTCTGATATTATAATATATTACTAATTTCAGTTATGCATAAATTGTAGTATGATTGTGTATATGTGTATAATTAGCATATGTTTATATATCATATATAATTTTATGTTTTCATAGATATTTATTCTGTGTATGTTGTTACTACTATTCTGTGAACCGCATTCGAGTTTTAATCGCTGCTTCTCTCAAAGGTTGACTGGTAGAGTATGCTTTTAGCATTAAGTCCACCTTTTGTACCCTTATTCTATAATAATAAAGTTTAAATGGCAGAGCATCGCTCAGCATTTTTAGAAGGATACAATTCTTCACAGAATTGAGAATTACATATTTCTCTTTTAATCGATCTACCTAAAAACGTATATCGCAGGCGAACTATTGGATGAAACGAAATGGATCTGAAATTTTTAGATTCTCTGTGTCCAAGAATTTCAAATCCATTTCGTTTCGAAGTATGCCCCCTGTTGCAACTGTTTCAAACGTCCATAGGTTACAGTAACAGCCATCCTACATAACAAATTATAAGCCATTTTGTTAGGGTTGTCAATGGTATGAACAACGGTAGTTAAGTGCAATTTTTACCTAATAGTCTATTATATAAATCAATCATTTACCAAGTACCCTATTTAATATTAGACATGCCGCACATCAGATTGTATGCAATCGTCAGGCAATGAAAATAGTGTAAAATAGCTCTGAATAGCTTGAAATGATCATAGCGAAGCGATTTGTGACGCTTAAATCAACAGTTGGCTGGGAAACATTGCTTTGTACATCCATTTTCAATTTTATTAACGTGGCATACGATTTAAAATTATGTTTTGTTGGGATAGTATAAGATCCCGATATAGAATAATATGACCTCATCTAATTTTTAATTTTTATTTTATTTATAGGGAGTAAGTATTTAATTTCGTTCGTAAGAATATACTAATGTGTATAGTACAACACTTTGATGATAATATTTATCAATAATTTAGTAAGAACAACAGATAATGTTTTTATATTCATTTTCATGGAGTGACTGAGGTCCGTGCCATGAGAAGATACTGCATTAGTATCATGGTCCTAGAGAACGAGCAATACAAGGAGTATTGTTATTGTAAACATCTATATTACAGTGGCCGCTTTACATCAGCTTGTTTAGAGCCCGGCGTGATATCTGTTAGGTTGAATTAAGAATAAAATGTCAATAAATTTGCTATTACTCAGACCTCCTCAGCTTCTTGAGAAATCCTTCGTAAAAACGGGTCATTGCTAGTTTTATATTGCATTGAACTGAGACCTATGTAACCGATTTTTCACCCCCGTTGACCCCTATATTGTATATTAAAAAATATCAAAATGGTTAAAGCCATCTACTATTTCGTCGTCTATGTACAACCGCAGAGCACGTAAACATGTCGCAAGTCGCATGTAATTTACACAGATGAGATTTTAAACCTATCCTAACGTCGAATCCAATCCCGAGGGTGCAACGTCAATAAACTATTATATAAAAAAACCTATTTCAAAATAATACATGACAGAGGGTCGACGAACGGCGAGATCTCAGACTACATCGAAATGAGTCCTAATTTAAATTTTATCGCTTTGTCAATAAAGACGGCATTCCTTTGTTCATTTACAAACCGCAAAAAAGGAAGTGATTCTCTTCCGTCTATTACAATAGTCATTATTGCGTAAGTGATAGGGTTCAAATTGGCTGTAATGAAGGTATGCATGGGAAAGATTTAATCGCTCATTATGCAGTCGACCTTCCTAGGAGACCTTTCATCTTGGGTTCTTTGGCATCTGTTGTGGTTCGTTCAAGGTGTTATCTGAGTATAACAAACACGAGAGATAGTAGGTAAATGGTATTAGATAAAATGATAGCAGAGAACACTGCATACTGCATGGGATTATTTTATAGTAATGCGGTGCGATGCAAGCTGCGTAGTACAGCGAGCCAAATGTGTGGTGTTACCTTTAAATTGAGCATTTATATTGAATTAAGAATATCATTTTTGAGAGACTGATTTGAAATTTAAAATAAGAATAAGAAAAATAACTTATTCTAACTAGAAGGAAGTACATGCGGATAGTCGAACTTCACTCTGCAGAGGCTGCTTGCTAGTAAATTAATGTAAATCTCTATTTTTATTTTCATAAAAGTAAAGAATACTAAAATTATAGAAAGCTGTTCCCACCTACTATTAGCTGATTGCATGATATGTTTTTATGAACTCAGCCCTGCTTATAAAAGCGAAACCACAAAAAGTCAAGATCACTACGATTGGGTAATACTTTGGAAACACGTTTTTTGGCCCTTCGCGACCGTTCAAATACAACAATGGTTTCACTGCGATGGAATTAGATAATTCTATTAAAACCATTTAGATAATTCATAGTGGTTTGATGGGGAACGATAAGCTCTCGGACTATTTGCCATCAGATAATCCCTAATCGCGGTTTTGTTTCGAATTTTCGTAGAGCAGTGTGGATGAACAGTAAAACATTTTATAACACTAGAGTGGCAAACAAGCGTAGGATCTGCCTGATGGTAAGCATTATCATGGCCTATGGACGATTATGATAATTTTCCGTGCTCAAGGCATCACTCACGTGTTGTCGATATACTAGCCTACCTAAGGATGCAATTTTTTTTTTTTACAAAAAATAAAGTATATTTAGGTAAGGCTAAGAAGAATATTAAACAGTATTTTAGAAAAATGAAGAGTATTTTATTTATTTAATGTTTTAAATACCTACATATTTTTTAGAGCTTCTCGCATAACTTATTAATTTACATTGTTTTTAGGGTTCCGTACCTCAAAAGGAAAAACGGAACCCTTATAAGATCACTTTGTTGTCCGTCTGTCTGTCTGTCTGTCTGTCCGTCTGTCTGTCAAGAATTTCTATGTCGAGAATGCGTGGAGGTATCAAGCTGAAATTTGAACTGTATACTCAGGTCTACGGTCCCATGAAGTTGTAAAAAAATCAAACTGCTAAGTTTACGTAAAAAAAAGTTACGGCCGTTTATTCAGCAAAAAACGCATATTTCAACACATTCTCAAGGGAATCAAAACCTATAGGGTACTTCCCGTTGACCTAGAACTATGAAATTTGGCAAGTAACATCGTTATAGAAGTAGAAGTACAAGTACAGGAATAAATCTCAAAACTATACATTTGTAAATAGATCTTTAAAAATAGGGGGTCAATATTTTTTATAGGGTGTCGAAATTTCAAATTGAAACTATTAGTTCAAATGGGGTATCATATGAAAAGGCTTTATGTACACATTGCAAAATATATTTTATTTATTTTTTTCGACGGATTATTTCTTATTAATAATGAAAAATATCAAATTTAATAATGATACTACGTACGGAACCCTCGGTGGGCGAGTCCGACTCGCACTTGTCCGGTTTTTTTTTAATATTACATACGCCTCACCACAATTAAAACTAAAATTAAATGAGGAGCTATTTTTATTAAATTAATAGTTATATACTATTACTGACTAAATTAAAAAAATAAATTGTGTAAGCGTCTAAGTCTGATACCAGAGTTAAGCATTTTGATATTATAAACTCCTTATGCCTTTCTTCAAAAACACCCTACTCCTCTCCTGGAAAAACCATGGCATTATGGGGTGTAAGTGATTCATCAACATCTTTGAACCAAAACCAACTTCACCTGCACGCGGTGTACCCTGCTGACTGACAAACGAAGCTCTGGCGAAAAGAGAACTAGGGAGCGTAATTGTACCTACCTACCCGATTGGGGAATGTACCTCCACCTCACAGAATACCGCAGCCAAATAACAATTCCCTTGAGGGTTGTTGTGTTCCTGTGAGTGAGGTCACCAGAAAGGAAGGAGATGCTGCGTTGGCAGCGGGGGTGGCGGCGCGCGAGCGATATTTTATGTTGCAAGCGTTAATATGGTTATGGTACACCCGACGTAGTATAAAAAAAAATGCCACTGTCAGACCACGGAAACTCTACACCCGTCATCGATTTCAATTACAAAATCGATGCTATCGATTTACGATTTGCCTCGACACGTAATCGAGTTGGTCAATTCGGTTTTAATTGCGTTTTTAAAGTAACAAAACTATACGGAGGTACTTGGATGTGTGACCAATAGACTGTTTCATAATATGGCAGATAAAGTAAGCTTTGTGCTAGTTACCGTGGGAACTAGGGGGATTGAACCTATAGCTGTCCGTGGTTTCGCTCGGTTGAGTTCTCTAAGGATAAAAAGTGCATTATTTATATCACTAATGTGGTAAACAAGTATACGGCCCGCCCGATCACACCCCTGCCACTCCTTATAAATGTCGCGTTGTTTACTACTACATTAACAATGGCGTCCGTGCAGAGCAAACTGTTCCAGATTCGTCTTAGAGTGGGGTGGGGGGGGGGGGGGGGGGGGGGGGGCATCACACGTGCATTGATCCTGTTAGATCGATCAATCGATCCTGTTAAAATCTCTTTATATTCTTTTTGAAGAACTCTCTAATTGTCATTAGGTGACAGTCGTTAAACCAAGTCAGTGGGCCTTTAGGCGGCTTGAAAACACTGGCAACGTGGTGTGATCAACTCTAAAACCACTTCGATTGAGGGGAGGCCCGTATCCAGCAACGGCGAAATATACATTAGCACCGTTATTAGCACAAGTGATACTTTGTACTGCAAGCATCGACTACGGTAACTTTAAATCAGGCGGGCCGTAGTATGTTTGGCACCTGACGTATTGTAAAATTAAACCGGTCAATACCCGCGCCATAGACCACAAATCAAAGTATCATTAATATAGACCGTTCAAGCGTGAACGCATCGATTATGTCAAGATGACACATACGCTCCGATGATTGATGTTATGCGTGTTATGCAATGCAGTATAAGGTAACGTGCAATTTTCACAGTGTAACACCCGCAGTTTCTTATCAATTTGCTCATGTAAAAGTAACACTTTGAAAGACAGACGAACAGAGTTACTTTTAAGAATGCAACCGTTACTGACTGATCTATTAATGCTCAAATCACTGGACGAATCGGCTTCAAATTTGGCAGTGACTTTTTGGCGCGAACTTGGTGAGCGTGGTTGTGCTTCTAAACAAATTTTCATAATTTAATGTATGTGTAACGATATTGATACATAATTAGGACAGTGTATTTTGGTACAAGTAATCATTTGAGTGCATAAAATTAGTAGAAGTGTAAAATTAGTAGAACATTCGGGTCTGAGTCATTCTAAGAAGTCGTGAAGCAGAAAAAATGCACTATATGTTTTACTTTTGACTTATTACAAGTAATAGAGGAACAAGAAGCTTTCTGACGATATTTTTCGGCATGTCCCTGAAGCCGGGAATAACTTAAAGAACTATGTAATACAGTCGGGCTCTAAAGGACATTGATTCCAGAGCCGTGATTATATTTGATAAATAAATCTGGCAGTAGATTACGTACCTATGATATATATTACAGATATTTTAAACAGTTAAACATTGTGTTGTAGGTATCCGCTAAGAAAGGATTTTTGAAAATTTCTACGGGTTACGCATAGATATTTTTTTTAACTCTCACCAGATATGACACACGCCTATGAAGTAGCAAGCGACAACTAGTCCATTACACAAAGTAACTATTTACTTATTACAAAATTTTACAGAATACAAAAAGATTTCCTACTTATTGTAATTATTCGATCGAGTAATTGATTGAATGATTAGTCCAGCATTTCATTGTCAATTACTCCGATCTATTACACTAAACCTCTTGCTAGCTAGTTACATAGCCACTATACGTTACCTTGCTGCTAAAATACTCCGCAATCAAGTTATTAATCAGTTACCATCTTTAATGATTGGCAATACTAGTGTTGAATGATGCAACGAAGGTCGGAGGAAGAATGTAGGCGTGCCTCACTGCCAGAAAGAAAGGTCAATCTCGGTGCGT
This sequence comes from Hypsopygia costalis, assembly GCA_937001555.2. Classification (NCBI taxonomy): domain Eukaryota; kingdom Metazoa; phylum Arthropoda; class Insecta; order Lepidoptera; family Pyralidae; genus Hypsopygia; species Hypsopygia costalis. The sequence goes on along the minus strand of OW443349.2, from coordinate 16,231,901 downwards.
ATCTTATGATGACGCATCCAAATGTTATTTACTCTTGGTACGGTATTCGATTTTATATAGGTACTAGTGCGAGTTCTGGTCACATTCGAACGTGTCAACGTAACCAAAATGAACAAATAGAGAAGAAATCTCATGTTATGAATTTGTATGACGCGTGTTTAGAGATGGGCAATATGTTGGGCATTTACGATAAATGCCCAAAAAGTACTTATATTCCCTATTTTTATATCATATTCCCTATTTACATAAATTCCCTATTTATGCCCAAAACTAGGCATTTATTGGACATTTGCAGGTACTTACTGGGCACTTATTGTAAATGCCTGGCAATTTGCCCATCTCTACGCGTGTTACATACATGTGGCTTACTTGCTCACATTTTGAAATGAGCAACCCGGCTAATTTGGATATGTATCGCGCGTCTGGAAAATTCACAATATGAAACATTTTATCAATTTGGCTTTGGCGAAAAAACTCGTACTAAAAACTGATCATCTGTATTTTGAAATGAGCCTATAATTTACTCTGTGTATCAAGACATTGTTTCTCAACCTCACATTTTTCTCTCGCATGTGAAGAATGTAACGGACATACAATTGTGAATCACAGTAAACGGTACAGAAAGTAAAACTAATAATTCTCACAGAGTTTCATTAATTAACAGCACACTAAGAATTCGTTTACGGATGTTATGAATTTTCTTTGGAAAGCATATCAGGTTTGCTTGTTGGATGAAACAACATTTCACTAAACGTTATTCGAGTTTGTAAACAAGTTTTTAGTGTTTGTTAGTAAGTGTTTAGATGTCAGATTGTACTATTATTTAATGTTTAAATTGTGTATTGTCTCTCACCGCCGCAGTGGCGTATCTATACCTTCAGGGGCCTGTGGCTCTTGTATTGTGAATCTCTAAGTAACCAACACAAAGAAGTATTTTGTAAATTTTTGGATAATAATCTATAATTTTATTTTCAAGAAATATGATAATGTATATAGAAATATGATAACCTACCTAATAAAATTTTGTATCTAGTATATTTATAGCTTAACTGTAAAAAAATACTGTATTTGTTCTAAGCTCTCGAACCTGGGCCCTCTTCGTCCGGGAGCCCGTGGCATTTTGCCCGCTCTGCCACCCTGTAGTTACGCCACTGCACTGCCGAGTACGAATTCCATCCCGTTACTCAAAAGCAACGGCAAACGGTAAAGCAACGGTTGACTGGAAGAGATTCCTTCACGGAACAAGTCCACCCTTGCAGATACTTTTTAATGTATGACTTTCTTCCATTGTTATTATTGCAATAATAAACATAAAAAAATACAAATTTTCTACGTGTAGAAAAAATATTACTGTGTTTATTTAATTTCACCATCATCATCAAGACGAGCTCGGTTGTCGAATGGTTAGCAATGGCCACTTTGACTCTGAAGTCGCGGGTTCGATTCCCGCACAAGACAAACATTTGTGTGCATGAACATGTCTGTTTGTCTTGGTCTGGGTGTTTTCTATGTATTATAAGTATGTATTTACAAAAAAAAATGTATTTAAGTACATTTATCAGTTGTCTAGTACCCATAACACAAGCAAATTGTCCAGAAATATTTATTTATTTATTTTATTTTATTTATCATCATTATCAGCCTGTATCTACCCACTGCTGTATATAGGCCTTTCCTAATGCTTTCCACAATGCATCCGCTTTCCGCATCCAGCCGCTACCAGCTCTTTTTTTGAGGTCGTCGGTTCATCTAGAGAGGGAAAGCCTTACGTTTCATCGCTCCATACGAGTAGAATCTTTTTTTTTTAATATACTACGTCGTCGGGTGTCAGACAAGCATACGACCCGCCTGGCGAGACTTGTACCAAAGTACCTAAATAATATATTTTCATTTTTACTAACGGTAGTGGATGGGTGCCGGCCGGCAGTAGTTTGCATGAACTAATTGGTGGCGGAAGCACGCAAAGTAGTGTAGATCAAATTGCCTTTAACATTTTTGACAAAAACGTCTTTATAGCTAGAATAACCGCTTTACATCAGGCGGACAGTACATTTGTTTGGCAGCCGGCATCGAATAAAATAAATAATTTATTTTTTTGTTGGTACCGTACAGTTTCAATTAATTAAAATTATTTTTACCAAGTGGTTTCACTGTAATTAGATGGTTTACGCTTGTGGTTTTTGCGTTTATAAAAACACGATTATGGAAACAAGGACATTATTAGATAGAGAAATGCCAAGAACAAAACTTGTTGATAATAGATTATGTAGAACGGTAACCAGTACCAATGAGTGAAGATTTATTAATAAAAATAATAATTTTAACAAAAAAAACCGAGTCCAAACATTACTCTATATTTATATATGTAGATACATGCTGATGATGATGATGAAAAAAATATGGGACCAATCTGGAAGTATACTCTTTCAAATAAAAAAAAGTTTTTTTCAAACGTTTAAAGAAAGGTTTATAAATCACGGAGTAATTAAGTAACAAACATAAAAAAAGCATTTGCCGAATGAGAACCCCCTTCTTTTTTGGAGTCGGTTAAAAATGTCTTCAATGTTACAACAAATGCCAACAACCAATAATTCACTAATCTCAAAATTTATCCATTAAGCAAACTGAATACCAATTCTTGTAACTTTTCTACGATCGTAGAACGAAAGTTGACCGAATCGAGATCGAATTGTGAATTGACTAAAAAAAATCGATTGTCTGTAAAGTCTGTTTACTGACGATAGTTGAACGTGACAACGTCATAAGAAAATACTGATGGAATGTTTGCATTTTTCAAAAGTAAATTTTAATGGAACGCCTCAGAGCGAGGTAACGCCGCATACGTCGTGTTTTTTCGTGCGTGCAGCCGGCTCCATCGAATTATAAGACGTTGTCACGTCAAAATATTTTAATTAAAGATAAAGAGATACAAGATAAAGATATATTTATTTGCTTTAAATATGTGATATGGAGAAAATAAATTGATTTTCATCACCATGATGATCATTAATTAATACCATTTATTATTACTAGCAGAATACCTTTTTTTGTTCGTATAATTCGATATAATCACACCTTGGTATAAACTTTAAAGTTTTATATGAAATTATTCTGAAATTTGTGAGATCGAGACTACCGAAACTGAATTTTGACTACATTTTAATTACGAGAATTGCTCCTCTGGAAACAAGCGGCACGTTAAATAAATTAATAAATATTTCTGGACAATTTAGACAGCGCCATCTAGTCCCAAATTAAGCGCAAAGCTTGTGTTATAGGTACTAGACAACTGATAAATGTACTTAAATACATTTTTTTTTTGTAAATACATACTTATAATACATAGAAAACACCCAGACCAAGACAAACAGACATGTTCATGCACACAAATGTTTGTCTTGTGCGGGAATCGAACCCGTGACTTCGGAGTCAAAGTGGCCATTGCTAACCATTCGACCACCGAGCTCGTCAATTTCAATTAATTGCGTTAAGCCGACGGTCCCGGCTGTTATTATTAGATGACAGTCGTTAAGCTAAGTCAGTGGCCTTTAGCCGGCTTCAAAACACTGCCCTCCACCAACCCGTAGTTGAGCAGCGTGGTGGAGTACGCTCTAAAACCCCTTCGATTGAGGGAAGACCTGTATCCTAGCAGTGGGATGAATAAGGATTGACGAAGAAGAAGAAATTAATCAAATTTGTATTCATTTTATTGCATGCATTAATCCAATTTTCAATGGGATGCAATCATAACTATCATCAATTATTATACTCACAATCGATTACTCATCGTTCACTCACTCACTCACACATCTTAACCACGCAACCAGAAATTGCATAACTGCTGTAAGTATGTATTATTTAACGTGCCATAGTCCATAGTGTACAACATTGAGTAAATAAATGTAGACGGCGCATGAGCAGTGTTGCTAACGTAGCGGAGTCGGGGGGTGTAAGTCATCAACATCTTTGAACTAAAACCTACTTCACCTGCACGCGGTGCACCCTGCTGACTGACAAACGAAGCTCTGGCGAAAAGAGAGGTAGGGAGCGTAATTGTAAGCTACCCGACAGGGGAATGTACTCTCCACCTCACAGAATACCGCAGCCAAATGACAATTCCCTTGAAAGGGAGCGGAGATGCTGCATTGGCAGCGGGGGTGGCGGCGCGCGAGCGATATTTTATGTTGTGAGCGTTAATATGGCTACGGTAACCTATTCACATCAGGCGGGCTGTATGCTTGTCTTCCACCCGCCGTAGTATAAAAAAAACAGGTTTAATGCATTTTTTCACATATCAGTGCTTAAAATTAAGTTATAATGCCTAGTGCCTTGCCAGATGCCCCGATTTTGGCGAAACGTACCGCTTTATTAGGCTAAAGTGTAATGTCCCGCAGGGGACACCATATGTCCCGCTTTTAGCGATGAACAAAAAAAAAATGATTTCGTCAACTGAAATAAATGAACAAATTGAAATAATAATTGATCTTTGATTGTTTACACTCATACCGAAAATACTTACCCATTCATTTTATAATAATCTTAATAATTTGTCATTCTTTAAAGAAAATATTCTATTAATCTTGTCGTGCCGCTTTTTTCAAATGTGTCAAATTCTAAAATTTAATATTAGCAGAATCGGTAGTTAAAAGTAAAATAAGATTGGGATATAAATATCTATTGGAGTCCTTTTGGCAACATCCCATGAGTTGAGGATTTTGCGTAGACTATTTTAGGCCAAAGTATACTTATATGTAAAAATAATACAGGGCAAAGTAATAAAACTGAAACTTAAAATGTTTTTATACATTTTAAGTTTCAGTTTTATTACACTGCTTTTTTATACCTTTTATCTAAAAAACCATTGAAGCTGACACAAAGCACAGCCACGGTAGACACTGTAGACACATGGAGCAGTATACTAACTCCACACAAACGGTCGAAATCGACGAAATCAAATTCGCCGCCCCGCTACATGTTTCTAAGCAAGCAATGCAATGCTACAAACAACAAAAGCTCTTAGAATCGTTGTGCGATGTGCATACGAAGTGCACATTGTGGTTGAAGCGATCAGAAATTGGCAACAATTTCGGTAAGTCGGTCAAACAAAATAATTTTGAGATTTCTTGCAATTGTTACAAAAAAAAGATAGAAGCTGTTGCACTGTAAAATCGTATGAGGGTCTAGACCATCTAGATCTTACTGGTGTATGATATAGCAATTTTGAGTTCCTATCAATAAGATGCGACAAAATATAGTTAGTTTAGGATAGACCAGATTAATTATTTTTTTTTAATGAAAAAGCATTTAGTGTGTTTTTTGGTGTACAAAGTATATTCCTGGAAAAATACTATGAATCGTCTTTCTTATATCTTTTCAATGCGTTATTTATTAGAAAACAATTAAATATCTGCTATTGTTTTATCTGACATAATCCAGAATAGTTGTGGTGCTAGGTGGCGCTACTCTCGTGCACATAGCGAATAGAGAATGCGTCGTAAATACCGAATTTATTGTATGACTTCGAGTTACTGCGCTACGTCTACTGTGACACAGTATAGTTAAAACTTAAATCATTAAGTTATCTATACATGTGAACAAATATCCCACGTGGTTCGATGTTGCAATAAAGCCTTGACTCCATTCATTCTCGTAGTGTGAGAAGGGGCTTTACAAGTGTATACGAGTTGAAGATAAATACTTCCTAGTCGTGATGAGTAAAGAAAACGATTTTTTTTATTATTAATATAAAAAAAAACAAGGTTATTGTGCTTTTTATTTGCTAGGTTATAAATTGCTTTTTTGTTTATAAAGGTACATTTTTTACTATTGTATTCTACGTACATAGAAGTTTTTTTTGAGTTAGCAAAACATTATCGTTTGCCTTCCTATGTGGTGGCGCTAGTAGTCGGTATCAATCATTTCCACGTAACCACTTGACTGTACATAACGTTAGCTAGAGTTATCATTTAATATTACCATATTTTTTACAAATATAAGAAGTATTTACTAAACATAAAAAAGCTAATAATTTACATCTAACAATTAATTTATGTCAAATTAATTAATACTGCTACTAGATAACAGATGGCGCTGGTAATAAAATTAGCAATTTTAAAATTCCTATTTTATTCAAATTCGCGGCTATTGGAAAGCGCGCAGAAGTGGAGCGTACGTGCGGTGCGGATCGACGAAAGTAAACTTGGTTTGCATTTTTTGACGAGATTACGTAGATAGAAATTGTAGGAAAGTGACGATTCACGTTTTTGTTCAACATTACTTCACTATTAGCATATTTCAATTACTTATTGATTTTGCCTCAAGTACCTACAAAAGACTAATATTTGTTTTGTTGTGATTTCTCACGCTACGTGAGAAAGTTATAGGTATATGGATACGGATATCTCCATGTCAGGATTGTAGATACAACATTTTTATTGGCTACTAGCGGCCCGGTACGTGCTTCGCTACGTATAAAGTGAAATAATAAAAAAAAATAATTGGAACATCAAATTCATTTATTCAAACAAAAAAAAATTATTAATTGCTAGCTATTTTAAAACTTAATCCAAAACATTTGGATAAACATTTTTTTTGTTTGAGCATGAATAAACAAACGTCTGTGGGGGGTACCGACTCTTGAACAGGCAACATAAAGTCGTAGTACGTCCAAAATGAAATAACCGCATGAATGACATAACAACATGCTATTCATAGGATTAGCATTGCTATTCAGCGAGGTAATGCTGCCAGCATTCTTGGTACGTTACCAACGGGCAACGATTTGGGGGAAATTTTTTATTTATAATTTTTGTTTTATTTCTTTTCTTCCTTTTTTTTTCTACCTCTTTGTAAATATTTTATTTGTAAATATTCTTATTGTAAATATTATACAACATGCTTGTACTTGACAGTACACTGATAAAAGTTTCAATTTGACAGCAAAATCCCCATTTACAAAATGATTCGCCATTTATTGAATTAATTTGTTACAAAAAATGTGATAAATGTAGATCCACTCGACCGATTTTGTGCAAACTTCACATAAACCATCTAATAAATAGTCCGAACAAAGCCTAAACATTTGGTTTGGATAGGTGAGCCATAAGTGAGAGATAAGTTTCATATTGTAAATTTACCAGACGCGTGTTACGTATCCGAATTAGCCGGGTTGCTCACTTCAAAATGTGAGCCACATAATTTTGATGTTACACGCGTCTTATAAATTCACAACATGAGAGTTCTTCTCTATTTGGCCGGTTTGTTTACGTTGACATGATCGAATGCGAACAAAATACTCGCACTAAGAACTCTGGGCCAGTGAGAAAAATGGGTCGGTACGCGTCGCGTTCATAATCGTGACATAATCGCGTCGCGTCAACTGCACTTTCACTTACTGGATTTTCAATTTATTTTTCTTATTACGTGGAGAGTCTATGGCAAACTTTATGCAGCACATGCACCTGTCCCTACATTAGCTGTTTCTAAGTGATCGCCGAGCCCCGCTAACCCGACACGAAACCGAAGACATTCCAGACCTCAGCATGGGTGACATTAGGATAACCCTTGAACAGCTGAAAAATGGTAAGGCTCCCGGTGAGGACGGAATTACAATTACAACAGAACTGCTGGAAGAGCTCCGGTTCTAAAGGAACTACAACTGTCTGTTTGATTTCGTCATTCACAAAGGGACAGCATCAGTCGCGTGGACCAGAGATCGCTTGGACGTCCTCCTTCTAAACGGTCCGGTGACCTTGAGAAAGCGGCTGGATGCGGTGGATAATATTTGGTGGCATTGGGGAAGGTCTATGTCCATCAGTGGGTAGATACAGGCTGATGTTAATTAATGATCGAAGGTAAAAATTGTATTAAAAATTGATTTATTTGTAGAAATAATAATTTATTCGATACTGGCGAAAAATACTCTTTTTGGGTTGCGACTTGCGGAAAAAAAAATCGCCACCTATCGCGCTTGATGTATCTGCTTATAGTACAGTGATGCTGATTTTATATAGAAAAAAAGATTATAGCTATGTTTATTACCATCACAATATGAGACAATAATTGGCCGTGTGGTTTCCGGCAGACTAGAATAGAATCACTCCGTCTCTTCCCGTGGATATCGTACAAGACGACTAAGGGAAATACATTACTAAACATCGATCAGGCCTCCCCAACCCGTTTGGCCAGCGTGGGGAGTGTAGGCCAAATCCTCCTTCTGTCAGGGACGGATGAGAGAGGGTCGTGCTCCTGTAGTGGAGACTAAAATGACCTGATGATGATGATGAGACAATAATGCAACCAGTCAATTAAATTTATTAGTACGTAATATCGTCAAATAGACGCGTATTTACAAACATCCAATGCTCCATGATGGAACATTGAATAATGTACCATTCCTTTCCAATCTCGCGTTATTCGTCCTAGAACGCCGTTTATTATAGAGACAATAGGAGCTCTTAATTACCAAGCAAAATGGACGGGCGATGATATCTCCACTATTGTTGTTTGTGAGTACATATCGATATAACCAGACAACCAGTGAAAGTTTGGAGATGTCCAACTCGTTTAAATAACTTTTTTAGAGCTTTGAGCAGCGTTTCCTTATCTTTTTCGATCTGCGGATCCCTAGAAAACCAAGCACAATTTCAAGGACCCCCTTAATAAAAAACAAAAGAATAAATTTAGGACAATTTATTTTAGTACTAAAAACTAATTATATTTTTGTTAATAAAGGTGGGTACTGCTTTTTTGCAAGTCTTGCTGGCATTATTTAATAATTCAATTGTTCGTAGATAAGACGGTGGACCCCCATACACACTTGCGGATCTCGAGGTGTCCGCGGACCACAGGTTAAGAAACACTGGCTTAAAGAATGCTTTAAAAGGTGCGAAAATAATGTTTTACGATACGAAAGTTATATGACTGACTGACTGGCATTTTTACAGAAAAATTATTCGAAGCAATACTTAGTAGTTGAGGTGTGGCTAGGATTCGGAATAAGAAGACAAAGAGTTTTGAAATTGTTCTGAAGCCAAAGTTTTTAAAAACTTTATTACGTTGACGTATTTATTTATCACGTAACTCCTTTTTTTTTACCTGAGAGCATGCGGGTCACCTGATGGAAAGCAATCACCACCGCCCATGGAGATCAGCAACACCAAGGGGTCGCCGATCCGTTGCCAACCTAATTTGCACAATATAATAATTAGATTGCACAATTCACAAAACTGTCTGTCTTTCTTTATGGTGACCGCACTCACTCGCAGGAACACAACAACCCTCAGGGGAATTGTTATCTGGCTGCGGTATTCTGTGAGGTGGAGGTACTTTCCCAGTCGGGTAGTTGAAAATTTTAATGGAACGCCTCAGAGCGAGGTAACGCCGCATGAGTCATGTTTTTTCGTGCGTGCAGCCGGCTCCATCGAATTATAAGACGTTGTCACGTCAAAATATGATACATACATTCTGTCCTCTTCTACCCTAAGGTTGTCTGGAAGAGATTGCACAATTCACAATTCAATCTCGATTTGGTCAACTTTTGTACTGCGATCGTCACAGTATTACTATTTTCTATGGGTAGTTTATCGTATTATCTTCTATTTTTCAAAACTCAAAACAAAATAATTATTATGATAATTTTTTTTTTGTTTTTTATATGAGAGGCGGGCAAACGAGCATGTGGGTCACCTGGTGGAAAGCAATCACCACCGCCCATGGAGACCAGCGACACCAAGGGGTCGCCGATCCGTTGCCAGCCTTTTAATGAAAATGAAAACTCTGTTCTTGAAGGCACCCATGTCGTAGTTGTTCGGAAATACCGCTGAGGGAAGTTGATTCCACAGTTTCACTGTTCGTGGTATGAAATGTCTTAGGAAACGTACTGTAGTAGATCGCCAATTATCAAGATGATATGGATGGAATTTTAATTTATGGCGAGTTGTACGATAGTGGAATTCAGCGGCAGGTATCAAATCAAACAGCTCATCGGAGCATTCCCCGTGATATAATTTGTATAGAACGCAAAGAGTGCTTGCGGTGTGTACTGCACTTTACGCGTACATAACGGCGAAAGCCGGTAACAAATGCTAGATTCTGTGAGAATACGTTGATAAGATGTAGTTGCGGTAAATTTCACTTTTAAAATGGTTAGCGGTTAGCAATACGGCGACCACACTGAAATGCTAAGGTAATAGTGACAAGATTTATAAAATACTAGATGCGGTAGCGGCTTTGCCCGTATGCTTTATAAACAACAAAAAAAAATGCAATTGTAGTTTGACATAGCACTAGATATAACAATTTGAACCGTGACAGAAATTGTTATTTACATTGTACATTGTACACCATTTTTGTATTGCCCATGTTATTTTTTAGACATAATAAAATTATTATTATTAGGTGAATACGGTTGGTCTTTCAGCGATTGTGATAATCTATTTTTTTATATTATTGTTTAATTCATTTTTCAATAAAACAAAGGGAGGTATCTCATCATCATCATCATCAGGTCATTTTAGTCTCCACTACAGGAGCACGACCCTCTCTCGTCCGTCCCAGACAGAAGGAGGATTTGGCCTACACTCCCCACGCTGCGCTGGCCAGACGGGTTGGGGAGGCCTGATCGATGTTTTATAATGTATTTCCCTTAGTCGCCTTGTACGACATCTACAGGATGAGACGGAGGGATTCTATTCTAGTCTGCCGGAAACCACACGGCAAAATATTTAAGGGAGGTATCTATTCGCCATTAATATTATACTATCCTATATAAAAAGCTTGAAAGCTAATAATGCTGTAAAGTTATTAAGATTTAATTACTTTTAATTATTCAATTAGTTTTTTACATCGTAATTTAACTGTTTAAAACAAGTAATTTAACCAGATAGCTGTGAAAATGGTTAGACGGGAAGTATTAAAATGTTAAATCGTCACAGTAATGGCTTCCTTGCTTCTACTCAATATAAAAAGATGTTTTAGTGTTGCATAATCGTACTTCATAAAGAAAATCAGTCCCCTTACCACCAACTCTTATTGCGATTCAATAACTGAATAGAATGCTTATTCATACCAATGAATAAGCGACTCTTTTCAGTTTGAAATATAGTCGCTTATTCATTGGTATGAATAAGCAATCTAATTGAATAAACCACCAACTCTCATTGCGATTCAATAACTAAATAGAATGCTTATTCATACCAATGAATAAGCGACTCTATTAAGTTTGTAATATAGTCGCTTTATCATTGGTATGAATAAGCAATCTAATCAGTTATTGAATCGCAATAAGAGTTGGTGGTAAGGGGGCAGCTCAATCCTTGTCGTGCCGTACCGTAAAGGTTACTATTAAAGGTGGGGTTAGTGTTATTTATTTTGAATGAGTTAAAAGTTAATGCCAAAAAGAAATGGGTGTGGCTGTGTCATGGACACGGCCGTGTGTTGTACCTGAATACGTTAGATGCACTAAAATTATCCCAAAATGGCAGCGCTTCTCCCTACCCCGCCCGCGATGTTCCATAGTCCTTACTAATAAAATCTTTGATCCTACATCTATCCAGTGGTGTAATTGAATTTTGGATGGAGAGGATAGATCTGTGCAACATCAAACTGTATCCCCCGATTTTGTTATCATTCGTTTTTTAGGGTTCCGTACCCAAAGGGTACAAAGGAACCCTATTACTAAGGCTCCGCTGTCCGTCCGTCCGTCCTCCGTCTGTCACCAGGCTGTATCTCATGAACCGCGATAGTTAGACAGTTGAAATTTTCACAGATGATGTATTGCTTTTGCCGCTATAACAACAAATACTAAAAAATAGAATAAAATAAATATTTAAGGGGGCTCCCATACAACAAACGTAATTTTTTTGCTCGGTTTTGCTCGCAATTGATAACGGCAATAGGTAGACGCTTGAAATACTCACATAATATTTAGTTATATATTCAATTTAAAAATAAATAATTAAATAAAAATAAAATAAATATTTAAGGGGAGCTCCCATACAACAAACGTGACTTTTTTTGCCGTTTTTATAGATAATGGTACGAAACCCTTAGTGTGCGAGTCCGACTCGCACTTAGCCGGTTTTATTTTTATTACCTCACTATGGAAGCAATTTTAAAAACATATTCACGTCAAACACATCTTAAGGAAACTGTTAATTAACGTAACATGTTATTTATTCAGGCACGTTCAAATTAACTCTTAATTTCGTTGTGTTATTTATTAACTTTCCATCCAAAAGAGTTAATTTTAAACGTATTAACGCTATGTTAAAATAAACAAATCGTGACGTTGGATAAAATAATAATCAATGAACTTTCCTTCATACTTGAGTTGATGGCAGTAAAATGAATGTAAAATTAACAGAATGTTAAAAATAACAGTATCGTGTCGTATGTTATAACAGTGTTAAATTTAATTAATATAAAAAACATTATGTTGATAAAATAATTCATATTCATATTCCGTTATTCACAATGATTTATAACAATGGGTACATGCACATAGTGGTAAAGAAGATGGACAATTAAATATTTTATAAATCACTCTATTGAGGCACTTGTGATTTTAGATTTGTCGTAGTTACATATTATATTATTTAAAGTCAGTAGAAATACTCAATGATAAAGCAATCTATTCAATTATTGAATCGCAATAAGAGATGGTGGTAAGGGGGCAGATCACATTTCACATGCAAGTACATATTTGATTTTAACACGTACTTGGGGTAATGCCATGTTTTTGCAAGGAAAATTGGCTCCAATTTGCGCTCGATGAGGAAAAGAGATAGCAAGTTTATCAAATAGCTAATTTGAAAAGGATGGCAATGGTCAATGTTACTATTTACAGCTAGCTATCCATATAACAAGCATGATACGTTTTCTAATGCAACTTAGTATAAGTATGTCATATCTATAGATTGTTTTTAATATTTCTATATTATTTTAACAGAACCGGTTCGACATTTAAAAATTTCACCCCATGTTACGTCACACGTCATTCAAAACTCAACGTGGACACGCCCTAGGTGTGGTGTATACTCGATTAGCATGCGGGCAATGCGGCGAAGAGCCGCCTACTACACACGTGACACTTTCCATCACAAATGTCTATTATATGTATGTAAATATATAGAGAGATTAGTTGGACTCTGTTATGCAGAATAGATTCAACCGACATTTTGCTAGCTTTGACGAGCTCGGTGGTCGAATGATTAGCAATGGCCACTTTGACTCCGAGGTCGTGGGTTCGATTCCCGCACAAGTCAAACATTTGTGGGCATGAACATGTTTGTTTGTCTTGGTCTGGGTGTTTTCTATGTATTATAAGTATATATTTACAAAAAAAAATGTATTTAAGTACATTTATCAGTTGTCTAGTACCCATAGAACAAGCTTTACGCTTAATATGGGACTAGATGCCCTTGTGTAAATTGTCCAGAAATATTTATTTATTTGCTTTTTTTATGCCACTAAAGTATACATGCAAACAAGCATACAGCCCACTAAAGTGGCAAAGCAGTTACCGTAGCCTATGAACGCCTGTAACACCAGGTGCATCACACGCGTTGCTGACTCTGTAAAAATCTCTATACGTCCTTTTTGAAGAACCCCATGCTGTAGTCTCCTGAGAAAACCTCGACAGACAGTTCATTCCACAGCTTGACAGTGCGTGGGATAAAACTTCTGTGGAATCGCACAGTAAGCGACCACTTAGGCTCCAATGTGTGAGGATGAATTCCCAGTCGATGGCGAGCGGTGCGACTGTAGAAAGAGTTGATTGACATGATCTGTCAATCAACTCCTCTGAACACACCCCTTTGTACAATCGGTAGAACACACAAAAAAGTCTTAAAGGTTCTAATCCGTCTGTCAGTTTGGGATCGTCAACAATCCTTACAGCACGCCTTTGAATCGAGTCACAAGGTACAAGCTGATATCTAGGCGCTCCCGCCCATTTATGGCAACAGTACTCCATATGCGGCCTTACTTGAGCTTTGTTAGGGGCGCCGACTCCGTGGGTGCTCGGGGGCTCGAGCACCCATGAGAAATAAACAGTGGGTGCCGAGCACCCCCTGAGAAAAGACATCAAGAAACAGATCAGTAATGGCCTTTTAGGGATGGGCGCTTTTTCATTACCCGACGACCCGTTTAGCACAGTGGTTTAGAGCACCGGTTGAGACGCAAGGGTCGCAGGTTCGATTCCCGCACCAACACAAATGATTCCTGATGAAACAGATATTTGTGTGGTCTGGGTGTTTGTGGGTCTCACACTTCGTTTTTTTTTCGAGTCATCAAATGAGCATGAGCACCCATGAGGTTTTCTAAAAGCCGGCGGCCCTGTTTGTTATTACTTTTAAATTAAATTTAAAGTGTAATAGGAATAAAAATATCACGCAGTATAAGTTATGGGAAGCACGTCTTATCAAACTGCTACAATCTGTTGCGAATATATAAAAGTCGATTTGAAGTTTCTCGCTATATATATATATCTCTACCCATACCATTTGGCATAATTAATAAATACCACATTACGTTAATTAATAACAGTTTTCTTAACATGTTATTTTTTAGCATTAAATTTTAACTCATTATAAATAAATAACACTCATCCCATTTAGCATAGATTGTCGGCTGGATCTATTCTGCATAACAATGTCCAGTTGACATTTACGGTACTTTCGATTTTACTTAGATAAAAATATTTGTATAGACACTTATATGTACAGAAGAAGTATTAAAAGCTGCCGTTATATTCTTTTCACAGGTGCAAAGTGATTTTCGGAATCAACATTAATAATAGTTTTATTACAACTCTGTTAATATATTGTTACTGTGTTAATACATACAAGTCTACAATATTTATTTATACTTTGTACAAAAATATTTACATTGTTCACTGCCGTTACATTATTAACACTCGGGTGTAAAAGCTTTTATCTATTCTGATAATGAAATTTAAATATTAAAAAACTAAACACAGAATCTTAATGTCAGTCTTTTACGCACAAGCCGTCAAAATAAATTTAAAAAGTTACTTTTCGATACAGCTCTTTATGGACAACTGTATCGAAAAATAAGTTTTTTTTTTCCATTTCTATACAGCTTCAGCCCTGGGTACAGGTTTATTAAGCAGGTGGCTATACAAATGCATTGCAACTTTGCAAAAAAATTCTACATAATCTGTGAACGCGGCGCCGCGCGGTGCGTCGCGCATGCGCACCACGCATGCTCGATCCGCAAATGGATTTATAAGTAAATAAAGCTGTTAAATTAACTTCATGTTTTTTAAATATAAAATATTATTATCATCTATTTCATGGGATTAGATAAAGTAGTGTATGAAACTGCACATAATTAGGTCTTAAAACACTCGTGTGATGCTATTATCACATACGCTTTCGGCTCATACAATAAACTCACACTCGTATTTTAAGAACCCTTTATATGCAACAGCTACTATTTTAGAATAACGTGTAACATTTTTATTAATATTATTTTAATTATTTTGCACAACCGGTATTATGTATCTCCCCCTCTCTCTCTCTCTATTAATAAGCCGTGCTTATTTAAATAAATAAAAACATTTCTAGACAATTTATACAGCGCAATCTAGTCCCAAATGAAGCGCAAAGCTTGTATTGTGGGTAATATACAACTTACAAATGTACTTACATTTTTGTGTAAATACAAGGAAACTTTGTGTAAACTAAATTTTTGTGTAAATACAACAAACGTAATTTTTTTGCTCGTTTTTACTTGAAATTGATACATAGAAAACACCCAGACCAACACAAACAAACATGTTCATGCACACAAATGTTTGTCTTGTGCGGGGATCGAACCCGCGATCTCGAAGTCAAAGTAGCCAATGCTAGGCATTCGACCACCTGGCTCGACAAATTATTGTTTGGCAACTTTAGGAGCAAGTATACAAATTATTGAAGTTGTTCTTACTACACTACACCTTTTTATTAATTGTGGCATTGTTTGTACACTTTTATCTCCCAATCTGAATAATCGAGTTGTACAATCAATACAATGTTATCTTGGAATGTCACCCAACCAAGACAGAATGCCCGCCATTGCTTAACCAATGGAAACAGGTGTAGCCGACAGTAATAGTAAATACTGGTTTTATTATGAACTAGCGACTCGCCCGGGTTTTGTCCATATAGAATAGATAGGTAAACCTTATTAAAGAAATTCTCTATACAGTGGACCCGCGGTAACCCGGCCCCTGTCTACTCCGGCACCCCCTGTAATCCGACATGTCTATTATTATTGAATATTTTTTGACAATCTTCCCTATTGTGTACAAACAAATGTAACACACATTTGTTTGTACACAATTATTTCCTGATGTAAAGGTATTCCATATTTTTGTAAGTGCTATAGCAATAATGAAGTTAATTTTATAATAAAACCGTAGTACTGTGATAATACCTAAGCTTTCTATTGTGTTGTTTAATTTACTAAATTTCACATAAACATATTATAATGAAGTATGATTTGTACTTCAGAGTATAACATATAGAATCTTATCATTGGATCTGTAATTTGTTGGAGTACAAGGTACTCTTTTGTAAATAATTCCGAACTATAGGGGTCTTAGCCATACCCTATAATCCGACAAAATTCATTGATCATCTAAACATAGTATAAAATGGTGGTAGAAACCCTGGCGCTCTGCAGACTAAACTGAAGTTTGTCAATAACTGAAACGTAAGAAATCATTTTCGAATCGAATTATTCGAATGGTAATCAAGTTCAGCTTCGGCGGTAGGACCCCTGCCCCCCTAGCCAAGTGTAATTCGTCGCGTAACGAACGTTAGATAGATCACGTGACATTTGTCAATTCTCATACTAAAATGTTCGATTCTGACAAATGTCACGTGTGACAAGTGTCTATAATATTCTCCATATGGACAGACACGGAAAATGTTCGAAGTGACGGTTAGTCATTTACTTAGTTTTTCCTTTCAAATTTTGTCTCATTGTTTGCTTTTTTATATATGTTTTTTATCGTAGCCTTCAATGGTACTTTATTAATTACAAACTTGTTTCATACGTTTTAATGATAGGTAATTCATTTAAATGATTCATTCACTAAGATGACTTGTAACAGCCAAATCTCGTCTTTCAAGTTACAATTTCAACACGCACTTGACCGATTTGCTTCACTTGGCTACACTTGACGTAATACAATTGACCTGCTTAAAAAAACTTTATCAACTGTATTAATAAGTTACATTTTGTACAAGGGCATCTGTATGCAAACTAGGCAACTTAGCTTGTAGCGATTTTAATGAAAAGTTCAATTTATTTGTTCAAGCTTTTATTATTAGTTATTGTATATATATTAGTTATTACAACGATTATTATGTACATATCTTATTTTAAAACTTTTTTTTGTGTTAAAAATCTAAGTATGATTATTTTTTTACATTTTGGTGAGTTCCTTATGTACCTAAATTTTGAAGTCGGTAAATTTTTTTTAATAAAAATATTTTGCATTTATCTAGAGGAGCTCGATGGCGTCGTTGCGAATATACAAGATAAGCAACGTCGACCGTAGCCTGTCCATGGATGGGATTGTTTATCTCGAGCTCCTCGGTGCTTACCAGGCTTAACGTGCCCTCGGAGGGCATGACCACCGTCGTCGTCATGGGTCCCGGGCTGTTGTCATTATATGACAGTCGTTAAGCTAAGTCAGTGGCCTTTGGGCGGCTTGAAAACACTGGCCTCCGCCAACCCGCAGTTGAGCAGCGTGTTGGCGTATGCTGTAAACCTCTTCAATTGAGGAGAGCTCCATATCCCAACAGTGGGGTAGTATACTATTCAGATTTGGTAGCAACAAGGGAGAATTACCAAGCGTTCAGACGATTTTGCAATTCATAATATTGGTATCGAAGTGATAAGTAACAACTCAATGTTTTAAGACCCCAATAGTGTTAGATACTTAAAATCCACGGTGCACAGCAGTTGAGCTTCACTTGACTAGCCATCTCTTTAGGCTTTTAATGCCATATTTGCCATATTGCTGTCTCTCACATTGCTAAGAGGTGGAAGTCAAATTCCAAAGGCTTCCTACTCCTACTAATTTCTTCTGATTAAATTCGTTGTGAATTCCAAGGCAGCCCCGTTTGTTACAGTTTTACCCCCGGGACTGCAATGGACTTCATTGTTCATTGCCTTTTTTTGACGGTCGCCGCTGTTAATCCTGGCTACACAGGAGACACAGTGGTGGGAATGTGTGGTGGGCCCCCGTTCCAAAAAAAAAATTCCAGCAGTGGGATGAATAAGGGTTGACGAAAGTAAATGGTGACAAGGAAAAATCCGGGTAGGGCTGTGTCGGTGCACTCGCCCATTGGTTGCCTGCAGTTGAACATCGTGGTAGAAGAAGCTCTTAAGTTTTTGCAATACCTTGTGCATGTTTTTTCTAAGATATATTTTAATCCTCGTTACTACTTCTATCTCCACTATTTTCTGCTTTTCAAATTGACACATCTATTAAAACAAATGAAGAAATATCTTACGGTCTAAAAACGAAAACTGTGTATTTTAAGTAACTTTCTCAGTTAAACTAATGAGATACTTGGTTACGCTTTCTATCTCATCTATTAATATGACCTACTCGTGAGGTTTATAAATATTATATTTGACCATTCTGTAAGCTACCAGAATGCATAGATTTATCAACGAGTAATATTTGTAAGATATGAAAAGTTCCACCACACATTCCCATCACTGTGTCTCATGTGTAACCAGGATTAACAGCGGCGACCACCAAAATTGGCAATGAACAATGAAGTCCATTTCATCCCGGGGATAAGACTACGGTAGGGTTGCCAACTATACTGTTAAAAACAGTATTATACTGTTTTTCACTGCATTATACTTTTTACTGTTGAACAAAAATAAAGTATACAAAATACTGTTTTCAGCATCAAAATGCTTAACACTAAACTAACGCATTTTTTGAATTTTTAATTAAAAATGAGGTCATCAAATATGTTAATTAATAAGTTCTGTGAGAAACTATAAAACATTAAATAAATAAAATACTGTTCGTTTTTCTAAAATACTGTTTAAAATTTTTCACAGACCTAAATATACTTTATTTCTTGTAAAATAAGTTGGCAACCCTAGACTACGGCTGCCTTGGAATTCACAACGAATTTAATCAGAACAAATTAGTAGGAGTAAGAAGCTTTTGGAATTTGCCTTCCCAGAGACAGCAATATGGCAAATAAGGCATTAAAAGCCTAAAGAGATGGCTAGTCACGTGAATTTTAAGTATCTAACATGTTCCAAATACTCATGACTAATTAGTAAGACTAAGGCTTTCAAGTAGGCGACTGACAATTACGCCCACGAACGAATACCCCATCAAGGTCGTATTGTAAGCATGTATATTGACAAAATGTATGTAGGACATTCTATTTCGCAAGTTTGCGTGCCACAAGTTAGTAATAAACGCCATTGATGGTCGGCCACACAGAAATAAAAAAAACACGTAGAAATCGTATGACGACCTATTAGTAAGAAAACCTTTGTCGCCAAACTCACACATGTAAAGCAAAATGTTAACGTGTTACTACATGCATGTTTGTGCTATGATTGGTCTAAAAATACTGTAAAAAATGACATATATACAAAAATATGTTAGTTTAAATTCAACCTTATGCAGTTATGACACGGTTCATAAACAATTAAATCCCGAATAAGCATCTAGTGAGCAATAGCTGTACTTCTTATTCTGTCAGATTCTAAACAGTATAGCTAATCGACGCAAGGTGGCGCTACTAATATTGATTTTAATATTATGACTTCTGTCCTTGACTAAAGGCTGATATTTGAATGACCGTACTGCACGAATGTCGATATCACTACTTTTCGAAGTGATGTAGTTATGAGGAACACCAAGTATCACCGAGTACTGCTACCGGATTAATGAATATCTACCTATTATAATTTTTGGTACCATAAAATTGAATATTTTTACAATCTTTTCTTCAACTTACAATGTATGTATGTCAGTATGTAACAATGTTTGTTCGGGTGGAATGCATTCGGGTGGTGCAACTTAATTTTGAGACAGATTTTCAACCGATTGAGCTGAAATTTTGTAGTACATGTTTGTTTGGATGACAATGCATGATAAACGTAAAAGCTGCCGTAGAAGCTTGTCCCAAAAAATATTTTTTTGAAAAAACTTATTAATTATGATGATATATGATGATGATAGGTGAAATCATACTTCACACTAATAATTATAAATGCGACAGTTTGTGAGGATGTTTAGAACTTTGTGACTCGATCAGACTAGATGAAATTTTGCACAAATATAGATAGTCTGGATTAATATATAGGATACTTTATATGTGACAACGAAGTGCTACGCGAGCGAAGCCTCGCGCTACAGCTGGTTTCTTATGCCTGCCTATATTTATTTATAATTTATAACATTTCTTACAATTTATTATATTATGTTCATAATTATGATATAATATTTTTTCATAATTCAAAAATTATACTGTTTCAATATCGTGATGGGAGTAAATAATCAAGTAAATAAATACTGACGATACATGAGTCACATCACTAATCGATTAACGCTAGAATGTTCTAAACAAGAGACGTGGAGTGCGTTAGAAATTTGACCTTAAAATTAAACGCATAAAGGTTACTTTAGTTTGTTCGCGTTTGTGCATTTTATTGAATATGCTTAAATTCTATTAAATAATGAAAATAATGAGAAATATTACTTACCGATGGTATGAAATGCCACCATTAGACACATTATTTTTGCTACTATTATTCTTACACGATAATATGGCACAAGAAGGCATTTTTATATTTTTTTTCTATGATTGTTTCCGCGGCTGTGACAAATGACGACTGAGATATGCGACGATCGAGATATGCCAAATTGGAGTATATTGACCTACGCGGGTAACGCCCACTTGTTATTTCTAGTCCTTTTTTATTTCTGTGGTCGGCCATAATGTGCCGTGTAACGTAACGTATGGAGATTTTTGTAATTTGCTATTGTTTGTTCACATCGGGTGGCGTACAAGCATACGTATTATAAAGGATACTCTTTAACATAACATAGAATAAATACAATACCGTGTCCGCCACAAGGGTTCCGCGATCCGTCCAAAAAGTAACAAAACATTCGTCAAAAAAATGTCTAGTTAGGCCTAGGGTTGCCAACTCTTGAAAGGATTAAACCGGGAGACTGTTATGTACGTGGAAAGAAAATCTCAATTAATTTTTAAATTTATAACAGGTCTTTACCTATGAAATTTCCTTTCTGCAGTACTGGGCATTTCAAATCAAAAAAATTTTTGTTCGGCTAAGAATTCTAATTTCAAATTAATTTTATTTTAAAAACATGGAATTCTTTTTCCAAAAGTAGTAATTTGTTTATTAATTAGTGTTACATTTTCATCGCATTACAATCTTTTTCGTCATCATGGATACGTTAAAAATTCGAGTAATTATGGAATATGAGTACCGTCGTGGCAGCAACGCGGCACAAGCGCAAAGCTTGTGTTATGCGTACTAGACAAGTAATAAATGTACTTAAATATATATTTTTTAAAATACATACTTATAATACACAGAAAACACCCAGACCAAGACAAACAGACATGTTCATGCACACAAATGTTTGTCTTGTACGGGAATTGAACCCGCGACCTCGGAGTCAAAGTGGCCATTCGACCACCGAGCTCGTCAACATTGGGAGTTGAAAGGAATTTTTATAGGCTCAGGAAATAATTATTGTAAAACTTAGTACTACATTGTTTAAGAGAATGGCACTTTTTATATTGCACTGGTTGCAGCTATATAGTTCAGTTAACAACCGGTTATAAATGTTACATGAGAATGCAGCGTTGAAGAATTGCATGACTTGCGCGAAATAACTTGATTTATTGTGTAGAAACTTGTCCCAAAATTGAGATAGTTAAGTGTGAAATAGTTTGTAATCATCTCGGAAATACCGGTTTACCTGTACATAGCCGTCTGTCACATAACGAACGAAAAGCTCTAAAGAGTTATTTTTTAGGGTTCCGTACCCATAGGGGAAAACGGACTCTATTACTGAGACTCCGCTGTCCGTCCGTCCGTCTGTCACCAAGCTGTATCTCATGAACCGTGATAGTTCATACGCGTACGTTCATTAGCTGTTATTTTGTAAACCGCATTCGTGTGTTATCTGAATTTCCCAAAGGTTAACTGGTAGAGAATGCTCTTAGCATTAAGTCCGCCTTTTGAACCTTTATTCTATGGTCAATAAAGTTTAAATAAATAAAAAATAAATAAATAATTAGACAGTTGAAATTTTCACAGATGATGTATTTCTGTTACCGCTATAACAACAAATACTAAAAAACAGAATAAAATAAATACTTAAGAATGCTCCCGTACAACAAACGTAATTTTTTTTGCTCGTTTTTGCTCGATATTGATAACGGCAACAGGTAGACGTTTGAAATATTCACAGAATATTTAGTTATATATTCACTTAAAAATAAATAATTAAATTAAAACAAAACAAATACTTAATGGGGGGGCTCCCATACAACAGTACGGAACCCTTCGTGTGCGAGTCTGACTCGCACTTGGCCGGTTTTATTTTCTATATGAGCGGGGGCAAACGAGCAAGTGGGTCAAGTAATCACCAACGCCCATGGAGATCAGCAACACCAAGGGGTCGCCGATCCGTTGCCAGCACATACTCCTTCCTTTCTTTCTGGTGACCTCAGTTACTCGCAGGAACACAACATCATCTAAATAATATTTATAATACCCATAGGTAACACATTCTGGTATAGACCACAATATGGCTGGACAAAACAGCACGGATGCTCTCAAAATGTAATGCAGCGGTATAATTTTAGGGTGTAAGTGGTTCATCAACATCTTTGAACCAAAGTTAACTTCACCTGCACGCGGTGCACCCTACTGACTGACAAAGGAAGCTCTGGCGAAAAAGGGAGCGTAATTGTAAGCTACCCGACTGGGGAATGTACCTCCACCTCACAGAATACCGCAGCCAAATAACAATTCCCTTGAGGGTTGTTGTGTTCCTGCGAGTGAGTGAGGTCACCAGAAAGGAAGGAGATGCTGCGCTAGCAGCGGGGGTGACGGCGCGCGAGCGACATTTTATGTTGCGAGCGTTAATATGGTTACGGTAACCGCTTCACATCAGGCGGGCCGTATGCTTGTCTGTCACCGTAGTATAAAAAAATTGCACCGGTACATAACCGGTATATGGTATTTGGCACAGTACCAATACTTGGGTCTAACTATTTATACTCTATGATTTTTTTTTTATTTTTTTATTTTTTAATACTACGTCGGGTGGCAGACAAGCATACGGCCCGCCTGATGTGAAGCGGTTACCGTAGCCATATTAACGCTCGCAACATAAAATATCGCTCGCGCGCCGCCACTCCCGCTGCCAACTCAGCATCTCCTTTCTTTCTGGTGACCTCACTCACTCGCAGGAACACAACAACCCTCAAGGGAATTGTTATTTGGCTGCGGTATTCTGTGAGGTGGAGGTACATTGCCCAGTCGGATAGCTTACAATTACGCTCCCTACCTCTCTTTTCGCCAGAGCTTCGTTTGTCAGTCAGCAGGGTGCACCGCGTGCAGGTGAAGTTGGCTTTGGTTCAAAGATCATGATGAACCACTTACACCCCAACATTTTGTACCTACTCACTAGGTGTACGCGCAAGTATGCACATTTTTCTTCGCGACATTGAGACGGCGCGTGACCGAAAACGCATACTAACTGCACTTGATAACAAAGTTACGTGATTTTCCGTTCAGAAGTGTCTTGTTAACTATTCGTGGTATGGTAATAAACTACGGTAAGGACATGTATAGACGTACAAGGTTTTAAATTATTTTATATCACTAAATAGCCTGTATATGTAATGACAAGAGAGGTAGGAAGCTTCATTGTAAGCTACCGGACTGGGGAATGTACCTCTACCTCACAGAATACCGCAGCCAAATAACAATTCCCTTGAGAGTTGTTGTGTTCCTGCGAGTGAGTGAGGTCACCAGAAAGGAAGGAGACGCAGCGTTGTCAGCGGGAGTGGCGGCGCGCGAGTGATATTTTATGTTGCGAGCGTTAATATGGCTACGGTAACCGCTTCACATCAGGCGGGCCGTATGCTTGTCTGCCACCCAATGTAGTATATAAAAAATATACGACCAGGGGCTATCGCCGAAGCTGAAGACGATTCCCACCACATTTTTGATGTGATTTGTTTTGCTGGAGGTCAGACCCTCTAGCCAAGTGTAATTCGTAGCGTAACGAACGTTCGATAGATCACGTGACATTTGTCAAAATCGAACATTTTAGTATGAGAATTGACAAATGTCACGTGATCTATCTAACGATCGTTACGCTACGAATTACACTTGGCTAGGGGGGCTGGTGATACGCGGAGTAGAATCGCAGTTAAGCGTTATTTATTTTTAATGAGGTAAAAGTTAATGCTAAAAAAAATAACATGTTAAGTATACTGTTAATTAACAGAACATTTTATTTAGGCACGGTCAAATTAACTCTTAATTTCGCTGTATTGACTATTAACTTTCCATCCAAATGAGTTAATTTTAACCGTATTAAGGGTATGTTAAAATATCTTTCCTTCATAGGTACTGTAGTTGATAGCAAAATTAATTATTTTTAACAGAACGTTAAAAATAACAGTAACGTGTCGTATGTTTTAACAGTGCTATATGTTTAATTCAATAAACATAATAATTTTGTTGTTATAACTTTTTACGTCCACTTCTATTCGGAACTATTAAAATAATACTTTATTAGTCGTTGCAGTGTACTTATAACTAAAATCTGCGTTCGTTTATTCTGGACCACTCTCGTCAATTTCTGCTTATCCATATAGACAGTACTTTGAGTGTTAAGACCGCCTTTTGTACCCTTATAGATTGTATGGTTTACTAAATATTTAAATAAATCACTTACTAAAATTAGAATAACTACAGGAATTAACGCGATCATGCATGTAAGGTATTTTTACATACCTATATTATTGCCTGACGTTTCGGCCAGGTTACACCGGCCGTATATTATCTATATTTTGTACGCGCTGTTTATTTCATTAACTCCAAGCTCTACCAGAATCGCCGTGAATGAATCGAATATATAAATAACGTATAGAATACTATTATTGAGTAATACTTGGATGTAACAGGCTAAATGTGCTTGGCCTCACGCTGACCTTAGCTTTACGTAATGTCGTCATTGTTCGGCCGAGAATCACTTAAACGTAAAATTATTTACTTAAACAATAAACATAAGAGTTACATCTTATAGCATTAGTTACAAGTATGTCACGCTAAGTAACAATCATTATATAAATTTAATAAAAAAACTATATATAGGTAATATGAACAAAAATATTTTTGGAGATTCGACGAGACGACCACAGCAGCTGGAGCAGAGACGACCAAAGCAGCCACGGCAGTCGCATGCAACTACTAACGGTAGTGGGTGGGTTCCGGCCGGCATTAGTTTGCATGAACTAAGTGGTGGCGGAAGCACGCAAAGTAGTATAGATCAAATTGCCTGTAAATTTGACGTCCGCAAAATAACACCAGAATCAATTAACTAAAAAATCTTTTTTTTTTATCGCGTAGTTTTTTCTTTTCTTTATAGATAAAATATATAGGATTTTAGATTCGTTTTAGTTTTATTTAGTTTTCTATAATTAGATTGTAATTTCTCAGTTAATAATTGTACGAGAATAAATTGAGATAATAATTATAAACAAATTTTTTTAAAAAAAAACCTTTACATTTATTTTTAATATTGAAGTTCATATAATTAACACTTCAATGATGTCGATTTTTCTGTATTTCATTTCACAATTTTTAGTTAATATCTCCAGATTTTACCAACAACCTCCTTTTTTGAGTCGGTTAAAAACCAATAACTCAAATAATCATCAAAAAAATTGGATGTCATAAAAGATAAATCATTCAATGCGTAGATGAACGCACATTTATACGTGCCGACAGACTGAATTTCAGATTTCTTTATATTTATGAAAGCTCATTCATGACCCCTCACATTTATCTTTTATTGCGCATTTTCTTTTACCCTTTTTTACACTGCATATATTTTGTTAATATATTTGTAGCTCACCGATAAAAAGAAATTGGTAATATTTAGTTTTAATAAATCTAGGTTGTGATTTCATCTTGAAATCTCATTATCATTAAAATTACATGCGATTTGGGGAACTTACTTTTTTTGTAGATTTTCGTAGTTATTTTACACGGAGGGATCTGAAAAAAAAAACATAAATTTTGTTATTATTTAAACAAATAATGTTATCCAATCCAACCCTGGCCGTAAAACTTTATTCTACATGGACATACATAGTTAGATTTTTAGTCTGTAATTCAATACGAATTAAAAAAAATGTATATAAGAATAAATTTCATTATTATTAACATCTTTTTAAACAGTTACTCAAAGCAATTTGCAAGAAAATAAAATTATTATTTATTGTACAAAAGCACTAGTCAGGTAATGGTTTAGCTATTACCCAATAGATGGCGTTGAAACTAATTTCCATAACATTACGCAATGTCGCACCGTACATGTGTTCGAAAAACTCGCAAGGTGGTTATTTGCTCATTACTATTTACGATTGAAGACAATCACAGATTCCGCTGCGAAGTGTGGGCTGACTGGTATATCAAGTAGGTATTTCATTGTTTAGAAAACGAGATTTGCATACATGCACTTAATTCACTTTCGTAATAAACGCCTATGGCGTTCGACTGTTACAACACGAAGCAAACAGGTTGATAACCTTGACGGTTTAATTAAACTCAGATAATAAAAAAACTGACGTAAAAATATTTTTTTTGTCAAAAAGCGTTTTGCCCCGGGTGAGGATCGAACTCACGACCTTAAGATTATGAGACTTACGCGCTGCCTACTGCGCTACCGAGGCTTATGAATAATATGGCAAAATAGGCCACCACTTCCAATAGTCTCGTTCCATGATTACATTGATTACAATACAAATAAAATTATATTCTATAATTTATGACAATGTATAATACTATTTTACACTATCATTTTACACTATTTACCTAGTATTAATAATATTTTCATCAAGTATTTTCTATCAATTTATGTATTTATTATTTGGAAATACGTATTCGCTGGCCTGATAATTGACGACTTCATCGCACGGGCCGCGTCGAGAACCAACAAGATAAGTTACGTGTTTAACTTTCACTACTCATAAGGTGTTAAATGGTCTACGTTCTACGGCGAGATTGAACAGTATTGTACATGAGTGTTCTACATGCCTAGTGTGGCCTATTATTATGAAATTTCAAATGCTAGGGATTGGGAAGGTTGGTACTGTGTGTTTTTTTTATAAAAATACTCAAGTAGCAACTTCGAACGTAGCCTATCTATGGATGGGTTCTCGAACTCCTTCGTGCTTCGGAGCTCTTCGTGTACGTTAAGCCGTGGGTCTCGTCTCGTCTGTCGTCGTTAGATGACAATCGTTTATCAGTATGCACGTCGCTGGATTATATTTTATTGGGTCAACCTAACGACGTCACTTTTTGGTAATTATCCGTTTTAGTTCTTATTTGTTTTTCGGAGAGTGAGTTTCATATAAATTCCATTATTGTTCCTGTTTTTGAGGTAATAGGCAATAATGTATAGTGAAAAAGTACATATTCACTAAATACACAACTAATGCAAAAAGGATTGTTTAAATAAATAATAAAATTCATTTATACTGGATAAATTTAAATATATAAATGCGAAACAATAAGACGAATTAACAAAGACCCCCTAGCAATTTATAACAATGAAAAAAAATACAGAGCAGCAGAAGTTTTAATAAAATAAAATAAAGATAATTCAGCGGTGCGGCTAGTTAGGTACTGTAATGTTATAAATACAATAGTGTAGGGTTTTTTAGGGTTCCGTACCCAATGGGTAAAAAGGAACCCTATTACTAAGGCTCCGTCCGTCCGTCCGTCCGTCCGTCCGTCTGTATTTCATGAACCGTGATAGTTAGACAGTTGAAATTTTCACAGATGATGTATTTCTGTTGCCGCTATAACAACAAATACAAAAAAATAGAATAAAATAAATATTTAAGCTCCCATACAACAAATTTAATGTGTATTATTATTTTTTTTGCCGTTTTTATAGATAATGGTACGGAACCCTTAGTGCGCGAGTCCGACTCGCACTTGACCGGTTTTTTTTTTTACTAAAACACAGAATATGTCAAATAGTGGTCAGTCGGAACAGGTTGCCGTATTAGGTGACTGCCAATTTTGCCCACCACCATAACGGCTCACCGTCGAACGGTAGTTTGTACCACTGATATGGTTCCACTGAATGAAATAACGGCAGTGGAGCAGCGTGGCGGTCGGAGGATCGAGTTGTGACACATTAAAGACATACCAAAGTAATATTTCTATATCGAAAGAGAAACTAAATTGAAGTTGACGACAATAAAGATTCAGATCTATTGACCTTGGGTGTATAATAAATAACCTCCCCAACCTGTCTGGCCAGCGTGGGGAGTGTAGGCCAAATCCTCCTTCTGTCTGGGACGGACGAGAGAGGGTCGTGCTCCTGTAGTAGAGACTAAACTGACCTGATGATGATGATGATGAAGTATAATAAATAAAATCATCAACATCTTTGGACCAAAGCCAACTTCACCTGTACGCGGTGCACCCTGCTGACCGACAAACGAAGCTCTGGCGAAAAGAGAGATAGGGAGCGTAATTGTAAGCTACCCGACTGGGGAATGTACCTCACAGAATACCGCACCCAAATATGAAGGTTGTCCTTGAAGGTTGTCGTGTTTATGCGAGTGAGTGAGGTCACCAGAAAGGAAGAAGATGCTGCGTTGGCAGCGGGGGTGGCGGTGCGCGAGTGATATTTTATGTTGCGAGCGTTAATATGGCTACGGTAACCGCTTCACATCAGGCGGGCCGTATGCTTGTCTGCCATCCGACGTAGTATAAAAAAATACCGCACCGCTCGCCATCAGCAGGGAATTTACCCCCATACTTTGTATCCGAAATGGCCTCGTACAGTGAGATTTAAAAAGGGAGCGCACACTAAAGACTGAAGTAGCCCGCGCACTGTCTGTGTACAACTTCTGACGAGGTTTTACCTGGAAACTATAGCAAAGGGTTCTTGAAGAAGAAGGGGGAGGAAAGTCCTAGAATGGCGTCGAAACGTGAAGTCTTTCTCAAGAAGCCCCGTCGCCGGAACTGGCACTTAAATTCACTTTCACATTCAAGATAGTGTGATGAAAGTGAATCTAAGCTCTGCGGATTTAGAGTAGTAATGATTTAGATATGCTCTTATATTTAATTTGTAAAGTCCAAGGAATAAAGATATTTTGATTTGATTTGATTCTAACAAAATTAACTTCGAGGAAGTGGTTATAAGCGGCTGGATGAGGTACGCAGTGTATTGTACATAGTGAAAAGTATTGGGTAAGGCCTATTGGCTAGCAGTGGGTGATGATGGTTGTACATACTTCGTGCTCGGATGAGCTGTATACCTGCCGCTGAGTTCCCCTATCGTACAACTCGCCATAAATTAAAATTCTATCGATATCTTCTTGAAAAATGTCTAATCTACCATAGTACGTTTCCTATGACATTTCTTTATACCACGAACTGTGAAATTGCAGAATCAACTGAACTTCCCTCAGCGGTGTTTCCGAACTTTTTCGTAAACACCGCTGAGGGATAAATAACGTTTTATCTTCTTTCTTATAACGTTTTCTTAAATTAATTAGATAAATTAAACGGTCACTCACGTCTTTTTGTCGGGAAAGCCGACTAGTTTCGATCTCAAAAGGAGACCTTCTTCAGGGCGAATATCCAGACACGTCCACCCTTCGTCTCTCGCGCCGGTCACTGCGCGCCAATGCGCGCGCCGCGCGACTGGAAAGGGTGGTGGGGGGTTGGTGCGTTGATGATATTCGCCCTTTTCGATTTTTCGATTTCGCATATACTAAATAGTATAATGTCTTACGTGAGTTTTAATAATATTAATGTTTTCTTCTTCTTCTTCATTTATCATTCTCGGCACAGGATGTGAAGCACAGGTGTCTTATCTTTACAAGTAGTATTGTGGATATACATATTTAGACTTTTATACAATATGTATTTACACTCTATACTATGATTTTTTATATCTTAATTTTTTTTACTATTTTATTTTATTTTTTCTCTTATTTTGGTTGAATACCATTTTTTTTGTTTGTATTATGATAATATTGTATGGCGATTTAAAAAAAAAAGACCTATATTGACAGAGTTTCTTTCGGCATTTCTTCTCGTCAATGGTCATTCCGAAATGCTGGTATATAAAAAAAAATATACCTAATTGTAAAAGACGTGTCTAAGTGCCCGCGAGGGCCCACAGAATAAAGAATTTTGAGTTTAACTCTTCGTCTTCTTATAAAAAAAATCATGGGAGTCTTCAAGAACAGAGTCTATATTTTCTTTAAAAGGCTGGCAACGTATCGGCCTCTTGGTGTTTCTGATCTCCATGGGCGGTGGTGATTGCTTTCCATCAGGCGACCCACACGGTCGTTTACCCCCCTCTCATATAAAAAAAAACTTCAATTACATACCTAGTGTCTTTTTTAGATAAAAAATTAAGACAATTTGCTCCCACTTCAATTACTCCTACTTTCTTTAAAACATATTAAACTCACGCGAACATAATTAGAAAACATTTTAAATCTCTTAATAATTACAAAAATAATGACGATTACGTATTTAAAAAAAATATATAAAATGACGTCATTAAAATAATGGCGAGCTGTGGGCGTCGGAGCGATTTATAATTGACCGGTATCCTACAATTTGGTAACAAAAAGTTGCCCGTGTACTTATATCTCAATGCCCGTGTGTGGTCAGAATGCTTTAAAACCACTGGTAAGTAAGTTTCGTCAAGTTTCTATTAATTATGAATACCCTGATTTAGCGTGTTAAGAGCGCGCATAAAGCTAGGAAAATATCAGATTTCACCCGCGCGCTTCATGCACACGCCTGTGTCGGAATGAAAAGATCCCCCCGACCCGCGTTTTTGTACAGTATAACTAAAATAATCAGATAAATACTGGCTAAGTTCCAGTCGGTTCATCTATCTGTACTTCGAAACACTAAAATTACTTTACTTTACACTAAATCTTACGTTGTAGGTATTAGGTATACCGTTTTATCTTTTTTCTTATATATAAAAAATGGGATGTCGCTGTGTTATGGACACGGCCGTGAGTTGAACGTGAATACCTTATATAACTAGACGCTAAAATTATCTCAACATTGGAGCGCTTCTGGGGGAGGCCCCCCGCACGCGATGTTCCATAGGTCTTACTTAGCACAATAAATTCTTTGACCCTTCATCTATCCAGTGGTGTGATTGAATTTTGGATGGAGATGACAGATTTGTAGCTGCAACGCCAAACTGTATCCACCGAATTTGTTATCATTCGTTTTTTTGAATTGCCTCCCTATGGAAGTGGATGAATGTATCTCCACTCCCCTCCGCTGTCGATGGCAACACTTTAATATAGTATAATTTTATAGTGATATAACGAAGTGATACAAAAAGTGTACAATACCGTAACTTTTGTTAAGGAGAAGCGGATCCTCCTGGCACAGGCACATTAATGCCTAAAAGGAGGACCCAACCACTTGTAATTGTATATGTACATTCTGGCTCAAAAAATATGTACATTCTGGAAGTAATTTTACGTCA
Source organism: Hypsopygia costalis (assembly GCA_937001555.2). Classification (NCBI taxonomy): domain Eukaryota; kingdom Metazoa; phylum Arthropoda; class Insecta; order Lepidoptera; family Pyralidae; genus Hypsopygia; species Hypsopygia costalis. Next base: position 16,200,055 of record OW443349.2, on the reverse strand, counting down.
AAAAATCCGTGTGACGGTGTTTGTCCGAGACTACACAACCGATCCTAATGGAATATCGGTCATTCTGTGTTCGCCATCAAACCATAAATCAACCCACTGTGCGGATACGTAAAGGAATTCACCAATTTTTCGTGACTAGAAGCAATAACGCAATAACGCCTTACGTTATTGCTTCTAGTGAAAAACAAAATGGTTTTGTGTTTTTTTTTAATATTTATTTGTTTTAAATTTATGTTTGAACAGTTTGTAAGATTTGCGGATTATTATGATGTAGTATGTATTATATGTAGATATAGCATGTATATATTTCAATCGGAAAGAAATAACATTGATTGATTTAATCTGAAAATTAAAAAATATCAGTATTCTGCACTAGTTCTCTATATCCATATTTAGTACAATAATTAGTGCTATATGAAGGTGGTTGCGTTGCGTGTAAGACTTGGCTTGGGTAATCTAAAGTGCCTGAATTTTACGCGAGAGAAGCCGCGGGCAACAGCTATATACATATAATTGAATGTTGCTAAGCGCAAAACTCGAGAACAGCTCGACCAATTCTGCAAATTTTTATTTTAATATTTTCGTTAAGGTGTAATAAAGGTTCTTATGGAGAGAACAGACGTAAAATTTGCGAGGAAAATAAAATATCACTTTCGACCCGTGCAAAGCTGGGGCGGGCAGCTAGTAAACTATAAGCAACTATTACCTATACTGTGCTATAAGTGTGCGAAATTTAATACTCCTCGGTCCGCGCAATATTCGTAAAAAGTTCTACAAAGTTTTTTTGCTTCACGTATTAATATATAGATGACGTAAAAATACTATATTCTTTGCAGAGGGCCAATTCTCGTAATTTTTCTACGATCGCAGATTGAAAGTTGACCGAATCGAGATTGAAATATGAATTGACTAAAATTATATACTTGATTTTATTGGTTAACTAGCGACCCGCCCCGGCTTCGCACGGGTGCAATGCTGATACTAAATGTACTACAGAAGGTCTTTGCGCTTTGTCCTATCCAGTCCTTCCCCAGTTATAGGCACACGCCGCCGGCTCCGCGGCCGGTACCGCCACAGCCGTTATGTCCCTGCATTTTAAATGTGTAATATCTTCTAAACTATTCATTTAAATTACATGCTGTGAAGGGCCATATTGATCTATATTAAATGCGCAATGTATTTAAGGTACTTAATTGGATAAGGATTAATTCTGTATTGCTTAAAATCGCTTCGTAAATAAGGCATTATTTCTTGTAAAAAGCAAAGGATAAAATAACGCTTATTGTGTGTTACCACTAAGAGATAGACATATACCATCGCGAACTTTTTTGTAGACCATTTTAAGGTGAACAATACTGTACTACATTATTTTGATCTATCTCGTTGGGTTCAGCCAGCGTTTGCAATGAAAGAGCAAAAAAATGTGTTTATTTACGACATCACATTAGAAACCTCTAAATTATCAGTGTTTTTCTACTACGTTATGCATATATTATACATATAAACTTTCCAGTTGAATCACTCTATCTATTAAAAAAAACCGCATCATAATCCGTTGCGTAGTTTCAAAGATTTAAGCATACATGGGGACATAGGGACAGAGAAAGCGACTTTGTTTTATACTATGTAGTGATATTATACATATAAACTTTCCAGTTGAATCACTCTATCTATTAAAAAAAACCGCATCATAATCCGTTGCGTAGTTTCAAAGATTTAAGCATACATGGGGACATAGGGACAGAGAAAGCGACTTTGTTTTATACTATGTAGTGATTATTATCAATTCTTTTAGTTGGCAATGTAACATTCTTAGTTTGTTTAATTTTCAGTTATATTCCGATATCATCCCACTTAAATTAAACATTGAAGTTACATAATGTGATACGAGAATACCAAATTTGACATTTGTGAGATCGAGACTGGTTCGGAACTGAATTTTGACTACATTTTAATTACGAGAATTGCCCCTCTGATAATCATCCTAAATGCTTAGATATAATTTTTTATTCAAAGTAGCGCCACTTTCACAGCACATATCACCTTAACACGCGGTTTTTGTAGTGGTCAGGCGACTAAACGGAAGTTATGGATTTAACTTCAATTTTTTTTATATGAACGGGAGACAAACGAGCATGTGGGTCACCTGATGGAAAGCAATCACCATCGCCCAAGGAGATCAGCAACACTAAGGGGTCGCCGATCCGTTGCCAGCCTTTACTCTTTCCTTTCTTTCTTTCCATGTGTCTTTCAAATGTATCCATTTGTATAAAAGCGTGTGACAAACCCTTCAAAACCGGCACATTACCGGTTAACAGTAACCGGTAGTCCAAGATGGTCGTTAAAATGCAATTTATCAAACTTAATGGCGGCTCGTCAAAGGCAAGAAGTCAAAAATTACAATTTCGCAATTACCCATGGGTACCACCGCACCGTCCGCACCGGTGGGAAGTGGTCACGGTCGTCGACTGTACCGATGCATATATATGTTGCTGACTGTACAAGAAAAGTAATTCTTGGAAATGAATAGGCTCCAAAACCACTGAACCGATTTTGATGAAACTTGTCACAATTAAAGACATCGATCGACATGTTTGAGGTTTGTGTCGAAAAAAAATGAGATCGATCATGTCCTTGAGGAATGATCATCAAATACATTTTCCGTTGAAATCAATGGCAAACATACACTCAGCGAATCTACTCGGTCCACTCAACCTCGATTTCAGCCCCATGGGCTAGAATACGGCGGCACTAGGAGAAATACAAGAATCTTCAGAGTGATTAGTGCGAGTTTTTTGTTCGCATTCGATCATGTCAACGTAAACAAACCGACCAAATAGAGAATGCAACTTTGCGTACCCCCAGGCATACGTGTACCACTAATTGGGAAACATTGACCTATCTGATAGCTTATTATAATTATAGATACGTGTAATAATAACCACCATGTAACTAGCATTAAACATTTTTTAGTTAAGGTGCTCCCTGCTGTAACACTAGAGCCATTGTAAAAAAAGAAAAAAGATTCATCCTCACACATTGGAGCCTAAGTGGTCGCGTACCGTGCGGTTCCAGAGAAGTTTTCTCCCGCGTACGGTCAAGCTGTGGAATGAACTGCCTGTCGAGGTTTTCTTAGAAGACTACAGCATGGGGTTCTTCAAAAAGGGCGTGAAGAGGTTTTTACAGGGTCGGCAACGCGCGTGTGATGCCCCTGGTGTTACAGGCGTTCATAGGCTACGGTAACTGCTTTCCATCAGGCGGGCCGTATGCTCGTTTGCCACTCTAGTGGTATAAAAAAAATAGGAATTCGCTAAATACACAATTTAACGGGGAAAATAATAACATGAGCCACAAAAAATACTAAATGTGCCACAGAAATACTAGGTTAGGTTAGGTTTGGTATGTTTTATATCAACTTTAGTCGCCAAGTCAGTATAATAGTCACCCAGTTTCACAATTTTAGATGCTCGTTTCATTGCTACCCATTTAACAGGATAGGTACTACGGAAGTAGCGCTACTTTAGACTAAAAATTGTATCTTTGTTGCGTAGAAGATAAATATAATAAATAAATATTGTCAGACAAATTACACAGCGCCATCTAGCCCCAAAGTAAGCGAATCTTGTGTTATGGGTACTAGACAACTGATATTATTCTTAAATACATTTTTTTTTTTTGTAAATATATACTTATGATACATAGAAAACCACATGACTTTACTCATGTGTAGAAAACACCCAGACCAAGACAAGCAGACATGTTCATGCACACAAATTATGTTTGTCCTCACCACCGAACCCACGAGCGTTGATGTCGAAGCCGCGTCATTGACCGCTACGCCACCGAGCTCGTCATAATATCAAAAACTACTCAGTTTGTTGCTGAGAGTATACAGTAGTTTTACGTCATTATACCAGCACTCAAAATGTGCGTTTTTAGCTCTTTTTGCAAATACTTTACCAAAATTACCAAGAAAAAATTTTTCATTAAGCCCCATGGTTATAATTCATAAAATTTATGAAGCATAATTTTAACAAACATAAAACTGTCTCCAATCATTACTCTACATTTATTTATGTAGATACAGGCTGATGGCAGGCAGGATCATGATGAAAAAAATATGGGACCAATCTGGAAGTATAATACTCTTTCAAATAAAAAAAGGTTTTTTCAAATCGGTTTATAAATCAGGGAGTAATTAAGTAACAAACATTAAAAAAAAAAAAACAGTCGAATTAAGAACCTCCTCCTTTTTTGGAGTCGGTTAAAAATGTGTGAAAAACGTCTGCTTTTATCAAGTTTTGCATTCAGTGACTTTTTTTTACTGGAGTGGGGGCTAGTTGTGCACTAGGGAGCACCTTAACTGATTCAGCTAATCAGGTGTTTATAAGGTACCAATTACAGTAAACATATCTGAGGCGTTAGTAATCGTCGGGTATTGTTTGACCTTGGGTGTGAACGGTGATCTCACGGATGATGGCATGCTGCAAAAACTGAGATTCGACCTGTCCCCCCTCGCCCCCGTATTTTAACTGGCTTCAAAAAAGAAGGTGCTCGGAGTAATAAGCTGGTAGACACCATCGCGGTAGAGAATTTTTAATATTCATTTTGTACCGTTCAACCATACGTTAATACATAGCATCAAAAGAATCGCGAATAAATTTAACTTCAAAAATAAAGTTCATGCTCACCTCTTCGACAATTTGCCAAAACTAAGAATCATCCTCCTGTTCGTTATGTATATATGTATGTTTATATTATTTTATATGTGTCATATATTTTGTATTTATGTAATGTATGTATGTATATTTTATGTTGTACTATACAATATTGTTGTTAATTTATGAGAATGCTTTTAGCATTAAGACCCCCTATATACCCTTAAATTGTGGTAAATAAATACGTCTAAACCTCGTATGGGCGAGTGGCTGGACACAATGTTCATCAGTACAACTGGACTAGACTAGCTCGGCTAGTTAAATGCCAATTTGCAAGATATACATAGACCAGGGGCTCTACCACCTACGCTGCAGCCGATTCCCAGCAAAACCTTGTCTGAAATATTATATGAAACTGAATATGTATCGTATATAATTTTTATATTTATTTTAGTTTTAGGTTTGTTTTATTTTAGTATTATTTAGTTTTAGGTACTTTAATTTTATAGTCGTTATATTCTGTTCCATATTTATGTAATATTTTGTAAATAAATTTTGAATTTGAAAATATAATTTTATGTTTTCATTACTGGTATTTTGTGGAACGCATTCGAGTTTTGCCTGCTTTTTCGCAACGGTTGAGTGGTAAAGAATGCTCTTAGCATTAAGTCATTATGGATTAGCATTAAGTTGTACCCTTATTCTATGGTCTAGAAAGCTTAAATAAATAAAATCTTTGATTCCAAATTATGACAAACACCTTCAGCTTGGTCTGTAGAGATCTAGCGTTTCTACGAGCTAAACCACAATAGGCTATTTGACCAAAATTTTTTTCGGTTTCATTGGGACGTCTCCTCTCGAGATATGTCAATTTGAAAATCACAATTTTGGACTTTCCAGAAAACATACAAAAAGCTACTAAGTTATGACGTCACAGGTTTGTATTTTGTATGCAGCAAATTCAGAAATTTGTACGGCAGTTATGTTAAAGGCTAGTAATTAACGGAGCAACTAAAATTGTAGAAATAGGCAACTTTTATACTAACTTGGCAACTAAAGAAGATATAAAATATTTATTATTTTATTTGTATTTGCCCATTTAGTATTTTTTAGTCGCTCGATAAATTATTTCCTTATGTTAAATATTACCCAATACTAGCAACTCGATGGGAATCGACTTCAGTTTAGGTTGTAGGCCCCTAGTTTGAGAATCTATGATCGACAATCTAAATAAATTCTTGATTCAAAAGGGCATAAGTACTATATTCTACAAGTATTACGAGGTGATGCCAGTTGTTTTATGGCCGAAGACCATATACGGCACGAGCATGTATGTAATTACTACGTATTATATAAGCACCTACATTTTATTACGATGAAACCTTGGTCACTGACTTGTATATTCATGTTTTCAATCGACGAAGAAGAAGTTATTGATTGGAACTAAAAAATATGCCTAGAGCGCTTATTTTAAAGCACCCAACTCAACCCCGACTCAACTAAGAAATTGGTATGAAATAGCACAGTATAAGTACTTAATACGTACAGTATGGCCATCTCTGCCGCTCTCCCGTGTCGACCTCACCTTCCCTCTGAGACAAAAACTCTGAAATAGTTTGTATGGCGCCGCACGCACTCACGCTCATTGACGATCTGCATAGACGTCTTTGTTTATGTAGTAGTTACACTACTCGACATTTGTATGGAGTGGCTGGGATGTGCAAATAGCATGAAGAACGGCCACGTTATCATTCTATCCAATTTGATTCCAATTTCCGAGTTGAGTCGGGGTTGAGTTGAATAATGTTCTAAGCGGTAAAATGTGTAAATACTACTCTAGGTAGTAGAAAGAGGGGAAGGTTATGTGGCCACTTATAAAAAAAAACGGGGGCCCTACCCGCCTAAGCTGAACCCGATTTCACTTTGCGTACTAGACTTCCTGAAACTTTTAATTTGAAAATGTACAGCTAAGTACATATCAACATTGACTATTATACCTTTGTACCGTTCTTATTGAGTGCGTAATAAGAGTTATAATCGGGTTGTGACTGTCAAGCATGATCTGCTCTTAGCTGTAGGTACTCATGTACAATACATACTTACGTAAAATATATGTAACGACAAGTGACAAAAAATGTAGGTACTGTAGATAGTGTAGAACAGCGATTTTCAAACTGTGGGTCGCGAACCCCAGGGGGGTCGCCAAGTTATATTCAGGGGGTCGCAGGGGAAAAACGCAAATGTTTGTAGGTTATACGTTGCAATAAAAAAACGTATGAAGGCATGATTATTGTTCAATAGTTCATCAACTCAAATCTAATATATATAGATAATAATAGCCTATATATAATAGGCTTCCAGTGCAAAAAGATTTGGTTAAAAATTTGAGTTGATGAATATAACTTGGCGACCGCCCTGGGGTTCGCGATTCTTAATTTTTATGTCAACAAAATCAAATGCAAATGACACTAACAGTTTTGAAGTTTTCATACTTAGCTGAATTGTTGAAGATTGGAGGAGGAGGAATGGGGAGGGAGAAGGGGGTCAAAAAAATAATTTTACTTTTAAAGGCCCTATTCAAAAAGATTGAAAAACACTGGTGTAGAAAATCCTAACAACCGCTAAAACCAATTCGATGACAATAACGAAATTCGGTTTGAACAAATGTCAAACGAACTTTGTGAAGCCCATCCCTAAAAACTTCAATTAAAATCTCATTCGTGCCATAGACAACTGTAACCTACCATACCATAGACTAAATTTAAACTATGCACAACTAAAATGGTAGTGTACCATAACGAATGCCCAAGAGATCGTATGCGAAACAACCATAAAAACTGGGCTAACTCACTGACACAATTCCTCATACTGAGTTTTATTTCAACACCGCAGGTACGTTGACGCAGAAATCAATTAACAGGTGTGTGGAATTGCAAAACGCATTATTAATTTCTTTTATTAATTTTATCGAGTATTCAATATTCTATGAGCATGGTGTACGTGGTTTGAGATAAGTAATTATTATTTATAATTAATAGTTTAAATTGATTTTTTATAATTATTTATTTATTACTAGTTAGTTAGTCGCCTGCGATTTCGCGTAGTATAAACAAATATATATATATTTTTTAATTGGTTGTCTGCAAAGTCGGTTTACAGACGATAATTTTACGTGATAACGTCATAAGAAAACATCGGCCGATGAAGTGGGAGAGACATAGATGCGTCACAAGCGGAACGCTTAGGCCGATTATACTTCTATCGCTTGTTCCGCGCTCTCGCTTGCACGCACGGCTCAGGCGGTACGTGACAATGAGTCATGCTTTTTCGTGCGTGCAGCCGGTGTTCATCGATCATATAAGACGTTATCATGTCAAAAGATACAAAAACGAACCAATATAAACAAAAATGTTATCTATTTGATGAGCTCGGTGGTCGAATGGTTAGCAATGGCCACTTTGACTCCGAGGTCGCCGGCTCGATACCCGCAATACGGCTTGATACAAGACAAACATTTGTGTGCATTAACATGTCTGTTTGTCTTGGTCTGGGCGTTTTCTATATATTATATGTATGTATTTAATAAAAATATATGTATTTGTATAATATCAATTATCTAGTTAGTACCCATAGTACAAGCTTTGCTTAGTTTGGGACTAGATGGCCGTGTGTAATTTGTCCAGGAATATTTATTTATCTATCTATCTATCAATTCAAATAACTTCCCTCGTGTGCACATCGGTATTCCGTGAATGTATTTAGCGTTGTATTAGTTCTCTACAAGTGTAACCTCCACTCCGTGATTAGTGACCACATGACCGGCCGGATCTAACACACGGCAAACCTGTTCTTCGACGAGCGTAGGGTTGCCTCGTTCTACTTACCGTGCTGAGTAAAATCATATTGCACGTTAATTTTTGATAACTCGTGGGCGTGTTTTGTTTTATATAAATAAATAAATTTTTCTGCACAATTTACACAGCGCCATCTAGTCCCAAGTTAAGCGCAAAGCTTGTATTACGGGTACTAGACAACTGATAAATGTAATTAAATACATTTTTTTTTGTAAATACATACTTATAATACATAGAAAACACCCAAACCAAGACAAACAGACATGTTCATGCACACAAATGTTTGTCTTGTGCGGGAATCCATATCAAATCAATAACCATTCGACCACCGAGCTCGTCGATATAAGATATAAGAGGCTGGAGGAAATTTCTTAAAGCAGAGGTTCCCAACCGGTGGTCCGCGGACCACCAGTGGTCCTTGAGATACAAATTATGGTCCGTGATACTAACTTAAAATGAAAGAGATTGAGCACTATTATATAAAATACTCAAAGCTCGAATTATAGAATAATGGATGCACGCAAAAAAAACCTCGTAGGACCGGCACGAGGTTTTCGTTGCGTGCATCCATTATTCTACGAACAAAAAAAGTTGGGAAACACTGTCTTAAAGAGATAAGTTTGCCGTGCACACCTACTTTACACTATTTTTAGTATGTAATCATGTTACATGGAATTAAAGAATATATAGAGAAGATGGCCGTGTGGTTTCCGGCAGACTAAAATAGAATCACTCGGTCTCTTCCCGTGGATGTCGTACAAGGCGACTAAGGGAAATCCATACATTATAAAACATCGATCAGGCCTCCCCAACCCGTCTGGCCAGCGTAGGGAGTGTAGGCCAAATCCTCCTTCTGTCTGGGACGGAAGAGAGAGGGTCGTACTCCTGTAGTGAAGACTAAAATGACCTGATGATGATAGAGAAGACCAGAGCAACTATGGCAGAAGCGGCAGCTCCATGCCTAATTGTTAGGTAACAGTTTGCCAGCGGCGGCTATTAATGGCGGAAGCACGCTAAGTAGTATAAACCAAAGCCCCTGTATTTTTTCTCTGCGCCTCTAACCGGTCGGGAACCCAGATTTAATTAACACACGTACACGCGAACGCTAAACTTGGAAAATTTTGCAACGCTATGCGCATAAATCGTAAAAACTTGTGGCATATAAAATCGCCAACCCTACCTGCCGCATACCAAAGACGAATTGCGTCACTCTCATGCCGGCGATCAGAAAAAAATGGCAGCGGAAAACTGCCTCCGAGCGAGTGAGCGAATGTGTTGAAAGGTAACTCGAGAAATATTTGTCGTGTGGACATTGCCTAATGTAACTGTTCAGTTCATTCGTTTATTTGTTCTATATACTAGCCGTGATAACGTACGAGGAGCTCGATGGCTTCTTTGCACGTCTAATCGAACACGCAAGTTAACCAAAAATAAACAACAGATATGACATTTTTTTAAATCATCATCATCAGATCATTTTAGTCTCCACTGCAGGAGCACAACCCTCTCTCGTGCATCCCAGACAGAAGGAGGATTTGGCCTACACTCCCCACGCTGGCCAGACGTGTTGGGGAGGCCTGATCGATGTTTTGTAATGTATTTCCCTTATTCGCCTTGTACGACATCCACGGGAAGAGACGGAGTGATTATATTCTAGTCTGCCAGAAACCACACGGCCAATTTTTTAAATAATCAACACAAATTAAAGCATTAGTAATAATCAACATTCTAATAAGTTCAAAGTTCTAGGTACTGTCGGAATACCAGCGCTGCAGTGCTATCTGTGCAGTGGTAAATTAACAAATTATGAAAAAAAAATCTATTTTAATTCATTATTTCCATAATCGAATATTTTTTCACATTCGGGGACTGGAATGTGAAAAAATATTCGACCACCATCTCTTATTGCGATTCAATAACTGAATAGAATGCCTATTCATACCAATGAATAAGCGACTCTATTTCAAATGGAATAGAGTCGCTTATTCATTGGTAAGGGGGCTGTATACATAGTGATAATAACAGTCGACCAGCCTAAACGACAACAAGACATTCCGAAAATAAACCAATTCATGGCAATTTCGTTCAAAGGTTATTTTTTCAAGTTCCGGTCATTTTAAATATGAAGGTTATAATTTAACCACAGTTCTTTCTATATAAGCAATTAATTAGAGGTTGTCCGTAACTTGAACCGCGTGTACCTCGACGTGATACTAGGCCGGATTTTAGCCCACGGGGCCGAAATCGAGGTTGAGTGGAGCGAGTAGATTCGCTGAGTGTATGTTTTCCATTGATTTCAATGATAAATGTATTTGATGATCATTCCTCAAGGATATGATCGAGCTCGTTAAAATAATAGTAGGTCTTTAATTGTCGAAATGGATTTATAAGTAAGAAATAAAACAGGTAAATTAACATAATGGTTTTATTTAAAATATTATTATCATCTATTTCATGAGATTAGATAAAGTAGTATATTCATATACTGCACATAATTAGGTTTTAAAATACCCGTGTGATGCTATTATCACATTCGCCTTCGGCTCATGTAATAAACTCACACTCGTATTTTAAGAACCCTTATTATGCAACAGTTTCATAAACTAGGTACTATTATTTAAGCTCATACGTTTATTTACACGAAATACACACCTATAACTTGTACATATATAAATAAATGTACAATCTTATGATCTCATTCATTATCAAACAAACGCCATTGTGGGCTAAAATATAGCTCATAACATGAAATAACAGACGATACTGAGATACACAATGGGTTACTCAATGGGATCTGTTGCATTGTCTTATAAGTACGTACTGCGTTTTCAATGGTTTTAGTGTTTTCATTTACGCTAGTAAACATGGGTAAATCAGTAAAATTTCGTGCCTCAATTAGTAAGTCTGGGGTGTAAGTGGTTCATCAACATCTTTGAACCAGAGCCAACTTCACCTGCACGCGGTGCACCCTGCTGAGTGACAAACGAAGCTCTGGCGAAAAGAGAGGTAGGGAGCGTAATTGTAAGCTACCCGACTGGGTAATGTACCTCCACCTCACAGAATACCTCAGCCAAATAATGGTTCCCTTGAGGGCTGTTGTGTTCCTGCGAGTGAGTGAGGTCACCAGAAAGGAAGGAGATGCTGCAATGGCAGCGGGGGTGGCGGCGCGCGAGCGATATTTTATGTTGCGAGCGTTAATATGGCTACGGTAACCGCTTCACATCAGGCGGGCCGTATGCTTGTCTGCCACCCGACGTAGTATAAAAAAAAAATAAAAAAAAAAGTAACTTTAGCTGCGCTGGCTCATTGAGTTAACTCAAAATTACGCCATTGACACACCTCGGCCACTCTATACAAATGTCGCGTCGTTGATTACTACATAGACGGTGACGTCTGTGCAGCGCGTGTATGAGCGTGTGTGCGTGCGGTACTATAATGTTGTATTATTATAATTATTATTTATTTATTTATAGTAGCGCGCACGGTGATTGCCGGGCAAACATAGTGTTATTCATTATTATATGTTCGACGAAACATAACGTTCTCAGCCGAAAAATTTATCTGTGAAAAGTATTTTAGTTAACAATTGAATTGAATTTAAGAACTGAAAAAAAAAATTCAAAGTATCTTTATTCCTTGGACTTTATAAAGCACTTAGAATCATAACATTCTGAATTCAAGTGATTATTTTTCAAATCAATTCCGATATCACGAAAATTACTAAACAGTTACTGCGGTGATTCAATTACTGCGAGCAATACTTCAGCATGAAAGCTTGTAAACCACCGTAGTATTGATAGAATGGCATAGTACTAAAAAATACTATCCAATTTTTCTTCGCCCACAACGGAGGCCTACCGAACTCTTTCCAATTCGATACGCACGACTTGCTTTTGTTGTATATACTCGTATATAAAAATAAAACTAACGTCAATGCCCACGGCTAGAATGATAAACGAAAAAGAAAAATCTAGTCTATCGTAGGTCTACATCAATTTATATTATGTCAATGTAAGGCAGTTTCGATTCCGTAAAATTATTTCGAATAAAAGAGTTCAACGCGTTCGACATAGACCAAAAATAATAGACTTCGTAAAAAAATGTTACCGATACTTCGAATGACTGCCGAAGAAGGGAGCGTAATGCATGTACTATGTATGTATGTCGATCCGGGGGCCTACGGGAAGGAAGATAAACCTGAAGTTTTAGGCGAACATTTTGAATTTTTCAGATAAGAATTTTCTTCTATTGGGCTGGTGAATGTGGACTTTACATTAGACAAGGATTAATTTATTATCTAAATAACACAATAAATATGAACCATTGAGGTTGGTATTCTTGAACACAGTCCAAAATGTATATAAAAAATAGGATGATTTAGATTGATTGTTTGGCACGTTCTTTAGCCGTTTGACGGGTTTTAATTGAACATACGAGTATTAGGCATTCTTAGAATCATCTCAATTGTGGCAGTAACAATGAGTATATGCTGTAAAAACAGAGGGATAATTAAACAAGGAAAACCATAAGGCGACTAGCAAAGAGCGACTAAAATATTAAATGGGCGACTGAAATAGTTGATTAGGTTAGGTTTGGTATGTTTCATCATTTTTAGTCCTCAAGTTATTATAATAGTCGCCCAGTTTTATAAATTTTAGATGCTCGGTTTATTTTTATCCATTGATAAACATGTTTCGACGACTAACGACTGTTATTGCCATAATATGACAGCAGCCGGGACCGACTACCTTAGCGTGCCCTCGGAAGCACGGAAATCCATCCAGTTCTTTAATCAACTAATTAATCAAATGTTTTTCTCGTGTTGTGCCCTTATTAGCGCGTGTCATTTGTCAATAATCATTCAACTCTTGATACAGGAAACGTAAAACAACCATATTAAGGAATCTTACATAGTAAAACAGGTACGTAATTTAATTTCTCGTCGGCTGTTGACAGCAAACTTGATTTCTCGGTAATACGCCACTTTTCTCGCTCCGGGCATCACTCACATTCACATCGGCCGCATTCTCCTCTTTGCGCAACTGGACAGTCTATGCTATAAATGTTGTCTATGACAACTTTAATTGCGAAATAGTTTCCTTACTTTTTTAATTAACCTATAAGCACGTATATTTTATGTTCACAACACTACTATACTTTAATGTCGTTAATTATCGTATTAATGGACAGTAAATATAGGTGTTTTATGTTGTAATTAATACTTTGACCCCAGCAGCAGGAATGGTGGCACCAGACTGTCGTTCAACACTCCAACATGATTTCAATTTATCTACGGCCCACCTGATGTGAAGTGGTTACCGACTACAATAGTCATATTAACGCTCGCATCAAATATCACCTGCGCGTCGCCACCCCCGCTGCCACCGCAGCAACTCCATCCTTTCTGGTGACCTCACTCACTCGCAGGAACACGACAACCCTCAAAGGAATTCTTATTTGGCTGCGGTATTCTGTGAGGTGGAGATACTTCCCCAGTCAGGCAGCTTAAAAATACGCTATGCTCTATCTCTCTTTTTCGCCAAAGCCTAGTCTGTCAGTCAGCAGGGTGCACCACGTGCAGGTTAGGTTGGTTTGGTTTGGTTGTGGTTTGGTCTTATGTTGCGATCGATCTAAACTCACTATCTACACTGCGAGCGACCAAAAAGCACGGCTGCCAGATGAAGAAGAAGAAGAAGATGATGCCAGAATGCCAGTTTAGCTAGGCGCACACCAACTCTGCCGACGAAATCATACTTTGCCCTAGCAACCACTCTTTTACCGAAATGCCAAACAAGACGAAGAAAGAAAAAGAAGAATGAGGTGTAAGTGGTTCATCAACATCTTTGAACCAAAGCCAACTTCACCTGCACGCGGTGCATCCTGCTGATTAACAAACGTAGAGAGAGGTAGGGAGCGTAATTGTAAGCTACCCGACTGGGGAGTGTACCTCCACCTCACAGAATATCGCAGCCAAATAACAATTCTCTTGACGGTTGTTGTGTTCCTGCGAGTGAGTGAGATCACCAGAAAAGAAGGAGATGCTGCGTTGACAGCGGAGGTGGCGGCGCGCGAGCGATATTTTATGTTGCGAGCGTTAATATGGTTACGGTAACCGATTCACATCAGGCGGGCCGTATGCTTGTCTTCCACCCGACGTATTATAAAAACAAAGATAAAATTAGCACTCCGCATTCAGATAGCTCAATAACAGACAAGAATTGTTCTTTATTTACACAAACTTTGAACGTTCCAATGACCTGAGCAAGGTGTACTAATAATTATTGCAAAAATGCGGAAGTGTTCGAGGTGTCGACCATGGGTTCCCATACATAATTATGCCGCACTCAGCATGAGAAATTGCACATTCTCTCACGCGTGCGACGCCTATTATCTTTACACGTGATCTGTACGAGTTAACCGTACTCTGGTCTAGGTTCACTCGCTGCGGTTGCAATTATAACCTCCCTTAGCACAGAGCCGTTTAACATAAGGCCTCTGGGCCCCTGGGCCACCATCCAGGATGAAATAAGTCCTTTATCTGACCCACGACTTAGTCAAAACCGTTCTAAGCTCACTTTTATGCTTTTACATATTGGGGAGTATATGGTTCATCAACAAAGTTGAACCAAAGCAATCTCACCTGCACGTGGTGCACCCTGCTGACTGACAAACGAGGCTATGGCGAAAAGAGAGGTAGCATAGCGTATTTTTTAAGCTACCCGACTGGGGGAGTACCTCCACCTCACAGAGTACCGCAGCCAAATAACAATTCCTTTAAGCGTTATTGTGTTCTTGTGAGTGAGTGAGGTCACCAAAAAGAAAGAAAGGAAGGAGTGTAGGCTGGCAACGGATCGGTGAACCCTTGGTGTTGCTGATCTCCATGGGTGGTGGTGATTGCTTTCCATCAGGTGACCACATGCTCGTTTACCCCCATATAAAAAAAGAAAACCTTCCCTTTAGAGCAAGGCCGTTTAACATACGGTTCTGGGGCCCTGTGCCACCAATGCACCATCTAGCCGTACAATAAGTCATCTGACCCACGATTTAGTAAAAACCGTTTTAAGTTCACTTTTCTATTAAATAATTAAATAAATATTTCTGAAAAACACACACACACAGCGCCATCTACCTAGTCCCAAGTTAAGCGCAAAGCGCTATGGGTACTAGACAACTTTTTTTTTTTGTAAATATATACTTATAATACATAGAAAACACCCAATCAAGACATAAGCAATCATAAAGTCCACGAATTAATTTCAAATAGGTACGTATTATTTCGCTGCTAATATTTATTTATTGTTGTAGGTTGTAGCTGTCTGACAAACGAAGTTCTGGCGAAAAGAGAGGTAGGGAGCGTAATTGTAAGCTGCCCGACTGGAGAAAGTACCTCCACCTCACAGAATAACGCAGCCAAATAACAATGCCTTTGAGGGTTGTTGTATGTCTGTGAGTGAGTGTGGTCACCAGAGGGGAAGGAGATGCTGAGAAGTTTTATGCTGCGAGCGTTGATATGGCTACGGTACCGCTTCACATCGGGCGGCCTGTATGCTTTTCTGCCAGCCGACGTAGTATAAAAAAAAAGTATTGTAATATTTCCAAGCAATAGTACAAAATGTACAGGTGTTACTCGTATCCCTTGGCCATACAATGCATGCCGGACACAGCTAGTAAGAAATAAAATTACAGTCTTCGGATGTTTGTACTTACTTTACAGGTTAAATATATGCGTATTTACTGCGTTAGTTTAACTGTACATAGTCAAGCCTGCGGTTCCTTACTTAACCGCTAAGCGTTGGGCAAATTACGGCGTAGTTACTAGAGTTGAAAGATGTCATCACATTCAGAGCGGGCTATTTACACGCGCTTCTCGGAAATTGTACGCAATTTGACGTTTGGCGACTCTACAAGTGGTATTGGTAAAAATAAGGCGTAAAGCCTAGCGTACACGGGTAGAGTAAAATTTTAATAAAAACATACCGACTCTAAACATTACTATACATTTATGTATTTGAGCTCGGTGGTCGAATGGTTAGCAATAGCCAATTTGACTCCGAGGTCGCGGGTTCGATTCCCGCACAAGACAAACATTTGTGTGCATGAACATGTCTGTTTGTCTTGGTCTGGGTGTTTTCTATGTATTATAAGTATGTATTTACAAAAAAAAGTATTTAAGTACATTTATCAGTTGTCTAGTACCCATAACACAAGCTTTGAGCTTAATTTGGGACTAGATGGCGCTGTGTAAATTGTCCAGAAATATTTATATTTATATTATTTATTTATGTATGTAGATACAGGCTGATGATGATGAAAAAAATATGGGACCAATCTGGAAGTATACTCACACTTCAAATAAAAAAAGTTTTTTTCAAATCGGTATATAAATCACGGAGTAATTAAGAAACATAAAAGATAATACAGCCGAATTGAGAACCTCCTCCTGTTTGGAGTCGGTAAAAAATCGGGTGAGTGCGACAGTGCGGAGATACTAGCACGCGATAATAGTAACTACGAAATCAGGTGCCTATTCCGAAACAAATATCTTTTTTAAAATATATTTTGTAGTGTCATAGAGAAATGGAATGTCGATGAATAATTTTAAAACATTATCATTCTGCACTCCTTCTCTATATAAATATACTCCTTCTCTATATAAACTATGGGTGTGCGAAATTTCATACTCCTCCGTCCGCGGAATTTTCGTACTAGGACGTCTAAGGTTTTGGCTGGAAATTAAATGCTTGGAAATTAAATGTCGATGAATAATTTTAAAACATATTAGCATTCTGCACTCCTTCTCTATATAAATATACTCCTTCTCTATATAAACTATGGGTGTGCGAAATTTCATACTCCTCCGTCCGCGGAATTTTCGTAATAAGACGTCTAAGGTTTTGGCTTCACTTATTAATATATAAATAGTTCCATCTACAATGAATGAATGAATGAATGAGCTTATTTGCATTGAATGAGGTAACATTGATGTTAGTATTACCAAACCCCGGCCACTCCATACAAAAATGGCGCTTTTGCATGTAGTAACCAAATGACGTCTGTACACGTGCCTATGTTTGAGTGACGTTCTCTAGGGCTGACATTATTAAATTATTAGTCGGACATGTAAGGGGGTGTAAGTGGTTCATCAACATCTTTGAACCAAAGTCAATCTTACCTGCACGGGGTACACCCTGCTGACTGACAGACGAGGCTCTGACGAAAAGAGAGGTAGGACATAGCGTATTTTTTAAACAACCCGACTGACAAAGTACCACCATCTCACAGAATACCGCAGTCAAATAACAATTTCCTTGAGGGTTTTTCTGTTCCTGCGAGTGAGTGAGGTCACCAGAGACGATGGAGTTGCTGCGTTGGCAGCGAGGATTGCAGCGCGCGAGCGATATTTAATGTTGCGAGCGTTAATATAGTTACGGTAACCGCTTCACATCAGGTGGGCGTAGTGAAGAAAAAAAAACATAGTAAATACACTACTCTGACTTCAGCCAATATTTACAAAACGCCTTGTTTAATTGCCAATGCTACCTTACCCAAAATTTTATATTTTCTAATCACCACTAAATCGATTGTTCGCCTTCCGAACACCGGTTCATTGTAATGGTCAAACCATTTCATTTTCACTAATTGTAGCTTTTTACTATTCATATATATGCGTAATGATTTGATTCATTTTCATATTCGCATGGAACAAACGTAATTTAAAACTAATACCACACATGACATCACGCGCAATAAACATTGAAATGTAAATAAGAAAATTGTAAATATTAACAATAAACCACCATAACTCAAGTGACAGCAATGTCATATCCGCGTCTGCGCACTCACTTGCTCTTTGAGACATAAAGCTGCTATAACGCTATCCTTTTCTCATCTCGTATTAATTGTATCTTGTATCCTACTTTGACAGACATGAATTAGTTATGATGAAACTATGGCTACCGCATGCTTTTTAGGTAATTTATAAAAAAATCAGTACTTTATTTCAAAAAGGGATCGAATTGATTTCTTTTTTTGATTTCCATGTGTTGAAACATCCGTCCACTGCACAAGTCACTCCCATCTTTATTTTGCTGAATGAAAAATAAAACACGAGCGACGTCAATTCGCACGTTGTGGCATTCCTTGCGAACGGTTCCAAATCGGTTCCATAGGGGAGGTGAGGTCGACTAGTGAGAGCGGCAGAGAGTGTCCATACTGTACGTTAGTACTATTACTTATACTGTGGTATTACACTGTGAGCCATATCATTCAGCCAACTGGTGGCAAGCAAAATTATACATACAATGGTAAAATATGTCACATAATAATTAAAAATAGAATGTCATTATATAATATTAATAGTCAACAATTTTACTACTAACTACACAATTTTAGTAGTTTTAGAGGGGGGCGTCCTACGATTCGTGGCTCCAAACGTGGTCTCCACTTTAGGAAAATAGTATACGTGAAAAATTCGAATTCAAGAGTCACGTGAACGCAGCCAAATGGCTTTAACTACTAAGTCGCTACATTACTGGAAGTGTACCCCACTTGGAGAACCGCATTAGGTACTTACAGTTGTCTTTGCAATACAGTTACAACTTACAACAGCAGTTATTATTGTTTAATTTATCAATTATTCTCACGCATTCATCTCATTCTTACAGACCGCGACGACTTCCGCGATTGTTATATTAATAACTCAATAACTTAACTACATAATAACCTAATTTTTATTTAAATAGTTGATTATGGTCAACTTGCCAGAATATTATAAATACTTTAAAAATGTAAAAGTTCACTTCCCCCGTTTAGGTAGGATTTGAACTCACGACCTCTCGATTACCGGTCGAGTACTGTTAAGGTTTGTATATTTTATAATATTGGTTTATATATTTTATAATCTAATTTACGCATTTATAATAGCTTATGACGTATTATAAAAGCGAAATTTTGAGTGTATAGACTCGTTCGTGACTCAAAGACACCAAAAGGCTGTATTTGCATGAAATTTGACATAGAAATAGATTATAGTTTGATTACTAATAAAATTACTAATAAATAAAATAGACAGGAAATTCATCCTCACACATTGGAGCCTAAATGGTCGCGTACCGTGCGGTTCCAGAGAAGTTTTCTCCCTCGTACGGTTAAGCTGTGGAATGAACTGCCTGTCGAGGTTTTCTCAGGAGACTACAGCATGGGGTTCTTCAAAAAGGGCGTGAAGAGGTTTTTACAGGGTCGGCAACGCGCGTGTGATGCCCCTGGTGTTACAGGCGTTCATAGGCTACGGTAACTGCTTTCCATCAGGCGGGCCGTATGCTTGTTTGCCACTTTAGTGGTATAAAAAAAAAAAAAAAAATAGCACATAATCTGTTCCGTTGGGAACGAAATGACGAAGTTTACTGGTTTACTGTGACGAAATCGCGAGTGGCAGCCAACAGAATGATTAGTGCGAGTATTTGTTCGCGTTCGATCATGTCCACGTAAACCAACCGACCAAATAGAGAAAAACTCTCGATGAGATGTTGAGAGAGAGATATTGTCTATTTATAAGACGCGCGTTACATATCAAAATTATGTAGCTTACTTGCTCACATTTTGAAGTGAGCAACCACCTTGTTTGTAGGTACTTATGACATGTAATACGCGTCAGGTAAATTCACAATATGAAACTTTTTCCCAATTTTATCGGCTTTTAAACGTTAACAGCCGATAAAATTGAAACGTTTTGGAATGTAAGTAGTTCATCAACACCTTTGAACCAAAGCCAACTTCACCTGCACGCGGTGCACCCTGCTGACTGACAAACGAAGCTCAGGCGAAAAGAGAGTTAGGGAGCGTAATTGTAAACTACCCGACTGGGGAATTACCTCCACCTCACAGAATACCGCAGCCAAATAACAATTCCCTTGAGGGTTGTTGTGTTCCTGCGAGTGAGTGAGGTCACAAGAAAGGAAGGAGATGCTGTGTATGTTGCGAGCGTTAATATGGCTACGGCAACCGCTTCACATCAGGCAGGCCATATGCTTGTCAGCCACCCGACGTAGGTAAAAAAGGAACAAGTTCAAATGTGACCAAAAACTCGTAATAAGCACTCTGATAGATGAATAAATAAACGGATCCATGCCCCATCATTGGGTTTCACGTCAAGTGAAGATGGCCCCCGCCGCACAAACATGGGTATTTACATAAAAAGCCGGTTATGTAAGGGAAAGTTGTAAAACATAAGACAACACGAAAGTTATGGCGGACGTGTGCGAAATTTATAATATTTTTTCGTAAAAAATGTGCGAATTAAATCAGTGAATTTCGCCCGGCAGGTGACCCTCACCAACCCATGCCGCATAGGTTGGCAGGGACACCTGATGGACGAACTATTATACTATTACCACAGTATAAGTAATAGTACTACCTACGTACTATTACTAAATATTAGGACCACGCTTGTGCGCTATGGGGTGTATGTGGTTCATCAAAATCTTTGAACTAAAGTCAACTTCAAATGCACGCGATATGCCGTGCTGCCTGACCAACGAAACTCTGGCGAAAAGAGAGGTAGGGAGCGTAATTGTAAACAAACACACTTTCACATATATAATATTGGTATGGATATACTACGCGCCGTTCCCTTCTGAAACAGTAGGTACACTTCGTTGGTCATCCCTAAGCGGCCTATAAATAAATAAATATAATAAACAAAGCTTCCCGACTGGGGAAGTACCTCCACCACACAGAATACCACAGCCAAATAACAATTCCCTTGAGGGTTGTTGTGTTCCTGCGAGTGAGTGAGGTCTCCAGAAAGGAACGAGATGTTACGTTGGTAGCGGGAGTGGCGGCGCGCGAGCTATAGTTTATGTTGCGAGCGTTAATATGGCTACGGTAACCGCTTCGCATCAGGCGGGCCGTATGATTGTCTGTCACCGGACCAAGTATAAAAAAAAATCTAACTTCAGAGCTGGTAGAAACTAAAGAGCTCTACCGACTAAGCTGAAGTTTTCTGTCATTAACTTAGACCTAATACTATTCTCGCGAACAAAAAAGCGTTTCGGCGGTAGGGCTCCAGCCCCTTATCACCATTTCTTATTGCGATTCAATTACTAAATAGAATGCTTATTCATACCAATGAATAAGCGACTCTATTTCAAATCATTCTATTCAGTTATTGGATCGCAATAAGAGATGGTGGTAAGGGGGCTGGTTTGGTGATCTGTGGTTAGGATTGTTTCGTAACCCACAAGTTCGTCTAGAGAGAGTTTGTTTACCAGTTAGCTGGTACTGATAGTACCTTTGGCTAGTTCTTGACTAGAACGTGCAGAGTAATTTGTCCAAAAATGTTATATTTAATTCCTGTAGGATGTCCACGTGTTGGAGAAAAAACAGGATAAAATGTAAAAAAAAATGTAATGGAGCCAATACCAAAATGAAAATATGAAGATCCGCGTGCCTATGCGGATTTTTAAAAATACGTTTTTTTATATTGTCAGACAAATTACAGAGTGCCATCTAGCCCCAAAGTAAGCGAAGCTTGTGTTATGGGTACTAGACAACTGATAAACATACATTAATACATTTTTTTTGTAAATACATATATATATATATACTTATGATACATAGAAAACACCCAGACCAAGACAAACAGACATGTTCATGCACACAAATGTTTGTCCTGTGTGGGAATCGAACCCACGAGCGCTTTACATAGAATAGAAGTACAAAGGCCGACTTATCCCTCTAAGGGATATAATTAAATAATAATGATAATAATGTTATTTTTCGAACCGTCATATCCTAAATTTTGGAGAATGGTTGAACCTCCTCGTCGTGGTTAACCCTTATTCCTCGCACTGCTGGAAAATCCTTTAATCGAAGGGGTTTAGAGCATACTCCACGCTCGGGGCCTGATTAACCCTTAGGCTAAGTAGGCTGCAGACTAGAGCGCGAGGATCGGGAGGCGCGCTGAAATCGTGTCTTCGCATGCACTATTAATCTAGCATCATTGCAACTACCCTATATATTTCAACTAGACCGAGACAAAACGCTAAAAGCGCGCGTAAAATAAATACTGACTTGTCACTCGAATCAGTCGGTGGTCTCGTCCTCATAATAAGCCTAGGGCGGTCAGAACTCTTGATCAGTCGCTGTCCACGCTGCTTAACTGCGAGTTGGCAGAGAGTAAACCTTCTAATGTTTACCAAACAATTGTCACGAAATAAAGACAATTGTCATTAACTGTCATGGAACATCAAATTTACTAATTTACTTCACTAATTGATGTTTATAAACCCTTTAATGTTACGTAAATGGTTGTAAGGTATGACGGATTGCGTAAACCTTCGTCATCTTGACGGTTACTCGTTACGGTACAGAGATGCAATCTTTGATGAAGTTATGTAGGCAAGTATCCGGTATAAAATGATGATTATGTACTGGCAACTTATTATTATTTTTTATGAATGCGAAAAAGGAAACCTGTGGTTGGCCACCTGACTACAGCCCTGTGCTAACTGCTAACATACTTACCAGACTGACGAAGAAAGGAGGACTATGTTTTATGAGTGTATGTTATGTATGTATGTATATTTCTTTATTATTTATGGATTTCAACATTTATGTCATCTGTATTGTCTCATTTGTGGACATAGGGTATATTATTAATTTATTATGTTAACACGTGAAGCAAAACCTTTGTACCCCTTTTTACGAAAAGTGCGCGGACGGATGATAAATAATAATAAATAATAAATATTTCTGGACAATTTACACAGCGCCATCTAGTCCCAAATTAAGCGCAAATCTTGTATTATGGGTACTAGACAACTGATAAATGTACTTAAATACATTTTTGTTTGTAAATGCATACTTATAGTACATAGAAAACACCCAGATGAAGACAAGCAGATATGTCCATGCACACAAATGTTTGTCTTGTACGGGAATCGAACCCGCGACCTCGGAGTCAAAGTGGCCATTGCTAACCATTCGACCACCGAGCTCAATTAGTGAATGCTAATCAAACTTCTGCTTAGATCTATGGAACCTGTGTTTATCTTAGCTGCTAGACACCCTGGAGCTCTACCAACTAAGCTGAAGATGTTTGTCAATAACTAAAACTAACGACCTATTTTTCGATTCAAATTATGGTAATCGGATTCAGCCTCGGCGGTTCGGCCCCGGATTTCTTTGATTGACATATATCAAGGTCAACTATTGATAGTTAAATATTGAGGCACTTACGTCCCCTTATTTTCCAATTCAATTATCGCACAATGTACTACCTACTTTATAATGTCTCAATAATCAATATGTATTTACAATGTCAAGGTTATTATAATATGCAACAATTGAATTTAAATTGACGTTAACATACAGGTAGGGTTGCCATCTTTTAACGCTAGCAACCAGGACAAGATGCGTGAAAACTCCGGATTTTTTATCTTAGGGGCCATCCATAAATTACGTCACACGAATTTCACGATTTTTTTACCCCTCTCCCCGTCCTTGTCACAGCTGGTCACATTTGGAGACTCCCCCCTACCTAGTGTGACGTCACATATTTTGCAAATTTACATGTAGGCTGCAAATGTTTTGAGTTTATCGTTAATAGTTCAAAGTTCGTGTTTTAACACTTAGATTATAATAGATTTTGAAATGTCACGTCACGAAATTTAAGACCTCTCCCACCCCCTTGTCACACAATGTCACATTTCATCGATCCCCTCTCTCCCCCTTAACGTG
This sequence comes from Hypsopygia costalis, assembly GCA_937001555.2. Classification (NCBI taxonomy): domain Eukaryota; kingdom Metazoa; phylum Arthropoda; class Insecta; order Lepidoptera; family Pyralidae; genus Hypsopygia; species Hypsopygia costalis. The sequence continues at coordinate 16,175,805 of OW443349.2, read as the reverse complement.
TGACGTAATTTATGGATGGCCCCTTACAACCCGGACATGTCATCAGGGTTTTAAGTACTAGCACTATTTTTTATTCTGTGACAAGACGGTTATTTGCAGCATGAAGCGGGCGGTAGTGATTTAAAACTTTTGACCCTGGAGTAAAATATATATATATATATATATATTAGGTTGGGGAAAAAGTCTTTTCGTATTTTATATGAAAATTCAAAACATTTTTTAATAAAGTTTATTTACATTTAACTAAAGTATGTAGGTGCCATTTTGTTCGATAACTTTTGGCCATCTTGTAGGTAGAGACATGATCCCATTACTATAGAAATTTTGGGACTTCTGTTCAAAAAACCACGACAAGTGGTTTTGGCAGTCTTCTCGTGATGGTAACCTGACATTGCCTAAAGAATTCTGAAGAGACCGAAACAGGTGGAAATCAGAAGGTGCAAGGTCAGGACTATACGGCGGATGCATTAACACCTCCCAGTCAAACTCTCTTAATTTTTGCTGAGTGGCTAAAGATGTGTGAGGTCTAGCGTTATCATGATGAAAAATCACACCCCTTCTGTTAATTAATTCCGGCCGCTTTTTCTCAACTTTTTGCTTTAATCTCATCAGTTGTTCACAGTAGAGTTCAGAATCGATAGTCCTGCCTGGCGGTAACAGCTCATAATGAACAATACCCTTCCAATCCCACCATACACACAGCATCACCTGTAGCGTTAAATAAACGCTACTAGTTGTCGACTTTCGGCGCCGCCTATAATTATCTTTCAATTGTGTGTGATCCGACCTCTAAAGATGTGAAATCTCCATGTTTACTTGCTGGCAGCTTTTAGTGTCAGTTTAGATTTTTTGAAAATGAGTTTTTTTCTGTTTGCGTTGTCAAGGCGATCTGTTTGGAATTGTCCGATAGATATTTTCTTGAATTCGTCGTGGCGTGTTATTTTTTGTCGAAGTTGTGGTGTTCTTTGTGAAAGAATTGGCCAATAAGCCATTGCTGTCCTATTTTTTAAGGTGGCTGTGAAATCCAGCCGCTATAATCGTTTAACTTAATTTGGAAGCCAGGTTTACTGGCTAAACCGTACGGGGTAACTGTAGACCTCGTTGCCCGCTGTCTCCCGTCGTTCACGTGGTGGACTCCGCCTGGCAACCTTTCTGACCGTTATACGGACGGTCGTCTCGCCGGTGCTCCTGCACGTCAATTTGTGCGTGTAGCGGTTCCAGACGGGCCGTCGGTGGCCGGGTTGTCCGTGCTTGTGGCCGGACCGATATCAGAAGAGGAAGGTACACGGGGCTACACTGCGGCCATTGTCCCGTTTTATTTTATAGTTCCGATATTAGTGTTTTTTTTATTTATTTAGTTAATGTTTTTCCTTTGTTTTTTTTAAAGAAGTCTCTTCCTCCCATTTAATTCCGATCCCACTGGTGATCGATTGAATCACCAGTGAAATCTTTTTTTTCCAAATTCCAATAACCCCACAGTCGGGCTACCAAGTTTTAGTTGCATTTTTACAAACTGTCGGCTCTCATCCCATCTCACCCATATCCATCAACACCACTCGATCACGCCGTCTTTTATATTTATGCAATCTACCTCTTTAATTTCAAATTTTAATTTTAATTTCTTTTAAAGTTAATTCAAATAATTATTCCCCTTAAATATTTTTTTTATTATTTCCAACGTTTTGTGTTATTAATTTTACTTTCTTTAAGTGTATTAGTGTATCTTTTTCGGCAAATTTTAATTAAATAAATTATACGTGTACAAATGAAGTGAAGTTATTTTTATAAATCTTTATATTCATGACAAAATCGCGCCCGAACAAATAAGTAAGTAATCTTGTTTGTTTTTTATTTGAATTGAATTATTTAGTTGTGTAGTAGTTTTTTTTTATTTTTTTTTTGTTAGTGGGGAGATGGTGACCGTTAAAGGTCGCGTTATAATAATTATCTCATCTCAATTCTAGCCATCTGAAGGTCTACGAAGAATCCCGTTCCAACCGTCACTACCGCTGTCGCTGACCGACGTCTTGATTTCTACCTTTTTTTGTCGAGATACGCTTTCGGTGTTCAGTACTGTGAACAGTTTTGACTCTTCAATTATGGATTTTATCATTGTTTTAAAAATGGAAAGTTTGTCCAACTATTGTGCAATTTTATTTTGATTCCCTCATATATACCCTGAGTTATTTATTTAGTAGAATAGTTCCCGTAGTTTGTATTCATTTCTGTGTAGTTGATGTGTTTTTTATTTTTTTATTTTGTTTCTTTTCGCCATCGTTCTTTCGTCGATGTACCTTATTATTTGTGGCTGCCGTGATCGTGTTTTAGTGTTCGGTTTCGATCTCGCTATGCCGTCCCTATTCGTGAGTTAACCCGGGTTTGTCTTTGTTATTTTATTTTATACTTAATTTTTTTTTAGATGCGTTGATTTTGGGGTTTCGAACTTTGACTTTAAATTATACCGCTATGTCGCTACATAATTTTGAGGAGTCAATGACCACCTGCGTTTCTGACGAGATGCGCGAGATCCGTGATACGCCCATCGCACCCCCGGGATCTAATGCACGTCTTCCACGTGTTTTAAGTCCGCAGGCAAGCGATGTGGAGCACAATTTTGATGTCGGGTCACGGTCTCGAGCTGATTGCAGACACGCATGCTATCCTTCAGTTCCTTTAAAAGGCGAGTCTCTTACTAAATGGAACTTGATTTTTTCCGGTGAGACATGCGTACGCGAGTTCTTTCTTCGTGTTGAGGAAGAAGGAGTCGCACGTGATGTCAGGCCGGCTTACGTGGTCAGGCGCTTCCATGAACTGTTGTCGGGTAGCGCTTTGAAATTTTTTAGAGCCATAAGATATCCTGGACTCTCGTACGCTGAGCTTAAAGCCGATTTTTTCAAAACTTTTGACGTAACGGACTACGATTTTAAAGTAGAAAGCCAGCTCCGTGCGTTATCCCAGAGAGCCAATCAGTCTGTGGTTGACTTTGTGATTCAGGCCCGCGATCTCAACGCAAAACTTCGCTCTCCGTTATCGGAAGAGAGTTTGTTCAACGTAGTGAAGTATGGCATGAATCCAAAGTACCATCCTTGCCTCGCTACGAACATAGTGAGAGACATTGACGGCTTGCTGGAGATTGCCAGGAATTTCGAGGCCTTTCAAAGTCCACTACCGGTGCGCCAGGCGATAGCGTCTGTCAGTGCCGAGATTGTTAAGGAATCCGGGTCTCACCCACCGGTGACATGTATGAAGTGTGATGCGACTGGGCACAATTATCGCAACTGTCCCAACATAACCAAAGCTGTATGCTTTAGGTGTAAGCGGGTCGGAGCGATTACCCGCGATTGTCCTCTGTGTAATCCTACACCGTCAAAAAAACGGGTCATCGGCACACTGAGAGGTCCATCAGTGTCGCCCGTTGTGGTAAATAGTTCGAAGGACAATAGATTGTTCGTCGAAGTTAGTATTGCTAATTACCCTGTCAAGGCTCTTTTGGATTCAGGTGCCCAAATTTCGCTGATCGACGTTTCCCTTTTGACGGAACTCGGTTTAGCGTATTGTAACAACATCCGTCCGTCGGTTGTTTCTGCCGATAATTCACCTATCGATATTTTGGGTGGATTGGACATTCCTGTTTTTTTAAATGGTACCCGTATTTTACTTTCATGCCTTGTCAGTTGTAATTTACCAACTTCATTTATTTTAGGGATTGAATTTTGGAATTCATCCGGTCTTACGGATATTGTGAAAAGCGCATTCGCGGTTGGACAGGCTGGGAAACTTTTTGTCCCGCCGCCTGATTCCCCTGGAGTGGACCCTCCAGTGGTTGGCGAGGTACGTTATGTTCACCCGCGCGCTGTGCTTTCGACAAACCAGGAGGCTAGGCTTCAGGCTGTGATCGGCGAGTTCGAGGAGATTTCATCTGAGAAGGCCGGTTTGGGCTGTACGTCTTGGCTTTCTCATAAGATTGAGACTGTTGGTTCTCCCATTCGACAACGCTACTATCAGTTGTCGCCCGTTAAGCTCAACGTTCTTAACGAGGAGATTGACAAGATGCTGGAGTTAGGAGTTATTCGTCCTTCGCGGTCCCCTTGGGCATCACCCGTTGTGATGGTTACAAAGAAAGATGGTAGTGTCCGATTTTGTGTGGACAGTCGGAAGTTAAACAGCGTAACCGTACGAGACTCCTATCCTCTCCCTCGCGTCCAAAATATTTTAGATAACCTTCGGGGTGCTAAATATCTGACTTCATTGGATTTTAGGAGTGCTTTTTGGCAAATCCCCTTGTCGGACAAGGCTAGTTGCGAGAAAACGGCTTTTATCGTGCCGCAAAGAGGTCTATTTGAGTTTGTACGCCTTCCTTTTGGCCTTACGAACGCAGCGTCCGAAATGCAGAGGCTCACTGACATGATTGTTAATTTTGAATTTTCCCCAGAGTCAGATGACTTCGTTTTTGGTTATGTGGATGATCTGATTCTGGTTTCACGGGATTTTGACAGCCATCTTCGACTTATCCGCAAGGTTCGTGATAGGTTAAAGGAGGCTGGCCTTACCGTCAATTTAAAGAAGTGCGAGTTTTGTAAATCGGAGTTAAGATACCTTGGCTACATCGTCAATGAGCGGGGTCTTCAGACCGATCCGAAGAAACTTGAGGCGATAAGTGATTATCCGACACCCACGAGTGCCAAGTCTCTCCGTGCCTTCATTGGCATGTGCTCATATTACCGTCGGTTCGTTGACGGTTTCTCTTCGATTATTGCACCTCTTACAGCGTTGATAGGTAAAAGGAAAGGACGTGATCCCATCGATTGGAATCACAGCGCAGCGGCGGCCTTTGCGAAGTTAAAGGATGCCTTGATGAACTCACCGCTTATGACCTGCCCAGATTTCTCGAAGCCTTTTATTCTACAGTGCGACGCTAGCCAAGTTGGTCTTGGTTCTGTACTCGCACAGGAGTTTGATGGCGTCGAGCACCCGATCGCTTATTATTCGCGTTTGTTCACTAAGGCTGAACGTAATTATGGCACAACTGAACACGAGCTTCTCGCGGTCATTGATTCCATCAAGCATTTTCGCGGATACCTCGATGGGATGAAGTTTAAAATTGTGACTGATCATATCGCTCTTAAATGGTTGATCACTCTCGATAATCCTACAGGGCGTTTGGCCCGCTGGGCAACACTGATTTCTCAATATAATTTTGAGATCGAACACAAGAAGGGTGTTTTACATGTTGTTCCTGACGCCTTATCCCGTGCTCAGGTAGGGTTTGTTTCGTTTGAACGCGGCGTTGAACCTTCTGGGGACCCCTGGTTTGAGCGTGTTTTTAACGGCGTAAGGGAGACCCCCCAGATGTTCTCGGCGTTTGCTTTGCGCGGTGGTGTGTTGATGCGTAAAGTAGCTGTGGAGAGTCCTTTGACACCTAACTCGTGGCGTATCGTTTTGCCTGCGTCAAAGACCAGAGAGGCCATCGCGGAAATCCATAACGGTTTCCCTAATGTGCATCCTGGTGTTATGAAGACGTACCTCAAGGCCCGTGACTTATATTACTGGCCGTATATGTTCCGAGATGTCGCCAGATTCCTTTCTGAATGTCAGGTCTGTAAAGCGTATAAAATCGCTAATTCGCAGCCACGCGGTCAGCGGCTGTATCCACGCCCTGTCGTCGCCCCGATGGATCTGCTGTCAATTGATTTGATAGGTCCACTACCTAATACTCGAAATGGTTTCCGTTACATCCTTACGATGGTAGACGTGTTTACAAAATTTGTGTGGTTGTCTCCACTCAAAAGGGTGAACGCGGCAACTATTTCTGCAGCGTTGGAAACTGAAGTTTTCCTGCGTTACGGCGTTCCGGCCAACATTCTGTGCGATAACGCTACTGTTTTTCACAGCGCTCAGTTTTTAAGCTTTTTATCGAGCTTCGATATTCCCGATCCGTGTTATACTCCCTATTATTCTCCTCAAGCGAACGTGGTGGAGAGGTATAACCAGGTAGTGGTTACCACCCTTAGCATTTTGGCTGGCAACGATCAGCGCAATTGGGCGGATAATTTGCGCCGGGTCGCTCTTTATTTAAATTCTTGCATTAATTTAGCTACTTCATATACACCGAATTTCCTTATGTATGGACGCGAAGTTTCGATGATTCGTCAACGTGTGGATAGCCAGGTTGTGGACCAAGAGGTGGGACACAGCCGGGACGAGCACGCATCTAATCTTCGTACGCTTCGTGAGGTTTACGAGAGGGTTGCGGATTCGATGGTTCTAGCCTTCCATCGTAACGCTAGGAAGTTCAACGCAAACCGTAGGTCGATTAGGTTCGATGTCGGACAGGTTGTCTGGCGAAGAAATTTCCAAAGAGGAACTTCTGATGCATTCAGAGGTGGCAAATTCGCGCCACGCTTTGTGCAGTGTCGGGTTGTTGAACGCGTGTCTCCGCAAGTTTACGTTTTGGCTGATGCGGATTCGGAACACGTGGGCACATATCACATAAAAGATATTTTGAAGTGATTTGTTTTTTTGTTTGTTTACAATTTGTTTCTCTTTTTGTGTTTGAGTTACTTTAACTGTATCCCAAAATTCTAAAAGACGCGTTTGACCGTCCGATGACCTTTTAAGGTTCTTTTGGTTCTTGTTTCGTTTGTGTGTTTCTTGTATCTCCGTTCTGGAGTGTGTTCTGATGTTGGATTTTTTTGTTGTGGTTTGATATGGGTGTTGTTTCTTTTGTTGGCATTGTTTGTTGTTGTTGTTGTTGATGTTGGTTCTGCCTGTCGTTCTTGTTGTTGTTGTTGGGTCTTGGTGTTGTTGATGTTGGGTTTATGGTTTTTTTTGTTGGTGAGAGGATGCTGTAGCGTTAAATAAACGCTACTAGTTGTCGACTTTCGGCGCCGCCTATAATTATCTTTCAATTGTGTGTGATCCGACCTCTAAAGATGTGAAATCTCCATGTTTACTTGCTGGCAGCTTTTAGTGTCAGTTTAGATTTTTTGAAAATGAGTTTTTTTCTGTTTGCGTTGTCAAGGCGATCTGTTTGGAATTGTCCGATAGATATTTTCTTGAATTCGTCGTGGCGTGTTATTTTTTGTCGAAGTTGTGGTGTTCTTTGTGAAAGAATTGGCCAATAAGCCATTGCTGTCCTATTTTTTAAGGTGGCTGTGAAATCCAGCCGCTATAATCGTTTAACTTAATTTGGAAGCCAGGTTTACTGGCTAAACCGTACGGGGTAACTGTAGACCTCGTTGCCCGCTGTCTCCCGTCGTTCACGTGGTGGACTCCGCCTGGCAACCTTTCTGACCGTTATACGGACGGTCGTCTCGCCGGTGCTCCTGCACGTCAATTTGTGCGTGTAGCGGTTCCAGACGGGCCGTCGGTGGCCGGGTTGTCCGTGCTTGTGGCCGGACCGATATCAGAAGAGGAAGGTACACGGGGCTACACTGCGGCCATTGTCCCGTTTTATTTTATAGTTCCGATATTAGTGTTTTTTTTATTTATTTAGTTAATGTTTTTCCTTTGTTTTTTTTAAAGAAGTCTCTTCCTCCCATTTAATTCCGATCCCACTGGTGATCGATTGAATCACCAGTGAAATCTTTTTTTTCCAAATTCCAATAACCCCACAGTCGGGCTACCAAGTTTTAGTTGCATTTTTACAAACTGTCGGCTCTCATCCCATCTCACCCATATCCATCAACACCACTCGATCACGCCGTCTTTTATATTTATGCAATCTACCTCTTTAATTTCAAATTTTAATTTTAATTTCTTTTAAAGTTAATTCAAATAATTATTCCCCTTAAATATTTTTTTTATTATTTCCAACGTTTTGTGTTATTAATTTTACTTTCTTTAAGTGTATTAGTGTATCTTTTTCGGCAAATTTTAATTAAATAAATTATACGTGTACAAATGAAGTGAAGTTATTTTTATAAATCTTTATATTCATGACACACCTTGTTGCGGGTTAACCCGGGTTTTGCCAGAGTCTGTGAAGCCTGACCGGCCTTTGACCACGACCTTTTTCGCACGTTCTTGTCGTACGTGATCCACTTTTCATCACCAGTTATAAGCTTCTTCAAAAACTGTTCGCTTTCATTACGTCGTAGTAAAGAATCGCAAATGAGTACACGGTTCATTAGGTTTCTTTCAGTGAGATCGTGAGGCACCCAAATATCGAGCTTTTTAGTGTACCCAGCTTTTTTCAATTGCGCCAAAACTGTTTTGTGGTCAATTCCTAATTCTTCAGCTACGTCGTAACTACTGATATGCCGCTCTTGCTCCACTTTTTCAAAAATGGCATCCATTTTATCCGTAACAGGGCGACCAGAGCGACGTGCATCTTTCACATCAAAATTTCCTGATTGAAAACACTTAAACCAAATTTGTGCTACTCTCACAGACACTGCACTAGGTCCAAAAACGTCACAAATTTTATTCGCAGCTTGCGTTGCATTTTTACCTTTTTTGTAGTAAAATTTTAAAATGTATCGAATTTCTTCATTAGATTCACTCATCTTGACAGTAAAAAAACCAAATGAAAATCACACATTTACCTAATTTGAATTTGGAATTATCTTTTTTAAAATATAAACTTTTTAAAGATATCAAAACCTGCCAGACACAAATGGTATAACCAAAGAGATTTTATTACAAGTTCATACATACTATAATGCGAAAAGACTTTTTCCCCTACCTATTATATATATATATATATAAAAGAGTAAATCACTCACTCACTCATCACGAAATCTCAGAAACTATAACACCTACAAACTTGAAATTTGGCAGGTAGGTTCCTTATAGGGTGTAGACATCCGCTAAGAACGGATTTTACGATACTCCACCCCTAAGGGGGTAGAATGGGGGTTCGAAGTTTGTATGAAAGTCCTATGTTTTTGAAGCAAGAGACTTGAAATTTAAAATGCATGCTCTATAAGTGGTGTGGAGGTGTACTAATAATGTATCTTTGGAAATCAACCCCATTTTGGGGTTAAAACGGGGGTTGGAACTTTGTATGAAAGTTCTATGTTTTTGAAGCAAGAGATTTGAAATTTAAAATGTATGCTCTATAGATGGTGTGGAGGTGTACTAATAATGTATCTTTGGAAATCAACCCCTTTTTGGGGTTAAAACGGGGGTTGGAAGTTTGTATGAAAGTTCTAGGTTTTTGAAGTAAATGACTTGAAATTTAAAATGCATGCTCTATAGATGGTGTGGAGGTGTACTAATAATGTATTTTTGGAAATCAACCCCTTTTTGGGGTTAAAATGGGGGTTGGAAGTTTGTATGAAAGGTCTATGTTTTTAAAGTAAGAAACTTGAAATTTAAAATGTATGCTCTTATAGATGGTGTGGAGGTGTACTAATAATTTATCTTTAGAAATCAACCCCTTTTTGGGGTTAAAACGGGGGTTGGAAATTTGTATCAAAGTTCTATGTTTTTGAAGTAAGAGACTTGAATTTTAAAATGTATGCTCTATAGATGGTGTGGAGGTGTACTAATAATGTATCTTTAGATATCAACCCCTTTTTGGGGTTAAAATGGGGGTTGTAAGTTTGTATGAAAGAAACTTGAAATTTAAAATGTATGCTCTATAGATGGTGTGGAGGTGTACTAATAATGTACCTTTAGAAATCAACCCCTTTTTGGGGTTAAAACGGGGGTTGGAAGTTTGTATGAAAATCCAACGTTATTGAAGTTAAAGTAATTATGCCAGAAGGATTTTAAATGATATTTAAGTATAAAAAATAGCACAATAGCGACGTGCAATTTATTAATTGTAAGAATATTATAAGATAAAAAAAAAACAGAACATTGTTAATAAAAGGTACGGACCCCGGGCCTGTAGACTGTAATAAATATCAATAAATAAAATAAAAAAGGTTTAAAAAATATTGAAAACAACTACATACTTACTATTATAAGGAGGGATGTTTTATTATAACAATAAAAAGTACTTTAGGTTTTGCAAAGAGGTTTTAAAAAATAATATCCGTCGAGATCATTGATTCTAAAAATTCGTCTAGATATTGTTTGTTTTTAACTTTTTTTATTTTTTTCCTTTCATTAGGTATTTAGCTTTTCCGAAAAAAAATATTTGCAAATAACTAACTCTACGCGTACGAAGTCGCGGGCGGCCGCTAGTATATATATACATTTACATACACATATCTATTTACATACACACTCTTGCAGAAACAGCTTGTTTAGTAATATAGGACTGTCAGCACAAGAATTGTTTGTTCAACATAGGATTGTTACATAACATATACTATATACTTATACCGCCGCGGAATGGAATGGAAGCGTCAATTTCGCCTTATGACGCGAGAAGGCGCGCGAATTCTTTGGAATGCTCTCGCGCCACTTCCCGCAGATTTCACAGGCAGCGCCGACAGTAGCTAGACAAATTCTCGAGAATGCGCGAAGATTCCTCGGAAGTTTTTGGCTCAAATTGTTGCAAAAAGTCGCTTCCATTCCATTCCGCGGCGGTGTCAATAGAGCGTTAGTAGTTCATTTTAGTTTTTGTTAGAGTATCAAAGCTGTTTTTTTATATACTACGTCGGGTGGCAAACAAGCATACGGCCCGCCTGATTTGAAGCAGTTACCGTAGCCAAAACTCTGTGGTTGTCGATGGTGATAGGTACCTAGTTTATAGTTTTTAAAGAAACATGTAGTTGTTGATTGCCAAATATGATGTCTTGAAAATATATGTAAAAATAAAAGTAAAGAACACAGAAAACAAATTACATCTTTTAATACTTTACTATAAACAACATAATACTAAATGTTTAAAGATGTGCAGACATAGTGATGTAACATAAAGTTACCGTAACCTACCGCAACCACTATAACGGTATTACTTATAGGCCATTCGATTCATAATTTTGGTGCTCGATTATAGGAAGTTACATAATTTGATTTCTGCAATGGAAACGGAATGAATAAATCTATGGCGCAGAACCTTTAGGCCGCTACTGTATTTTAAATTGCTTGTGATATTTTTTTGTTTATTTTTGAGTTTATCATATGTTATAACAGAAATGGTTTCGTATAGTGCGATTTAAAAAAGGGTTTTATTCTCGCACACACTGAAAATAGACAGGGCGCTGTATTTTTAGCCCACGCTGCACCCGAGCCACTCTATACAAATGTCGCGGCGGTTACTACTACTAAATATTAATTACTACATAAACAATAACGTCTGTGCAGAACATGAATAAGCGTGTGTGCGTGTGGCGTCATACAAACTCTTCCCCCTTACCACCATCTCTTATTGCGATTCAATAACTGAATAAAATGCTTATTCGTACCAATGAATTAGCGACTCTATTTCAAATAGAATAGAGTCGCTTATTCATTGGTATGAATAAGCATTCTATTCAGTTATTGAATCGCAATAAGAGATGGTGGTAAGGGGACATTTGTCTCAGAGGGGAGGTGAGGTCGATATGAGAGAGCGGCGACTCTATTTTTATGAATTAGCGACTCTATTTCAAATGGAATAGAGTCGCTTATTCATTGGTATGAATAACCATTCCATTCAGTTATTGAATCGCAATAAGAGATGGTGGTAAGGGGGCATTTGTCTCAGAGGGGAGGTGAGGTCGATATGAGAGAGCGGCAGGGAGTGGCCTTATTGTACGTAGTACTACTTATTAGTTATTTTGTTTGGCCAGCATAGATTCGTGATAATTATGTTTAGCGTAGTAGTTAGATAGAACCCCTAGAACTCTACCGATTAAGCTTAAAATCTTTGTTTTTAACTTAAACTTGATTTTTCGAATCAAAATGTGCGGTATCACCGGGAGAACACATTCACTTCTTAACTTTATTAGTAATACATATCACACTAGGATTGATGTGCAAAATGATCTAAAATGCGGGCTCTACATCTGTGCCGTGAAATTATGCCGTGAATCCGTGCTGTGAATTCACGGCAGAACTTGTGCCCCTCTACATTCACGGGCCACACATTCGTGAGTGAAACCTGCCTCGAAATGGACGTGGAAGCTGCGGCTGCAATAAGTTTGTTTGCTGTACCATATATAATTATTTGTCCATAAAAAATAGGGAAATAATTAGAAATCGTTGGGGAAGAAGATGGTGGATGACTAAAATTGTAATGACTTGTACGTATCGGTAAGCTGGCGCCGCGGTATATTATTCTGTGGACGCGCCGTGAATGTGGATGTGTACGCGGGAACACCTCGCGAACGTTCGCGCTTCGTTCACGCCGCCTTTGTCGCGGGACAAAATACCGACTCCGATCGGGGAACAGGCGTGAACGCCCGTGAACCTAGAGAAAACCATCCACATTTACGTTCGCGGAGCTTCGCGGCACAGATGTAGAGCCCGCATAAGATTCCTAAATAAGTATTGTCATATAAATATTGAGCGAGTGACGTAAAAATATCTCATTTTTGTGAATAATTTGATATTCGATAACTTTCGTTTTTATGATAGTTTGCGAACTATGATTTTTAATTCATTGGCGGTCCTAGTTAACATAACTTTTCGTTGATATAGTTATTAATTTGTATACCAACATGATTTGATGAATGCTGGGAAGGTTTTAACGCATAAAGAAGTGTAGACAAAATTGTTGCACGTGGTACACACTGCTGATTTACTAACGAGGCGCTGACGAAATAATGGTGGGGCACAGCGTAATTTTAAGCTGCCTGACTGGGGCAGTACCGCCATCTCAGCCAAATAACAATTACCTTGAGGACTTTTGTGTTCCTGTGAGTGAGTGAGGTCACCAAATTGGAAGTAGGAACTGCGTTGGCTACGGGGGTGGAAGCACGCCAGCGTTATTACCATGTTAGACTGTCTGAAAACGTCGTAATGTAATAGGCTCATAGGTCAGTAAAATTTTCATTACTCGGGGGCATGCTTGAAGCCAGTTAATTTTTCTAAAAATATCTACAAGTGTACTTGAAATTCTGTCAAGAAGAAATTTGTAAATAAATTTTAATAGTCTCTATTTCCTCAAACACTCCGCTAAACGATTTCACTTTCAGTGAAAACAGCATCTGTATTCTACTCCATTGTATAAAAAGTGTATGGTAATGAACTGGTAGGTAATTTGAAATATATTTTATTAGAAAAACGTTAAATTGAAAAAGAAATTATAGGTGTTTTTAAAACCTATTCTCACCATAAGGAAAAATGGGGCGTGGCTGTGCCATGGACACGGCCGTGTGTTGTACCTGAATAGTGATACTAAAATTATCTCAAAATGGCAGCGCTTCCCCCTCCCTCGCAAGCCATGTTCTACAGTCCTTTCCTTACTTAGCGTAATAAATTCTTTGAGCCTTCATCTATCCAGTGGTGTGATTGATTTTTTGATGGAAATAGGTATGTAACTGCAACACCAAACTGTATCCACCGATTTGTTATCATTAGTTGTTTGAATTGCCTTCTTAAGGAAGCAATTTTAAAGACGTATTCACGTCATTAAATAAAAAAAAGACGTGTGGCACTCGGGGACTGCCGCGGTAAAGCTATTGCATAGCATTTTGTATCAACTTATGCAATTATAATTTTATTTATTTATTTTATTCATGCAGTATTGCTTTTTCTTTGATATTAATTCAAGTAACACTTTTTGAGCGTGGTGACCGATAAGAAAACAAATTTTTCTATTATTAAATAAATAAAAAGAGGTTCGTAGAGTCGTACAATACGTCTAATCGCACGCACACAACGCCGTGTCGAAGACTGCCGAACTGAAACGACGTTAGACGATTCACGGCCTTCAAGCCACACCTCCTTGCCCGTCGGAGTGGGGAGCGTGAGGTTTTTTCGTTACGGAATTTCTGGATTCGGTCCCCGCGCTCAAGGCCCGCGATAGAAGCTATGCAATAGCTTAATAAATAAGATAAAATTAATCTTCTCTATGTATCTAAGTCAAGCGATCTTTTTTTCTATAACCATTTTTTGCACAAATGACGCTTAGGTACTTATGCATATTTAATGCGTACTATTTGTATTGTACTGATGTAATTGTTTACTATATAACGTAGAATTGATGTCATCATTTTTAATGTAGACAATTACGACCATAAAAACAGGAATACGAATTGAATACACACATAAACCTTTATCCAGATATTTCTACAAAAAATCATGGTCATCCTACATCTATGTACAGGTCAACCAAAAAGAAACTTAAACAAATGGAACTAAATTATTTATTTAAAAAATGACTACGGCTCTGGAAACCAATTCTTATATAGGCTTAATCCAGATATTAGGCTTGTGAACCATTTTTTTTTTCGATTTGTTATTTAAAGACGTCACAATAATATAAGTAAAGGTGAAAGAATTACTTCGATAGGCTAAAAACTTCTCGAGATATGATAACTTGAAGATCACAATTTTGGACTATCCCGAAAACGCTCCATACAAAAGGCATACAGTATATGACGTCACGATACGCTAATTTATATGCATTAAATCAGAAATTTGTACTACAGCTTTGTTAAATATTGCGTTTATGTAGCTAGTGTGTAACAAAAGTTATAGTATTTTTTATTGTTTCCACTGTTCTGTTCTGTTCTGTTTGGTAATATTTATTTTTTATGATTTCATACTTTTAAAATGGACTTTCCCACCAAAATTTGATCGACCATAAAACACGTCGGACAAAAGTTATTAAAATTTTGAGACCGCAGATCGTTCTACTTTTATGTATTTTACGTTACTGATAGAGAGATTTTATAATTTTAGAACATTGGTCACACGCCCTTTTACAGGCAACAAAAAGAGTACAAAATTCGCTATATGAGTTTACGGCTTTGGTAACAAATTTCTATAGAGCCCGTCTTTCGTATTATTTCTTCATTATCACGGCTTCAGGGACATGCCGAAAAATAACGTCAGGGATTTTCTTGTTCCTCAAGTATTGTAAATTTTACTGCTAATTTGCATGATTTCTTGGAACAAGGCAGAAGCGGCGATTTAAACACATTTTGTTTTTCAAAGTTAATCAAAAGCTCTATAAATTTTATGCACTCTAATGATCACTTGCACCATGATACCTTATATATCTATTAAAAAGCAATTATCACATATATTTTTTAAATGTATTTAGAACCAAAACCTCGCTTAACAAGTTCCCGCCAAAAGTCCACGGAATTAAACTTATTAGTAGTAGCAACATTGACTTTTTCCATATAAAAGTACTCAAGGGTTACCATATGAAAATTATTCTTACCAAGAAATGTTTTCTTATTATGTGGTGACCGCAATATTTGTCACATTTTTTTTGGTTGCACAGTACACTACTCAATCTACAACTACGTATTTCGCGCCTTTTTTTATAACCAAACAAGTTAAAGTAAACAGTGAAATACTTGTTCCGTTTAAAGTTGTTTATAATTTAGTCAAACCTGACCTTCGTGGTTCAGACAGCAAGCAAATTAAATAAATTAATAGGTACCTACTTCAGTTTGATTCAATTTCTCAATGACGTACGATGTTCTGAGATAAGTATACATTGGTATACATGTACATGCATAAAACTTTAGACGAAAAAAAATCGGCAGAAATATATTTAGTACCTACAGGAGATGGGCGGATTTTTTTAATATTCTGTGGCAAACAAACTCACGGTAGCGTATACGGCCCGCTTGATGAAAATCAGTTGCCTATGTGCATGTATGTGTGTGAAAGCGTCAGGGCATGAGCAAAACTCCGTTTAGGGCAAACATATATTGGCTACGGTAACTGCTTCACATCAGGTGGACCGTATGCTTGTTTGGCATCCGAAGTGGTTAGAAAATGTGTTCTCTAATCACAAATCATATGATATACCCAATTCAGTCACCCGAATTTATCAAATGATTTACCTGACGACCCTAGAAGTCGAGTGGTTAGCAATGGCAACATTAACACCAAGGGTGACGAGTTTGATTCCAATACAAAGACATTTAAAATAGATATTCGACCTCGGAATAATAACTAAAAAGCTACTCTGGGGGAAGGAGCAACAAAGTATAATGTCGCTTGGACTATGTGCTAGGCCCTGATGTTGGCATCTTAATAATATAGTATTCATGTCTTATTCGTAAAAATACGAAATGTAAATGCTATAATATATAGTTATGTTAATTTCCCTCACATTTGGGTTTTTCGCAAAACAAATACTAAGTAATGATTTTCATTGAAAGAAAACGAATAAAACATAAAGTCGTGTATAGAAGCCTTAATGCTCTATGCCATAAACGTTATTTAGCAAGATACAACTCATAGAACAAACAGAAACCACTCTAACTTCTAGTTTTTCTCGATTAACTAGATATATTTAGCAAAATCGACTTACCTTTCCAACTGGAATCCAATAAAAGATATTTTAAACAGTCAAACCAGTCGACCACTTGTCTCTAACGCACGCATCTCTAATATCGTATAAAATTATGCGAGTTACAAAATCCATAATAAACAGCCGACGGTTCGCAAACCCGTTTAGTTGTTAAGAAATTCCTTTCAAACCTACACACGTCTACGAAACAGTAAATTCACATAAAATTTTAAGAAAATATAGTTTAATTATTTAGTATAATAGTAGTTTTTTACGCTACACAAACGCACCCACTCAAAAAGTTCTTTTTTCAAACATTTAAATTCAAAACATTCACTACGGGCGTCGCGCATGCGCGATACGATCGCGCCTTCACTCGTCGACGAATCGACTGCCCAGAGCCAATCGGTGTCTTGCATTCTCCGAAGATCTTGGTATTATACAAACAAGTTTAAGAGGTAGTTGTCTTTCGTAAAATATATCGTTATTTGAGAACGTGTTTTATAAAACAGGCTTATAATATTAAGATTATTATTTGCCGTTTAATTTTGTACTTTATTACCAAACACTACATTTATTTATTCTTTAAAGGCAATGTCTTTAGAAGGCTGTGTTTGTGTTTCTATCATTGTCACAGATATTTGAGTTTATTTCTATTTGCAGTAAGACAGATTTTTGTTTAACCAACAACGGAATGAATTAGCATTAAAATAAAAGGGATACTGCACTTTATTCCATTGCGAATAATGTATTGAATAGCATGAAAGAGTTAAATGGAGTTGTTCACCTTAGAAGAAATGCTGTGACCTCGGTTGGTATGTGGCGCGCACCTAAGTGACTTGTATCGAAAACGCGCGTAAAATCTTGATCGCTATTTTGTGGTAGAATGATGTAATGCAAAAGAAGAGGCGACTTTACAATAATTAATTACTCTATACTTTCGCATATACATAGTCACAAACAGCACTAGCGACATCTATTGAATTGTTTTGAAAACAAAATTTACAAATTATCTGCCTGAAACTGTTCGCAGCTGCACTGAAAGACGTATACAGGACGAGCTCGGTGGTCGATTGGTTAGGAATGGCTACTTTGGCTCCGGGGTCGCGGGTTCGATCCCCGTACAAGACAAATATTTGTGTGTATGTGAACATGTCTGTTTGTCTTGGTCTGGGTGTTTTCTATGTATTTTATACTGCTTAGTTTGGGACTAGATGGCCGTGTGTAATTTGTCCAGGAATATTTGTTTATTTATCTCACATCCGTTTACAGATGACGTGGTTTTTTTATACTACTTACCTCAGAAGGCAGACAAACATACGGCCTCCCTGATGTAAAGCAGTCACTGTAGCCATATTAACGCTCGCAAGAAGAAATATTACTCGCGTGCCACCCCTGCCAGCTGCCAGCGCAGCAACTCTTTCCTTTCTGGTGACATCATTCACTCGCAGGAACACAACAACCCTCAAGGGAATTGTTATTTGACTGCGGTATTTTCTGTGAGGTATTTCCTCAGTCGGGCAGCTTACAAATACGCTGTACCCTACCTCTCTTTTGCCAGAGCCGTATGGGCAGGGTGCACCACGTGCAGACGAGGTTGGCTTTGGCTAAAGATCGTGGTGAGCCTTACACTCCATTACATTGCATTATAATGGAATCGCTGGGTAATGTAATGTCTGCAGCCATAGGCCTCAGCAGCCTCAATAGTGTGGCTTGGGGTTAATTTTCATTAGTCGATGGCGTCGTTGCGCGTGTCAGTCTAATCGAACACGCAAGTTAAGCAACGTCGACCGCAGTCTGTCTATGGATGGGTTTATTTATCTCGAGCACCTCCGTGCTTCGGAGGGCACGTTAATCCGTTTGTCGCGGCTGTGTTCATTAGATTACTGTTGTTAAGCCAAGTCAGCGGCCTTTGGGCGGCTTGAAAACACTGGCCTCCGCCAACCCGTAGTTGAGCAGCGTGGTGGAGTATGCTCTATCTACATATACCCTTACGATGGAAAGGAGACCCATGTCCCAGCAGTGGGATGACTGATACCGGGGAATATACAACTAAAGTATGTCTATATAGCTGTGCAACAAGACATTTTCAAAAGAAACGGAGAATGTATCTCGGCGTCGAGTAATTATCATCAAATTAAAACTTTTAGAGTGGAACAAATGAACAGACGGATCATATAAATGATAATTAACCTCTTTTTTGACGTGACAACGTCTTATAAATTGGTTAGCCGGGTGACACTTCAAGAAACTGGCTCACGTTATGCGCTTACAATGAGAGCGAGTGAAAGGCACGCGTCCCTTCTAAGAGCGAGAGAGACAGACATAAAAAGTGAAAGGCATGCGTCCCTTCCACTCGAAAACATTTTACCACTCAAAGTCGTTGTCACGTAAAACTTTCGCCCGTATACCGACTTTACAGGCAACCAATTTTTTTTTTAATCTGAAGTCAGACTTACATTGAAAAAAAAGCGGAAAATTATAAATCGTGCAAATCATAAAGAATAATTCGGCAACGTGGAAACTGGCCATTTTTGAAATTGAACATTTTGAGATATGGTAATTTTTTGCCTTAGACCTTTTGAAAGCATTTTTTTTTTTTTTGGGACAACCAGCGCCTGTCTGTTGCGCCGCAGGACACTGGAGCCTAGGAATTGCTGCGACGAAATCACATGATCTTGTCATCTCGCCGCTTCCACTATGTCGGCCTACTAGGTGCTTGTTCACATTCCTTTTAAAGGGCCCATATCGTACAAATGTGGAGTAGGAAATATATCGCAGGGCAATATTCCACCAGCGGTCCGGCACAGAGAAGAATGAATGGATTTTTAGTAAAGCGTAACGGGTAAATGTTTTCAACTGCATGAGAATGTTCACCCTGAGATGGACCATAGTTCTGATACTTAAACGGAGACGGAGGAATAAGGTTGTAGAGCTAAACCGAGCATTCGCCGTGATACAGTCGATAAAAGTGACTCAGTACAACGACTTCTCTGCGGAGTTCTAACGGCTCAAGTGATGCTCCCAGCTTAGGATCGTCAATAATCCGGACTGCACGTCTTTGCAATGACTCAAGGGCATCCATAAGGTATATTCGCAGACCCTTCCCAGAGATACAAACAATATTCCACACACGGTCCGATTTGCGTTTTGTAAAGCAATAGTCGTTGTACGGGTGTGCGATACTACTGCACCCTGTTCAAGACTCCTGTTCAGGAAGTTTACTGGAAGCTTTCAGTATTATATTTTGGATATAATCCTTATAATTCAGGTCTGCACGTAGATTCAACCCGAGGATTGACAAATGGTCGCCGACGGAAAGCGAGACATCATGAAGAGTTCAGAAGAGAGAGGGCAAATGGGGAAAATGGGTCCTTTATAATGGTAAACGCACAGGCGTGGGTTTTATTCGCCATAAAACTAACGAGATTTAGATCACCTCAGCAAGCAACTAAATTAAAGAGGTCATTCAGCCTACATCTCACGGACTCCCGCAGTGGCTAATCGTCATTATTCTTGATCCCAGCTTAACCTTTATATCCCAAATGCGCCGTGCTGTCATCAGCATAACAGTGGATGTTGCCAATTTGTAAAAGGTCATTTATACTTATACAGGAAAGTCAGAAGTAAGTTGTCAATGCCCTTCAGGGTTGTTGAGTGAGACAGGTACAGCGTATTTGCAAGCTGCCCGACTGGGGTAGTCCCTCCACCTCACATAATACCGCAGCCAAAAAACTCTTCCCTTGAAGGTTATTGTGTTCCTGCGAGTAAGGTTATGAGAAAGATAGGATCGAGTTGCAATTTTGGCACCGGCGATAGCTGCGCGTGAGAGATAGGTATTTCATGTTACGAGAGTTAATATGGTTACGGTATCCGCTTTACATCAGGTGGACCGTATTCTTGTCTGCCACTCGAAGTAGTATAAGAAAACAAGGTTTGTCCCAGCCCAGCCACTGCCACCGCATAGAAGCACCTTTAATTATTCTATGACACCGTCAAAATACAAAACTCGTGTTGGATATCGGCTGTCACTCACGTCCGCTACTTCCGTCATCAACAATAATGTACGTGACATCCTGTTTTATGTTTGTAACGACACTTTGAATATCACTATCGGAAACTATTTTTTACTTTTTACCCGAGTGCGGCGAAACCATTTGGAGGGTTAAGTTGTAAATTCTTCGTTACTATTAATTTGCAGAATCGATATTGATCAATTGTCCTGAAAATTTTAACGAGAATAAAACTGCAATTGTTTTTATACGACTAAGGTGATAAAGTAGCATACATCCCGCCTTATGGAAAGCAGTTAACTAACTAAACTTAACTAACTAGTTAAGAACAGCAATCTAACTAACCGCCTGTAATACCAGTGGCATCATTCGCGCGCTGCTGTCACGTAAAAATCTCTTAATTCCCTGTGCTATAATTTCTATTTACTGTTTGAACATAAGGCTGGCAACGGATCGGCCACCCCTTGGTGTCGCTGATCTCCATGGGCGGTGGTGATTGCTTTCCACCAGGTGACCCACATGCTCGTTTGCCCCCTCTCACATAACAAAAAAAAAATAAGGACATGTTCAAACAGTGGATAGAAATTACAGCAAATGGAAAGTAAAAAGTACTGCGACTAAAATACTAAATGGAGCCACTGGGATACTGGGATAGGTTAGGTTTGGAATGTTTACATCATCTTTAGTCTTAAACTTCCTTTTTTGCACTAGGCGCGACTGCGTGGCACTATCAGTAGTCACGGGAGATTTTTCTTGCCCGATACTCTACTGGTAGTGTTATGGAGAAAATTGTATTTCCCGTGACACTATTGTTAGTGCCACGCAGTAGTGCCTAGGGCAAAAAAGGTTCAAGTTAGTATAATAGTCGCCCCAGTTCCTTTATGCCCATTTACGCCCTACGAGCAAGGGCGTCGCCAGCCGATGGCCCAGGGAGGGGCAAGTTGATATGGAGAATGAGAGAAGTATGAATTGTAGGTAAAGTCAAGAGCTCATGAAGCTTTTCACTTACATCTACAGCGATTGTAATAATAACGGTACAGAGCCCAACGTATCTTCACGAGAGACTTTACAATAAATAAAACGTATAAATAAATAGAACCTCGGGGGGGGGGGGGGGCTCCCCCTTAGCGACGCCCTTGCCTACGAGCACGCCGCTGGGGTGACGGCTGGCACTATCTAGTCGGCGTTTACCACCGGGGTGATGGATGGCACTAATGCAATATAATTTATTTAGTTTCATCTGCCACCTTCATAAAGAGGGCAATCCTCGTAACCAGTAAAAAATATCTCTTGAAATTTAAATAAAATATCGCTTGGTATCTTGGGCAGCGGGACAAGGGCTCACCACACAATCCCAATACTGTGTCTCCGGTGGCCAGAATTAACAGCGGCCACCACCAAAAATGGCAATGAACAATGAAGTCAACTGCAATCCCGGTCAATACTCAAATACATTGTTTTGTTGTAAATACATACTCGTACTTGTAATACACAGAAAACACCCAAACCAAGACAGACATGTTCATGCACACATATATTTGTCTTGTGCGGGAATCGAACCCGCGACCTCGGTGTGAAAGTGGCCATTGTTAGCCATTCGACCAGCGGGCTCGACGATATGTATAACATTTGTGAAGTAAATAATAATTATTTTGAAATTTTGGCAATTTTATCATACCTAAGATATCCAGCGTTATTATTTAAATTTCTAGTGATTAAGTAGCATACAGTTAGTTAGTCAAATAGCCTAATAGGCTAACATTTTTTTCGGTTTGATATGTAGGGACGTCTCCATAATATAACCATAGGTGAAAGAATTACTTCGATAGCACAAATATCTCTCGAGATATGGTAATTTGAAAATCACAATTTTTAGACTGCCCCAAAACGCTCCATACAAAAGACTACCGAATTATGACGTCACAGGTTTGTATTTTGTATGCATCAAATCAGAAATTTGTACGACAGCTATGTTAAATATTACGTTTATGTTATTAGTATCATAATAAAAGTTATAGCATTTTTTATTGCTTCTCCAATGGAAATAATTTTTTTTAATAATTTCATACTTTTAAAATGGACTTTCCCGCCAAACTTTGATCGACGCAAAAAAAAGTCTGACTGAAGATATTAGAATGAAAGTTTGCAGATCTTTATAGTTTTGTGTATTTTACGATATTTTTAAATAATATATACTATTTTTAAACATTGGAAAATAGCCAATTATTCAGTAGGTACGTAATGAGAATCGTTCTATGGCCGTACGGCCACTCCCTGCTGCTCTCTCGTGACGACCTCACGTCCCCTCTGAGACGAATCTGGAACAGTTTGTATGGCGCCGCATAGAGCCGTATAGAGTGGTCGAGGTGTGATATTACAAAATATCTCATTGGCGATCAGAAATGCGAGCACAACAAATATTCGCTGGCGAATGTTCACACGTTTAAGTTTTTTTTTTATTATAGCACGTCGGGTGGCAGACAAGCATACGGTCCACCTAATGTAAAGCGGTTACCGTAGCCATATGAACGCTCGCAACATGAAATATCGCTCGCGCGCTGCCACCTCCGCTGCCAACGTAGCAAGTTTTCTGGTAACCTCACTCACTCGCAGGAACACAACAACCCTCAAGGGAATTGTTATTTGGCTGCGGTATTCTGTGAGGTGGAGGTACTTTCCGCAGTCGGGCAGCTTACCTCTCTTTTGCCAGAGCCTCGTTAGTCAATCAGTAGGGTGCACCACGTGCAGATGAGGTTGGCTTTTGCTCTTAAGATCGTAGTGAGTCACTTACACTCCAAAATAAAAAAAATAAAGTAAAATAAAACCAAACAATTTTCTGTATATAGTGTTTATTATTTAATATTTTTGTACCACAGTAAAAATAAATACAATATAATACTTTTAAGTTAATTTACGATCTTAACTTCCAAACATCGACTAGATATACACAGGTAAACTTATTTTAAACTTAAATTAATGTTGGATAAGATGAACAGTTTGGAACCACATCTCGAAGTCCCCAAACAGGGCCGAAACGGAAGCCCATTACCATCGTATATTTTGATTCGAAAAATAGCTCTTGCATTTTAGTTATTGACAAACATCTTCAGCTCAGTCGGTAGAGCTCCAGAGTTTCTACAAACTAAGCTAAACACAATTACCTCCAATCTAAGATAAAGTTTGGTATTTGCAATGAAAAAATACTAGGGTAATCGGCTTCAACTTCGGCGGTAGGGTCAGTGGCGGATTAAGACTTTCTGAGGCCCTAAGCATAGAGCTCATGTGGGCCCTCTGGTAGCTTTAATTTGGAAGATAGGAATCTTTACTAATATAATAAACGCAAAAGTGTGTATGTATGTTTATTTGTGCCTTTCATTTCTCATTTGTTCATGGCTCAATTGTTTTTAATTAAATTTGCTATACTATAGTTTGGTATATAACCTGGATAGGGGCCCTTGGAAACCAGGGGCCCCAAGCACGTGCTTATAATGCTTATACGTTAATCCGCCACTGGGTAGGGTCCCTGGACGACCAGAGATCTTGTTATATGGAGTAGAGATCAACTACGGTTTTATTATGAAGGGTTGTAGACAGAAATTAAATACACCACTCTTTTTAAAACCCGCAGTGGTGGAGTATGCTCTAAACCCCTTCGATTGAGGGGAGACCCCCAACAGCGGGATGATTGTGTTGATTCCGAATTTAGATATAGAATGACATAGATTTTATTTTGTGTTATTTTTTTAGCTGTTTCGCATATTATTGTGCTTTCTTTTGACAAAACCAGCCTGTGACGCGAAACACAAAATGGGCGCATTCTGTCTCATATGCTTACATGATGATGGTGTCGATCTTGTGTCAATGCGATGGAAACTCTCAATATGTGTATAGTTTTTTCTGTCTACTGAGAGGGTAGAAGTAAGGAGAATCTAGCGTATGTAAAAATGTTTCGTCAAAATGCATTAAATTAGGTGGTGCTATAGTAGCAACAGGGTAAACAAACATGTATTTTTTTATACCATTCAGGTGACAAACAAGCATACGGTCCGCCTGATGGCAAGCAGTTACCGTAGCCTATGAACGCCTGTAACACCAGAGACATCACATGCGCGTTGCCGACCAAGTAAAAACCTCTTTCCGCCCTTTTTGAAGAACCCCATGCTGTAGTCTCCTGGGAAAACCTCAACAGGCAGTTCATTCCACAGCTTGATAGTACGTGGAAGAAAATGTATGGAAAGTCACACACTTTCCATACATTTTCTTACACGGATACAAATGTTTCATTCATTCATACAATAATTGTTAGATATCTTGTACTGTTTACAGGTAACCTGAGTAATCGGAATGTGGTGGGGAGAGCGACCGGGCTAAAATGATTGGTTGGAAACAAGGATATGGACATAAAGGATAAGACATGATTATATCTTTTACAAATATAAATTCAGTCAAATTCCATCCTAAGTATTTTTATAGTCTACTGACTAGGGGCCATCCATAAATTACGTCACACGAATTTCTTGATTTTTTGACCCCTCCCCCGTCCTTGTCACAGCTGGTCACATTTGTGAGATCCCCCTCCCTGGTGTGACGTCACATATTTTGCAAATTTACATCTAGTGTTGCAAATGTTTTTGAGTGTCATTAATAGTTCAAAGTTCGTGTTTTAACATTTAGATTATAATAGATTTTGAAATGTCCACGTCACGACATTTAGGACCCCTCCCACCCCCTTGCCACACAATGTCACACTTCATCGACCCTCTCCTTCCCCCGTAACGTGTGATGTAATGTGTGAAATGAATGAATATGCCATCCATAAATTACACCACACGTTGTGTAGTGTATGAAACCACATCTTCAGTTCATTCATTCATTCATCCATTCCTCTGGGGTCCTACCGCCGAAGCTGAAGCCGATGACATCGGATTTTTTGATCGCGAAAATAGATCTTAGGTTAAGAGCCCTATTACATTTGCACGCTGACGAGGTCTCGCGCAGTACTAAACCCGCGAAGGCCGCCGGTGCTTCGTTTTTCGTAGTAATTTTGAAGTTATATTTATCGTTTTTATTGAAATAAGATAATAAATTCATGCTACAAAGTTTATTCATCAATTATTAATCATACAATTATTCTCGTATAAATTTTGCTCAATAATATTGTCGTTTATTCGAGAAATTAACAGTTTACATAGAGCGATTTTCGAAGTTTTTTTTTAGTTAAAATAATGTTTTTTTTTTCTATATTAACTCAATAATATTTCAAAATTCCGAGGCCGCTATGTACTATACGACTATATAACAAATAATATTCAATTTTTTTTATTTCATTTGTTTGGAACAGTAGTACAATCCAGGAGCTCAAAATAGTGAATGCGCGCATTTTATGAAAATCTTTCTCTGCAATTTTGGGTTTATTTAAAAAGTTAAGCAAAATTTACAAAAAGCGAGGCCGCTATGTACTATGCCAATAGCTATTCTGTACTATTCAATAAGTCAACATTGTTAATGTATTTTTGTTTCCGAGATCAAGAACCCCAAAATTGGCCATTTTACGCAAAAATCACAGTCAAAATGTAATATGGCTCTTAAAGTTAATGACAAACACCTTCAGCATAGTCAGTAGAGCTCTATGGTTTCTAGCAGCTAATCTAAACACTACTAACCACCAATCTAAGCTAAAGTTTGATTTATGCACTCAAAAAAACCGATGACAATCGGCTTCAAGCTTCGGCGGTAGAGTAGTTCTTCCTTATGGCGATACTAAGGTCATTGAGAACGCATTTAACATTTTAACCCCTAATTAGAGTTTAATTAAATATACGAGCCGCTAGTGATATACATAACTCTAATTTCTGGTCGACATTAACCCTTCAGCCCTAAAATTTTACAAAAAGTACGGTCCCGTAGATATTTATATTTAGAAAAAAAATAACCCTTCGGCCGTGTACAAAACTGAAGCTTTGTAACCAGTTGTGATCGACAACTTCATCAGTTACGATTAAAAACATATGCATGTTTTCTCCGTAACCAGTTTTCATTCAAATACCACTATATGGCAATACTACGAATGGCATAGTTGTTATGTAAGAAATTTGATACCAAAACCTTGAAGTTTTTATATTGTTGACTAGTTTCGAACGAGGACGAAAAAGTTTTTGTTATTAACTGGTTACGTATGAGGACGAAAAATATTTTTGAACTTACTAACTGTACCACGACGAAAAAGTTTTTGATCGTAACTGGTTACGAAACTCCGGTTACAGATATGGCAGAAGGGGACATAGCATCTGGGTTCAGAATTACTTCGATGCATGGTATCCCTTAACATGCGGAATCTATTTGGGGTGATCTGTGCAGAGATTCAACCAAGTCCTGAACGACTTCCGACCTGACGTTTATACTTTAACTAGAGTTGTATCAATCGGGGACTATCCAGCTATCGTATATGCTCTGCCAGTCGATATGCCTGAAGTAAGGATGGCATTTGATCTCCTCGACGCCATCTTTTCCTGAACCGAGGCGTTCCGAAGGCTCGTACGTTAGTAGCTGTAAGGAAAAAATAAAATAAAAAATTGGTTGTCTGTAGAGTCGGTTTACGGACGATAATTTTACGTGATAACGTCACAAGAAAACATCGGCCGATGAGTGGAAGAGGGATAGATGCGTCACAACCGCAACACTTAGGCCGATCGTGCCTCTCTATCGCTTTTTTTTTTATTATACTACGTCGGGTGGTAGACAAGCATACGGTCCGCCTGATGTAAAGCGGTTACCGTAGCCATATTAACGCTCGCAACATGAAATATCGCTCGCGCGCCGCCACCCCTACTGCCAACGCAGCATCTCCTTCCTTTCTGGTGACCACACTCACGCGCTGGAATAACAATTCTCAAGGGAATTGTTATTTGGCTGCGGTATTCTGTGAGGTGGAAGTACATTCCCCAGTCGGGTAGCTTACCATTACGCTCCCTACCTCTCTTTTCGCCAGAGCTTCGTTTGTCAGTCAGCAGGGTGCACCGCGTGCAGGTGAAGTTGGCATTGGTTCAAAGATGTTGATGAACCACTTACACCCCAAAAACGTGTTGGAAACATAGCTCTCAACATAAGTTTCCATCCATTCCAAAATAAGTTTTATATTATACTAGCTGCCCGCCCCGGCTTCGCACGGGTAGAAAGTGTTGTTTTCTTTTCCTCGCAATTTTTATGTACTTAAGAACCTCCCTTATACCTTAACGAAAATATTAAAATAAAAATTAGCAGAATTGGTCGAGCCGTTCTCGAGTTTTGCGCTTAGCAACATTCATTTTAATATGGGACCACCTGGAGAGTGTACCCTCTCAAACGAATAAGAATTATTAAAATTGCTGTACAATTGACGGACAAATCATTGAATTTTAAAAAATATATACAGTTGAACATAGAACCGCCCTACAGGTACAATAAACAACAATAATAGGTAATTTCTGGGACAAAAACTATTCCCATAGTCGCCTTGTACGACATCCACGGGAAGAGACGGAGTGATTCTATTCTAGTCTGCCGGAAACCACACGGCCGTAAGAAGGAAGAGTGGTATACGCGGAATAAATGCAGTTTCATCGGCACCACTCCCAGTGAGAATCTCAGCTTCAATTATACATATTTCGCTGCTAAACATTGACTTTACTTCAGGAAGGAGATCTTCCCCAAATTTTAATAATATTTTTGAAAACTCTTGGGCACGTAAAGTTCTATCTACAGCTTCTACTGCCTTATTGTTTTTTTTTTTCGCATTCATCTGAAACGATTAGACAGCAATCCTGAAACATTTTCGCTTTGTCACAGTTTCGTGTCACAAAGCATGTCGGTGTTTCCGTTCTGTATAAATCGAGTATAATATTGAACATTGTATTTGCGTCATTCCGCCTAGAAGTAATATATGGCTGCTATACCTGGTGATGCTGCTGTGAGATATTATTTTGGCGCCTGATTTCAGCGATTATTGATATTATATCAGGTATGTTTTTCCAGTCCTTCCTGAAGCATCTAAGAAAAACAGTTTCCCCTCGTTGTTTAAAAGACTTTGCATCACAAAATCTTGCTACATAGCGTCCCACAAATGCACGCATTCTTCTGGTTTGTGCGAATATATACCAATCGTTCCATTTCAATTTTAGAGTACACGTCTATAATAAACTGACTAAATAGACCACGTTACATTTGTAAATAAATAAAACGATTGCGTCTAACTTGTAGCAGGTAAGCATAAAAGTAGCACTGCGCGGTAATTTTTTTACAATACAATCAATATTTTGTTAAACTATTGTTTTTTTAAGTAGCTTTTTTAGTTCTATTTGCTTATTAAAGCGTGTTTTTTAGTTATTTTTTTAAACTATAATTTATTGTATACACCATGTTGTTTATGCAAATAAATTTAGCTTTGTTCTGCATCAGGTGTTCCAAATATTGGATTTTTGTACCTCAATAAAAAATACTCATCAGGCTGAATAACTTTTGCTAAGGCGTCATTTTTATATTTCTTATAGTTTAGCTGAACCATTATAGTTCTGCATCAGGTGTTCCAAATCTAGGATTTTTATACCTCAACAAAAAATACTCATCAAGTTGAACAACTTTTGCTAAGGCGTCATTTTTATATTTTTTATAGTTTAGCTGAACCATTACGATTTTGCATCACGTGTTCCAAATCTTGGATTTTTATACCTCAACAAAAAATACTCATCAGGCTGAACAACTTTTGCTAAGGCGTCATTTTTATATTTCTTATAGTTTAGCTGAACCTTTATGGTTCTGCATCACGTGTTCCAAATCTTGGATTTTTATACCTCAACAAAAAATACTCATCAGGCTGAATAACTTTTGCTAAGGCGTCATTTTTATATTTCTTATAGTTTAGCTGAACCTTTATGGTTCTGCATCAGGGTGTTCCAAATCTTGGATTTTTATACCGAGATGGAAATTTCGTGTCAACGTTTTCAAATCGATGCCATTTTCGTAATTGACGTCTCAGAAAACCATAGAATCAACACCCATATTGATATTATGACATTTCAACCCCATCGCACCCCCACAGGAGTGCTCTTGTGTCACGTCGGTTATGTTAGATTATAAAATAGCTGTTGTTTTCGGAATCAGCGACCCGATAAACCATAAAAACAATACCCATAACGATTTTCAGACGTTTGCACCTCATTTCACCCCTTTAGGGGTTGAATTTTGAAAAATCCTGAAACGCGTGTTTACTCATTTATATACAGAAGTGCTCATGTAAAGTTTCGTATAAAATAGTCCAACTAATCTTGGTTCCCCATACAAACTTTGGACCCCCGTTTCACCCCCTTAGGGGTTGAATTTTCCAAATTCCCGTCTTAGTGAGCACCTACGTCCTAAAAGGAACCCCCTTGAAAAATTTGACACTCCTAGCACTTGTAGTTTCTGAGATTTCGTGATGAGTGAGTGATTTACTCTTTTATTTATATAGATTGTTACATTGTCAGTCAAATTACACAGCGCTATCTAGCCCCAAAGTAAGCGAAGCTTATTAGTGTTGGGTAGGACACGATTTTAAAAAGAGTTTGTAAGAGTAGCCTCTTTTTTGTACTGAGCCAGTACAATGTCCCGCTTCAAAGGAGGCGAGGCGTACTGAAGTTCGGCGACATATTTGAAGTAACATTACGACTATGACATTTGATATTATTGTACTGTGTTAGTATTGTACTACACAGTCTGATTGATGAGATGACATTCTGGTTTAGTACATACCTATTACAAAGTAATCAGAAACAATTAATAAAATATAGTTTGCGGGTAATTAATATAATAAATAAATGAATTTCAATGTATATTATGGGAAATAAAAATAAAATTAAAAATTATTCAGTGTAATTAACTACTGTTTATAAATAATATTTGGGCTACTTTTTTGCCACTTAACCGGTTCCTTCTTTCTGTAAGGACTTGGCCCGCTTTGGAGAAAGTACGTAAGTTAATTAATAATACAACAAAACACTTTTGTTTGCTGTCACTGACTTACTGTAGGTACTGCATTCATATGTCAAACGTTACGAATAGTAACGGTTTTTCGCGTCTTCGCTTCATGAAATCTTGCATGACGAAATAGAGTTGAAATTTGTTAAAATAAATATTCAATATATCCATATTAAATAAGAGAAAACTCATTAGAGGGCGCTGTTCATTAAAGTAACACCATGCTTTACATGACATCAGAGAAAACGCAGTTGTCGCACTTGTCGCAGTTACTTCTCCGAGCCCAGCCTAGGTGGCGTAAATTCGAATCAATTCTTAATAATCAAGCGACAACGACAAGCTGACGCTATTGAAGCATTTGCCTCTACTTGGTAGTAAAGACTACTGTACTGTACCGCGACGTAAAATTTGAAGCAGTACATTTCATAGTGTTGAGCCGCTCTTACATTTTGACGTCATGTACGGGACAAATGTACTGCCTCTTGTATGTACTACTCAACACTAAAGCTTATGTTATGGGTACTAGACAACTGATAAACATACGTAAATACATTTTTTTTTGTAAATACATACATAGCAAACACCCAGACCAAGACAAACAGACATGTTCATGCACACAAATGTTTGTCCTGTGTGGGAATCGAACCCACGAGCGTTGGTGTCGAAGCCGCGTCATTGACCGCCACCGAGCTCGTCAAATTTGTTTCGTCGTTTGTGCTCGTCAAGTTTTGGGAAGCATATGTCATCAAATTGCTAGAATCTGATGCGAATATATAACACTCGATTTGAAGTTTCTCGCTATGTATACAACGTGTAACTTCAAGTACGCAAAACCTAAAAACAGTTTGTTCAGAATCATGAGTAGAATCAATTCCATAATTTTCATCCATTTTTAAAGTAACAGGTTTTGAAAAATAATTATTTTTATTTTTAATTGCCGTGTCTATTATTAAATTGCGCTCGACAATCAAACAAGAAAATGTGAAGTAGGTTAACAAACGTAATACCGCCGCGTGCAGAGAGCGGCGCTTACGCGTCATTGACGCGATGATCGCTCTTTAATATTAATATTTGCCTATCGTAGCCATTGGCGCGACTTTTCGACAAGAAAGCGCCAGAGTGTGAAAAAGTGTTCATATCTCAATATATATATCAATTTATAATAATAAAACTCAGTTGGGGTGTTTGAGGTTTTGCGTACTTGGAGTTACACGTTGTATATCTCTCAATCTGGTATAGTTTGTCGGTTGGATCTATTCTGCATAACAGCCCCCTTACCACCATCTCTTATTGCGATTCAATAATTGAATAGATTGCTTATTCATACCAATGAATAAGCGACTCTATTCAATTATTGAATCGCAATAAGAGATGGTGGTAAGGGGGCAGAGTCCATTACTTCTATATTGGAATAATTTTAAAAATTGTATATATATATAAATATAAATATATATATATATATATATATATATATATATATATATATATATATATATATATAATATTGGCCGTGTGGTTTCCGGCAGACTAGAATAGAATCACTTCGTCTCTTCCCGTAGGTGTCGTACAAGGCGACTAAGGGAAATACATTACCAAACATCGATCACGCCTCCCCAACCCGTCTGGCCAGCGTGGGGAGTGCAGGTCAAATCCTCCTTCTGTCTGGGACGGACGAGAGAGGGTCGAGCTCCTG
Source organism: Hypsopygia costalis (assembly GCA_937001555.2). Lineage (NCBI taxonomy): Eukaryota > Metazoa > Arthropoda > Insecta > Lepidoptera > Pyralidae > Hypsopygia > Hypsopygia costalis. The sequence goes on along the minus strand of OW443349.2, from coordinate 16,143,809 downwards.
TAGTACAGACTAAAATGACCTGATGATGAAGTTTATAAAAACAAACCCCATACCTGCGTAAGCAAGGACTCCACTTCAACTGACAATCCTTCAGGAAGCTGCAAGATCGTGTGGCTTGTAAACATACTTCTGTGGTAGTACGACAGCGGCTGTAATGTTGAATATAATAAATAAATAAATATTTCTGGTACTAGACAACTGATAAATGTACTTAAATACATTTTTTTTGTAATTACATACTTCGCACAAGACAAATATTTGTGTGCATGAACATGTCTGTTTGTCTTGGTCTGAGTATTATATGTATGTAATTACAAAAAAAAATATATATTTAAGTATTATATCAATTATCTAGGTCCTGTAGTACAAGCTTTGCTTAGTTTGGGACTAGATGGCCGCGTGTAATTTGTCCAGGAATATTTATTTATTTATAAGCTGCATGACTGAGGAAGTACCTCACTTTATAGATTACCGCTACCATATAACCATAATCTTAAGGATTGTTGTGTTCCTACGAGTGAGTGAGGTAGCCAGAACGTGAGATGCCGCGTTAGCAGCAGGCGTGCCAGCGCCCAAGCAATCCTTGTATTACAGTATATAGCTAGTGTCACTGCTTCACATCAGAAGGCCAATTCTCGGAGTTAGTTTACGATCGCTGAACGAAACTTGACCGAATTGAGATTGAATTGTGAATTGACTAAAAATTATATATGTACTTGATTTCATTAGTCTTGTATTATCAATTTTCAAATTTTCAATTTGGCAAAGTAACATCCTTAGTATGTTTATTTTTCGGTCAAATTTCAATATAATCCCACTTAAATCAGACTTTGAAGTTTCATATTGATATGATAGCAGAATACCATATTTGACAATTGTGACTTCGAAACAGGATCAGCTCCCTTACCACCAATGGAGTAGAGTCGCTTATTCATTGGTATGAATAAGCTATCTATTCGTAGAATATATTAATAGAGTCGCTTATTCATTGGTATGAATAAGCAATCTATTCCATTTGAAATAGAGTCGCTTATTCATTGGTATGAATAAGAATTCTATTCAGCTATTGAATCGCAATAAGAGATGGTGGTAAGGGGGCTGAACTGAATTTTGACTACATTAATTAAGAGAATTGCCCTCTCCCCTAATATAAAGAACCATATATGATACTTACCACTCCACACAACAGCTCATACATAATCGCGCCAAAGCTCCAATAATCACAGACTCTATCCATAGACTCGTCCTTCTCCGTGTCTATGAACGTATTCAGATACAACTCTGGAGCTACATACAAGTTGACCTCTCCCGACTTCGTCTGCAGTTTCCCTATGGACATATCCAGCCCTGGGTAGCTGACGAAATATGTTAAGATTATCTGGCCCCGGTCGCCCAGCAGTATGTTTGAAGGGTTGAGATCTCTGTAAATAAAAAACAACAATAAATTATATTAAATAAAATAAATTAATATTCCTGTACACACGGCCATCTAGTCCCAAACTAAGCAAACCTTGTCAAAAATAAAAAAAACAAAATATCTTTATTCCTTGGACTTTATAAAGCACTTAGAAACGTCATACAAATTAAATATAAGAACATGTATAAATCATTACTACTCTAAATCCGCAGAGCTTAGATTCACTTTCATCACACTATCTTGAATGTGAAAGTGAATTAATTGTACTAATAGATAACTGATATTATACTTAAATACATTGTTTGAGGAGCTCGATGGCGTCGTTGCGCGTATCAGTCTAATCGAACACACAAGTTAAGCAACGTAGACCGTAACCTGTCCATGGATGGGTTTATTTATCTTGAGCTCCTCCGTGCGTGTAATACTACTTATCTTAATTAGTATTACACGCACGGAGCGTGTAAGTCTAATCGAAGATGAAAGTTAAGCAATATCGGCTGTAGCCTGCCCATGGATGGGTTTATTTATCTCGAGCTCCTCTGTGCTTTGGAGGTCACGTTAAGCCGTCGGTCCCGGCTGTTGTCATCAGATGGCAGTCATTAAGCCAAGTCAGTGGCCTTACGGCGGCTTGAAAACACTTGCCTTCGCCAACCCCTTGAGCAGCGTGGTGGAGTATGCTCTAAACACCCTTGGATTGAGAGGAGGCACATGTCCCAGCAGTGGAATGGAAGTGTTGCCGACGACATTTTAAAAAAATACATACATAGACAATACCCAGACCAATACAAACAGATATGTTCATGCACACAAATATTTGTCTTGTATGAGGATCGAACCCGCGACCCCGGAGTTAAAGTGGCCGTTGCTAACCATTCGACCAAAGACTTCGTCAAATTAACGAAACATTTTTTATAAGCTTTTTAGTGTTACGATATTAAAAATCCGTGGTGCACGGCAGTTGAGCTTCACTTGACTAGCCATCTCTTAGCTTTTAATGCCTTTTTGCAATATTGCTGTCTCTCACATTGCCAAGAGGGGAAGTCAAATTGAAAAAGCTTCCTACTCCTACTAATTTCTTCTGATTAAATTCGTTGTGAGTTCCAAGGCAGCCGTAGTTCTACCCCCGGGACTGCAATGGACTTCATTGTTCACTGCCTTTTTTTGGCGGTCGCCGCTGTTAATCCTGGCTACACAGGAGACACAATGGGAATGTGTGATTGGCTTCCGTCCCCTTTAAAAGCTTTTTATTCATTGTTAATTAAAAAAAAAAAACAGAATTAAAATGCTTACTGTGTTTCGCTCATCAAATCCATTCAATTAATATCCAAAATTTGGATATTAATTGAATCCATTCAATTAATATCCAAAATTTGGGTATTAATTGAATGGATTTGGATTCCAAATCATAAGGGCTGAAGTGAACACAAAAAATAGACCTTTTCTGACGGGCGCCATATTGGATAAAAATGGATTGTATTTAAATTTAATGGATATTAACCGCTTCACATCAGGTAGCAGTATGCTCATTTACCACCAGGCGTAGTATATAATAAGAAAAAGTTAAAAAAAAACCATAACCCGACTACGAAAAAAATAACATGAGACTTCAACAATAGATGGATTCAACAATAGATGGACAAGATTTTTACTAAAAAAAATTGACTCCATTTATTCTGCAAGTCGGTTAAAATGTATGTTATGTCACCCGGGCTTTAATAACGAATCGATTGACATCTTATTCATCAAAATCGCATGAATAGTTTAGACGCTACGGAGGTACATACATAGACAGTTAACATCATAACCCTTCCTTTTGACGTCGCCGTAGTCGGGTAAAAGAAGGTGAAGTGACTCACCTGCATATAACCCCGCTGTTGTGCAGGCTCTCCAGAGCTGTGAGTATCTCCGCCCCCCACTTACACACGGCAGAGGGGGGCAGGATGTCACGGGGGTGGGGCGTTACCTGAAAATAAATATGTTCCATCAATAGCCATGCCAATATATGTATATAAATTTGAAATTGAATATGTCTGTATGTCGTGAATAGGACTAAACCGGTAAACCTATTCGAAGGCTTTCATGTCGTATTTATTTTGGAATACTGCTGAGTGAAGTTGATTCCACAATTTCACAGTTCGTGGTAAAAAATGTCTTAAAAAGCGTACTGTGGTAGATCACGACATAGGTGAGAGTTTATATAGAGTAGTAATCAATTCACATCAGGCGGGCCATAATATTATTCTACTCTATGTCACTCTCACAGCTGAGACTAATCGAATGACACCTCATATTATATTGAAATCCGTCAAGCGGTTTAGGCTGTAGGACGGGCAAAGAAATATACATACATACACTCGAAAAACATAACCCACCCTTCGTCAAAGTCGGGTAAAAACAAATTAAGTCGTAAGTGCCCATAAGCCAACAAATCCCACAAGGTTTGGGGTGTAAGAGGTTCATCAACATCTTTGAACCAAAACCAACCTCACTTGCACGTTGTGCACCCCGCTGACTGACAAACGAGGCTCTGGCGAAAAGAGAGGTAGCATATTTTTTAAGCTGCCCGACTGGGGAAGTACCTCCATCTCACAGAATACCGCAGCCAAAAACAATTGCCTTGAAGATTGTTGTTTTCCTGCGAGTGAGTGAGGTCACCAGAAAGAAAGGAAGGAATATAAGCTGGCAATGGATCGGCGACCCTTTGGTGTTGCTGATTTCCATAAGCGGTGGTGATTGTTTTCCATCAAGTGACGCACATGCTCGTTTGCCCTGCTCTCATAATCATATAAAAAAGGTAGAAGTGGCAAATAAATAATTCACATTTCATTTATTAAAATAGTCAATCAATATGACGAATCGCTCCCTTCAACACTCACACATTTACTTCATCATCAGGACATTTTAGTCTCCACTACAGGAGCACGACCCTCTCTCGTCCGTCTCAGACAGGAGGAGGTTTTGGCCTACACTCCCCACGCTGGCCAGACGGGTTTGGGAGGCCTGATCGATGTTTGAAAACGCATATACTTTGTGAAGACGAATTCGAGTTAGAATAAAGTTTCTAGCATTAGTTATCTATTGGGTATTAATCTTTCGCCGCGGTCTCATGGTGGGTACAGCGTTGGTACAGAATTGACAGGTCGCGAGTGTCGCGACACGAGGGCTTAACTGTGATTATAACTTACCCTATTAACAGGAGTCGCATCACCGCTTCTTCTGTCAACATTATCAACAGTAAGCTTATCAACATCTATCACATTTCTCTTTTCCAAATCTACAGTTCTCACAACATTATCCACTTCAGTCTTCTCCATTATATCCATTCTTACACCTGTATTCTCCAAATTATCACTTATTTCAACATTATCAACTTCAACACCTTTGTTTGGTCCAACACTTAAAACTCTATCTACATTCAATAGTAACCTCTGCGAATTCACTACAAGTTCATTCACTGATATATCTACATTTTTCAAGTCTGCAACACTATTATTATTAACATTTTCATTAACATTGACTATTAATGATTCGTCTTCATTAACTGTTGAAGTTTCATTAATTTTTGAATCATTACTGTTTATATCATTTGTTTTTGCTGTTTTTTTGGGTTCAGCAAATACGTTTTCGAGGTTAAGTTCTCTAGCTGGAGTATTTGGGATAGACTTGACGTAGTTTTTTATATAGTGGAATAGTTTTTCGCCGGGAGCGTAGGCAAGTATTAGGAATATGAGATTGTTTGTCTCGATGTACGCGTGTAGAGGCACCATGTATGGTATGACTGTGGGCAAGATTGGCTGACGTGTTTCATTTGTCCTTTGTAGGAAGTATTCGTCGAATTCTGTTAGGTTGTTTGGTATTTTTTGTAGGACCTGAAAAAATATATATGTCACTACATATAAAATCATTACTTATAGGATTAATATTGTCAGACAAATTACACAGCGCCATCTAGCCCCAAAGTAAGCGAAGCTTGTGTTATGGGTACTAGACAACTGATAAACATACGTAAATACATTTATTTTTGTAAATACATACTAATGATACATAGAAAACACCCAGACTAAGACAAACAGACATGTTCATGCACACAAATGTTTATCCTATGTGGGAATCGAACCCACGAGCGTTGGTGTCGAAGCCGCGTCATTGACCGCTACGCCACCGAGCTCGACAAAACATATTACATGCTCTAAAGCCTTTCGGTTGATGGGAGACCCGTATCCCGGCAATGAAATGAATGAGGATTGACGGCAATTAGATAAATAAAAATTCCCCGCCGCACTCCGCCTGTTTTTTCTTTTTTTTTATATACCATGTCGGGTGGCAGACAAGCAAAGAGTGGCTGCGATGGCAGCGGGGGTAGCGGCGAGCGAGCAATAATTCATGTTGCAAGCGTTAATATTGCTACATGGTATAAAACAAATCTACATCGGTAAAAAAGTTGTTATATGTGTCCATCATCCACCATACGGCCAATAAGTATGAGCGCTATCGGAGTTGCTCCAAGAAAGCGTACAAAACGGCAGTAAAACTGCATTACCGGTTTTATTGTTGAGTTTACTGTAGACTATAGCACAGATTACATAATAGTTACTACGTAACAGATACTTCACTCAGTAGAAAATTTCCAATACCTACTGCTATAATAGCCTACTCCGTCGCGTCAGCAACCGCTGCATGCTAAAATGTGCCTAAATGCTCAAGCGTACAGTTGTGATTGCTTCGCACCACGCGATCCCACAGCAATCGCAGGGCCTGAATTTGGTCCGCAAACGGCCCGAGACCGCTCGGCCGCCCTGTAGGTAACTATAGCGCCCAAGTACATGGAGTGACGGAGGCCTGACTATAGTCAAGAATAAATAAGAAGAGATGGCACAAAAGTTGGGCTCCAAAGGACTCGTATCCAGGTCCGTAAAACCATGAATTAAACATAAACTATTGTAAACATACCTTCATAGCATAGCACGCCTGTTCACCTGAATGTAACACAAGCATTATACTGGAGCCCAGAATAGCCAGCACTCTGTAGAGGGAGAGGTCTTCGTAGGGTCGCTTCAGCATGGAGATTGGTATGGGGCAGTGAAGGAGTCTGCTTACGTTGTCCTCTCGCTCTGGCAATAGCTGTGTAAGAGAGAAGCCATTAGTTTGCTTCCTAAGGAATAAATTGCTAAGATGGGAAGTCAGATTTTTTGGTGGTCGCCGCTGTTAATCCTGGCTACACAAGAGACACAGTGGTGCGAATGTGTGGTGGGCCCCCGTCCAGTTATTGTGTTTAATACTATACAAATATTTTGTCAAGGGACCCTTGCACTTAAGACACGTCAAACATTATAATTTTTTCAAGTATTAATTCACCATGTCTATCTTTTTGGCCGTGTGGTCTCCGGCAGACTAGAATAGAATCACACCGTTGCTTCCAGTGGATGTCGTATAAGGCGACTAAGGGAAATACATTATCAAACATCTATCAGGCCTCCCCAATCCGTTTGGCCAGCGTGGTGAGTGTAGGCCACATCCTCCTTCTGTCTTGGGACGGACGAGAGAGGGTCGTGCTTCTGTAGTGGAGACTAAAATGACCTGATGATGATGATGAAATAAATTAGCTGACCCGACAGACGTCCTGTCTTCTTAACACATTGAATTCAAATTGGTTTCGCGCAATCTGTCAAATTACTAACAGTTTGTGTCTAGTTACATTAGAAAAGTAAATATGGTCCTTCAGTTTTCTTAAATTTGAAATTTTTTTTCGTTCATAAGAACCTTCTCCTGACAATAACAAATCTATACAAATATTAGAAAGCTGAAGAGTTTATTTGGTTGAACGCGCTAATCTCAGGGACTACTAATTCGAAATGAAAAATTATTTTAGTGTTAGATAGCCTATATTTCAAGGAAGGCTATAGGCTATATAACATAATTAATAAGTCTTCAGAGTTAACCCATTCAGTGCTGAAGTCGCCTATGGCGTCCTAAAAATCGTTACCCAGATGCCAAAGCCGCCCATCGGCGTTTAGGTGTCGTATTCAATTTGTAGGCTAATTAGTATGTATGGCGGCATGAAGGTAAAGTTCTTAATTCGTAAGTCGGCGATAAATGGGTTAATAGTGACATCTGGTGTACCCCAAGGATCAATCCCGGGGCACTGATGTTCATATTGTTCATCAATGATATCAACGAATGCTTTCACAACTCAAATTTTCTTCTATATGCCGACGATCTTAAGGTTTTTTCAAAATAAAACATCAAGCTACCACCCTAGGAGCGGAGCACCAATGAAAAATGTTGCACCAATGAAAAATGGGGAAAAAATATTCTTTTTGAGGGCTTCCGTTGCTTGCGCTGCATATACGGTTGAAGTTACATACAATACACATTGTGGATCTTGTATCACTACATATTATAAAACAAAGTCGCTTCCCCTGTCTGTCCGCCCCTATGTATGCATAGTTCTTTAAAACTACGAAACGGATTTTGATGCGGTTTTTTTTAATAGATAGAGTGTTTATTATGGAAGGTTTATATGTATAATACATGTATAACATAGTAGAGAAACACTGATAATTTTCCAGGATTCCAATGTGATGTCGTAAATAAACACATTTTTTTGCGCTTATATTGTAAACGCTGGCTAAACCCTACGAGATAGATCAAAATAATGTAGTACAGTACTGTTCACCTTAAAATAGTCTACAAAAAAGTCCGCGATGGTATATGTCTATCTCATAGGGATATATAATAACCGTTTTTTATCCTTTACTTTTTGCGAGAAATAATTGCTTATTTACGATGCGATTTTAAGCAATACAGCATTAATCCTAATCCAATTAACTATTAAGTACCTTAAATACATTGTGCATTTAATATGGCCCTTTACAGCATGTAATTTAAATGAATATTTTCGAAGATATTACAGATTTAAAATGTAGGGACATAACGGTTGTGGCGGTACCGGCCGGGACGCTGCCGGCGGCGCGTGCCTATAACTGTCGACTGGATAGGACAATGCGCAAAGACCTTCTGTAGCATATTTAGTAACAGCATTGCACCCGTGCGAAGCCGGGGCGGGTCGCTAATAGATTATAAACAAAGAAGTACTTACGCTCTGTGCCGCATCACATAAGTGATTTTTATATATCGATTCTGCGTACGACAGGTATTTGTTCGTCTTCTCCTTTATTAGAGCCCTCCTCTGAGGGTCTGTATCAGCTGAAAATTATAAAAAAAGCAAGTAACATTTTAGTAACACATAGCAAAGTTAAAAACCAACAAAAAAATGTTTTTTGTTTTTCATCATCATCATCAGCCTGTATCTATACACTGCTGGATATAGACTCCACCATATACGATCCTCCGCTTTCTGCATTCAGCCGCTCCCAGCCGCTTTTTAAGGTCAAAGTCAAAGTCAAAGTCAAAATATCTTTATTCCTTGGACTGTATAAAGCACTTAGAAACGTCATACAAATTAAATATAAGACATGTATCTAAATCATTACTACTCTAAATCCGCAGAGCTTAGATGCACTTTCATCATACAATCTGTGAAAGTGAATTTCAGGTCATCGGACCATCTAGTAGGAGGGAGCCCAATACTTCGTCGTCCTACGCGCGGCCTCCATTATATCCAGCAGTGGGTAGATACAGGCTGATGATGATGATGATGATACTGATTTATTAGTTGTAGTATTATATTTTAGTACTTGGATCTGCTTTGTTTTAATACTTCAGAACCGCATTAGAGATCAGTAGAGAATGCTTTTAGCGTTAAGTTCGCCTATTGTACCCTTATATATAATTTATGGTTTATAGTTTTTAAATAAAATAATTAAATATCATTTTCTTACTTGAATAACAGCACGGTCTATTATTGATATCCAGCAAATAATCGCACAAGTATAGGAAATCCATTGTGTGCACCCAACTAGGTCGACGTTTAAACTGAGCTTAGAGCCCGATAAGGTATTGATAAGCTATCGGCATTTTAAGTACAGTTCGCAAAATACGGTCCGATGCAATAACATACATTCAGTATAATTTTCCGATTGCAGTTATTAATATAAAAAAAGAAAAAAACAAAGAAAGATATATTCTGAAAGATATTTTATATAAATAAATATTTCTTAACAATTTACACAGCGCCATCTAGTCCCAAATTAAGCGCAAAGCTTGTGTTATGGGTACTAGACAACTGATAAATGAGTTAAATACATTTTTTTTTTGTAAATACATACTTGTCATACATAGAAACGCCCAGACCAAGAAAAACAGACATGTTCATGCACACATTTTTTTGTCTTGTGCGGGAATCGAACCCGCGACCTCGGAGTCAAAGTGGCCATTGCTAACGATTCGACTACCGAGCTCGTCAAATCCATAGTCAGGATATATAGTAGATAGACTATGGAGTTAGTATTGACAACAGTCAATCTGCTATCATTTTCACATCTAAAAACGCATTCCAAAATCATGATAGCGGCATACAAAACAATTCCAATACCTACTTCAATTTAACACAATTATCAGACCAAATCACCGATGACGTTATAATGACATTGTTTATCAATTAACGAGAAACATCGACCTAGATTCATGTGTACAGTAAAAGGCACAGAACTCGCGTCGCGTACTGTGCGGTTCAAGAATGGTTATCTTCCACATATGTACTATCAAGCTGTGGAATGAACTGTCTATTGAGGTTTTCCCAGGAGACACATGGGGTTTTTCAAAAAGGATGTGTAGAGGTTTTTTTTACAGGCGTCCATAGACTACGGTAACTGTTTTTTATCAGGCGGGCTGTATGCTTGTTTACCACCTTAGTGTTATAAAAAAATACTTTTAGAATACTTACATTGGACTCCAATAAGCATCTTCTCAATACCAGACTTGTAACACTCGAATGCTCTTTGAAAATCGCCCATATCTTCACACCTCGCTGCTAAATTCAACATATACCCAGCTTCAAACACGTAACTGTCCTCCGTCTTTGTCTTACACTCAACATTAGACAGAGACAACACGCTCCTCTTACTATACAACGACACTCTAGAACTACTTCGCCTTGAATCTTCAAACGTAGAACTAATCGATGCAGTTTCTGAATCAGTTTTAGACATAGTGTGGTAATCTTCGAACTTCGAAGTCGATGGCACGTCAAAGTTTATTAAGTCTGGCAACACTGATTTTTTGACAGCTGGCTTGCTTTTCTCTATGGTTACTTTGTTTAGTTCGTCGTAGAGGTCGCTGTTGATGCTGTCCAGTGAGTTTATAGAGTCGTAGCTGCCCGCTGTGGATAGTTTTAGACTGGGCTTTGGAGATTCTCGGATTTCTACGTCTGCCGCTTCGTATATTGGTATTTGGGATATGAAGTCTGTTTCATCAGTGTTAACATGTTGCGGGCTGTCGTCTATTAGGTTGGTAGATTGTGGTCTCGCTGGAAAAATGGTAAATTTTACATAAAATTGTTGGAATAGGGAAGGGGCAAAATCTAAGCAAAGCTAATGATACTCAAATACATTTTTTATTTGTAAATACATACTTGTAATACATAGTACCTAAACACCCGGGCCAAGACACACATGTTCTTAAACACAAAAAATTGTCTTGTGCGGGAATCGAACCCGAGACCTCGGAGTCAAAGTGGCCATTGCTAGCCAAAATTGCGAGGAAAGCTGGGGTCGCTAGTTGCTAATAAACTTTAGTTTCAAAGTCTTATTTTTTTGTGTCAAAAATATGAGAAATGAATAAAAAAAAATAAAGACTTCTTTATTTTTTTTTATTCATTTAAAAACAAGACAAATATTTGTGTTCATGAACATGTCTGTTTGTCTTGCTCTGGGTGTTTTCTCTGTATTATATGTATTACATTGTGTAATCTTGTTTTGGCTTAAGTTTGTAGATTATATAATATATTAATAATGTATTTTAGTAGGCTGTTGATTACAAATAAATAAATTTATGTATGTACATATTTACAAATAAAAATGTATTTAAAGTATAATGTCAGTTATCTAGTACCCATACTACAATCTGTGCTTAGTTGTGGAATAGATGGTCGTGTGTATTGTCCAGGAATAGGTATTTATTTATTTATTATTTATCAAAAAGATTTTCTCTACCTGAGTGCTGTGGACTCCTCGAGTCATCATCATCTGTCTGGTACTCAAGTGGTGGAGTTTCCTCAATGGGTAGGTGCAAGGAAGATCTGATAGCATTGATTACTCCACCAGTGCGTGGTTCCGGTTCTGGGTAACCAGTCTGTAAGAAAATATATTTTTTATTATAAGGACATTTTGCGAAAAAGGCATAAGTCACACACATATGCCTAGATACCACCTGTGACTAGAGATGGGCAAAATGCCCAAAAAGTACTTATAAATTCCCTATTTATGCCCAAAACTAGGCATTTATTGGGCATTTACAGGAACTTACTGAGCACTTATTATAAAAGCCTGGCATTTTGCCCATCTCTACCTGTGACTCGATTCAGAGGTAAGCTGTGAGAATTAATGCCAATTACAAATTGACTGATGGATTAGAACCTTTAAGTCTAAAAAGAGACTTTGCTTCCCTTTGTCTGTTCTACCGATTGTGCAACGGGGTGTGATCAGAGCAGTTTTTGACATTATGCCCACGCCTCCTCCTACAGTTGCACCGCTCACCATCGGCAGGGAATTCATCCTCACTCATTAGAGCCGAAGTGGACGCGTACTGTGCGGCTCCAGAAAGGTTCTCTCCCACGTACTATCAAGCCGTGGAATGAACTGCCTGTCGAGGTTTTCTCAGGAGACTAGAGCACAGGGTTCTTCACGAAGGGTGTGAAGGTATGTACAGGGTCGACAACGCCGTGTGATGCCCCTGGTGCTACAATTGTTCATAGGTTGCGGTGACTGCTTTCATTACGCGGGCCGTATGTTTGTTTGCCACCTTAGTGATATAGAAAAATATAGACTCCTTTCTTAATATGTCCCTGAACTGTTTTTATACTGAAGTATATAGAACATGTCTCCAGACAGTCAGGGGAGACTGACTAAAGGATTAGCAAGTGCACAAAAGATTCATGATGGTCGACGTGGCACCGGTGCTGCAGCACTGGACCCACTATAAGATAAGATAAGATAGAATGTTATTAACATTCTAAGAAAGGAGTCTTCCAGGGGTCAAAGGGATAAGATTCCCATCGCATTGCATCTTCATTATGAAATAAAATTATAGTTACCTGAAGAAAATTAACAAAATCTGTGCTTGTGAACAAGAGTCGGTGTACCGCTATGAACTCCAACAATGCCTTGATGGTTTTAGCTCTTTCTTCTATGACCTGAAAAATAAAACACACTGTGAGATAATATATTAAATCATTTAATAACCGATCATTCAAGAATTTTCATTTGTTAAGAAGACTAGTTTCAGAACGGAGATCTTCACCAGGGCGAGGGCCTGCACGCTGCTGCTATCGTCTCGTCACTCTACGGTCATTTACCTTCCCTGCCTAGCCAATCTTTCTCGATAGAAATACGTGAATCATGATTAGAGAATAAACCAACACGATAAGGAACAAGCACGCGCAAAGCTCTTTGCATCTTAAGCGTATGGCTATGGTAATTGCTTTATATCAGACGATTGTTATGCTTGTTTGTCACCCATCAACAACAGTTCATAGGGTGAGCCAACACTAAGAACTGTTGATGATGGAATGATCCTTATCTGCTTGCGCCATTCTTCTCTATTCTGTGCCAATTCAGCACTTGTGCCTGTCGTCTACATGTCCGTCTTTATTGAGCTGGGGTAAGAGGTTCATCAACATCTTTGAACCAAAGCCTGACTGACAAACGAAGCTCTGGCGAAAAGAGAGGTAGGCAGCGTAATTGTAAGCTACCCGACTGCGGAATATACCTCCACCTTACAGAATATCGAAGCCAAATAACAATTCCCTTGAGGGTTGTTGTGTTCCTGCGAGTGAGCTCACCGGAAAGGAAGGAAATGTTGCGTTGGCAGTGGGGTTAGCAGTGCGCGAGCGATAATTTATGTTGCGAGCATTAATATGGCTACGGTAACCGCTTCACACCAAGCGGGATGTATGCTTGTCTGCCACCCGACGTAGTATAAAAAAAAAAGCTTGTCCAAGTCATGAGTAGTCGACCACAGCCTTCATTTCCTTCGAGAATATTGGAGATTGTTTTGTTTGTCACCCGAGGTATAAAAAAGATGGGGCGTGGCTGTGTCATGGACACGGCCGTGACCTTATAAGCACTAAAATTATCTCAAAATGGCAGCGTTTCCCCCTCCCCCGCACTCGATGTTCAATAGTCCTTACTTAGCGTAATAAATGCTTTGATCCTTCATCTATCCAGTGGGTGTGATTGAATTTTGGATGGAGATGATAGATGTAGCTGCAACACTAAAGTGTATCTCCCAATTTTGTTTTCATTCGTTTTTAGGGTTCCGTACCCAAAGGGCAAAAAGGAACCCTATTACTAAGGCTCCGCTGTCCGTCCGTCTGTCACCAGGCTGTATCTCATGAACCGTGATAGTTAGACAGTTGAAATTTTCACAGATGATGTATTTCTATTGCTATATACTATATAATACAAAAAAATAGAATAAAATAAATATTTAAGGGGGCTCCCATACAACAAACGTGATTCTTTTGGCTCGTTTTTGCTCGCAATTGACAACGGCAATAGGTAGACGTTTGAAATACTCACATAATGTTTAGTTATATATTCACAAATAAAACAAATATTTAAGGGGGGCTCCCATACAACAGACATGTTTTTTTTTTGCCGTTTTTATAATGGTATGGTTTTTATATGGAACCCTTCGTGCGCGAGTCCGACTCGCACTTGGCCGGTTTTTTTTTTAATTGCCTCCCTATGGAAGCAATTTTTAAGACGTAATGTTTTTTTAAAGCTTGTACTATGGGTACTTAACTGATATAATACTTAAATACATTTTTTTTACATACATATTATACATAGAAAACATCCAGACCAAGACAAACAGACTTGTTCATGCACACAAATAATTGTCTTGTGCGGGTATCGAACCTGTAACCTCACATCACAATGTAAATACCTCTTGTTGAAACCGCTTGAAGTAACTGTTTCGACTGAGCTGTGGGAAATTTCCTTTGAGATGCAATCCAGTATGCAGCGAACGCATACTCGTGTGGAGCCTCTGAACATCGCTGTATCTCTTCCACACCGATACAACGGTCACAGCCTCAGGAGACTCGATAGGGAAAAGCTGAAAAATTAACATATACATTATGGAGTCTCCTTACCTTCACATACTGGTGATTGAGAGTGGATATTGGAAGGACAATGGATTTAAATTAACACTTGCCTTGACAAGTCTATTAATTAAATTTATTTCTATGTATTATATGTATGTACTAGCGACCCGCCCCGGCTTCGCACGGGTGCAATGCTGATACTAAATGTACTACAGAAGGTCTTTGCGCTTTGTCCTATCCAGTCCTTCCCCAGTTATAGGCACACGCCGCCGGCTCCGCGGCCGGTACCGCCACAGCCGTTATGTCCCTGCATTTTAAATGTGTAATATCTTCTAAACTATTCATTTAAATTACATGCTGTGAAGGGCCATATTGATCTATATTAAATGCGCAATGTATTTAAGGTACTTAATTGGATAAGGATTAATTCTGTATTGCTTAAAATCGCTTCGTAAATAAGGCATTATTTCTTGTAAAAAGCAAAGGATAAAATAACGGTTATTGTGTGTTACCACTAAGAGATAGACATATACCATCGCGAACTTTTTTGTAGACCATTTTAAGGTGAACAATACTGTACTACATTATTTTGATCTATCTCGTTGGGTTCAGCCAGCGTTTGCAATGAAAGAGCAAAAAAATGTGTATTTACGACATCACATTAGAAACCTCTAAATTATCAGTGTTTTTCTACTATGTTATGCATATATTATACATATAAACTTTCCAGTTGAATCACTCTATCTATTAAAAAAAACCGCATCATAATCCGTTGCGTAGTTTCAAAGATTTAAGCATACATGGGGACATAGGGACAGAGAAAGCGACTTTGTTTTATACTATGTAGTGATTTACAAAAAAAAAATGTATTTAAGTATATTTATCAGTTGTAGTCTAATACCCATAACACAAGCTTAGCGCTTAATTTGGGACTAGATGGCGCTGTGTAAATTGTTCAGAGATATTTTATAGAGACGAACTTCTTAGCTTCCATGGATTCACCGTGCGGGTGCCGGGTCCATCGTGTGACAGAGAGAGAAACCCAAGCAGATCCCGAGACTTGTGACACGGGTGTAGGTTTAAGGGGCCGCTTTCCGACGTACATCAACACTCACCTTCACTACTTGTGTTTCTCTCCCTGCCCTACCAAATCTGGTATGAACCTGCTAATGCAGCTTTAGATACTCGTTCTAGTATAGAACTTACTGCACTTCTGGACAAGTCAAGGTCTTTCAGCAGGTTATAGAGAGATTTTGCTGGTATACCTCTCGCTCCTACTTCTACAGCGTATAGATTAACTACATAGCCGCTTTTTGTTAATTCGTTTAGGAGGTCATAATATTTGTTTTGTTTTATCGCGTGGTCTTTGGGTATGTTAGTTTCCCACGGTACGGTAAGCTCTACAAGTACTATACGTTTTGTAGCTCTGGAGAAAAGGAAAATGTCCGGTCTGGATGTCGAAACAACCACATCTTCTGGGATTTTATAGTGCTTTTCATACGTGTCCATTAAAATAGTCCAGTCAGGTGCTGCACTGAGGATTGAGTAAGGCTTGTTCTTGGAGTTTGAAGTTGAGCCTCCTTTTATAAAGTTAATTTGTCTTTTGTTTGTCGTTAATCCTTTTTGGGCTCTAGCTATTGAAAGGCTTATGGCTTCACGTATGATTTGAAGTACTCTGTCATGGCGATGTGAGTAATGACCCCTATCAAGGAGCACCTTGCATCCCACCAATAGGTGCCTTGCTGTACATATCGCCTCTCCACAGGTATAGCAACATTTTTTAGAGGCTTTTCCCCACCTAACTAAGTTACTCTGGTCAGGGAGGGTCATTTGAAAGGCATTAAGATAGAATTTTAATAAGGCAGGAGACCAGTCATACAGCAAGGTGCGCCACTTCAGAGCTAACGGGATGCAAAACTCGCCTATGGTTAACCACTCACTTTGTATTTCTAAATTCATAGCGTGCACTTTGTAACTGTCATTTTCGTCTTGTTGTAGAAAGGTTTTTACTATGTCTCGGTCTTCCCTTTTCTTTCTCGCGCCCAACCCAGCTCTATTTGCCTGTGCACCTACCATAAATTGTTTGTGGAATTGAAGTCTAGATTCTAGGTCTGTGGCATTTTTGTCTTTTGGGAGAGATTTAACTAATTCGTCTTGCGACTTTTGCAAAACATGCGTTTTTGTAACTCTCAGGTGTTTATAGAGTTCAGAAGGTTTCTTTAATTTCAGCCCAAAACTATTGTGATCCCTAAATAGAGTCGAGGGATCAGCCGGATGTGCCAGTCCGAACCATGACTTTAATATCTTTATGACATTAGCATCTAACTTTGCCAAGAGGGTTTTACCGAAGTCATATACTAGGAACATAAACAATGACATTTACTTGGTTTCGCCCTCAATCCCTCCGTCCATGTACAGAACTCATCGACTTCATTTAACAACTCCTGACACTGTTTGGGATTACGTGTAAGTATTGCAAGGTCGTCAGCAAAGGCTAAGATTGACTCAGTGTACTTGTTGTTGATTTTAAAACGGTAGCCCCATTTCCTTTCATATGATGTCAATTTGTCTATTAAAATATTAATAACTATGTTAAATACTATCGGTGATAAGCAGCACCCTTGGAATAGTCCCACACTGTATTGTAGTGGCTTTGTGTATTCCTTGTTTACTGCTATGACGAATTTTAAATGCGAGTAATAAGAGTTAATTATGTTAACAATTAAATCGGGAAAGTTATACCATTGCAGCATGAACTTATGATATTTGCACTAAGCAAATATCATAAGTTCATGCTGCACCGAACCAAATGCGTTTTCTAGGTCTATCCAGCAGACTGATATTTGCCTCTCATGTGTTCTGGCATCTTTCAGACTTTCTGCTAGTAATGTATTGTGTTCCAGGCATCCAGAAATTCCAGGCAAGAAACCTTTCTGGTGATTGGGCCTGAAATACCTATTGCTGATCATGAATTTTGTCATTTTTGATTGTAATACACTAAAAAAGATTTTTGAGATTGTATTGGTTAGGGCTATCGGTCTGGTGTCTTTTGGATGAGTTACTATATCCTTTTTAGGGATGAGGACAAAAACTGCCTTTCCAAATGCTACTGGGACTTGCTTTCTTGACCAGATCTTACTAAAATTATAATAATAATCATTACGAAAAACTTCTCAAAGGGGCCTCTGCGCGTTGGATCCATGTCCCCGCGCATGCCTATCAAATGACCGGGCTTGACCCGTGATGAAAAAGAATAATGATGAATATGAGCATTATTATTCACACAACACACACAATTGTGTTTTATAATTTTCGTTTTTATTATTGTTTGCAATTTTTTATTTCTAATTCAGTGTTTGCACTAGTTAGCTTATCTTATCTTCCTCTTCTTTTGACAAGAATGTACGATTATCATCACAATGCAACAATAATAATAATAATGCATTGTTACAAGAAACAAATGATTGTCCCAAATTTCAGCACTATCTGACACTGAGTAGTGGGTCAAATTTAATTTGCATGTTTTGACTATAGACACCGCAACAAAACGAAATAAAAAGTAATAAAAAAGAATGTACCATTGATATATACAAAACTACATCAACAAATAAGACATTGGCTTTATTTAGCTAAAAATATAGAGATATTTTAAATACAAATCCAGTGTCTCACTAATATTCATCCTTACCCTTTACTTGTATGTAGGTACAACACTTATTGCAAAATAATAACATACACATGCCTATAATAAAACCAAGTTTGCCATTTAATTCTTAGAAGACACGGAGAACAGAATTACAATCATAGATTTCTTTTTAAAATTATAGACAACTATGGATTACATAAATTGGAGAAAAGGTGATGGGACAAATAGGGTTGCCAACCATACTGTTAAAAACAGTATTATACTGTTTTCTATGCTTTAATACTGTTGAAAAAAACTTTATTTGACCATAGCACTGTTTATTGTACTGCTCGCATGCACTGGGTCTTAGTATACTGTTTGTTTTACTATGCAGCTTTTAATATACTGTTTTCCTTGTAAAAAAAGTTGGCAACCCTAGGGACAAACTATGATTGTCACATCACACTTGGTTGGCTGTTTGAGGACAGTTCGGTATGAGGCTTAAAACCGTCACTTTCAATTTGACATAACTTATTATATTTTTATAATGAAGAAATACCATTAATTGTAGTTATAAAACTAACATAATAATTGAATTTACTAATCATTATTAAAAATAATCAATAAGTTAATTGCATAGAGTAAATTATGATTGCACAATAATAAAATTGCTGTCAAACTGACTCACTGTTACTATACAGACAGTAGTTTTAGTTTTATTATTGTATTTAACCTTCAAAATTAAAGATTTTTTCTTGTAAAATACCAAGAAATGCTCTTGATATATTTTTTCAAGAAATGTTAGGAACATTTCTTACACTACTAGAAATTACTTGTCAACTGAACAGCCATGTGGAAAGTTTTATAAAAAAGAGAAATTAATTTGTTTTCAGTATTACATTCATGTGTAGTCGAAAGTAATTGCTTATGAAAATAAATTGCTCGTGAAAGTATACCTATGCAAAGTTGCTGAATTTTAATGACTGCATCTCGTTAAACAGGGAAAATTTCTAGATTTTTCAAGTGCTTTAAGAAATTACTATAAATAATGATTTGTAGACTTACAACGGACGTGATTTTGTAAATAGTAAATCCATTCTTGTGCCTCGAAGTCTCATCTACGGAGAACCGGCGTACCCATTTATCTTTTCCAGACATTTTCAGAAATTATTCGACTTTTCAAAAACATTACATCACTTCACACTAATTAAACTACAAATTTACTATGCGCTAATAGATTCAGTTTACGAAATAACAATATTTTTCCTCATAAAATAGTAGCATTAAGTAAAAACACCGATGTTTTCTCGTCACGTCACACGAATAAAAAAAAAACTAAACAAAAAAATAAAAATACTTTGACGTTGACAGATTGCTGCTGTAAAGACTCTAAACTTTCATAATAGATGTCAGTAGTGCGTGCTAGGAATGTGCTTTGTTTGTGCTCTATGTACTAGTTGTACTGTGTCAACGAGCCAGCGTGATATAAAGTTAGGATCAAAAAAGTTAAGCATAGATTCCATGAACTAGATGTCGCTAGTTAAAAAAAGTTTATTTACAACCTTTACAGAAAATTCTTTGCAAATTAAGAGTATCCGATTCTTACGTTATGAAAATGTTACTATGATTTAACTGTCTGTATTTTTTTTATACATGTATCGGTCATTCATATGATACACAAAGAAGAAAAATTCGAAATGGAAAGGTGGTGGCAGACAAGGCAAGGCAATAGGTCAAACTTGTGGCTTCATTACTTATCCCCACTTCCCCTCACTTGAACGAATGGCGCGCGGCGTGAGGTTGTGTTGAAGTGTCGTGTTGAGTTTCTCGTGTCCTCGAATACTTTGCAGCATTACTTTTCCTTCAAGACATGAATGGAATTGCTTGCCCGCGATAAAACGACTTATAGCGAATGTACCAACAATTGTAGATTTTAAAAAATGTGTTGTTTGTAACGTGTTTTTAAAGTGAAGTGACCGAAAAAGTATAAAAACAACCGGATATCAACAAGATGGGTTCGAAGATCGAGTACGTGGATTCGTCACATTTGTACGCGACTAACTATGTGCGAAATTCGAAAGCTATTGGAGTGCTTTGGGCGATATTTACGATTTGCTATGCGATTATAAGCGTTGTAGCCTTTGTTACACCGGAATGGATTGGAGATTTGGAAACGGAATATCCGAGGAAATTCGGTTTGTGGCAAGTTTGTAAGGCTGATGATGCACTGGAAGACTGTAAAGGCAGATTAGACGATTTCCTGTCGATAAACGGGTTGGTGTTTAAAATTGCAACCGTGTTAGTGGGCATAGCGGTTGCTCTGGCCCTGTTTACAATCTGCGCAATGCTGTTATTCTTCTTTTGTCAATCGACGACGGTATTTCACATCTGCGGGTGGTTGCAGCTTTTGTCGGGTAAGTAATGATTGAACAACTAAAAATAAAAACATATAGAAATATATAAACAAAATTAGGAGTCTACGTATGGAATTTAAGTTTTTGTTACCTACTCCACCAACAAGGATCTTAATGCACAATTTAAAAAAAAACACCTTTTTATTAAAAAAAAAATAACAAATCGACGACGAGCTCGGTGGTCGAATGGTTAGCAATAGCCACTTTGACTCCGATGTCGCGGGTTCGATTCCCGCACTAGACAAACATTTGTGTGCATGAACATGTCTGTTTGTCTTGGTCTGGGTGTTTGCTATGTATTATAAGTATCTATTTACAAAAAAAAATGTATTTAAGTACATTTATCAGTTGTCTAGTACCCATAACACAAGCTTTGCGCTTAATTTGATTTGACTAGATGGCGCTATGTAAATTGTCCAGAAATATTTATTTATTTATTTACACTTTTATTTTTATTTTATTACTTTTATTTTATAACTGATATTTTGCATATTGTTTACAATATACAAAACCCGCCCCAAAAGCTACCCACTGACCCATTTTTATTGCCTCCAATGGAAATATTATTTTTTAATAATTTCATACTTTTAAAATGGACTTTCCCGCCTAACTTTGATCGACGCTAAAAAAAAGTCTGACTGAAGATATTAGAATGAAAGTTTGCAGATCTTTATAGTTTTGTGTATTTTACGAAATTTTGAAATAATTTATACAATTTTAGGACGCGCTAGGTGGCGCTGCACGCAATACATCAAGTCCATACTTTTTTATTTATTAATAATTGTAAAGTTAGTTAGGTGAGATAAAAATGTTAAAACTACAATATCAAGCAATAAATACACGCGTGTGAGCATTTGCAAATAAAAACCAGTGCAAAAAGTGATAAATTTATCAATGTAAACAAAAAGATTTTATAAGTGTCGAAGAAGTAAATAAACATAACTATCGTGTCATAAACATAAAAAAAACAGTGTAATATGAACTAAACAGTGTACAGAGTTTGCCAAAATTATCTAGATAATGTGTTAGTGATGCAACATAAAAACTAATTTAAATCTACTTCATCTGTTATTACCTACATGTTAAAATGTTAATAATATGACCTTTGGACTCGACCTGGCTTAAGAACATTTCCATATACAATACATACTCGTATTTCGCCACTGAGTATTATCGAGTCAATGGCGCTGTTGTAAATGCCTGACCAATTTGAACTATCGATTCTAGGTTCGCGCCTTGATGTGGTCATTATTTTTTTGAAACTATTCGATATTGGTGAATGACTAAAGACTTTTTTTGAACTTTTCGTTATTATTATTTTTGACACACGATTTTGACATCATTATTTTTGACATTATTTACTGATTTTGGGATAAAATTATTAATTAATAAAAAAATAATAAAAAATACATACGATGGCAACGGAAAATGTAACGTTCCGTAAACTCCGACGATCGAGCTCTTATAAGGACATTTCAGAATTGAAAAAAGACGTAGAGGCAAACACATCAATATTCGACGCAACCATGATTAGTTTGCCTAATACATCCATTAACGACAGTCAAACCATTGTCGAACTTAATGAAACGATAATAAAACTTACTACAGAATTACAATGTGCACACAATGAGATTGAGAACCTGAATACTGAAAATTTTAATTTAAAAAATGACCTAGTAAAATGTAATAAAATTATTGAAGCATATAAAAAGGTTCAACTACCAAGTAAGATAAGTGCTACGCCTATGTCGAAGGGACAAATAAAAACACCTAAGCACATAACGATGGTTTCAACACCAGCAAAACTCACTGAGACACCTGTGTTAATTAAACCTAAAATCAAGAAAACCCAGCGAACGCATCATGGAAAAAAAAATTGCGACCCAGTAAGTGCTGTGAGTTCTTCTCAGTCTGAAAAGACATCCAGTAAACTTTACGATATAGATGCTACAGAGAAAAATGAAAATGAAGATAGTCATGGAAATATAAGAATGAAGCCTAAAGGAAAAATTGTCATCTTTGCAGATCAACAGGGATTGAAAACAAGAAATATTCTCCAAAATCTAGTAGGTCTTAATTATTCGGTCACTTGCTATTGCAAACCATATGCAAAACTAAAAGATGTATTAGATTGGAATAAGGATATTGTATCTACATTAACAGAAAACGACTATGTTATTGTACTGGGTGGTGTTAATGAGCGTAACCCCTATGAATTTCAGTTTTATGTTCGAGATTGGTGTCAATCATTGAAACATACAAATTTAATCTTTACTGAGATTCCCTTTAATAACTACTTACATATAGACAAACTAAACTATGAACTAAGATTTATTTGTAATAGTTTTAAAAATGTGGCTTACATTGAAATGAACTATTATAATTATAGACCTCGCTATAGCTTCTTTGCCTTAAATCTTTGTAGGTCTTTGCTACGGGAGATAATACGTAATGAATATAATATTAAATTGGTTCACTACAGCAAAGATATAACCAGATCGCGACATAGCATGTTTTCTCATGTAGCACATAAAAGCACACAAACTGACTGCTCCCAAAACGATCGATTGATCGACGAAGTACCAGTAGAGCCTAATTTACTCAAATCCCCTGATTATCTTTTTCGCGACTGAATATATTAATATTCTACACCAAAATATTAATGGACTTATTAATAAAGTGGACTTGCTATGTGTGAATATTGATTCAATGATGAATAATAATGTTACAGTTGACGTTCTTTGTATCACGGAACATAATATGATCCAAGAAGATTCAAAATCATTTAGTATGCCCAATTACTCTCTTAGTTCTTTTTTTGTTAGAAAGAATAGAAGAGGAGGGTCTTGTATATTAGTGCGGAACGGACACCAATTCAAAAAAATTGAAGAAATCTCTAAGTATAGTATTATCAATCGAATAGAGTGTAGTGCGATAGAACTAGTAGACCATAATTTAATAATTATTTGCATTTACAGACCACCACACAATAATGCAGAAGACATTGATATTTTTATGAAAAACCTAAATAACGTTCTTCGTAGCTATTGTTATAAACGGAAAAAAGTTGTAGTTTGTGGAGACTTCAATATAGACTTATTAAAAAAGAACAAACAGTGCATAGAACTTGAACATCTATTAAGCGAGTATAACCTCAAGGTAGAATTTCATTCCCCTACAAGGACAAGTAGTCAAACATGTATTGATAATATATTTCACAATATACGAGGATGCAAAAGCAAAGTTCTTGAATTGGCCCTATCAGATCATACTGCTCAGGTACTGACATGTCCCGTTAAACAGAGATCTTGCATCGATTATTGGATTTTAGAAAGACGTGATTATTGTAAAGAGAATTTGCGAAAGTTTAAAAATGTTTTGGGATCTCTGAGCTTTAACGATGTTTACACTACAGATGATCCTAACACTGCATTTAAAATTTTTTATGAACTATTTTTGTTGTTTTACAATTTGTGCTTTCCGGTCATAAGAACTAGGATATCACTTCGAAAACGACCTAGATGGATAAGTAACGGTATTAGACAATGCACAAAACATAAAAGATATTTACTGTGGAAATATAGGAAAAGTCAGAATAATGACGATAAAAATATTTTTAAGAGGTACTCTCAAAGACTTAACCGTATTGTAAAATTAACACAAAAAGCGCAGAATGACTATTTTATAAATATGTCAAATAACAAATCAAAAGCCGCTTGGAATGTAATAAAAAATAATAAAACAAGTATGCCAAGAAATAATATAAGAAAACTAAATGTTAATGGTCGAATAATAACTAACCCCTCTGACATAGCACAAGAGTTTAATAATTATTTTATTGACCTAATAAAGCCATTGTCTAATAAAAATATAAAACCTTCAACCTTGTCACATAATAAATATAATTCGATTTTTATGAAACCTACTACTCCAGACGAAATAAATACAGTTATTCAAAGCCTTAAAAATACAAATAGCACAGGGTATGATGAAGTTTCAACCAAAGTTATTAAATATGTATCCAATGTAATATCGCCAGTATTGTGTCATATATGTAACTTGTGCATAATGTATGGTAATTTTCCAGAGCTACTGAAAGTTACCATAGTTAAACCGTTATTTAAAAAAGGAGATAAGGAAGATATCTCTTGTTACAGACCTATTTGTCTAATACCTATATTCTCAAAAGTATTCGAAAAGATAATTTATGAAAGATTGTACAATTACCTTGAAATACATAATATCCTAGCAAAAGAACAAATAGGTTTTAGAAAAAACAAAACTATTAATCAAGCTGTATACAATTTTTTGAATAAAGTTATGACATGTTTAAATAATAAAGATCGTCCATGTGCTTTATATATGGACCTCACTAAAGCTTTCGATTACGTTGACCATGTGACTCTTAAAGAAAAACTTAATGTGTACGGTATCAGAGGAAATGCCCTTGACTTAATTATGTCTTACCTAAGTGACAGAAAACAAGCGACAATAGTGTCGAAAATTTGTGTAAAAACGTATACTGAACTTAAATATTTATCCAATTATAGACAGGTGCGATATGGCGTGCCACAGGGCAGCGTTTTGGGGCCATTATTGTTCTTAGTGTATATCAATGACTTTCCCAGAATGATAAATTTTCCTATGGTATTATTTGCTGACGACAGCACTGTTATTTTCTCAAACAAAAATTTACAATCTCTGCAAAATGATATTAATAAGACATTGATTGACATAGTGATCTGGCTAAAAGCTAATAATCTTATTATTAATTTGAATAAGACTAAAATAATGACATTTATAAATCACAACCAATCGACGAATTCTATTGACGTAAATTATAATGGACTACAAATTGAAGAAGTAGAAAGTGCAAATTTTTTGGGCTTGACTATTGACCGTAATTTAGACTGGAAAAAACACATTAATAATGTGTGTACTAAATTGAATAAATTTTCATACGCATTATATAAACTTACGAAAATTGTTAGTATTCCTACGGTGGTGACTGCATACCACGCATACGTTGCCTCTTTGTTGCGGTATGGAATCATTTTTTGGGGGAACTCACCAGATAGAGAGACCGTATTTAAGGCACAGAAGAAATGCATAAGAGCTATTTGTAAAGTTGATCAAACTGAGAGCTGTCAGCCATATTTTAAAACATTAAAATTACTAACATTGCCCAGTTTATATATATATGAAACGGCAATATTTGTGAGAAATAATTTGTCACTATATAGCAATTTCACAAGTATTCGTCATTGTCATAGATTGCGTCAACCCTCATGTAAAACTGCCCTTTTGCGAAAGAGCATATTCTGTATGGGCCCAGAAATATACAATAAATTACCGTCATCAATTGTCGAAAGTGTTAGTCTATCTGGTTTTAAACATAAATTGTATAATCTGTTGGCAGAAAAAGCATACTATACTATTAATGACTACTTGAATGACAAACTGTAATACTAAATTTAATAGTTTTTATATTCGTTTTATTATTGACATGTGGTATAATATTTTTGATTATGTATCCTATGATGACATTTATTATATTCAGATAATTCAACCCATTTAATTAAAAGTAAATCAATTTATTATCTATTAATTACGGTGTGACATTATAATTTTAATAATGATTTTAATTTCTTAATTATTGACATGCTTGATATTATATTCGAATACGTATGTAACAACATTGTATAATTTGCACGCCGAAAGGCAGAATGTGGCAGTTCAATGTTATTATTAATATTATAATCCAACTGTATATTACCCATATTCGCGAAATAAATGATTTGATTTGATTTGATTTGATTTGAATTTTTAAACATTGGAAAATAGCCTATTGTACAATTTGCCTTAAAATATTGAAAATACGAGTGTATACAAGTCCAAGCTACATGTAACTTTCATTCAGAAAGGTAATTACGTACTTACATACCTACCTCCGTGCAATGCACGCTCTGTCGTAAAACTCGCACACTTTATTTCCGGTTCCCGCCATTGCGGTATCTAGTGAATCATTAAATTGTTAATACTGCATAAGATAATGAGTAAGTAGGTCTAGCTGGTATAATAATGGCTCATACATACCACAATTGTGATATAACCAACTCAGCGCAAGAAGAAATAAAAGTGATTAGACTCAAACCTCTTCATACGATTCGTAATAAGAAGCAAAACGATGATATTAAATGCGTACCATCTAAGTATTAATTTCCTGTTCTGTTGAACCCATGTTGTACCAATTTTAGGGTTCATGTATGGTTATACCAAACGCCGTTCACTCCATACAAATGTCGCGTCGTTAACTTTTACATAAACAATGACGTCTGTGCACAGCGTGAATGAGCGTGTGTGCGTGCGGCACCATACAATCTGTTCCAGATCCGTCTCAAAGGGGAGGTGAGGTCGATATCCACAGTAGTAAGTAGTGAATGAAGATACGAGACGTTGCCGTTTGGACGTTACATTTTACAATCTATATCTATCTTCTATATATCTATATATATATATATAAAAGAAAGTCGTGTTTGTTACAACACTTATAACTCGAGAACGGCTGGACCGATTGCCATGGTTTTTGATTTGTTGGATTTGTCTCCGTCCAGAATAGCACAATAACTATTAAAAACATTGGAAAATTTACGAAAAAAAATAAAATAAAAGAAAAATCATTTTTCCATACAAAATGTTCGTGGATGTCGGACCTGTCAAACGTGACGTTAACGTGCGTACGTCAAATGTATGCGTGCGTTCAGAAATGTGGGTATAGGATAATAAGTATTAAAACATTGACAAAATTGTCGAAAAATTAAATTTGAAAACGGATTGGGATATTTATTGATTTTCAATTAAATGTCAAATCGATTGGTCTAACTTTTACGTCGCGAAAGTTGTCCGTTGTTGTTTTGAAAATTGTTTATGAATGAATGCTTGAAAATGAATATTAATTGGTTGTCAAGTGTCATGGTACTTTATTTTGTGACATAGTAAAATACTGAACTTAATATTTACCCACTGCTGGGTAATATTAAATACGGGTCTTCCTTCAACTGAATATGTTTCGAGCATACTCCACCACGCTGCTCAACTGCGAGTTGGCGGACGCCAGTAATTTCAAGCCGCCTAAAGGCCACTTGGCTTAACGACTGCCATCTAATGATAACAACCAGGACCGACGTCTTACGTGCCTTCCGAAGCACGGAGGAGCTCGAGATAATCTAATGATAACAATCGGGACCGACGTCTTACGTGCCTTCCTAAGCACGGAGGAGCTCGAGATAATCTAATGATAACAACCGGGACCGACGTCTTACGTGCCTTCCGAAGCACGGAGGAGCTCGAGATAATCTAATGATAACAACCGGGAAAGACGTCTTACGTGCCTTCCGAAGTACGGAGGAGCTCGAAATAATCTAATGATAACAACCGGGACCGACGGATTAACGTACCTTCCGAAGCACGGAGGAGCTCGAGATAATCTAATGATAACAACCGGGACCGACGTCTTACGTGCCTTCCGAAGCACGGAGGAGCTCGAGATAATCTAATGATAACAACCGGGACCGACGTCTTACGTGCCTTCCGAAGCACGGAGGAGCTCGAGATAATCTAATGATAACAACCGGGACCGACGTCTTACGTGCCTTCCGAAGCACGGAGGAGCTCGATATAATCTAATGATAACAACCGGGACCGACGTCTTATGTGCCTTCCGAAGCACGGAGGAGCTCGAGATAATCTAATGATAACAACCAGGACCGACGTCTTACGTGCCTTCCGAAGCACGGAGGAGCTCGAGATAATCTAATGATAACAACCGGGACCGACGTCTTACGTGCCTTCCGAAGCACGGAGGAGCTCGAGATAATCTAATGATAACAACCGGGACCGACGTCTTACGTGCCTTCCGAAGCACGGAGGAGCTCGAGATAATCTAATGATAACAACCGGGACCGACGTCTTACGTGCCTTCCGAAGCACGGAGGAGCTCGAGATAATCTAATGATAACAACCGGGACCGACGAATTAACGTGCCCTCCGAAGCACGGAGGACCTCGAGTTAATCTAATGATTACAACCGGGACCGACGGATTAACGTACCTTCCGAAGCACGGAGGAGCTCGAGATAATATAAACTCATCCATGAACAGGCTACGGTTGACGTTGCTTAACTTGCGTGTACAATTAGACTGACACGTGCAATGACGCCATCGTGCTTCTCTATTATTTTCTATTATTCATTATATTAATTTCAAGACATCATAAATTTTGTTCAACATATGTATACCACGACATTCATTGACAATTAGGCGGTACGAAGTTCGCCGGGCCAGCTAGTAGGTATATAAATACAATACGAATCCGTATTTCCCCTGGTCACGGCAACACGCGTGAACGATTGGACCGATTTCGATAATTATTTTTTTGTTGTTTGTCATGAGAAGGTTCTTGAAAGAAAAAAATGGGCACGAAAAATTAGAAAAAAAAAAAAAAAAATAACGACCATATTAACTTTTCTAATGTAACTATAAGTCGTTTGACAGAACTGTCTGTCATTTGACATCGAGCGCGAAACAAATTTGGTACAATGTCTGTCGGGTCAGCTAGTTGATTATAAAAATCTGGCTTCTATCCGAACCGAGAATCAAATCTCTCCTATGACATGAAAAAAAAAATGGGGTTTGGCTGTGTCATTACACGGCCGTGTGTTGCACGTGATTACGTTACAAGCACTAAAATTATCTCAAAATGGCAGCGCTTTCCCCTACGCAAATGTCCATAGTCCTTACTTAGCGTAATAAATTCTTTGATTATTCATCAATTCAGTGGTGTGATTGAATTTTGGATAGAGATGATAGATTTGTAGCTGCAATACCAAATTGTATTCCCCAATTTTGCTATCATTCATTTGTTTTTATTTGACTCCCTATGGGAGCAATTCTAAAGACGTATTTACGTCAATAAACTTAACATGTACAACTGAAAAATATATACATAAACAAAATGAAACAAAAATAAGGGCAAGATTATTGAAAAAAGTATCGAGTTGATAGGTACCTATAGGTCTCAACAAAATTCACCTTAAGGTCTGTTTTGGCCAATGATCATTTCTAGTCTGTTAGTCACATAGTCACACGCAATATCACACCTGCTTGCGGATGTCCTGCACCTGCCTACGTACCTACACAATGCATACATATATCTTAGGACTCGTTTGCTATTGCCATTCGCCACGCAAGGCCAGATTAAGTTGAAAACAAAAGCACAAAGCGAAAGTATACGAACAGCCTTCGAAAGGTCCTTCAATCTAAATAACTTAATATCAGGGTCCGAATACCTTTCTGTGCTTGCTGATAGATTTCTTCCTTAAAATAGTTCCGCTACCTATATCAGTGACCTCAGCACAGTTTCTTATCTAAGGTTTTTGTGCTTGATTTAAGATAGCTACCATACAAACTTTATGATCGCTGATTAAAACGAGTTTAAAAGTGTAATAGATAATTATGGAAACTAAAATACAATATCGGGAGACTGAATACATTAGACTCTGTCTAGTCAATCAACTTTTATTACTTATTCAATATTTTGAAATTAGACAGTCCGAGGAGTATTATGTAGACTGTAGAGACCAACCCTACGATTTAGTATGCACGTATTTGGGTATCCCGTGGAAATTTTCATAAATCCTTTCTCACCTCTTTGGATTAAAAAAAACACTTACTTCCAATTTTATGTTTCTACAATGATCTGTTTCGTTTCGGGATTGACGAGGTAGTTAGTGATTTGGATTTTTTTTATTTAAAGGACAACGAAAAAAACGCTGTCTGATTGACTACACGATCGAAGCAGAAACTTCATCTCTCACTCCATCTCATTCCCTGCCTACTTAACCCAAACGAGCGTTACATATCCGAGCGTGACGCCTCAGTCTAAGTCACTAGTCACAAAATTTGTGAAAAGCGTGCCTAAACAATCTATCTCCGCCAACCTGCAGTTGAGCAGCGTGGTGGAGTATGCTCTAAACCTCTTCGATTGAGGGGAGACCCATATCCCAACAGTGGGATGATTATAGGTTGATGCCGATGCCGTGCCTAAACAAGTTTTCACTTTAAAACCAAATAAACATCACTCGGGTACCATCAAGAGAACATACAATGTATGCCTATTTGTGAACATGCGTTCTAGTAAGCGAAGGCATATGCTAATACGAGGACTATAGTAACTTATTATCAAATGGATTGTGTGCTTTAGTATCTCGTAGATAACTTTCATTCATACACCAAATTATGACTGTGTGTCATCCACCCGAATGTGTGGCCTAGATCAAGTCTAAAGTGGCTTTTACCAAAACAAGAAAGCAGCAAACTGGTTTGGTAAATCAATAAGAACGTATTGAAGTATTTATTGATAGGTGGGAGCGGAACGCCGAAAAGTCACTCTTGGATATGAATAGGCTCCAAAACCACTGAACCGATATTGATAAAACTTGTCACAATTAAAGACCTCAACATGCTTGAGTTATATGTCGAAAAAAAATTAAGGTGACGTGAGTCCAGGGCTTGGCCGTTTTCGAGGGGGTGAGGTGCGGGGCTTGAGAGGAGCCGGCGCGGGGTACTCGCTTACAAGCGCGCGATCGCTGCCGAGACGCCACAGTATAGCGAAGCGACTATCTACACCCGTGTAGTATTACACCTACACCCGTCAATACAATAGTTAAAAGTACTTACTGGAAATATAATTATATGAAAATAAATAAACCACATGTAAAAATACATTTTTTTTATTAATGAAGTATATTATATTCAACATGCAAACAAGTGATGTTTTGGTATATTATGAAAAAGTAAAGAATTCAAAATAAAAAGAAAACTATTCAATAATTCTTTTATATTCAATTATATTTATTATTGGTCAAACTAAAATAGGTACATACTTAGACTAACTAACTATCACGCGCCAGCATACACTATTCTTCATCCTTCTAGGAATCGATATGTGCCGTACAGCACGCGTCTGTCCCTAGCTACTATGCCCGAGCATACAGCGGTATTGATATTAACAGTATTTGACAACCCCGGTGGTCCAATGGCTAACCATGTCCAGTTTGATTCCGAGGTCGTGGGTTCGATCCCCGCACAAGATACGAGTAATATTTGTGTGCATGAACATGTCTGTTTATCTTGGTCTGGGTGTTTTCTATGTATTATCTATACTAATATTATAAAGCTGAAGAGTTTGTTTGTTTCTTTGTTCGAATTGAAAAAATATTTTAGTGTTAGCCTATATTTCGAGGAGGCTATATATAGGCTATATAACATCACGCTAACACCAATAGGAGCGGAGCACCGATAAAAAACGGGAAAAAATATTCCTTTTGAGGGCTTACGTTGCGTGCGCTGCGTAAATTTGCGCATATGCCTATCTTTTAAGATTAAATCACTATAGCATAATATAGGTAAAAGGTTGTTTGTCCTTCTTTCACGTCAAAAGTAACAAACGGATTTACATGTTTTTTTTTTTGATATAGTTTAAGGCCTGGAGAGTGACATAGGCTACTCTTTATCCCGGAAAAACATTTTATTCCCAAGGGGAAAAAATAAAGTTAATCATTTGTCCTTCTTTCACGTCAAACACGAACCTAAGTACGGACGTGATTTTTTTAATGGGGATAGTTTACGATCTGGAGAGTGACATAAGCTACTTTTTATCACGGAAAAACATCTTAATCCAATGGGAAAAATAAACTTTGTAATCATTTGTCCTTCTTTTACATCGAAAGTAACCTAAGTACCGACATGGTTTTTGTTAACGGGGATAGTTTACGGTCTGGAGAGTGTCATAAGCTACTTTTTATCCCATCAAGTAAAAAAATGACAACAAGAAAAAAATATACACAAATTAATGGCAGCTTCCCTGGACCACGCGGGCGAAGCCACGGGTAACAGTTAGTATGTATGTATTTACAAAAAAAAATATTGATTTGATTTCATGATTGATTGAGAGAATTGTTATTTGGCTGCGGTATTCTGTGAGGTGGATGTAATTCCCCAGTCGGGTAGCTTACAATTACGCTCCCTACCTCTCTTTTCGCCAGAGCTTCGTTTGTCAGTCAGCAGGGTACACAGCGCGCAGGTGAAGTTGGCTTTTGTTTAAAGATGTTGATGAACCACTTACACCCTAAAATATTAATGATCCAACGTCCTAGCTCCTACACCAAAAAAATATTTGAACCAAATCCAATCTTTGAACCAAAGCCAATTTTACCTGCACGCCGTGCACCCTGCTGACTGACAAACGAAGCGCTGGCAAAGGGAGGTAGGGAGCGTAATTGTAAGCTACCCGACTGGGGAATTTACCTCCACCTCACAGAATACCGCAGCCAAATAACAATTCCCTAGAGAGTTGTTGTGTTCCTGCGAGTGAGTGAGGTCACCAGAAAGGAAGGAGTTGCTGTGTTGGTAGCGGGAGTGGCGGTGCGCGAGCAATATTTTAAGTTGCGAGCGTTATTATAACTACGGTAACCATTTCACATCAGGCGGGCCGTATGTTTTTACGGCCCGACGAAGTATAAAAAATAAAAATTATGACGCCTAAACGGCCAAACCGATTTCGATGATCGCGTACCTACATGTATGCGATAAACTCAATCGCTACTGAACGAATTTCAATGTGGGTTTACAGATATTCCAAGAAAGATTTCCAAAGAAACATCTAGCATGAGAAAAGAAAACCGGGTCTCAGTAAAAAAATAAATGTATCATCATCATCGTTGTTTTGTTGTCTTACTGATATTCCTACACTGTGTTTATTTCAACGTGTTTATTGACAACGCGTTGAACGGACGCGCGGCACAGGTCCTACCTCGAACGCAGCTCCTAGAGCACTGACGTTGAGAGCGATCGAGAATCGGGGAGGGTGCGCGACCGCAAATCGTTATTCTTTTAATAATTTTATTTAAATTATTTTATTTTTAAAAGTAATAGCATAGTGCTCTCGTAATTAAAATTATGAAAATTTTGGTATAATTTCCTTATAAAAAAATTGTATTAAATAGTTATAATTTTTACTTAGTGCAAATTTAGAGAGTAAGTTCGCGATTTTTTTCTATCGAGCCAAAAATTATTAATTGTGTTTTCAATAGCTTTGTGCCCTGCAGAAAGGACTTAAGATTTCATAGTTAAATTTCTAGGAACCAAATTGAAATAGTTTAATAGAACTATTCTTTCAATAGGCGTGTTTCCTGGACTCACTTCACCTTAAGATCGATCATGTCATTTTCCATTGAAATCAATGGCATGACTATTCAGAAAATCAACGAGTTTGATGTGTCTTTACGTGTCATACAAGAAGTCTAATGAAATTCCTTTAATTCTTATTAAATAATAAAATATGTACACAAGAGGCATATATTTTAAATGTAGCATTAATTAAATTATACATTGTAGGCAATTTAGCATTTTGCAGCGTTTTACTTATAATTAGTTGCCATACATTAGAGCAGGGTTTCCCAACCTTTTTTACATCAAGGCTCCCCGGATCACAAATAATATTTACATTTATATTTAAGTGTCCTCATTCATACAATATGGGATCCTTCAAACGAAGCGTGAAGAAGCATCTTGTAGGCCAGCAGGCAGCATCAACTGACAAGACATCAAGGTCACTTGTCTCTTTTCACTTACCATCAGGCGAAGCGGAGCCAATATGCTGAGGTAATATAAAAAAAAATGTGTGGATAATACATGTTTCGTAAAAAACGCACCTAATTAAGGTATGTACCTACAGGTCAATTAGTGAGTTACTTTCCCTTCTCACAAAGTAACAGAACATGAATGTAATGGAATTCTAATTACTTCATTTAACACTATTTTGCCCAACCGCCCGTGGAAGCAAATTGGAACTAATCGACAATTCGGGCATTTTGGTGGGAAAGTGAAAAGTGTTTATTTTTCAAACACTTGAGATGGGAATTCCACAAGTAATTCACTTAAACACAGAATCTATTTTAAAATGGCAACTGCTAACTGTTTACTGGTCTCCGTTTGTTGTGACTGTTATAAGATCTTCTTATGGCGTGAATACATCTTTAAAAAAACCGGTCAAGTGCGAGTCGGACTCGCCGACGAAGGGTTCCGTACTTATCTATAAAAACGGCAAAAAAAATCACGTTTGTTGTATGGGAGCGCCCCTTAAGAGCCATATTACATTTTGACTGTGATTTTTGCGTAAAATGGCCAATTTTGGCGTTCTTGATCTCGGAAACAAAAATACATTAACAATGTTGACTTATTGAATAGTAAAGAATAGCTATTGGCATAGTACATAGCGGCCTCGCTTTTTGTAAATTTTGCTTAACTTTTTAAATAAACCCAAAATTGCAGAGAAAGATTTTCATAAAATGCGCGCATTCACTATTTTGAGCTCCTGGATTGTACTACTGTTCCAAACAAATGAAATAAAAAAAATACAAATTTGTTTGTTATATAGTCGTATAGTACATAGCGGCCTCGGAATTTTGAAATATCATTGATTTAATATTAAAAAAAAAA
Source organism: Hypsopygia costalis (assembly GCA_937001555.2). Classification (NCBI taxonomy): domain Eukaryota; kingdom Metazoa; phylum Arthropoda; class Insecta; order Lepidoptera; family Pyralidae; genus Hypsopygia; species Hypsopygia costalis. Next base: position 16,108,567 of record OW443349.2, on the reverse strand, counting down.
CATTCTTTTAACCAAAAAAACTTCGAAAATCGCTTTAAGTAAACTGTTAATTTCTCGAATAAACGATAATATTATTGAGCAAAATTTATACCAGAATAATTGTTACTTCATGATGAATAAACTTTGTAGCTTGAATTTATTATCTTATTTCAATAAAAACGATAAATATCACTTCAAAATTAGTACAAAAAACGATGCACCGGCGGCCTTCGCGGGTTTAGTACTGCGCGAGTGCGGACGAGCGTGCAAATGTAATAGGGCTCTTAAATATTTGTTTTATTTTTATTTATTTATTTATTTTTAAAGTGAATATATAACTAAATATTATGTGAGTATTTCAAGCGTCTACCTATTACCGTTATCAATTGCGAGCGAACGATCAAAAAAATCACGTTTGTTGTATGGGAGCCCCTTTAAATATAAATTTTATTCTGTTTTTTAGTATTTGTTGTTATAGCGTAACAGAAATACATCATCTGTGAAAATTTGAACTGTCTAACTATCACGGTTCATGAGATACAACCTGGTGACAGACGGACGGACGGACGGACGGACGAACGGACAGCAGAGCCTTAGTAATAGGGTTCCTTTTTACCCTTTGGGTACGGAACCCTAAAAATGATTCCTTTGGGAGGCAAATAAAAAAAACGAATGATAACGAAATCGGGGATACAGTTTGGTGTTGCAGCTACAAAACTGGCATCTCCATCCAAAATTCAATCTCGCCACTGGCTAGATGAAGGATCAAAGAATTTATTACGCTAAGTAAGGACTATGGAACATCGCGTGCGCGGAAGGGGGAAGCGCTGATATTTTGAGATAATTTTAGTACAACACACAGCCGTGTCCATTTTTTTCTGTGTTCAATCTATTGCTCAAATTTTGGAAAATCTTTCTTCTTCCAAATTGTCCTGATGGGTAACATTATCATAATTTTCTAACTGTTCACAACATGTATCTCGTAGTTCTATGCTAATAGAGTAATATTACTTATTCTGTGCTAATAGTGACAATTAAATAAAACACAAAAATGCAGCCCACAAGCATTAAAATTAAATTTTAAGAGAGGTTAGGGAGCGTAATAGTAAGCTACCCGACTGGGGAATGTACCTCCACCTCACAGAATACCGCAGCCAAATAACAATTCCCTTGAGGGTTGTTGTGTTCCTGCGAGTGAGTGAGGTCACCAGAAAAGAAGGAGAGGCAGCGGGGGTGGCGGCGCGCAAATGATATGTTGCGAGCGTTAATACGGTTACGGTAACCGCTTCACATCAGGCGGGTCGTATGCTTGTCTGCCACCCGACGTAGTATAAAAAAAAAAGCGAATGTCAATCTAAGTGCGGTACTTATTTGGTCCAATTTATATAATTTTATTTAATAGCAAAGCAATTACACGTGATCTCCATGTTATAAGACCTGTAATTTCTTACTAACTTAACGAAGAACGTAAATAACTACCTATACCTGCCTATTAAGCACTAAGATTTTCACGTGGGTTATTCCACGTTCATGCTAGTCATTTCATTTTATTTATTGTACCTATTTCTGAGCTCGCTCAAGGTTATTTATTTAAATCAAAAATGTCTTTATTCAACCAACACATAAGTTATGAATGACTCTTATTTGTAGAATCATAAATATACTTTATTGTCCTTTTTGAGGGTAAATAAGAACAGAATTTATTATAGGTCCTAGTTCCTTTTATGAACTATCATTATTCAATGTGTGATGCAAATATTCGGTACTATTAGAGTACAATTAATTGACTTATTTGTGGTTATTTGCGTGCATTCATTACCTATAACATTCGGACAAATCGACGGTCCCTACGTATAAAGCGACATGTCATTTCAGACATGTCTGCTTATACTACGATATAGTAATTAAAGAATATTATTATTGGACAAATGAGTTAATTTCTTACTTTTTGATTATAAACAATCAATAACATAATAAAGAAAATGTTTTTTACCGGCAATCTATAGCATTTTATGCAATAAAAAAAATTGCCATTTTTGACATGTCGCTTTATACATAGGGACCGTCGAAATAATCTTTACATTCAAGACCCTCCCACCTATTTTGAGGACCCATGAGACCCTCTCTGAATTTTCATACATTAATAGAAGGAATCCTCCCACTATTTTATTTTCTAGATTTATATTACGTTTTTATGATCTACCTTTGAAAATCTAATGACATAGGAACGTTATTCATTATTCATACTATGAATGGATTATTACACAATGCTTTCCCACCTGAAACTCCAAGGTATGTGAGGACTATTTTGGGTAGTTACAAAGTATTCAATATAAAAGAGGCATAGAATAACCCGACTAGTGAAAACCGAAGTTAGAACCGGTCGGTCTCATCGAGTCGGCTAATGCTACGTTTCTAATTTAAAGTTTTACCTGAATTGCATATCATTTGTATAATTTCTGTGTTTGTCTGCCACTTTTGTATCAATCAAATTATTATTACTTATATTGATATTAGGAAAGGATAACAGCAGCATCCAGCATCTTCAGTACTACTACGTTAGTACTATTACTTATACTATGGGACTACGTAAAGTAAAGACAGTATGGCTGCTAAAAATAATACATGAGTTTTATAAATGACATTAAGTGTAACAAGAAATATGATCGTGGTATATTTTTAGAACTTTGGAATAAGAAGTTATTAAACAGCCTTAACCAACCATGTTCCACACATCCACCATCACAGTTTGTTAATATCAGTTTTTATTATTATATTATAGAAATAGTAGACACAAGACACAATAGGTTACACGATTTCTATAAATCACAAATCAAATCACTATAAAAATGTGCTAGTCGTAATTTTCCCCCCATTGCTACTATTATAGTAGAAATTGTAGAAAGTTTTAAGTTTTACCTGAAGTTTATGACCGTTTCCGAGCTAGAAATAGAAACTTAACGCTGGAGAAGATGACTTGACTAGTTTATAAGTAGATAAAGTATAATTTAAAATTTTATGATATAGGTACTACCCGTCTAGAGACTTCGCCTGTACATTTTCCCAACTCTTTGGTTTGCGCTTTTCCTGTAGCAAACTTATAGTTACACCTTCAGCGTATATACGTTGTAAACTGTAGTAAGTAGATTATTTTTTGTATGTGCAATGGAAATATCAGATCTATGGTAGTACAATATTTTACTAAAATGGAGCTGTTTTAATACTTCACATGTTCACTTCACACGGTATATAAAATTTTGTACTACACTTGCTTTGTAATCTCTATATAATTATTAAATATTGAATAGTATTGAACTGATCTGTCCCATCCCAATCATCATCATCAGGTCCATATTTAGTCTCCACTACAGGAGCACGACCCTCTCTCGTCCGTCCTAGACGTAAGGAGGATTTGGCCTACACTCCCCAAGCTGGCCAAACGGGTTGGGGAGGCCTGATCGATATTTGATAATGTATTTCCCTTAGTCGGCTTGTACGACATCCACGGGAAGAGACGGAGTGATTCTATTCTAGTCTGCCGGAAACCACACGGCGTATCCCTATCATATCAGGTAGGTATCCCTATTTGTATCAGGATTGCCAGATTGGGCTATATGTCGCCGATCGGGCAACTTGAGGCCCTGTTGCGGTGACAAATAATTTGAAATGGCGACTTGTCGCCGTTTGGGCTACTTCAGATTCGCGTTGGGCTACAATGCCATGACGGGTATATCGTCTAAAAAAGCTCGCCTGAATACGAGGGCGAACAGAATTTGGCAAATTAGGCCTGTGATTCATGGACGCAGCATTTGGAACTTTGGAGAAATATAAGCAATTTAAGAGTTTAGAGTTGTATTTTTACATCATAATTTATAGCTTTGAAAGTGATTTTGATCTTTCCATACACATGCTTCTACTCATTCTATTAATAACTCTACTAACTATACATCATAGAGTAAAGGAATATCTACTTTTCTTATAATGTCCCGCCTTTTTCAAGCGAGTTTTTTTTTTTTTTTTTTTTTTATACCACCAGTGTGGCAAACAAGCATACGGCCTGCCTGATGGAAAGCAGTTACCGTAGCCTATGAACGCCTGTAACACCAGAGGCATCACACGCGCGTTGCCGACCCTGTAAAAACCTCTTCACGCCCTTTTTGAAGAACCCCATGCTGTAGTCCCCTGAGAAAACCTCGACAGGCAGTTCATTCCACAGCTTGACAGTACGCGGGAGAAAACTTCTCTGGAACCGCACAGTACGTGACCACTTAGGTTCCAATGTGTGAGGATGAATTCCCTGTCGATGGCGAGCGGTGCGACTGTAGAAGGAGGCCGTTGGCATCATATCAAACAACTCCTCTGAACACACCCCATTGTACAGACGGTAGAACACACAAAGGGACGCAAAATCTCTTCTCAGACTTAACGGTTCTAAACCGTCTGTTACTTTGGGATCGTCGACAATCCTCACAGCGCGCCTTTGAATCGAGTCACAAGGTGCAAGCTGGTATCTAGGCGCTCCCGCCCATAGATGGCAACAGTACTCCATATGCGGCCGTACTTGAGCTTTGTAAAGCATAAGTCTCTGCCGCGGAGTGAAGTACTGCTTCGCCCTGTTGAGCACACCTAGTTTCTTCGACGCCAGCTTGACCTTCCCCTCCAGGTGACAACGAAACTGGACGTCGCTGGAGATTTCAACTCCAAGAATTCCAATGTTTTTGGCGATGGTAAGGGGTGTGTTTAGGAATTGAGGAGCCACAGCAAAAGGAGTTTTCTTAGCGGTGAACGCGCAGACTTGTGTCTTAGTGGGATTGAAATGAACCAGGTTCTTTCGCCCCCAATCGGACACACTATTCAGTGTGCTCTCGATCTTCGACACAAGCTGTTCGCGGCTCTCCTCCACCAGAGAGCGGGGAATATTAGCGCGGCCCGTATAATAAGCATCCCCGGTGCTGTCGTCAGCATAGCAATGAATGCTGTCAATGGACAACATATCATTGATATGCAGCAAAAACAGCGTCGGGGACAATACCGAGCCTTGCGGGACGCCAGCATTAATGTCCATGCTGTCGGAGCAACTGCCATCCACAACGGCTCTAATGCTTCTGCAGGACAAGAAGCTAGCGACCCATTCGCATAAACTCTCTGGTAGACCGTATGCAGGCAACTTCGAAAGAAGACCACGGTGCCAGACCCGATCGAACGCCTTCGCCATATCAAGACTGACAGCTAATGCCTCACCTTGACTCTCCACGGCTGAAGCCCAGCGATGTGTAAGATACACTAGAAGATCACCAGTCGAGCGACCATGGCGAAAGCCGTATTGATGGTCGCTGATTAAGTCGTGCTCTTCTAGGTATTTCAGGAGCCGGTTGTTAATGACGCGCTCCATTACCTTGGAGAGAAGGGAGGTAACAGCGATAGGCCTGTAATTCGATGGGTCTGATCTGTCACCCTTTTTGGGCACAGGGTGCACGTTCGCAGTCTTCCACGACGACGGTACCTGCCCGGTGGAATAAGAGAGCTCTGCTTTTTTTACTTACAAATGTGTAAAATCCCGCTTTGATCAATCATTTCTCTGACAACTCTGTTTTCAACCATATCTTGCCACGAAATATGACCAAGACATTCAAATATAGAGGCAGGTATCAAATTTACTTATAATTTCCTGCCATTTTCAAACGAGACCCGCTGTTATTACTTACAAAACTTTAAAATCCTGCTTTGATCCATCATTTCAATGATAACTCTGTTTAGTTTTCAACCATAGCTTACCGCGAAATATGACCAAGACATTTAAATGTTAGAGATAGGTATTACGATATGGTACAGCCCCCTTACCACCATCTCTTATTGCGATTCAATAATTGAATAGATTGCTTATTCATACCAATGAATAAGCGACTCTATTACATTTGAAATAGATTCGGTAAGGGGGCTGATGTACGGATACACTACGATACGGATTACTTACTAGTACCGCACCGCGGACACTCCATACAAATTTCGCGTCGGTAACTAACTACTATTACATATAAATAACGTCTGTGCTGAGCGTGAATGAGGGTGTGTGCGGCGCCATACAAACTGTTCCACATTCGTCTCAGAGGGGAGGTGAGGTCGACACGAGAGAGCGGCAGGGAGAGGCCATACTGGACGTAGTACTATTACTTATACTCTGCTAGTACGTCTAGTCGTCTAGTAGTAGGAGATATAATAAATGGTAATCCAATTGTCTTGCCTTGACTTAACGCTTTTGTAATACGATGCGAGAACACGATACGCAATGTAATTCAAACTATTTGCGAAGCCATATTTAAGTTATCTTCCATACATTTTTCTTTCACTTTCGTTTTGGGGTGTAAGTGGTTCATCAACATCTTTGAACCAAAGCCAACTTCACCTGCACGCGGTGCACCCTGCTGACTGACAAACGAAGCTCTGGCGAAAAGAGAGGTAGGGAGCGTAATTGTAAGCTACCCGACTGGCGAATGTACCTCCACCTACAGAATACCGCAGCCAAATAACAATTCCCTTGAGGGTTGTTGTGTTCCTGCGAGTGAGTGAGGTCACCAGAAAGGAAGGAGATGCTGCGTTGGCAGCGGGGGTGGTGGCGCGCGAGCGACATTTTATGTTGCGAGCGTTAATATGGCTACGGTAACCGCTTCACATCAGCCGGGCCGTATGCTTGTCTGCCACCCAGAGTAGTATAAAAAAAAATAAAAAAAAAAAAATACACCCGAGTGCTTTGTGCGAGTTTTTGGTCACATTCGAACGTGTTAACGTTTACAAGCCGACCGAATTGAGAAAAAGTTTCATATTGTGAATTTGCCAGACGCGTGTTACATATCCAAATTAGCCGGGTTGCTCATTTCAAAATGTGAGCAAGTAAACTACATTGCTTCGAGAAAAGGATGGTACCGGCCGTGCCGCGTTTTGCTCGACTTGGCGGGGGCACTGCCGGCCGTGCCCCCAGATAATTTTGATATGTAACACGCGTCTTGTAAATTGACAATATGACAGTTCTTCTCTATTTGGTCGGTGTGTTTACAATGACATGATCGATTTGTCTGTTTGTTTGTATTATCTTTATTGTTCAGATTACAACAAATGAGTACATGTAAAATAAAGGGATACAAAGGCGGACTTATCCCACATGGGGATCTCTTCCAGTCAACCTTAGAGTAACTGCGTGGAGTGGATACTACAGTGATTGGCAAGTCAGTAGAACATCGAGTAATAAATTAGAAAAGGTAATCTGCAAACAAATAAATAAATAAAATACACCAATAACTAAATTATGAAACAATAGTACATAAGCAATAAAAAATATTAAGTAACTTCAAGTCTCATCAGTAAAGAATCCTCTTAATCCACTTTTGAAGGACAATAACGTAGGAGCCATCCGAACATCAATAGGCAATGCGTTCCACATTTTTGTCGATCTTACTGTGAAAGAATTTGTGTACGCATTGGTGTTTTGAGGAGGTATGTCCAAAATCCGAGTCCCTGAACAACGCAGACGGCAATCAACCTCACGAAACCGAAATCGTTCCCTTAGATATAGAGGAGCAGATGGATTAAATAGCACGTTAAAAAGAAGAGTGAGTATGTGGAAGTCTCTCCGAAGCCTAATGGGAAGCAAACCGAGCTGCTTGCGAAAGCGTGAGACATGGTCATATTTACGCAAACCGAAAACGTATCTGATACAAAGGTTCTGTAGACGCTCCAATTTATCAAACAGCTCTTCAGTCGGGTCCAGATAGGCCACATCACCATAATCCAATAAGGGAAGGAGAAGGGAGCGTGCCAACATCACTTTAGTACTGAAAGGTAGAAAATCTTGCAGCCGTCTCAAAGAATGAAGCGACGCAAATAATTTACGACTAACCTCGCTGATCTGAGGCGCCCATGACAATGTTTGATCCATGACAATACCTAGATTGCGAACAGATGAAGAGAAAGGAATAATGGTACCTGAGAAAACAATGCTAGGTATTGTCCTGGTTACCAGTTTGGAAATAAAATAAGGACTTCCTATTATAATGGCCTGGGATTTTGCAGGGTTAATTTTTAAACCGAAATTTAGGGACCAATTTGCAATTGCAGCAAGGTCAGCATTGATAATTTTAATAGCTTGTGCAAAGTTATCCAGAGGGATCGAATGTGAACAAAGAAACTCGTCCTAAGCACTCAGAGCTAATGCGGATTATTAAAAAGGGAACGAAACCGCTAACTTGATACGAGGATAATAAAGTATTCAAACGCTGATGAACCCGCACTACCTTTTACGATTATGTTTATACTACGTGGAGTGGCAAACAAATATACGACCTGTCGAACAGTAAGTTGTAACGGAAGCCTATGAACGCTTGCAACATTATTTTTAAAATACTTCCGGTTGCAGACAAGCATACGCGCCGCCTGATGTAAACTGGTTACCCTAGCCATATTAACGCTCGCATCATGAAATATTGCTCGCGCGCCTATATCGATCGCATCGACCTAAGTATCGACGCAGTAACTCCTTCCTTTCTAGTGACCTCACTCATTGGCAGAAACATAACAACCCTCAAATTTATTGTTATTTGGCTGCGGTATTCTGTGCCATACTTCCCTTTTGCGTTTTGCCTTCCCTTTCGCTAGGTACGGTAATCAATCACGAGCAGGTAAGGTTGGTTTTAGCTCTAAAAGTCGTGTTGAGCTATATACGCACTAAAACCCACGAAACATTCTCTAAAATACCCTCTTTACATAATAAATATCATGGAGACAAAAGTGGGCCAAGTAATATACTTTGCAGTAATGGTAACTGTACACCTTGACTATTAGTAGTATTTAATATATATGCAAAAACCATAATATTCCTAACACTAAGTAAACTAATATTACTGCCGTTTAAAGAAGCCCACAAGCATGACCTCATCTCATAAGAGTTCACCAAACCGCTATGTGACCGGAAAAAACTGTTCGCACACGGCACAACACTATGCGGGCATAGATTACCGTGTTAATTAATTACCGCAAACACGCTTCCTAATAGTGTATAATTTATGTTGTTTTTGAGCATGTATGTCCGTGATCTTGCAACTGGACTGGAACCCTATAAGGCTAAGCTGAAGCCGGTTTCGACTGGATTTTTTGATTGCGAAAATCAAACTTCACCTTGCATTAGTGGCAATTGTTTTTAGCTTATCTGATAGAAACCATGAAGCTCTACCGACAAGGCTAAAATATTAATCAATAACTCAAATTTAACACCTATTTCTGGGGATCAAAATGTACAGTATAAGTACAAATGTACAGTCCTAAGTGAAAATCAGTGCCGAGTCGGCTACAGATTTCGGATTTTAAATTGAGTTGGGACCATTTTGCGACATTGCACAGTGCTTTCAATTTGCTTATAATAATAGGCTTGTATCCCTTTTTTTTTCGATTTGTTATTTAAAGACGTCACAATAATATAAATATAGGTGAAATAATTACTTCGATTGCATAAAAACTTCTCGAGATATGATAACTTGAAGATCACAATTTTGGACTGTCCCGAAAACGCTCCATACAAAAGGCCACCACGTTATGACGTCACACCGTGCTATTTTATATGCATTAAATCAGAAATTTGTACAACAGCAATGTTAAATATTGCGTTTATGTAGCCAGTGCCGTAACAAAAGTTATAGTATTTTTTATTGTTTCTACAATGGTAATATTTATTTTTTATAATTTCATACCTTTAAAATGGACTTTCCCACCAAACTTTTACCGAACATAAAACACGTCGGACATAAGTTATTAAAATTTTAAGATCGCAGATCGTTCTAGTTTTATGTATTTTACGTTACTGATAGAGAGTTTTTATAATTTTGTGACATGGGCAACAAGCCTATTGTGTCTGTTTGACTTGTTTGTATTGTACTGTGTATTGTACAAATATTTCCATTCGATGTTTAAATAAAAACGGTAATTCAAAAAACTAAAAAAACCCGACTGCTTTTCTGTGTGTGTTTTTTTAGTTTTTTAAATTACCGTTTTTATTTTATGTTTTTTGCTTTTATTTATTTTGATATATGCAATGCCACTCTCACAGTAAATACATATCTAATGACACCCCTCAAGCTAAAATCCATCTAATAAGAGCCGTAAAGACTGCAGCGCGCATTTGCATTTGAACTTGGCGCCAAAAATCCGCCATTTTGATTTTTTTTATTTTGACACCTCTCAAGCTAAAATCCATCCAGCCGTTCAGGCTGCAGAGCGTGCAAAACAATTATACATACATACATACTCTCGAAAAACATAACTTTCCTTCTGACGCAGTCGGGTAAATACAAAATGAGTCAAAATTATTTATTTCGAATGTATGGAAAGTGGAAACTACCACTAATGATTCAAAGATATTCAGTGTACGATAAAAATATATCTACCTAATCATTACCTTACACACAGATATTAGTTGATAATATAAAAAACTGAAAAGTTCATTTACTGTGTAAGCAAAACGCAGAAAAGTTCATTTACTGTGTAAGCAAAACACTGAAAGTTTCATTTACTGTGTAAGCAAAACACAGTAAATGAACTTTTCACTATTTTATCAAGCCCTTGTATGTATGTTGATGTAGTATGATTTTCTTGTTTCATAATACATCTGGTGGTAGACAAGCATACGGCCCGCCTGATGTGATGCGGATACCGTAGCCATATCATCACTCGCAATATGAAATATGATAGATATTCTTATCGTAGGCGTTAAAATGGAAATCAATAACCACCATTTTTTGGCGCCTGCCATATTGGATTGAAAATGGCGGCTTTGTGCTGTAAAAATATATGTAACACAAAAAGTAAAATATTTCTATTAAAAAAACTAGGTACTTAAAACACTGTATGTCAACGACCAGCTGACACTAAAATAAGGCCTGCGAGGCTTTTATTACGCGGTGTTATGTACGATATATTATGAAATAATTTTGAATAAATGAATAAAAAAAATCTGTTGGTAATACAATACCAATAGATTTCTATAATATAATATGTGAAAGTTTGTGACGATACTTGTTTGTGACTCAACGCGTAAATGACTGACGGAATGGAATGTATTTTTGCATACAAATACAAATGTTTTGGGTGCTTAGTAGTCGAGGTGTTACCAGGAGGTTACATTATGGTAAATAATATTAAACTTATGGTAACTTTATGGTAAATATTATCTAATAGGTATTCTGATTACGCTTTCTATTACGAAGACTTTTTGGCTTGGTGAGTTTGTTGTTTGGTTTGGTGAGCGTGCTGGTGCTTCTCAAGAAATTTTCATAATTTAATGTATAATATTAATTCATAATAGAGATGGTGTATTATGATGCAAGTAATCATACGAGTGCATAAAATGAGTAGAATCTTTGATTAAAAGTGTTTGAATCGGATCTGTCGAGTCGTTCCAAGAAGCCGTTCTTGTGTACGACTTCTTGGACAGATTGAGCAGATTTAATTGGACAACATAAAAATTGCACTCGGTTTTAGTGTTGACTTATTATAAAGTAATAGAGGAACAAGAAGATTCGTGACGATATTTTTTGGCATGTCCCTGAAGCTGGGTATAAGATAAAATTATAGTACAAAGACGGGCTTTAAAGAACATTGATTCCAGAGCCGTAAAGCCATTTAATAAATAAATAATTTCTATTGAACCCATTGACAACAGCATAACATTTATCTAAAATATGAACGCTTTATAATCCAAAGGTCATAATATCTGCAAGTCGAGACGCAGTCGAAGGTCGGACCTCTCTAAAAATAACAATTGTGAGGTGCTAATAATAGCTTTATGCCACCTGCCGTTAATATGGCACCATTACTGTGTCAAATTAAACTTGAACGACTTGTAAATTTGGCGAAACTAAACGTAATATGAGATAGGATGTCGTTTGGTGAAAATAAATGGATAGCATACTTTGAATCACCCAACTTTCCAATTCCTCTACTCGATCTTTACCAGATCAATTAATGAAAATATTTTTATTAAAGTTTGTTTGTACAATTTTATTACCTAGATAATAATATATAATATTATGTATATACAGAAGAGATATATATCTATTGACGAGCTCGGTGGCGTAGCGGTCCATGACGCGGCTTCGACACAAACGCTCGTGGGTTCGATTCCCACACAGGACAAACATTTGTGTGCATGAATATGTCTGTTTGTCTTGGTCTGGGTGTTTTCTATGTACCTATCATAAGTATGTAGCTATCATTTCTATGTACCTATCATATGTATTTAGAAAAAAAAATGTATTAACGTATGTTTATCAGTTGTCTAGTACCCATAACACAAGCTTCGCTTACTTTGGGGCTAGATGGCGCTGTGTAATTTGTCAAAAATAAATAAATACATATAGTGTTTGCAAAGGCGCACTTTTCCCTTTGAGGAATCTCTTCCAGCCAACCATTACCTTTGACTTTCTCAATGGAATAATGAATGGAAATGAAAACTTGTTATAAATTTTAAATGCTTTCCATTTATTATATTAGGCAACTTTAAAAAATAATTTTTCAATATGTAATCTGTGATGGTCTGGTTATCTAAATTGAATAAATGATAGAATTGGATATGTTATTAACATAATGCGCCCAACTTATCTGTTCAGTAACTAGTGGCGCTAGTGGCGAAGAAACTGTAAATTCGAACTGTCACTTTAGTAATAATTGATTTAGTTCTTACTTTGTCCAAATGAATAGATAAGTTGGTAAAACTATACTACGGTAGCACCATAGTGATATTATGTCAGAACTCAAGCAATCCTGAAAGAAGAGCGCAAAGAGTGCAGCAACCCTCTAGATTTCTAGACCAAGCCCCAGGTTCGGGACCAACGTGCCGATGATAAATGAAAATCGCTAGTTTAGACTAGACGATTGTTGTGTTGTTGTGGTGCGACGAGTGACTGAGCTCCTGTAGAGTTTCTGTGTCAGCAGCTGGTGCCATCCATCGATCCAGTAGAGCCGGGATGGCTCTACTGGATGGATGGATGAGAGCTTACCCGCTCACATTTCGAAGAATAAAGAAAGAAGTATATACTGTATACCAATAAGAATTTATAATCATTTACCTGACAAACTGAAAGAGCTTAAATTATCAATGTAAAAAGAAATTGCATGATATTTTATTAAATTACTAGCTGTCCCGGCGAACTTCGTACCGCCTAACAATCAATGAATGTCGTGGTACATATTAGCTGAACTAAATTTATGATTTTATGGAATTAAAACAATGAATAGTAGAAAATAATAGAGAAGCTCGATGGCGTCATTGCGCGTGTCAGTCTAATTGAACACGCAAGTTAAGCAACGTCGACCGTAGCCTGTACACGGATGGGTTTATATTACCTCGAGCTCCTCCGTGATTCGAAAGACACGTTAAGCCGTCGGTCCCGGTTGTTATCATTAGCTCATCTTGAGCTCCGCCGTGCTTCGGAAGGCACGTTAAGCCGTCGGTCCCGGTTGTTATCATTAGCTCATCTTGAGCTCCTCCGTGCTTCGGAAGGCACGTTAAGCCGTCGGTCCCGGTTGTTATCATTAGCTCATCTTGAGCTCCTCCGTGCTTCGGAAGGCACGTTAAGCTGTCGGTCCCGTTGTTATCATTTAATGACAGTCGTTAAGTTAAGTCAGTGGCCTTTAGACGGTTCGAAAACACTGGCCTCCGCCAACCCGCAGTTGAGCAGCGTGTTGGAGTACGCTCTAAACCCCTTCGGTTGAGGGAAGACCCGTATCCATAAAAACTGAAGATTTCATAAAAATAAAGATTTCCTTATTGTTAATTTTTTAAAAAAAAAACGTTTTGTTTTATTTTTTTTAGTTTTGAAATAGTTTTATCATTTTGGAGATTTGTAATTGTCATTTCTTTTGATGTTTACTCTGATTTGATTCTTGCGCTCGAACCCCATGGGAAAAGCGTTTTCACCCCTACCGATTTGACATTTTTAAATTTTCATAACAAATCACAGACAACTTTCGCGACATAAAAGTGACACCAATCAATTTGACGTTTTGATATTTGACAACCAATAAATATCGTAATCCCTTTTTCAACTGACACTTTCATTTGTATGGGAAAATGTTTTTTCTTTTATTTTATTTTTTCGAGAATTTTCCAATGTTTTTAAGAGTTATTCTGCTATTCGGGACGGAAACAAATCCAACAAATCAAAAACCATGGCAATCGGTCCAGCCGTTCTCGAGTTATAAGTGTTGTAACAAACACGACTTTCTTTTATATATATAGATTGTTATTACTCAATTGACGAATATCTCCGACATAAAATTGTGATTTAATTTATGACATATTAATAATATATTCAATATACTGTAAATAAATGTAATAATAATTGAACGATATATTCACACGCCCATATTGGGTAGAATAAGCGAAGCTAAAAAATGTAACATTTATTACCTTATTTTTTGTGAATAAATGAATTTTATCTTTATCTTTAAAAGTGAGCAACCCGGGTAAATTGTATTTGTAACACGCGTCAGATAAATTCACAACATGAGAGTACTTATCTATTTGGTCGGTTTGTTTACGTTGACATTATCGAACGTGAATAAAAAACTCGCACTCAGCACTCTGAACTAAATACTATTGTCTGATAATAATCTAGGTTTTTGAAATTATGCGAGTAAACTTCACTGTACTATGTATTTCGATTTATATACAAGATAGACAATGGTTATCATCCGAACCGTTAAGTGTGACTAATTTTACCATAACTTTCGGCTTTATGATATTTATTGGATTTTGTAGCATTTTTAAATTCTCCACGCTTCTCAAGAATGGCCGGCAACCTAATAAAAGTAAAAGTGCAGTTTCAATGACATAATGAAACATCGTTTTACGCAGTTTTCTATAAAGGCAGGTTTACGCTTCATTTGGTGTATTTTTTAGCCGACTCTAAAAAAGGAGGAGGTTCTCAATTCGGTTGTATTTTTTTTTAATGTTTGTTACTTCGTTACTCTGTCATACTTATATACTGTATTACTAGGACGGACGAGAGAGGGTCGTGCTCCTGTAGTGGAGACTAAAATGGTAAAATGGTAAAATGGACCTGATGATGATGATGATGTTGATTATCATCAGCCTATCGATTACAATAGACCGTAAAAGTGTGACGTTAGAAGTATGTTAAAGTTGTGGGCATGCCCATCGTAAGTCCGTAATCTTTGAGCTAATACAATTATTTTTATTCTACTTCGAATACCTTTATTTCGGATCCTATCACGCAATCAATGAGACCCTGTTTTCTCCATCGCTAGCTGAACGACCTCAAAGCCATATATACAGCCTTTAGTGAAAGACTGCGACGCAGTACTGCACCTATATGATCCATCAGCAATACACACTTTGGGGTGTAAGTGGTTTCTCAACATCTTTGAACCAAACTCACCTACACGTGGTGCACCCTGCTGACTGACGAGGCTCTGGCGAAACGAGAGGTAGGGGAAAGCATATTTTTTAAGCTACCCGACTGAGGATGTACCGCCACCTCACAGAATACCGCAGCCAAATAACAATTCCCTTGAGGGTTGTTGTGTTCCTGCGAGTGAGTGACATCACCAGAAAGAAAGAAAGGAAGTAGTATAGGCTGGCAACGGATCGGCGACCAATTGGTGTTGCTGATCTCAATGGTCGGTGGTGATTGCTTTCCAGGTGACCCACATGCTCGTTTGCTCCCCTCTAATTTAAAAGAAAAAGAGAAAAAAAAATGATACAAGAGAAAAAATAATTGACCGTAGTTCCACCAAACACGTGAGTAGTACCACTGGCTAAAACTTTCCTAATATTCTCAGTAGGACATGATAAAAAAAAATCACTACTCGAAGATTTTCGTCTTCAGACTGAGGTTTTGCTACAGATGACAAATCAAATGTAATTATTATTGTTGAACAATAATAATTTGTTCTGACTGGCGGCGATGTGAAAGGGCCATTTAGATTTTAAACTACGAAGAGAAACCGATGAATCGATTTCGAAACGTGTCATCGATCCATTGAGTCGTTTTATAATTCATTGATTTGTTCATCTATTTCGCAAAGCTTGAAATTGGTGATCAATTGGTTTGTAGTGCGCATAAGTACCCACCACTGTTATTGTTAAATTGGTATTCGTAAGGGGCAGGGAATGTAAACTTGTTGCGATCGATGAGATTAATCGTGGTACAACTGGTGGTGCTACTGGCACTATCCAAGTGATAGACCAATTAGTAGGCTCCACAAGTATCCACCGCTGTTATTGTTTTGGTACTCGTAGGGGGCAGGGGATGTAAACATGGATGGATGAGAATCGAGGTGGTCCTACTGACACTATCAAGATCATAGATCACTTAGTAGGCTAGGTGGTCTATGATCAAGGCTAAGATGTTCTAATGTCATAGTATCAAGAGAGATTTTTTTTCTCCTGGTGCCTGATTCCCGATACCTACTTGGTTACTCTTACGCCTGGTAGACGGTGATGGTATACTGAGATACGGACATTATTTTTTTTTCTAGTTACTTACTCTACACACATAAAACAAAGTCGTCCTCTAAGTCTGCCTGTTTTTGAGGAGTTAATTCTCCTAAACCACGCGACAGATTTTGATGCAGTTTTCACTGTCACATATATTTTACGGAAAGTTCGTATATCTTTACATAATAATAAAATGTCTAACTGGCCGTGTCTGGTGTCTGTAACAGAAAATATTTAAGAAAAATATTATGAGGGGACTTTTTAATAGCAATAAAAACCGAAACAAACAATATTTTTTCCCCAAAAATTGCATCCTTTCGAAACCAGGGTTCGTTAGTTGTAAATAAAAAACACCATGTTGGTATAATATTATACCTATAATATTTAATACTTAAACCAGGTACAAGGGGAAAAAAATTGCCAGTAGTTCCACCAGACACGTGAGTAGTAACAGCCTGGCGCAACTCAAGGTAAAAAAAACCGGACAAGTGCGAGTCGGACTCGCCCACCGAGGGTTCCGTAGGTACGTAGTATCATTATTAAATTTGATATTTTTCATTATAAATAAGAAATAATGCGTCGAAAAAAATAAATAAAATATATTTTGCAATGTGTACATCAAGCCCTTTCATATGATACCCCATTTGAACTAGTAGTTTCAATTTGAAATTTCGACACCCTATAAAAAATATAGACCCCCTATTTTTTTTAGATCTATTTACAAATGTATAGTTTTGAGATTTATTCCTGTACTTGTAGTCTATAACGATGTTACTTGCCAAATATCATAGTTCTAGGTCAACGGGAAGTACCCTATAGGTTTTGATTCCCTTGAGTGTGTCGAAATATGCGTTTTTTGCCGAATAAACGGCCGTAACTTTTTTCTACGTAAACTTAGCAGTTTGATTTTTTTTAACTTCATGGGACCGTAGACCTGTGTATACAGTTCAAATTTCAGCTTGATACCTCCACGCATTCTCGACATAGAAATGTTTGACAGACAGACAGACAGACAGACAGACAGACAGACAGACAGACGGACAACAAAGTGATCTTATAAGGGTTCCGTTTTTCCTTTTGAGGTTCGGAACCCTAAAAACGACTCTATGAATCGGAAGCGAATTTGGTACAAATTCTGATTGTTTTCGCTCCCATTTCATACATTTAGAATTTACGCTATTTGTATGGCACATCCGTCTCTTAAAACGTAGTGGTTACATTCTCTTTGAGTAGTAACTCGGGCAAAAACTCTAATAGGTAACATTCTCAGTAGGACCACAGAATAAGAAATAATATTACCTAGTAGTAGGGCCACCGCTAGTTCCACAGTTAAAATACGATTACAAAATAAGCTCGTGATAGATGGCAGCACCGGTGGAAATGCTTCTAAAAAATCCGCCATTGATTACAAACAGTAGCAGTTGCGCTATCGGTTTTGCTGTTATTTCAACAAATTACCATGTTTCTAAAGCCGAGTTAAATATGAAGAAATAAAATGAAACGTCAGTATTTGAAATAAGTACTAGTCCATCACCATGGATCCAGTGCCGTAAAATAAATACTTAATTAAAAATAACTTTCTTTTTATAAAGTACACCCTACACCTTTAAACATCACAGCGAATATATACAAAAAAAATTGGATGTTCGCGTACTGAATGGGGCGGGCGCTAAAAGTAATGGAACCGAATAGGGTCCAAAACCACTGAACCGATTTTGATGAAACTGGTCACAATTAAAGACCATGAAGAGAATTGAGTCCCATATTTAAGTAACTACATCCAACTTATCTGTCTACGCGACAGCCTGTCTATAAGAAAATCTAATCACAGGATGTGAAATGAGAGCAAACAAGCGCGGAGGCTTATTAGAAAGTAGTCTAGTTGTCCGGGTACCTATGTGGTATCGTGGACTGTGGACCCATGCTTATTAGTACCTACTGGACGTGTCTATCTACCTTAATAATTAGTCATACCCACTACAGATTTAGAAGAGACTAGATACTGCAATCAGTCCCAGGCTCTTACGTCAGAAGTTTTACTGCTTGTTCTTTGTGAATATACCAAAAAAAAAATTATAGCTTTTATTGGTATATTTACTTTAAGTCTGTTACTCTAACTGCGGTGACAAGCTCATTCGCAAATTAAAAATGTTAAAAAAATTGCTTCCCTTGGTTTTTCATTTATCTCCAGTGCACGATGGTATACCATTGCTACCATAACTTGGACATCGACTGCTAGACTGAGACAACTAAGATAGATTTAAAATGATATGTCCAATTTTTTGTTGTTTTTGGGGTGTAAGAGGTTCATCAATATCTTTGAACCAAAGCCAACTTCACCAGCACGCGGTGCACCCTGCTGACTGACAAACGAAGCTCTTGCGAAAAGTGAGGTTAGGGAGCGTAATTGTAAGCTACCCTACTGGGGAATGTACCTCCACCTCACAGAATACCGCAGCCAAATAACAATTCCCTTGAGGGTTGTTGTGTTCCTGCGAGTGAGTGAGGTTACCAGAAAGGAAGGAGATGCTACGTTGGCAGCGGGGGTGGCGGCTCGCGAGCGATATTTAATGTTGCGAGCGTTATTATGGCTATGGTAACCGGTTCACATCAGGCGGGCCGAATGCTTGTCTGCCGCCTGTCGTAGTATAAAAGAAAAAAAAATATATCAGTTAGTCAACAATAGACCAGGGGCTATACCGCCGATGCTGATGAGGTCCGTTAAGTTTAAGTTATTCACAAATATTTTCAGCTTAGTCGATAGAGCTCCAGGATTATTACCAGCTAAGCTAAATACAAGTAATATAAATCTAATTTCAAGTTCGATCCTTGCAATAAAAAAATCCCATGGGAAAACGACCTGCGACAAATTGTTAAATCATGGTATATATCACAGATCTAGTATGTATCTATATACATACTAGATCTGTATTTCCCTATGAGAATCATTATTTTGATGGTTTCTATTAATTAAGTCGATTTCTATAATTAGCCATGGTATGAAATGATAATAATTTTTTGTACGATAACATTTTGTATTAAAGTAAGAATAAGATCAAAACTAAAAATAAGTAGTAAAATAAAAACCTATAAATAATCTTGCCGCGCTTCATATGAGATGAGGCCGATAAGTAAACAAATGTACCCTAGAGGTAGGGTATGGTATAAAGATATAAAATATATATAGCGTTCAGGTATTACATGAACAGGAAAAATGTTTTTGGTAGAAAGTGGAACAACGGACCCATGCGTACCTACAGCTAATGCGCCCCTGTACACCAACCTTGCGGTTATATCACAGGATTGCGCGTCTCTCGTCTAGTAAACCAAGCAGACGAGAGGACCTTTACGTGCACCGCTCTTGCGCTCGGTAAACCAACCGAGCATGCAAGCAGATCGGTAGCAGGACTTACCCCCCTTCCACCTGCAAGCAGGATACTTAGGCACTCTTAAGTTGAGTAAATGCAAATGGAACAGGGGACCGACGACAACGGTTTAGCATTCAATGGACAGGTTGCCGTCGACGTTGCTGGACTTGCGTATACGTAGGCACACGCCACGATATCATCATTTCTATAAACACTTATGTTATAATTAGAAGTTGATATTTACCGAAATACTGTTTACGTTATACTTGAACGCTCATGCTATGTTATTATGTACTTGGTAACAGCCTTCAATATCCAGCCAGTTCAGAAGCCGAAGGATAGTGCGATCTGACCATTCCACATCTATCCCTGTCGATATTTAATGTCTTCCTTTTCGCTGCTATGTCCCTCTCTAAAGCTATTCTCTTCTTCAACAAATCCGATCTTACACGCTCCGCATTCCTCAGTTGTCCTAAAAGAGAGGTTACAGTCTCATGAATTTTCTTTACTTCTTCAATTAGACCTAAATGTGGCTGATCCCGAACTGATTCTCCATGAGGTCTATAGTTATTCCTATTATCAAGTCTTGTCTGTGCTAATTTCATTGCTGAATCCATGTTTCGAATTGAATCTTGCAAATCTGCTATCAAAGCTTCCATGTCAGCAATTCTCTGTAGAGTATTTCTTAATGTTTCTTCCAATTTAGTGCATAGCTCTTGTGTAATTGCAACGGTTTCAGCTAATGCCATGTCAGTTTTGTCAGCTTGATTCCTCAGCTTTCTTCCTCCATTGACTAAAATAGCATTCAAGCTACCTCGTAAATCAGCTGACTTTTGTCTAGCCGTTTCACAATTCTGCACTGTATCTCTGCAGAAAAACTCCCAATATTCTAAAGGAGCTGTGTAATCACCGAATCTTGTAGATCCAGGACGTAACATAATAGTATTGGATTTCATGTTGAGACTTAAGTTGATTACTTCAGTGTTATAAGCCATGGCTTTATCACACCAGTCAAATTCAATTCTATGCTTTGCTGCCTTATTTATAGCCATCTGGGCTTCTATTTCATCCAAAGTATTTTTTAAGGTGCTTCTAACTTCACTTACTAAATTCATCTCTTTAATTAGTTCTTGTTCGGCCAAATCCGCAACTAGGTCATGTTCAAAACGGTTAGAACGCAGTTCTAAGCACTCTTTAGATATGGATTCAGGTAACATCAAAACTCTCGACGCTCCCTTTAGCCGCTGTCGTTCTATCTCAAGACTCTCGACTTCTTGCGTAATTTCTTTGCATGCCTTTTCTACTTCTACTTTCCATCTGAATATATCTCTAGCTTTTTGCTTCAGTCTTTTTGTGTTTTCACTTTGTTGTTTATCAATGTTACCAAAAGCTTGCATCATAGAGGTTTTAGCATTATAATCTACTATGTTAGACTCTGTTATTATTTCAGGATCTAAGACACTGTTATTATGATGTCTCCATTCGCTCAGTGAGTATCTGCTTATTGAATATTTATTAACACCAGGTCTAGTACCCGTCATGTCTCCAAGAGGTGTCCAATCTACTTTTCCATCAGGTCCCGGCTTAAGATTTGGAAGATATTCCTCACCTGTATTAGGCCTTAATCTCTCTACTGGTTCTTGAGAATGTATAGATGCACTTGGGTTTTCGGCAGTTTCATCTTTAGCTTCATTTGCAGATATTATTTCTTCTTTGACTTGGTCAGGAGTTTTGTCAGCCTTTTTGAAGGCACCGATATCGGTACAAACTTTTGGGCATTTGTCATTTTCGGGAAATGATGTCATTTTCTAAATTAACGCAACAAATTACTTATCAAAGAAAACAAGTTAAACTTCTGAAAATCAAAATGAAATATCTATAAAGAGTCGTAGACGGACTCTGTCGTCAACAATGGATGACTTTTACTGTCAATGTCATGTGCGTCCGTTTGTTTTACCCACAGATCTAGATCTACGACGTGTAGATGAGCAATGCCCAGTTCAGAGACGTCACCAAAATTGAATTGCATACGTGTGAGTTTATAGTGTAGTCAGCGTTGCAGATTATGCTTTATCGATAAACCATACAGCCGGGATCTACGGTATCTCGTATAGTGTAATATATTTTTTACATTTTCATTTGAATTAAAATGAAATCAATATTATAAAATACTAGTTGCCTACCATGGCTTTATTCGCGTGGATTGCCGTGTAACAAAATGGCATCAAAACGTCCATGAAAAAACACTCCGATGTAACAAGTGATTTTCGGATTTTAGTAATTGTTGTAAATTGCCTTGAAATCTTTTTATGTAAATTGGAATGTAAGTTGTTTACCACGATCTCTAGAGCCAAAGTCAACCTCGCCTGCACCTGGTGCGCCCTGCCGACAAACAAAAGATGCTCTGGCGAAAGAGAGGTAGGGTATTTAAGGTATAGGTCATGGGGTAAGCTACCCGACTATAAAATATTTGCACTTTAAAAACTACGCAGGCTGATAATGGTATTGGCTTAATTAGTCATGTTTTGTTTCTTTCGGCTGTGTTTGTCTTTAAGCATAGTGAAAAGTCCTACGTCCTACCATGTTACCTACTCTTTGATGTAATTAATCACTTCACTATATTTTAATACTAAAATTACATTGTTTTCCCATATAAATCCATAAGTTTAATATATTATTTTGTTTTTACAATGCAGTATTAAATATAATACGTAATGTACCTATAAAATCAGTGGCATTTTTTAACGAATTATGAAATGACCAAAGATATTAAAAAAAAAAATACTTGACGTTTATATATAAATTTTTATTCATTATTTCTTTTGTAGATTTGTTTTTGACGTTATTTATTTTATTATTACTTTTTCTCTTTGTAATGTCTCTTTTTATTCTTCTATTTATTCTTATTTAGTCTTCTATTTTTTATATCTCTTTATTAACATTTTCAATATTATTAACGATGAATACTGTCAATGAAAAACATTGTCTTCCGGTATGCTCTGATCGTGGAGGATTTAAAAAAGCTTCAATTACTCCTGAAGAAATTATAGAAAAGCGTAAATACGCTATCGAAGGAAAAAATGAGACGTTTGGTGTTGACAAGGTTACACTGGAAAGTCTCAATGCTTCCGATAATGAGCATCTATCCAAACCTGGGTCTGATGGTGTAGTGGACTGGACACCTCTTGGAGAACTGACGGGAACTAGACCTGCAGTCAGTAAATATTCATTGAGTAGATATTCTTTAAACGAATGGAGAAAACATAACGAACTGGTTCTCGATACGGGGATACTTTCCGAGTCTAATATTGCAGATTACAATGCTAAAACAGCTATGATGCAAGCTTTCGGCAATGTCGATAAGAAACAACTGGAAAGCAATAATAAATTAAAACAAAAAGCTAGGGATATATTTCGGTATAAGACAGAAGTCGAGAATGCTTGCAAAGAAATAACTAAAGAAGTTGAGTTACTCGAAATTGAAAGACAACGTTTAAAAGGTGCATCGAGAGTACTAATGTTACCAGAATCGATTTCTAAAGAATGTTTGGATCTCCGTTCCAATCGGGCTGAAGCAGACTTAGTTGCTGACTTAGCGGAGCAAGAACTCATCAAAGAGATGGAGTTAGTAAGTGAAATTAGGGCTAAATTTAAAAGCACGCTAGATGAAATAGAAAAGCAACTAGTAATAAATAAATCAGCCAAACATAGAATAGAATATGATTGGTGTGACAAAACTTTGGCCTACGATGTAGATTCTTCAAATTTAGGTCTCAATACGAAGTCAAATACAATTATGTTTCGGCCAGGATCAACAAGATATGGAGATAATACAGCATCTCTTGAGCAATGGGACTATTTCTGCAGAGAAAATTTACTAAACTGCGAGGCAGTCCGTCAAAAGTCTCAAGATTTACGCGGAAGTTTAAATAGTATTTTAGTTAACGGAGGTAGAAAACTGAGGACTCAAGCTGACAAAACAGATACTGCTTTAGCTGAAACTGTCGCCATAACTCAAGAATTATGTACAAAATTAGAGCAGACTCTAATTGATACTTTGCGAAAAATTGCTGACTCAGAAGAACTGATAGAAAATTTAAAAAACTCTATCAGGAGTATGGACGCAGCAATGAAATTAGCACAGACGAGGCTTGATAATAGGAATATTTGGAGGGCTCACGGAGAGAACGTTAGAGATATGGCTCATGTAGGCTTGATTGAAGAAGTGAAGAAGATTCATGAGGCAGTAACTTCCATTCTTGGACAAATAAAGAACGCAGAGCGTGTTCGAAAGGGTCTATTGGAGAAGAGGTTATCTTTGGAGAGGGATATTGCGGCCAAGAGAAAGACCCTCAATATAGACAGGGATAGATGTGGAATGGTCAGATCGCATTATCCGTCTGCGTCTCAATTAGCTGGCTATTAACGAATTGTACCTTTTTAAATTTTTTTTATTTTTTTTATTCAACTTTATTACCTTTAGATTCATATTTTTAATACATGTTTATATTGGTTCGTTTTTGTATCTTTTGACATGATAACGTCTTATAAATCGATGAACGCCGGCTGCACGCACGAAAATGCATGACTCATTGTCACGTTCCGCCTGAGCCGAGCGTGCAAACGAAAGCGTGGCTTGTGACACATCTATCTCTCTTCCACTCCATCGGACGATGTTTCCTTAGACGTTATGACGTAAAATTACCGTCCGTAAACCGACTTTACAAGACAACCAATTTTTATTATCTACTTACATCGTTTCGTCCAACTTCACACAAGAAAATTCACACAAATCCCACACAAAAAGTACATCTTTAACTTAATAAATAAATCAATTAAACAAGATTATGTAGCATTCAAGTATTGTTTGTAGTTTTCCACGAGGGTAATTTTAACTATAAGAATTTAAGTTTACAGAAGATTCTGCCTTTCACTCATTACTTTGTCATATTATGTAGTAGTAACTGTAGTTACTGTTTATGCAACTTGACAAGTTAAATTAATTTGACATTTAAAATTACTCCTTGTAGGTAATTAGCCAAAGCTTTGAATACATAACTTATTACATTACATCGAGGTTTTTAAATTGGCTAAAAACCATTTTGGCGACTCAATTGAAGGTTTTACCATTTAGTATTCGCAGAGGTGGTGGAAAGTTGTTCCAACACTTAGTCGCTGTCACTGAAATTACCCTTGCATTACCCTCGAATGCCATCGTCTGTGTGGTAGTAATGTCGCAACTCAAGTAAGCAATCGTATTAGTAACTTTTCTTCGTAATACGTGACATAATAAACACCACTTAAATATTTAACAGTATGAGCAGACATTTCGACATATTTCTCGGTATTATTGTCTCCTCCGTGTAATACTTTATCGACACATTCGTACGTAACTTAAGCAAATTATGTAAGTTGATTTCCGCTTATTTGCGTTCCTATACAATGATTTGGATCGTGTTATGCAGAATAGATCCAACCGACAAACTATGCTAAACTGAATGATATAATATACATGAATAAATATTCCTGGACAAATTACACACGGCCATTTAGTCCCAAACTAAGCACAGCTTGTACTATTTTATTTTTTTTATACTACGACGGGTGGCAAACAAGCATACGGCCCGCTTGATGTGAAGTAGTTACCGTCGCCTATAGACGCTTGCGACAATGAGTGTCGCTCGCGTGTTGCCACCCCCGCTGCTAACGCAGCAACTCCTTCTTCAGGTGACCTCACTCACGCACAGGAACACAACACTCCAGGGAGTTGTTATTTGGCTGCGGTATTCTGTGAGGTGGAGGTCCTTCCCCAGTCGGGCTAACGTTGTGCCCTACCTCTCTTTCGCCAGAGCCTCGTTTGCTTATTGGCAGGGTGCACCACGTGCAGGTGAGGTTGGCTTTGACTCTTAAGGTGTTGGTGAGCCACTTACACCCCTAAGACCACACACACCACTATGGGTACTAGGTAACTGATATTATACTCAAATACATTTTTTTTTGTAAATACATACATAATACATAGAAAACACCCAGACCAAGACAAACATGTTAATGCACACAAACATTTGTCTTGTGCGGGGAGCCAAGCCGCAACCTCGGAGTTAAAGTGGCCATTGCTAATCATTCGACCACCGAGCTCGCCTAATAGCGAATATAAAGCGATAATGTCGTCGTCGTATAGCTTTTTTTTTTTTTTTTTTACCACTAAAGTGGTAAACAAGCATACGGCCCGCCTGATGGAAAGCAGCTACCGTAGCCTATGAACGCCTGTAACACCAGGGGCATCACACGCGCATTGCCGACCCTGTAAAAACCTCTTCACGCCTTTTTTGAAGAACCCCATGCTGTAGTCTCCTGAGAAAACCTCGACAGGCAGTTCATTCCACAGCTTAACCGTACGCGGGAGAAAACATCTCTGGAACCGCACGGTACGCGACCACTTAGGCTCCAATGTGTGAGGATGAAGTCCCTGTCGATGGCGAGCGGTGCGACTGTAAAAGGAGGCCGTGGGCATTTTATTTATTTAAAAACTTTATTGACCACAAATTATAAATAAGGGTACAAAAGGCGGACTTAATGCTAAAAGCATTCTCTTCCAGTCAACCTTTGGGACAAGCAGAAATTCACGAATGCGGTACTGAAGAAGCAAAGTTAAAAGAGAAACAGATTTAAGTACTAAAATATAATACTACGACTAATAAAATACACATACATAGCATATTTATATATTTAATAAACATACATATACGTACATAGAAATACATAAATTCAGCGATGATGATAAAGATGATGATGATTTAGTGCTTAGTTAGATCGTCTAAAAGAATTGCATGGGTTTTCTTTTTGAAACTGAGTTTGTTCGAAATTGCCCTGACAGACTCGGGTAGCGCGTTCCAGAGGCGTGAGGCTTGTAAGGTGAAGGAGTCAGACATAAAGCCAGAGTGGAAAAGTGGAATAGAAAGTAGACATGTATTGTCAGAACGCAGTTGGAGACTATGAGAATCACGAAGATACTGAAATTTGCATTTTAAGTATTCTGGAGAAAGGGGATTAGTTAAAATTGAGTGAAGTACACAAAGCAATCTCTGCTGCCTGCGCTGGCGAATAGGAAGCCATTTAAGTTGAGACCGGTATGAAGAGACATGATCAAATTTTCGAAGGTTAAAGATAAAACGGATAGCGTTGTTGATAAGCCGGTCCAACTTATTGAGAAGATCTACATTTAGGTCCGGATAGCAGACATCAGCATAATCAATGATTGGTAGAATAAGTGAATTAACGAGAGTGACCTTAGTGCTAAACGGAAGAAAATTTCTAAACCGATTAAGGGATCTTAATGCCGATATGACTGCTCGACTCACCTCAGTGATTTGCGATGTCCAACTCAGAGTGGAGTCGATATGGAGACCAAGGTTTTTAACGTTACGGCTGAATGGAATGACAGAATTATCGAATATGACAGGCAACATAGAATTGAAATCAATCCTGGCAATCTGTCTAGAGCTGCCCACCACAATAGCTTGACATTTAGCTGGGTTGACGGGGATACCAAAATCCGTCGACCAAGAACTAATGTTGCCAAGGTTAACATTTAAGTTCGCGATTGCAGTATTTATATTATCAGCTGTGGTCTGCACATATATTTGTAAGTCGTCAGCATAAAAATGGTAAGAACAACTGAGCGAAAAGGAGAGGAAATTTATGAAAATAGAAAAGAGTAAGGGGGATAGGATCCCACCCTGTGGTACGCCAGTAGATATATCTTTCCAATCGGATAGATCACGACCTAAACGCACAGCTTGTTGGCGTCCACAAAGGTATGATGAAAACCATTTCAGTGCAATAGATGAGAAATTTTGACGTTCCAATATAGCAAGCAGAATATCGTGGTCTACCATATTGAAGGCGTTAGAAAAATCTATAAGTACGAGAATGGTGACCAGTTTATCCTCCATGCCTAGCCTGATATCTTCAGTAACTTTAAGTAGTGCAGTAGTAGTACTGTGGCCAGGACGAAAACCAGACTGAAGTGGGTTGATAAGGCTGTTAGAGTATATATAGGTTGACACCTGTTTGTGTGCGGCGGCTTCTGATATTTTAGAGAGAAATGGTAAGATTGAAATAGGCCTATAGTTGTTTAAAAGCAAAGGCATGGAAATTTTAGGCAGTGGTATTACGAAAGCCTTATGCCAATGAAAAGGAAAGTCACCTACTAAAAAGGAGAAGTTGATGATGTGAGCAATAACAGGAAGAATTTGATCAATAATGCAGATAATCATTTGCCTACTCACATCATCAGAGCCGACCGCTTTAGATTTTATAGAAAATATGATTTTACGTATCTCATCCATTGACACAGGGGAGAAAGAAAAGGAGCCGGAGTTAGAATAAGCCATGGAAGAAATTTTCAAAATAGTTCTAGATTTAATGGAAGGGTCAAGAGAAGGAGTTGAAACGAAATGATTGTTAAAATCATTGGGAGAGAATGTAGAGACTTGATGTTGAGTGACACATTTACCCACACCAATTGAATGAAGAAACTTCCATATATTGGCTGCGGACGTGTTAATGATATTCGCGTGAAAATATTGCCGTTTAGCTGTCCTTACCATTTGATTGCAACGATTACGTGCTACTTTATATAGATTCCAGTTTTCATCTGACCTATTACGCTTGAAAGAGCGAAAAGCACGATCCCGCCGAGTCATCGCCATACGAACATCCCTAGTGATCCAGGGTGTAGGTGGCCGCTTTACTTTAACAGCTCTAAGAGGAGCATGCGTATCAAACAGTTCAAGTACACAGTGAATCAATTTAGAGACTTTTTCATTTACCGTCGTGGCTGAAAAAATTGAAGAGAAATCAGTCATAGCAGCATCTTTCACTAATTTGGGGACATCTAATCGCGCAAAATTACGCATCCAAATATAGTAGGTTTAGGCTTAGGGCATCATGTCAAACAACTCCTCTGAACACACCCCATTGTACAAACGGTAGAACACACAAAGGGACGCAAAATCCCTCCTCAGACTTAAAGGTTCTAAACCGTCTGTCAGTTTGGGATCGTCAACAAGCCTCACAGCACGCCTCTGAATCGAGTCACAAGGTGCAAGCTGGTATCTAGGCGCTCCCGCCCACAGATGGCAACAGTACTCCATATGCGGCCGTACTTGAGCTTTGTAGAGCACAAGCCTTTGCCGCGGATTGAAGTACTGCTTGGCCCTGTTGAGCACACCTAGTTTCTTCGACGCCAGCTTGACCTTCCCCTCCAGGTGACAACGAAACTGGAAGTCGCGTGAAACTGCAAATCAGGTTTTGGTACATATTCGCAACAGATTCCAGCAGTTTGATGACATATGCTTCACAAAACTTATGCTGCGTGATATTTTTATATCTCGTCGACAACCCTTGTGCATCCCAATGCTGGGATACGGGTCTCCCCTCAATCGAAGAGGTTTAGAGCATACTCCACCACGCTGCTCAACTACGGGGTGGCGGAGGCCAGTGTATTCAAGCCGCCTAAAGGCCACTGACTTGGCTTAACGACTGTCATCTAATGACAACAGCCGGGACCGACGGCTTAACGTGCCCTCCGAAGCACGGATTTTTATGCCTATTTAAACTTAAAATAGCTTTAACTTAAAAGTACCAAAATGTTGGTTGGATCTATTCTGGATAGCATGGTTCATTTAAGAGTTCGCAGTACACTTTGACCAACTCGTCGGCAGGTGTAATGGGGTGTAAGTGGTTCATCAACATCTTTGAACCAAAGCCAACTTCACCTGCACGCGGTGCACCCTGCTGACTGACAAACGAAGCTCTGGCGAAAAGAGAGGTAGGGAGCGTAATTGTTAGCTACCCGACTGGGGAATGTACTCCACCTCACAGAATACCGCATCCAAATAAGCAATTCCTTTGAGGGTTGTTGTGGTCCTGCGAGTGAGTGAGGTCACCAGAAAGGAAGGCGATGCTGCGTTGGCAGCGGGGGTGGCGGCGCGCGAGCGATATTTTATGTTGCGAGCGTTAATATGGCTACGGTAACCGCTTCACATCAGGCGGGCCGTATGCTTGTCTGCCACCCGACGTAGTATAAAAAAAAATAGGTATTTCTAAAATGGTTATTACTTCTCTTACCGCACTGTGTAGAAGAGATAGTTACTGACACGGCCGCCCCCCCGTGAAATTGTAGGCTCATAGCTTTTGACGTGACAACGTCTTATAAATTGGTTAGCCGGGTGACACTTCAAGAAACTGCGTTACGCTCCGCGCTCACGTTATGCGCTCACAATGAGAGCGAGTGAGAGGCACGCGTCCCTTCCACTCGGGCATGGTTAGCCCGCCTAAGAGCGAGAGACACAGACATAAAAAGTGAAAGGCATGCGTCCCTTCCACTCGAAAACATTTTACCACTCAAAGTCGTTGTCACGTAAAACTTTCGCCCGTATACCGACTTTACAGGCAACCAATTTTTTTTTTCTCCGTGGGTATGCAGGGTATCCCACGGACGTTTCAGTGGTTTGTATTAGTAAATTGAATAGTACCTCTATTCCCACTTGTATTCCTCTGGGAGTACTGCAATTACAGAAACTACTCAAGTCATTTCCGCAAAATAAAGTTATTCAAACTAATCGAATAAATAAACTACGTCCGTTGCTTAATTATTTTGAAGTTTTTATACTTGTAAAGTTGTAATGGTATTTCTTCACGACCGAAGTTGCGAAAAAATTGGTGTCAAAAAATAGAGTTTTTGATATAATTTCCAAACGAATGCTTTTTTTGTGATAATAAGCAACAAGCCCAGATTATGTTGAGACAAATCCATGTCTACACTACTATTATAAAGAGGAAAGATTTGTGTGTGTGTATGTTTGTAATGAATAAACTCAAAAACTACTGTGTCGATTTCTAAAATTCTTTCACCATTGGAAAGCTACATTCACCCTGAGTAACATAGGCTATATTTATTGCTAAATAAAATATAAAAATAATCTTATGTCCACCCGTGCGAAGCCGGGACTGGCCGCTAGTCATTCATAATTTTGGACGTGCACTAGAAAAGAAAGGAGCTCAATGGCGTCGTTGCTCGTGTCGGACTAATTGAACATGCAAGTTAAGCAACATCGACTTTAGCCTATCCATGTAAAGGTGCCAATTAAAAAAAAACATAGACAAAAAAAATAAAGTTGATAGTGTTGATTGTTGGCACTTGGTGGAACATTATTATCATATTTAATTCAAAATAAAGTTTAAATGGCTTCCAGGAGTAAGTTCTGATGGAAGCCTTGCAATTTTGGCTCCTGGTGCGAATGCCAAAAATATTGTTTACCGGGACGTCTTAACCTAAATGGTGCATGTTTGTAATAATGGTCAATACGAAACAGTCCTTTATGGGGAAAAAATGAAATATCTGGAATCTTAACAAAAATAGACGCAAATCAGGAGTGATCCCGAAGCGAAGCACGGGTACTTTGCTAGTTAAATATAATCACGTGGAACAGTACAAGTTCTTTATTACAACATCTAAGATAAAAAAACTCATTCTTTGTTCAGATTGTTGAAACCGAATCATCCTAGGTGTGTGGTTTAGACTATATCAACCTTTGTCAATCATTTGTTAACATTTACTTTCCGAGAGATGATATCAATTGAATAAAGATGATTGATAAACCAGAACTACCGTTGTATATAAGAAATGATGGAAGAGGTTCATTAGTGGATTGGCAAAAAACGGCATCAGTTATACGCTGACACCACCACAATGGTAGCAGTTACCTTCGGAGTCCCACGGTGGGAATGCCTCTGTGGCTTGTTCCAATGTTGGTTAATTGGACCAACATGCCAAATGCGCCAACATTTTGGTACCATGGGGCCCTACCGCTTAAGTTGAAGCCGATTTGCATACAATATATTGATTCCAAAAATAGGTTTTAGGGTAAAGTTAATGACAAACGTCTTCAGCTTAGGCGGTAGAGCTCTAGGACTTCTGCCGGCTTAGCTAAACACTATCACCACCAATTTAAACTGAAGTTTGATTTTGGCAATAAAAAAATCCGATGGTAACCGGTTTCAGCTTCAGGCGTAGGGCTCCTGGTGTTTTGTATGTTTCTATAATGTATATATTTTTTTTATACTACGTCGGGTGGCAGACAAGCATACGGCCCGTCAGATGTGAAGCGGTTGCCGTAGGCAAACACCCAGCTGCCTACGCAACAACTCCTTCCTTTCTGGTGACCTTACTCACTTGCAAGTACACAACAACCCTCAAGGGAATTGTTATTTGGCTGCGGTATTCTGTGAAGTGGACGTATTTCCCCAGTAAGGGTAGCTTGCAAAATATGCTATGCCCTACTTCTCTTTTTAGTAGAGCCTCGTTTGTCAGTTAGCAGAGTGCGCCACGTGCAGGTGAGGTTGGCTTTGATAGAAAGATGTTCATGAACCACTTACACCCCAAACATACATCTCAAACGCTCTAAACATCTTCGATTGAGGGGAGACCGGCATCTTAGCAGTGGCATAAATATGGATTGATGCCATATACCTAGCCGCTGGACGAGGATTGGACAAACTTGTATAATGTACCGATGAATCGTGGATCAAATGTTGGCCAAGCTATGGGAATACCACAACAAATAACAATGGCGGATGACCTTTCATGTGAAGTAACTTGAGCCCACCGGCATTTGTTTAGAGAATGTACTAGTTCGAATCCTTGTCTAAATCTTCGCAGGGTCGTCTCGCAGAAATGCTATAGTATTATGAATATTATGCACTATAGCGAGCGTAATCGCGTGAGATTGCATTATAGCACAAAGGGTAACATTAACGACACCATCATCAGAATTTAGCCTATGGCGATTTACACTACGCAGTAAACTCGGACCAACTCGTCGCTAGGTATTTCTAATATGGTCGTTACTCATCCATCCACTCATACAAAGAATTGAATATTATGAGATATCGATGTTTTGAGACTTGGATATTCTGCAATTTGAATGTTTGAGATGAACGTATTTTGCAACTTGGAGGTTTCAAGACTTGGATCTTATGAGATTTGAATGTTTTACAACCATTATGTTATTTTGCAAATTGCATGTTATGAGACTAAAGGGTTATAAGGTTTTAATAAGCGCTCGGGGGCTTAGTGCGGATTTTCTAACGTAATCGATTTCGACAACGTTAACTTCAATTATTATGGGATTAGCTCTATTTCGGCTATTTGTCGGTAGATGGCGCTATTCAGCTTACTACAACATGAAGTTAACTTTGTCGAAAAATAATACGAAAAAGGCTTTTTTTTCGCGTTCGATCAAGTCAACGTAAACAAACCGACCAAATAGAGAAGAACTCTCATGTTGTGAATTTAGAAAACGCGTGTTACATATCAAAATGATGTGGCTTACTTGACCACATTTTGAAGTTAAGCAACCCGGCTAATTTGGATATGATGCGCGCAATTAATTCACAATATAAAACTTTTTTCAGTTTGGCCGGCTTGTATTGCTATTTAAACGTTAACACCAACCAACTTCACGTGACACGCCACATTGTTAAGACGGCGAAGCTCTAAAACAATATAATTTTCAGCGAATCTACTCGCTTCACTCAACCTCGATTTCGGCCCCGTGGGCTAGAATCCGGCCTAGTATTATTATGTTATTTGAAAAAAGAAGAAAGTGGAGCAAATTGAATAGTAATTTGGAAGAACTAACAGAAAAACTTCTCAATGTATTTCCGCAAAATATACATACATCTAGTTATTCAAACGTTCCAATAAATAAACTATGTCTGTTACTTAAATTATACTTAACTAACAAACCCGGCGAACTCCGTTTCGCCACCAGATGGCGCTGTATGTGAAAAAAGATTTTCCCGCTTTTCTTTTCAAATTTTTCCAGTATTTTCTTTGCTATAAACCTCACGGAGCCCGAGACCTTTCCAACGAATGCAAAACCGTGGAAATCGGTTCGTGCGTTCTGGAGTTATAGCGTCAGGAAGGAAAACCCGACTTATTTTTATATAGTAGATTAATACTTAAGTTTAAGCCACCCTTTCAAACCTCATAAATATAATCTTAACGAAAAGAGTTTAAATTTAAATAAAGTTTGATTTGATATTTACTGATATTTTTATAATTTTGGGTAATGCAATAATATAATTTTAATATGCCACCGTTATATATATCTGGCTGACAAAAAGGTTTGACATATCAGTTATTCATTTTTTTTGATAGATTGACATATCATACAGCTGATGACATTTTACAGCCTATTGACAATCAATGGCATCTCGTTATGTAAGATGCTTTTAGAATACTTTTTTATTTTACATAGTTAATAAATTACATTTTATACAAAATGGCTTCAAAATTTAGTTGCCCTCACATATGTCCAACCAGCGCGAAAGGAGATGATAAACCACAAGAGTACCTTGAAGCAGGGATGTCTAGGGGCTCAGAAAACCCACATGCATTCCCTTATGTCCCTGGTCGAATCCAACCGCCGGAGAAGAAAGTCTATCCTCCTGATGCACCACCCAGGTACCTCCCTCAGCCAACTGACAGCACGAGTGGTGATATCCTTGGCATGGGCTCAGTTGGGCCATGGGCAGCTGGACATCTTGATTGGACTCCACAAGCAGGCACAACCGGAGTCAGGCCAGTCGTTGATAAATACTCCATTACTAGATATTCCACTGGAGAATGGAGGAAAAATAATCAATTTACTCTAACTCCCAGAGCAACGGACAAAGCTAAAGCTGCGGATTTAGGCATAAAAAAAGATATTCGCAATGCTTTTAACAATTTAGATAATAAACTCGCAGACACAAATACTAAACTACAGAAACGTATAGAAAATTTATCTCAATGGAAAAAGAAAGTACAAAAAGCTGTCATAGATATTACGCAAGAAATAGATACGTTGGATCAAGACAGGACGCAATTAAAAAGTGCATCTAGAATTTTAAATCTTCCCGAAGCTATATCGAGAGAATGTCTGGAGTTACGCACTAATAGATACGAACCGGATTTGGTAAGAGAAGAGGCCGAACAAGAATTGATTAAGGAAGTGGCTATTGTTGGAGAAATAAGACGGGTATTCAATACTACTTTAGCAAAAGTAGAGGAACAAATGGCAATGAACAAAGCGGCTAAAGCAAGTATTGAGTTCGACTGGGGAGATAAAATGCTTGCTTTGAAAGTTGATAAACAATTATTAAGTTTAACTCCTGATTCTAATTTACTACTTTACCATCCTGGAGTAGCGCGGTGGCCAGAAAATGCAACGACAGCCGAATATTGGGAACACTATTGCAGTGAAAGCATAAGAAATTGTGAAGAAGTTATAAAGAAATCCGTAGATCTACGTGCAGATTTGAAGTCAATAATCATAAATGGTGGTCAAGACATGAAATTACAAGCGGACAGGACTAATGCAGCATTAGCTGAAACTATTGCTACCACAGAAGAGTTATGTGATAAATTAGAAGAAACTTTGAAAGACAATTTAAAAACTATAGCCGATATTGAAAATTTAATTGTTTTTCTTAAGGAATCGCTTCAGAAATTGCATGAAAGAGCAAAGTTGACAATGACTAGACTTCATGCTAGGAACTACGATAGACCTAATGTTGAAAATTGTCGAGACGATGCTCAGTATGCATTGATGGCTGAAGCTAAATTCCTTAAAGAAACTGCTGAATCGTTGTCTGACAGAATGAGAGAAGCTGAGACAACAAGATCAGAGTTGATGAAGTACAGGGGAGACTTGGAGAAGGATATAGCTTGCAAGAGAAAGAGTTTGAACATAGATCAGGATAGATTAGCAAGAGTTCGTGCTCACATGCCTTCTCCTGAGGAGTTTGCTGGCGGATAAGTGGCTTTGAATGATTTCTTTTTGAATTATTTTTCATATTAAATTGCTAGCAAGTACTTTTTAACTTTTAACTCTCGTCAATTGAAAGAAAGAAATAGTTTTATTTCACATAGTTAAAACTAAAAAAAAACAATGATGTATGTGTAGGTAGCGCGTGTCTAATATAATAATAATAAATAATAGAATAATACCTAATGCGGTATGATGCCAAAATGGTAGCTAATAGCTGAGGCGAGCGTGTCTTGTGTGTGACTCACTAAAATCATTAGTAACTTAAATCATCTCTAAGCTACGATAACCGCTTTACATAAGGAGGGTCATATGCGTGTTTGCACGCGGCGTTATGATAATAACGAGAACAATTTGGATACAAAGAGTAAGCTTATCGGTTTTTGGTACTTAGTTGAACCAAACAGAGCTTGGTACTAGATAATAGATAATATACTTAAATACATCCTTTTTTGTGAATACATACATATAAAACACCCAGGCCAAGACAAACTTCCGTGAGTCGTATTTTCGAACAATTTCGACATGGGAAGGAGCCTTCAAGAATAGAGTTATGGGTTGTAAGTGGTTCATCAACATCTTTGAATCAAAGCCAACTTCACCTGCACGCGGTGCACCCTGCTGACTGACAAACGAAGCTCTGGCGAAAAGAGAGGTAGGGAGCGTAATAGTAAGCTACTCGACTGGGGACTGGGGACTGGGGAACATTCCCCAATCGGATAGCTTACAATTACGCTCCCTACTACTCTTTTCGCCAGAGCTTCGTTTGTCAGTCAGCAGGGTGTACCGCGTGCAGGTGAAGTTAGGTTAGGTTCAAAGATGTTGATGAACATCTTACACCCCAAAAACACTACCTTACTCATGACGAGTGATAAGTTTGAATTAATATTTAATTGTTACAACAACGTAGTATAAAAAACCGCTCCCATCCCAAAAGTTATCAACGTTATTCAACATAGCTTACCACAGCCTACATAATAGTACTCGTATCATATCCGTTACATAAAATATCTTTGTTCTAAAAACGATGCTATCTCAACTCGAGATATTTATTCTTTATTCTCCATTCTCAAGAGAAATGTCGATGTAATCCGTAATGGCTGGCGAGAATTGTTTGTACCTATTGTTTACAATTGGTTGGCACATCTCGACCTACATTAAAATTACGCAATATAACGGATTTTACAAGTAAATTACAGTTCAGTTTTGGTTATTATTACTCATTTTTGTTCATTTGACATGCAGTTAAAAGGTATTTCGTCTACTGCCTTTGAAAACCTAATACGCAAATTTTACTTGAAGAAGGGAAAATTACATTTTTGAAGTAAAACTTCTTAACGTAATAAAATAAATACAGTAATAAAAAATAAGAATTTGTAATTTGTAATAAGATTTATTAACACTTAATTTGTAATGTAATTAATAATTTGATACTAATAGGTACTATGATATAGACTTTGTCTGAATTAAATAATTTTTATTTTATTTTTACGCACGCTTGACTCGGGGAGTAAGCTGGTGAATGCGTGACGAGAGCGTTACGGAAACGGCGAACGGAAGTTGAGAGAGAGATATAAGTTAGAAGAACTAAAGAAGTTTTACTTCAGTCGTGTGTTTATCACACTCGTTTTTTTTTTATTGAAAAAGATATATGTGTTTAGATTTAGCTTAACTTATTGATTCGAAAAAAGAATGTTTTTAAATGCAGACCTCGCTTGATCTATTCGATATGGCTAAGTTACCGATTCGAAATAAACAATCACAGACATAATATATTAAGATTTCGCTTGATCTATTCGATTAGGCTGAGTTATCAATTCGAAAAAAGAATATTGTTAAACGCTGACCTAAGATTTCGCTTGAACGATTCTATTACGCTAAGTGATTGATTCAAAAAACATTTTTTTTATTATTTATGCCTAGGATCTCGCTTGATCTATTCGATTAGACTAAAATTTGCAATGACGTGATGGAATTCTTACCGCGCCGCCGCCGGCAGCCGTAGGTATCACTTGGTTTGATTCATAGGACCATGTTTCGATTGTACATACCACGAAGTTGAGCGATCGTAGAGTCTATACTTAGGCACACTCTTTTACCTTGCAGTTACTAAAATTCTTATCAAAAAGGTCAGCCAACATAAAGTGCTGCAGTCATTAACTAGATTTATCAAAATACGTGACTGCGATCTTGGCATGCCATATTATGACGGCTGTACCACGTACAGATTTAGAGATCACTAGATAGATATTCCTATTCAGAAAACCGAACGTGTCCGTTTTTAACGTCACCGGCCTTCTAGAGTTGTTTTCAACGCTTCAGATCTCTCTTTTTGTTCTCCCATGAGGTGTTGGAAGGGAGTCTAAATGTGTTAGTAGTCCTGGCATGGTAATACCACAGTATAAGTAATAGTACTAACGTACAGTATGGACACTCTCTGCCGCTCTCACTAGTCGACCTCACCTCCCCTATGGAACCGATTTGGAACCGTTCGCAATGGATGCAACGTCCTACAAATTGACGTCGCTCGTATTTTATTCTCCATTCAGTTTAAAAGATGGAAGTTACTTGTGCAGTGGATGGATATCTCAACACATGGAAAATCAAAAAAATAAATTTATTCGATCCCTTTGGATGAAATAAAGTACAGATGTTTTTATAAATTACCTAAAAAGCATGCGGCAGCCATAGTTTCATCATAACTAATTCATGTCTGTCAAAGTAGGATACAAGATACAATTAATACGAGATGAGAAAAGGATAGCATTATATGTCTCAAAGAGCAAGTGAGTGCGCAGACGCGAAAGTGACATTGCTGTCACTTGAGTTATGGTGGTTTATTGTTTACAGTTTTCTTTTTACATTTCAATGTTTATTGTGCGTGATCTCATGTGTGGTATTAGTTTTAAATTACGTTTGTTCCATGTGAATATGAAAATGAATCAAATCATTGCGCATGCATTTATATGAATAGTAAAAGCTACAATTAGTAAGAATGAAATGGTTTGACCATTACAATGAACCGGTGTTCGGAAGGCGAACGTTTGATTTAGTGGTGATTAGAAAATATAAAATTTTGGGTAAGTTAGCAATGGCAATTATACAAGGCGTTTTATAATATTGGCTGAAGTCAGTGTAGTGTATTTACTATGTTTTTTTTCTTCACTACGCCCACCTGATGTGAAGCGGTTACCGTAACCATATTAACGGTCGCAACATTAAATATCGCTCGCGCGCTGCCATCCTCGCTGCCAACGCAGCAACTCCATCGTCTCTGGTGACCTCACTCACTCGCAGGAACACAACAACCCTCAAGGAAATTGTTATTTGACTGCGGTATTCTGTGAGATGGTGGTACTTCGTCAGTCGGGTTGTTTAAAAAAACGCTATGTCCTACCTCTCTTTTCGTCAGAGGCTCGTCTGTCAGTCAGCAGGGTGTACCCCGTGCAGGTAAGATTGACTTTGGTTCAAAGATGTTGATGAACCACTTACACCCCCTTACATGTCCGACTAATAATTGAATAATGTCAGCCCTAGAGAACGTCACTCAAACATAGGCACGTGTACAGACGTCATTTGGTTACTACATGCAAAAGTGCCATTTTTGTATGGAGTGGCCGGGGTTTGGTAATACGTAGGCCAAAATAAGTAGGTACCAAGTTTTAGTAGTGTTCCTACTACCTAAGAATCTTCTGTAAATTCAGTAGAAAAAATAATTTCAAACACTTTCTATACATAATATAAACTACAATATTTTGCCTTAACTAGGTACTTAGATTATCATTGTAAATTTATTATGCCTTTGAAATTTAAACTAATATTAAATTTCGTGCTTTATTAATACTGCTTACCGTAGGTTGGTTCTAGGTACATACTTTTAAGTACTGTGTAAAATAAATTTAAATTTAATTAAGTGCCAACAAATACCAGTATCATCGTGTCACGAAGCAAGCTGTGACAGTCAAATCCGGCGAAAGAATGACTTCTTTGGCGGCGTGGGTCGCAGTATTAATTCAACAAGACAAATGTTTTGTTCAGTACTTTTGTTTAGTAGTTAGCACAGTCCAACTATATAGGTATAAGCTGGTATAAGTAATAGTGTTTGGGACTAAATAGCATTGTGTAATTTGTTAAAAAAAATGAGTGTGTTCTGAGCACACGACTGAAGTAAAACTTCTTTAGTTCTACTAACTTATATCTCCCTCTCAATTTCCGTTCACCGTTTCCGTAACGCTCTCGCCACGCATTTACCAGCTTACTTCTAAAGTCAAGCGTGCATAAAGAAGTTTTACTTCAAAAAGTATAATTTAACTTCACTGACATGTTTGGAGCGACGATGACGGCATACGGTATCTAGTTTTGTTCTTTATCTATGGCATTACGTATTAGGCGTGTTGACTTGTAACGGGGCTTGTACCGGGTCCGCGAGTGGGGTCACTAATGACTGGTTAATTCGGTATTAAGTTTGTTTTTATTATGACGACTTGAACTCGGTGGCCTCGTTGTCAGTCTTTAACAATAAGTTTACAAGCGTGAGCAAGAGGAGGATGCAGTGCTTCGAGCTCATGTTGGTGCCTATGGTACAATGTTGGAACAGAATTTATGTCGCATTGTTTATTAGGAAGTTTGGTCAAATCTGATAGGCCACTTTCTTGGCTGATGACTGGACAAGTTGAAAGAAACTCTCACATATGATTTTGAGTAGTAACGAAACGGTATTACCAAGTGTTCAGACGATTTTGCAATTCATATTATTGGAATCGATGTGTCAAGTAACAAGTCAATGTTTTAGGTCCCCAATAGTGTCAGATACATAAAATCAGTGTTGCACGGCCGTTGAGCTTCACTTGACTAGCCATCTCTTTAGGCTTTTAATGCCTTATTTGCCACATTGTTGTCTCTAACATTGCCAAGAGAGGAAGTCAAATTTCAAAAGCCTCTCCTACTCATTTCTTCTGATTAAATTCGTTGTGACTTCCAAGGTAGCCGTAGTTTTACACGAGGGACTGCATTGTACTTCAATGTTCGTTGTCCTTTTGGTGGTTGTCGCTGGTAATTCTGGCTACATAGGAGACACAGTGGGCCCCCGTCCCGTAAAGTCGATGCCTATTCGCATTCCGTAGCTCGGCTTACTTATATCCTATCAGTACGTAAGGGTGTAAGTGGCTCACCACGATTTTTAGAGCCAAAGCCAACCTCACCTGCACGTGGTACACCCCGCCGATTAGCGAAAGAGCCTCTGTCATAAGAGAGGTAGGATACAGCGTACTTGTAAGTTGCCCGACTGGGGCAGTACCTCCAACTCACAGAATACCGTAGCCAAAGAACAATCACTTGAGAATTGTTGTGTTAATGCGAGTGAGTGAAGTCACCAGAAAGGAGTTGCTGCGTTGGCACTTGGCTGCAAGGCTAGCGGAACGCGAACGTATTATTTTACTAGGAATTTGCGGGCGTTAATATAACTAAGGTAACCGCTTCACATCAGGCAGGTCCTATGCTTATCTGACAATCCGTTATAGTATTAAATAAAAACAGTGTTCCTCTCTATAATAGATCTGGACTGGTCTGGATCTGGACATTTTCCGTTATGAAGATCTCCATTTGAATTTGAAACCATTCGGCATTAAAAAAATACGAGAGTGAGTGACCCAATAATCTAACTAAAGTACGTTCAATGAAAGAATGCGATCCTAACGGCAGGATAAAAGATGCGAGACGTGTGACACAGAAAGAGACGGCTATAGGTCATAATGTAAATGTCAGCTGTCTAAAACGCATTCTTTCGACGACTACACTTTAAACTTTTACTTTTTAACGGATTTAGTCGCGAGATGCCTACTATCGCCCTTGGTTGACTGTTTTACGTTTTCATACAATTAGTAGCATAACGACTGCTTCAGAAAACCTCCAAGCACGTAGTCGCACTATGCCTACTTTTTCGTTTGTGATGGCGGTCGATGCATATCACTTTATGTATTAGTGGAGGTATTTTAAGTTTCGAGAACGTTCGATGGTGGTTCGGAGTGGGGATTCGTGGAGACAACAAAAACGGTCCCCCAAGAGAATCGCCCTTTTTTCCTGGTCAAAGCGTCTCTCCAACCAAAAGCACCCAGTTCGTACGTCGCGCATTTGCGGTTCCACGCCTAAGCTGGAGATTCCCCAGCGCATTGGTAAGCAAATTCCTCAAGCGGTTCGTTCGTCGTCATCTTGTAATCGTGTTACTGAAGACCTGCGTTCGTTTCAGACTTCGTCACCTCTACGAAAGCTTTGGGAGTCCGGGAAGGCCCCGGCGCGTTTTTTGAAGTAGTCGTTATGCTACTAATTGTATGAAAACGTAAAACAGTCAACCAAGGCCGATAGTAGGCATCTCGCGACTAAACCTTTTAACCGTGAATACTTCTTCAAAATTGCTTCCATAGGGAGGCAATTCAAAAAAACCGGACAATTGCGAGTCCGACTCGCCCACCGAGGGTTCCGTACGTAGGATCATAACAAATTTGATATTTTTCATTATAAATAAGAAATAATGCGTCGGAAAAAATAAATAAAATATATTTTGAATTGTGCACATCAAGCCCTTTCATTATGATACCCCTAAAATTTGAAATTTCGACCTCCTATAAAAAATATAGACCCTCTATTTTTTAAGATTTAATTACAAATATATAGTTTTGAGATTTATTTTTTACTTAAATTTAGCAGTTTGATTTTTTTACAACTTCATGGGACCGTAGACCTGAGTATACAGTTCAAATTTCAGCTTGATACCTCCACGCATTCTCGAGATAAAGGGTCTTGACAGACAGACAGACGGACAACAAAGTGATGTTATAAGGGTTCCGTTTTTCCTTTTGAGGTACGGAACCTTAAAAAACGAATGATAACAAAATCGGAGGATAAAGTTTGGTGTTGTAGCTACATATCTATCATCTCCATCCAAAATTCAATCACACTAAGATGGAGGATCAAAGAACGCTTACGCTAAGTAAGGAATATGGAACATCGCTTGCGCGGGAGGGGGAAGCGCTGCCATTTTGAGATAATTTTAGTACATATAACGTATTCACGTACACCAGACGGCCGTGTCCATGACATAGCCACATCGCATTTTTCTTTTACCGACTGAATTTACAAGTGCAATGTTTTCTGATACATCTTCTTAAACAGTGCGTCTCTTTCCCACCTCAGCTGTTAGAGCGTGACATAATTACCGCAGTTAAAATTACAACAATCTCTACACACGCAACTAATTACATTGGCGTTATGTCTGACTTTCGTAATTTCATTGTCCACTGACTTTTACTCGGGGCTACCTCACGGGCTTCTTACATTGATCGTTTTGGTGAAGGCTTTTGTAAAGTTATAGATATGCCTCGCGGTTTCATCCAACCTTTCGGCTCCTAATGATCGTATCGTGATTTTTAACCGACTCCAAAAAAAGGAGGAGGTTCTCAATTCGGCTGTATATTTTTTTAAATGTTTGTTACTTAATTACTCCGTGATTTATAAACCGATTTGAAAAAAACTTTTACTTGAAAGATTATACCTACCTACTTCCAGATTGGTCCCATATTTTTTTGCCTGTATCTACATACATAAATGTGGAGTAAAGTTGAGAGTCGGTTTTTTTGTTAAAATTATAAATTGACTATAAGTACAGATCTTTATACTAGCTTCACGTTTTATGCTAGTCGAATTTTCTCATAAAATCACTGCTTTTAGTGGCTTTCGATATCAAGCCACGAAATGTTGGAACAACATACCTCCGCCATTGCCACTACTCAGTAGCGAAATGAAATGAAATTATTTATTCTGTCATTGGGCTATTGTGGGCTAGACCGTCTAGCGTCTAGCCTAGACGAGGCTAAATGACAGTGATCGAAATTTATAAAAAATATATATCAGCATCGTAAAATATACAATCTGAATTAGAACGATCTGCGATCTTGATATTTTAATAACTTATGTCCGACTTGTTTTATGGTCGATCAAAGTTTGGTGGGAAAGTCCAATTTAAAAGTATGAAATTTAATAAAAAAAAATATTAGCTTTGGAAAAACAATAAAAATTCTGTAGGTAACTTTTGTTACGGCACTAGCTACTTAAACGTAGTAATTAACATAGCTGTCGTACAAATTTCTGTTTTAATGCATACAAAATACCTAGGTGTGACGTCATAAATCAGTATCTTTTTGTATGGAGCGTTTTTGGAAAGTCCAAAATTGTGATTTTCAAGTTATCATATCACGAGAAGTTGTTATGCTATCGAAGTAAATCTTTTACCTATAGTTATATTATAATGACGTCTTTACATAACAAATCGAAAAAAAAAAAATGTCGTCTAGCCTATACCAAATCAGAATAGTATAGTCACCGACTATGAAACCTACCCGTTGATTACTTTCATCGATTAAGATCAACCACCATAACGGCAACCGTGCAGTTTCCCTTCATTAGTACCGTGCCGGAGAAATTGACATTATAAAAGGCTTTCCGTCGCCGTACCGGACGATTAACTATGAGATTTGACTTTCGATGTAATCGCTATTCGCTCTCTGGCTTTACATAATGGGATATCTTTGTTTTATATTATCTTGGGGTATAATTATTGTGGAACATCCGACTTTTGTTCTGTTTGTTAATTATGCAATAGTAGATCAACGTAAGGCCACTGTAGGTATAAGTTATACTATGTATGCAGTGGCGGACTAAGAGCTAGTTCACATTAGGTCTAACCGACAGTTTTACAGGAACGAGTATCGGAAGCATTTTGGCATATGTATTTCAATAGTGCTGTTCACATTAGGGCGACCTAATAAAAATGTCGTCGACGACACATTTACCCGACGCTCGGCCACGATTTTGGTCGGGTCGGATATAATATTGGCATACTCTTCGTATTGCACCGTTCACATTCGTCTGGTCGGAGTGGGGAATCCCGCACCGTACCGCTGGGCTGGGATGCACCCAATATTTTATTTTCTTGTGGCCCGTCTCCTATTTAGATAGCACATCACAACCAGAACGTTGTCATTGTCCATTGCTCACGAAAGTCAACTCACAACTGCCTTGTGACG
Source organism: Hypsopygia costalis (assembly GCA_937001555.2). Lineage (NCBI taxonomy): Eukaryota > Metazoa > Arthropoda > Insecta > Lepidoptera > Pyralidae > Hypsopygia > Hypsopygia costalis. Next base: position 16,063,761 of record OW443349.2, on the reverse strand, counting down.
AGCCGGGCAACGGTAAAATCGACGGTAACGACACTGTGGCGTTCACGTTAGGTCGGATCGGCAGCCTGTAGTGTGAACAGCAAGACCCGACAGCCGATCACCGATTAAACTATCGGTCCGACTCCGACCTAATGTGAACTACCTCTAAGGCTAAAGCGGGCTCTAGACAACATTGTATTTCCGCACCTACTAAAGAAGTTTTCACTTCCAAAATAAAAATGAAAATCCTATCTTTCGGGCCCCAACAACTACGGGCCCTAGGCACGTAGGCCTAGGCCTTAGTCCGCCCCTGTATGTATGTAGAAGCCCGAGTTACACGTGTAAATCCACTTTGCAACAATAAGGGCTGTCAACGAAGAGGACACATACGACGTATGTAGTCATCTATATAGTCCAAAGATTATAGATAGTCTGAACAGTTGGGAATACTGTTTAGAAGGCCGCAGTTAAACGACAATACCTACGCTTAGGGTTGCCAGGCGTCGGGTCAGCCTAACAAAAGCCGGACAAGCCGGACATAGTTAGGCTTTTTGATTGTGTGTCCGGCCAAAATGAACGGTGTCCGGCTTTTGTTAGACATTTTACATTAGGCAAACGAGCGAGAGCGCCGAGCGTGGCTGAGCGCAGAACGAGTCCTATCCTACACCTATTAATACTGAGATACAAAATTCTCAATAATGTCCGGCCAGACTTGCTTGTCTGTCCGGTTATTTAGGTTTGGCGACCTGGCAACCCTGTCTACGCTTGTTTTGTATTCCACGACTGTCCACGAGCTACAGCCTTCAGCACATTATAATAAACATATGTCACGAATGTCACGACTGCTGTTGAATCAGCAATAGATTCAACGCTGCAAATACACAGGTCATTTTCATTCGGGTCATTAAGAGAGGTAGGCAGCGTTATTGTAAGCTACCCGACTGGGGAATGTACCTCCACCTCACAAAATACCGCAGCCAAATAACAATTCCCTTGAGCGTTGTTGTGTTCCTGTGAGTGAGTGAAGTCACCAGAAAGGAAGGAGATGCTGCGTTGGCAGCAGGGGTGGCGGCGCGCGAACGAAATTTTATGTTGCGAGCGTTAATATGGCTACGGTAATCGCTCCACATCAGGCGGCTGAATGCAGAAAATCTTTTGGTATTCGCTATTACAGTATTACGCATTCTGAGTGCTTAGTGCGAGTTTTTTGTTCGCGTTCAATCATGTCAACGTAAACAAACCGACCAAATAGAGAAGAACTCTCATGTTGTGAATTTATATGACGCGTGTTACATATCAAAATTATTTGGCTTACTTGAAGTGTGCAACCCGACTATTTTGGATATGTAACACAGTTGCTGTGATCTGAGATATGTAACATGCGTCTGGTAAATTGTCTGTCAATATGAAACTTTTTCTCAATTTGGTCGGCTTGTAAACAGCACTCTGTACTCGTGTAGGTACACGGATTTTATATAGATTTATGCAATCTGTGGGTAGACATGTAGGTATAGGTACCTACTCATTGACATAGCCCAATAAATGAAAAGTCGAAAATGGCAAATATGTAAGTGCAAAAAAACGTAAAATCTGGGTATGTATATGTATATGTATAAACTTTCTTGAAAAATAAGTTTAATTTATTATTGATTTTGTTCACTTCATATCATCCACGCAGCGTACAAAAAATATTATATTTTTTTTTGTTTTTGTAAACTTGTTAAAAAAAAGTTCTGGAACGCAAACACCATCTGTTCATCATTGATTATAAGACATATAAAAATTATGTAAAAAAAACTTTTAATTTAAACGGTTTTATTGAAAATAGTGTACTAAAAGCTAAAAAATAATTCGGTAGGTCGGAGGTTTCAGTCATCACACCCCTCTCCCTCATCAGTCTAAGGCATTGATCAGATAAAATAATAAAATCGTTGGGCGTAGCGTAAACTGAGTTGACTGGATGGAAACACGGGCCCAACGATTTTATTATTTTGTCTGATCAATGCCTTAGACTGATGAGGGAGAGGGGTGTGATGACTGAAACCTCCGACCTACCGAATTATTTTTTAGCTTTTAGTACACTATTTTCAATAAAACCGTTTAAATTAAAAGTTTTTTTTACATAATTTTTATTTTCAAGTTTTTAGTTTCTAATTTCATTACATAGTACTTCTCGTTCTATTAAGTTTAGATTTGACTTTTGTCGTTATTTTTTTTACTTTTAAATTTGTCTTGTATTCAAATGAATACCCATATTGAAAAAATGGGTATCAAATGATACCCATATTGAAAATTGAGACGATATGTAACCGCGCCAACCGGCCATTTTGTTGACGGCCATCTTGGATTTTATAATATTCATCGTGAACTGTGTTCTACTAGTTAAGCCCTTTCATTTGATACCCATATTGAGGTAGTCGTGACAAAATTTGTAAATCGCCATTTTGTAGAGGCGGCCATCTTGGATTTTCATTTTTTTTCATGTGAACTGTATTCTTCTAGTCAAGCCTTTTCATTTGATACCCATATTGAGGTAGTCGTGACAAAATTTGTATACCGCCATTTTGTAGCGGCAGCCATCTTGGATTTTCATTTTTTTTTCATGTGAACTGTGTTCTACTAGTCAAGCTCTTTCATTCGATACCCATATTGAGGTAGTCGTGACAAAATTTGTAAACCGCCATTTTGTAGCGGCGGCCATCTTGGATTTACAATGAAACAGAATTTATTTAATTGTATTGTCACCAGAACTAAAGGTGTATACCAAATTTCAGATCAATCTGTCAACAGGAAGGGGGTCAAATTTCAATTACTAGATTTGACCCAAGAATAAATAATAAAAAATAAAACAAACGGGGTGAGCTAAATAAAACCGTTTAATTAAAGAATATATTTTCTCAATCAATGGATCGATGATCGATCAGGTATTGATAATGCCTTAAGTTGAAACCGGTCGGAAAAAATAATTTTAATTAAATCAAATCAAATCAAAAAATTCTTTATTCCTTGGACTTTATAAAGCACTTAGAAACGTCATACAAATTAAATATAAGAACATGTATAAATCATTACTACTCTAAATCCACAGAGCTTAGATTCACTTTCATCACACTATCTTGAATGTGAAAGTGAATTTAAGTGCCAGTTCCGGCGACGGGGCTTCTTGAGAAGAACTGGCAAGAAGTTAAGTGGAACGGTACCAGTGTTTTATTAATAGATAACAAATTGTTAACAATGTTCCACCAATGCCAACAGTCGGCAACAGCAACAATAATAATTTGTTGGTTGCTTTTATTTTTGCTTCATTGACTGAACTAACAGGCAGGGTGACATTTCTATGAAATCTCAGTAAAAGAAAAGGTCCGATTTGGCTTTGAAATAGCCGATAAAACCCCGAACAAACCCTTATTGGTTGCAGAGTGTTTTTTTTATATGAGATGGGGGCAGTCACCTGATGGAAAGCAATCATCACCGCCCATGGAGATCAGCAACACCGAGGAGTCTCTCCGTTGCCAGCCTATACTCCTTCCTTTCTTTGTTTCTGGTGACCTCACTCACTCGCAGGAACACAACTGCCCACATGAGTTGTTATTTGGCTGCGGTATTCTGCGAGGTGGAGGTACTTCCCCAGTTAGGTAGCTTAAAAAATACGCTGTGCCCTACCTCTCTTTTCGTCAAGAGCCTCGTTTGTCAGTCAGTACAAATTTGTCAATAAATTAAGAAATATACATATAACAACAAAATACAACTAAACTACTTATAGTAAATAAAAATAATCCAATCTTAAAACTACTTAAAAATAAAACTAATAAAAAGAAAAACAAAATACTAATCTATTCCTCGAAAATATCGGTCGCATGCGGCAGGGAGGCAAGAACACTGGCTGCGTTTCTTCGCTGAATTGCAATGCTCACTTTTTGAGCGAAGAAAGAACCAGCCCTCCAGTCAGTACAAAGACGTTGATGAGCCATTTACACCCCAACGCAGAGTAAGTTTAGCAATAAATCTAAGTATATTTCTCTTTTGTTGCAGCTGTGTGCATGGTGGCCGGGGTGGCTGTGTACCCGGCGGCCTGGAGCGAGACGTCAGTGCAGGAAACCTGCGGCCCGACCGCTGATCAGTACAACATAGGTAAACTTTTGAATTCGTCTTTAAATTTGTTACCTTACGGGGGCAATCCAAAAATCATATTTCAGCCGTTTGGGGTAGAGACATTTCTGAAAAATTGGTCGACGCGTCCTATAACCAGAAGGCCGGTCATTACCTTGCTCAGAGAATAAGTATCGCTATCCAGCGAGGTAATGGTGCCAGTGTTCTGGGGACACAGCCGAAAGACAACAACAACCGAAAATCTTGGGGGTATATTGACGAGCTCGGTAGCGTAGCGGTCAATGACGCGGCTTCGGCACCAACGCTCGTGGGTTCGATTCCCACATAGGACAAACAGTTGTGTGCATGAACATGTCTGTTTGTCTTAGTCTGGGTGTTTTCTATGTATCATAAATATGTATTTACAAAAAAAAAATGTATTTAAGTATGTTTACCAGTTGTGTAGTACCCATAACACAAGCTTCGCTTACTTTGGGGCTAGATGGCGCTGTGTAATTTGTATGAAAATATTTATTTATATATTATTTTTTATTTGTAAGTAAATTTGTGTTTATTTATATATTTATTTTTATCCCATAACTTTTTCTTTGGTTTATAGGTAAATTAGATAGGTTTTTAGATTAGTTTTAGTTTAATGTATGTTTTAGAATATTTCATAATTAACAATCAATTATATCCAAAAATCTAATTATAACAAAATCGGCGGATACAGTTTGACGTCGTAGTTCCGAATCTATGTTCTCCATCCAAAATTCAATCACACCACTGGATAGATGAAGGATCAAAGAATTTATGATACTAAGTAAGGACTATGGAACATCGCGTGCGGGGGAAGGGAGGAAGCGCTTCCATTTTGAGATAAATTTTAGTGCATATAACGTATTCACGTACAACACACGACCGTGTCCATAATACAGCCGCGTCCCATTTTTTTTCTTTGGTGAGGCTTTGTTGCATTAAACCATATTCAATCCCGTGATACGGGTCTCCTTATAATCGAAGGGGTTGAGGGTGTGTTCCATCTCCCACCACGCTGCTCAACTGCGGGTTGGTTGGGTGGGGAGTTATTCGAGATTCTAACCGCGGCTTCGCCCCGCGTGAACAGTATACATAGACAAAATGTATCTGACCGGTCGAGTGCTTTTCCAACTGAGCTACCAGGAAGGTTTGTGTTTGTGGCGAATTTTTGCATTTTATATTTTACTGCGTGAGTCACTGTCTCCATCGATTCCTGTCCGAAGTGGCCCTCACTGCCTGATAGAATTTAGAAAAGGAGGCGGCCCCCTCTTCACCTGGTCAGACCATCTTGTTGGTGAACGGCCACGTGCTCTCTTGCCTTCGGTGTTGCCAATAATAACAATCCTTTCCAGGCTGCCATGTCCTCTCCTCCAAATAGGGTCCACATGGAGCCTATAACTTTGAGAAACCCTGGTCTAATAACTTCACAGCCTTAGTAGGTAACTCTCAAAATAGTAACAAAACAAAAACAACGGGTTGCACTCCGGGAGTGCCGGTAGAAGTGAAAGCTTGACATTAACGTTGTGCATTTTTGAATTGTTTGGAATGGTTAGCAAATAATTTCGCACGAATTGCCTTAATTATCAGTATAACAGTACTATCATTTATGTGGTAAAATACAATAGTCATTTATTGCGCTATCGTACACAAACATAAACTATTTAAAGCAATCTTAATCGTATCGTCTTTGTTTAAAGTTGAATTTTGTAGTTTCGTAGCTTTGTCTTACTAATCTTCGATCAGGACACGTGATCCTGGCGCGAGTTTAATATTTTTTACCCATCCCAAAAAGTGCACACCGCCGCTTAGTAGTTTATGAAAGTGTTGCATAATAAGGGTTCTTAAAATACGAGTGTGTGTTTGACAAATGAGCCGAAGGCGAATTTGATAATAGCATCACACGACTATTTTAAGACCTAATTATGTGCAGCTTCATACACTACTTTATCTAATCTCATGAAATAGATGATAATAATATTTTAAATAAAACCATGAAGTTATTTAACAGCCTTATTTCTTACTTATAAATCCATTTGCAGATCGAGCATGCGCGCGCATGCTCGATGCGTCGCACGGCGCTGCGTTCACAGATTATGTAGAAAATTTTTGCAAAGTTGTAATGCATTTGCATTGCAACCTGCTTGCTGCTGTATCGAAATAGAAAAAAAGTGTTTTTTCGATACAGTTGTCCATAAAGTGCTGTATCGAAAAGTAACTTTTTTAATGTATTTTAATTTCTTGTGCGTAAAAGACTGACATTAAGATTCTGTGTTCAGTTTTCTAAGCTCTTAACTTTAGTATGAGAGTAGATAAAACTATTTTTATAATACTAAATTTGCAGGTCGTTGCCATATCCGCTGGGCGTACCTGCTCGCCGTGATCGGCTGTCTGGACGGCATCGTGCTCGCAGCGCTGGCCTTCATCCTCGCCACGAGGCACGTGCGCCTTCAACCCGACAGCGGGTACCCGCCGCCCTCACTTTATAAAGGTAACGTCTTTTTTTTTATACTACGTCGGCTGGCAGACAAGCATACGGCCCGCCTGATGTGAAGCGGTTACCGTAGCCATATTAATGCTCGCGCGCCACCACCCCAACGCAGCATCTCCTTCCTATCTGGTGACCTCACTCATTCGTAGGAACACAAAACAACCCTCAAGGGAATTGTTATTTGGCTGCGGTATTCTGTAAGGTGGAGGTACATTCCCCAGTCGGGTAGCTTACACTTACGTTCCCTACCTCTCTTTTCGCCAGAGCTTCGTTTGTCAGTCAGATGGGTGCACCTCGCGCAGGTGTAGTTGGCTTTGGTTCAAGGATGTTGATGAACTACTTACACCCCAAATTCGTATTATACAAGGATACTAGGTAACTTGCTTAGGTAAATAAATATTCCGGGACAAATTTACACACTGTCGTCTAGTCCCAAACTAAACAAAGCTTGTACTATGGGTACTAGATAACTGATATTATACTTAAGTAAATTTTGTTTTGTAAATACATACATATAATACATAGAAAATGCCCAGACCAAGACAAACAGACATGTTCATGCACACAAATGTTTGTCTTGTGCGGGGATCGACCCCGCGACCTCGGAGTCAAAGGCCATTGTTAACCATTCGACCACCGAGCTCGTCATGCATATTGACATCGTATACATAGATAACTTGTTTAGGTAAATAAATATTCCTGGACAAATTACACACTGCCATCTAGTCCCAAACTAAGCAAAGCTGGTACTATACCTATAGTACCAATACTAGATAACTGATGAATAAGATAAAATTTGTTTATACACAAAAATAAGGTAATAAATAAGTACACATATCAATTTTTTTAGTTTCGCTTATTCTACCTAATATGGGCGTGTGAAAATATCGTTAAATTATTACATTTATATATCATTATATGTGGTAAATTAAATCACAATTTTATGTCGTAGATAATATAGGTACTTAAATACATTTTTTTCTAAATACATCTACAACACCCAGACCAAGATAAACAGACATGATCATGTATCTACGCAAATGTTTGTCTAGTGCGGGGATCGAACTCGCCACCCCGGAGTCAAAGTGGACATTGTTAACCAATCGTCCACCGGGCTCGTCCATTAATGAATCATTTTTTTTCTGACTTGAAGTTTGATTTTCTGTATCAAAGTAGGACCCCAGATCTTTTACTTTGTAGACCAGCTTAATCGGATAACCAGCTTGCCATCTGTAAAAGTAAATTTTCTATAAGAGCCCTACGATACCCGTTTAGACGGCCGCGGCGTCTTACGAGCAGTTATCGCATAACTAGTGTATATATATAGTAGTCATCCTCACTAAGAAAACAGAGGAGGAGGAGAGCATGTGGGAGAAAGCGAAGGCGTAAGCGTATATGTAGCTGCCCCAGAAGGGGGAGAGAGCTTCAATGAGGGACAAAGGATGGAGAGTTAAATAATTTGTAGGGAGTCAAGAATTGCCCGCGGCACGAAAGAGCCTCAGAGAAAAGTGCCGCGCGCATCTCCCGTGATTCGGCTCATATGACCGCGAGGTCGGTGGAACTATGGGAAACCCTCCACATGTTTGGTCATCCTCACTAGAGCCACGAGGGCTTGAGTCCCTGTAACCAGGGGCCCTACCCCCTACCGCCGAAGCTGAAGCAGATTACCACCGTATTTTTTGATCGCGAAAACAGTTTGTTAGGTTTGAGTTAATAACAAACATCTTCAGCTTAATCGGTAGAGCTCTGTGCCTTAAGGCCAACTAGTCCCGGGCCGAGGGCGGCCAAATGTTAGGGGCGGCGGGAGCAGGGTATTACCGATGGTAATTGTTACAAATTACAGACTGCCATGGCAGTTTTGCGAAGAAGTATTATAATAAAGGTATGAAGCTCAAAAATGAGAACCAAGATATTATATAATAAGGAATAAGGAGTCAGCTAATGAGAATCAAGATACGACCTAAGGCGACCACGATACTACCTAGGGCGGCGAAGACACGGCCTAGGGCGGCCAAGAGTACAAATCCGCCTCTACACACTCGCACACATTTTAGCATAGTCGGTAGTACTTTATGGTTTCTACCAGCTAAGCTAAATACAATTACCGCTTACCTAAGCTGAAGTTTGATTTCCGCAGTCAAAAAATCCGATGGTAATCTGCTTCAACTTCGGCGGTAGTGCGCCAGACCCTACCGCTGAAACTGAAGCCGATTACCATCAGATTTTTTCATTTCAAAATTTGGTCTTAGATTAAAGTTATTGACAAACATTTCCAGCTTAGTCTTAGAGCTCTAAAGTTTCTTCCAGCCGAGCTAAACATGATTACTAACAATCTAAGCAGTAGTGTCATTTTAGCAATCAATAAATCCAATGGTAAACGGCTTAAGCTAAAGCCGTTGCCCATCGGATATTTTGATTGCGAAAACCTAATTTCAGCTTAGATTAGTGGCTTGAGTTTAGCTTAGCTCGTAGAAACCAAAAATTACTAGTACTGACTATGCTTAGACCCCTCCACCTCTCATGGCTCGACCGACCTCGCGGTCATATGAGCTGAATCGCGGGAGATGCGCGCGGCACTTTGCTCTAAGTAATGCTCTGACTACCGACTATGCTAAAATGTTTGCGAGTGTGTAGAGGCGGATTTGTAGTCTTGGCCGCCCTAGGCCGTGTCTTCGGCGCCCTAGATAGTATCGGTATCGTGGTCGCCTTAGGTCGTATCTTGATTCTCATTAGCCGACTCCTTATTTCTTATTATATAATATCTTGGTTCTTCTTTTTAAGGTTCACCTATTTATATGATACTTCTTCGCAAAACCGCCCTGGCAGTCTGTATTTTGTAACAATTACCTTCGGTAATACCCTGCTCCCGCCGCCCCTAACATTTGGCCGCCCTAGACCGGCCGGGCGTAGTTGGCCTTAAGGCAAATCCACCAATGCGAGTGTGTAAAGACGTGAGGAGAGGTTGCTTTGGCAGCGGGCGATGTACCGTAGAAATACATATTTATAATCATGTGCAGCCAGCCGGACATTCATACGAATTACGTAATCAAATCATGTCATAGCACAGAACTGTGCCCCGGTGGCGATGTGTGTCGCTGTTTCTACCCCAGTTCCTCGCGGCCGTGTGTCACGGTGCGTAGCTGTGAGAGTGAATCCAGCTAAACGGAAAGTTAATTGTTATTTATGGAGCCTGAAAACGATTCAGATGCGAAGCGATTTCGCTAATTCTTTTTTTAGAATATTCCTTGAAGTACGAGGATGGAAGGAGAAAAAATTTAAAAAAATGCCTGAAAAAGTCTAAAAACAACACTTTTCTCATATGTAAACCATTCGTAATAATACTTAAAAGTAAATTTGAACTTTAATACCATATCATAAAGTTCAAGTGTTAGTGGAGAGGTTCCGGGAAGGCAAAACAATTGAGTGACGTTAGTAAATTGATATTGTTTTACATCGTCGAAATAATCAATTAGGTACAACTTAAGGCGATACGAAGTTCGCCGGGCCAGCTACTGTGATATTAATTTTAACTTGATACCTCCTACCTTGATACGCGTCCTAAAGAGAAAAAGGGTCTTGACAGACGGACGGACGGACAACGAAGTGATCCTATAAGGGTTCCGTTTTTTTTTCTTTTGGAGGTACGGAACCCTAAAAACATACACAATCATGTTTTTTTAGGGTGTGTGTGTGTGTGCAGTGTAAGAGGATGAAGTGTGAACCAGTAGTTTCCGATTACATCAATAGTCAAAGTAGTTAGTAGTACGTCGCCCACAGTTCATCAGTCAACAAAACAAGTTGTGGATGCATCCAAACTCATGAATATGCTAACGGTCGGGCGGCACACTTACGTGGACACGACAATCTTGTGTCCAATCCAACCAAGTGTAGCCCAGTCATTATGAGTTACTGCCTTCGATCGAGCTACATACCTGTGAATGTTGCATATCAATGGGGCATCGATTTCATCTTCAAGTCCGCTAAATCGTAACAAATTGTGGATTTTTCATTTGTTGAAACCATGGAATGGATCTTGCTGGTACATAGCCTGGGAGCTATGGACCTGGAGCCTACCGGCTAAGCTGAAGCTGATTTCCATCGATTTGTTTGATTGCGAAAATCAAACTTAAACCTTGATTTATGCTACTTGTGTTTAGCTGGTAGATAACTTAAACGTAAGTACCTATTTTTCGAATCAATATATTCAATGGTAATCGGCTTCAGCTTCGGCGGTAGTGCCGCTGGTTGAATTGTATACTGATAGGTGTAATCTTCTGTATATATAAAAAAAAATTGACACAGTGTTTGTGGAATCACTCTTTTATGTAAATTTGGTAGGTATGGGACCGTCCATTAATCACGTGAGGCACGAAAGAGCCCCCCTCTTTCGTGGGGGGCTCTTTCGGGGTTTTCGGGGTTTAAGGGGGTTCGGTAACAATCACGAAATATCACAAGGGGGGAGAGGGGGTATAGTAAGATATCACGTGTATTTATTTTTTGTCAAATTTCTAAACCGAAAACGGCGTGTTGAAGTCAACGAGAGAAGTTGAAAATGATTACGGCCTACAACTCCCTGCGCATACAGTAGGTTTCAGACTATTCATGGAGCTGCCACGATTCTGTAGCGCGTCTGGCATGTTCACGCTTGCACGAACAGATGACTTTTATGCCACGATAAGAAAAAAGGCAGCATCCTTTTCTTCATGACAAAAATAAACGTGATTTGAGGGGGGGGGGGGGGGGGGGGGGAGGTTTAGACCTAAACCTCACCAAGTATCACCAAGGGGATGGGGGTGTTAAAAATGCAAAAAAAAAACATCACGTGATTAATGGACGGCCCCTATGCAAACAGGATTCCAAAAATTAGTTTTAGGTTAAAGTTGTCGAAAAACATTTTCATCTTAGTCGTTAGAGTTCTAGGTAAGCTAAATTTTGTTGCCAACAATCTAAGCAGTAGCACACCCCGGCCACTCCATACAAATGTTGCGTCTTTAACTATTACATAAACAATTTATTTATTTATTTAAACACTTTATTGACCACAATAAGATGAATGGTACAAAAGGCGGACTTAATGCTAAAAGCATTCTCTACCAGTCAACCTTCGGGAAGTGCAGATATCCACGAATGCGGTTTAAAACTATATTTACAAGAAACATAAAAAGTGACTAATATACTATACGTAAACTATACCTAAGCATACACATATTACATTCATAAATAAGTACATACATATTCTATCATACATACACATACATATACATTCATACATACATATATTTATATATATATATATACATATATATATATATATATATATAAACATATACACACAAATATGCCAAATAAGATGACTCAGTGCTGAATTAAGCTATTTAGAAGCTTAGCATAAACTTTCTTTTTAAAATTAAATTTATTCGATATTTTTCTCAATGGGATAGGTAGTGCGTTCCAGAGTCGTGACGCCTGTAATGTGAAGGAATCAGACATAAAAACTGTGCGATAAAGTGGAGTAATGAGCGAAAGAGAATTATCAGATCGAAGTTGACGGTCATGAGAATCACATAGATACTGAAATTTACTTTTCAAGTATTCTGGAGAAAGGGGACTAGTAAGGATAGAGTGAAGAGTACAGAGCAACCGTTGTTGTCTGCGTTGACGAATGGGAAGCCATTTAAGCTGAGACCGATATGAGGAGACATGATCAAATTTACGAAGACAGAAAATGAAACGTATAGCGTTATTAATAAGTCGGTCCAGTTTGTTAAGGAGATCTTCATTTAGATCTGGATAACAGACATCGGCATAATCAATGATAGGAAAAATAAGGGATTTGACAAGAGTGACCTTAGTAGTAATAGGGAGAAAATTCCTAAACCGATTAAGAGATCGTAAGGTAAACATGACTGCACGGCTTACCTCTACAATTTGGGTTGTCCAACTCAACGTAGAATCAATATGCAGGCCAAGGTTTTTAACAGATTGCCCAAAAGGTATAACTGAGTTTTCAAACACGACGGGAGATACATAATTTAAATCAATTTTGGCAACCTGTCGAGAACTACCCACTACAATAGCCTGACATTTAGCGGGGTTAACATGTATACCGAAATTTGCGGACCATGAACTAATACTACAGAGATCTTTATTCAAGTCGGCTATTGCATTGTTAATGTTTTCCACGGTACTTTGAACATATATTTGGAGATCATCCGCATACAAATGATAAGGACAACTGAGCGAAAAGGATAGGTAGTTAATAAAGATGGAAAACAGTAGAGGAGATAAAATTCCCCCTTGCGGAACACCAGTAGTTAAATCCTTCCAGTCAGACAACTCGTGACCTATACGTACTGCTTGCTGCCGACCATGAAGATATGACGAAAACCAATCTATCACAATTGGTGAGAAGTTAAGATGTTTTAAAATGGCAAGCAGGATATCATGATCAACCATATTAAAGGCATTGGAGAAGTCAATGAGAACAAGAATGGTGACCAACTTACTCTCCATGCCTGCTCTGATATCTTCTGTGACCTTGAGAAGTGCAGTAGTGGTACTGTGTCCAGGTCGGAAACCAGACTGAAATAGGGAAAGCAGGCCGTGAGAAAAGATGAAGGCAGAAACTTGTTTGTGTGCAGCAGCCTCTAAGACTTTAGAAAGGAATGGCAAAATTGATATAGGCCTGTAGTTGTTCAATTGCAAGGGCACAGCGATTTTGGGAACAGGAATAATAAAAGCTTTTTGCCAGAAAATTGGGGTACTACCTACCAAAAAGGAGAAGTTGACGATATGAGCAATGACAGGGAGAATTTGTTCAATAATACAGATAATCATTTCTCTACTCACATCATCAGAGCCAACTGCTTTTGATTTAATGGAGAGAATGATTTTACGTATCTGATCAATAGATACTGGAGAAAAAGAAAATGACGTTGAAACAGGGGAAGCCATGGAAGATATATATGAAATACTTGTGGATTTAGTGGAAGGGTCAAGAGATGGAGTAACAGAAAAGTGATTATTAAAATCATCAGGAGTGAAAGAGGGGACATGAGATTGGGCAGCACATTTGCCTACACCAAGTGAATGAAGAAACTTCCATATGTTGGCTGAACTTGAATTAAGGATGTTTTCATGGAAATATTGCCGTTTTGCTGACCTTACCATTTGATTACATCTATTACGTGCCAATTTATATAAGTTCCAATTCGCATCAGACCTGTCGCGTTTATATTTACGAAAAGCCCGATCACGCCTAGACATAGCTATGCGGACAACTGTGCTAATCCAAGGGGCTGGTGGCCGGTTTACTTTAATAGCTTTAAGCGGTGCATGAGAATCAAAAAGTTTAATAATAATGTTATTAAGGTGAGAAACTTTCTCATTAACCGTCGGAGCTGTGTAAACTACAGTGAAGTCGGTTTTACCAGCGTCTTCCTTTAATTTGCTGCGGTCTAATCGCGCATAATTACGCATCCAGATTAAAGTCGGTTTAGGTTTAGGTGGTCGGAGTTTGTATTGGAGAAAGATAAGGTCATGTTTAGAGAAAGCAGGGGCTACTACTTGGCCATGTTTAATTACATGGTCAGGTACAGAGGTTAAAATTAAGTCAAGCCATGTGTCAGGAGACGTAGGATTGTGATGAGTAGGCTCAGAAGGCAGAATAGACAGATTGACTGACTTGACAATATTTAGAAGTTTGAGAGACTGTGTAGAGTTATTTAGGAGATCGGTATTAAAATCACCCATGATTACGTGATGTCTGTAGTCCGAGCAAAGGGGCTCTAAGATAGATTCAAGTTGAGAGAAATAATCTATAGTGGGTGGACAATAAACGACTCCAAGAACACACTTAGTACCCTTGATGGACACTTCAAGAAAAATATATTCTGCAGAAGCAGAATACAGTGACGGAGAAGAGGACAGAATTTTATAGGGTATATCACTTCGCAGGTATATTGCTACACCCCCACCACCCTTGCCAGTCCGGTCATTTCGAATTAAAACATACCCTGGAAGAGCATAAGATATTGATGAGAGGCATGGCTTCAGCCAACTTTCAGAAATTAAGACAGAGTGAAAAGAATTGGAAGAGAAGGTGTCAAGAAGGTCGGTGTAGTGTGAGGGTATGCTTTGAGCATTCAGATGGCATATATTGAAGGAATGAGGTGCGTCAGTGATAGCTTGCTCAAGTAAATTGCTAAGTGTCAGGGGTTCATCAAAAGAGTCAATGCTAGCCGTCGAAGACACGCTAAAGTTTAGAGCAGAATGGAACGAATCATTATCTGACATATAAAATTATAATATTTTTAAATAATTATATTATGAATACTAATAAATAAATAAATTTATATATATATATTTATACAATAAGCTAAGCATAACTGCGTGTCCTGCCGGTTGACGAAACTTACATTTTACAATGACAATAAAAAAAACGGTTTACACAACAAATAAGCAAGATTCCAGGGCAAAGAAACAGAAAAAAAAAATATAAAAAAAAGAGACTACCGAATGACAATCATTTAACAGTGACAGTACAATGACAACTTGTGATTTTAGTTTTGTTATGACACACGAAGTGAAATTAGAAGTGATTGACAGAGAAAAATAAATGTTAATAATATCATCACAGTTAGAAGGTACTTAGAAATAATGCAAGTATAACGAGAATTATTTAGATAGAAGAATAGAAACAAAATATAAGAGAGAAAAGCTTATGAAACGGCGTACCTAATAAATTATGTACAATTATTTCCTTGCCCTGGCCCGCTTCGGCTTGACGCGACGAGGACTTGACTCCGGAGCAGCTTCTGACGCAGGAGAACCCGGTCCAGCTGGCTGGGGCTCATCTTCTGATGTCGCGAGCGCAGAGAGGTCACTCACAGAGAATAATCGCTGTCTGGTACCATCTCTAAGCTTGACCAAGACGTTTCCCTCCATTGTCCAGCACCTTCGCATGCCAAACCTCTTACGTGCTTGCACAAAAACCGACTGCCTCTGACGAGTAAGAAACTCAAAGACTGTGTGTGGAGTTCCCTTGAAGGCAGACTTTTTACTCCACACGGCAGCCCTCGAAGACATTTCAGCAAAACGTACCAACACTGGTCTGCATCTCCCCTCCGAAGGTTTGCCCAGACGATGGCAAGCAGTGAGTCTCTCTGGGGATATATCCAACTCCAATGTGTCTCGGAGGAGATCAGCTGTATGCCTGTGCAGGTCGTCCTTTATATCTTCTGAGATGCCAGTGACAAGAAGATATTTCCTCCGATGCCGCATCTCAATAGCATCAATAGCTTTAGAGAGACCCGTGATTTGTTGACGCAGTATAGTGATGATAGACCACACCTGGGACTTAAACTCGGCGAACTCTGCATGCAGATTGCTGGCTGGCTCGGTAGCTTGAGGACGGGGTGCAGATGCCTTCAGGCTGGCTTCAAAGTCACTCATCTTCCTCAGCAGAGTGCTCTCCAGGGCCCTTTGTGTCTCCAGAATCTCATCGTAGGTCGCCATTGTAGTGATATTTGTAGTGGTGAACGTGTTAAAAGTGGCCGACAGGACAGTGCATTAAAAACTCCACTCAGGACATAAATATACTGTAGATAACACTAGTGTGTGTTGTGGATGTTTAATAATCACAGTATTACTAAGCAACAACTATGTAAGTTAAGTTTAAATATTTTAAATATATTTTATATTCAAGAGCTATGTGTTTATTGTTTCACAACTACCGCCGAAAAAAAAGGCCGAAAACAATGGTGTCTGTACAGAGAGTAAATGAGCGTGTGTGCGTCCGGCGCCTTACAATCTGTTCCAGATTTGTCTCAGAGGGGAGGTGAGGTCGATACGAGAGAGCGGCAGGGAGTGACCATACTGTATTATTATTTATACTGTGGCAGTAGTGTCATTTTCGCATTCAAAAAATCCGATTGTAATCGGCTTCAGCTTCGGCGGTAGGGCCCCGGGTCAACTTCAGCAGTAGAGCAGGGATTGAATAACCGAAAAAATTTGGATATATCGGTTAAAGGTATGACGTCATACCTTTAAATTTCGATACCTTAAAGTAAAGGTATCTTAATAATTTCGGTATTGTAATATTCCGGTATCGTTATTTTTTTAGGTATCTAAATTATAAAATAAAGGTTTTCTTTCCACAATGTCGGCCGCATTGGTAGGTAAGTACGCCAATGCTACCTACGTCGCGTCGTTGTCGCATCATTTTTTCGGTACCGAAATGGTTTTGGTAAAGGTACTGGTAATATAAAGGTATAATGGTACCGTAAAAAAATAAAGGTATTCTTCTTGTTTTACCGGTATCGTAACATTCGTAACCACAATTCTCAACCGTTTTGGCTCTACCTTTAAATCAAAACGATATCGTAATTTTATACCAGTACCATACCCTTATACCTTTACCGCTTTCAATCCCTGCAGTAGAGTCCCCGATAATAAGGTGTAATCTCCCGTCTATATAAAAATCTCGGGACACGCTGTTTGTGGTCACACTTTTTTATGTAAATTTGGTAGGTGAGAGAACAGGTCGTAAAGTATATTTCGTACCGGAAGTTGACAATTTTTATGGCAGAATAACTTTGTATAATTGACGGGTCAGCTAGTGGTAATATATAAATATCTCGTGTCATGATGTTTGTGGTCGCATTCTTCCGAAACGGCTCGACCGATTTTTATTAGCCGACTTAAAAAAAGGAGGTTTTCGTCTTCCGTATGTGTATTTTTTTATGTTTGTTCTATAATATTCGTCTGAATATATATTTTTTTATGTTTGTTCGCGCAGTCATTTCGCAACCGATTTTGATTATTCTTTCGACGCTGGACAGTGTATATTCCAGCGCTGGTCCCATATAAATTTTGTGAAGATTTGATGGATTGATTAACTAAAAAGTTTTTCAACAACAATATTATTTCTGGTTGTCGTCCGCTTTGTTTAGGCATAACGTTTTTGTTTATGACTACATTTTTTTTAAAGAGTAAACCTACGATGGTTCCATGTAAATTTCATGAAGATAAATATCAACACCATTGTATTGAAATTTACTATTTAACACAATTCTAGGTAACTTGCTTGTCAAACAAGCAAGTTACCTAGAATTGTGTTTACCTAGATTCGAGTTTGGGGTGTAAGGGTGTAAGGCTCACCACGATTTTTAGAACCAAAGCCAACCTCACCTGCACGTGATGCTCCTTGCCGTCTAGCGAAAGAGGTTCTGACAGCGTATTTGTGAGCTGGCCGACAGAGCAAGTACCACCACCTCACAGAAAACCGCAGTCAAATAACAATTTTCTTGAGGGTTGTTGTGTTGTTGCGAGTGAGTGTGGTCACCAGAAAAGGAGTTGCTGCGTTGATAGCGGGGTTGGCGGCGCTCGAGCTATATTTCATGTCGAGAGCGTTAATATGGCTACGGTAACCGCTTCACATTTGACGAGCTCGGAGGTCGAATGGTTAGCAATGGCTACTTTGACTCCGAGGTCACGGGGTCGATCCCCGCACAAGACAAATATTAGTGTGCATGAACATGTCTGTTTTTTTTTTTTTTTTTTTTATACTACGTCGGGTGGCAGACAAGCATACGGCCCGCCTGATGTGAAGCGGTTGCCGTAACCGTATTAACGCTCGCAACATAATAAATCACTTGAGCGCCACCACCCCGCTGCCAACGCAGCATCTCCTTCTTTTCTGGTGACCTCACTCACTCGCAGGAACACAACAACCCTCAAGGGAATTGTTATTTGGCTGCGGTATTCTGTAAGGTGGAGGTACATTCCCGAGTCGGGCAGCTTTCAATTACGCTCCCTACCTCTCTTTTCGCCAGAGCTTCGTTTGTCAGTCAGCAGGGTGCACCACGTGCAGGTGAAGTTGGCTTTGGTTCAAAGATGTTGATAAACCACTTACACCCCAATTTGTCTTGGTCTGGATTTTTTCTATAGCATTATATGTGTGTATTTACAAAAAAAAATGTATTTAAGTATATTATCAGTTATCTAGTACCCTTAGTACAAGCTTTGCTTAGTTTAGGACTAGACGGCCGTGTGTATGTAATTTGTCAAAATTATTAGTATTAGCACAGCATAGTAAATACAATCAGTACTTTGACTTCAGAACAACGTAGATACGTTGTTCGTTGTGTGTACCAAAACTTCCTGAGCGGTCGTGTAATGACGCTCGACTGTGTGCGTGCGCCGATTTGGGCGCTAGTATGAAGTCAAAGTACTGGTTGTATTATTATGCTGTGGAATTAGTATTAACATCAGGCGGGCCGTATGCTTGTATGTCACCCGACCCCATTTGTTAAATACCTATTGAATAATAATTGTGGTGTAATTATTCTAATCAAAGCAAATCTTATCTGATATCTAGTTATTGTATAAATAATTCATGGAGTAGAAACTCAAGAGAGCCATAAAAACAACGCCGACTTGCATAAACGAGCGAAAATTTACCAAGTCTATGCAAACACTAATAATTTCCTTTATGCCCCAATCATCGACCAACTGTGATATCCGCATAGAAAATGGATAAGTAGGTAGTTATGAAAGTTACCCAATTTGTTGTTTTCTTTTTATTTAAATTATTATTATTTAACGGTCCCCCGCTACTTCGTTGCGTAAACTTCATACTAATATGGTATTTAGAATAATTGGACCCTGTTACGCAGAAGAGGTCCAACGGACATTTTGTTACTTTTAAATTAAAGCTATTTAAAATTCAATAGAAAATTCAATTCAGATCCAGTCTCGATCTCACAAAAATGTTGTTCCATTCTCGTATCACAATATGAAACTTCAAAGTGTAATTTAAGCGGGAATAGATCGATGAATGACCGAAAACTAAACAAACTAAGAATTTTATTTTGCTAGCTATTGCTTTAGCAAAATATTAGGTTGGGGAAAAAGTCTTTTCGTATTTTATATGAATATTCAAAACATTTTTTAATAAAGTTTATTTACATTTAACTAAAGTATATAGGTGCCATTTTGTTCGATAACTTTTTGCCATCTTGCAGGTATAGACATGATCCCATTACTATATAAATTTTGGGACTTCTGTTCAAAAAACCGCGATAAGTGGCTTTGGCAGTCTTCTCGTGATGTTAACCTGACATTGCCTAAAGAATTCTGAAGAGACCGAAACAGGTGGAAATCAGAAGGTGCAAGGTCAGGACTATACGGCGGATGCATTAACACCTCCCAGTCAAACTCTCTTAATTTTTGCTGAGTGGCTAAAGATGTGTGAGGTCTAGCGTTATCATGATGAAAAATCACACCCCTTCTGTTAATTAATTCCGGCCGCTTTCTCTCAAGTTTTTGCTTTAATCTCATCAGTTGTTCACAGTAGAGTTCAGAATCGATAGTCCTGCCTGGCGGTAACAGCTCATAATGAATAATGTCCTTCCAATCCCACCATACACACAGCATCACCTTGTTGCGGGTTAACCCGGGTTTCGCCAGAGTCTGTGAAGCCTGACCGGCCTTTGACCACGACCTTTTTATGCGCCAAAACTGTTTTGTGGTCAATTCCTAGTTCTTCAGCTACGTCGTTACTACTGATATGCCGATCTTGCTCCACTTTATCAAAAATGGCATCCATTTTATCCGTAACAGGGCGACCAGAGCGACGTGCATCTTTGACATCAAAATTTCCGGATTGAAAACGCCTAAACCAAATTTGTGCTACTCTCACAGACACTGCAGTAGGTCCATAAACGTCACAAATTTTTTCGCAGCGTGCGTTGCATTTTTACCTTTTTTGTAGTAAAATTTTAAAATGTATCGAATTTCTTCATTAGATTCACTCATCTTGACAGTAAAAAAAAACAAATGAAAATCACACATTTACCTAATTTGAATTTGGAATTATCTTTTTTAAAATTTAAACTTTTTAAAGATATCAAAACCTTTCAGATACAAATGGTATAACCAAAGAGATTTTATTACAAGTTCATACATACTATAATGCGAAAAGACTTTTTCCCCTACCTATTAATAGTAGATTATTGCATCGAGCACAAAGTAATTTATTATTGCACCGAGTGCCTGATTTAGAGCCCGAGCGTTAGCGAGGGCTCTAATCTAACAGGCACGAGGGCAATATAAATTACTTAAGGCGAGGTGCATAATCTGCTTTTCTTTCAACTAATACCTATAGGAATAGTAGGTATAAGAAACTCATATCAAACAGTTAAAATAGAAGTTTCTATAACACTGTCGGCTTCATTTAGAATGTTTTCCGGAGTTAATGTGTCGCTAGATGATTCCATTTTAATTCGAAGCCGAAGCACTCAAAATCAGATAGTATCACACTTTTATCGTTTCCAAAAATATTGTCAAGCAAAATTAACAAAGTTCCCGCCAAATCACTTTTTTAAATTTCTTTCATTTTTAACTCAGAGTTAGCAGCAATCATTTTTTAAATTTGGAACAAGTGGGATAGAAACGAATAATACGTACGAAAAAAAAGTATTGATATCGGCTGGCTGAATAGAGCTAATCCATTGAGATTGGCACCTTTTGGTGCGATTAAAAATAACTGTGCAATAATGAAATTTCATACATTTTTATTGCTCTAGAGCATTAAAGACTCGTTTTGTACTGAGTTTTTAGTGTGATTGTGATGAAATTAAAGCATAGTTGGAAGAAAAATAAATTTTATAATAAGATTTATCTTATTATAATAGTAGATTATTGCATCGAGCACAAAGTAATTTATTATTGCACCGAGTGCCTGATTTAGAGCCCGAGCGTTAGCGAGGGCTCTAATCTAACAGGCACGAGGGCAATATAAATTACTTAAGGCGAGGTGCATAATCTGCTTTTCTTTCAACTAATAATTATAAATAAAAGAAACTCATATCAAACAGTTAAAATAGAAGTTTTTTAACACTGTCGGCTTCATTTAGAATGTTTTCCAGAGTTAATGTGTCGCTAGATGATTCCATTTTAATTCGAACCCCAAGCACTCAAAATCAGATAGTATCACACTTTTATCGTCTCCAAAAATATTGTCAAGCAAAATTAACAAAGTTCCCGCCAAATCACTTTTTTAAATTTCTTTCATTTTTAACTCAGAGTTAGCAGCAATCATTTTTTAAATTTGGAACAAGTAGGATAGAAACGAATAATACGTACGAAAAAAAAAGTATCGATATCGGCTGGCTGAATAGAGCTAATCCATTGAGATTGGCACCTTTTGGTGCGATTAAAAAAAACTGTGCAATAATGAAATTTCATACATTTTTATTGCTCTAGAGCATTAAAGACTCGTTTTGTACTGAGTTTTTAGTGTGATTGTGATGAAATTAAAGCATAGTTGGAAGAAAAATTTATTACTAAATCTTATTAGATTTAGTAATAAATATAACTATTTAGTAGTAAAATATTTGACGAGCTCGGTGGTCGAATGGTTAGCTATGGCCACTTTGACTCCGAGGTTGCGGGTTCGATTCCCGAACAACACAAACATTTGTGTGCATGAACATGTCTGTTTGTCTTGGTCTGGGTGTTTTCTATGTATTATAAGTAGGTATGTATTGACAAAAAAAATGTATTTAAGTACATTTATCAGTTGTCTAGTACCCATAACACAAGCTTTGCGCTTAATTTGGAACTAGATGCCGCTGTGTAAATTGTAAAGAAATATTTATTATTATTACATGTATCTCTCTTAAATCACGGGTCAAGCCCGGTCATTTGATAGGCATGCGCGGAGATATGGATCCAACGCGTAGAGGCCCCTTTGAGAAGTTTGATGTAATGTTGTACGCCCGCCGTGACCCGCTCCAGGATATGTCAATGGAACGATATACCCATGAGCAGGTCTCGGCAGGCGTTGAGACTATTGCGAAGTGTGATGGAAAATAAATGGGCTATGGAGATGAGATCTGGGTGAACTTAATACCGGGCTATTACAGAAGAGGGACGGACACCTGCCATAACTGCTTTTATTGCTAGTTATTTGCGGCAGGCGGTGGCTTGCCACTCACTAGATGGACCCCCGAAATGCCAGGAAAACGGCCGGGGGCAACACCGGTGTGAGTGACTCAGGGATGTCGAGAGGTGTGCTGCGCTTTCTCCGAAGTTACTCGCGGCGTGATGCCCTTTAACACTTCCACCCCTGGAGCATATAGCTCTAGCGGCTCCTCTCTGGACGGCCAATGAAGGCAAGCCAGAGCTGAGAGTCCTGCGGGCCTTCTTGTGTTTACACTCCGACCGATGAAGACACGTCGGAGACGAAGGCCCTGACCGACTCTCTGGAGACTCGGGTCCGTGGTGTCGCTACTCACACAACAGCTCGCCACACAAGCTGCCCTGCGGACTTATTATTATTATTATTATTATAAATAATTAATGAATACATCATCTTTAGTCAATTCAAAATTGGTCCCTGTTATGCAGAATAGATCCAACGGACATTAATAAGTTTGAGCTTTATAGGAATAAAAATATCACGTACTTAGTATAATTTTGGGAAGCAGTCAATCTGATGCTATAATATAAAACTCGATTTGAAATTTCTCGCTATGTATACCTCTCAATTTGACATAGTTTATCGGTTGTATCTATTCAGCATAACACGGACCGTGCTATGCTGAATTTCGCTTCTAGTTGGACTCAGCTTAGAGAGATAAAATATGCATCAGGATATTAGGTTACTACACCTACATCCAAATATACTTACATACCATACCACAGGATTCTTGATTCTTACCTACGCTTTAGATACATTAGGGGTGTAAGTAGTTCATCACCATCTTTGAACCAAAGCCAACTTCACCTGCACGCGGTGCACCCTGCTAACTGACAAACGAAGTTCTGGCGAAAAGAGAGGTAGGGAGCGTAATTGTACCGCAGCCAAATAACAATTCCCTTGAGGGTTGTTGTGTTCCTGCGAGTGAGTGAGGTCACCAGAAAGGAAGGAGATGCTGCGTTGGCAGCGGGGGTGGCGACGCGCGAGCGATATTTTATGTTGCAAGCGTTAATATGGCTACGGTAACCGTTTCACATCAGACGGGCCGTATGTTTGTCTGCCACTCGTCGTAGTATAAAAAAAACATACCTACTATGGGAACCGCATCTTTCTTGCTTTTACGTGATGCGCGTACATAGTACCTATAGTACAGACATGTACAAATTTTAATAATGATTATTTTTGCTTATAATGCTCATATAGGTATAGACCCAATGATGTTATTATAAATACTACCTATAGATATGATATGTTACAAGCGTCAAAAAAGTACACACGAAAAGTGAGCCTAATGTCTCACCTTGCAGTTAGTTCGCACAAAGAAGCCGACGAAACTAGCGTTTGTGACAATTTTCTTTATTCCACTAAAGTGTAAAACAAGCATACGGCCCGCCTGATGAAAAACAGTTACCATAGCCTATGACACGCGGGCATGCGTTGCCGACTTTGTAAAAATCTCTTCACGCCGTTTTTGAAGAACCACATGCTGTGCTGTAGTCTCCTGAGCAGCTCCTGTGAAAACGTCGACAGGAAGACGCCGTTGCGCCGATTACGTACTCAACGAGGGAAAGAGATAGGTAGCAAGTATATTAAAGCGCCGAGATGATAAGGATAGTCATAGATTTCCCAGACGAATGGAGACGGGAACCGTTTGGTATGCCATATCTATAATATTTATAACATCAGTGTATAGACCTATAGACCCTTCGTATATTTTTTTTGTATAATATATCTCATCAGTCGGACAAGATAGGTACACTTTTATTAGTTGTCTATGAAGACAAGAAAGAAACGCCATCTGGTACAAAATAGTTGTACCGTTTTTCTTGAAATTTTGAAAATAGATATCAAATTTCTTCTCAATATGATTGATAACCTATTTGTGTAATAAAAAAATATATGGTACGGAAATTAAAATGATTTCAATGCTCTTTATTTCTATTTTTTTCAGGTGAAGTGAACAATGCGTACGTGACTGATGCGACATCTGTGTCAGGATCAAGAAAATCCCTCGCTCTTCAACCAGTATTAATAATGCATCCACACGCCCCGATGGATATGGACACTTACTCGCACTACTCCGGCAGAACTGCAAGATCAAAACACGGCATATATGCTAATACCATGCATAATTATCAATTATAAATAGGTACAAAATTTAATTTACCATGTTCGTTCAAAAAGATTAGAGGTTATGTCTTGCTATTAGCAATTACTTAGTGCTGCTACTAACCAAAAGATGGCGCTATTTCGAATTTTAAACGATGCATTTTATGACATAATGCAAAATTTTGTTCTGTACTTTTATTTCTTAAATTAATAATTACCTGAATTAATTTAATTTAATGTAAGATACTACGATAACATTATGGTTATGTAAATATGTGTACGATTCTAATTATTAAAGATGTTAATTGATTATCTCGTAAATAATATGTAAGGTTTAATTTTGTAAGAAAGGAATTTATTATACAACGAACAAATAATGTGTTCCTTACGAAAAACGTAATTTTAGACAATATCTTGTTGTATTTTTGATAATAAAATTGTAATAATATAGCTTTATTTTGTAGTTTTAATTTTCCATTTCCAAGGTCTCGGCTTGGGTCTCTTAGGTTTTTGCGGTTTTTGGTGATAGGCATTTGTCTGCCGCGCTGCTGTACCTGCAGCAATGGAGAAGGCAAAAGCAGATAAGCTGCACTGTAAAAGGCAGCTTATCTGCTTTTGCCTTCTTGATAACAGTTACTACCTATTTCTTATTCTTCCTGCAAATAATATAAAGTGGGTCTTTCCTATTACTCAACGTATCTTTGCTGCATGAAGTGAAGTTAACTAGAATGGCAAAATTTTTTACCACACAGAATATTGTTGCCAAATAACAATACTCCTTGTATTGCGATCGTCTTTCGCAATACGGACGGACGGAAGACAATCGAAATAAGGACGAGCGATATGGGTAGGGCAACCGCTTTACAAGCAGGCCGTTAGCTTGTTTGGACTAACGAGGCTCTGAAAAACCTCATAGATTACTGAAGTCAATTAACAATTCCCAGAAGTGAGTTGTTTTCGTTCCTGCGTGAGTGAGGTTACCAGGAAGGAAGCAATTGCAGTAGTCGATCGCAGCGGGGCTGGCAGCGCGCGAGAGATACTCTGTGTTGTTATTTTTCATATTATGTATAATTTTGAAAGTTGGTGAGGATCGACGAGCTCGGTGGCGTAGCGGTCAATGACGCGGCTTCGACACCAACGCTCGTGGGTTCGATTCCCACACAGGACAAACATTTGTGTGCATGAACATGTCTGTTTGTCTTGGTGTGTTTTCTATGTATTATAAGTAGGTATGTATTTAAAAAAAAATGTATTTACGTATGTTTATCAGTTAGTCTAGTACCCATAACACAAGCTTCGCTTACTTTGTGGCTAGATGGCGCTGTGTAATTTGTCTGACAATATTTAATTTATTTTAATATTAATTTCATGCTCTTTGGTGAGGATGTATGGGGGACGTTGGTTACTCTTCCACCCGTGAAAGAAAAAAAAAGGCTGAATGTAAATATAAAATTTATTAATTATACCAATTTTCTTGGAAGCTAATTTTGACCTTGAACTCCAAATCTACATATTTGTATGTGTTTGTATGGAGTGGTGTTCAGTTTCGCAGATCCTAGAAATTAGAAATTTACATTCAAAAAGATTGGTGTTATCAGTCGAGAGCGGGAGGTTATTTTACGTCCTAAAATGAAAAACAAAACTCTCACTGTGCTTAGTACGAGATTCTTGGACAAATTCGAACATGTTTATGTTTACAAACCAAACAAATTGAGAAAAAGTTGTATATTGTGAATTTTCCAGACATTAGCCGGGTTGCTCACTTCAAAATATGAGTAAGTAATCCACATAATTTTGTTATGTAACACGCGTCTTTTAAATTCACAACACGAAACTTCTTCTCTATTTGGTCGGTGTATTTACGTTGGCATGATCGATCGCGAACAAAAACTCGCACAAAGCAAGTTCGATCGAAGCTTGAAAAAAAAAACAGAAAATATAGTTCTCCGCACGATTGTACTTCAAGTTCTGTTACTACATACTTAGGAGTTAAATCTTTCGAATCTCGAAGAAATAAATAAAATACCTACACCTATAGAAATATCACAATTTATTAAGTTTCCACAATGTCGTTTCTCTAAAACCATTGTTTTCCATACAGCTGTCTTCAGGCAAGGGATATTTGGCAAGCAGCGTTACGTGCTCGCGTCTTCTCGCTGTCAGCCCGTGCCTACCTGGATCGCCTATCAAAACCTGAAATAAATTATTTTAATATATATCTGGACTCTTGGCCGTGTGGTTTCCGGCAGACTAGAATAGAATCACTCCGTCTCTTCCCGTGGATGTCGATCAGGCCCGTCTGGCCAGCTTGGGGAGTGTAGGCCAAATCCCCCTTCTGTCTGGAATGGATGAGAGAGGGTCGTGATCTTGTAGTGGAGACTATAATGACCTAATGATGATGATGATGATATCTGGACTCATCCGTAGAATAAAGTCCGATCTGCAGGCTTAGTGCGAGTTTTTGACGTTCATACATACGTCTTTAAAATTGCTTCCATAGGTAGGCAATTAAAAAAAAACGAATGAAAACAAAATCGTGGGATAGGTACAGTTTGGTGTTGCATCCACATATCTATCATTTCCATCCAAAAGTCGATCACACCACTGGATAGATGAAGGATCAAAGAATTTATTACACTAATCGATTCGACGATCGCAATACAAGGACTATTGTTATTTGGCAACAATATTCTGTGTATTAAAAAAAATTGCTATTCTTTTGTTTTTTTTTTTTTTTTTTATACTACGTCGGTTGGCAGACAAGCATACGACCCGCCTGATATGAAGCGGTTACCGTAGCCATATTAAAGCTTGCAACATAAAATATTGCTCGCGCACCGCCACCCCCGCTGCCGATGCAGCATTTCCTTCCTTTCTTTCTGATGACCTCACTCACTCGCAGGAACACAACAACCCTCAAGGGAACCGTTATTTAGCTGCGGTATTCTGTGAGGTGGAGGTACATTCCCCAGTCGGGTAGCTTACAATTACGCCCCCTACCTCTCTTTTCGCCAGAGCTTCGTTTGTCAGTCAGCAGGGTGCACCACGTGCAGGTGAAGTTGGCTTTGGTTCAAAGATCTTAATGAACCACTTACACCCAAAATTCTAGTTAAGTTCACTTCATGCAGTAAAGATACGTTGATTAATAGGACTAAGTAAGGACTATTGAACTTCGCGTACTGGGTAGGGGAAGCGCTGCTATTTTGTGATAATCTTAGTGCATATAACGTATTCACGTACAACACACGGCTGTGTCCATGACACAGCCACACCTCATTTTTACGTATTCGTTTTCGACAAAGTTAACTTTTAAATTATTTTGTATAAAATTGACATAGCGCCATCTACCGACGAATAGTCGAAGTAGAGTCAATTCCATACTAATTGAAGTTAACGTTGTCGAAATTACCTTACCTTAGAAGACTAAGCCCCCTGTATTGTTGGTGGCACTTTCGTGCGTTTTTATTACATTATTTGACTCTAAATATCGGAAGATAAATACGATAAGATGGATCTCTACATGGATCGATGACCTCAAGAGAACGGCCGAAAGCGGCTGGATGCGGGAAGCCGAGAATCGCATATCGTAAAAGACATTAAGGAAGGCTTATGTCCAGCAGTGGGTAGATACAGGCTGAAGATGATGATGATCACTTTAAACACTTTATCCCTATCAAAACAAAGATTATGATTGTGCAATACCTTATCCTTCCCATAATTGACTCTGGTGATGTGTGATACACTGACTTGAACCTGTCCAGTAGTGGATAGATACAGGTGATGATGATATGATATAATAAGATAAGAAAATCCTAAAAACGTATGTCTGAAGAATTTATATTCCTTATCTAGACTAGTTAGTTTAACTCATTTTTGTTCCATGTTTACATCGGACTCTGTTCTAGGAATATCTAACTATCCAAGTCCACATGATGTGGAGCCTAAGAGGAAGATAAACGCTACTAGCGCCACCGCTGAATAAAAAAGATGTATTCGGAAACGCTTTTAAAAAAAAAGAACTATGGAACACTGCTATTCTCACAAAGACAATGAAGTATTTTTACATTGTTCAAACATTTAATGTGATGCACACAAAAGATTTGAGCAAAAACATGACTATCAACATTTGCATGCCATTACGAGTGGCTAAATAGGAATAAGTGACTGTATTGTTAAAACCCAACTGCATTTATTGTGTCGACCTATTTAATGCAAATAAAAATGGTTTCATCTGATAATACTTTCCGTGTGTTATATTTTGTCGTAAAATACTTACTTCAATGTCTTTGGGAGAATAATAATATATACATACATATAATATAATATATATGAGAAGCAATTACCACCGCCTATGAAGATCATCAGCATCAAGGGGTTGCTGATCCGTTACCAGCCTTTTAAGGGAAATATAGATTAGGTAAGTTCATTCCACATTCACAGTCCATTGTATAAATAATATGTCTTATGGAACGTACTGGTTAGATTGCCAATTATCATTTTGGGGTGTATGTAAGTGGTTCATCAACATCTTTGAACCAAAGCCAACTTCACCTGCACGCGGTGCACCCTGCTGACTGACAAACGAAGCTCTGGCGAAAAGAGAGGTAGGGAGCGTAGTTGTAAGCTACCCGACTGGGGAATGTACCTCCACCTCACTGAATACCGCAGCCAAATAACGGTTCCCTTGAGGGCTGTTGTGTTCCTGCGAGTGCGTGAGGTCACCAGAAAGGAAGATGCTGCGATGGCAGCGGAGGTGGCGGCGGGCGAGCGATATTTTATGTTGCGAGCGTTAATATGGCTACGGTAACCGTTTCACATCAGGCGGGCCGTATGCTTGTCTGCCACCCGACGTGGTATAAAAAAAAAAATATATATATCAAGATGATATGGATGGAATTTTAATTTATGGCGAATAGTACGATAGCGGAACTATAAAAAAATACTTAGTGTAGGATTCTACCTATACCTAATTAATTTAGTTTAAAAAGTTGCTGATTTGAATCTGACGAGTCTATGGGCGGTGGTGATTACTTTCCTTCAGGTGACCCACATTCAAGGAGGGCTCCTTTAATGTAAAAAAAAAATATTTCATAATCATTATCTGTAATATCTTTATTCTGCGTCGTTTTTTAACTACGATTTTTTATTCGGAGGTGGCGCTAGTGAGCGTCTCTGTCTTTATTTGGATATTCAAGGCAAAGAAATTTACCGTTTCTGATAAGATCCCTACTTCTATGAGTACTTACATCTTTCCCAATTGCAGTCAAGCTTAGCAGCCATTGGAACAGAATATTTGCGAAATCTTCGTCATAAAACATGTCACCAATTAAAATAGTGTCGAACATGTCGCATTTCCCGCCAATAAAATTATCTGTGCTCGTGTCTATGTCAACTTAATGTGTCTATGTCAAATTTAATTTTGCGTTTATTTCGGTTGCTGTTATAGCACCTGAAAGAGAATTATAATTTCAACAACATATTCAACAGGGGATGTAGCTCAGTGGTAGAGCGTTCGCTTTGCATGTGAAAGGCCCCGGGTTCGATCCCCGGCATCTCCAATTTTTGCGGCCAACAACTTTTTGCTTACATGGATCAATGTCGTTTCCCATTACATATTTAGCATTTTTCACTGCAGCAGCAATAGCGCCTGCTCCGCAACCACAACCTATGTCAAGTATTCTCCGATTTTTCACTATATCTCCGTTATCAAGTATGTATCTGAAAATAAAATTACAATAACGCCATCTATAGATAAACTTTGTAACTATTTCCTAACTAAAGTAATTTCGATAGTGGTGACGCCACGTGTAACAAAAAGTCCAGTTATTTTTATACATACAGCAAAATAGATGGCGTTAGGGAACAATTAATTACAATTGTTAGGATTATTTAAGCGTGTTTTTTACTGTACAGAAATTGTTACAATACTAGTACTATTACTCGCAACTTCGTCCGTGTGCATAAATTACTTAAATCAGGTTCGGAAAATTGAAATAAAAGTTACCGTTATCAAATGGTTACCAAAACAAACGGTTACCGTATTAAAAGGTTACCCCTGGTTACCACAAAATGTTTATGAAATACACTATGACTTGATCACGCAACTCATAACATTTAGAGTTCAATACTTATAATATTTTCCACGAAACAATCAAACGGGTATCATAAAATTTATATGCGACATTTACAAACCATTTAGACAAATTTCTCCGAACAAACAGCTTCTGTTCTAAGTACTTTGTTTTGTTGGATTTGGATTCCTAGAAATCGAGACATCCCCTAGGGGGTGGCTCGCCCACGCTCGCCCTGTTCTTGGAAAGCAGATTTACTGTTATATTAGCTAAAGATGCAGATGAACATTCTGAGAAAATTTCAACTTTCCTAGTTGATTTAAGCATTTTACTAGGTATTCTAGCGCTTTAGTGCTATCACTATTCCTTATACTTTCGACGTGAATATGTCTTTAAAGGTTTGTGCTTCCATAGGGAGTTAAAAAGGGAATTAAAAAACGAGTGATAACAAAATCGGGGGATACAGTTTGGTGTTGCAGCTACAAATCTATCATCTCCAATCAAAATTCAATCACACCATTGGGTAGATGAAGGATCAAAGAATTTATTACGCCTAAGTAAGGACTATGGAACATCGTATGCGAGGGAGGGGTGAGCGCTGCAATTTTGAGATAATTTTAGTGCATGTAATGTACAACACACGGCCGTGTCCATCATGACACAGCCACACCCTATTGTTTTTTTATATAATTCTATGATATATTATTCTGTTTTATTTCATATAATTCTGTGATACTCAAAGTAACTAATAAATTATCATGATCATCATTATAGTCTGTTCTGTATCTTTCCCCAGTGGACAGATACATTTTCCCTTCCTATTGGCTTGATTTAGTTGAATATTTATTATTAATCTGTATCTGTCCACTGGATTTTCCCTTAATACCTTCTCTAACGCTTTCTACAATCAGCGATCCTCCGTTTTCCGCTTCCAACCGCTATTTTAAGGTTAACGTTCCATCTAGAGGGAGCAGGGCACGTCTCAATACCTACTTTGTCCCCAGACACGGTCCCCACTCTCCACTCCAGGATTTTCCGTCCCCAGTTAATAAATTAATAGTATACTAGTTTCTATGGGTTTAATACACATGCATTTTTAACTGTAAGCGACCAGATATGATGTTCGCTTTATATGGGACCTTGTAGCACGAAGTGCTCATGACAAGCTGTTTCTCAGGACCTACCATATATATATATATGGTAGCTGACCTGACAGACGCTGTCCTGTCTAAACTTTACCCAGTATACCCAGAATATCCCACCAAAGTTTCATAGCAATCGGATGAGCGGTAAAATAATGCATAACGGACATACAGACAAACATTCATTTTTATATAATAGAATAGTGTTTTTAATAATAATATGTCCGCAGGGCAGCTTGTGGTGTGCTGTTGTGTGAGTAGCGACACCACGGACCCGAGTCTCCAGAGAGTCGGTCAGGGCCTTCGTCTCCGACGTGTCTTCATCGGTCGGAGTGTAAACACAAGAAGGCCCGTAGGACTCTCAGCTCTGGCTTGCCTTCATTGGCCGTCCAGAGAGGAGCCGCTAGAGCTATATGCTCCAGGGGTGGAAGTGTTAAAGGGCATCACGCCGCGAGTAACTTCGGAGAAAGCGCAGCACACCTCTCGACACCCCTGAGTCACTCGCACTGGTGTTATAAAATTACATAAGAGAAAAAATAATATAATAAGACATTAAATTGATATGTTCTGTGGGATCTACTTAAGAAATCCAAATGAATCTGGTTAATGAAGACTCAGTCAAATACAATTTATAGCCTAGGAAATTATTAATGGAAAAACAGGTATTCTCTCTCTTTGCTCCATCCCAGTTCAGGTAGAGTCGGCTCTCCTAATTTAGTGTTGCCAAGACAACCTGTCTTGGTCGGATCGAGCAAATTCTCCATTTGTAGAAGTTTGTTCATACTGGTCTACCACTTAGTAAGCGGCCTCTACCCTTTTTGTTTTATGGGAGGTATAGCTAATGGGAAAACAGGCGAATCTGGTTAATGAAAACTCAATCAAATACAATTTTTAGCCTTGGAGATTCCAATGGGAAAAAATTGATTCGCTCATACGAAAATGTTGCTAGCTAACAGATGGTTAGTCCAAACTTTTTACCACGCGTGGAAGGCTTCCCTCGAATGAATCATAGGGGGAGTGTTTCAGAGCCTGCAGCGATGATTCACACCTTCCATTCAGCTAGAACATTACAATAAATAATATTCACAGTTGTAACTAATATAATGAGATCGTTTGCAACTGTGTTAATTTGTAGTACCTACTCTAACAGGGTAGTAGAGCTAATAAGTAAATTGCTTTGTTAAAATATGCTTGCTAATAAATGTAAAACTTCTCACAAGTATCATCTAAATTGTATGTTTGTATGGCCTTGCTGCAGCAGTAATTGAAAGGATATTTTAGCAATAGCCTTGTGAAAAGTTGTGAACCATTTTTTTTTCGATTTGTTAATTAAAGACGTCACAATATTATATCTATAGGTGAAAGAATTCGATAGCATAAAAACTTCTCGAGATATTATAGACTTAGAGACGAGAGATATTAGACAATTTTGGACTATCCCGAAAACGCTCCATACAAAAGGCTACCAACCACGTTATGACGACACCTTGCTATTTTATATGCATTAAATCAGAAATTTGTACGACAGCTATGTTAAATATTGCGTTTATGTAGCTAGTGCCGTAACAAAAGTTATAGTATTTTTTACTGTTTCTACAATGGTAATATTTATTTTTTATAATTTCATACTTTTAAAATGGACTTTCCCATTAAACCTTGATCAACCATAAAACACGTCGGACATAAGTTATTAAAATTTTAAGATCATAGATCGTTCTAGTATTATGACACGGCCGTGTGTTGTACGTTACTACGTTATTTCCACTAAAATTATCTCGAAATGGCAGCGCTCCCTCTCCCGCACGCGATGTTCTACAGTCCTATTTAGCGTAATAAATTCTTTGATCCTTCATCTATCCAGTGCTGTGATTGAATTTTGGATGGAGTTGATAGATTTGTAGCTGCAGCACCAAACTGTATCCCCCGATTTTGTTATCATTCGTTTTTTGAATTGCCTCCCTATGGAAGCAATTTTAAAGACTTATTCCGTCACAACCTTTTACTACTACAGAAAGGAAGAAGTGCTGCGTTGGTAGCAGGGGGTGGCGGCGCGCGATCGATATTTTATGTTGCGAGCGTTAATATGACTACGGTAACCGCTTCACATCAGGCGGGCCGTATGCTTGTCTGCCATTAGACGTAGTATAAAAAAACTAAATCAAATGTAAAATCTGGTCAAAAAGAAAATAAACGCGGGCGAAGCCGCGGGTGGAAGCTAATATTTAATATATTTACAATATAATATATATTATTATCTCATATAATAGTATAAGAAATAGGATTAGTAGGATTTACTGAAAACATACAAATTTTAATAATATATCTGGCGTGTTTCAGGACGCGTGAGTCACCGCTCACCGCTGAAGTGCCGGTAGGCTTGCTAAACAATGACTCATCGGGGCATCCACCTGATCCAACTCTAATCTCTAATATATTTCTGTATTTTGTGCTCCGGGGTCGTGGGTTCGATCTCCGCACAAGACAAACATTTGTGTTTCATACACACACGTTTGTCTTGGTCTGGGTGTTTTATATGTATTATTTTACAAAAAAAAAAATATAGGTTAAGTACCTTTTTTTGCTTTGCTTAGTTTGAGAATAGATGGCAGTGTGTAAATGGTTTTTACAGGGTCGGTAACTGTTTTCCATCAGGCGGGCCGTATGCTTGTTTGTCAAATATTTATTATATATTATATACAAGCCCGGTGGTCGAATGGCTAGCAATGACTACTTTGTCTCGGAGGTCGCGGGTTCGATCCGCGAACAAGAAACATTTGTGTGCAAGAACATGTCTATTTGTCTTAATCTGGGTGTTTTCAATGTATTATAAGTATGTATTTATAAAAAAGAAATGTATTTAAGTACATAGTATACCCATAGTACCTACAAGCTTTGCGCTTAATTTGGGATTAGATGGCGCGGTGTAAATTGTCCAGAAATATTTATTTATTTATTATACATATATGTAATAGTAAGTATAATTATATTATTAATTAGTGTTATTGATTTCTTATTTCATAATATTTAACTCAGATTTTCACATTTCCACCGCCATGTTTTAATGTCACTTTTGTGAATTTGGAGTCGAAAGCTTTATAAATAAATAAATATTGTCAGACAAATTACACAGCGCCATCTAGCCCCAAAGTAAGTAAAGCTTGTGTTATGGGTACTAGACAACTGATAAACATACGTAAATACATTTTTTTTTGTAAATACATACTTATGATACATAGAAAACACCCAGACTATGACAAACAGACATGTTCATGCACACAAATGTTTGTCCTATGTGGGAATCGAACCCACGAGCGTTGGTGTCGAAGCCGCATCATTGACCGCTACGCCACCGAGCTCGTCAAATTGAATGACTTTATTTGAATGACGTCGCACGTATTGCTCGTCTACAGAACACACCCTATTTATTTTAGTTTCATCTGAAAAATGAACATTTGTCCACTGTCTGGCTGTTCAGTTTTCATATCGTCTTGCAAACGCGATACGGGCTTGCTTAAGACGCGATGTTAACTATAATCCTTTCAAACAAATTCGACTTCGCCGTAATCTACACATTCTTTCTCTTCTTTACTCTACTCTTTTCAATCCTGCTACTTCTGGTTATTTAATGTGGATGTCCAGGAGCGTGCTATGCGCAGCACCCTTTCCCTTCGTCTTGTAACACCATCTCACTCTTCTCAATATTATACAAAATCATTCACTGTGCAGTCCATAAGGCTTTGGAATGCTCTGCCGTTAACTGGGCCAAAATATTTTTAGATGCCTAAAAACCAGTCCCTGGAATAAAAATTAAATTTTATAAGAAATCAGTAGAAACTTGTAAAAATCGTATACTAAATTCAAAATATGACATTATTGTCTAATACAAAAAAACAAGATTTGAATATAAAAAATATGTTACTAATTTGAAAATTACGGTAACAACGTTGACATTTTTAGTAACGCAGTAGTTCTTCGTACTAAATACCGTTGTCCTTGAGCACGTGTCTGAATTATACTGAACAATTTCTCATAATATTTCCTAGATGACGTTCAATCTTAAATACCACTATAAAAATGTCAGCTTTGGACCTTATTACAATGCTAATAGATTTTTTTTATATTAAACATTTAATGAAATAAAGAATAATTTAATCTGTGTCCCCAACAAAGAATAAAACCGTAACTACCTTGCGTTGCTGTATGAAAATAAAGCTTAAAGTGAATGCATTACGTTTTCTTGCATTTCAATCGATTCGACTTGTTGTAAGTCCTTTAAAAAATGAAAACAACTGCGCGGGGGGAGTACGGTTGCCGGATCAGTCGCGTCACAGTCGCTGAGAGAGCTGCGTGTATTTATTATGTGGCCGCTGAGTTACCGCTGTCGAAAGGTACGTACTGACGATGTATACATTATAATTATTTTCATACGCAGTTAGTTAAGTATTGGATCGGTCAATGTTAAAATATCTGCATTTTCTTATTTTATTTTGTGACAGTTTACAGGATAGTCGAATATTTACAACTGCGTAACTGCTACACTTCGTTACTGAAAAAAGTAACGCAGTAGTTACATCGGAAACGCAGTTGCTTTTAACGTTATTAATACGTTATTAAAACCGAAATACCCATATATTGTATCTTTTTTTCTCAGAAAAAAGTTTCTGCACTAAATGGCGTTGACGAACGCAGAAAAACAACGTCGCTACAGACTAAATTTTAAACTAGACTTTGCAAAAAATGCTGAACTTACCTAGGTGTTGTTAAAAGTGAAGTTGATAAAGAAGGAGACGTCAAAATTATGTCTTACAAGACAATGGATAATACTGGCAAAAGATTCAAAGCAGTAGAGACTGACATTACTTACGAACCTTACGAAAACATCGCAGAAATTGTCCCTAACCCCAAAATTGTCGTGAAAGGTAAAAGGGTATACTTTAACTTTGATAAGCCATTAAACGAACTTTTTTGAAAAGTATGATTAAATCGAAAGTACCACATTAGTTTATAAGGTTGATTTTCTAATATTCATTGGTTCTAATATTAAGTGGTAAAAGTTAGAAAAAGTTATATTTTGTTTGTTTTTGTTTTGCTTTGTTTTCTTTGATGTTATTTAAGATACTTTATTTTATGTCAAGTCATAAAGAGTTAAATTTATTTTGTTTTTGTCATTATACTAAGATTTCTATATAAAGTACAAGTATTCTATATATGAAAATACTACTGTGTTACTAGGCTTACTACTGCGTTACTTTTGTGTCCCTCTGATTTTTATTGTATTTTCAATAATACATAGGATTCTAATTATTAAAAATGCCTCAATTTCATACGTACGTGTTATTCATCAAAAGAAGAATATTATGTCATCTATTAGAATTAATTTAAAGTTTTTTTTTGCCATTAATTGAAAAGTTTAAGTTTTAAAATTCAACATTGTAACGCAGTAATCTAGATTAATAAGAATATTCTGTGAAACTGATTATTTCTGTGATTTAATTTTATAGGAGGTTAACATTAGCTTTACAGTTCAAAACTGACTTATCAGTGAGTCTCAATGTACAATATTAATAATAATAAAAAAATTGTAAAAAAGTAACACAGTTGTTTAATTTTTCGACACCTTGATATATTATATGCCACAAATATAGTTAAATAATTAAAACTAACGCTGCAGAGGTAGGTATATTATAAACCGAACTACAAGATATCTAATCTCCATAAAAAAATAAGAAAATAATTATATTAATTTAAAATAAAAAATTGAAAATCGTATTCTCGGATTAGGCATTAAAAAGTATTTTGGCCCAACTATCCGTAACGCGCAAACTTATGTCACTTTAAAAAATCTTGTTAAAATTCACTATATGTTACTTATCTCTATTTAACTTCTTTATTTATGCTTCTTTGTCTGTTACTGACTGCTTTTTTATTATAAGTACATTTACATAATTATGTAGTGTATGTATAATTATGTGTATATATGTTTAAGTAAGTTTGTATTGTATAATTGTGTAGGTATATAGTATATGCTGCGCCACCTACCTACATTTCAGGTCTCCTCTACCCAAAGATTGCCAGGAAGAGATCGCTAAGCGATAAGGTTGCCTGGAAGAGATAGCTAAGCGATAAGGCCGCCTTTTGTACTTTTATTTTTTTAAGTGATTATTGTTAAAACTTTACTGTATTTTTGGTGCAATAAAGAGTATTGTATTGTAAGATAGAAGAAGAAGAAGATAGATAGATAGAAGAAGAAGATAGATATAGTCTTCGCCGAGCGAAGCTCAGTTGTCCAGTTACACGCTGACAATTGGGTTGTTTCCAATGTTTAAAAATTGTACAAATAAATTAACAATATCGTAAAATACACAAAACTATAAAGATCTGCAAACTTTCATTCTAATATCTTCAGTCAGACTTTTTTTAGCGTCGATCAAAGTTTGGCGGGAAAGTCCATTTTAAAAGTATGAAATTATTAAAAAATAATATTTCCATTGGAGTAGCAATAAAAAATGCTATAACTTTTATTATGATAATAATTACATAAACGTAATATTTAACATAGCTGTCGTACAAATTTCTGATTTGATGCATATAAAATACAAAACTGTGACGTCATAATTCGGTAGTCTTTTGTATGGAGCGTTTTGGGGCAGTCTAAAAATTGTGATTTTCAAATTAATATATCTCGAGAGATTTTTGTGCTATCGAAGTAATTCTTTCACCTATGGTTATATTATGGAGACGTCCCTACATATCAAACAGAAAAAAATGTTAGTCAAATAGCCAATTGCCACACCGCGGATTAAAAGATAACGTCAACAACGACAAACTGTCAACGTCGGACAGGGAAATTAAAATGACGTATAACATTCGGTTACTTCTTACTACGCTCGTGCTACAAAGTTCCAAACTTTGTAGCACGAGCGGCACGTGCCATGATGACGGAAGTAAACGAAATGAGTACGCAGAGCTGACCTACAACGAGAGTAAATTGACAATGCATAACCCGCCAAGTACAAGTCGGGCTTCGCTTTGTCTTAACTTTTTATTGTTTGTTTTGGTCACAGCTCATAACTACATTGTGAATTGGTGTTTTTGGCAATTGCCGTTTAAAACACACTATAATGAGTGGTAGAAATTTCGAAATTCGATTACGCGGTGAAACTAAATCGTCATCGTAGTTAACCCTTTTTCATGCCACTGCTGGGATATGGATCTCCCCTCAATTGAAGGGGTTTAGCGCATACTCCACCACATTGCTTAACTGCGAAATAATTAATAATTTTCTTAAATAAAAGAAAAAGAACAATAAGTTACAAGACAAACAGATATATATGTTCATGCACACAAATTATCTGTCTTGTGCGGGGATCGAACCATCCTCCTCGGACCTTGGAGTCAAAGTGGCCATTGCCAGCCATTCATCAAATATATTTGCTATAGATCTCTTTTTTTGTTTGCACAAATATGGAATTTGTTACCATCAAATATTATTGTGCACTTTCGTGCTACCTATTTGACCACCGACCTCGTCTATTAGAAGCCCCGTTTTATCATTTTAGATACCCGATTTATTACTTACTACCTGCCTAATTTAATTTAACTTGAATTGAAACATCTTGAATTGAATTGTATAATACCCTTTAGTCATTCTATACGATGATACCTATAATATCTCATTAAATCTTATCCGGAATGCGTACGGCTTTTTCGCGTGTTACGTACGGAGTACTTTCTTTGGCCGTGTGGTTTCCGGCAGACTAGAATAGAATCACACCGTTTCTTCCCGTGGATGTCGTACAAAGCGACTAAGGGAAATACATTATCAAATATCGATCAGGCCTCCCCAACCCGTTTGGCCAGCGTGGGGAGTGTAGGCCAAATCTTCCTTCCGTCTAGGACGGACGAGAGAGGGTCGTGCTCCTGTAGTGGAGACTAAAATGGACCTGATGATGATGATGTACAGTACTTTCAATTTGCTGCTATGCTGTTATCAAAATATCAACTTGACATACATAATATTATCTCTCTGTGCGTGATGTGACTCACCCCGATAAATTCCTGAAGCGTTCCTGAACAGTGACTCACCATGTCCTGTCCCTTTCGTTTCAGTGAAATTTTATCGACTCTTCGTCCTTACTCCTCTGACTTCGTTATGTTTGTATCTATCCTGCTTTATCATAAGGATAAAAGTTTTCTCTCTCTCTCGTACAATGCGGTTTACTCCCTTGGAATTTCGTAGTAATTAAGGCTTGCTTGAACAATTGCTTGATGTCTGGAGTGACCTGGTTTATTTATAGTCATGGTTTGAACTTGATTTTTTGAATTATCGCAAATTACATATTTGCGATATCTTTTCCAATAAATATCTATAACTCAAAAACTACTACATCAATTATTGACGTATTAAATGGGTGAAATCGAATTGTGTTTTTTCCATTGATTTGCATTCAAATCAAATCAGGGGCTCTATAGCAATTAGCATATCTGAACACAAGCCAACCCCAAACCAATTTGTAACTATTGCATTCATTTATTTAACAAATTACTTAATTAGTTAGCTCATCAACATTTTTGAGTCAAAGCCAACTTCACCTGCACGTGGTACACCCTGTCGGTGCTGACTGACCAAGCTGGCGGAAGAGAGGTAGGGCGACTCAGTTGCTCGATTGGGGAGGTGTTGCTACCTTGGCAGCGGCGATAGAGGCGCGCGAATGATATTTCATATTGCGAACGTAGCCGTATAGGCTACGGTAACCACTTCACGTTAGGTAGGCTGTATGCTTGTTCACCACGTAGTATAAAAAACATACCTAGGTACTAGAGATTCTGCCACTTTGTATGTCTGTCAGTTCGTACCTACTTAGAAGTAAAAATATTTATAAAGTTGGTTCATATCGACGCAATATTTAATCTATGCCTTATGATTTGGAGTCCCATAAGATCAACCACGAATCAACCATAGAAGAAGTCTGCGCTCATCTTGTTTCGTTATTTAATAAAAAATACCAGTCTAATGACAAACACAATCACACAAGTAGACGCAAAAGATTTCGGAATAACTGAACAAAAACAGTATTTTTCCAGTGTTTTACATTGTGTTAAATTTCTTCACACTAAATTTAAAATACTCAGAAAAATTATCATTCCCATTATTACAATAAATAACTACTTAAAACAATTTACATAAGCATTCACGCACACATGTAAGTACATACAAATTAAACAAAATTTATAATTCACGTGCCAGACTATGAATTTTTCAGAGAAACCCCAACGAATGAATGAGTCACTGACTTCTAGTTTTATCTCAGTATTTGCTACCTTATTATCTTCGCCATAGAGTTGTCTTTTATCAAGGTTTTATTACAAAATGTGTTATTCAAAAAGGTCGTATATATAGACAACTGGTGTTCAAATTTGAACGTAAACAGAAGAGGTTACGGTGGATATTTCAATGTATTAGTTCTTACGCAAGAATTTATAGTAAGTTTTCATTCATAAAACCGGACCTGACCAAGTTGTTTAATGCAAATCGATTGCAATCTACCGGTGAAGGTTTTGTTCGGGTTTTTAGTGTATTTGGGGAAAACCTCATACCAACTAGATGTTGTAAATAATTGCAATAAATCCGCTTTGAAATGAGAGTGCAATGTTGGTTATGAAAATGTTAAATCCTGGTGCCTTATTACGTTAGAGACGAATGTTACTTTGACCTGAAAGCTGACTTCAGCCAACGGCGTTTATAGGTCGCAGATAAGAGGGTATACCTACGTATATCTTTCCTACCGTGTAATGTTTTAAAAAAATTGAAGTGAAGTTTACTTTACGTGAAGGATAACCTGTACCAAAGAATCATCTTGATAATCTACAACAGTAAGTCCTAAGACATTTTATACCACGAACGCTGAAAGTGCTGAAACTGTGGAATGAACTTCCC
Source organism: Hypsopygia costalis (assembly GCA_937001555.2). NCBI lineage: Eukaryota > Metazoa > Arthropoda > Insecta > Lepidoptera > Pyralidae > Hypsopygia > Hypsopygia costalis. The sequence continues at coordinate 16,021,922 of OW443349.2, read as the reverse complement.
GCAGAGGTATTTCCGAACAAATACGACATGGGAGCCTTCAAGAACAGCCCCCTTACCACCATCTCTTATTGCGACTCAATAACTGAATAGATTGCTTATTCATACCAATGAATAAGCGACTCTATTTCAAATTGCATAGAGTCGCTTATTCAACGGTATGAATAAGCAATCTACTCAATTATTGAACCGCAATAAGAGATGGTGGTAAGGGGGCAGAGTCTTTATTTCCCTTTAAAGGCTGGTAACTTTCCAGCTCCAGTTCTTGGTAACTTTCCAGCCCCATCTTTATATTTAGTAGATACACACTTCATATTCAATTTAATACATATAAGTAATATATAATGTAAATTTTAATTATATTTATTACACATTTTATATTCAATTGCTTGGATTAATTAAACAACTTGTATGTCCATCTTGATAAAGAAAATTTACATACATAGAATAAGAGCCAATTTGCAAATATTCAATATTCTTGTATTATTTGTTTGTTTTGTTAATGTCTTTATTGTACATAATGATCATAAATATATATATGTTATGGTCAATGTAATAAATTAGTTATTATTCATACTGACTAATACTTGGTCAATGTGATAAATCATGTTTTGGTTAGATTTGAGTTGATTTTTGGTTAGGTTAAGGTTTTCTTGTGTCCTGTCACGGGAAATAGAAGATGATGAATGAAATGAATGAATGAATATAGTGCCAAGTAAGCTTAATTATTAATAATTCACAATTTATATAATAGATGAACAAAGGCGGCCTTATCTCTACATCTCTACAGCCAACCTTTGAGTGTTGGATGGGCTGTGGGGTGGCGAGATATATCTACATAACAGAACACGAGAACTGTAGAAGGAAAGTAGAAGTATATACAGCAAGTAAATAAAGCACATTCCTCTATAATATGCTTTAGAACCGCATTCGTGTATTTCTGCTATTCCCAAAGGTTGACTGGTAGAGAACGCTTTTAGCGTTAAGTCCGCCTTTTGTAGGTACCCCTAAGTAATTTTGTGGTCAATACAAGTTTAAATAAATAAATAAATTCTTCGTTTTAGTTTTCTTTTTTACATTCACTGCTGGGTATATACGATTTATAACTTTGAAAGCTCATATTACATAATATTACTTAACATTGAGTAATATTTTTCACAATATTACATAAATTACCCCAAAATACAAATAATAAAAATACTGGATGTTTGATGTTCATATAGGTCTTGTCATTGATAAGAAAAAACTTTATTATTTTTCTTCTTCTTCGCTCTCAATGTGTTACTAATATAATACATCTAAGTTAATTTTCTTAATACGTACAAGTAACGTATATACGTGTAATGTACTTGTATAATAGAATAATACACAAACAGATAGCTTCATGCACACAAATATTCGTCTTGTGCGGCAATCGAACACGCGATCTCGTAGTCAAAGTGGCCATTGCTAGGTATTCGACCACCTCGTAAATGGATGCACAATTTGAACATGATTTTTAGTTTAAAGTTTGACAACCCTAAATATGAGTGCAAAGACCTTGGTTTGTTGACCTCGTTTCGTGGCGCGGCTGACGTTTGGCTGACACAACGTAGGCAAGTGCGACGGTACAGTAGGTCAATGTCTGTGGAAACGTGGTATCTGTCCGCATCTCCAAAGACGCATCTGTTTATTAAGAAAGGAAAGTTTTTTTGGAACTAAGTTCCTTAAGCACTAGTGGTAATGGAGATCAAGCGGGAATTTTGTGCGTTACTCGAGCGCGTCAGTGTATGTTTGTTCATAATGTTTTACTGAAGACATTTAATGATTTTGTTTTATTTTCACTGCGCCACCCACCTGTTCATATTTGCATTTATACTTTCCTGCCCTAAGGTTGTCTGGAAGAGATTGCTTATAGCGATAAGACTGCCTATTGTATTATCTTTTGTTTTATTTTGTGTCTGTATTTTATTTGGTGCAATAAAGCGTTATTGTATTGTATTGTATTGACAGAAAACATACCTTACACCTTGTAGTGTAAGGCTCGTTTCGTGGCACAGCTGACGTTGGCTGATACACCGTAGGCAAGTGCGACGGTACAGTAGGTCAATGTCTGTGGGAACATGGTGTTTGTCCTCCTCTCCGACGACGCATCTGTTTTTAAGGAAGGAAAGTTCTTATAGAACTAAATTCCTTAAGTATCAGTATCTATATAAATAATAAATAAATATTGTCAGACAAATTACACAGCGTCATCTAGCCCCAAAGTAAGCGAAGCTTGTGTTATGGGTACTAGACAACTGATAAACATACGTAAATACATTTTTTTTTGTAAATAAATACTTATGATACATAGAAAACACCCAGACTAAGACAAACAGACATGTTCATGCACACAAATGTTTGTCCTATGTGGGAATCGAACCCACGAGCGTTGGTGTCGAAGCCGCGTCATTGACCGCTACGCCACCGAGCTCGTCAAAATTATATATTTTCTATATATCTATATATTATACGTGAAGCACAAGCTTTGTATCCCTATTTACGAAAATCGCGCGGACGGAGGAGTATGAAATTTCGCACACTTATAGTTTATACATATAGAGAAGGATTGCTTATAAAATACATAGATCAATAAAAAAAATATTACACACACTACCATGTATTATATTAGGTTGGGGAAAAAGTCTTTTCGTATTTTATATGAAAATTCAAAACATTTTTTAATAAAGTTTATTTACATTTAACTAAAGTATGTAGGTGCCATTTTGATTGATAACTTGTTGCCATCTTGTAGGTAGAGTCATGATCCCATTACTATAGAAATTTTGGGACTTCTGTTCAAAAAACCACGACAAGTGGTTTTGGCAGTCTTCTCGTGATGTTAACCTGACATTGCCTAAAGATTCTGAAGAGACCGAAACAGGTGGAAATCAGAAGGTGCAAGGTCAGGACTATACGGCGGATGCATTAACACCTCCCAGTCAAACTCTCTTAATTTTTGCTGAGTGGCTAAAGATGTGTGAGGTCTAGCGTTATCATGATGAAAAATCACACCCCTTCTGTTAATTAATTCCGGCCGCTTTATCTCAACTTTTTGCTTTAATCTCATCAGTTGTTCACAGTAGAGTTCAGAATCGATAGTCCTGCCTGGCGGTAACAGCTCATAATGAATAATGACCTTCCAATCCCACCATACACACAGCATCACCTTGTTGCGGGTTAACCCGGGTTTTGCCAGAGTCTGTGAAGCCTGACCGGCCTTTGACCACGACCTTTTTCGCACGTTCTTGTCGTACGTGATCCACTTTTTATCACCAGTTATAAGCTTCTTCAAAAACTGTTCGCTTTCATTACGTCGTAGTAAAGAATCGCAAATGAGTACACGGTTCATTAGGTTTCTTTCAGTGAGATCGTGAGGCACCCAAATAACGAGCTTTTTAGTGTACCCAGCTTTTTTCAATTGCGCCAAAACTGTTTTGTGGTCAATTCCTAATTCTTCAGCTACGTCGTAACTACTGATATGCCGCTCTTGCTCCACTTTTTCAAAAATGGCATCCATTTTATCCGTAACAGGGCGACCAGAGCGACGTGCATCTTTCACATCAAAATTTCCTGATTGAAAACGCTTAAACCAAATTTGTGCTACTCTCACAGACACTGCACTAGGTCCATAAACGTCACAAATTTTTTTCGCAGCTTGCGTTGCATTTTTACCTTTTTTGTAGTAAAATTTTAAAATGAATCGAATTTTTTCATTAGATTCACTCATCTTGACAGTAAAAAAAACAAATGAAAATCACACATTTACCTAATTTGAATTTGGAATTATCTTTTTTAAAATTTAAACTTTTTAAAGATATCAAAACCTGCTAGATACAAATGGTATAACCAAAGAGATTTTACTACAAGTTCATACTATAATGCGAAAAGACTTTTTCCCCTACCTATTATTTGGCCGTGTGGTTTCCGACAGACTAGAATAGAATCTCTCCGTTTGTTCCCGTGGATGTCGTACAAGGCGACTAAGGGAAATACATTATCAAATATCGATCAGGCCTCCCCAACCCGTTTGGCCAGCGTGGGGAGTGTAGGCCAAATCCTCCTTCCGTCTGGGACGGACGAGAGAGGGTCGTGCTCCTGTAGTGGAGACTAAAATGGACCTGATGATGATGATACCTACTCTTTTGTCGAATTTCGACTACTGGGCGACCACTAGTAGGAAATACCTAGATGGGAATCAAAGACTACAATACCACAATACTTCCCGGTATTCGATAAATAGTAACAAATAATTACAATAACAGATAAATAGGGAAAACTGCCGTGCGTAGGTAATAATGCGCACGCGCTCGTGTTTAGAATGGTAATCTGTGTTTGGTTCACGAGGAAAATGTTTAAGGATACATTGTCCTGTTACTGTGCACGCAGGTCCAATGTGACCGAGCCGGTATTTACCGGTCGGAGACATGGGGGACCAACCATGGGGGAATTTTTTGTGACAAGTTTACCGGTATACCTATATCTTCCATTTCTATACATAAGATAAGATAAAATTTCTTAATTCACAAAAATCAGGTAAATAAATAAAAATAAATTTCCCTTGGTGTTGCTGATCTTTATGGGCGGTGGTGATTGCTTTCCATCAGGTGACCCACATGCACGTTTGCCACCCTCTCATATAAAAAAAATCTAGGCAATTTACACAGTGCAAGTACAAGCTTTGCGCTTAATCCAATCCCAAATTAAGCGTGAAGCTTGTATTATGGGTATACTTACAACTGATAAACGTACTTAAATACATTTTTTTGACGTGACAACGTCTTATAATTCGATGGAGCCGGCTGCACGCACGAAAAAACATGACTCATGCGGCGTTACCTCGCTCTGAAGCGTTCCATTAAAATTTTCTTTTGAAAAATGCAAACATTCCATCAGTATTTTCTTATGACGTTGTCACGTTCAACTATCGTCAGTAAACCGACTTTACAGACAACCGATTTTTTTTGTTTACTAATTTACTCATAATACATAGAAAACACCCAGACCAATACAAACAGACATAATAACGTGGAACAGTACAAGTGCTTTATTATAACATTATGATAATAATGTTCCACCAAGTGCCAACAATCAACAGTATCAACTTTACAAACACATGTTCATGCACACAAATGTTTGTCTTGTGCGGGGATCGAAACCGCGACCTCGGAGTGAAAGTGGCCATTGCTGTCCATTCGACCATCTCGCCAAGGTGATACAGATGTCAGATTTAAAACCCAGTTTCATTTATTCTGTCCGGTTTTTGACGTGTGAACTAAACATAATTATCATTATTATTAAAATTAATACAGTTATTATAAAAATAAAAACATTTATTTAATAGAAAGTCATGCATTTTTTATTAAATGTTATAAAATTCAATATCTCTCTATCAAATCAATTATCCAATAATTCATCTGCTTAAATTCGTTGTGAGCTCCAAGGCCTCCAAGACAGCCGTAGTCTTATCCCCGGGACTGCAGTGGATTTCACTGTTCGTTGCCTCTGTGGCGGTCTCCGCTGTTAATCCTGGCTACACATAAGACACAGTGGCGGTAATGTGCGGTGCCCCCCCCCCCCCCCCCCCTGCGCCATTTTTTTTTTTCCACATTGTGTGTAGTTTGGTCCTATTTGAGTTAAGTTTGTAATATACCCCGGTCACGTAAACAATGGCGTCTGTGCAGAGCATGAACATAGTACTATTACTTATACTGTGGTTTGTATGAAAGCCCACGCGGACTAAGTTGCCGGCAATCGCCAGCAATATATTTCAATGAAAACTTCTGATTCACTGCCAGCCCAAACCCCTGGTACTTTGAAATGTAAAGAAGAAAAAGGATTGCCAAAATTCCCATAGGATGCCAGGATATGCGCATACAAGTCCCGGGTAAAACCTAATACGTCATATTACATCGCGGGCTTTGACCGCCTGGACCGGTTTCTGCGTAGGTACCATCTGCTTACCAAGAAGTACCATCGATGTAACTCTATATGTAAAATAATATACTGACGGGAAATTCTCGTAATTAAAATTTAGTTAAAATTCAGTTCCGATCCAGTCGCGAGCTCGATAATACGAAAAAATCAAAAACTTATTTAAGTGGGATTATATCTAAATATGGCCGAAAATAAAACAACTTGAGAATGTTAGTTTGCCAACAATAAGTTGTATGTAACAATAAGTTCTAAGTTCTGTTTTATAATTTATTTCATTAATTAATGATATAATCAATAATTAATGTAATTAATTATTACCAATTGGTAATAATTAATCAATTCTTACCAATTGATAATCATTAATTAATGATTACCACTAATTAATTAATAATTGCCATTAATTAATTAATTATTACCAATTTATTGCCAATTGGTAATAATTAATTAATGAAATCAAGTATACAATTTCTAGTCAATTCACAGTTGAATCTCGACTCTGGGAACTTTCATTCTGCGATCGTGAAATAATTACGAGAATTGGCCTTCTGGGCCGGCTGCCCATCGGGTTTTTTTTATTGCGAAAATCGGACTTTTCGCCAAACGCGAGGCTAATTATTATTAGCACAAATTTAAGGTGAAGTTAGATTTTCGCAATCAAAAAATCCGATCGTAATCGGCGTCAGCTGCGGCGGTAGGACCCCTGGTCTATGAACATGGTAGACATTGTAGTATACTTAAAGAATAAAACCATATTCACACTGAGTATCTCGAACACCTCTGTGCTTCGCAAGGCACGTTAAGCAGTCGGTCCCGGCTGTTGTCATTAGTTGACAGTGTTAAACCAATTCAATGACTGCAAAAAGCTAAACACTGGCCTCCGCCAACCCGCAGTTGAGTAGCGTGGTGGAGTATGCTCTAAATCCCTTCGATTGAGGAGCGGCCACTATCCTAGCAATGGGATGAATAAGGATTTGCAACTGTTGTTGGCTGCATCGGCTGCGGTTACTGCTTTCCATCAGGCGGATTGTAAGCTTGTTTGTCACTTTACTGCTATAAAACAAAACAAAGCCCTTACCTATATAAACAAAGAAAAGAAAACATACATAGTGGGGTGTAAGGGGTTCATCAACATCTTTGACCAAAGTCAACCTCACCTGCACGTGGTGCACCCTGCTGACTGACAAACGAAGCTCTGGCGAAAAGAGAGGTAGGGAGCGTAATTGTAAGCTACCCGACTGGGGTATGTACATCCACCTCACAGAATACCGCAGCCAAATAACAATTCCGTTGAGGGTTGTTGTGTTCCTGCGAGTGAGGTCACCAGAAAGGTAGGAGATGCTGCGTTGGCAGCGGGAGTGGCAGCGCGCGAGCGATATTTTATGTTGCGAGCGTTAATATGGCTACGGCAACCTACACATCCCCAGGCGGGCGTTGGCTCGTCTGCCACCCGACGCAGTATAAAAAAAAATCAAAATAAAGCCCTTGATAAAGTCATACAGCGATCTAGTCATATCGAGATTTAGTCATAAAGCGATTTAGCCATACTGCTATCTAGTCTTATCGCGAAGTAGTCCTAAAGCTTCTAACCCAACAAAGAAAAGAAAACATACCTTGCCATGGCTTGTCCGCCCGGCCAATAGAACGCCCAGAAGGGATCCCTAAATGGTATTTGGTCTTCAGTAGCCCTCCAGAGAGGACAGGCAGGCGTCACCAGTCGTAAGACCAGCTCAGGAGTCAGGTGTCTCCGAGTTGGAACCGTGTTCTTGATGATGAGCGATGCTATGTCTTTGATCATTGTCTGCAACAAAAAATTGGTTGTCCGTAACCACAGTATAAGTAATAGTACTACCACACCTCGGCCATTCCATACAAAAGCTGCGTCGTTTACTACTACGTAAACAATGACGTCTGTGCAGAGCGTGAATGAGCGTGTGTGCGTGCGGCGCCATACAAACTGTTCCTGATTTGTCTCAGAGGGGAGGTGAGGTCGATGAGAGAGAGCGGCAGGGAGTGGCCATACTGTACGTAGTACTATTACTTATACTGTGGTACTACGCTGTAACTGTGTCTGGAGTGGACGAGATAGCTTGTTCCGCGCTCTCGCTTGCACGCTCGGCGGAACGTGACAATGAGTCATGCTTTTACTTGACATGCTTTTTTGCGTACGTGCAGCCGGCGTTCATCGATTTATGAGATGTCATCTCGTCAAAAATATACCCTTTTTACCCGATTGCAGCCAAGCTCAAAAGGAGGGTTATGTGTTGGACCTGTGTGTACGTATGTTCGGCCCTTTATTCCCTCGTAACTACTGAAGGGGTGTACGGTTTACCGTACACATACGTATTATCTATACCTACATAGATGTAAACATTTATAAGTAAATTCTTTCAACATAAATTTAGCATAGCTTGCAATATACGCCGTATGTGGCTATGTTGCAATTAAGCGGTGAAGACAATTAACTTATTAAATTAGTGTACGTCTAACACTCGACGGGTTTGGTCATTTACTAGCTCTCCTCGGAGTCACCCAACCCACAGCTCAGCTCAGCATCAGCTCTTAGCTTACAGCATAGCTCTATGTAAAGGTCCCCAACAAGGTCCCTTACAAGGGGTTTTGATGAATGATGTTAGATTTGCTTTGATAATACGAGTACACAAGTAGAAAAATGGCAAGAAATGAAACTGATTTTCTGGCTGACTCTCTCTCTTACTTTCTTACCTGCGTCAACTGCTTTCCATCAGGCGGGCCGTATGCTATTTGACCATTACCACCACCACCACCTTAGCGGTATAAAAAACCCAGTTATCGGTCAATTTAAATGGTAATCCGGTTTCTTCAAGGTCGATGGGGGTACTTTCCTAGTTGGGCTGTCATGTTGTACCTTACCACTCTTTCAATTGTGCCTCGTTTACTAATCGACGGGCTGCAGCACGTAGCATCGGATTTACAACTGATGGAGTGCAATTCTCGACTCTTGGAGACACATCCAAAAACAGTGGTATTGGAAGAAGAAATCTAATTCTTCAAATGCAAAAACAACGAAGAAGTACACACTGCGTCACAATTGAACACTAATAGGACATATGAATGGCGTTGATTGATAATAACAACGTAGTTATAAAACTGATGCGTAAAATATAGGAGAACACAAAAACAATCAGGAATTGGTATCTAGCAACAATAACAATGTCATCGTGATGTTCGCGTAAAACAGATAGTCCGTCTAGCCGCTGTAGATTAAGTCGAGTCAAAGAACAAAATTATTAAACTAAACCTAATCTAAAAGCCTATCTAATTTATCTATAAACCAAAGAAAAAGTTATGGAATAAAAAATAAATATATAAATAAATACAAATTTACTTACAAATAAAAAATATCCCCAAGATCGTTGTCTTTCGGCAGTGTTCCCAGAACACTGGCAGCATTACCTCGATGGATAGCTTTATACTTATACTCTGAGCAAGGTAATGGCCAGCCTTCTGGTTATAGGACATGTCGACCAATTTTTGAGAAATATCTCTAAATAGTTTGTGGGCTGACGGGCCCCACGGCCCCAAAGTCTCCTACCCCAAACGTCTCAAACATGTAACTGAATAGAAAAAAAAATAGAGAAGCGTAGACGTAAAAGTGGGACCATTTGATATTTTTTTAGTTAAGTCATTTCTTCATTTATCATTTGGTCTATTTAAGGAGGTTGATATAAATTTCTAAATGCACGCAAAATATTTGACAACCAATAAATATCCCAATCCTTTTTCAATTGACACTATTTGTTGGGAAAATGTTATTTCTTTTATTTTATTTTCTTATTTTCACAATTTTCCGATGTTTTAATACTTATTATCCTATTCGACCAACCTTAGATGTAATGGCAGCCCCCGACGAATTTTTTTGGGTTCTTTTATTAAGTTCATAGCATAAATTCTTTAAGTCGGGGTTTTTTTTTAATTATTTTATCCTTTTTCAACTGAGTTTTAACCGTCGTGGGTTTTTTCCAAATTTCTAATTTTGTTTTTATTTCAAACTTTTTAGAGAGCAAGCATAGGAAAACCGCATCAGAATCAGAATAGTAATTTTGGTTTTGCACAAACAAATGTTTACTGCAGCGCCCTCTGGTGAGTTGTGACTGTAACACCTATCTAAGAACATGCTCCAATCAAACCCGAACCCATCACTGAAACCCGCATCAAAATCGGACTAGTCGTTTTGGAGACAAATGGCAAAATTGGTTGCACAAACAAATGTTTACTGCAGCGCCCTCTGGTGAGTTGTCACCGTAACACCTATCTAAGAACATTCACCAATCAAACCCGAATCCATCACTGAAAACCGCATCAAAATCGGACTCGTAGTTTTGGAGATAAATGGCAACATTGATTTGCACAAACTTCCTAGTACCCCAAACGCATATACCGTCTCCGTTCCGTCGCGGGTAAAAAGAGAGTATTAAAAAGATTCAAACGACAGATTTATGGAAAATCACATTCCTCAAGCTAGTAGACTAAACACAAACAATGCAGATGCACAACATTTGGCGTCACTGATTTAAATCTAAGTGGCTGGCATTGATTGATAAGTTGATAACACAAATGCGAAGTTAAAAATAACAGTGCAACGATTAAAATAGAACCAGTAAACAATACATCCTTTTTTTCTTTTTTGTACTACGTCGGGTGGCAGACAAGCATACGGTCCGCCTGATGTGAAACGGTTACCGAACCTATATTGACGCTCGGAACATAAAATGTCGCTCGCGCGCCGCCACCCCCGCTGCAAACGCAACATCTCCTTGCTCTGTTGTCTGGTGACCTCATTCACTCGTAGGAACACAACAACCCTCAAGAGAATTATTATTTGGCTGCGGTATTCTGTGAGGTGGAGGTACACATTCCCTAGTTGGGTAGCTTACAATTACGCTCCCTACCTCTCTTTTCGCCAGAGCTTCGTTTGTGAGTCAGCAGCATGCACCGTGTGCAGTTAAAGTTAGCTTTGGTTCAAAGATGTTGATGAACCACTTACACCCCTGGGACCTAAACAACAAACGGCGGGAGCTGGAGGGTCAGAAAGAACGCCGAAATACCTACCTACCTAGTGGCCGAGTCAAATATTATCGGAAAAATAAATATAGTTTAAAAAAAACTAAAAAAACACGCTTTTAAAGCACAAGAGGTTGCATTGTTTCGATAGGTTTGTTATAACCTTGAAACCTGATCGTATTCAAAGTCCATTACGTGGCCTTTCTCACAAGTGCAAACACGACTATGATACGATATTCCATCATGGAAAGCCAGTGCCTATCTTCCATCAGACCTTGAAACCTAATCGTGGTCAAAGTTGACTTTTCTAAGAAATCTAAAAACAGCTATGATAAGATGTTCCATCATGAAGTTCCAGTTCATATCTTCCGGCTCCATCATCAGATCAGTTCGACAGTACCAAATTATTGTATTGTCATCAGAACTACATACAGCTGACAATTTTCATTACGCTACGATACTAGGAAGATGGTTAAATTAGTTGCCTTAGATTCTATTACATAGTTACATACAGGTCGACCTAATATAAGCGTACTAGCGGCCGCCCGCGACTTCGTACGCGTGGAGTTAGTTATTTGCAAATAATTTTTAATTACATTCGAAAAAGCTAAATACCTAATGAAAGGAAAAATATAAAAAAAGTTCAAAGCAATCAATATCTAGACGAATTTTTAGAATCAATGAAGTCGACGGATATTATTTTTTAAAACCTCTTTGTAAAACCTAAAGTACGTTTTATTGTTATAATAAAACATCCCTCCTTATAATATTAAGTATGTAGTTGTTTTCAATATTTTTTATACTTAAATATCATTTAAAATCCTTCTGGCATAAATACTTTAACTTCAATAACATTGGATTTTCATACAAATTTCCAACCCCCGTTTTAACTCCAAAAAGAGGTTGATTTCTAAAGATACATTATTAATACACCTCCATACCATCTATAGAGCATACATTTTAAATTTCAAGTCTCTTACTTCAAAAACATAGGACTTTCATACAAACTTCCAACCACCGTTTTAACACCAAAAATGGGTTGATTTCTAAAGATACATTATTAGTACACATCCACACTATCTATACATTTTAAATTTCAAGTTTCTTACTTCAAAAATATAGAACTTTCATACAAACTTCCAATCCTCGTTTTAACCCTAAAAAGGTGTGATTTCTAAAGATACATTATTAGTACACCTCCACACCATCTATAGAGCATACATTTTAAAATTCAAGTCTCTTACTTCAAAAACATAGAACTTTGATACAAATTTCCAACCCCCGTTTTAACCCCAAAAAGGGGTTGATTTCCAAAGATACATTATGAGTACACCTCCACACCATCTATAGAGCATACATTTTAAATTTCAAGTTTCTTACTTTAAAAACATAGAACTTTCATACAAAATTCCAACCCCCGTTTTAACCCCAAAAAGGGGTTGATTTCTAAAGATACATTATTAGCACACCTCCACACCATCTATAGAGCATACATTTTAAATTTCAAGTCTCTTGCGTCAAAAACATAAACTTTCATACAAACTTCCAACCCCCGTTTTAACCCCAAAAAGGGGTTGATTTCTAAAGATACATTATTAGCACACCTCCACACCATCTATAGAGCATGCATTTTAAATTTCAAGTCTCTTACTTCAAAAACGTAGAACTTTCATACAAACTTCCAACCCCTGTTTTAACCCCAAAAAGGGGTTGATTTCCAAAGATACATTATTAGTATACCTCCACACCATCTATAGAGCATGCATTTTAAATTTCAAGTCATTTACTTCAAAAACATAGAACTTTCATACAAACTGCCAACCCCCGTTTTAACCCCGAAAAGGGGTTGATTTCCAAAGATACATTATTAGTACACCTCCACACCATCTGTAGAGCATACATTTTAAATTTAAAGTCTCTTGCTTCAAAAACATAAGACTTTCATACAAACTTCCAACCTCCATTCTACCCCCTTAGGGGTGGAGTATCGTAAAATCCGTTCTTAGCGGATGTCTACACACTATAAGGAACCTACCTGCCAAATTTCAAGTTTGTAGGTGTTATAGTTTCTGAGATTTCGTGATGAGTGAGTGAGTGATTTTCTCTTTTATATATATAGATTAATTAAGCCCGACTCTGCTGGTTTGGCCATGTCGGACGGTTGGGCAGTGAACCAAGCGTTCATCATCATCTGCCAGACACACCCACTGTTGGATATAAGCCTTCCCCAATGCTTTCCCACAAATAAGCATCCAGCCGCTTTCTTATGGTCATCGGACCATCTAGAACAGTGGTTCCAGCTCCAGATTAATAAACCCATCCATAGACAAGCTACGGTCGACCTCGCTTAACTTGCGTGATCTATAGTTCCTCATATAAAAAAATATAAGTCCTCGAATAAAAAAAAAGGATAGTAACAAAAAAAAAATTGAAATTGCTGTCGGGGTTTTTTTAACCGACTTCAAGAAAAGGAGGAGGTTCTCAATTCGACTGTATGTATTTTTTTTATGTATGTTCACCGATATTTCCGTCAATTATAGATGGATTTCAATTTTTTTTTGTTGGATAGAGTTCACTTCTTAGGTGGTCCCATTTTCGGCAGGTCAGGATCTGATGATGGGATCCAGGAGAAATCGAGCGCAACCTTTGAAAATTGTATGTCCGTAACTATACGGACGTTTCTAGTCAGTTGCTTATTAACTTTTTGAAGTCGGTTCAATTTTTTTTTCAAAAATAAATTATTTTAGTTTATGTTTCCTCATTCAGAGTGCTTAGTTTTTCGGTCACACTAAACTGAATTTTCCAATCAATTATATGACCTCCTAAACGAATTAAGAAAAAGTGGCTATGTAGTTAATCTATACGTTGTGGAAGTAGGAGCGAGTTATATCAGCAAAATCTCTCTATAACCTGCTGAAAGACCTTGGCTTGTCCAGAAGTACAGTAAGTTCTATACTGTATTTACGTATGTTTATCAGTTGTCTAGTACCCATAACACAAGCTTCGCTTACTTTGGGGCTAGACGGCGCTGTGTAATTTGTCTGACAATATTTATTTATTATTTATTTATATTTATTTATACTAGAACGAGTATCTAAAGGTGCATTAGCAGGTTCATACCAGATTTGGGTGGGCAGGGAGAGAAACACAAGTAGTGAAGGTGACAAAACTTAGACTGTAGTATCATCAAGACTCCATTAGAGAGAAATAATATACCAAAAACTAAATCGGTAGAGGGAATGGCGACAATAATAGACAAAAACGATGATAGTATGCCTACCAGAATAAAACAAACAACCGCACCCATAAGTATTTCGCAGTTAAATAAGCCGGCTGTAAACTTGAAGACTTCACATACACAGAAAGTCATACACAAAAGTAAAAATAAGATATGTTTGATAAGTAGTAATAATGCAAACCCCATCTTAAAAATAGCACAAAATAAACTAGATAATGAGTACGAAATCTTACACTATCTATCTCCAAACATGAAATTCACTTCTCTCATAAAAGACTTACATAAAAAAATTATGCACTATACAAAAAAGGATTTCTGTGTGCTCATGGTTGGTGAAGCGGATTTTGAGAGCACCAAAAACTACCACGATATGATAATTGAAATTCGAAATTGTATACAAGAATTGGATCACACAAACATTATCATATGCGTCCCAACTTATAAGTGTATAAATAATGCTACAATGTTTAATTGGAGAGTAGAAATATTTAATAACTTGCTCTACTTAGATTCAGAAACATTTAAGTATGCCCATATTCTTGACTCAAACTCAGTGCTATCTTATGATTATGACATGTTTACAAGACGAAGAGGTACTATAAACAATTTCGGATTAAATCAAATATTTGACCTGCTGAAACAAACTATAAGAGACATTGCCTACACTGAGGAAAATAATATATCGTACTGCTCGCCGGCCGCGTTAACGGATACATATACCACCAGAGCATTGCAACAAAAATCAAACGAAAATGCAATAAAGAACTCGCTTTTTCTCGCTTAGAAATGTCAGCATTCTACACCAAAATATATCTGGTTTGATCAATAAAACAGATATGTTAACAGTGCACATAAATTACTTGTCATCAAAAAACAAAACACCTGATGTCCTCTGCATAACAGAACATAATGTACTATTTGGAGAAGAAGAACTTGTAAATGTTCCAAACTACCATCTTGCTGCATCTTATTGTCGAAGCAGTAAAAGAAGAGGTGGATCTTGTATCCTGACAAAAAATGGCCTGCAATATCAAGAATTAACGGAAATTTCTAAGCAATCGATTCCAAATTGTTTTGAATGTTGTGGAATAAATTTAAGTTCTCATGATATTGTAATATTGTGTATTTATAGAACGCCGATCTCTAGTAACTTAAATATGTTTTATGAAAAATTAGAAATAGTGCTTAAACAACTCCATAAAAAGACATATAAAAAAATTGTAATTTGTGGAGACTTTAATATTGACAGATTAAAACAGAACAATTTGACATTAGATTTTGAATACTTTTTATTAAGCTATGATATGAAATTAGCGATAAACCAACCAACTAGATTGGCCAGTAGGACTTGTATTGATAACTTTGCACATAATATGAATCATTGTAAACATGAGGTGCTGGATTTTGGTTTGTCAGATCATACTGCACAACTGTTAGCAATTCCAGTAAAGCGAGTATGCCAAATAGAATCATGGAGAACAAAGAAACGCGACTTTTCAAAAGAAAACATGACTAAATTTAAAAATCATATTGAGAGTCTAACTTTTTCAGAAATGTATGATTTAAAGGACGCAAATGACGCTTATAATTATTTTACTCACTATTTTTGCTTATTATATGATCTGTGCTTTCCATTCAAAACCATGACAGTTAAAACAAACAAGAAAGTTAAATGGCTATCGCGAGGTACTAAAATATGCAGCAAAAAGCAACGACATCTCTTATGGCAGTATAGACATTCTCCTACAAATTCAAATAAAATAAAATTAAAAACTTACTCAAAACTTTTCAAAAAAAATATTAATATGACTGAAATGGCTCAAAATAGTTATTACATAAGTACCGCACAAAATAAAAATAAAGCCACTTGGCAAGTTATAAGTAAATATAAAGCTACATTGCCAAAAGATCGAATTGTACAAATAAAACACAAGAACGAAACTATCACAGATCCACAAAAAATTGCAAACATTTTTAATAACCATTTCATTGATCAAATAAAATCTACCATTATAAACACTAATAATAATAAATTTGATAAACCAGAAAATAGTAATTTACAATCTATGTTTATGCAAGCAGTTACACCAGACGATATTTTAAAATCGATTAAATCGCTAAAAAATACTAATAGTGTCGGTTATGACAATGTTTCAACAAAAGTTGTAAAATTTGTTGGAACAATAATAGCAGAACCTCTATGTCATGTACTTAATTTATGCATAGAACAAGGTATATACCCCAATGCTTTAAAAAAAATCATCGTAAAACCTGCTTTTAAAAAAAATGACAAAGAAGATGTTAATAATTATAGACCCATTGCTCTTATACCCATATTCTCAAAGATATTTGAAAAAAATATACATGAAGCAATAACTAGTTTCATAAATGCAAACAATATCCTAAGAAACGAGCAAAAAGGGTTTAGAAAAAATAAATCGATAAATTTGGCAATATATGACTTATTAAACATAGTTTTGACAAACGTAGATAAAAAAATACCAACAAGTGCCATATTTGCTGATATGACCAAAGCATTCGACTATGTAAATCATACAAAACTGCTTAGGAAACTTGAAGCATATGGTATGAGGGGTAACGTGTTAAATCTAATAAAATCATATTTAAGTGATAGACAGCAAGTTACTGAAATAACAAGAATTTGTTCAAAGAAAAAAATAGAAATTAAGTACATATCAGACGCTAGGAATGTTGTACGTGGAGTTCCCCAAGGAAGCGTCTTAGGACCATTGCTTTTTATACTATATATCAATGATCTGCCTAGTGTTACAACCCAAGCAATGATACTTTACGCTGATGACAGTACCATTTGTGTAAATAGTAATAACCTCGATGACCATGAAAAAAATATTAATGACGCTATAAATAATGTAGTAAAATGGCTTGACATGAATGATTTAAAAATTAATTTAAAAAAAACTAGTGTTATGCACTTTAAACCGGGGACATACTCAACAAATATGACAATAAAATATGATGATGTTAAATTGGATTCTGTAAAACATGCAAAATTTTTAGGAATTACAATAGATAACCAACTTACTTGGAAGGAACAAGCAAATGATATCTGCAAAAAACTTAACAAATCTGCATTTGCGCTATATAAATTGCGAAAAATTGCAAAAACTGATGCAACACTGACAGCCTACCATGGACTTGTAGCATCAGTGCTACGGTATGGGATTATCTTTTGGGGCAACTGTTCAAATTGGGATAACATATTTAGGGCACAAAAACGCTGCATACGTGCTATGTGTGATATGAACATTAGAGATAGTTGCGAACCAATGTTCAGACAGTTAAAGATACTGACATTTCCTGCCCTGTATATATTTGAAACGTCTCTTTTTGTCAAAAAAAATTTAGTATTATATGTAAAGTTATCAGAAGTAAAAAAGAATCCGACACGAACACAATATAAACACACTTTAAGCACGCAAAATTTTAAACAAACATTAGTCCGTAAGAATGTATTGGGTATGGCCACAAAAATTTATAATAAATTACCAAATTACTTGAAAGACTTAAATCTAAACATGTTTAGAAAACGACTTTTTGAATTGCTAATTGAAAAATGTTACTACTCTGTAAATGATTTTTTTAACGACAATTTATAAAATTTGACATAATTCACATTCCATATTGACATTAATTCTTGTGACATTACTATAATTGACTGTATTGAACACATTGTGAAATTAGCGTAGAGATATTTCCTATAATTACATTCTAAATATTTGTATGCCATCCGTGGCAAAACATAGCGATCTACTAATGTGTATTTATGACATCTATATTACTGTACCTATGTTTAACAAATAAAGCTTTGATTGATTGATTGATTGATTGAGTGAGTGTTGACGGTTGATGTACGTCGGAAAGGGGCCCCTTAAACCTACACCCGTGTCACAAGTCTCGGGATCTGCTTGGGGTTTCTCTCTCTGCCACACGATGGACCCGGCACCCGTAAATCCATGGAAGCTAAGAAATTCGTCTCGTCTTTACATTTTTTAGTTCCATTTGATTCCAGTGACATTTGAATGAAATTTTACAATGACCTAACTAATAGACTGTGATAGTGATTTATGATTTGATTAATGACAAATTCAATATCAATTGATCAATCTTACTTGAGTCAGAGGCTAAGCATCGCCATCCAAAGGGGTAACGCTGCTAGCGTTTTAGGCACGCTGCCTCACGGACCTACTTTAGATAGTTTACACAGGCAGGTAAAGACAGGTTTACACAGTTTAGTTTAGTTTTTATTGTCTGCATTATATTATTTATGAATATTGATCAATTATAAATATTTTTAATTAGACTAAAATTTGTTAAATTTGCATGCTATTTATAATGGCTAAATAGGCTGGTGATTTATTTTACAATAACATCTGTAAATGTTACCCTATTTATTGCAAACAAATTATTTTTATTATATGTATAAATTTTAAGCGAAATTCATTGAGCTTATGAAATCGTCCGGTCGTTCTGTCTGTCCGTTGCCATGAAACTCAAAATTTAGAAATTCTTACTTCGGATTCGTGTAGATGTAGAGCATCAAAAAGTAGTTCTGTAAAGTGACCTTGGTTTTCCGAAAAAAAAGTCGTTCTGTCTGTCCGTCCGTTGCCATGAACCTCATAATTTCGAAATTATGACTTCGGATTCGTGTAGAGCATCAAAAAGTAGTAATGTAAAGTGACCTAGGTTTGCCGATATCAATTCGGGATTTCGAAAAAAAAAATCGCTATGGTGGCGCATGCTGCGCGTCCGATGTTTACATGTAACACGCGTGTTATAAATTCACATCATGAGAGTTTTTCTCTATTTGGTCGGTTTGTTTACGTTGACATTATCGAACGCGAACTAAATTAGGTAGGGCAGACAGAAATTAGCTATCTAGGACAGTAAACACCTGATTCTTTGTATACATTAATTATGTGAAGTTCCAATTCTCGTAACACCCGTTACAACGGCCTCCTTTCTACGTGTTGTTACCGACGCAGTACACCAAAATACTACGCGCCAATTTGATAGTCTCGTTTCGAGTTCACTGTTATCTATCATTATCAATCAATGCCGTGTTTGTTTTCACTATGAATGTGACGCAGTGTCTCCGTGAGAATCGAAAAGGCTATTTGACAATGTTCAAGAATGGTATAAATTATTTAACATCGAAATATTGTCTCAACTCCTTTCTTTCTTTCTGGTGACGTCAGTCACTCGCAGGACCACAACAACCCAAATAACAATTCCCTTGGAATAGGCTATTTGACAGTGTTCAAAAATTGTATAAATTATTTAACAATATCGTAAAATACACAAAACTATAAAGATCTGCAAACTTTCATTCTAATATCTTTCGTCCGACTTATTTTAGGGTCGATCAAAGTTCGGCGGGAAAATCCATTTTAAAAGTATGAAATTATTAAAGAAAAATATTTCTATTGGAGAACCAATAAAAAAATATAACTTTTATTATGATACTAATTAATTACATAAACATAATATTTAACATAGCTGTCGTACAAGTTTCTGATTAGATGCATACAAAATACAAACCTGTGACGTCATAACTCAGTAGCTTTTTGTATGGAGCGTTTTCGGGAAACTCCAAAATTGAGATTTCCAAATTACCATATCTCGAGAGATTTTTGTGCTATCGAAGTAATTCTTTCACCTATGGCTATATTATGTCCCTACATATCAAACCGAAAAAAATGTTGGTCAAATGCATCAATCAAGCTTATTGAAACAGATTTTTGGTGTGATTTTGGCTCTGGTGATAAACTGAAGTCCTCAAAAAAGCGGCTGAAAGCGGCTGGACCCGAAAAACGGAGCATCGCACATAGTGGAAATTATTAGGGAAGTCAATCCAACAGTGGGCTGATCCAGGGGCCCTACCGCCGAAGCTGAACCCGATTCCCAACGGGTTTTTTGATTGCAAATATAAAACTCCAGAATAGATTAGTGACAATTGCGTTTAACTTAACTGCCAGAATCCCTGAAGGATTACCGATAAAGCAAAAAATGTTTGTTAATAACTTAAATCTCAAGGCTCAAAATCGCCGAAGCCGGGCTCGCATTGAAGTCTCCCCCCACTGTAAAGTTATAGTTACTAACATAGTCTGTACGTTTCTTTGTTTCTAACATTATGGATTGTAATTACAGTGTAAAAATATTGTCAATCTGAAATACACATAACAAAAAGAAATCTAAGACTTATTTTTGGGAATCAAAATTGGGATGGGAATCGGCTTCAGCTTCGGCGATAGGGCCCCGGTTGTTAATGATGTTGATGAATGGAAGAAAGAGAGCTTCTTCAAGATGTAACTACCAGTGATTATATAATTAGTACAGAGCTAGATTATAACCCAAAATTATGTACCTATCATCATCATCATAATCATCATCATCAGGTCCATTTTAGTCTCCACTACAGGAGCACGACCCTCTCTTGTCCGTCCTAGACAGAAGGAGGATTTGACCTACACTCCCCACGCTGGCCAAACGGGTTGGGGAGGCCTGATCGATATTTGATAATGTATTTCCCTTAGTCGCCTTGTACGACATCCACGGGAAGAAACGGAGTGATTCTATTCTAGTCTGCTGGAAACCACACGGCCTAAAAATAAAAATTATGTATTAAAAGGCATACATAATTTTTATTATTATTGTAATTAATAGCGTGCCCATGGTGGAAAGTATTAGGGAAGTCAATCCAACAGTGGGCTGATACAGGCTGATAATTATGATGATGAATGGAAGCAAGAGAGCATCTTCAAGATATCCAATCAATAATAACGATTTTAGCGTAGAATACATTTCAAATACTATATGTAGTAATAAATTACGTAATGTACGTAATGTGTCAAAAGTAACACGTAAAACGCAAATATTTCCACGAAACGTAGTTTAAAATGAAAAATTATACGCCATTTAATATGCAAATATCTTTAGGGTTTTTTTTAATTAAATTTTTAATGAGAATGTAGATAAACAGTTAAATAAATAACATATTTAAAAATCATACACCTAATATAGTGGTAGATCATTGATACTAAATCTATAGATACACAATCAACACCCAAAAACCGTCCTCACCGAAACAGCACCCAAAGGACGATCTGGGAGCTCTTTCACTTAACCATATTAGAACGCTTTCATATTTGACTTTATTTTCAAACAAATGATTATATTTGTCTAACCTTGTCTTTATATAAATTAATAGTTTAAAAAACACTAGTAAAACACGTTTTTACAAATGCACCTGATCGTGTTCAACCTTTCTGTTTCTTCGTTCATTCCTATCTCACAAGTGCAAACACGACTATGATACGATATTCCATCATGGAATGCCAGTGCCTATCTTCAGCTTTCATCATCAGACCTTGAAACCTAATCGCGGTCAAAGTTCATTACAACACTTTTCTAAGAAATCCAAAAACAACTATGGATTTTCTTAAAATTATGTTAGAAGATTTCTTGAATCCTGGAGAAGAGATTTCCTCCTACCTCTTACGAGCGGAGCTGACAGTGAGCGCTGCTAAAATATAATTTGGACATCCAATAACGATCAGATCAGTTCGACAGTACCATATTATTGTATTGTCATCAGAACTACATACAGCTGCCAATTGTCATTACGCTACGATCCTTGGAAGATGGTTAAATTTATTACCTTAGATTCCATTACATAGATACATACAGGTCGACCTAATAAAAGTGTGTTAATAAATGACATAAGAACTAGTCTGAATTGTAAATCTTAAACCGAAAACCTAAGGACGAATTTACAATGCATATTATGGAGTTATAGTTTCTTTTAATATTGGTCATAAATAAGTAAGATACTTCATCCTACTCTAATACTAAGTATCTTCAGGCCAACTGCGGACATTATTTTTCTTAGTTTTTGGACGTCACTGTGCATCTAGTTTTAGTATTAAAGATCGAAGTGCGCACAAAAACATTTCACAGAGTCATCATGACATAAGCATAATAATTTTATATTATTCAAATAATCAATCGAAATTATATAAACATAGAAAATAAGAAGCGCTTATCACTGGGACCGGTATCGATATTATAAGAGGTGACTTGTCATTAAAACTCACGTGAGACATTATACTAAATTAATTAAAAAAATTAAACGGGTCACTCACGTCTTTTTGTCGGGAAAGCCGACTAGTTTCGACCTCAAAATGAGGCCTTCATTGTCCGGACAGTGTCCGGCGCGAGAGACAAAGGGTGGACGTGTCTGGACATTCGCCCTGATGAAGGTCTCCTTTTGAGATCGAAACTAGTCGGCTTTCCCGACAAAAAGACGTGAGTGAGCCGTTTAATTTATTTCATTAATTTAGGTGACTTTTCGTTTTACTCCGTCATAAAAATTGTATTTAAACATGTTTTGCAAATAATAGCGAGTTAAGAACAATGTTTGATATCATTATACTCGTGACTGATAATCTATATAAATAAAAACCGGACAAGTGCGAGTCGGACTCGCCCACCGAGGGTTCCGTAGGTACGTAGTATCATTATTAAATTTGATATTTTTCATTATAAATAAGAAATAATGCGTCGAAAAAAATAAATAAAATATATTTTGCAATGTGTACATCAAGCCCTTTCATATGATACCCCATTTGAACTAGTAGTTTCAATTTGAAATTTCGACACTCTATAAAAAATATAGACCCCCTATTTTTTTAGATCTATTTACAAATGTATAGTTTTGAGATTTATTCCTGTACTTGTAGTCTATAACGATGTTACTTGCCAAATTTCATAGTTCTAGGTCAACGGGAAGTACCCTATAGGTTTTGATTCCTTTGAGTGTGTCGAAATATGCGTTTTTTGCTGAATAAACGGCCGTAACTTTTTTCTACGTAAACTTAGCAGTTTGATTTTTTTTTAACTTCATGGGACCGTAGACTTGTGTATACAGTTCAAATTTCAGCTTGATACCTCCACGCATTCTCGACATAGAATAGAAATGTTTGACAGACAGACAGACAGACAGATAGACAGACAGACAGACAGACAGACAGACAGACAGACAGACAGACAGACAGACGGACAACAAAGTGATCTTATAAGGGTTCCGTTTTTCCTTTTGAGGTTCGGAACCCTAAAAATGAATGTTGCTAAGCAAAACTCGAGAACCGCAAATTTTTTTCGTATTTTCCTTAAAGCATACGGATATTTTTAATAAAGAGAAAATTTGACGAGCTCGGTGATCGAAAGGTTAGCGATGGCCACTTTGACTCCGAGGTCGCGGGTTCGATCCCCGCACAAGACAAACATTTGTGTGCATGAACATGTCTGTTTGTCTTGGTCTAGGTCTTTTCTATGTAGGTAAGTATGTAATTACAATAAAAAAAAATATTGAACTACACTTATCAGTTGTCTAGTACGCATAACACAAGCTGTGCACTTAATTTGGGACTAGATGGCGCTGTGTAAATTGTCCAGAAATATTTACTTAATTATGTTATTTATGCAGTCACTAAAATGCGTGCAGCACAGTTCGGGTGTAAGAGGTTCATCAACATCTTTGAACCTATGCCAACTTCACGTGCAGCTTCACATCAGGCGGACCGTATGCTCTGCCACCCGACGTAGAATAAAAAAAAGCATCGATGCAGTCGCTTCAACGCGACGCAGCATCTATGCAATCGCTAAAACATGACGCATCATGGTTGCAATAGCGTAAAAACGCGACGCAGTATCGTTGCAGTCGCTAAAAATGCGTGCAGTATCAATACATTCGCTAAAATGCGACGCATCATGGTTGCAATAGTAAAAACGCGACGCAGTATCGTGCAGTCGCGAAAAATGCGTGCAGTATCAATACAGTCGCTAAAATGCGATCAGCATCATGGATGCAATCGAAAAAACGCTAAATGCACCGATGCTAAAAGAAGCCGTCTCAGCTCCTATCGTCCTTTTCTCCAAATGAACCTGTCTCAATATGTACTTTTCTCATAAATCCATTTTCAAAATGACCTTTCTCAGAATGTCCTTTTCTCTAAACGTCTCTTTCTCAATATGTCCTTTTCTCAAATTGAAAACTCATAAAGTAATAAAGCATCAGGGTAATCTGAATAACGCCGAGGTATCCCAAAGCATAAGACTGGTAATATTCCAAAACTTAGACAATTTTAAGGAAACAAAAATTTTTGTGGAACAAAATTACAAACAATGAAGGCATTCTTCGAATAATGAATGGTAATTATTTCAGCCCATGACTACGAACGAGTTCTGAAGAACGAGCTGAACAGACGTGCTAATGAAGGTCGTTCAACTACGTCTGTTTCAGTTACAAGTATAGTACCTGTGTAATATTTCTTAGTAGGAAAATTTAGTTTTATAATTATGTGAAATTTTACTCGTCGATTTTTCCATTTCAAAGAATGATTTGTCTGTACCTATCTTTTTCCCATAGCTATTTAGTACATTTCACATGCCAAACAAGCATAATGATAATTGATGTAAGCGGTTTATTATGTATTTGATTAATTTTACGTATACCATAGTATTGGGGATGTTTGATATTTTTTCTGACACCAGATTTCGCTAGGTAGGCGTCGGGTCCAGATTGTCAAATTCTACTGAATTTTTTGACAGTGAAACTTCTAGACAACACAAGACAAGACGTCAACAAGACATTTGACAAGATGCTATGAATTGACAGATGATTGTACCCTACGCTACAGTGCTACCAAAAGACCCTTATTGGTCTCTACTAATAACTAAAATCATGATTTTAAATTATAAAGTAATTAAACTAAAACTAATCTAAAATCCTATATCTATAAACAAAAGAAAAAGGTATGCGTTAAAAAAAAATAAACAGAAATTTACTTACAAATAAAAAATATTCCCAAGATCTTTGCCGGCAGTGTCCCCAGAAGACTGGCAGCTCGCTGGATAGCGGTACAAATTATCTGACCAGCCTTCTGGTGACAGGACGTGTCGTTACCAAGTTACCGAGAAAGGAAAGAATAGTCGCCACAAAAAAAATATGACGTTCAAATAAATTGTTCTGATGAAATACCAACATAGATTATAAAAAAATATATCTGTAAATATCACTGAACGATAAGGATAAAGGTAAACTAACATTCATTCAACTTTCAGCGTTTGGGTACATATTCACAATTGTTGCGCAATTCAGAGCAGGTGTGGAATTTTTTGTTATATCAAAGGTCATCATTGCGTTGGGTTAAATCCGAATTCAGTTCTATTTCAGTTTCTTTCAAAAAAGATTAAATTCACAAGATCATTCTTTATAGATTCTTTGAAGATTTTGGGTGTAAGTGGTTCATCAACATCTTTGAACCAAAGCCAACTTCACCTTCACGCAATGCACCCAGCTGACTTATAAACGAAACTAAAAGAGAGGTAGAGAGCGTAATTGTAAGCTACCCGACTGGGGAATGTATCTCCACTTCACAGAATACCGCAGCCAGATAACAATTCCCTTGAGGGTTGTTGTGTTCCTGCGAGCGAGTGAGGTCACCAGAAAGGAAGGGGTTGCTGCGTTGGCAGAGGGGATGGCAGCGCGCGAACGATATTTCATGTTGAGCGTTAACATGGCTACGGTAACCGCTTCACATCAGGTGGGCCGTATGCTTGTCTCCCACCCGACGCAGTATAAAAAAAAGAGATCGATTGTGAAATGCATATTGCGCAGTAGGAATGTTGTCTACAAGCTTTATATTTAGCTGCATTGCATCACGTAAGTATTTGTAGACAATTAAATCTACAGTACTTGCGTGCTTCCACCACCAATCAGTTCATGCAAACTTCTGCCGGCCGATAACCACCCATTGCCGTTAGTAGATGCATGCAACTGCCGTGGCTGCTTTGGTCGTTTCTTCTCCAGCTGCTGCGGTCGTCTCGGCGAATCTATTATTGTCGTGCATTGGAGAAAGTTTATCTTCCTGCAGTGGGTAGACAGTATATAAATGCTGATAATAATTATGGGTTACGTACGATGGTATAAACGGCTCATCACAATCTTTAAGCCAAAGCCAACCTTACCTGCTATTGGTAAGCACTGCTAGCTACAGCACAGACTAGCAAACGTGGCTCTGGAGGAAGAGAGGTAAGTCCAGCCTGACTGGAGAAGTGCCTAAAATACCACAGCCAAATAACAATGATCCTACTACGGAAGCAGGTAGGTTGTATGCTTGTTTGCTACCTTAGTTGTATAATAAAAATATCCTTGAAGATTACTGTTTTGCTGCGAGTGGATGAGGTTACCAGACTTGAGTAGATGCTGCATTACTAGGGACGCTGGGGCGCGAGCTCTTTGTCTTGCTAGCGTCTATATGACTACGAAAACTGCTTTACATCAGGCGGGACGTATTGCTTATTTGGCATCCCATGTGGTATAAAAAACGAGTGTGTTTTAGACCACACGACTGAAGTAAGACTTATTTTGCTATACTAACTTATATCTCCCTCTCAACTTTAGTCTGTTTGTAAGTTCTTTATTGCAATAACAATATGTAATATATAGGCTATTTGACTAACATTTTTTTCGGTTTAATATGTAGGGACGTCTCCATAATAAAACCATAGGTGAAAGAATTACTTCGATAGCACAAAAATCACTCGAGATATGTTAATTTGAAAATCACAATTTTTAGACTGCCCCAAAACGCTCCATACAAAAGACTACGGAATTATGACGATACAGGTTTGTATTTTGTATGCATCAAATCAGAAATTTGTACGATAGCTATGTTAAATATTACGTTTATGTGATTTGTATCATAATAAAAGTTATAGCATTTTTTATTGCTTCTACAATGGAAATATTATTTTTTAATGATTTCATACTTTTAAAACGGACTTTCCCGCCATACTTTGATCGACGCTAAAAAAAGTCTGACTGAAGATATTAGAATGAAAGTTTGCAGATCTGTATAGTTTTGTGTATTTTACGATATTGTTAAATAATTTATACAATTTTTAAACATTGGAAAATAGCCCATTCTTAAAAGTAAAGAGTACATAGGCGGACTTATCCCTAACAGAGAGTCAACCTTACAGTCATTGAAAGGAGCTCAAACAAGGGCGAGCACACATTTTGCTATTAACAATACATATTGACTATTAACAATACACAATAATAGTTCGCCTCGCCCGATCACACTTTTCGTAACGCTCTCGTCACGCATTCACCAGCTTACTCCCCTAGTCAAGCGTGCGTAAAGAAGTTATACTTCAAAAAGGATTTCCCATACAAGTGAGCATTTTCTGCAATAATACATTGACGTCAATTCATTCGCATTCAATACTATGGTTATTTAAGAGTACGATTGGTATGATGCTGGTATACAGTTCTATTTCATCTATGTGTGGGTGTGTTGCTGTCGTAACATTGGTACTGCGTAGTGCGTGTACGATATAACCTCGTATATTGATGCGTATTTATTTAATAGCTACGTTATGAATGAGTGAGTTTATTTGGCATTGAATTAGGTAACATGCTGGTATCGGGACGGGAAACCACTACCACAGCATAGTAATAATACAACCAGTACTAAAACTTCATAGCGCCCAAATCGCGCACCAAAACTTCCTGAGCGGTCGTGTAAATGACGCTTGGCTGTGTGCGTGCGCCGATTTGGGCGCTAGTATGAAGTTAAAGTACTGGTTGTATTACTATGCTGTGCCACCACTGTGTCTCCTGTGTAGCCAGGATTAACAGTGGCGACCACCAAAAAAGGCAATGAATAACGAAGTCCACTGCAGTCCCGGGGGTAAAACTACGGCTCTCTTGGAACTCTTAGGGCGACGGCACTAGTAGTAACCGAAAGAGTATACGGGTAGAAAAAAAATGTGAGCATTATAATGAGTGAGCGAAGCTGAAATGATAAAAAAAAACACGTTTGTTGTATGGGAGCCCCCTTAAATATTTATTTCATTCTATTTTTTAGTATTTGTTGTTATAGCGGCAATAGTAATACATCATCAGTGAAAACTTCAACTGTCTATCATGGTTCATGAGATACAGCCTGGTGATAGATGGACGGACGGACGAACGGACGGACAGCGGAGCCTTAGTAATAGGGTTCCTTTTTACCCTTCGGGTACGGAACCCTAGAAAGCGATGACAAAAAATAAGAATATGATTTATAAAAAAATGTGAAACGTGTCTAAGTGCCCATATGAGCCTAGAAGCAAATGAAGCATTGATTTAGGAGGACTGTCAGAGCTAACTATGTATGTATGTAGACGGGGGAGAAAGGTATTAGAGAGGAGACCGCGCGAAGGACGACGAAGCGTTGGATGCCCTCCTTCTACATGGCCCAATGACTTCAAAAAGGCGGCTGGAAGCGAAAGACGGGGGATCGTACTTGGCGAAAAGCGTTGGGGAAGACATATCCAGTAGTGGGTAGATGCAGGCTGTTGATGATGATGAAGAGCTAACAACCGCCTCCACAGGATAAAAATTCATACCTCGTAAATTGACATACATAATACTTTTAATATATATCCATCCAGTAAGATATCATTCGTCACAATTGGTTCACCCCTTTAGTTACGACTAC
The DNA here is from genome assembly GCA_937001555.2 of Hypsopygia costalis. Classification (NCBI taxonomy): domain Eukaryota; kingdom Metazoa; phylum Arthropoda; class Insecta; order Lepidoptera; family Pyralidae; genus Hypsopygia; species Hypsopygia costalis. The sequence goes on along the minus strand of OW443349.2, from coordinate 15,993,098 downwards.
GAGAGACAGTGACGGATACCATACATTACATGTCATAGTTACATATGTACATAGTTACATACATAGCATCATATGGTTGTATAATCTGGTTTTATTTTATTATTACAAGTGTGACAATGTACCACAGAGAAGAGGGGACTCTACATGTTTTTAACTTAAAAGAAGAGATCCCAAACCATGTAACCTAAACTTGAAATGATTTATAAAAATATTATTATTATATTATTATTATTATGTCAAAAAGTTCAAAGTCAGAACTTCCCTTCACTTCGCCGCAGTCGGGGAAAAAATAAGTATTAATTAGATAAAAGTCGGTCAAGGTACTTACATAGTAAAATTTTCCAAATGACGTTTCTGCAAATATATGTTATCTCTCCTTCATAGAACAAATACATAATCTTACAAAGAATTCGAAAACATAGAATCCAGTTCAATTCAGTATTAGTAACACGTCGAATTCAGTTTATTGCACGTGTCTATCACGCAGGTTAAGCAACGTTGACCGTAGCATGCTAATGGATGGGTTTATTTATATCTAGTTTTCTCTGTCTACATACAGGTTGCTACAAGTAAAAAGAACGCTGGGAGTCAAGCTGCGCATTAGGCGATTTATTGGTTAATTTAGAGTATAGAAAAATGTTGTTTTTAGACTTTTTCCTCCTCATACTTCAAGGAATATTCTAAAAAAAGGAATTACCGAAATCGGTTCAGCTGGTCTCGAGCTTTGCGCTTAGCAACAAATTTATCGATTCATTTTTACATTATAGTATAGATTATAATAATCTTTATTACTCCTACTCCAAATTAGATTTCGTGTTCAAGATGAACATTTGGGTTACAACAAAAGGTGTTCTCTCAAAGCTAGCGGTGGCTCAAAGGGCAATGGAGAGAAAACTTGTAGGCGTCACTCGAAAACATAGGAAAACAAACAAGTGGCTCAGAAGGCAAAGTAAAGTGATTGATGTTACTAAGTTAAGATTTAGAGTAGTAATGATTTATACATGTTCTTATTTATATTTAATTTGTATGACGTTTCTAAGTGCTTTATAAAGTCCAAGGAATAAATAATTTTTGATTTGATTTAAGAGGGTGGCGAAATTGGAATGGCAGTGGACAGGACGTGTGCTCGAAAGTTAGATTCGTGGTGTAAGGACGTATTGGAGTTGAAACCATGGGGTCGCACAAGACCTACAGGAAGGCCACAGATGAGGATGGAAAGATGACATAGTTGCTGTGGCGGGACACAGCTGGATATCAATTGCCCAAAATGGAATAAAATGGACAGCATTTAAGGAGGCCTACACCAATAAATTGAACAAAAAAAAAACCGACTCCAAATTACTCTACATTCATAAACACCACTAAAAAGTTAAAAACACTATCAGAACTGAATTTTATGATGAAAACAAAATGGGACCAATCTGGAAGTAAGTATACTCTTTCAAATAAAAAAAGTTTTTTTTCAAATCGGTTTATAAATGACGGAGTAATGAAGTAACAAACATTAAATAAAAAAATACAGCCGAATTGAGAACCTCCTTTTTTGTAGTCGGTTAAAAATTGGTTGAATAAGACTTAAGATGATGATGATGATGATGATGATGATGATGAACTTTACGTTTATTCGCAGCAACGTGTGAGTAGTATACGCGAATGTGGGCGTGTATGTCTGTCTATTACGATATATATAGCGTCGTGACGAGTGTGCGTTATGTTTGTCTGTCACTACGTACGTAATGGCATTCATGTGACTAATATGCTAATACGTAATGTTTCACGGCCAATGACTGCCTCGTCTAGGATGGAAGATCATTTTATGATGTGAAACAACGTTATAACATCTGGCCGGCTATTGGCGTGGTGACGCGTCGCCACGTCGAACTACCTGACCCGGCAAACGTTGTTTCGCCATATAAATTATTCCTAGGATTATTTTAGTAAAAAAAAAAAAGATATCAACCTATTTTCAGACCTACTGAATATACATATAAAATATCATCAAAATCGGTCCAGCCGTTTCGGAGCAGTATGGTAACTAACACTGTGACACGAGAATTTTATATATTAGATTTATTTATTATTTATTTATTTATATATATTAGATATTGCTATATTAATTGTTCCTATACAGAGCCGGGAACGCGCGAGTGATGCCCCTGGTGTTTCAAGCATTCATTAGCTGCAGTGACCGCTTTCCATTAGGCGGGCCATATACTTTTTTTGCCCTCTTAGTGGTATAAATTAGACACCATTTTTAAACGTAAAAAAAATTGGTTGCCTGTAAAGTCGGTATACGGGCGAAAGTTTTACGTGACAACGACTTTGAGTGGTAAAATGTTTTCGAGTGGAAGGGACGCATGCCTTTCACTTTTTATGTCTGTCTCTCTCGCTCTTAGAAGGGACGCGTGCCTCTCACTCGCTCTCATTGTAAGCGCATAACGTGAGCGCGTTTCTTGAAGTGTCACCCGGCTAACCAATTTATAAGACGTTGTCACGTCAAAAATAACTGCGCCTTATTTCGGTTCCTGTGACAATACATGATTACTTAAAGGTACTTCATTAATCCGTCATCATCAACCGATTTGAAAAATAACTTTTTTTATTTGAAAGGTCCCATTTTTTTTTCGTATCATAAAATTCAGTTCGGACAGTGTTTTTAACTTTTTATTCGTACTTAAGATTGTATAGTTATTTCAGAAGGCCAATTCTCCTAATTTTTATACGAACGCAGATTGAAACTTGACCGAATCGAGATTGAATTGTGAATTGATTAAAATTATATACTTGATTTCATTAATTAATTATTATCAATTCTTGTAGTTGGCAAAGTAACATTCTTAGTTTCTTTAATTTTCACTCATATTTCGATATAGTCCCGCTTAAATTTAATTTCGAAGTTACATATTGTGTTACGAGAATACCAAATGTGACGTTTGTGAGATCGAGACTGGATCGAAACTGAATTTTGACTATATTTTAATTACGAGAATTGCCACTCTGGAGTCTTTTTCTTTTGTTAAAGTTATGTTGACACTACATATACTCGTACTTCCACAAATTAGCCACCGGGTTCGTCAAATTATTATATTGAAACAAGTACATCGTATTTATGTAGGTGATAAATATCTCACTGATATAATGAATTGCGCAAATGAATATCAGTAAATATCACACCTGGACACGAGCTTTTTAGATATACGTTGCGTCAGTGACATGTTTTTTAAGGACTACTGGATAGGTGTGGCTAATGACCACGTAATAGAAAAAATCACGTGCAATAACTATAAACAAAAAACCGGCCAAGTGCGAGTCGGACTCGCGCACGAAGGGTTCCGTACCATTATCTATAAAAACGGCAAAAAAAATCACGTTTGTTGTATGGGAGCTCCCCTTAAATATTTGTTTTAATTTTATTTAATTATTTATTTTTAAAGTGAATATAAAACTAAATATTATGTGAGTATTTCAAGCGTCTATCTATTGCCGTTATTAATTGCGAGGAAAAACGAGCAAAAACAATCACGTTTGTTGTATGGGAGCCCCCTTACATATTTATTTTATTCTATTTTTTACTATTTGTTGTTATCGCGGCAACATCATCTGTGAAAATTTCAACTGTCTATCATGGTTCATGAGATACAGCCTGGTGACAGACAGACGGACGGACGGACGGACAGCGGAGCCTTAGTAATAGGGTTCCTTTTTACCCTTTGGGTACGGAACCCTAAAAAAACGGATTGCACTCCGGGAGGCGAATTTACAAAAGCTAACTATTTGAGTCACGAGTCAGACTCTAATAGATGAGCTTTTGCTTATGCATATTACACGACAATACCTAATTTTTTTTTTTAAATAAATAAATATTTCTGGACAATTTATACAGCGTAAAAAATACACACTTATAATACATAGAAAGCACCCAGACCAAGATAAACAGACATGTTCATGCACACAAATATTTGTCTTGTGCGGGAATCGAACCCGCAACCTCGGAGTCAAAGTGGCCATTGCTAACCATTCGACCACCGAGCTCGTCAATCTATCTCAGTAAAAAAATTGATTCAAATAGATTAGCTTTTTGTTTTGATATTCTCTCAGAAAATGCACGGACAAAACTACTACTAGTAACTATATTTAATAAACACATTCATTCATTCAAATAAATAAGCTTTACTAATATTTATATTAGGCATTGTTCAGCCTAGTGACTACGAACAAAGCGTTTGATTTGATGTCATAATGACCGTTATCGACTTTAAAATTTGATAGAATTGTCTACTTCTGTTACTCTATTTTAAGGTTCTTTTTCCACCTTATGCAATGCATTTACTTCCGAGTACAGTATGTTTCATATCTTGTGTTATGTTATGTACCATACTTAAATAGGACTGTCTGTTACTATGTTTAAATTGTAAAAATACTAAGCTTATCGTCGTAAATTTGATAAAAATAATTATCTGCGTTTTGTATTTTACAGTATAGGTATAGGTTAGGTTATATCCTATACCTTAATATATATACAAAACCACTACGTAGGTACAAAAGAAAAAAAAAGTACTTTTATTGTTATTTGTACTCGCAACAAGAATGTAGTGTGTGCCTGTGTTTCTTACCTAAATAATCTACCTGAGTAAACTGAAGGCTATGTCGACAACTTTGCTTCTCCGTCAAATTTCTTCGATCCCGCAGAGAAACCCCGAGAATAGCCCTCTCCATCAATTTTAATGATGTTTCACGTCAATAATGTGGCATAAGCTATCAATTTAATACCTATGTTGCAACGATGTGATCTGACGACTGTAGCTATGGCACAGTTTTAAAAGCATACAGTTGGGAAGCGAAGGTACTTGCGCAGAGCAAGGGAGGGGAACCCGCGGAGAAGCGGGCGGTGCGGTCAGCGTCCCACAAACAAGCGTAGTTTGTGGGAGCCACCGTGAAAGGCAGTCACGTGCGCGTACTGAGTGTTTTAAACGTTTTTTTTTAATTTACGTTCAGTGATTCCTATTTATTATGATGGTGAATACAAATTGTTCTGTATACGGTTGTCACTCGATGTCGGAACACATCAAGAATTTAAAATTTTATAGATTTCCCCGTGACGCAAGGTAAGTTTTTTCTATAATTTCGTAAAAACCTACCTACTTTGTCTTTGTTGAAATGTATGTAGCTATATTGTTGGTGAAGTGCAAGGTACTCCAACTATAAGTATACAACAAATAACCGAATTCTTGTGGTCCAACGACAGATGACTAAATAGTTAAGTACTTCGTAACTCGAACTCCAACCTAGCGGGGTTTTCAAGTGTAAATATGTAGGTATATATATTCTTTACGGCGCATGCTCTTGCCCAAAGTGTAATTATTATGTTTACACCTTCTTAATAGTTGGGAAGTCGGACACAGAAGGAGTAGGAATTTGTCTAATATCCAACTGTTATGATTTTATTTAAACCGACAGAAAAAGACAAGGTTCTATATTCACCTATATTCAAGATTTCTGGGCAAAGATATTAATTACTACGTATGGCTGTGCCATTTCTAACATAAAATTTGTCTCTGCGACTATATGCACGTGCTGTGTGTGGGACGAACCTATGTGTATGTTTATGTTACGTAAATGTACACTATAAACTTTATAAACAAATGGGACACCAATTTTTAACTTACACTCTCATATTTATTATTTTCGCTGTCGAAAAGCCAAATGACTCATCGGTTCGTGACAAATTATCTCCTTAGAATGGCCTATCCATACCTAGTAGTTAAGATCTTTGTTTCAGGGCTAGTTTCTTTTTTTAAATTTTTTTAAGCAATCACGTTTTTTGATAATTTTTATTTACTTTTTTATTTTACACATTTTAGTTATATATATACAGTAAATTTTGCTATCCAGTCATTGCATTTTGTGTATTGATATTCCTAGTTTCTATTATTAAGTATCTTACGAAAATGAAGTGAGTAAAGTCGTAATCAAATTTAAATCGTTAATTGTTTGGTACCTACATCAACTTGGCTGGCACCAGAAATCCGCTATTTTTTTTTAAATTTTGATATACTCCGTGACACTGGCGCAATAAAGAAAAATTTTACAACTAATCAAAATTGGTTCAGCCGTTTATTTGTTACGAATGAACATAGGGACTTTTGTCTTCGCCATAATAAGTTAACATACCAACACCAACCAGGTGCTGTAGGAAACAATATTTTTAGATAAATTATAGGTAGGTATTATTAAAACAAGTACAGTTTATATCACAGCCATGCTTATGTTTCCCCCATATTTTCATAATCAAATTGTTTATCCGAATGCGAATTCATTATATTGTTAAATTTAATGATAGAAAATTGAAATCTAAAAATAAACCTTCACGTAAATATTTAGCAGGGCAACATTTGTAAATATGTATATTATATTCTTGTTGATAAATGATTATAAAAATATTAAAGATTATTTGATTTCGAATTTTGTGACAACCCTTGCATATCGGCGAACGATCGTGCCACGTCAAAGGCGATTCCCTACTGTATGAAAAATAGTAATACTGTGGCTATGGCCTTTAACCTGCACGGTAAAGTTTCTCCATATACGTAACAATTGATGCGTTATTTCTTTGTGAACAGCCTAGATATTGACGTCTACATGCCTAGAATTGTCTATTTCCTAGGACGATAATTGGTTTATTATTGTTGCACTAGTGTACGTAGATAAGCCTATTATGGAATGCAATACAGATATTTTTATAGATTTTTCATAAAAATGCTAGATATACAATAACAAAAAAATAATAAAAAATTTGTACCTAACAAAAAAACAACAAAAGTGTTTCCGAACAAAAAAAGTTGAGAAAAGTAGAGTAAATATCCCAAGGGAGAATCCGGAAGGGGGGGGATTCGCCCCCCGGTCTGCATATGGGCCTAAACCACATTAGTGGTGGGGCAACGGGGGTATATATGACTCCCCCCCCCCGTACTTGAAGGCTGAATCTGCTCGTCTTGTGACTTCTTGCATCGCATTTAAATTTCCCCACAATTTTAACTCCAATGATATGAGTATCAAATGAAAGTGCTTGATGATCGAAATACAGTAAGCAAATTTTCTAGGTCTTAATAAAAGTTTGTTCATTTATTTTTAATTTACTCTTGTTTTTTTCTAAATTGATTGAATATTGATTGAATGTATTAGTGCTGTTAATTAAATCATATCCACATTTTTATTATTATCCTCTTGCTTTTGTGTAAAACACAAGAGTTTCAAGCTCTAGTGGAGTCGACGATATCAGAAAATTTTATGGCTGACCATGCCAAAGGAAAGGCCACTACTCACTTTTTTTTAAATCTTACAACTTCAATATTAAGGCAGTACCTACGAGTCCACGGAAACTCAAATTCTTACTTCTAAAATAGATTACCCGGAAACAAAACATCAATGTAAAATCAGAACGCATAAATAGATACTGAAAAAGAAAACAAAAATATTTTTTTCCCAGAAAAACTAATTGTTTGACGCAGTACAACCCTCCCACTTATATCACGAGACAAAACATTGTTACATTTGTATTGTGTTACATTACGACGAAATAACTTATTTGTTACAGCCCATTCGCTAAAAATATGTACGTTTTCCTATATACTATTTTTTTATTATCATCTAGCAACCCGCTATGGTTTCGTACGCATGCAATTTTTAAGCTATCGTTTATACAAACGTTACGTAAAAATCTAACTCCATGAAAACACATTGAAAATACAATCAAAATCCGTGATATTTATGGTTTAGAAATTAGAGGATAAAAAGACGCGGAAAGTGACTTTATTAAAATTACTTAGATAGCTAACTGACTGGTAGGAATCTCTACTGATGACGCTTCATTAAAAGTGATCAACTAGGAAATGCCAGAGTTATCGCAGTGAATAAGCAGGTCACAGCCCTTATGACCGGTTCCACATTCGACTCAGAGGGGAGGTGAGGTCGCCTAGTGAGAGCTGCAGGGAGTGGCCATACTATACGTAGTACTATTACGGTACGGTAGTAAGGGTCAACAATGTTATCTCGGGTTCTTTTATGCCAGAAAAAGAAGTGACGCAGGGCAGTATACTATGACCCAATATTTTTAACATATATGTATGTCGGCGCGCAGCCAGCGGCCGAGTTACCTTGCCTTGTATTTAATTATCATAGTTCTCCGTACAGTTTGTTTATGTTAGCGAGCTTATCGCTATGGAAAGTTGAGACGCTACAAAGCTCTCATTGTTTAATGAAACGCGTATCATGGGAACGACGGTGACATCAACACATGTCGCCGGACGGTGTCGTGGGCCCGCTCAGTGAGAGATTGTTTTTGTTACAATATTTAGAGGAACCGAGATCTCGGCACTTGAATTCCGGACGCGGTGGTGACCGAGCGCGGCTCACGAATTCGTCATTCGCTCCCACTTGTATTTTTACTTCGTGTAATTAGATTTTATTTAAGTTTAGTGTGGACGCTAGTAATAATTAGTTTGTACGAACAATTATACTAGAGCAAAAGTGTGAACTGTTTTCCTAGTGATATTTCTTATTAATTATACGGGTATTAGATTGTATTCGCTCGTGTTTAATTCACGCCCAAGTAGACAATGAACCCTCCTGATGCCGTCCTAGAGCCCACCGCTCCGACATCAGATGTGGGATCCGCGACGCGAGTGCAAGGTGATCAATATCCACCGCAGGTGCAGAGAGACAATGGAAATGACCTGCATTGGCAGAGACTGTTTGAGACGCAGAACGAGCAATTGAGGGCGCTTATTAGTGCTATACAGCAGTCGCCGTCTACTAACAACAGCTTACTGTTACCGACGTTTGATCCTCACAAACCGGATGTGGATGCACGGGCATGGTGTACAACTACAGAGCTGTGCTTGGGTGATGACCCTCCTCGAGGAAGCAAACTAATTGTTGCTCTAACTAAAGCAATGAAGGGGTCTGCATTGTCCTGGCTGTCCCAAGCAACCTATGCTGATATAACCTGGGCCCAGTTTAAGGTCCTGTTTATAGACAGATTTTCAACTGTTGAAACACAAGCAGGTACTCTTTTACATTTATTCAGTGAAAAACCCAAAGATAATGAAAACTATGGAGCCTACGCCAGTCGACAAGTAACATACTTACTGAGTCGTTGGCAGTCTACAAGCATTGAGCAGATCGCAGTTTCTACCGTGCTGGCTGTTTTAGCTCAGCATGATGCGAGATTACGTCGTTTGGCATGCACAACTGACATCGAGACACGTCACCAAATGCAGAAAGAGTTACAGGCGTATAGCCTATTGAAACGTAAACATGAGGAAGCGAAGTCTGGACCAGAGATTAAACGTTCAAAAATCACTGAAATCAAGTGCTATGGATGTGGAAACGTGGGACATAAAGTTCAAAACTGTCGAGAAAAGTTCAAATCACATAAGCAAAACCCCAAAAAGGATATGAAGAAAGAAGATCAAAGAAAGAAACCAATTTGCTACAAGTGTGGGCAAACAGGGCACATTTCTCCCCAGTGTTCAGCAACGACGGCTGCTAGTGGGACCGGAGGGCCGTCTGGAGTTGAGCAGCAGCGCCGTGTTAATTTCTGCTCGATCGCTGCGTCTAGTCTTTCACAAAACGGTCAGTCGTTTCATTTTTATTTTGATTCCGGGTCTGAATGCTCTCTTATTAAAGAAAGTGTTGCTAATAAGTTTTCTGGAAAGCGCGTAACGTCTGTGGTTACCCTATTGGGCATAGGCGATGGCAATGTAGTCAGTACATATCAGATATTGTCAGAAGTCTGTATTGATAATTACGTAATCGAGTTACTTTTTCATGTAGTTCCCGAGCATACTATTAACTATGACGTGGTAATAGGGCATGATTTGATTGATCAGGGATTTTCTGTTGAGATGTCTTGTAAGAAGTTAACAATAAAAAAAAGAGCGAATCATTAATTTGTGTGAAATAGGTAAAATGGCTACAAACTTTCGGAACATTAGCACTGATGTTAATGGCACTGATCGTGATAAACTTGTTGAAGTATTAAACGAATATTCAAAATCATTCGTTGAAGGGACACCATCTGGACGTGCTAAAGTAGGTGAAATGGATATACGTCTCATCGATCCAAATCGAACCGTACAACGTAGGCCATACCGATTGAGCCCTGAGGAGAGACAAGTATGTCGGGATAAAATTGATGAACTATTAAAGGCCAAAATTATTCGGCCTAGTTGTTCGCCGTTTGCCAGTCCCATACTATTAATAAAGAAAAAAGATGGTTCGGACAGGCTGTGCGTTGACTATCGCGAGTTAAATCGCAATACAGTACCCGATAGATTTCCTTTGCCATTAATAAGTGATCAAATTCAACGCCTTCAAGGGGCTAATTATTTTACAATACTGGATGCCGCGTCGGGTTTTCACCAAATTCCAGTAAAAGAAAATTCTATCGAACGTACTGCGTTTGTGACACCAGACGGCCAGTACGAATACTTGGCTATGCCGTTCGGTTTGCGAAATGCACCTTCTGTGTTTCAAAGGGCAATGTACAAAGCTCTGGGAGAGCTGGTAAATACATTCGTGATATGTTATCTAGATGACATCATGATTGTCTCTGAGTCCATTGAACAAGGGTTAGAAAGACTTCGTGTAGTTCTTGAAGCTTTAACAAAGGCAGGGATTTCCCTAAATCTCAAAAAGTGTTCATTTTTGAAATCTAAAGTGGAGTACTTGGGGTTTGAAGTCTCGTCTGGACAAATCCGGCCCAATGCGCGAAAAATTACAGCGTTAACTAAATTACCCCCACCGCAAACTGTCACACAGTTGCGTCAATTTTTGGGCCTTGCGTCATATTTTCGTCAATTTATTCCCAAATTTTCAGAGATAGCATCTCAACTATATAGATTGACGTCAGGTAAAGGTAAAATAGAATGGAAACCCAAATATGAAGAAGTTAGACAGAAAATAATTTCACATTTAATTACAGAACCGATACTTATGCTCTTTGATCCTAACTGTCCTATTGAACTTCACACTGATGCAAGTTCCGACGGTTATGGCGCAATGCTTTTACAAAAGAAAAATGGTAAGGCCCATGTCGTAGCGTATTTTAGCAAAAAGACAACCAAAGCAGAGTCGCGATATCATTCTTATGAATTGGAAACTATGGCCGTAGTCAAATCCATTAAACATTTCCGTCATTTTTTGCAAGGGAGAGCTTTTACAGTAGTAACCGATTGCAACTCTCTTCAAGCTTCTCGTAACAAAATAGATCTCACACACCGAGTTCACAGATGGTGGGCTTTCTTACAGGCTTTTGATTTCGAAATCATATATAGGGACGGTAAAAAAATGTCTCACGTAGATTTTCTGTCTAGAAACCCTGTACCTTCAACAAATCTTTCAGAAAAAGTTGAGGAAAAGCGAGTGAACTTGTTAGAGATCTCTAAAACGTGGTTAATGGCTGAACAACAACGTGATACTGAAATAACAGATATCATTTCAAAATTAAGTAGTGACGAAATGGACAGTGATCTGACAAACACATACCAAATAGTTTCAGGTGTTTTACATCGAAAAATTCAACGCAATTCCAAAACACTGTGTCTACCAATGGTGCCTAGAGCTTTTAGGTGGTCCGTAATAAACCATGTCCACGAATCGATTGTACATTTGGGTTGGGAAAAAACCTTAGAGAAAGTATACGATTTTTATTGGTTCCCAAACATGAGAAAATATGTTCGAAAATTTGTAGAGAACTGTGTAACCTGTAAACTTTCAAAATCAAAATCTGGAAAAATTCAAGCTAAACTTTATCCCATACCTAAAGTTTCGATACCTTGGCACACAATACACATAGATGTAACCGGCAAACTCAGTGGAGCAAATCAAACCAAAGAATACATTATCGTTTTGATTGATGCATTCACTAAATTTACATTACTTCAACATTCTACAAAAATTGATACGCTTAACGCTATCAAAGCTCTACAATTTGGAGTTGGGTTATTTGGTGCTCCCACTAGAGTAATTGCAGATCAAGGAAGATGTTTTGCAAATAAAAACTTTCGCGACTTTTGTAATACAAACAATATACAGCTTCATTTAATTGCAACAGGAACATGTCGAGCGAATGGCCAAGTTGAGCGTGTAATGAGTACGCTGAAAAATATGCTCACAGCAGTTGAAGTGAAGAAAGATAGAACGTGGCAAGATGCGATATCTGATATTCAACTTGCTCTCAACTCAACTGTCAATCGCGTGATTAAAGCAAGTCCTCTAGAATTACTCATTGGTAAAGTTGCTAGACCACTTACTTTGTTAGCCCTGGGTGACCAAGACGAAACTGTAATTAATATTGATGAAATCAGAGAACGTGCAATCTCATCTATCAATGACAATGCAGTTAAAGATAAACATAGATTTGATAAAACTAAAGCAAACATTTCCAAATTTAATGTTAATGATTTTGTATTAATAGAAAATCATGAACGAAATCAAACTAAGTTAGATCCCAAGTATCGTGGACCGTTTAAGGTCATTGAATTGCTAGATAGTGACAGATATCTTTTAAAGTCTCTAGACAATAATAGAACCTATAAGTATGCTCACGAACGCTTGAGAGCTATGCCAGAATGTTACGTTCCCACAGAGTTTGAACATGATTCAGATGTAGAAAGCAACGAAGAACAGTCAGGTTCAGCCATTGTCGGCGCTAATGAAAGCGAATAACTGTCGATACTCATGAGTCGGATGTAGTATCTGTTGATATTTAGTGCGGTTTATACCAAAATTATCTCTAGTTAACATGACTAGGTTTGGCCACGGCCTGTTCTTGTTGTCGATCGTAGGTCATATTCCTAACCCAGTTTAGCTGGTCGGAGACTGCGCGACGATAATAAGTAATAGGTGGGTGGGCCTGGCAGCTGATCGAATGCGTTTCAATTGCTGCTGATCGGTCAAATACCGATGGTGATATTGGATAGTTCCAATAGTCTGATGCATTCAGATGTTGGTTGGCAGCGTGCTAACGTGATCGGCTAAGGTGAGTGCCGATGTGCGGGACAGTGCGTCCCAGGTGTTGGTCCGTGCTAAGGTGATCGGCGGAGTGCCGATATGCGGGACAGTGCGTCCCAGGTGTTGGTCATGTTAACGAGAAGTTTCAACAGTGGACGTAAAAGTTTGAGACGGTTGAGATATTATTTTTGTTTGTTGTTTTTCTTTTTAAAGATTTTAAGCCGGAACTCGGTCTGTTCTTTGTTGAGTTTATTCAATAATGTTGTAGGTTTAGCTTTAATCTGTGGAGACCTGACATTTGGTATACGTATTTGTAATAGTTTTGTTAGGATAGCCGAACGGTAGTTATAAGTGAGGTTGTCGTTCTTGCAGATGACAACTGAATCCTGGTCCACACGAGGGCGTGTGAGAGTCAGGATCGCCGTGTCGGCGCGCAGCCAGCGGCCGAGTTACCTTGCCTTGTATTTAATTATCATAGTTCTCCGTACAGTTTGTTTATGTTAGCGAGCTTATCGCTATGGAAAGTTGAGACGCTACAAAGCTCTCATTGTTTAATGAAACGCGTATCATGGGAACGACGGTGACATCAACACATGTCGCCGGACGGTGTCGTGGGCCCGCTCAGTGAGAGATTGTTTTTGTTACAATATTTAGAGGAACCGAGATCTCGGCACTTGAATTCCGGACGCGGTGGTGACCGAGCGCGGCTCACGAATTCGTCATTCGCTCCCACTTGTATTTTTACTTCGTGTAATTAGATTTTATTTAAGTTTAGTGTGGACGCTAGTAATAATTAGTTTGTACGAACAATTATACTAGAGCAAAAGTGTGAACTGTTTTCCTAGTGATATTTCTTATTAATTATACGGGTATTAGATTGTATTCGCTCGTGTTTAATTCACGCCCAAGTAGACAATGAACCCTCCTGATGCCGTCCTAGAGCCCACCGCTCCGACATGTATATACAGCGAATGAATTATGAGAAATGCCGTAAAATCTATATGCTTGATTTTTTGTTTGATATCGGATCTCTGGCATCAACCTTAAGGTTGTGAATAAATAAATAAATATTTCTGAACAATTTACACAGCGCCATCTAGTCCTAAATAAGACGGAAAGCTTGTACTATGGACACTAGACAACTTCTAAATGTACAAAAATACATTTTTTATTGTAAATACTTATAATACATAGAAAATACCCAGACTAAGACAGACATGTTCATGCATACAAATGTTTGTCTTGTGCGGGAATCCAACCCGCCACCTTGGTGACAAAGTGGCCATTGATAACCATTCGACCAACGAGCTCGTCTAATAGCGGGGATCGAACCCGCGACCTCGGAGTCAAAGTAGCCTAGCGACCAGTTCCATATTCGACTCGGAGGGGAGGTGAGGTCGTCTAGTGAGAGCGGCAGGGTGTGGCCATACTATACGTAGAACTAATACTCATATTGTGGTAAGGGTCAACAATATCATCTCCGGTTCTTTTAAGCCAGAAATCTTTTACGCTGGGCATTGTACTATCACCCAATATCTTTTAACATGTATATAAATTCGTGAATTCTTGATCTTTGTGTTCGATATCTCGATGCCTCCAACGAACACTACGCCAACTAAAAACGTACACATCCAGATACACACCGCTAATAGGAGTTATACATTTACTTAGCGATTTGTATTTGTCGATTTCCTTCGTTTTTTATAAATAAAATTCAGGTAGCATACCTACTGTCACTAAAGTAATGAATCGATTTATATAAAAAAAGGAATAATAATAAATAAAGAAATATAGAAACTTTAGTTAGCATAGTGTTCGTTGGAGGTATCGATCAGGAACTCTGGCATCAACCTTAACGTTGTTTGGTAGAGAATGTTTGTATAGCATTAAGTCTGCTAGTGTACAAGTACATTATTTTTTGGTGTATGAAATTAAAATAAATAAGCTAGATTACATTAGCGTTTCTCATTGTTTTATCGAGCGAGTCATAAATATAAAATTGTAGGTTAAACTACTGGGATACCCAGATGCGCAGGCCGTGCTAAGCGGGGACATCGGCGCTCGGCGTGCTCGGCACTACGCTGCAGCTGATAACACTGGTCTATCGTTATCAGTACTGGGAAATGACACGTGTTATTGTTTTTGACGAGCTCGGTGGACGAATGGTTAGCAATGACCACTTTGACTCCGAGGTCGCGGGTTGGATACCCGCACAAGACAAACATTTGTGTGCATGAACATGTCTGTTTGTCTTGGTCTGGGTGTTTTCTATGTATTATAAGTATGTATTTACAAAAAAAAAAATAAGAATTTAAGTACATACATTTATCAGTTGTCTAGTACCCATAACACAAGCTTTGCTTAGTTTGGGACCAGATGGCAGTACGTAATTCATCCAGAAATAAATATTTATTTATACTTTTTGTGTTCTAAAGAGGAATTCAACTTTACTTTCCAAAACCTTATACACATTAAACAATAGAGACACTTTGTTCTAGCTTGAGCGTTGCATGATGAGCTGGCGATATCGGGCATTTTACAAATAATCTTTCCTATATAAAATTACATTAAAAATCCTAATTAAGTGTTAGGAACTTAGGAAGAAATTAGTGGCAAATTGTAACAGTGTAACTGGTTGGGAACATTTTTCACCCAACGAGTCACACCCCTGCTCTTAGGGTGTGCCTTGTTGGGAACAAGTATAAAAAGTTGTCCCATCGAGTAACAGTGTGACTAATTGGATTTTTTCTCAACCAGTCACAATGTAACAGCTGAGGATGTGACTCGTTGGGAAAACGGGATACCCAGATGCGCAGGCCGTGCTGGAGACTACGCTGCACATGATAACACTGGTCTATCGTTATCAGTACTGGGAAACGACACGTGTTATTGTTTTTTAATCGACTTCAAAAAATGAGGATGTTCTATGTTCGACTGTATTTTTTTATGTATATTCATCGATTTCTCTGTCAATTGTTAACCGATTTTCAAAATTATTTTTGTGTTCTAAAGAGGACAGTCCAGCGGTGGTAATTCCATGTAAATTTCATTAGGATTTCATTCCACAATCTAGAGATTAGAAACTCAAAATAGTTTAATTTTTTTTTTGCATTGTAAGTGATAGTTGAAGATATATATTTCATTGGGATCATAGGCCCCATCCACCTAAGCTGAATCCCATTCAAATTAGATTATTTGAATGGAGAAATAAATTTCAGCTTAGATTATTGGTAATAGGCTATTTGACTAACATTTTTTTCGGTTTGATATGTAGGGACGTCTCCATAATATAACCATAGGTGAAAGAATTACTTCGATAGCACGAAAATCTCTCGAGATATGGTAATTTGAAAATCACAATTTTTAGACTGCCCTAAAACGCTCCATACAAAAGACTACCGAATTATGACGTCACAGGTTTGTATTTTGTATGCATCAAATCAGAAATTTGTACGATAGCTATGTTAAATTTTACGTTTATGTGATTAGTATCATAATAAAAGTTATAGCATTTTTTATTGCTTCTATATTAAATTATTAAAAAATAATATAGGAAATATTATTTTTTAATAATTTCATACTTTTAAAATGGACTTTCCCGCCAAACTTTGATCGACGCTAAAAAAAGTCTGACTGAAGATATTAGAATGAAAGTTTGCAGATCTTTATAGTTTTGTGTATTTTACGATATTGTTAAATTATTTATACAATTTTTAAACATTGGAAAATAGCCTGTTGTGTTTAACTTGATTCTGGGGCACGACTAAGCTAAACACGAATACCACTAAACTATGCCTTGTCCGACGATGTCCGTGTCGGCGCCTGTTGGCTGTTGCTGAATACCGGCGCTGTGAATATTACGAGCGATGGCCAAATTAACATCATGATAATGTACATTGTGTTTAAAATGTTACATGTTATTGTTTCAATTACTGTCTCATATTGTGATGTTAATATACATATTTTCTTTCTTCTTTCTTATACTGAAGTTTGATTTTCGCATTCAAAAAATTCAATGGGAATCTGCTTCAGCTTAGGCGGTAAGGCCAAAGGCTCCAGATTATGGAATCTAGAGATATTAAATCCCCACAAAAATAGGGAACGCCAAGGTGATCAAGAAACTACAAGTATTGTATAAGTATTGGCAAATACTTGTAATATTAAATTAATATTAAATATTTTATTTATTTTATTCTTATTTGGATAGCCAACAGCATATCTTACATTACAACTAGAGGTTTACAGCTAAGTTTAAATATATTAATTTATATTTGATTATAACAATAAATTTCGCATTTATGACAAATTCAAATTCAAATTCAAAATATCTTTATTCCTTGGACTTTATAAAGCACTTAGAAACGTCACACAAATTAAATATAAGAATATGTATAAATCATTACTACTCTAAATCCGCAGAGCTTAGATTCACTTTCATCACACTATCTTGAATGTGAAAGTGAATTTAAGTGCCAGTTCCGGCGACGGGGCTTCTTGAGAAGAACTGGCAAGAAACTCAAGGCCGACTCTTTTAATTGCCAATAACGTTACATTAAATACAAATACAATCATTAACATAACATAACAAGAGCAATTCATTTCCAAATACTTTTATCATTTATGTAATCCGAGATACAATAGTAAGCCTTTTGACATAGTCTAGTTTTAATATATTTCTTAAATTTACCCATGGATAATTTAAACGCGTCGTTTGGAAGTTTATTGTAGAAGCGTATACATTGACCTGGGAACGAGTTAGAGATTTTATGGAGCCTAGTAATATGCATAGCGAGTTTGTTTTTATTTCTTAAATTTAATTGATGGAGATCACTGTTTTTCCTAAATTTGGTTTGATTTTTATGAACGTAAATAAGATTTTCATAAATATATTGAGAATGTAATGTCATAATATTTATCTCTTTAAATTTATTTCTCAGTGTCTCCCTGGGACTCATCATATAAATAGCACGGATAGCTCGCTTCTGGAGCACAAAAATTGAGTCTACATCCGCGGCACTACCCCAAAGCAATAAACCATATGACATAATGCTGTGAAAATAGCTAAAATAAACTAAACGCGCAGTGTCAACATCAGTTAGTTGACGTATTTTCCTTACGGCGTAAGCTGCTGAGCTGAGTCTAGCCGATAACGTTTCTATATGTGGGCCCCATTGTAATTTAGAGTCTAATGTTATACCAAGGAAAACAACCTTATTGACCAATTCCAATCTCTCATTGTCCATCACCACACTGGTTTTCACTTGTTTGACATTTTTTGTAAAAAATCTAACATATTTGGTTTTACTACCATTTAAAAGTAGGTTATTAGCACTAAACCAGTTTACTATTTTTGAAAGAGCATTGTTTACATCGTCAATTTCTGTCATCTGCAAACAATACTATTTCATGATTATTCTTTACAAGATGAGGTAGATCATTAATATACACGAGAAACAGGAAAGGGCCCAAAATAGAGCCTTGTGGCACCAATTGTGACAATAATTGTAATAATAACACCGTACTGGAATATTATTTTATCATTTTCATTGTACTCATATATAATTGGCTGCCTTTGCCTTTTGAAAGTTAATTGATTCAGGTGTTAATTTGTGAAGATCAAATTTACAGGCAATTTGATCTACACTACTTTGCGTGCTTCCACGTTTAGTTCATGCAAACTATTGCTGGTCGGTACCCACCCACTACAGTTAGTAGATGCTTTCGACTGCCGTGGTCGTCTCTGCTCGTGCTGTAGGACTAAGTGAAGGCAGGTAGAATGCATCTATAGCATTTTTTACTATGTCTATAGCATAATAAAAATATAGTCTATAGGTAAAAACATCTCAGTTAGCAACTGCTTCTGTTTTCATGCATACTAAACAGCGGTATTTACGATGTCGACACATCGACCTTACCGCCAGAATATTAACTAAGTTTAAAGGTATTATCTATTACACATATTTAACTGAATAGGAAATTTTCATTGAAAATTCTCATGGGGAAAACCGTATTTCCTTTCCAAAAAGGTTTTTTACCAATCCCAAAGATAGTGATATTAATAGTGCATGTTGAAGACGAATAGGCTATATACAGGTATGTATTAATAAATAAATAAATATTTCTGGACAGTTTACACAGCGCCATCTAGTCCCAAATTAAGCGCAAAGCTTGTGTTATGGGTAGTAGCCAACTGATAAATGTACTTAAATACATTTTTTTAAATACATACTTATAATACATAGAAAACACCCAGACCAAGACAAACAGACATGTTCATGCACACAAATGTTTGTCTTGTGCGGGAATCGAACCCGCGACCTTGGAGTCAAAGTGGCCATTGCTAACCATTCGACCACCGAGCTCGTCACGTGTATTAATTGTATTAATTTAAACATCCCTGATAATCTCTACTTCTCTACTAATAGGTATTATAATTGTGAATGTGAGTTTGTTTGTTACCCTTTCACGCCGAAACTACTCCACCGATCATCATGAAACTTTGTACACAGATTCTCAAAGGTTTTAGGAAGGTAATGATACTTTTAATTAAAAAAAAAGTAAACGTGGGCGAAGCCCCAGTAGAGCCTAGTATATAATATGACTTTCAGCTTAGTTCGAAGACGTCGTTCCGCGTGTCAGTCTAATCGAACACGCAAGTTAAGCAACGTCGACCGTAGCCTGTCAAACAAATATTTGATTCCCCCCCCACTCCCCCAATATATAGTAATATCCAATTAGGTGCAGTTGTTCCGAAATTATGCATTTAGTCTCCACTACAGGAAGCACGACCCTCTCGTCCGTCCCAGACAGAAGGAGGATTTGGCTTACACTCCCCACGCTGTCCAGACGGGTTGGGGAGGCCTGATCGATGTTTTTTAATGTACTTCCCTTAGTCGACTTGTATGACATCCACGGGAAGAGACGGAGTCATTCTATTCTAGTCTGCCGGAAACCACACGGCCAAGTATGCATATGTATATACAATTTCAATGATACATTATAAAGATAATGGTACTATCAAAAGGCATATACAATAAATACCTAGGTTATTATCAAAGCGATGATGGCGATAATCCGACACCAGAAGCTGTTGCTATGCCGTTTACATACGTGAATCACATTGTTATTGTTGCGATTGCCAAATGATTCACAACACTCGTAATTATTACGAAATGTCTCTTGAAAAATATTTATAACAATGTCCAATTGACATGTGTAATAAAAACAAATTATGAGGTAATAGGTACTTAGTATAACTATTTATTATGACAATATTTATTTTTATTTATAATTACTGTCTCATATTGTGATGTTAATATACATATTTTCTTTCTTCTTTCTTACGCTGAAGTTTGATTTTCGCATTCAAAAAATTCGATGGGAATCTGCTTCAGCTTAGGCGGTAAGGCCAAGGGCTCCAGAGTGGCAATTCTCGTAATTAAAATATAGTCAAAATTCAGTTTCGATCCAGTCTCGATCTCACAAATGTCACATTTGGTATTCTCGTAACACAATAGGTAACTTCAAAATTAAATTTAAGCGTAATTATATCGAAATATGAGTGAAAATTAAACAAACTAAGAATATTACTTTGCCAACAACAAGAATTGATAATAATTAATTAATGAAATCAAGTATATAATTTTAGTCAATTCACAATTCAATCTCGATTCGGTCAACTTTCAATCTGCGTTCGTAGAAAAATTACGAGAATTGGCCTTCAGATTATGGAATCTATAGATATTAAATCCCCACAAAAATAGGGAACGCCAAGGTGATCAAGAAACTACATGTATTGTTTATGTATATCAATATATACTATTGGCCTCCCCAACCAGTCTGGCCAGCGTGGGGAGTGTAGACCAAGTCCTCCTGTCTGTGACGGACGAGAGAGGGTCCTGCTCCTGTAGTGGAGACTAAAATGACCTGATGATGTTGATAACAATTTTATAAATAAATAAAAAATATTTCTGGACAATTTGCACAGCGCCGTCTAGTCCCAAATTAAGCGCAAAGCTTGTGTTATGGGTAGTAGCCAACTGATAAATGTACTTAAATACATTTTTTTTAAATACATACTTATAATACATACAAAAACACCCAGACCAAGACAAATAGACATGTTCATGCACACAATGTTTGTCTTGTGCGGGAATCGAACCCGCGACCTTGGAGTCAAAATGACCATTGCTAACATTCGACCACCGAGCTCGTCTACGTGAATGTCTTTAAAATTGCTTCTACCTTAAAATCAGCTCCCCTAGCCAAGTGTAATTCGTAGCGTAAGGAACGTTAGACAGATCACGTGACATTTGTCAATTCTGATATAATAATATGTAACACGCGTCATATAAATTCACAACATGAGAGTACTTATTTATTTGGTCGGTTTGTTTACGTTGACATGATCGAATGCGAACAAAAAACTCAGCACTCTGAGTGCTGAGTGCGAGTTTTTTAAACAGAGAAGAACTCTCATATTGTGGATTTATAAAACGCGTGTTATATGCAAGGGCGGATCCAGGGGGAGGGTCATGGGGGTCATGACCACCCCCTGGGCTGGGTCCAGGACCTAGATGGACCACTAATTAATATTGTTAAACTTAAAGTTTTTATATATATTTTTGTCACAATATAGATTAAGTACAGTACTTACATACATTAATAAAATACCTACTTTTACTTGTATCTATTATTATCAAAATTTTATTATAACTTGAGTGTGACTTGAACACAACTATGTGACCTCCCCCTGGCGCCAAAACTGGATCCGCCCTTGGTTATATGTCAAAATTATGTGGCTTACTTGCTCACCTTTCGAAGTGAGCAACCCGGCTAATTTGGATATGTAACACGCGTTTGGTAAATTCACAATATGAAACTTTTTTCAATTTAGTCTCCTTGTAAATGTTAACACGTTCAAATGTCACCAAAGAACTCGCATTAAGCACTCTGTTCTATTTATCATATCTAATTAAGGACTAGGTCGCATCTCTATCTTATTATCTTTAGCTGTAGATAGTAACGCTATAATTAGAAACGCAAATAACGCCGGCGTATCTTTTACGTCATCTTCCAGCGTGTTATTGTTCACATCATTATTGGCAACGTGACATTAGGAATGCATCGATATATTATCGGATAACCGATAAATGTCGATATATCCCAAAAATATAAATAGTTATCGAAATCGAAGAATCTCCGATTTCGATATCGAGGACTTTCAAAATATCGAAATACTCCGATCTAAATCGAAGACCAACTAAATTCAGTACAATATAAAAACACAGTATAAGTAATGTACTTCGGTAAAATACTGTTAATAGAGAATACTTGGCTATTTTAATTGCTGTTTTTAAGTGCGATGATTTTTTTTTTTTTTTTTTTTATACTACGGCGGGTGGCAGACAAGCATACGACCCGCCTGATGTGAAGCGGTTACCGTAGCCATATTAACGCTCGCAACATAAAATATCGCTCGCGCGCCGCCACCCCCGCTGCCATCGCAGCATCTCCTTCCTTTCTGGTGACCTCACTCACTCGCAAGAACACAACAGCCCTCAAGGTAACCGTTATTTGGCTGCGGTATTCTGTGAGGTGGAGGTACATTCCCCAGTCGGGTAGCTTACAATTACGCTCCCTACCTCTCTTTTCGCCAGAGCTTCGTTTGTCAGTCAGCAGGGTGCACCACGGGCAGGTGAAGTTGGCTTTGGTTCAAAGATGTTGATGAACCACTTACACCCCAGATTGGTACAAAATCCTGGTTTAAAGTCTTGTTTTTGTGAATATTTGATTCAACAATATTAAACAATCGTGTTTAATAAACACGTTTTCTATTTCTTAAAATTTATTTACCGATTTTTCACAAACAAGAAATTCTAAAATACATACCTACGTATACGTAATATAATCGACAGACACTTGATTCAACTACAAGGACAATATATTTTTTTTACTTTTTTTTAATAAGAAATATTGATATATTGTTTTTTTATATAAGGGGTCAAACGAGCATGTGGGTCACCCGATGGAAAGCAATCACCGCCCATGGAGATCAGGAACACCACCGGGCCCCTGATTCGTTGCCAGCCTATACTCCGTCCTTTCTTTCTTTCTGGTGACCTCACTCACTCACAGGAACACAACAACCCTCAAGGGAATTGTTATTTTGGCTGCGGTATTCTGTGAGGTGGAAGTACCCCAGTCGAGCAGCTTAAAAAATACTCTATGCCCTACCTCTCTTTTCGCCAGAGCTTCGTTTGTCAGTCAGCAGGATACACCACGTGCATGTGAGGTTGGCTTTGTTTCAAAAATGTTGATAAACCACTTACACCCCAAATATCTAGATATTATGGCAAGGACTAAGAATAACTAAGCAGAATTTTCAAGTGCAAAGCAAATATAACACCACACGCGTGGTTTCCGGCAGACTAGAATAGAATCACTCCGTCTCTTCCCGTAGATGTCGTACAAGGCGACTAAGGGAAATACATTATAAAACATCGATCAGGCCAGCGTGGGGAGTGTAGGCCAAATCCTCCTCCTGTCTGGGACGGACGAGAGAGGGTCGTGCTCCTGTAGTGGAAACTAAAATGACCTGATGATGATGATGATGAACACCACATGTTGCGTCGTTTTGCATCATACCTTCCAACGTGGCGGTATTTATATTACAACCGATTGCATGAATAGCCTATCGAATAGTAGATATTCTACACTACACATCTTTTTTTTAACCCCCAACAAAAAGAGGGGCATTATAAGTTAGTTTATCGTATCTAATTTGCGTATCTATCTAAGTCTGCCATGACATAGTATGATAAGAAATGAACGTGCTGAATTTGAATTAGTTTTTTTAAACCTAAAAGGTGGCAGAAACCACACCAATTAGACCGAAATACCTTGATCCAAACAGCCGGACCCGTAGTTCCAGCTGCGAAACTCTCCACAGTCAGGTACTCTGTGGAAAGTCGCACTTCTCTACTTCTGAAAGTACAGCTCAACCAATTCGAAATCGAAAAACAGGACCTTGGTATGATGCTGCAGTATCACCTGCAATCTGCTGTAACTCCTCGCTAATTTACAGTATCGTATTTAGGTTCATTGTAATGGTTTCAATCAACAGGTTTATGATAAATGGTGATCAACGTCTTACGATGGATCAGAAAAAGTTGGCAGATCGAGTCAGCTGTGAAGAGATTTCCCACCACTCTACACCAATAGGTAAAAATCTTCTAGTAGAAGTAACAACTATAAAGGGTGTCACGGGAAAGAAAAAAATCCCGTGACACTACTGATAGTGCCAAGCAGTAGTGCCAAGGGCAATAAAGGCTTCCAACATGTATGTGAACATATCACAATTTGGTCGCATAAATTATAGTATACTAGTAAAAAGTTGGCAGACCGAGTCAGCTGCGAAGAGATTTCCCATGTTTTAAAATCAACACCAATAGGTCAAAATCTTCTGATAGAAGTAACAACTCCGAAAAAGAACAGTGCGAACGTTGCGACATTTTGCATCAAAACTTCCAACGTGGCTGTGAACATACACAATTTGGTCGCATAAATTACAGTATACTAGTAAGTTGGCAGTCTGAGTCAGCTGTGGAGAGAGTTCCTATGTTCTAAAATCTACACCAATAGGTGCAGAGCTTCTGATGGAAGTAACAACTCCGAAAACGATCAGTGACTGCACAACAATAAACGCAATAAGATCAATCAGAATCTATAGGTACGTTGCGACATTTTGCATCAGAACTTCCAACGTGGCTGTGAACATGTCACAATTTGGTCGCATGAAGTATAGTATTAGTATAGCTATAAGCTTATTTTTCGGACCGTTTAATGAAGAACTGAATCATCATCTCCCCATATTATCTATCTATGTATTTGTATGTACCTTTATAATAGTGATATATTCTTATGTATGTATGTTTATTTTATTTGAATGATAATATCGTTTTTTTTTCTCTTAGTTGAATAGTCATTACATATATCTATTTTCTTAAATCTGCTTTAGAACCGCATTTGTGTATTTCTGCTATTTGCAAAGGTTGATTGGTAGATAATGTTTTTTGCTTTAAGTCCACATTTTGTACCCTTATGTAATTTAGTGGTCAATAAAGTTTTAATAAATAAATAATCGTTTTTAATAATACCATTAAAAACAGGAAATAATAATTTGGCTTACATTCAGATACGAAGTTAAGTTAGTACAATCCGTATAAACCTGGCCTAGTTAACTTCAAACTATTTAGAACCAGGTAAAGTCAATTATGAAACCAACAATTCACTTATCTATAATTCATCGTCTTGAGGGTTTTAGTATGAATGGTCGAAGTCTTGAGGTCATCAAACTGACCTCAATGCCATCCAATGTAGTTGTTTACGTGTGGGACCGTGCCAACAAGTTTGGCCCGTGATAAACGTACACGTGGGTACACACACGTGGAAGCTATGATGTAATTGATTGCAACTGTTGCTGATGTTTGATATTTAAAGTTTCTAAATAGTCAATTGTGGCATCGTTTATTTATTTACATCAACTTGATTGAACACTTATACGAAATCGGTAACGCCGGCGCCACGCTTCAGATAAATTATATGTACCTATGTATTTACAAAAAAAATGTATTTAAGTATATCAGTTATCTAGTACCCATAGTACAAGCTTTGCGCTTAATTTGGGACTAGATGGCGCTGTGTAAATTGTCCAGAAATATTTATTTATTTATTTAGTTTAGATGACAGGGTCATGTCATATTCGGTGATATGTTGCCGACTGGACTACTTGAGGCATTGAGGCGGCGACAGGAATTTTGAAGAAGCTTGTCGCCGATTCAAATTACTATTACTTCAGATTCTCGTTGGGAGGCAAGGAGTTCGTTGAAGGTCTCGTATCCTGGCGAAGTATTTTTCATACGATGTTACATGTCATGTAATATCGTATGAAAAATACCTCGCCAGGATACGACTAAGGACGAAAGTTGAGATTTAAGCGACATAAAAATGATCGACGTCCTAAAAAAAAGGTCATCAAAAGGCCGTGGTGTGAATGAGCTTTATGCTACTTCAAATTCCAAATCTGGCGACTTAGGCCGGCGAGCATCTGGCAAGCATGTTAGATGAGGCCATTGGGATTTCATTCCTGAATTATTCTTGTGACGTGCACATGTTCTGTGTTGTGCGGGGGTGGTGGAGCATGCGGATGGATGTCACTGGTTTGATAAATAGACCGGCGTTTTAATCCCGCCAGTGCTGCCAGCCAGCGCTGACTTGTCTTGAAAAACTGTTTATATGAGGCTAATAATAAAGCCAACACTGGCTTCATCTAAACCTAGCTTGGATAAAAGAGGGTCAACTTTTGGGATAAGCAGAAATTCACAAATGCAGATCTAAAGAGGAAAACGAAACAGATCGAGGAAATAAATATTAGGTTGGGGAAAAAGTCTTTTCGTATTTTATATGAAAATTCAAAACATTTTTTAATAAAGTTTATTTACATTTAACTAAAGTATGTAGGTGCCATTTTGTTCGATAACTTTTTGCGATCTTGTAGGTACAGACATGATGCCATTACTATAGAAATTTTGGGACTTCTGTTCAAAAAACCACGACAAGTGGTTTTGGCAGTCTTCTCGTGATATTAACCTGACATTGCCTAAATAATTCTGAAGAGACCAAAACAGGTGGAAATCAGAAGGTGCAAGGTCAGGACTATACGGCGAATGCATTAACACCTCCCAGTCAAACTCTCTTAATTTTTGCTGAGTGGCTAAAGA
This sequence comes from Hypsopygia costalis, assembly GCA_937001555.2. Classification (NCBI taxonomy): domain Eukaryota; kingdom Metazoa; phylum Arthropoda; class Insecta; order Lepidoptera; family Pyralidae; genus Hypsopygia; species Hypsopygia costalis. Next base: position 15,966,303 of record OW443349.2, on the reverse strand, counting down.
TGTGTGAGGTCTAGCGTTATCATGATGAAAAATCACATCCCTTCTGTTAATTAATTCCGACCGCTTTCTCTCAACTTTTTGCTTTCATCTCATCAGTTGTTCACAGTAGAGTTCAGAATCGATAGTCCTGCCTGGCGGTAACAGCTCATAATGAATAATGCCCTTCCAATCCCACCATACATACAGCATCACCTTGTTGCAGATTAACCCGGGTTTTGCCAGAGTCTGTGAAGCCTGACCGGCCTTTGACCACGACCTTTTTCGCACGTTCTTGTCGTACGTGATCCACTTTTCATCACCAGTTATAAGCTTCTTCAAAAACGGTTCGCTTTCATTACGTCTTAGTAAAGAATCGCAAATGAGTACACGGTTCATTAGGTTTCTTTCAGTGAGATCGTGAGGCACCCAAATATCGAGCTTTTTAGTGTACCCAGCTTTTTTCAAATGCGCCAAAACTGTTTTGTGGTCAATTCCTAATTCTTCAGCTACGTCATAACTACTGATATGCCGATCTTGCTCCACTTTTTCAAAAATGGCATCCATTTTATCCGTAACAGGGCGACCAGAGCGACGTGCATCTTTCACATCAAAATTTCCTGATTGAAAACGCTTAAACCAAATTTGTGCTACTCTCACAGACACTGCACTAGGTCCATAAACGTCACAAATTTTTTTCGCAGCTTGCGTTGCATTGTTACCTTTTTTGTAGTAAAATTTTAAAATGAATCGAATTTCTTCATTAGATTCACTCATCTTGACAGTAAAAAAAACAAATGAAAATCACACATTTACCTAATTTGAATTTGGAATTATCTTTTTTAAAATTTAAACTTTTTAAAGATATCAAAACCTGCCAGATACAAATGGTATAACCAAAGAGATTTTATTACAAGTTCATACATACTATAATGCGAAAAGACTTTTTCCCCTACCTATTACTTACTATATATCCGATGGAATAAATATACATATTAAATTATAATAGTTATTGATATAATGTATTATGTAATAAACATACTAGGTCAGGGAAAGTCTTCTTAGATTATCTATATATATAAAAATCAATGCCACTTTTCGTTGTAATTTTATAACTCAAGAACGGGCTCACCTATCCAAACCAAATGTTTAGGGTTTATTCGGACTATTTAATAGATGGTTTAGGTGAAGTTTGCACAAAATCGGTAGAGCGGTTCTTCATTTATCACATTTTTTGTAACAATTGAATTCAATAAATGGCGGATCATTTTGTTAATGGGGATTTTGCTGTTAAATTGAAACTTTTTTCGGATAGGGATTGTGCTGTCAAATTGAAACTTTTTTCAGTGATGACAGTACAAGCATGTTGTTATGTCATTCATGCGGTCATTTCATCTTGGACGTGCTTCGACTTTATGTTGCCTGTTCCAGAGTCGGTACCCCCAGCCGTTTGTTTATTCATGCTCAAAATGGAAAAACAAAAAATATTGTATTATCCAAATGTTTTGGATTAAATTTTAAAATAGCTAGCAATTAATAAAATATTGTTTTGTTTGAATAAATGAATTTGGTGTTCCAATTTTTTTTATTATTATTTAACTTTACACGTAGCGAAGCACGTACCGGGCCGCTAGTTATGTATAAAGTTACAACCGAATATCTTTGACAGAATCTCGATGTTACTTCTTTGGTATGATATGATACCATTACAAAGTAAGACAAAGGAGAAATATGACGGAAAATGGAAATAAAAGTTTAAATTTTAGTATTTTTCTTCAAATAGAAGACATATATAGACAATTATTAAAATAAAACTGTTAATAAAAAATAAATAATTTATTTACATATAATTTATGTGAGTTTTTTTCTGCCCAAGAGAATAAGTGAAGTTGAAATTTGATAGATTTAACGCAGTATCAGTAAAAGTACCACAAAAGGTGCTTTAAACGTTTTCAGTCAGAAAATATGTTCACATTTGCCATCTTGGCCCGCAAGATGCTTCCTCAAGTTTCGCTGAAGGATCCCAAATTGTAAGAAGGTGGAAAAACATGCGTTCCATTTGTTAATGACAAAACAAAGGTAGGAGCTGCCGAACTTTTAAGTACGCGAGGAGATGTTAAACATGCAGCTAGTTCAGAACGCCCGTAGTAGGCGTACATATTTCTTTGCGGTTAAAATATAAGCTGCAGTTAAAAAAAACCATTAAAGTAACTTAAATCTTTCGTGCTTCGGAGGGCACATTAAGCCGTCGGTCCCGGCTGTTGTCATTAGATGACAGTCGTTAAGTCAAGTCAGTGGGCTTTAGGCGGCTTGAATACACTGGCCTCCGCCAACCTACATCTGAGCAGCGTGGTGGAGTATGCTCTACACCCCTTCAATTGAGGGGAGACCCGTATCCGAACAATGGGATGAGTAAGGGTTGACGATGAAACCTAAAAACAAAAAAAAATATAAAAAAATTGGGGTGTGTGGGGACATGGCCGTGTGTTGTACGTGAATACGTTATATGCACTAAAATTATCTCAAAATAGCAGCGCTTCCCCCTCCCCCGCATGCGATGTACCATAGTCCTCACTTAGCGTACTAAATTCTTTGATCTTTCATCTATCCAGTGGTGTGATTGAATTTTGGATGGAGAAGATAGATTTGTAGCTGCAAATCAAACTTTATCCCCCGATTTTATTATTATTCGTTTTTTTTAATTGCCTCCCTATGCAACGGTAATATTAAAAACGTATTCACATCAAAATATAACTTATACAATTCATGCAGACGAGTTGCCATTGCTTCCCCATACATAATTAATTTCACGGCTGATGTCCCTTCAACAATAGTGTGAAATCTATGGTCAGATCCATGGTGTGCAAGTTTAATTCTCGCTCAAAGCATAGTACCTCAACCATTGATATATTCAATGACCTCAACAATCGATTTTTTTATGCTATGTCGGGTGGCTCACAAACATTAGAGTTCCTATTCTATGACCCGCTTGATGTGAAGGGGTTACCGTTGCATTTAAACGCTTGCAATATAAGTATCGCTCACTTACCACTGACAGCTGATATCCCATCAACTTCTCTCTTCCCGGGAACCTCTCTCACTCACTGAATACAACAACCTTCTTCTCAAGAGTTTGGCCAGCCTATGGGCTGAGTTGCAAACGAATAAGAAAATAATCGCAATTCTGTGATATCACAGAGTTGCCCGAGCATAACCCTATACCTAACTGTTGCTGATGTTATATAGTGTCCGGTTATATAACCGGAAGGTTGGCACACAGGGCCGCACTAGTAGTCAGGTATAGGGCCTTCTGGTCAAAACGTCTACTTCCCAAATGGTCAACTTATAAAATTAACTTCGTACGTATCCATGGACGAGCCCGGTGGTCTAATGGCCTAGCAGTGGCTGTTTTGATTCCGAGGTCGCAGGTTCGATCCTTGCACTAGACAAACATTTGTGTGGATGAACATGTGTTTGTCGTGGTCTAGTTGTTTTCTCTGTATTATAAGTATATATTAAAAAAATGTACATATTTAAGTATAATCAGTAGGTATGTATTAAAAAAATGTATTTGTGTACATATTAAAATAAACTCATTTGCAAAAAAAACGGGCGGTTTTGATTTTCATTCATATTTAAAAAGATACAATACCAAAAAGGTTTCAATCGTTTGTACACGTTACTGGCCGGTTTTAAAAATGCTGTGGTATTTAAAAAAGTACGTTCTAAATTCAATTTTTCATTTGATGTTCATTTTTACAGAAAACCCCTTTTTATCCTACATTTTTGGCGCGAAGTTCCAGAAGTTAACATCGACTTCATAACTTTTATTCAATTTTTATCGATTAATTTCATATCCTTGACTGTCAAAGCTTTATTTAATGCTGTTTGGCTGTATCAAAAATGGTAGATAAAGTGGTAAAAGCTACCAAAATTGTCGCGCTGCTTGAAGAGGGTTGCAGCCAATGTTTCGTGGCTAGGAGGCTAAATGTTAGTCGCTCGACAGTCCAAAGGACCTGGCAGCGATATCAGGAGACTGGTTCCGTCGAGAGAAGGCCTGGTTCTGGAAGAAAACCATGTACCCAACCACGGGATGATCGTTTTCTTGTGAGTCGCGCATTGAGAAATCGCAAATCTTCGTATGTGGATCTTAAGAACAACCTCCAAGAAGTAAGAAATGTGCATATTAGTCTATGGACGGTCAGGAGGAGGCTTCTCGCTGCCAATATACGCAGTCACCGCCCGGCCCGCGGCCCCAAATTACTCCGTGAGCACAGAGTTCACAGGCTTAGGTTCGCTAGAAATTGTGAATCATGGACTCAAGACGATTGGAATAGGGTTTTGTTCTCTGATGAAGCCAGGATATCTCTGTTCGGTGAAGATCGACGTCGGCGAGTGCTAAGAAGACAAGGAGAACGCTTTGCAGAGGCATGTTTCGAAGAAATCACACCTTATGGTGGGGGCTCTGTTATGTTTTGGGCAGGAATAAATTCAATGGATCGTACAGAGTTAGTCTTCATTGAAAACGGCTCACTGACTGGGCATCGATACATAACGGAAGTTCTAATTTCTCATGCACAACCCGCATTGGCCGCTCTAGGTGAAGACTCGATTTTTATGGACGACAATGCTCGCGCCCACCGATCCCGCGATGTTAATGCGTATGTGCAAGAGGTCGGCATTCGTCGTTTGGATTGGCCAGCTCGAAGTCCCGACCTCAATCCCATAGAGCATGTCTGGGACGTTCTGAAACGGCGTGTGAGATCAGTACACCCGGCTCCGCAGACCATCAGAGAGCTCAAGAATGTGATTACTGCGGAGTGGGAACGTATTCCGCAAGCAAGTATCCGGGATATACTCGCTAGCATGCCCAGACGAATTCAAGCTGTGATTTTAGCTAGAGGGGGTCACACTCGATACTAAACATTTATCTGTTTTTACTTTATTAAAGAAAAACAAACAAAAAAACTTTTTTATTTTTACTTCATGAGCATATGCACTACTAGCGAGGTTTAGCATTATTTCCCATAAATTGTATCTAAATTTTATGAAATACTGATGAAAACGATTATTTTCTTATTAATTTAGCAAATTGTGTGGATAAAACTACCTATAATTATCAAACAAAGAAATATTAACATTTGAAATGGTTCATTGCTTAGGTGCCCGTTTTTTTTGCAAATGAGTGTATAATTATCAGTCCAGTTATCTAGTATAGTACACATAGCACAAACTTTGCTTAGTTTGGAACTGGATGGCGGTGTGTAATTTGTCGAGGAATATTATCATCTAAGCACGCGGCAGCGTGTCAAGCCAAATTCAAGCAAAGTAACTGGCTAGCCAGCGCCGAGTGTAATATTACACGAACCACTTGATGTCACTTTTGACCCTTCTATAACTCAAAACATCTTTAACGTAAACACATGAAACTACGTGTGTTTAATTATATCCACAAGGACACCTAGAAGCAGCGTTGCCAGATTTTTTATTTGCCAAGTCGGAATTTTGGAACTTTTTGAGTGAAAAAAGCGGGATTCTTTCGTCGAAAGCGGGACATAGTAAAAAAACGTATACAATCATAAGTTTTTAAATTTTTATTTGAGTTCAAATTACGTTTACCTGACAATAGATAGCAAAAACAGTAATAGAAAATGTATTTTAATATAAAATATGATATTTTAAATCAGATTTACCCTATCATTAAATAGTTGAGTCTGATTCGTCTTCTGAATAAAAAAAAATAGAAAACAAAATCAAGAAAGTTTTATTCATTAGAAAAATATGGCGTTTCAAACAGTACTCTGAGGAGTGAGTGTTACAAATTGCAACCTACAATAAGAGAATAATTATTTATAAGAACTTCTTTTAAAGTTTCCTTTTTTCTTTAATAAAAATGAAGAACTCTTCACAGGATAGCTGTAGATTAATTTTTTTTCGCTTTCTCAGCACGCTGCACGCACGGTCGAGTTTTACCCGAAAAGTGGGACTGAGCCTGTCCCGCGCGGGACACTAAATTTTGATTTAAAAATCGGGACGTCCCGCCAAAATCGGGACTAACGAAGAATTGCGGCGAAAGATTCATCATTCTTTTTGCGGCGAAGCCTACAGCCAAGCATAATTTTTGTATTGAACTTGGCTCTCCTTTTTTACATTTATATTCATGTTTTTGGTGGGATTATTATTTATCCATACAGACTATGGAGATGATAAGAGTTGATATCGTTGCATACAAACAAAATATGACTGCGGTATAGTCCCTAATTATCAAGTTGTATTAAAGTATCAGTAGCATTCAGTAGCAGACTTGTATGGGAACTCCCGCGAAACAAAGGAATAGCCACATTAACGGAAGTTGCGGTGACGGTGGTGGCGGGATTTTTTTTAACGATAAGCAGAAGTATCAATTCAGCAGAAATAATTCAATCCATTTAATTAAAAGTCAATCTATTTTTTATCTATTAATTATGGAGTGACATTATAATTATAATAATGATTTTAATTTCTTAATTATTGACATGCTTGATATTATATTCGAATACGTACCAACATTTTATAATTTGCACGTCGAAAGGCAGAATGTGGCAGTTCAATGTTATTAATATTATAATCCAAGTGTATATTACCCATATGCGCGAAATAAATGATTTGATTTGAAGAATATCTACGCACTGGGATGTTATGGACATGAAGATTCGGATACGGTCCATCATCATCAGCCTGTATCTACCCACTGCTGGATATAAGCCGTCCCCAATGCTTTCCACCCTACGACAAATACGATCCTCCGCCTTCCGCACTCAGCCGCTTTTTTAAGGTCATCGGACCATCTAGAAGGAGGGCGTCCAACATTTTTACTACGGTCCAACGCTTCGTCGTCGTACGCGCGGCCACCACTCTAATACCTTCCTCCCCCATCTGCCATCACTTACTCGGCAGATGTAACCCGCCCATTGCCACTTCAACTTGCAAACTGAAAGCTATGTCGACAACTTTAGTTCTCCGTCAAAATTCTTCGTTCCGGATTCGATCCCTCAGAGAAACCCCGAGCATAACCCACTCCATCGCTCGCTATAATTATCGGATAGGGTTACAAATATGTAAATAATATTAAACTATCTCTGGCTTTATGTCTGACTCCTTCATATTACAAGCTTCACGCCTCTGGAACGCGCTACACGAGTCTGTTAGGGCAATTTCGGACAAATTCAATTTCAAGAAGAAAACCCATGCAATTCTTTTAGACGGTCTATCTAAGCACTGAAACATCATCATCATCCTCATCGTCATCGCTGAATTTATGTATTTCTATGTATGTTTGTTATATTTTCTACAGCAATTATTAATACTATTTTATTAGTTGTAGTATATTATATTTTAGTTTCGTGATTTTCTGCTTGTCCCGAAGGTTGACTGGTAGAGAATACTTTTAGCATTAAGTCCGTCTTTTGTACCCTTATTAATAATTTGTGGACAATAAAGATAGTAAATAAATAAAAGCAGATAATCGCATATGGAGGAAAGCATTAAGGAAGACCTACTCGTATATCCAGCAGTGGGTAGACACAGGCTGAAAAAGTTGATGATTAAAATACAATGAAAATCGGACTATTTCTGAGAAGATTGATCATTGGTGATGAAATTATATAAATATTATATAGTATTTACAAAAAAAAATGTATTTAAGTATAATATCAGTTACCTAATACCCATAGTATAAGCTTTGCTTAGTTTGTCGCTAGATGGCAGTGTGTAATTTGTCCTGGAATATTTATATATGCCTGCATGTACGCATGTTTAGTTTTTTTTTGGAACGTTGTGAACACATTATACTTTTTGTGTATGCTGTGTCAATCATTAACATTTGCTGTGAACTGTACAGGAAATCGCGTATTATTCACAAAGCGATCACAGGGGTGAGGGGATGAACGACCTGGTGAGGTCACGCAGAGCTAACCTTGGCCTTGAACTATGCATCATACCAAACACGGTGGAATACAAGGTCAGATTTTACAACTTGAAACTTAAGCACAGTGTAAACTAGCGTTGCCAGCGGTCCCTATTTTGTCGCTTGAGTGAGTGAGGTCACCAGAAAGGAGTAGCTGCATTGGCAGCGGGGGTGGCGAAGCGCAAGCGATATTTTATATTGCGAGCGTTGATATGGCTACGCATCTATAGCTGCCCGACTGGAAACTCGGGCAGCCTATAAATATGCTGCACCCTACCTCACTTACGCCAGAGCCTCTTTCGCTGGTCGGCAGGGTGCACCACGTGCACGTGAGGCTGCCTTTGGCTCTAAATATCGTAGTGGATATTTTTTTTCCTTAGAAATAGTTGCGGAAAAATTGTTCCCTCCATAAAATGGACCTTTTTAGGGTTCCGAACCTCAAAAGGAAAAACGGAACCCTTATAAGATCACTTTGTTGTCCGTCTGTCTGTCTGTCTGTCTGTCTGTCTGTCAAGAATTTCTATGTCGAGAATGCGTGGAGGTATCAAGCTGAAATTTGAACTGTATACTCAGGTCTACGGTCCCATGAAGTTAAAAAAAAATCAAACTGCTAAGTTTACGTAGAAAAAAGTTACGGCCGTTTATTCAGCAAAAAACGCATATTTCGACACACTCAAGGGAATCAAAACCTATAGGGTACTTCCCGTTGACCTAGAACTATGAAATTTGGCAATTAACATCGTTATAGACTACAAGTACAGGAATAAATCTCAAAACTATACATTTGTAAAAAGATCTTAAAAAATAGGGGGTCTATATTTTTTATAGGGTGTCGAAATTTCAAATTGAAACTTAGTTCAAATGGGGTATCATATGAAAGGGCTTGATGTACACATTGCAAAATATATATTTTTTTTTTCGAAGCATTATTTCTTATTTATAATGAAATATATCAAATTTAATAATGATACTACGTACATACGGAACCCTCGGTGGGCGAGTCCGACTCGCACTTGTCCGGTTTTTTATGGAGGGAACAATTTTTCCCCAACAAATTCTAAGGACAAAAAAAATAAGTAATTGAACATGGTCATGGTCAACTTGACATTATAAATCATTAAAAGGTCACACAATATTTTCAATTAAAATCGATACATTCTAGTAAACATCGAATGACGATGATACATGTTCCGTATAACAAACCCTCCTCGAACGAATATTAGTTTTCACGAGACCCCAAAATAATTGGTATTTCATGAACGGCAATTTCTCCCCAAATAATTCTATTAAAAAAAAAAATTGGTTGTCTGTAAAGTCGGTATACGGACGATAATTTTACGTGATAACGTCATAAGAAAACATCGGCCGATGGAGTGGAAGAGAGATAGATGCGTCACAAGCCGAACGCTTAGGCCGATCGTGCCTGTCTATCGCTTGTTCCGCGCTCTCGCTTGCACGCTCGACTCAGTCGGAACGTGATATTGAGTCATGCTTTTTCGTGCGTGCAGCCGGCGTTCATCGATTTATAAGACTTTTTTTTATACCACTAAAGTGACAAACACGCTTACGGCCCGCCTGATGGAAAGCAGCTACCGCAGCCTATGAACACCAGGGGCATCACATGCGCGTTGCCGGTCCTGTAAAAATCTCTTAACGCCTTTTTTGAAGAACCCCATGCTGTAGTCTCCTGGGACAACCTCGACAGGCAGTTCATTCCACAGTTTGACAGTACGCGGGTGGAAACTTCTCTGTAACCGCACGCACGACCACTTAGGCTCCAATTTGTGAGGATGAATTCCCTGTCGATGGCGAGCGGTGCGACTGTAGAAGGTGACCGTGGGCCTCATGTCAAACAACTCCACACACAAAGACGTTATCATGTCAAAAAATTAACTAATTGAAGACACGGTATAGCTTCATTATAAGTCATTAAAAAGTCACACAATACTTCCAGTTAAAATCGATACATTCCAGTGAACATCGAATAACGATGTATTTCGTATAACAAACATTCCCCGAACGATTACTAGGCCACGGGCTGAAAGGTCGGGGCCTTGACTGGGTCACGGCAGTTCGCGGAAGCAGGATCGATACGGGGGCTACCACCCCCGGGATATCTTGATTGGGAGGATGAAACTCGATTTTTATAAGGGTGGTAAAGGGCTATTGATTTGCACAAAAAGTAACAATCTGAGAGGCAATTCTCGTAATTAAAATATAGTCAAAATTCAGTTTCGATCCAGTCTCGATCACACAAATGTCACATTTGGTATTCTCGTAACACAATATGTAACTTCAAAATTAAATTTAAGGGGGATTACCTATAACGAAATATGAGTGAAAATTAAACAAACTAAGAATGTTATTTTGCCAATAAAAACAACAAGAATTGATAATAATTAATTAATGAAATCAAGTGTATAATTTTAGTCAATTCACAATTCAATCTCGATTCGGTCAACTTTCAATCTGCGTTCGTAGAAAAATTACGAGACAGATTTTCAGCGTGCAGATGGATTTCTTACTAAAAATAAATATAGTTTAAAAAAAACTAAAAAACACGCTTTAATCTATAATAATAAAAGGCTTTGTCCTCACTGACTGACTGACTGACTGACTCACTAATCAACGCACAGCCCAAACCGCTGGGTCTAGAGAATTCAAATTTGGCAAGTAGGTTCCTTATGACGTGTAGGGGTGCACTAAGAAAGGATTTTTCAAAATTCATCCCCTAAGAGGGTGAAACGGGGGTCCAAAGTTTGTATGGGGAAACAAAATTAGTTGGACTATTTTATCCGAAACTTTACACAAGTACTACTATAGATAAATGAGTAAACTCGTGTTTCATGATTTTTCAAAATTCAACCCCCAAAGGGGTCAAAATGGAGTAAAAGTGTCTGAAAATCGTCATGAGTATTGTTTTTATGGTTTATCGGGTCGCTGATTACGAAAACAACAACTATTTTAAAATCCAACATAGCAGACGTTACATAAAATCACCCCTATGGGGGTGCGATGGGGTTGAAATGTCATAATATCATTATGGGTGTTGATTCTATGGTTTTCTGGGACGTCAATTATGAAAATGGTATCGATTTGAAAATATAACAGAGTGGACACTAAATAATTTAAAAGGATTTTTCAAATTTTACCCCTAAAAGGGTGAAACGGAGGCCTAAAGTTTGTGTAGGGAAAAGAGATTAGTTGGACTATTTTATCCTAAACTTTACACGAGTACTTTTATAGATAAATGAGTGAACACGTGTTTCAGGATTTTTCGAAATTCAACCCAAAAAAAAAGGAGTAAAATGGGGTCAAAAGGTCTGAAAATCATCAAGGATATTATTGTTTTTATATTTTATCGGGTCGCTGATTACGAAAACAACAACGATTTTAAAATTCAACGTGGCTAACGTGAAGTAACCTTTTCAAGCTGATGGAATGAGACTTCTGTGTTGACTGAAGTGTTATCCTAATAGGTTTTTAAATTTGTATTTGGCGTCAATCAGTGCTTATACGATCGCGGGTAGCCGGCGCGGCGAGGGCGGGACGGTTGTAGTAATAGTAGTTATCTGGAAAGTTCTTGCATCCGTATTTAGTACAATTATAGGGGCTACATGAAGGTGGTTGCGTTGCGTGTTAGACTTGACTTGGATAATCGAAAATGCGCGAACTTCACGCGAGCGAAGCCGCGGGCAAAAGCTAGATAGTAAAAGGCTTTGTCCTCACTGACTTGACTGACTGACTCACTAATCAACGCACAGCCCAGACCACTGAAGCTAGAAACTTGAAACTTTGGATATATGTTTCCTATACAATGTAAGCGCGCACTAAGACGGGATTTTCCGAAATTTCACCCCTAATAGGTTGAAAATAGGGGGTTGAAAAAAAAACCCTCTTTTTGGAAACAGATTCACCTACGATTTTGAGACTTGGTGGAATAGTTGTTTATAAAAAAGGGGATGTTTATTGACTAGACTGCTTCTCTCATGATCAGTTGTATGTAGCTTGCTCAGGAGTAAGTTCTCCTGGAAGCCTTGCAATTTTGTCTCCTGGTGCGAATGCCAAAAATATTGTTTACCGGAACGTCTTAACCTAAATGGTGTATGTTTGTGATAATGGTCAATACGAAACAGTCCTTTATGGGGAAAAAATGAAATATCTGGAATCTTAACAAAAATAGACGCAAATCAGGAGTGTTCCCGTAGCGAAGCACGGGTACTTTGCTAGTGAATTATAAATATTTTTTAATATAGGAAAAAATAGAAATGAACGAAAAAGATTAGTGTAATATTGTGAAAAAAGCGGGAGTTGTGCCATATTTTTCATTTATCGAGCAAACCATACTTTTTTCAAAATATTTTTCATTTTTTAGTTCGATTGATCACTAAAGCGTGTTTTTTAGTTTTTTTTACCTATATTTATTTTCTACTTTTTAGTTCGATGTGATATGTGAGGAAATGAATTAATCCTGGCGATTCTTACCAGGAAAATTAAATAAACTTATCGAATTATTGTCACCGGTCCTTGATAGGTAAACAAAATTTTAATTAAAACCGACCGTTCAAAGTAGTTTGTAGCCGACTTCTTCGAAGTCGGTTACAAACTGACAAACCGACAAATAAACATACAAGTGAAGCTAATAAAAGCTTGTTTTGCGAATGTTTAGTTAAAGAATGTTTAGTTTTGAAAGAAAGAAAAATATTGTGTTAATTGACTACACATGTAAATATGTGTACCTACTGTATGTGCAATAATACAATACTTTAAACAACCAAATTCAACACGAAGTTATTAGTAGTATACTCATATTGCTTGCCTGTCGTTGTGTGAGTTTGGCACGCTTGGTGCCATATAAATTGACTTGCATACTATTTCTGTGGTCAGGGGCCTTACCACAAGCTCTAAACGCAGGAATGGAACCATCATGGTTGCGAATTTACTACTCTGTGTAAAAAGTATCGGGAATATGTCAATAAAAAGACCCGCGTAAAAGAGGTCGTTCTAATTTTTTTACTGCATGTTGGTAGCACTGTACTGATTTAGCGCGCAAAATTTGAGCGGGATCTGTCATTTAATTTGTTTTACACTACACTTTTTGTTGGTCATAATTTTGAGTCCTCGGCGATTTTTACAATGGAAAATATTGTTGAACGAAGAGTGTGCCTTAAATTTTGTGTTTCGAATGATATTTCATGTGGTGAATCACTAAAAATGTTGCGAAATACCTACGGCGAATCGTGTATATCGAAAACAAGGGCTTATGAATGGTATAAGGCTTTTAAAGAAGGCCGAGAAGTAGTAGTAGACTTGCCTCGTTCTGGTAGACCTTCAACCGCTACGACCAAAGAAAACATCGTCAGAATGAAGAAGCTAGTGCTCGAAAATCGACGTATGAGTCTGAGAGAGTTGGCTAGTGAGGTGAACATATCTTTTAAGTCCGTCCACAATATTCTCATTGACATTTTAGGCATGAAACGCATCGCCGCTCGACTAGTTCCAAAAGAGCTCAATTTTGTTCAAAAAGCGCAGCGAAAGCATGTCGCTGAAGACATGGTTTCCCGAGCTTCTACGGATCCGACATTTATGAAACGTATAATAACTGGCGACGAGACATGGGTTTATGAGTATGACATGCAAACAAGCCAACAGTCTTCAGAATGGCGTCTCGAAAACGAGCCGAAACCCAAAAAACCGCGGCAAAGTCGCTCCAAAATCAAGGTGATGCTGACAGTTTTTTTTGACTACCGTGGTGTGGTTCACTCCGAATACCTTCCAGAGGGAGAAACAGTGAATAAAGAATATTATTTCGGCGTCATGAAGCGTTTGCGTGAGAGTATCCGCCGAAAACGTCCAGATTTGTGGCGACACAACTCATGGATGCTGCACCATGTTAATGCACCATCACACACAGCCATTATAGTGAAAGAGTTTTTAGCGAAAAATTCAACAAAAGTTCTCGACCAAGCACCGTATTCACCTGATATGGCTCCGTCTGACTTTTTTTTATTTCCCAAGTTAAAATTACCACTTCGAGGAACACGTTTTGAGTCGATAGAAGCCATAAAAGAAAATTCGCTGAATGAGCTAAAGGCCATACCGCAAATAGCCTATGAAAAATGTATGGAAGACTGGGTGAAGCGGTGGAGATGTTGTATTGCAAGCGATGGGGCCTACTTTGAAGGCGATAAAATAAATTTAGATGAATAATTTGTATTTTTTGTTTTATTGACAAATTCCCGATACTTAGTACACAGAATGTATGAATGAAATTCATTGATAAATACGCAACCATCATAGTTCCATTTCTGCGTTCAAGAGCTTGTGGTAAGGCCCCTGATCTGATCACGAATGAACAATTTGTATGAGACATCTGTTTATTATTCGCAATTTGACAATGGCACCGTAGTGAGAGTTGACCTGAACCTGAGGCTCTACCGCTAAAGCCGATTACCATCGAATATTTTGATTCGAAAAGTAGCTGAAGATGTTTGTCAATAATAACTAAAACGTAAGAGTTTTAGTTATTGACAAACATCTTCAGCTTAGTCGGTAGAGCTCCAGGGTTTCTACCAGTAAACACAGGTACCATAAATCTAAGGTGAAATTAGTATTTATTCGCAATAAAAAAAATGGAAGGTTATCGGCTTCGGCTTAGCCGGTAGGCCCCTGCTTCTGAAAGGATGCAGCAAAAAGTGGAACGCGTTGCCGGCATATATATTTCCACATTTATACAATATGGGATCCTTCAAGCGAAGCGTGAAGAAGCATCTTGTACACTCAGAAAAAAATATTGTTGGGTACGACAACAAAACTTTAACAGGGGGGAGCCGTTCATAGTGTATAGTCTCTACTGCAATGTTTTTATTATTAACGAAATTAATATTTACAATTTTATTCTTATTAATAATGTTAATTTATTTGTAAAAATTGAAAATATATGTTGAGTATTATTTATGGGAGTAAATAATTTATTAAATAAGTAATTAATATTTTGGGGCTATACTCTATATTTGAGGTTATTAATTAGACAAATGTAAATGCTGAATTGAATATGTTTAGTAGTTGTTATCATAAAGGAAATGTTTAAAATGGGATAATATATAAAAGATTTATGATATCAACAGAGTCAAAAATGCAATTAAGAATAATGTGCCAATGGACCAAACAGTTGACAAGGGGAAATGGCTAAATATCTTGACACACCCAATGAAAGTTTAAATGTAATACAGAGTCAAAAAGTCAATTATCCTAACATTCCTTTTTTTTCACTTTTTCCAAAATATAAATCGGTTTTAATTACTATTTTAATTTTTGATACGGGTAGCGGGTACTTTAGTATGGTTGTTTACAAAAAACAGTACGAAAAAGATGGCTGATGCTAACGCATGCGCATAAAAAAAAATTGTGATGAAAAGGCCTATTAGTTAACCGATAGTTACTTAGCAGACCACGTAGTTATTCAATAAACTTACAGATGGCGCTATGTTCCTTCAATTATTTGAGAATAAAAATGAATTGCGATAATCTTGTCTCGTCTCGAGTCTCGAGTCACGAGTCCCGGGACTCGAGACAACTGAAATTACGAAAAGTCCCGGGACTTCGAGACCCGAGACGTCCCGGGACCCAAACCCTATTTATCGCTCACTATAGTTATCGGATAGGTTTACAGATATGTAAATAATATTAAACTATCCACTTTACCACTCTGGCTTTATGTCTGACTCCTTCATATTACAAGCTTCACGCCTCTGGAACGCGCTACCCGAGTCTGTTAGGGCAATTTCGAACAAATTCAATTTCAAGAAGAAAACCCATGCAATTCTTTTAGACGATCTAAGCACTGAATCATCATCATCCTCATCGTCATCGCTGAATTTATGTATTTCTATGTATGTTTATTAAATATATAATTATGCTATGTATGTTTATTATATTTTCTACGGCAATTATTAATACTATTTTATTTTGTAGTATTATATTTTAGTTTTTAAATCTGATTTTGTTTTGATTCTTCAGAAATTTCATGATTTTCTGCATGTCCCGAAGGTTGACTGGTAGAGAATACTTTTAGCATTAAGTCCGCCTTTTGTACCCTTATTAATAATTTGTGGTCAATAAAGATAATAAATAAATAAAAGCAGATAATCGCATATGCAGGAATGCATTTGGGAAGACCTACTCGTATATCCAGCAGTGGGTAGACTCAGGCTGAGAAAGTTGCTTATGAAAATACATTGAAAATCGAACTATTTCTGAGAAGATTGATCATTGGTGATGAAATTATATAAATATTATATAGTATTTACAAAAAAATGTATTTAAGTATAATATCAGTTACCTAGTACCCATAGTATAAGCTTTGCTTAGTTTGGCGCTAGATGTCAGTGTGTAATTTGTCCAGGAATATTTATATATGCATGCATGTACATACATACGCATGTTTAGTTATTTTTTTGGAACGTCGTGAATGCATTATACTTTTTGTGTATGCTGTGTCAATCATTATCATTTGCTGTGAACTGTACAGGAAATCGCGTATTATTCACAAAGCGATCACAGGGGTGAGGGGATGAACGACCTGGTGAGGTCACGCAGAGCTAACCTTGGCCTTGAACTATGCATCATACCAAACACGGTGGAATACAAGGTCAGATTTTACAACTTGAAACTTAAGCACAGTGTAAACTAGCGTTGCCAGCGGTCCCTATTTTGTCGCTTGAGTGAGTGAGGTCACCAGAAAGGAGTAGCTGCATTGGCAGCGGGGGTGGCGAAGCGCAAGCGATATTTTATATTGCGAGCGTTGATATGGCTACGCATCTATAGCTGCCCGACTGGAAACTCGGGCAGCCTATAAATATGCTGCACCCTACCTCACTTACGCCAGAGCCTCTTTCGCTGGTCGGCAGGGTGCACCACGTGCACGTGAGGCTGCCTTTGGCTCTAAATATCGTAGTGGATATTTTTTTTCCTTAGAAATAGTTGCGGAAAAATTGTTCCCTCCATAAAATGGACCTTTTTAGGGTTCCGAACCTCAAAAGGAAAAACGGAACCCTTATAAGATCACTTTGTTGTCCGTCTGTCTGTCTGTCTGTCTGTCTGTCTGTCAAGAATTTCTATGTCGAGAATGCGTGGAGGTATCAAGCTGAAATTTGAACTGTATACTCAGGTCTACGGTCCCATGAAGTTAAAAAAAAATCAAACTGCTAAGTTTACGTAGAAAAAAGTTACGGCCGTTTATTCAGCAAAAAACGCATATTTCGACACACTCAAGGGAATCAAAACCTATAGGGTACTTCCCGTTGACCTAGAACTATGAAATTTGGCAATTAACATCGTTATAGACTACAAGTACAGGAATAAATCTCAAAACTATACATTTGTAAAAAGATCTTAAAAAATAGGGGGTCTATATTTTTTATAGGGTGTCGAAATTTCAAATTGAAACTTAGTTCAAATGGGGTATCATATGAAAGGGCTTGATGTACACATTGCAAAATATATATTTTTTTTTTTCGAAGCATTATTTCTTATTTATAATGAAATATATCAAATTTAATAATGATACTACGTACATACGGAACCCTCGGTGGGCGAGTCCGACTCGCACTTGTCCGGTTTTTTATGGAGGGAACAATTTTTCCCCAACAAATTCTAAGGACAAAAAAAATAAGTAATTGAACATGGTCATGGTCAACTTGACATTATAAATCATTAAAAGGTCACACAATATTTTCAATTAAAATCGATACATTCTAGTAAACATCGAATGACGATGATACATGTTCCGTATAACAAATCCTCCTCGAACGAATATTAGTTTTCACGAGACCCCAAAATAATTGGTATTTCATGAACGGCAATTTCTCCCCAAATAATTCTATTAAAAAAAAAAAATTGGTTGTCTGTAAAGTCGGTATACGGACGATAATTTTACGTGATAACGTCATAAGAAAACATCGGCCGATGGAGTGGAAGAGAGATAGATGCGTCACAAGCCGAACGCTTAGGCCGATCGTGCCTGTCTATCGCTTGTTCCGCGCTCTCGCTTGCACGCTCGACTCAGTCGGAACGTGATATTGAGTCATGCTTTTTCGTGCGTGCAGCCGGCGTTCATCGATTTATAAGACTTTTTTTTATACCACTAAAGTGACAAACACGCTTACGGCCCGCCTGATGGAAAGCAGCTACCGCAGCCTATGAACACCAGGGGCATCACATGCGCGTTGCCGGTCCTGTAAAAATCTCTTAACGCCTTTTTTGAAGAACCCCATGCTGTAGTCTCCTGGGACAACCTCGACAGGCAGTTCATTCCACAGTTTGACAGTACGCGGGTGGAAACTTCTCTGTAACCGCACGCACGACCACTTAGGCTCCAATTTGTGAGGATGAATTCCCTGTCGATGGCGAGCGGTGCGACTGTAGAAGGTGACCGTGGGCCTCATGTCAAACAACTCCACACACAAAGACGTTATCATGTCAAAAAATTAACTAATTGAAGACACGGTATAGCTTCATTATAAGTCATTAAAAAGTCACACAATACTTCCAGTTAAAATCGATACATTCCAGTGAACATCGAATAACGATGTATTTCGTATAACAAACATTCCCCGAACGATTACTAGGCCACGGGCTGAAAGGTCGGGGCCTTGACTGGGTCACGGCAGTTCGCGGAAGCAGGATCGATACGGGGGCTACCACCCCCGGGATATCTTGATTGGGAGGATGAAACTCGATTTTTATAAGGGTGGTAAAGGGCTATTGATTTGCACAAAAAGTAACAATCTGAGAGGCAATTCTCGTAATTAAAATATAGTCAAAATTCAGTTTCGATCCAGTCTCGATCACACAAATGTCACATTTGGTATTCTCGTAACACAATATGTAACTTCAAAATTAAATTTAAGGGGGATTACCTATAACGAAATATGAGTGAAAATTAAACAAACTAAGAATGTTATTTTGCCAATAAAAACAACAAGAATTGATAATAATTAATTAATGAAATCAAGTGTATAATTTTAGTCAATTCACAATTCAATCTCGATTCGGTCAACTTTCAGCGTGCAGATGGATTTCTTACTAAAAATAAATATAGTTTAAAAAAAACTAAAAAACACGCTTTAATCTATAATAATAAAAGGCTTTGTCCTCACTGACTGACTGACTGACTGACTCACTAATCAACGCACAGCCCAAACCGCTGGGTCTAGAGAATTCAAATTTGGCAAGTAGGTTCCTTATGACGTGTAGGGGTGCACTAAGAAAGGATTTTTCAAAATTCATCCCCTAAGAGGGTGAAACGGGGGTCCAAAGTTTGTATGGGGAAACAAAATTAGTTGGACTATTTTATCCGAAACTTTACACAAGTACTACTATAGATAAATGAGTAAACTCGTGTTTCATGATTTTTCAAAATTCAACCCCCAAAGGGGTCAAAATGGAGTAAAAGTGTCTGAAAATCGTCATGAGTATTGTTTTTATGGTTTATCGGGTCGCTGATTACGAAAACAACAACTATTTTAAAATCCAACATAGCAGACGTTACATAAAATCACCCCTATGGGGGTGCGATGGGGTTGAAATGTCATAATATCATTATGGGTGTTGATTCTATGGTTTTCTGGGACGTCAATTATGAAAATGGTATCGATTTGAAAATATAACAGAGTGGACACTAAATAATTTAAAAGGATTTTTCAAATTTTACCCCTAAAAGGGTGAAACGGAGGCCTAAAGTTTGTGTAGGGAAAAGAGATTAGTTGGACTATTTTATCCTAAACTTTACACGAGTACTTTTATAGATAAATGAGTGAACACGTGTTTCAGGATTTTTCGAAATTCAACCCAAAAAAAAAGGAGTAAAATGGGGTCAAAAGGTCTGAAAATCATCAAGGATATTATTGTTTTTATATTTTATCGGGTCGCTGATTACGAAAACAACAACGATTTTAAAATTCAACGTGGCTAACGTGAAGTAACCTTTTCAAGCTGATGGAATGAGACTTCTGTGTTGACTGAAGTGTTATCCTAATAGGTTTTTAAATTTGTATTTGGCGTCAATCAGTGCTTATACGATCGCGGGTAGCCGGCGCGGCGAGGGCGGGACGGTTGTAGTAATAGTAGTTATCTGGAAAGTTCTTGCATCCGTATTTAGTACAATTATAGGGGCTACATGAAGGTGGTTGCGTTGCGTGTTAGACTTGACTTGGATAATCGAAAATGCGCGAACTTCACGCGAGCGAAGCCGCGGGCAAAAGCTAGATAGTAAAAGGCTTTGTCCTCACTGACTTGACTGACTGACTCACTAATCAACGCACAGCCCAGACCACTGAAGCTAGAAACTTGAAACTTTGGATATATGTTTCCTATACAATGTAAGCGCGCACTAAGACGGGATTTTCCGAAATTTCACCCCTAATAGGTTGAAAATAGGGGGTTGAAAAAAAAACCCTCTTTTTGGAAACAGATTCACCTACGATTTTGAGACTTGGTGGAATAGTTGTTTATAAAAAAGGGGATGTTTATTGACTAGACTGCTTCTCTCATGATCAGTTGTATGTAGCTTGCTCAGGAGTAAGTTCTCCTGGAAGCCTTGCAATTTTGTCTCCTGGTGCGAATGCCAAAAATATTGTTTACCGGAACGTCTTAACCTAAATGGTGTATGTTTGTGATAATGGTCAATACGAAACAGTCCTTTATGGGGAAAAAATGAAATATCTGGAATCTTAACAAAAATAGACGCAAATCAGGAGTGTTCCCGTAGCGAAGCACGGGTACTTTGCTAGTGAATTATAAATATTTTTTAATATAGGAAAAAATAGAAATGAACGAAAAAGATTAGTGTAATATTGTGAAAAAAGCGGGAGTTGTGCCATATTTTTCATTTATCGAGCAAACCATACTTTTTTCAAAATATTTTTCATTTTTTAGTTCGATTGATCACTAAAGCGTGTTTTTTAGTTTTTTTTACCTATATTTATTTTCTACTTTTTAGTTCGATGTGATATGTGAGGAAATGAATTAATCCTGGCGATTCTTACCAGGAAAATTAAATAAACTTATCGAATTATTGTCACCGGTCCTTGATAGGTAAACAAAATTTTAATTAAAACCGACCGTTCAAAGTAGTTTGTAGCCGACTTCTTCGAAGTCGGTTACAAACTGACAAACCGACAAATAAACATACAAGTGAAGCTAATAAAAGCTTGTTTTGCGAATGTTTAGTTAAAGAATGTTTAGTTTTGAAAGAAAGAAAAATATTGTGTTAATTGACTACACATGTAAATATGTGTACCTACTGTATGTGCAATAATACAATACTTTAAACAACCAAATTCAACACGAAGTTATTAGTAGTATACTCATATTGCTTGCCTGTCGTTGTGTGAGTTTGGCACGCTTGGTGCCATATAAATTGACTTGCATACTATTTCTGTGGTCAGGGGCCTTACCACAAGCTCTAAACGCAGGAATGGAACCATCATGGTTGCGAATTTACTACTCTGTGTAAAAAGTATCGGGAATATGTCAATAAAAAGACCCGCGTAAAAGAGGTCGTTCTAATTTTTTTACTGCATGTTGGTAGCACTGTACTGATTTAGCGCGCAAAATTTGAGCGGGATCTGTCATTTAATTTGTTTTACACTACACTTTTTGTTGGTCATAATTTTGAGTCCTCGGCGATTTTTACAATGGAAAATATTGTTGAACGAAGAGTGTGCCTTAAATTTTGTGTTTCGAATGATATTTCATGTGGTGAATCACTAAAAATGTTGCGAAATACCTACGGCGAATCGTGTATATCGAAAACAAGGGCTTATGAATGGTATAAGGCTTTTAAAGAAGGCCGAGAAGTAGTAGTAGACTTGCCTCGTTCTGGTAGACCTTCAACCGCTACGACCAAAGAAAACATCGTCAGAATGAAGAAGCTAGTGCTCGAAAATCGACGTATGAGTCTGAGAGAGTTGGCTAGTGAGGTGAACATATCTTTTAAGTCCGTCCACAATATTCTCATTGACATTTTAGGCATGAAACGCATCGCCGCTCGACTAGTTCCAAAAGAGCTCAATTTTGTTCAAAAAGCGCAGCGAAAGCATGTCGCTGAAGACATGGTTTCCCGAGCTTCTACGGATCCGACATTTATGAAACGTATAATAACTGGCGACGAGACATGGGTTTATGAGTATGACATGCAAACAAGCCAACAGTCTTCAGAATGGCGTCTCGAAAACGAGCCGAAACCCAAAAAACCGCGGCAAAGTCGCTCCAAAATCAAGGTGATGCTGACAGTTTTTTTTGACTACCGTGGTGTGGTTCACTCCGAATACCTTCCAGAGGGAGAAACAGTGAATAAAGAATATTATTTCGGCGTCATGAAGCGTTTGCGTGAGAGTATCCGCCGAAAACGTCCAGATTTGTGGCGACACAACTCATGGATGCTGCACCATGTTAATGCACCATCACACACAGCCATTATAGTGAAAGAGTTTTTAGCGAAAAATTCAACAAAAGTTCTCGACCAAGCACCGTATTCACCTGATATGGCTCCGTCTGACTTTTTTTTATTTCCCAAGTTAAAATTACCACTTCGAGGAACACGTTTTGAGTCGATAGAAGCCATAAAAGAAAATTCGCTGAATGAGCTAAAGGCCATACCGCAAATAGCCTATGAAAAATGTATGGAAGACTGGGTGAAGCGGTGGAGATGTTGTATTGCAAGCGATGGGGCCTACTTTGAAGGCGATAAAATAAATTTAGATGAATAATTTGTATTTTTTGTTTTATTGACAAATTCCCGATACTTAGTACACAGAATGTATGAATGAAATTCATTGATAAATACGCAACCATCATAGTTCCATTTCTGCGTTCAAGAGCTTGTGGTAAGGCCCCTGATCTGATCACGAATGAACAATTTGTATGAGACATCTGTTTATTATTCGCAATTTGACAATGGCACCGTAGTGAGAGTTGACCTGAACCTGAGGCTCTACCGCTAAAGCCGATTACCATCGAATATTTTGATTCGAAAAGTAGCTGAAGATGTTTGTCAATAATAACTAAAACGTAAGAGTTTTAGTTATTGACAAACATCTTCAGCTTAGTCGGTAGAGCTCCAGGGTTTCTACCAGTAAACACAGGTACCATAAATCTAAGGTGAAATTAGTATTTATTCGCAATAAAAAAAATGGAAGGTTATCGGCTTCGGCTTAGCCGGTAGGCCCCTGCTTCTGAAAGGATGCAGCAAAAAGTGGAACGCGTTGCCGGCATATATATTTCCACATTTATACAATATGGGATCCTTCAAGCGAAGCGTGAAGAAGCATCTTGTGGCAGCATGGCAGCGTCAACTGACATGACATCAAGGTCTCTTGTCCGTTGCCGATGCGATTGGGGCTCCTCTTTTCGCTTATCATCAGGCGAAGCGGAGCCAATATGCTGAGCTAATATAAAAAAAAATATAAAAATAATATAAAAAAATATAATAAAGATTCGTTTGTAGTATGTTTCATATTTATACATTTCAGTTTCATATTTGATTATGTAATGTTAAATCTACTTAGCAACAATTAATAAACAAAAAGTGGAGTTCAAGGACGAACGCAAAATGTTACGAGGCCTTGAATGAGTCAGTCATGATTCGTCATTGTACCTATGGACAAACAGAGAAATTATGCAGGTTCAATAAAACTTGTGACCTTTATAATATGTCTCATAGATTATTGAGTTTGATATAATACACGAAATCGTTTTGCGGAAATTCTCATCCATCGAATGTTACACTTTAAACCAGTAGCGTAACTATACCATCATGGGCCCGTGGCAAATTAACTAGATGGGCCCTCAGAGAATAGGGCCCGCTCTAATAGATTTATTAGGATGTATCTATCTAGAAGAATTATTACAAAACACTTCTTTAGTGTTACTTAGAATGATCATTACCAAAGTAACCAACATTGAAGAAGTATTTTGTACATTTTTGATTAATCTTTCATCATCATAATCAGGTCATTTTAGTCTCCACTACAGGAGCACGACCCTCTCTCGTCCGTCCCTGACAGAAGGAGGATTTGGCCTACACTCCCCACGCTGGCCAAACGGGATGGGGAGGCCTGATCGAGGTTTGATAATGTTTTTGCCTTAGTCGCCTTGTACGACATCCACGGGAAGAGACGGAGTGATTCATTCTAGTCTGCCGGAAAACACACGACCAATTAAAACAACGAATCAATCTTTAATATATTTATATAAAATTCTCGTGTCACAATGTTAGTTACATACTCCTCCGAAACGGCTTGAACGATTTTTATGAAATTTTATATGCATATTCAGTAAGTCTGAGAATCGGCTACTATCTATTTTTCATACCCCTAAGTGATAAGAGTTTGTTCACTCCTGACATTTTTTTTTAAATTTTTTGGACATTTTTTTTTTAAATGCGGCATTAAAAACACATACAACCCGAAATTTACGCCCTTCTACCATCAACTCCTAAATTTATAAGACAAAACAACGTTGCCGGGTCAGCTAGTAATCTATAATTTATTTTTTAAGAAATATGATGATTACCTACCTATGAAAATTTTGTATGTTGTATATTTATAGCCTAACCACACCCCGGCCACTCCATACAAATATCGCGTCGTTTACTACTACATAAACAATCGTCTGTGCAGAGCGTGAATGAGCATGTGTGCGTGCGGCGCCATACAAACTGTTCCAGATTTGTCTCAGAGGGGAGGTGAGGTCGACAGGAGAGAGCGGCAGGGAGTGGCCATACTGTACGTAAGTACTATTACTTATACTGTGGCCTAACTTAAAAAAAAAACTATTTTTGTACTAGGTTCTCGAGCCTGGGGCCATCTTTGTATGGGGGCCCGTGGTATTATGCCCGCTCTGCCACCCTGTAATTAGCCACTGCTTTAAACCTTTTCGACTGAAGGTCGAAGACACTGCCTAAGTTCTGGACACGGTGCTCGAAGAACCCAATGGAGCATCCAATAGGTGGGCCATCATGTTGTACCCATCTCAGTAACAATTTGAGAACATCGAAGAATATGTCTATCTAACCGACCGAAGCTAATGACATTGCCGCAGCTGCTAGGTAACAGTGGATTAGAGACTTAGCTGCAGAACTCAGTGGAAGTATGAAGCAATAACAAAAGTACAATAAAATAAAAATAACAGGATTATGGATGTACTTATACAGTATCATCTATTTAACCGGGTAGCATTACACATAATGAACTTGCATTATGTGTAATACAAAAGACTTAAATAAACTTCTTTGAATTCCCCTTGCTGTCTCATTTTTCTTCTTCACCTCAGACTGAAAAAGCTCCTAAAAAGGGAATTCCTCTCAAAACGGCAATATCAAAGTGATACGTGATAGATTTAAGAATGAGTATATTCCTAGTAGAGCCAACGGAGAGTTACGATTTAGCTCTAAAGACCAGCACGCTGAAATGGTGGATTCTTGTTGCTAAACCATTGCACGACAGGACAAATATTATGTCCACTGCATACTTTCTTTCATCACCCTCTTTTATTTTATCTAGACAAATACAAATTGCAATGGCTTGTCATTTCACTCCGTACTCTGTTATCAATGTGACTCATTGGTTCGGAATCAGCGGCACGTCTTGACTAGAGTACGATACAATTGAATGATATACTACCAGTGCAATGTTCAAGTTCACAGAACATTTGTTTTCTACTTGTAACATTTTCTTCCTTTATATCTTTTGGATCTGAATGGACGTGGCCACAATAAATAAAAATAGGAAACAAACTATCTGAAACTAGAAATTCGGATAAGTGATAGAAGAAAAGAGAAGGCCAATCATATCAATGTCTAGTATCGACTCAGTAAAAGGTTTTCACATAGGACTTACGTCTATCCCCAATATTCGCAAACCCCGGCCACTCCATACAAATGACGCGTTGTTTACTACTACATAAACAATGACGTCTGTGCAGAGCATGAATGAGCGTGCGTGCGTGCGGCTCTGTACATACTGTTCCAGATTTGTCTTAAGACGAATCAAAAGAGGTGAGGTCGAAACGAGAGAGCGGCAGGGAACGGCCATACTTTACGTAGTAGTACTATTACTTATACTGTGATATTAGGAAATACAAATACGCAAGCCAAGCTGGGACGAGCGAGATCACTAATTAAACAAAAGACAACTATTGTTGATCGAAGTAAGACAATAAGTGAACGTGTCCGTCTGTCGACTACGGAGAAGAAAAGGGGCGTGCATGACGTGAACGGAGTTGAACCGCCAGGCAAATCCGGCTCCAGATGGACTGATTACGTCAATAGGATGTCAGGGGAATATTAAAGCAAGTAATGGTAAGTCCCGCTTTTACAGTAGTGAGGTCTTATTATGCCCGGACGTGGAAATCGAAAGAGACATGTATTTGACCTGTTTCAATGGTGAAAATCTCGTCATCAAATATAAAATTTTGCAAGAAGAGAAGTTTAGTAAGATATCCGTTGCTTCAGAGATTTCAATCCATTAATAACTTTTAAACTTCCGCGTTGCATGATTTATGAAAATTAACGCGGTCATGACTGTGTAAGGGTAAATATCCTTATGCATGGCGTTGATGTTAAGCGGTTGCCGTATCTAAATAAATAAACGTTCGCAACATGGATTATCGCTCACGCGTCGCCACCTCCGCTACCAACGTCCCAACCCTTCGGTATCAGAAGGTCACCCAACGGAACTGTTATTAGGCTGCGATGTTTTGTGAGGCGGAGGACTTTTCCAATCGGGTAGCTTACAAATACACTGTACCCTCTCCTTTCCCAGAACCTCTTTTGCTAGTCGGGAGGATACACCACGTGTAGGTGAGGTTGAATTTAGCTCTAAAAATCATGGTTACGTACACCCCAAAATTATTCTTTCATTGATGACCATATCCAGTCATGCTCGTGAGATAAAAGTGATGTGATGAATATGGATGTGACGAAATATGACGTCCCACAAGGAAGGGTACTGGGACCGGTATTATTTCTCATTTATATTAATGAATGTAATAAATTTATACAAATTTGTACGCCTGCAGGCAGAACACATCGCACTGTATCATCATCATCATGAGGTCATTTTAGTCTCCACTACAGGAGCACGACCCTCTCTCGTCCGTCCCAGACAGACGGCCAGACGGGTTGGGGAGGTGTGATCGATATTATATAATGTACCTATGTCCCTTAGTCGCCTTGTACGACATCCACGGACGGAAGAGACGGAGTGATTCTATTCTAGTCTGCCGGAAACCACACGGCCAATCGCACTGTATATTATATAATTAACAGCTTGTAACCTGTGATTCACAAAATAAATAATTTGAATTTGATGATGATGATTATAATGATATGGTACGCACGAAGAATAATATGCGAAGCACGCGTTACCGTAATGCTGATTCATAATCTTATTATCAGAGACGCCACCGAGTCGCGTGCCGAGATATCAGACAGACAATTTTTTTAAATCAAAATTTTATATACTCTTCGGTCATTACAATAAGGTTCATTTTTACATAATTCCGTTGCACAACGTTGAACAATTTTACCTTATCGTAAAAGTTGATAATAGGTGATAATAAATATAATAAACTATAAGTAGGTTATGAGATGTTTGTTAGTGATTTTTTTAACATTTTTGTTATATGAATCGTCTATTGTGCCAGTTTTTTTTCGGTTTAATATTTTTTTTTTAATTACCAACAAAATACAGAAAAGTTAATAATTAAACAGAAATACCCATTTTTTATTTTATTTTATGGAGGAGCTCGTTGACGACGTTAAGCCAAGTCGGTGACCTTTAGGTGGCTTGAAAGCACTGGCCTCCGTTAACCCGCAGTTGAACAGCAGTGGTATATGCTTTAAACCCCTTCTTTGAGTTTGTTTGAGAGGAGACCCTTATTCTAGCAGTTGGATGAATAGAAGTTGACGACCACCTTTCTTTCATCATTTTCTGGGTAATCGATAGCCGTACAGGAAATATTCTATGCCTTTCGGTACATATCGTCCACTGTCTCAATTTGACAACTTCCCATCTGGTCATTATCCCAATAGGACTACTTCCCAAAAGGACCACTTCCCAAAACAGCAACTCCCAAAAGGTCCACTTCCCACATCGACTACGTTAAAAGTTGTAAGGTAAAAAAAAGAATTATCGAAATCGGACTACTCAAAACTACATACATAAAAAAATATACGCGTCGACTTGAGACCCTTCGCCGTTTATTTCGTCGGTTAAAAAAATAATTGAAGGGTGAAAAATGATTTAAAAATTGAGCGATAATCGGTATAGTGTACCTATTTATTATGAAAATGTAATACATAGGTAATTATGAAAATCGAATTAATAAATAGAAAATCTTGAAGAAAAATTAAAAAAAAAACTAAATTTAGAAAAACTTTTAATACTACGTCGCATAGGACACCAGCATGGGGCCCGCCTTAAGCAAAGTGGTTACTGTAGCCTATGGACGGTTGCAACATAAGAAGTATCGCTCGCCCGTTGCCACCCTGGCTGCCAACGCAGCAACTTCTCACTTTTTTTATACTACTTCGGGTGGCAGATAAGCATACGGCCTGCCCGATGTGAAGCGGTTACCGTAGCCATATTAACGCTCGCAACATAAACTAACGTTCGCGCGCCGCCACCCCCGCTGCCAATGCTCCTTCCTTTCTGGTGACCTCACTCACTCGCAGAAACACAACATCCCTCAAGAGAATTGTTATTTGACTGCGGTATTCATAAGAGTTGGAGTTTTATCTCCAGAGGCCTATTACTATGCCCTACCTTTCTGTCTACTACGCGAAAAGATAATTATGGATTTCTTAATCAAATGAAATAAGGGCCTACCCTCATACATAGATGACTAGAAGACGACTGTGGTGCATCCTGCTAACTAGGCTCAAGAAATACGCCATCAATAAGGTTTCTAAAACAACTCGTCCGAGTTGTTTTAGAAAGAAAAATTGACGAAATGGGAGTTGTCGTTTTGGGAAATAAAAGTTGACTAAGTGGGGGAAAAAAAATAGACCTATTGGGATGTAGACAATATGGGAGTGTGTGTTTTGGGAAGTTGCCCTATTGGGAAGTTGTCGAATTGAGACAGTGGACGATATGTACCGAAAGGATTCTATGTAGGACAAAATAATAAGCAGCGTGGTGGAGTATGCTCTATACCCCTTCGATTGAGGGGAAAGCTGTACTCCAGCAGTGGGGTGATTATTGTAAGTATATGTTATTGTCAGGAACAGGCCCTTATGAAAGAAAAGAAAAAAGAAAGTTGCGCAGAAAATTTGAAAAAAAATAAGATAAATGAACGACCATACTAACTTTTCTAATATAAATTTATGTCGTTTGACAGAACAGTCAGTCAATTCAAATTCAATATGAATTGAAGAAGACAAGACAACGTCTGTCGCGTCAACTAATTGCCTAATAGAACATATGTACGTCGCAGAACTAGTATAACCAGTTCAACTACACTACACATAATGTGGTTTTTTCGTTACGACAGTGTGACGTACGTAAAAACGTTAATATTATTACGTACGTCATAATGTTTACCCAGATCAACAGCAACGGAACAAACTCGATATAAGTAAAAGGTAAGACCAACTGGTCAAAACTTGTTTAGTATTTTCCTTATATGCTAGAATTGCTAGGATTATGCTGTCAAGCATAATGTGAATTAAGCAGATGTAGATACACCTACGTTTCTATTCGTATTCTGACTCCATAGTCACGAGGACCCATGTCCTATCGCTGAATCTGAATTTGATTACCATCAAATATTTTGATTCCTAAAATAGATCTTACGTTTTAGTTATATAGACAAACATCTTCAGCTTAAACGGTAGAGTTCCATGGTTTCTATCAGCTAAGACAAACACAATTATAGAAACGGCTTCAGCTTCGGCGGTAAGACCCAAAGGCAGCATTGATAATCTTAATAGCATAGCTGCCACCCGACATAGATTAAAAAAAAAAAGAATAAAACGCATGAGTATAAACAAAAAACATAAAAGTCTTATAACTAAACATCTTCAAAGAAGGATCACTAAATCACCAGACTGATCGACCTGCAAGCAGAGGTGGCGAGACATCGTGAGGTGAGTCCTGTCTGCTGCCTCATCATGATAACCACGACCACTCTGGCAAGAGTGAAGCAACAAAGAAAGAATCACTAAATATCTTCAAGGAGTTTAAATAAAAAAAAAATGAGGTGTGGCTGTGTTATGGACACGGCCGTGTGTTGTACGTGAATACGTTATATGCACTAAAATTATCTCAAAACGGCAGCTCTTCCCCCTTACCCGCAATGTCCCATAGTCCTTACTTAATAAATTCTTTGATCCTTCATCTACCCAATGGTGTGATTGAATTTTGGATGAAGATGGTAGATTTGTAGCTGCAACACCAAACTGTATCCCCCGATTTTGTTATCATTCGTTTTTTTGGATTCCATCCTTATGGAAGTAATTTTAAAGACGTGTTCACGTCAAGCATGTTGATGCATTTTATTTACATCACTGAAAATGATAATAAACAATAATATTATTTACTATAATTATGCACAAAACAATTCAGGCGAATAGATAATAAGAGGTAATATGGAAGCGGTAAAACCAGACAAATACCATTATCGGCAACAACATGAACTTTTGACTGAATTCATAATGAACATTGATAACAAAATTCCTCAACATGGCATGGAGACCATTAGGAAATTCCTGTATTCGAATGATAATAATTACCTAGTACGTTACGAAAACAAAATACGGGAAAACAAAATAAATATCCTCCGGGATTTCTAGAAACCTTAAAGATAGTATTTTGAAGTAAAAACTCGAATTTCATTCGATTATGTTTATAGCCTGTCTGGCCAACAAACAAACCCAACCCGTCTGGCCAGCGTGGGGAGTGTAGGCCAAATCCTCCTGTCTGTGACAGACGAGAGAGTCGTGCTCCTGTAGTGGAGACTAAAATGACCTGATGATGATGATGATGTTTATATGTTCTAAGTTTTAATTTCTGTCGACAACCCTTATTCATCCCACTGCTGGGATACGGGTCTCCTCTTAATCGAAGGGGTTTAGAGCATACTACAATAAGCTGCTCAACTGCGGGTTGGCGGAGAACAGTGTTTTCAAGCCGCTTACGGGCCCTGACTGGGCTTAATGTGAACGCAATGGTGATTATTTTCCATTAGGTGACCCGCACGCTTGCCCCGGGGTCTCATATAAAAAAAGACTAGTGTATATTACCGGGTATATCCCAATCAAATATATTTACAATGCAAATCAACGGTGTAGACCTTACAGCATTATGTAAATATGCATCTATTGTTTTCGTCGAGTAGTACTTTAAACCCAAGCTATGTAATAAAGAGGTACATATTTGAGAAAACACTAAGCAGGGTACATCTCTGTGAAAAACCAAGATATGATTCAGTTGTTAGTTGAGACAGACTGAAGATTTTCTTTCGTTCATTTATTTCCAACTTGCCAAAGAAGATTCCATAGCATCTTGACAACTGGCGATGTACTACTACTGTAGTACGCTTCCTAAGACATTTTATACTACGAACTGTGAAACTGTGGAATCAAATTCACTCAGCGGTATTTCCGAATAATTACGACATGGGAGTCTTTAAGAACAGTCTTTATTTCCCTTAAAAGACTGGCAACGGATCGGCGACCTCTTGGTGTTGCTGATCTCCATGGGCGGTGATGATTGCTTTCCACCAGGTGACCCACATGCTCATTTGCCCTCTCACATGAACTCACTGCCTGTTGAGATCAAGGGAGCTTCATCTTTAAATAGTTTTAAATCAGCGCTGAGAAGGTTCTTTGCCGAATCCTGATTTGAACCCTAGGACGATATAATTTTATTAATTTGCGCAATGTTTATTATATTCTTATCCTATAATAATATATTATTTATTATACTCGTATGTATGTAGATATGTATTTATAATTAACATAGTAGTTATATCCCACAAATGTTTGGTACGATCCACTTGCCTATTTATGAAATCCTATCAGATACTCTAAGGTTGGCTGGAAGAGATCCCTGTGAGGGATAAGTCTGCCTTTGTACTTTTCCGTTAATTTACTATATTGTAAATTTTATTTTATGGACAATAAAGATATTACAAACAAACAGTTATATTTATTTTTCTGGGCGTGCTTGAGGTATTATTCTAGTATGTGGTCAAGGGCTTCAGCTGTCTTAATGTTAAGGTTTCCCTGATCTAAAGAATTATCAAAATAATACCTACATTGTACACTGTAAATTATATTCCCATCCCACTGTTTCAATAGTTTTGCCAAGTAATAAGAAGTTTTTGTTGCATACAAATTTCATTTGAAGACGTTAACTGTTTTGAAGGGCGTTTGACCAATTAAGATGTCTTGTCTAAGCAACAATATGCAACGATGGAAAATTAGAAATAAATTGATCACGTTGCATCTACAATGATGAGTTGTTATAACAGTGATAACTGTTATCAGATAAATAACGCATACCAGCAGTTTTATTGAACTACTTATCTTAATTTAATATGTAATCATAAAAATTGTAATTAATAACAATCAAGATAAACATGCAAGTGATGCGTGTTCATTGAAAAAGAATTAAAATTTGTGACGTCTATATAGTTCTTTTACGTTTAGGTCTAACTAAAATTACTAAAATTTTAGTTATTTTCACGTGTGCCTAACAGATCCTTGGGGTCCTATATGAACTATACTTCAGTTTAAATATGAAGCTTCATGAGTGTGTAGTGAAGGATTTCATATATCATGCCTCAGAGACAGGCATAGTGATCCGTTAGATCTACAGTTACAATTTTTTATATGTTTATTTAGGTATTAGCACGAAGTGTGTGCGTGTTAAGTCAGGTTTCGACAAGCACGCAAACTAAGCTGTGTTGACAGTTGGTCCCAGTTATGCCAGCATACCAAGTCTACAGTCCCCTATAAATTTGGTGACTGTAAATTAGGCAAGTCGATGTTATTAGAATTGCTTTAGTTATTGGATTAATCACTATATAAACTTTTTTAATTTAAAGATTATCTTTATCTCAGCAATAGAAAGGCTCTTCAGAGTCCTAAAAGTTGATGACAGCTAATTGTATTATTTATAATTCTCAGAAGATTAGCATGGTTAAATTTAATTCATGCAAAGATATTCACAGCAACACGTGGATGATTATACGAGACCTAGCTCATTTAACAGATGTTCTTGAAAATTATCAGACAGTTCAACACACGCCCCTAATTAAGCTGATAAACATTATCAATAAGGTCGAAGTACTAGGATTGCATAAATGCGTGACACATGATCGCTAAGATCAATGTCCTATCTTCAACGTGCCCGATAAGAAACTATAAACTAATGCTTTATAATTGACTTACATTATTTTAAATTATATGCGCAATAAGAGCACCTACGTGACCTTTACGTTATTGTTGCTGTTACATTTGTTACAGTCTAATGGATATTAGATTGTAGAATTGAGACACGAATATCTTAAATGATCATTAACATATGTAGGTAACTCATTCTTTGGATCGTAGCACGTCTTTAGATGGGTTCCCTCATTATGTATATCAAACTTGATGACATTACGTCACAGTTGAACATCCGTTTTCCAGCAGTATGTGATAACCCTATTGGATCTACTGCTAAAATATAGATTCTTAATCAAGAAATATTGCTGATTGAAAAAACACAAAGAAAAAGCGATCGAAAATTAATTATCAAGAAAGAAATGATACCTACTTACACACATAATTCAGAAGCATAGCTACGAAAGCATATAGTAGGTTAGTGAAGAAACTCTGTCAAATACAATAAGCAGCTGAGGAAGACGGAGGAAGCATTTGGTGAAAAGACGAAGACATTGACGAAGGCGTATATCCAGCAGTGGGTATATACAGTCGGATGATTAAGATATAAATATAGAAAGCGTGCGTCTAAAGGTCAGCTTACCCTTTCAAAAGATTTTACAGATTGAACCTTAACCTAACATAAACCAGAATGTCGAGCAAAATCCTAAGAAAACAAACAAGGTCATAAAAGGTCGCGTAAACTATCCTACAACTTAATGCAAGAAAATGGCAGAAAAGTGCCCACTAATCATTAAGTACGTACTTGAAAATAAAAGTCCACAATTACTAATGTGCTCCGCAATAAAATTATGGGTAAAGGTCATCGTAAAGAAATTAAAGGCGTTGGATAGAAACCAACTGACAACTAATCGACCACCCCACGAGGAAAAACGCGTGTATATTATAAAACAAGCATTACATTGTACATGATATGCAATTAGCTATATCACTGATATGATTACACTCATAGGAACAAATCTTATCTAATCTAATCAACTATTATAGTCACGACGCCATGTTGATAACGTCTATTTGACCTATGTTATCGTTATGATCAATAGTAGAGATAGGAGCAGAAATATATTTAGGTTCTTTACGTAGAGCCAACACCCAACTCGTGTTTTCGTATATCAACAAAATATTTTCTGAAGTAGTTGCAACTCCTGATAATTAGTACCAATGTCCACTACATAAAGAAAATGGAGAATATTCCAATAATAAATAAATAATAAAAACATTTTATTCCGGATGCACCATCCATATAGTGTTAGTAAAAAATTGAGAAACTTATACACTGTGTTAGTAAGCTTATTTTAAATTTGAAAACATTTAATTCAAACAATACCCGCCCCCTCTCCTGGAGGCACTAGGCACAGAAACATGAGTATGCACCCAGTGCCTCTAGATGAAAGCCCTCAGCGTATCATTAAACCAAAGCGCTTACAATAAAACCATTATAATGTTAATTTGAGGAAATTTTACTAAAATTATTAATTACTTACCTTCAGATAAAAAAGAACAGGAACTGTTTGTTTCTATATCCAGTAATGATTGGAAGCAACCCAAATAAATAAACACTGTATCCGCGCAGCCCAATT
The DNA here is from genome assembly GCA_937001555.2 of Hypsopygia costalis. Taxonomy (NCBI): domain Eukaryota; kingdom Metazoa; phylum Arthropoda; class Insecta; order Lepidoptera; family Pyralidae; genus Hypsopygia; species Hypsopygia costalis. The sequence goes on along the minus strand of OW443349.2, from coordinate 15,931,349 downwards.
TGAAAATTCCTACAACCGTTTCCTCTGCTAAAAACCCCAAGTTACGGGAATTCCAAACGGACAAAACACACTACAAATAACCAATATTCATTCTCTCGCACTATGTTACCCCTGTGTGGCCTTACTTGCCACGTGCAGAGGGGAGCAGGGGAGACCCATTCTATCTGGCCAATAATTACGCAGGTTGCGACTTGATTCGAGCAGAATGCCCAACGCACACAAACATTTTTATTATCTTACTGTGTATGTGTACACGGATTTCCGAAGAATCGCCTGTAGATCATTCAGGCGCCACGCACACATCGCTACAAAAATGAGTTTGTGTGCGCACCTATAAGTTCGTCGATAGCCGCATATGTAAACATTCCTCGTTCAGAACTCGAAGCGACACCACGTTACTCGTTCTCGCGAAGTTGTGAAATTATTGTGACATAGTTACGAGCTGCAAGTTTGTTCTTGCTACCTACCTGCCACACATTTGGATTGCATAATTCTTGTGACAAGTGATAGTGCAAAAGTGAAAATTACCGCCGATAAGGTGATAGTTAAAAAAATTCCCAACATTTGTGATAATCTGAAAAGTATCAAATACTCCAACAAAATGTACAAGGACTCTGTAGTGCCAGTAAAAATGGAGACGTTCAGTGGAGTTGCGGCTAAATGGTAAATATTATTACATTATTTTATAACAAAAATCGATATCGAATTTACTTGTTTGTTCCCTATTCTGAAAACTATTTTTTTTTTACTTTTTTCCTGTTGTCAAATAGAAAGTTAATACTTACATTTAGAACAAAATTTTCCATTAATTTACAAATTGAATATTACCGAAACACGTGTCAAAGTCACTGAGTCGTGAAACTGAAACAAACTTCACATTGATTAAATGTATAAAGTTCAATGCACTTATCACATGACACACAATTTCGCCACTATGTTCACAATCCTCGGTAGTATAGTGGTAAGTATCCCCGCCTGTCACGCGGGAGACCGGGGTTCGATTCCCCGCCGGGGAGGATTTTTTGCAACATTTATACCGAAATTTAATGTTTGTTTTTCGATTTCCCACCGTGGAGGATTTTTTGCAACATTTATACAGAAAATTAATTTTTGTTTTTCTTTCTTTACAGCGCAATTGGACAATGTATCAAGACCGTATTACGACGTGCTTGCGTTGAGAAACGGTTGACAATCGGCCTGCTTCCAGCCATCCAGTATTTATCGAAGAACAGCAATGGCGCCCTCTTTTGTGTGACCGCTGAGGCAAAACCTGGGGACAACGCTACTCATATGCAAGAAGTGCTGTTGCAAGCCTTCTGCGTAGAAAATGACATTTATGTCATTAAGGTAAATATCTTCAATAATTAAATCATAGAATTTGGATTTTCTCTAGTTATTTTTATTTTATTTCAACTTTTATTTACCACGAAATTAGGGTCCAAAAGGCGGACTCAATGCTACAGTTCAATAAGTAAATTTTTACGAGATTCTTTATTATTTTTTTTAAATCTCTGTGCAAAAAATGTTTTTTCTGATACTTTCACAATAATAGGACCATAAATTTGACTTCTAAAAACGACATCTATATATAATAAAACTAATGTTTATTTTCTTTTGTCTCCAGGTTGATTCCCAAGATAAAATGAAGAGTCTACTAGGTAGATGCACCTCTTCGGACTATAGCTGCATTCTAGTACATTATCCGTACACAGACCCGTTTACGGACAGCCAAGAGATGGACCTTTCAATACTGTCTGAAGCTGAAAAAGACTTGATTGACCACTGCGAAGAAAACTGGGGATATTCCCAACCACCCGTTATTAAGTTGCCTGAGAAGTGAATAAATTTGAAGAAAATATTCCTGAGAAAAAAAAAATATGCGCCTTCATAGCGTTTCTTAACCGATGGTCGGTTATTTCGGCTTTGGCGTTTAACGCCATCTAGTGTTCAATAGTAACTTATGTTCATTGTACCATAACGAACATTGTTTGATAATATACGCGGTATTTTTGTGGTTTGTGAAAAAAAAAATTGAGTCGAAAAGACAAATCTTTTCTTAGTCTAATAGGACTTTGGCAGCCAAAATTAATTCATTTTTTATGATCGCTTTTCGATCTGGACTTTGTATAAAATAATTTTCAATTTGTGATAAATTGTTAGTAAAATTTAATAGGCTCTTCGCTCATAGTGAATCCTTTTTTTAGACTGTTTGAAACTTGATAGGATTATTATAATGTATGACTTGTAAAATCTTGCTCATATTCAGCCAATTTCGGCTTATTGTAATTTCATAGACTTCAAATAACCTCGTAGAAATCAAAATGTATTGAATACTTATGAAGATTGGAGAGCATGGAGATAATGATAAGAATTTTTTACTTTTTTAATATTTGAATGATAAAAATGTAGTGAAATATTATTAAATTTAAATAAATTGTTATGTAAAAAAAATTATCTTTTATTTATTTATCTCATAACACTTGAAGTTTTAAAGAACGATGCGACAGAAAGAACAGATTTCGCCACTTCTTCGTGAAAACAGTTTTCTTAAAAACTTCACGCAGTTTATGGAAAAGTCAATGTTGCTATTACCTATGAATTATGTTCCATTTTTTCTCTTTTGAACGCACTATTTATTTTTCCATTTGAAATTTTTTTTGGAAAATTTAAATCTGGGGGCACGGCAGTGCCCCCACCAAGTCGAGCAAAAAGCGGCACGGCCGTTACCACTTCAGGCCCTTTTCGACCCCCTGTAACTTTGTTGTGGATAATCTTTACTCTGACATTAATAACACTAAGTAATATTGTGATTGATGTTAGAAAATAGATTATTTAAATTTTCCAAAAAAAATTCTAATGCATATACATGAAGCTCAATTTATTATAATAAATATACCTACAAAGACAAACAAAATAAATCTAGTTTAGTGACATAGTCAAAGGTCACTAAGATTAGTATAGTACCATATAGCAGGCAGATTTACAGATTACATTATTTCATTAAGAAAGAAAAAGCTACGTACGAGTACCAGTTAAGAGACGAAAGAAAAGAGACGTCTACACATGATCTTGCTTAATTTATCATAGATAAATGCGAGACATTACATGGTCCATCTCCATACGAACTAAATTAATAGCTAGGTCTTTATGAAGGGGACGGCGCGTACGCAGTCCCCACTAACAAAAATTACGCGTCCGAGTTACCCACATTAGGGGTAATCGCAGGGGTCAACCCTACCGCAGTGCAATGGTAAAGTCTCGCCCTGGGGGAACCGCCTTCTTGATCACGGTATCCCCTACGCCAGGTAAGTATGCTTTGGTAAATCACCAGCGACAGGCTCATTGTAAACAGGAATATCTTAATAGCGCCAAGTAGAAAACGATGTAAACAGAACAGCGACATCTTCTGGAAAGTTTGGAAAAATATGTTGTTGTTGCCTGCCTGCGCTACTCTGCTTGTGCTTTTGCAAAGCAATGATTCAATTGAAAGCATGAGGTTCACAAAGCAAGCCATTATAGCAACGCTGTACTTAGTTCCTTAACACATGACGTAGCATTATTAGTCACGAAAATGAATACTAATAAATTATCTGTGAATCAAATGGCGGCGCCACTTACTCTATGAAAACTCTATGAAACCTGTCAAAATGTTTGAAAAATATTAGGTTCAAATATTACCAGTTCACAAATAAATTCGTGGCTCTGTACATAAAAAGATATTCCTCGGAAATCCTCAAGAACAGCTCCAATATTATAATTTTTTTATTTGTTTAGTTTTTTATATTATTTAAAATCAGAGACATTTTGGAGCGGGGACGGTATTTTTCGCACTGGCATGGCGGTAAATAACATAGGTAGACTCACCCTTATTTTTTTATTTTAATACGTACAACTTTCAGAAATAACTTCAAAAGTATCCAAGCAATTTGAATGCAGTTTTTGACATTTGATAGTAAACTAAATTCTCTTAATTTATTTTCGATAGCAGAAAGAAAATTAGTATATTAGATTAGATAGCAGAAAGAGATTGAATTGTGAACTGATTCAATTCAAAGTTATATACATATGTACTTGATTTAATTAATTAATTGTTATCAATTTTTATTGTTGGCGCCATAACATTCTTAGTTTCGACGAGCTCGGTGGTCGAATGGTTAGCAATGGCCACTTTGACTCCGAGGTCGCGCATAAGACAAATATTTATGTGCATGAACATGTATGTTTATCATCACTTCGTGTTTTCTATGTATTATATGTATGTATTTACAAAAAAAAATGTATTTAAGTAATATATCAGTTAACTAGTACCCATAGTACAAGCTTTGCTTATTTTGGGGCTAGGTGGCAGTGTGTAATTTGTCCAGGAATATTTATTATTATCATTAGTTTGTTTAATTTTCAGTCATATTTCGATATCCCATTTGAATTAAACTTTAAAGTTTCATATTTATGACACGAGAATACCAAATGTGAGATTTGCGAGATCGAAACTGAATCTAAACTGAAATTTGACTACATTTTAATTACGAGAATTGCCTCTCTGAATTAGAATGGCATACTATGAAACTGTATTATTTACCATAGTTTTCATCTGAGTCGACATGTACATATTGGTAAGTACGTGACCTACGTGGACAAAATGTTAAGGTTTATATAAACCACATGATGAAAATTGCTTCAGTAAATTTTGCCAAAGCTGCGTTTGTGCATACTTTGGCTAAATGTTTTCCTATAGATCCGCGGAATTTCAGGAATGCATTCATCAGGAATGAGAGACATTACATGGTCCATACAAACTAAATTAATAGCTAGGTCTTTATGAAGGGGACGGCGCGTACGCAGTCCCCACTAACAAAAATTACGCGTCCGAGTTACCCACATTAGGGGTAATCGCAGGGGTCAACCCTACCGCAGTGCAATGGTAGAGTCTCGCCCTGGGGGAACCGCCTTCTTGATCACGGTATCCCCTACGCCAGGTAAGTATGCTTTAGTGAAACACCAACGGCAGGCTCATTGTAAACAGAAATATCTTAACAGCGTGAGGCAGAAAACGAATTTCAAAGAACAGCGACATCTTCTGGAATATTTGGAGAAAATATATAAGAACGGCTCATTCCACCGTTGCACAAATATCGTTGCAAAATAACATTTTGATAGCAAGTAGCCTACAAAGCAAGATATCGCAAATCATTACGCATCAGTATTTCAGATCTATTTCATTCGAAGATGCAAAGCAATAATTTTGAAAGCAAGAGATTTACAAACCACCTTCGATCGTTTTAGTATTAATGATCGAAGATTGGAATAAGCAAAAATAGCAGTAGGATAAAAAATAAAATTACTATAGCAAGAAAGCCATGCTTATGATAGCAAGTAGCCTACAAAGCAAGCCATCGTAAATCATTACGCATCAGTATTTAAGATCTATTTCATTCGAAGATGCAAAGTAATAATTTTGAAAGCAAGAGATTTACAAAGCGCCTTTGATCGTTTTAGTATTAATGATCGAAGATTGGAATAAGCAAAAATAGCAGTAGGAAAAAATTATAAAATTTTAAATTACTATAGCAAGAAAGCCATGCCATAGATACCAGGTAAAAAAAATAAACGAAATGAAATGAATTAAGCAAATAACCAGGAAAAACACTATAAATAAAAATAAAAAAAATAAAAATAAAATATATTTATTTCAGACCCGAAGATCCATATTTTGTTAGTAAACAATTTCCTTATTATTATGTTAATGCATACCGTTCATTTCTATTGAGATGTAAGCCCACCCAGTGCTTAACAACGCGACTGTCCAGGCTACACCCAATAGTAGACAGAATGGTGTTGGGGCTGGCGCGCAGCCTGGCAAGTGCCGACGCCTCTTGCGGAGTACTGTGTGAAAGTTGTCGACACTTGCCTCAGTGAATATGCCGGATGCAGCAGCGCCTCAGCCCCATCACCGCCCTGAATGTGTGGTTGTATTGGATACGCAGAGCGTTGAACGATTTTTGAGTGTATTTAGTCCATAGTGTACAAGTATATAGTGACATACAATATGTTTTAAAGAGTGTGATTTTAAATGGAAGCCTACATCTTTTAAATCTATGAGATATCATATTTTCGAATCGCCAACGCTCTGCGCTCCCGCTCCATGTCTGTGTCATCCCTCAAGTCCTCAGTCACTATGTGACCTAGGTATTTGAAATACATCACCCTATTCAATTGCGTTCCATTAGAGTGATGGCTGGTATGTTTGAAGGACACTTTGTACCAGACCTAAAGACCCTCACTTCACTTTTTACTATAGCGTCAACAAATAACACAGAGGCACAGAAAAAATAAAATAATCTAAATCTAATCTAAAATATATTTAGTGACGTAATGACGAGCTCGGTGGTCGAATGGTTAGCAATGGTCACTTTGACTCCGAGGTCGCGGGTTAGATTCCTGCATAAGACAAACATTTGTGTGCATGAACATGTCTGTTTTTCTTGGTCTGGGTGTTTTCTATCTATTATAAGTATGTATTTACAAAAAAAAATATATATATTTAAGCTCATTTATCAGTTGTCTAGGTACCCATAACACAAGCTTTGCGCTTAATTTGTCATTTGGCTGCGGTATTCTGTGTCATTTCCCAGTCGGATCGCTTACTTGCTTAATTACGCTCCCTACCTCTCTTTTCGCCAGAACTTCGTTTGTCAGTCAACAGGGTGCACTGCGTGCAGGTGAAGTAGTGGCTTTGGTTCAAAGATGTTGATGAACCATTTACACCCCGAAACTTGATTTCATTAATTAATTATTATCAATCGTTTGTTTAATTTTCGGTCATATTTCGATATAATCCCACTTAAATTAAACTTCGATTATTCTTATTGTGATACGAGAAATACCATTTGACGTTTGTGAAGATCGAGACTGAATCGAAACTGAACTACATCTGGGGGCACGGCAGTGACCCGCCAAGTCGAGCAAAAAGCGGCACGGCCGTACCATACTTTTCTCGAAGCAATTCAGGCCATTTTCGACCCCCTAACTTCGTTGTGGATAAAACTAGAAGCCTGAAAATTTTAGTAACCAAGCAGGCATTGTACAAAGATAGTACCTATATTGCAAATTTCATTGAATTTGAACCAGTGGTATAAGAATTATAACTAGGCAAAGTTTCTTAATTTTGTCACTCACTCACTGACTGACAGAACATCAAAATTCTAAGGTACTTCTAGCAGACATAGAAGCTTCAAATCTAGAATACAGTTAGTGTTTAGTGTATAAATCAAGGAAAACTAGAATATTTTGCAATTTCAGTTCTGTTTTCTAGATATACCAACTGCATAAATAGCTTTGTAATCCCATATAAATCCCGTTGGGATTACAAAGTTACATTTGCAGTGAATGAATCTGTACCTGTGTATGTATAATATAACGAAAATTAATAGGTGTAGATTAGTACCTAGATATAATTATGTTTAAAATTAATTTCATCATCATCATTATCAGCCTGTATCTATCCACTGCTGGTTATAAGCATTTTCCAATGTTTTCCACCGTATGCGATTGTCCACTTTCCGCATATAAGTATAGAAAAATAATGGATTCAGTAGGTAATTTGTTAATTAAAAAAATCTTTGAGTGCTGCAGCGAATGCCGTACGTATTAGTTCAAGTTAATTCTCTAGCTTCATATTGTAATTTTCTGTTAGGTCCATTGACAGTATTTATAGTAAGTGAAAGATGACGATTTCACATAAGGATTAACTTTAACTGACGTTTGACGAGTGTGGCCCTAAATATTAAAAGCCTCCCTGGAAAAAAACCCACACACAGGAGACAGAGTGGGCTTTGAGAAAAACTATAGCTGAAGCTCAAGAAGTAGTACCGGACAGGAAAAAAGGAGCACTAGCCACAAAAAGATATGAGATGCCATCAAAAACAAAACTTGTAAAAAAATCAAGTCTCGCAACTGATCTTCTACCGTAAAAAGTTATGAGATACATGTAATACCAAGTCGGTTAATTTATTCAGTCCCTACATAAGGAACCTTCTGTATTAAGTTACTACGTAATTAGCTTACCTAACAAAATCTTATAGCGATCATATCAATATTAAAAATCTTTTATGTTTTAAATAAACAGATTGACTTGGCAATCGCACTAAACAATCTGATATAATATGTATCACTTGTGAGATACTTACATTGTTTTCAAGCGATGGCCAAGTCATACTGTTTATTAGAAAACAAAAGATTTTTAATATTGATATGGTCCCTATAAGATTTTGTTAGGTTAGCTAATTACGTAATAACTAAATACAGAAGGTCCCTTAAGTAGGGACTGAATAATTTAACCGACTTGGTATTACATGGATCTCATAACTTTTTACAGTAGAAGAACTGGGGCCTTACCACCATCTTTTTAGAAAACACTCTAGTTCTATCCGATTCAGTTGAGGTTCATTGAGAGGAATTGTTTTAATTCGTACCACCAGCATATTTCAACTGAGAAGCAAATGGCTCTATTGAATGAATGAAATTTGCCGCTGATCTAATAATGGGACGCTTGGAGGGAAAGAGATGTCGCTATATAAAATTACTATAATTGTGTCTCTCTCTAAAGTCATATAAGAAATACGTTCGAAAACTACGTTTTGTGTAATTTCGGTAATTACCGGTTATTTAAACTTGTTTTATTCTACGTAATATATTTTAAAATAAATTTACCTCAAGTAAAAGTATATTAATAATAAGTTTAAAGTGGAAAAATGTGATATTTATAGTGCATTACACTTGATTTTATTCAAACACAATTTGCAGTGTATTCCGCCAACATTAATTTCAAAACGTAGCCTTGTGTTGTGACACACGGACTATATATGACATTGACACCTGTCAATCACAGGTGTCAATGTCAAGGTCTCTAGAGCTAAGTTTTGTTAAAAAACAAAATAATAAATAATTAAAATAACAATATTACACCAAACAATCCGTACTTACAACAACCTAATAATTTGTATAGATATGTGGTTTACTAGATTTTCTCCACATTGCACAACTTTGCTTGATGTAAATTTACGTACGAAGCGATAGTTTTAGTTCTGGATCTCGTCGCAGAGTTAATTATAGCCAGTTTGAGGGACTTTGGGAGATTTTGAATCGGAATCGGGCAAAATAAAGCTTCCCAAGCACGACAATTATCACGACGAATATGGGAGACAGTGGTAGAATCGTTAAATTCTTTTGCCACTAAAGATTGCAAGGTAAGTGGTCAATATCACTATACTATTATGCTATGTGTATTAATACGCTTATTATAAAGCAAAATGGGTTAGATAAGCTATATTGCAGTCTATTGTTTAAAGTTGTAGATCAATTTTGTCCCCATTTACATCAACGGATAGATAGCAGAACTTTCTGCGGAACCTAACATATTTAAAATATTATTGTATAGTAGGTATTTTAAATATGTTGCTTGAAATTAGAATAAAAGTGAAGTGGGCCACTAGTTGAATATATAATTTGTTTCAAGTTACAATCTAAAAGATTTTTATACTTAAAGGAAAGAAGCAATCTATCCATCGATCAATTCTTTGACGATTATTATTTTGTACATTTCGTTGGAGCCTAATTATAAATGCAAAAGTGAGTTCATTCACTTAATTGAATGATATGCATAGAAAATACTTCTATTACAGACCAATCTTCCATCTCAGCCCTCGTAGCAGACTCCTAGGCGGAATTCAATGACAAAACCTGCACGTCAGAAGCAGAGTAAAGGCAAACTACCAGTGTCGCAACAGGCCACAAGAAGGGCATTGGTGGCAGATTCCCAGGAGCGAACCAGTCTCAGGAGAAATTAATTCTTCTGAGAAGCAGATTGAGAATTGAAGGATTTAAAAAACATAATAAATTCTTGGTAAGTTATAAGTTTATTGTTCTTATTTCCTATATGACAGATTAGAATTATTATTTAATATCTATTTCTATTAGAAATGCTATACATTGTATACATATGTTTTACATACAATCATATTCAACAACAACAGTACTTAAAAATAAAATTACATAAACACAAAATCTCCTTTGTTATTTATAAATACATACATATAATAATTTTGTTGTTAAAAACAATTGAAGGAAGACAGTTATCATAAATAAACTTTGGGGTGTAAGTGGTTAATCAACATCTTTGAATCAAAGCCAAGTTCACCTGCACGCGGTGCACCCTGCTGACTGCCAAACAAAGCTCTGGCAAAAAGGTAGGGAGCGTATACCGCAGCCAAATAACAATTCCTTGAGATTTGTTGTGTTCTGCGAGTGAATGAGGTCACCAGAAAGGAGATGCTGCGTTGGCAGCAGAGGTGGCGGCGCGTGAGCGATATTTTTATGTTGTGAACGTTAATATGGTTACGTTCACATCGGGCGGACCGTATGCTTGTCTACAGTAATTTAGTAATTTTTACAAAAAAAGAACCCTTTTAGTTTCACCATGTTCGTCCAACTGTCTGTTTTGTGTGTATAATACTCAAGGGTTGTGGGTTCGATTCCTACAAAAGACAAATATTGTGTGCACCTTGCCGACTAGTGAAATAGGCTCTGTCAAAAGAGAGCTAGGGTACAGAATATTTGTAAGCTGACTGACTGGGGAAGTACGTCCAACTCACAGAATAGGCATATGCACCATATGCATGTAAGGTTGGCTTTGGCTCTAAAAGTGTAAAGATTGTGGTGAGCCACTTACACCCTAAAATATATGTCTAATTATTCTTCTTTTTCATTTTAGTTTGCCCTTGGCTGTCACAGTCCCCTGCTGTTCAGGATTATGCTGCCCGAGCTGCAATTCAGGATTATGATCACATCTGTTCCTGCCTGCATCAAAGCTTCTTGTTGAAATTCATTATCACCTAGTTCTGGACCTTCTATGTTTGCAAATATTATGCAGGATCACATAAGCTTTCACAATTGAGGTAGCCACTTTCGAAGTACAAAGGACCTCTCGAGTGTCCGATAAAGCATTGACATTAGATGTTAGATGTTATCATGTATTTCCTTAGTATCACCTGAAACATTTTGATAATAATTATAACTACGGAATATTATTATAACGTAAGGATATTATGTAATAGAATAATGTTTAGTACATGCTGGATTTAATAATCTTTCCTTAATATATACTAGACTAGCTGCCAGTGATTGCTACTTAGAATGTGGTGGTTCGATCTAAACTATAATGATGATTTTCTGGGATACTGAGGCCAATAGTGGGGATACAATTTTTTCTATCTTTTAAGTTGTACCACACACAATGAGCCAAATTTCATCATTTGGTTTGAATGGTTCAAAAGTTTTTATCTCAAACGAACATTGTGAAACAAGATTATTATATAAGGATATACTCATAGATTGTATAGATTAATTTTGATGCAACGGGATGTATTATTTATTGTACAGTAAACGGTTATATTATATTGGTTAAAAATTATCATTCAGGGAATGACAGTGTTCTACAGTAATACTACAGTGTTCTACAGTAATACTATTTATCTTGTTGCGAAGGTCGGATTATGGCTACATGAGTAACATCTATATCCAATCACTCCGGTCATGTTCAATTTCTTGTAGAACCTTTTAAATGTTAAATATATTAATTTAAACATATGTTGTAAATATTAAATAATATGATCTCATACATACGAGTATTTTTTAAACCCTAACCTCTACTTGACTTCTTCTTATTCTACTTATTAACTTCATATTCTATTTGGTATCTGTCTTCAAATTATTACATGGGATGAATAAGTGTAATAATTTGGGATGTAAGTGGTTCCATCAAAATCTTTGAACCAAAGCCAACTTCACCTGCATGCGGTGCACCCTGCTGACTGACAAACGCAGCACTGGTGAAAAGAGAGGTACGGAGCGTAATTGTAAGCTACCCGACTGGAGTATGTACCTCCACCTTACAGAATACCGCAGCCAAATAACAATTTCCTCGAGTGAGTGAGGTCACCAGCAAGGAGGGAGATGATGCGTTGGCAGCAGGGGTGGCGGCGCGCGACCGATATTTTATGTTGTGAGCGTTAATATGGCTACGGTAACTGCTTCACATGAGGCAGGCCGTATGCTTGTCTGCCACCCGACGTAGTATTAAAAAAAAAAAGAATAAGTAGCCAAGTATTTATCATAATATGATGAAAGCTAGATGAATATGTGTTTGTTTGCCAAATTCTATATAACAATATCCAACCATGAAATATGACTGAATGAAGAATGACATCCAACATCCTCACTTTCATATTAGTAATATTAGTAGTACAATGAAACTATTGACTGTATTTTAACTGTTACATGCAACATGCATGATACAAGTCAAACTTTGGGAGTATTTGGGTATGTGGAATTGATGTCGGATATGAAGTCACCTAAAAAGTTCTTGCATGATTAAAAAATAAGTCTTATCTAATCATAATTTACTCTGTTCTAATGACGGATTTTTCTTGTAGAGATTTAGGAAACACCACAGACTTCCTTCTCCTTATAAAAGAATGACCGTCAGGTATGTAATTTTGAGCTATAGCCGATGATACAGTTTGTTGAGCCATAGAATGCTCTACCTACCGTTGTCTACACAGACAGATCAGTAGATCGCCTTGTCTGACGCTTCATCGGTCTTTTCCTCGTCACAAAGTCACTGCATCACTTGTTTGGACAGCTATCTTCTCAGACCGGCTTCACTCACAGACTGGCGCTGGCGCTTTCGCCTTAAATTAGTTAATATTCGACTGGCTGTAGTCGTTCTCTAAAAACTTAAATTTGGTCCATTCGTCGAATTATATATTCGATATATCATGTGTTAATTTAATTTGGTTAGTATGTTTTTAACATCATAACCATTTAGTAATAAAATTTCATCAACCAAGTTTCAGCACATCACAAGTAACTCACGTTAAAAATTAGTTTATATTATCAACAAAACTTCTATTCAGTTTAAGCTAAAATAATGGAACTTTTTTTGAATCGCTCAATATGACAGGAATGGGTGGCGGTTCAGCTTGTTATTTGAGATGGTGGTACGAAATCTCATACAAATCGAATGAATGATATCGAGATTGCGGGCCACCTATCAGCTGATTCGCTGTCAAAAAAAGAGTCTGAAACACAGGCGTTTTTATCATGTGGTGGTATGAATAAACGATTCTGTTCAGAAAAGGTCTTCAAATGAGTCGCATTAAGAGATGGTGGTAAGCCCCCTGAGTTGCGAGACTTGGTTTTTGTTACAAGTTTTGTTTTTGATGGCATTTTAATTACGAGAATTTATTGTGCTTATGTCATGATGACTCCGTGAAATGTTTTTGTGCGACTACCACTTCGATCATTATTACTAGAACTGGATGCACAGAACAAAATAATGTCCGCAGTAGGCAGAAAGTGATTTATTTATGACCAATATTAAAAGGAACCATATGGATTGTAAATTCGCCCTTAGAATTTCGGTTTCAGATTTACAATTCAGAGTAGTTCTTATGTCATTTATATAAAAACAAGGTTATGACTAATAACAATCATTCATTTGAAAATAATGTCAAACATGGAAGTGTTCTAATATGGTTAAGTGAAAGAGCTCCCAGATCGTCATTTGGGTGCTGTTTTTGTGAGGACGGGTTTTGGGTGTCGATTGTCCATTTAGGTTTAGTATCAATCAATGATCAAAGATTTATTCACACTAGGATTTTTCGCCACGCTACGCTATTTATTACATGCTGCCATACCTGAATACCCCTTTCGCAATTTGAACTGCAATTTCGCCCGTTTCATCACCGCCTCCGTGGCGCAATCGGCTAGCGCGTTCGGCTGTTAACCGAAAGGTTGGTGGTTCGAGCCCACCCGGGGGCGTTTCTTTTTGCATTTAATTTCCTCCTCTTAGTAGACAGTATTTTGTCAATTTCGAAAATCTTTCAATATTTGTATTTATTCTTGAAACGTTTTGTACTTAATTAATGTTTTTGTACTTACATCTATTAACAGTTTTAGTAGTCATTTGAGAATTGAATAACTAGTTTTAAATTAATCACATAAAATAATAATGTAAAAAAATATTGAACCGTTTGATTCAATAATGGAATGTTGTTATTGTTACAGAAAAATCATCGTAATAATTATTACGAAATTTTGGTTACTCATAGTCGTATAAGTAAGGAACTTTTGCGAGAATCGTCATTGGGGATATAGCTCAGTGGTAGAGCATTCGACTGCAGATCGAGAGGTCCCCGGTTCAAACCCGGGTGTCCCCTAGAAAAAATATTTTGGCTTTTTTTGCCTCAAAATGTCTTTGATATTAGTAAAAAAAATTGAAATGTATTATTTTTAATTGTGACGAGAGAGCGATCGATCAAATGAATTGATTGCACTGATTGCACATAGTCTTCAGTTTAGTTTTTGTGTTAGGCATTTGAGTCATTTAGAGCGGGCGCTGTATGGAGTTGAGTGTGCAAAATATGAGGACCGCATTCTGTAAACAGTTTTGAATTCAGAAAAGCTTGTAGATTATGATTCTGAATGTTGCCAGGAAGTTTCCTGGTCCAATTTTTTTTTATAACCCATTCCCTTGGATATCGAGTAAATGGACTGAACAAATGCTTTACAACAATTTTAATCATTGTTTTATTGAAAATATCAAATTGTTTCTTATGATTAATAGTAGATTAGTAGCCGAGGGCTGTAAGGCATCAATTGCAGCCCGAGATATTTAGGCGCACGAGCGCAGCGAGGGCGCCTATAGTTCGAGGGTGCAATTGATGCTTACACCCGAGCTAACTACTCTGCTTTACATCTCGATTGTGAGGTAAGTAGAAAAAAACCGGGACTACAAGAATAAAAGACTTTACTTGTTTTTCTTTTCGCCACTTCATGAACTCGTCGTAAGTTTTCAAATATCTCTCTTTAGAACTTTCAGGCAAAATATTGTTAATATCAGCTTCCATTTTCATTGAATCGGGAGTGCAGCTTATATCTTCATCACTTGCTGAACTCATGTTTTTTTCCTAATTAGCACGTAATTATAAAAAAATCCCGAAAACAAACAATATTAAAAGTAAAAGTTTCTATTCCCGCCTTTTTTCATCTCTTTTGTTTTTTTTTTTTTTCTAGAAGGAAATTGAGCTTCGCCGTTCGATATTTGAAATTGATGACTATTATATTATACTCATACGAAGACAAGGCTGAATAGCGAAGCGACCTCTTTTGTCATTGGGCTGAATGCATGATGTCTATTGCCAGTATGATGGTTAGATGTACGCGAACTTTTTGAAAGAGTGAAGTGTTTTTTTTTTTTAATTACTTACCGCCCTAGAGCCTTTTATAGCTACATTATTACCCTAGAGCGCTAATTGGTCACCTACAAGCCCCATTTGGGGGTAATAAGGACCTACTTACCGAATATGAGAGATGTAAAGATACTTATAGCTACTAAGTGGAAATAAAAGAACAAAAAAAAAATTGTTGAAAAAAAATATATATTACATAAAAGGATATTTTATGTAATATTTTTTTATAAAAAGAAATGATTACATAAAATGATTACAAAAATCTTATCGATCGACCTATACGATCCTCTTTTGAAAAAAAAAAAGAATACTGCTCTGCCGTGTTTCTGGACATACAAACAGCCTTTGATAAGGTGTGGCACAAAGGCCTCCTGTGCAAGACAAGGACATCTCTACCCCATAGGCATTATCTACTTGTAGAGTCCTGTCTCACAAATCGAATATTTCAGGTGAGAGAGGAAGGAGAACTGACTGAACTGACTTCCATAATGTAATATGATGTAGAAAATAAATCAAAGATCAAATGTAAATGCCAATCACTTTTATAATAAGGAAAACAAAGGAGTAATTTATAAAAATTGGTTGCCTGTAAAGTCGGTATACGGGCGAAAGTTTTACGTGACAACGACTTTGAGTGGTAAAATGTTTTCGAGTGGAAGGGACGCATGCCTTTCACTTTTTATGTCTGTCTCTCTCGCTCTTAGGCGGGCTAACCATGCCCGAGTGGAAGGGACGCGTGCCTCTCACTCGCTCTCATTGTGAGCGCATAACGTGCGGAGCGTAACGCAGTTTCTTGAAGTGTCACCCGGCTAACCAATTTATAAGACGTTGTCACGTCAAAATGCACTTGAATGTACAATATCGCATAAGCAAAAGGAAGTTGAGTATGCAAAATGTGAGGACCGGCAATACACTTTCCATTTTTAGGATAATGTGTATCTACATTTTGCATAATAAGGATTTGCATGTTTTGTTAGTATTATTATTATTATTTCTTTTTAATACTTTTTTATTTTTACCGGCGGCGGAACGGAGACGGTACACGGTACATGCGTTTGGGGTGCTAAGGATGTTAGTGCAAATCAATGTTGCCATTTATCTCCAAAACTACGAGTCCGATTTAGATGCGGTTTTCAGTAATGGGTTCGGGTTTGATTGGTGCATGTTTTTAGATAGGTGTTACGGTGACAACTCACCAGGGGGCGCTGCAGTAAGCATTTGTTTGTAAAACCAATGTTGCCATTTATCTCCAAAACTACGAGTCCGATTTAGATGCGGTTTTCAGTGACGGGTTTGGTTTTGATTGGTGCATGTTCTTAGATAGGTATTACAGTGACAACACACCAGGGGGCGCTGCAGTAAACATTTGTTTGTGAAACCAATGTTGCCAAATGCCAATAAATATCTCCAAAACTACGAGTCCGATTTTGATGCGGTTTTCAGTGATGGGTTCGAGTTTGATTGGTGCATGTTCTTAAATAGGTATTACGGTGACAACTCACCAGAGGGCGCTGCAGTAATCATTTGTTTGTGCAACCAATGTTGTCATTTATCTCCAAAACTACGAGTCCGATTTTGATGCGGTTTTCAGTGATGGGTTCGAGTTTGATTGGTGCATATTCTTAGATAGGTGTTACAGTGACAACTGACCAGAGGGCGCTGCAGTAAACATTTGTTTGTGCAAAACCAAAACTACTAGTCTGATTCTGATGCGGTTTTCAATTGTAATACCTACGCTTGCTACGCTAATAAAAGTTTGCAATAAAAACAAAATTAAAATTTTTGAAAAAACACACGACGGTTAAAACGTAGTTGAAAAAGGATAAAATAATTTTGAAACCCCCGACTTAAAGAATTTATGCTATGAACTTAATAAAAAATCCAAGAAAATCCGTCGGGGGCTGCCATCTCTATTTTAAATTTCAACATAAATATAAATAAGTATACAAGTTACTATAAAACTGCCAAATAACGCATATACCGTCTCCGTTCCGTCGAGGGTAAAAAAACAAACTGTACAAATATAAATTAATATTTTTGATTACTTATGTATAAAATTCCTTTTATGTTTTTTTTTTCAGCAATATTTGTTTAATTTTTTTTTTGTTTTTTTTTTATTTCCACTTAGTAGCTATAAGTATCTTTAATCATAAGAAACAATTGGATATTTTCAATAAAACAATGATTAAAATTGTTGTAAAGCATTTGTTCAGTCCATTTACTCGATATCCAAGGGAATGGGGTATAAAAAAAAATTGGACCAAGAAACTTCCCGGCAACATTCAGAATCATAATCTACAAGCTTTTCTGAATTCAAAACTGTTTATAGAATGCGGTCCTCATATTTTGCACACTCAACTACCTGTGGCGCCTGCACTAATTATTAATAACTAGAATTAGGAAAAAGATTGGTCGACGTAACTGGTGACCCAAGATCTGGCACATTCCTCGCCCAAATGATCAGTTTAGCCATCTAGCGAGGTAATGCAGCATCTAGCATCTTGGGAACGATGCCACATGGTGCTCACTTTTTACATATATTTTAGTTTTAGGTTAGTTTTATTTATGTATTATTCGGTTTTATTTATGTATTATTAAGTATTATCCGTATTGTGATATTATAAAGTGGAAAACAAGCATACGGCCCGCCTGATGGAAAGCAGTTACCGTAGCCTATGAACATCTTTAACACCAGGGGCATCACACGCGCGTTGCCGACCCTGTAAAAACCTCTTTACGCTCTTTTTGAAGAACCCAAAAAGTTAAGATACATTCAGTTTTCTAGTATTCTATTCTAAGCTAATATATGCCAACCACATTTAATTGCTGGGAATGTGCAGCTTACAGCAACGCAGCATATAGGGACAGTATCCTCTCAGTATACTCTCCCTGGAATGATTTTCAGAATGTGGTTGGGGCTGTCCCGGACCCTGCGCACCAAGGACACATCTTTTGCGCATTTGCAAAAAAGCAATCCACGCGTGCTTCCGACAATATGCCTGCCCCCTTACCACCATCTCTTATTGCGATTTAATAATTGAATAGATTCCTTATTCATACCGATGAGTAAGCGACTCCATTCCATTTGAAATAGAGTCGCTTATTCATTGGTATGAATAAGCATTTATTTCAGTTATTGAATCGCAATAAGAGATGGTGGTAAGAGGACAGATCGGTATAGAAACGAGGCAGCGCCATCAACGCCCGGAACACGTCATTATATTGAATCAGGAGGGCTGAATAGGCCCGTTGTAGTATTATATAGATGAAATTATGAATAAATGAGTGTAGCAAGCTTTGCAAAATCAACGTCGCAACGTCGATACTATCAACGCTCCTGATATTTCAAAATAGGCAATGAAGACCGTAAAGTGCCGTTTGCCATCGCCAGTTTGCTTATTTTCTGAATTTTGTACGACAGGCAATTAAAATGATGTAGAAAAAGTAGATTTCTTGGGATTAGTATTATAGTTTCGTTGTGACTAGGAGAATGACTTGGAAGAGCTACAATAGCTTTCAGTATAGCAAATAAGTATTAGTGTTTTTATTTATAAATTATATAGCTTCCACCTTCCTAATACCTTTGACTTTGAGAATATGTTTACAAACTTTCATGATGATCGGTTGAGTAGTTTTGGCGTGAAAGCGTAACAAACAAACTCATATTTACATTTATAACATAAGTAAGTAGGGATTATCTACGAGGTTCAAAACAAGAAAAACTAGTTCATGTACTTTATCAATACTGCATATACTGTAAGTGGCTAACGGTAACCGCTTCACACCAGGCAGGTCGTATTCTTGTCTTCAGAATGTATTCAGAATGAGTAATTTGCTTTTCTGATGCGAAGTCTCGTCTTTCCAATTTTTCTGTACGGAGCTGATACATGGACCCTGAGGCTCGAGGAAAGGAGAGAAATCAATCAAGGCATCGGCCTTGGAGATGTGGTGCTGGAGAACTACTGAGAATTCCGTGGACTGCTCACCAATGCATCGATCTTAAAGGGTCTACTGTGTAAATGCGTATACTGAAGTTCTTCGGGCAAATCCGAACCCGAAAAGAAAGTTCTATGCAGCGTTTTGTAGTCCAAGTCAAGGTGGAAGGCAAGAGACCCCGCGGCCGCTCTCCAACCAGATGGGGAGATGTAATTAAGTCTCTCACAAAATCCTCCATGTCCGAATGCTCCCGCAATGCCTCCAACAGAACCAAATGGAGAAATATAACGGGAACCGCCATTCGTAGTGACCTGCTTTAGACCACTACCAAGAGTGACCGACTGAAGAGAATGGTATTTTCACTAAAAGAATACTATTTGAAAATAAACCACGAGATTGAAGTCGCAAGTGACAGTCATAAAAAGTTATATTAAATATGCTGAAAGAGATGACCGACTTTTACTCGTACCACAAGAGTCAAAAGTGTAATTTTATATTTTAGATATTGATCTCTAAATCCTGTACAGCAAGACATTACAAAATTCGCCTATGTTGGTATGGCAGTCGTGGCCGAGTGGTTAAGGCGTCTGACTCGAAATCAGATTCCCTCTGGGAGCGTAGGTTCGAATCCTACCGGCTGCGGATTTTTTATGTTGGTATTTTTATACATTTTATATTTTTTTTTAAAGCAGTGCATATATAATTTTGTTTATATTCCGAAGTAAGGTTAAATTGACATTTTCCAACGGAAACATACTTTTTTTTTATTATTAGTATTTAATTGGTTGCAAGGACTCATGGTCAATTAGAGAATTTGTTCTCGTCACTTTATATCTGCCATTTTAATAATATAAACAAAAATTATTTCCATGCCCAATCCTATCATCATAATATTGCGTCAAGGGCGTTTTATAAATTGTCTTTCTGATACAGCTATGGTTTGTGGTGAACACAAAATAGACTGTTCACCTTTGATCATGAATGTTTTAGTTTTAATGATCGAAGTCATTCACATAATAATTTACACTGAGAGCTTACGTAAAAAAAGAAACTAATCTTCAACAAAGTATTGATTTTGCTTCGCTTTGTGACAAACAAAGCAAACCGACGCGACGTTAGGCGTTTTCGTGCCCCCGGTAATGATTCTAGAAACTGATCAGAGATGTCGCTGTAATGTTTAGATCATTTTGTAAATCGCGCTATTAAGATTTTCTCACCAAGAATGACCTTTCTGGCGGCGGCTGACTAAGGCATACTTACCTGGCATAGGGGATACCGTGATCAAGAAGGCGGTTCCCCCAGGGCGAGACTCTACCATTGCACTGCGGTAGGGTTGACCCCTGCGATTACCCCTAATGTGGGTAACTCGGATGCGTAATTTTTGGTAGTGGGGACTGCGTACGCGCCGTCCCCTTCATAAAGACCTAATCAAACTAACTTCAAAATAGCAGCAGCTTTCGTTGTTGTAAACGTTGTATAAAAAAAAAGCATTCATAATGGCCCTCAGGCTGAGAACGACAACTCTATGCAATTTTATTACATAAATGAACATGAATGGGAGTCTTTACAAGCAACGCGAGCGTGTATCTGTATAGGCTGCTGGCGATGCTGATGGCCATCAGACGGGTCGTACCGTATGCTTGTGGCTCTAGTACTATAAAAATATTACAGCCAAAAAGCTAGAAAGGATAATGAAGAAAGCCCTTTGGGTTTACATCGTAGGTTCAGAAGGTCTAAACAAAAGATAATTTGCCTTGTTAGTAGGGCTAATAGCAGGGCAAGGCGTTTTCGATATTCCGCTGATCTACCTACATAAAAATATTCTAACCGAGTACCGACAATCATTTGTAGACCGTCAACATCTAAACCTTTCGGTCCATCAGGGCACCTTCCTAGCGTGACCACTTCCCAATACATGTATAATAAAGCCTTTGGGTACAAAGTAACCGCGGGTGTTAAATGGTTTAATATATTTATTTCTCAAAAACAGAATACAGTATTCACTTACATTGAGAAATTAAAATTTTACAGTCGATCGCATGGATCGAGGAACGAAGCGGTAGTACCTATTACATGTATTATTAATTACATTTATATTTCTATATAAATAACAATGAATGTTGCTAAGCGCAAAGCTCGATACCACTTTCTACCCGTGCGAAGCCGGGGCGGGCAGCTAGTTTACAATATATTTATCAAAAAAAATGAGAATCATGCATGGGTGATATGATAATAACTTGTGTATTTGTGTTAACTTGTAATAAATGGAACACAAAACAGATTTTTAATTTCTTTGTCGATATTTACCTACATGCTAATCTCCAAAACTATGCTTAACAGATTTTTTTTTTATTATTACAAATAAATTAAACACGGCTTCGAGCAACATTAGGCTTTGTATCATTGAAAAAAATGGGTATCGATGCATACGGCCGTTGGTTAACGTGAAACGTCTACACAGCGAGTCGCTTTTGGTGGTAATATCACATGAGTAAAGAAACGAACAGAGATAAAGCTTCATTCAACCGCGGTGTTTAGGTACACTACTACAAGCATGCGTGGCCTTTTGTGCGTGTCCACTGGCCGCTCGTCGCGTACACGCCGCGGTTAGAAAAAACCGGTTCAAACTGACTCCGCCAGTGGACAAGCTCAGGGCCTGCGCGTTGCATGTATAGGTGTTTGTGTGCGCTCCACGTTGTTTACGAATAAAAGTTAAAAATAAAAAAAGTGTGACAAAATGGTTATTTACTGTACTGTGTGTACGAGCAAAAGGTGCCAACCCTATGAGAATAGGCACAAATTTTGCAGATCTTAGACAGCTTTCTCTCTGTTCCGTTTCTTTACTCATGTGGTAATATCATAATACAATCGTTCGATGGTTCCATATAATAATTGGCGACCATAATTTTATTTATAATTCGCAAGGAATTTTATTCATTTACTTTTTTTTTAATTAGAGATGTTTGTATATTTTCATTTTTAATAACATTATCTACATTATAAAACCCATCTAAAGTTTGTTTGTTTGTTTGTAATATCTTTATTGTACTCCAAGAATAAATAGACAAAAAGAAATAACAATTGTGAAATTTTAAGAATGTACAAAGGCGGGCTTATCTCTATAAGAGATCTCTACCAGCCAACCTTCGAGTGTTGGATACTATAGTTTCGAGTGACGAGCGAGGGCATTGAGATATTAGAATATAAAAAAAAAAAAATTTGATAACAAGAAGCAATGGAGAAATTATATGAAAATTGTAATGTCATACAAACAAAATAATACTTATAATAAATAATAATGACTAAAATACTTACAACTATAACAAGATACATAAAGATAAATACATAATACATATTCACATACACATACATAATACATATACACAGATAAATACATAATACATATTCAAATTTGATAACAACAATACATTCGATTAACTCAATACAGATGATTAAGAGATTTGACAAGTCGAGCCTTGAAAGAATCTACTGAAGGTGCTTGCCTCACGTCGGTAGGGAGCGAGTTCCAAAGCATTGCTGCCCTTACAGTAAAAGATTTAGAGTAAGTCTTTGAGCTATGGAGAGGTATGTCTAATCTACTCGCGCATGATCGTAACCGCTCATTGAAGTTAATATAACTAAAATATATATACAGTATACAACATTGTGGACGAGAAAAAGATCTTCAGTTTTTCACATGGTAGGCCCCCTGGTTGTGAGAAGAATCGATTAGATGCTTAGAGCGGTAACGCACTGCATCCGGATCCAATCCGAAATCGGACGTATTTAATACCCCTTGCTTTTGCACTGCGGTTGTGCTATGGAGCAGTATGTAACAGGTAAGCGAGAGATATTGAATGCGTCCGGATTTCAGATCGGTTTCGCGTGCAGTGCGTAAAGCTTCGGTTTCCTCCAAAAGCGGTGGCTTTATAAAGCGGACGCAATACGATGGCCGTAAAAAGACGGCCGTAAAAGGTAGACTTCGACGGCCGTCTTATTACGGAGAACAGACCACACAGTTAATGTCAACGTGCAAATGGACGACATTGATATAGCGTTACTGGTATATTTGGGAGATGAGCAATCATCAGAAGAGGAAAATATTCGTATGGGGGAAAGTGATCTAAACAAAGCTCGTACTGCGTCTGCGACTGCGTCTGTCTGTAGTCTTTATGCTTTACGTTATATAATATCTCTTGAATCCGCACAAAATCAATTAAAATTTCGTCGTCCTCGCTGCTCTAGTTGGAGTTGGCATTCATTTTGTACAAAAATATTTGAAAATGGCTCCACCGCTATCCAAAATACGTTCACAAACCAACCATTCGCCACCGACAAGACGGCCGTCATGCACCGCTTTTTGACGTTACGGTGTCAAACACCGCCCTTTAGGAAACCACGCCATTTTGATTTGACATAGATAACGTTCTAGTGACGTCATTCACCGCTATATGACGCCACCGCTTTTGGAGGAAACCAAAAGGTCTAAACAAGGTGCGTGCAAAAAATCGCATGGTTTAAAAAATTTGACTCTCGTACAACGTATTATATTTTTTGCGTAGTTTCATGTTATGCAGCTAGTTCACATCATTAATGTGTTGTTGAATAAGTTATTTTAACACCTATTGTAATATTTCAAAAGACTACGTATCTCCCGTATGGTCTAGTGGCTAGGATACCTGGCTTTCACCCAGGAGGCTCGGGTTCGATTCCCGGTACGGGAAAAACCTTTTTTGGTGTTATTTTTTTTTTGGTTTATATTATAATGGATAGTTGAAAAAAAAAATTTACATTCGGATAAAAAAAAATGAATATCTGTCGTAAATGATTTTTTTTTTTATTTTCTTACGGAGTTGTAACTTTTTTTTTAATATGAGAGGGGGCAAACAAGCATGTCGGTCATCTGGTTGGAGGATGACTGATGTAGCGGGGTAACTGACAGTTTTGCCTGATGGACAAACAAGATAAAATTTGTTAAAGCGTTGTGATGTATGGTTTCCATTAGATGGGACGTATGTTATGATGGTTCAGTTGTATCAGAGTGCAAACCTTAGTTGTTTAAAAAAATACTGAATACAAAAAGTTATGTCAGAAGTGGGATTCGAACCCACGCCCTCAGAGAGGACCAGAACAGCTCATACCTACGATGAGTAGGCAAGGTTTAACCTTGAGTCTGGCGCCTTAGACCGCTCGGCCATCCTGACAGATGAACGAAGTAGCGAAATTTACCTCCAGATTCTTTAACACATATTTCATCACAAAATATTTATATTATATCGTATATTATTTAAACGGACGAACTTTAAAGTTAAAAGTACTTTTTTTAATTATTCTTTTAAAACTATCATATTGTTTTTCAATCTCAAATTCAATTTAATGGTTTAATTTAGTATTTAATTATCATATTGTATTAGTACATAATTGTTTTAAATTGAAAACTAGAAAAGTCTTGAGTAATACACATTATTACCGTAACACTGAAAATAAAGGTTTAATCGATTGGTAGTTTGAAGCCATCGTATCCTATAATTAGTCAAACATTGGTAGCAGATTACTACTAAAATAAATAATAATTACGTTGATTTGTGTACAAACAATATAAGATGTATATCATACAGAGAAGTGACTACACCTTGCATCATAGATACGATAAAATTGTTATATTTTTGTATTTTTTTTTAAATTGCTTTGAGAAAATTATTTAGGTATATTCTAAGCACAATTTGAAAAACATACAACTTTACCGCCATCTATTAACATCATAATGAAACGAGTAAAAGAACCAACTAAGATGTGACAGCAAATGAATGATTACTAGTTTTATATTTTTAATAATAATAACTAAAAAAGAAAAAATACAACATAACACATAAGTACTAGTACTTCAGATTAATGTATACTTAGTTCAAAGTTGTTAAAAGTGCAGAAGCAAACCGTACAAAGTATCAAAAAGAAGCACAAGCCTGGCTTGACAATTATTTCTGCTACTGCACGCTAGATGGCAGTAGAAGCTAAAACACAATAGGCCTGTAAACCATTTTTTTTTTCGATTTGTTATTTAAAGACGTTACAATAATATAACTAAAGGTGAAAGAATTACTTCGATAGCATAAAAACTTCTCGAGATATGATAACTTGAAGATCACAATTTTGGACTATCCCGAAAACGCTCCATACAAAATGCATACGGTATTATGACGTCACGATACGCTATTTTATATGCATTAAATCAGAAATTTGTACGATAGCTATGTTAAATATTGCATTTATGTAGCTAGTGCCGTAACAAACGTTATAGTATTTTTTATTGTTTCTACAATGGTAATATTTATTTTTTATAATTTCATACTTTTAAAATGGACTTTTCCACCAAACTTTGATCGACCATAAAACACGTCGGACATAAGTTATTAAAATATTGAGATCGCAGATCGTTCTAGTTTTATGTATTTTACGTTACTGATAGAGAGTTTTTATAATTTTAGAACTTTGTTTACAGGCCTATTCTGCACTGAATTAGTAGGTACCGTAGGTATTCCTTTTTTTTTTGGTTTGCTTTTCAACAAAATCGAAAATCAATAACTAAATATAACATTAAAATAACAACTTCAGTTTCAACACATAATTCAATAACGAGCTCATTAAACTTGCCATTGTATTAGAAATATCTAAGATGAAATGATAATAGCTAATATGATAGATAAGCTATAGGTAGGAAAAAAATCACTACATCTTTGCGAATTCGAAGTTATTGTTTTATGCTAATAAGTGCAAATCTTTTATGTACACTTTATGGTCAGTTGTTTGACTCTAAAAGCAGAAAATATTATTTACCATATAGCAGTTTCTGTCAGCTCCTGCAAATCACTAAATTATCATTTCAAGAATAAACGGACTACTAGAAATTTTTGTACATATCTACCTAATTTCATGGTCGATTTTGCCGAAACTAGAAAGCACACATAACACAAAATATCACTCAGCTCTTTGGAAACGATTCAATTTATTTTCCACTGAATGAACAACACTTTTATCTTTTTAGCAGACATAAGCAGTTAGGTACGTACAGTTATTTCTCTAGTCCCTGGTACAATACTATAGTGCTTGCACTAATCCTACCTAACACATTTCTAAACGCTAATTACGTTCATAGTTTTACAAATTGATTAACACTAACTAAAATTCATGGTCTCAAGAGAGAGGTTTAAAACTTTTAAAAACTGCTGATGTTTCCATTGTTATTGTTGTTGATACTGTTGATAGACGAATGAGACGAATCTGAAAAAATACTGACCGAATGAAATGAAACTGCCATCCAGCCAATGCTGCCAACATATTAACATACACAAATCTCGATATATTTTTTTAATAATTTGGATTTATGGTTCGGAAATAATATTCTTTATAGCACGACTTTAATTCTTTCTTTATCTTCTTCCCGGCTTCAGGGAAAAAATATCGTCAGAAATTTTCGTGTTTCTCCATCACTTGTACTCTGCTCAACGGTAAGGTAAGGGTAAGGTTTACTATTAGTCCAGTATTATTGCTGCTGATTTGCACGACTTTTTGAATTAACTCGATAGCCCTCAAACACATAATCAAAGATTCTACTAATTTTATGCACTCAACTGATTAGATTAGTTGCACCATAATACACTATCTAAATTGCAAGTAAATTATGACTATTAATTGATATTATACACTTTATCTGTATGGATGTATAAATCTATGTTTTTTATAATTAATAATAATTCTTTAATAGAAGAAGAAATATTGCTTTCTTATTATTAAACTAGCTGGCCCGGCGAACTTCGTACCGCCTAATTGTCAATGAATGTCGTGGTATACATATTAGTTGAACAAAATTTATGATGTCTTGAAATTAATATAATGAATAATAGAAAATAATAGAGAAGCACGATGGCGTCATTGCCCGTGTCAGTCTAATTGTACACGCAAGTTAAGCAACGTCAACCGTAGCCTGTCCATGGATGAGTTTATATTATCTCGAGCTCCTCCGTGCTTCGGAAGGTACGTTAATCCGTCGGTCCCGGTTGTAATCATTAGATTAACTCGAGGTCCTCCGTGCTTCGGAGGGTACGTTAATCCGTCGGTCCCGGTTGTTATCATTAGATTATCTCGAGCTCCTCCGTGCTTCGGAAGGCACGTAAGACGTCGGTCCCGGTTGTTATCATTAGATTATCTCGAGCTCCTCTGTGCTTCGGAAGGCACGTAAGCCGTCGGTCCCGGTTGTTATCATTAGATTATCTCGAGCTCCTCCGTGCTTCGGAAGGCACGTTAAGCCGTCGGTCCTGGTTGTTATCATTAGATGGCAGTCGTTAAGCCAAGTGGCCTTTAGGCGGCTTGAAATTACTGGCGTCCGCCAACTCGCAGTTGAGCAGCGTGGTCGAGTATGCTCGAAACATATTCAGTTGAAGGAAGACCCGTTTTTAATATTACCCAGCAGTGGGTAAATATTAAGTTCAGTATTTTACTATGTCACAAAATAAAGTACCATGACACTTGACAACCAATTAATATTCATTTTCAAGCATTCATTCATAAACAATTTTCAAAACAACAACGGACAACTTTCGCGACGTAAAAGTTAGACCAATCGATTTGACATTTAATTGAAATTCAATAAATATCCCAATCCGTTTTCAAATTTAATTTTTCGACAATTTTGTCAATGTTTTAATACTTATTATCCTATACCCACATTTCTGAACGCACGCATACATTTGACGTACGCACGTTAACGTCACGTTTGACAGGTCCGACATCCACGAACATTTTGTATGGAAAAATGATTTTTCTTTTATTTTATTTTTTTCGTAAATTTTCCAATGTTTTTAATAGTTATTCTGCTATTCTGGACGGAGACAAATCCAACAAATCAGAAACCATGGCAATCGGTCCAGCCGTTCTCGAGTTATAAGTGTTGTAACAAACACGACTTTCTTCACTATCACTACATAGTATAAAACAAAGTCGCTTTCTCTGTCCCTATGTCCCTTTGTATGCTTAGTTCTTTAAAACTACGAAACGGATTTTGATGCAGTTTTCTTTAATAGATAGAGAGTTTATTATGGAAGGTTTATATTTATAAAACATACATAATTTAGTAGAGAAACACTGATAACTTTAGAGGTTTCCAATGTGATGTCGTAAATAAACATATTTTTTTGCGCTTACATTGCAAACGCTGGCTGAACCCTACGAGATAGATCAAAATAATGTAGTACAATATTATTCACCTTAAAATGGTCTACAAAAAAGTCCGCGACGATATATGTATATCTCTTAGGGATAACCCACAGTAACCGTTTATTATACTCTATTTTTTACGAGAAATAATGGCTTATTTACGAAGCGATTTTAAGCAATACAGCATTAATCCTCATCTAATTAAGTTCTCTAAAAACATTGTTCATTTAATATAGATCAATGGCCCTTTACAGCATGTAATTTGAACGAATATTTTCGAAGATATTACAGATTCAAAATGCAGGGACATAACGGTGAGGCGGTATTGGACGGGGCGGCGCGTGCCTATAACTGTGGAAGCTCTGTATAGGACAATGCGCAAAGACCTTCTGTAGGATATTTAGTATCAGCATTGCACCCGTGCGAAGCCGGGGCGGGTCGCTAGTTTATATATATAGATAACATAAGAGTAAATGAGCAGGTAATAATTTCACATAAACTGGATGACTAAAACTTCGGTATATAATTTGCTAGGGTTAATGTGAGAGATAATTTTAACATTAACTTTTATAAAAGGAAACAAATACCGTATTAAATAATTATTACTCAAATATCAATATTTTATTGTCCTAATAATAATCGATGTTGCCCTCTAAGCGGTGGTGGCGCCCTCATTTAATTTCTACTTTTTTCGGCCGCACTGTATGTGGTCTTGTACCTCGGTATTTTTATCCATTCAACTCAAAATATTGTGAAACTGACGCGCTCTGGAAGCTGAGAGGCATTCTCAACATTTTTATTGTATTGTAAGGAAGTAGCCATTCGAACACAAGTGATTATGCGTGGGCGGTCGTCGGTACCTACATAATAATCCAAATATGAAATTATGTGAACGACTTTTTTTCTTAGTTTACAATCGTAAATGCACAGCTACACTAGCCTGTGCCAAAAAGAAATCATGAGAAATAACATCAACTTAATTTAATAATATTTGTCAAGCTTTTGACTATCTTCTATCGATTAATTTGTAGCCATTTCATTTTATTAATGGATTTACAAGCCTGGATACAAGGAGCTTAGTTAAAGCGCGAGATTTGTATAATTTCTTTATCTTATTTCCGGCTTTATGAATATCAGAGACATGCCGAAAAATATCTCCAGAAGTCATCTTGTTCCTTATTTTCTTATAATTAACAATTGAATAGTAAAATTATATTTTACTGCTGTTTTGTACATACTTGAAACCACTCAACAGCGGCAATATACCTAGATATTGGATACTTACTTAAAGATTCTTCTAATGATAGGTAGTACTTTATTGATCACATGTTTTACCTATACTTACAAATAATACAGAAGCAATGTCAATAATTCACTTTTTCCAGTAACAAAAATTTGGCTAGAAGCACAATCTCAATAAGAGTTCCAGCGAAAAAGCACTTTCTAGTAACTCAATAGCACATAATCAATGTGTGTATGGACTTCATTCAACCTCAGAGAAGCTTTAAATACGTTTATTGCCGATAAACAAGCATAGGCCTCGCCTAATTATAGTCATAATCAACCGTAGGCACTTGCAAATTTCAATATTAAATCTATACTAATATTATAAAGCTGAAGAGTTTGTTTGTTTGTTTGTTTGTTTGAACGCGCTAATCTCAGAGCTACTGGTTCGAATTGAAAAATTATTTTTGTGTTAGGTAGCCTATATTTCAAGGAAGGCTATAGGCTATATAGCATCACGCTACGACTCATAGGAGCGGAGCACCAGTGAAAAATAGGAAAAAAATATTCCTTTTGAGGGCTTACGTCGCGTGCGCTGCGTAAACGGTTGAAGTTACGCAAAAATCATGTATGACGGAATTGTTCCTCTTTAAAAGTTCTAAAAAAAAGTCTGCGACAGCATATGTCTATCTTTTAAGATTAACTCACTATAACCTTTTTTTACCTACTTTCTCCTATTGATTACCATGAAAAAACGTTATAGTGTGTCAATCTTAAAAGATAGACATATACTGTCGCGGACTTTTTTTTACAACTTTTAAAGAGGAACAATTCCGTCATACGTGATTTATGCGTAACTTCAACCGTTTACGCAGCGCACGCGCCATACGCCCTCAAAAGGAATATTTTTTTCCTATTTTTCACCGGTGCTCCGCTCCTATTGGTCGTAGCGTGATGTTATATAGCCTATAGCCTTCCTTGAAATATAGGCTAAGTATCTAACACTAAAATATTTTTTCAAGAGTAGTTCCTGAGATTAGCGCGTTCAACCAAACACACTCTTCAGCTTTATAATATTAGTATAGAATTAGATAGTATAGATTAATCTATACTAATATTATAAAGCTGAAGAGTTTGTTTGTTTGTTTGTTTGAACGCGCTAATCTCAGGAACTACTGG
This sequence comes from Hypsopygia costalis, assembly GCA_937001555.2. Lineage (NCBI taxonomy): Eukaryota > Metazoa > Arthropoda > Insecta > Lepidoptera > Pyralidae > Hypsopygia > Hypsopygia costalis. The sequence continues at coordinate 15,900,492 of OW443349.2, read as the reverse complement.
TTCGAATTGAAAAATTAAACTAAAAAAAGACTAAAATATTTTTTCAAGAGTAGTTCCTGAGATTAGCGCGTTCAACCAAACACACTCTTCAGCTTTATAATATTAGTATAGAATTAGATAGTGTAGATTAATTTTATATATAAAACTAGCTGTTACCCGCGGCTTCGCCCGCGTCGTCCAGGGAAGCCTGCTGCCATTGATTTGTGTATAATTTTCTTTTGTTGTCTTTCTTTTTACTTCGTGGGATAAAAAGTAGTACCAGTACGTACAAATTTTAATGATGATTGGCTGCATAGTTAAGGCATGAAGAAATAACTAACAAACGAATTTACTTTAACACTTATAATATTTGTATGGATGGAACGCCCACACTCAAGAGAAAATAATTGTTCACCACATAAATGTTTGCCCTCTTTATTTTTCCTTCTAATAAAATATTTTTCCTGGATAAAAAGTAACCTATGTCACTCTCCAGACCGGGAACTATCCCCTGTTAAAACATCACGTCAATACTTACGTTCCTTTCTACATGATAGAAGGACAAATGATTACGAAGTTTATTTTTTCCCATGGGATTAAATTGTTTTTCCGGGATAAAAAGTAGCTTATGTCACACTCTAGATTACCCTATTCAAAATTCATGTCTGTACTTAGGTTTCTTTTGACGTGAAAGAAGGACAAATGAACTTTATTTTTTAATAACGTACGTTTACGGTATGGAGAGTGACATTGGCTACTTTTTATCCAGGAAAAACATCTTATTTCCACGGGAAAATACATACTTTGTAATCATTTGCCCTTCTTTTAAGTCAAAACGAACCTAAGTACCGACATGATTTTTTTTAACGGGATAGTTACGTAGTAGGTACGGACATGACTTTTTAAAATGGGGATAGTTTACTGTTTGGAAAGTGACATAGGCTACCTTTTATCCCGCAAAAACATCTTAATCCCATGGGAAAAAATAAACTTTGTAATCATTTGGCATTCTATCTATCATGTCGAAAGGAACGTAAGTATCGACATGATTTTTTTAACAGGGGATAGTTTCCGGTCTGGATAGGCTACTTTTTATCCAGGAAAAAATATTTTATTCCCACGGAAAAAATAATTCGATCCCCGCTGAGGGCAATCTACGTGGTGAACATTTTTTTTTGTCTTGATCCATACTAATACTGTAAGCGTTAAAGTAAGTATTCGTTTGTTTGTTATTTCTTAACGCTCTATGTAGCCGATCATCATTAAACTTTGTACCTATTTTTATTTTGTTGTATTTTTTTTTTACTTCGTGAGATATTACTATTTATATAATATTGATAATACTATTTAAGGAACGTTTGTTATTACTATTTATATCTCACGAAGTAAAAAAATACTCTTTATGCCTTAACTATGCAGCCAATCATCATTAAAATTTGTACATACTGGTACTACTTTTTATCCCACGAAGTAAAAAAAAAGACAACAAAAGAAAAATATACACAAATCAATGGCAGCAGGCATCCCTGGACGACGCGGGCGAAGCCGCGGGTAACAGCTAGTTAAATTATAAAGCCTTTTTTTATTTTTTACAGATTACAAAGATAAGTTTAAATTTCATGTAATATAGTTTTAAGTTAGTATTTAGGTTTGGTTTCTAAATTTTAGTTGTCAGATTTGATTTCTACTTAGCTAAATATTTTTAATCATAAAATATTACACAACCCCTCTGTAGGGGAAGGCCTCCTCCAAAGACAACCAGCCCTCTAGATTGGGCTACCTGAATTGCAAAAAGTATAATATATAAACAAAAAGTTACTCTTTGGTTGGCAGTGTTGGCACTCCCGCTGACGACGGAAGTGCTAACGCATCGACGATCTTCTTTAACACGCAAGTAGGGATTTTTATCATTTTTTATTTGGCACATTTGGCTGCGGTGTAAATTGTTCCTAATTTTTATAATCTGTGTGCATAATAAATAAAAATAAATATATTATTGGTATACCCTACTCTACCTACCTTCTTGCAGTGTTATTTTTTGTTAGTCGAACAGATGCACCATGTGCAGGTGATGTTGATTTTGGCTGTGTTAATAGCGAGCCATTTAACTCCGAATAAATTAAATGAATATCTGATCGACTGAGCTTTGTTTGATTGAGCTGATCTACATAGTCTGATCGATTTATAGCCCATTTAGTAAATTTCATAGAAATCGTTACAGTTGTATGCGCGATTGTCGGGACATAATTATTTATCTCTTAATTTGAGTATCACAGAGAGCGAACGAGTTTGGAGACTCACCCTGATGAAGGTCTCCGTTCTAGATCGAAACTAGTTGGCTTTCCAGACAAGTATAATGCTGCGGCTACACTACCTTACCGTCGACCGGGTTGTTACCGCCATAATTGTGGCATTAAATTACCGTTTAAATTACTGCGTGAAGTGGTGTGGTTACACTGGAGTTTACCTAGATATGTCAATAAATTAGGCGGTAAAAATATCATTTTTCAAGATGGAGGTTGACGCTGCAGCTGTTATATTTATTTAGATGGTTTCGGTCTTTTTTCTTCTTCAAATCATCATTGTACACTGCGATTTTTATCGGGGTATACCCGACTAAAAAGCCCATAAAAAGATACGGTTCGCATTGGAATAATTCCAAAACTCAAGCTTTTTTCATTTGACCACTCCATGTCGGTCGATACGTGCGTCGCCGTTGAGCTCATGTTGCACACTGGACAAACGGTAGTATGGCCACAAACGCATTAATTACTGCGGTAATTCTCTTTGATGTGCGAAAAAAGACCGCCGCCGGAGCTATTGTCTACCGTCATTTGCCATATTGATTGGCATTGTAAAATTATGGCCATAAATCGTGGTTACACCTAGGCGTTGTTGAAATTATGGCAATAATTATTGGCATATCACGTTAGTGTAGCCGCAGCATAAGTGAGTGAGTCGTTTATTACAATTACCTAGGTAATTTGTTTATCATAATTATTTCTGTTTTATTTCCATACTTTTAAATGTATAGTAATGCTAAGTAAGGTAACTAACTAAGTAAGGGGATAAAAATTAAACAAAAAATACTTTATAATGTGTAATTTTGTTTCAAATTCTTAATACATTTATTATAATGTCTAATATTGATCGTTACCATGTTTAGAAACAGTATCAATTTTCTATACATCTCAACCAATCTTCATTTAGCAGGTTGATTCTTACCTATTAAAACTTTTGCCATTGGTCATGCTATAGTTTTAATATTCTTTTTGCATCTTTATTTTCACTCTCCGGCTCTCATTAATAATAGAAAATTTTTTGAAGTTAGGAAAGCCAAGAATTTGCCTGTTTTGTGACACCTCATAGTAGATTGGAAAATATACTTCGTTATACAAAAATACTTCTATTCTCTACAGCAGCCATACCCAATCTGCAGCCCAATAGCCTTTTCCATGCGGACCAAAGATTAGTACAGCATTTATTTATAGACTAACAGTAAATAATGTTGTTCTTTTACATATTAATATTTCTTACATATACAATGTAAACTAGAATCTAGCCGCTAGATTAATGCGTCCCGCATGGTGTAGCAGTAACGAGGTCCAGGAGTAAAAAGGTTGAGTAAGGCTGCTCTGTAGAGATATATTCTACACAGGAGCTAAACATGTTTTAAACATAATTTACCAACATGTGCTTATTCAGTGGTCACTACAATGTTTTTGTGCAGTGTACAGAGCCTATCGTGTAAAACCACTGGTGACCTGCGGATCACTGGTTAGGACACCTTATATTAAAAGGGTGCGAGAGAGTGAGCCATTACTGAACCCATTTATTGCCAGTTCAAATATTAAGAACTTTGCCCTCATGCTGCCATACATTACAAAATCCAAACCTCAATACTCAATACTTAATAGGCGGCTCTAGGCACTTGTCTCACCACCAGCGACAAATCTCGCTGAAGAAACTTGCAAAAGATACAAATTACATGCGAATGAAAGAGATGCATATATGATTAGATGAGCAATGTAGGCCAAACTGTTACATATTGGTTCTAGTAGTTTCTCATTCATCGCCAGTAGTGGGACAGGTGCCTTAGCAAGTGATCATTGACTTTTGGGACGCCAATGGACGGCCTTGGCAGTTAATGAATTACCTTCAAATTTATTTGCTGTGTATAATACCATTAGCCATTTTTTTATGTACTTTTCTCCTACTTGTTTTGTTTTCCCAGAGTTGAGTGATCTTTTCTAATCAACACATTACACAATGCGGTTCTGTTTTCAGCTGCATGAATTGCATCCTTTACTGCCGTGTCTGAAGATGTGCAGATCTTGTCAGTCTAACGCAATGAATTACAGCCATATGGAGTCATTGATTTTTCTTATAATTACAACTTTCTCAAGGTTGTCGCCTTCTCTCTGGACGATGTGTCCGAAAAACTCTATTATCTTTTGAAGACAAATGGTAATTGGTTTTGTTTCTACCAGCAGTATCTTACGTATCAAGATGATAAATCGATGAGTCGTTCAAGAAATGTGCATCATTCTTCATGTTGTATGTATACTTGAGAGAAAATAGGCATATAGATAAAATTCCAACATTCTCTGTATTTGTTTTTAACACATGCTTTTTTAGTTTAAATCCTGTAGTTTCAAAAGGCTGTTTCTCATTCAGTACGGTAACGTTTCGTTTTCAAATATATTTCCAGCTGCCTAAAATTTAAATGTGATCCCACTCGCTACAATATTGTCACCACAATTATTAGAAATTTGGAGGCAGTTCTAACTATATTACTTCTTAACATACCTGGAATAAATACAGTCTCTTATTCAGCCAACTAATGGCATTGAAGTTAGGAGGTATACCATTTTGTATGTGTAAAGTACCAATTGGAGAATTTCACAAAATGTACATACAACATTCTCTCCGCCAACCTGCAATTTAGCAGCATGGTGAAGTATAGGACTCTAAAACCCCTTCAGTTGAGGGGAGACCCGTATCCCAGCAGTGGGATGAATAATATTGACAACAACGATGACACACAACATTATTTGTTATAAAATATACCTCCTATAATGTAGTGGTGCATTATCTTTAATCCAATCAACAAATAAGTTCCCTTCAATCCAAAACCATGCAGTCATCATCATCAACAGTTCCACCGTTCAACGCACTGTTCAGTATCTCATCACGTTGTTTCCGTAGTTCTTTATTAATGAAGTTTCTACGGTCTTCCTTTGCCTTTATCTCCAGTACTTTATCTGCAGATTGTCTCTCTACCAAACCTTTTGTAAATGAGTAAATTACTGTTGTCGAATCACCTTCAATAAAGGCCAAATTGACAGACGGCCCGGTTTCGACTGTGCACAAATTTTCTTGCATTTTATTGATATAATCTATACTTATATCATCGTATGTTGGAATAGGCACGTATATGTTGAGTTTTCCGTTCTTTTTCGATCTTGCAACGACGTAAAGGGTGTCTATGTCTCTGTTATAACAATATTCCGTGTCGTACATGAGCTTTTTGTCCACTAAGTGTATGTATAATTGATAAGCGAGGGAAATCTTTGTTTCCGACTCACAACCGAGTGACTTCATATCTTCTTTTATTTTTGTTTCAATATCCATTTTATTTTAGAATTTACTTTTCGTTGAAATAAAATATTACCAGTAGATAAAACTAATAACCTCAAACAAAACAGTCAAAAAGTACTGTTGTGTTGTCTGCTTTATTCTTGTCTTGTTTTTTTGTCTGGCGATCACACCTCAATCGAAGATTATTCCGCCTTTATAAAATTTTGTATAATTTCATTGTACCGGCTTCAGAGTTATGCCGAAAAATATTGACAGAAATCCATTAGTTCTAATAACTCAACAGTAAAACCGTTAGTGCAGTTTTACTGCTCTGCTTTTCTACGCGACATTTCATTTCGATAACTCAATTAGACAGTGTTTGTGAAAATTCCTAGATCCGTGGACTTCTTTAAGTCCACTTTTAATCAACGATTCTACTAATTATAAGCACTTGTACCATAATATATAATTATTTTTTATATATATAGAAAATTTTATTAAAAACTCGACCGCGCTCATTAAGTTCCCGCCAAAAGGTCCCTCAAAGTAAAAGCAAACAAACAACTGAACAGAACTTTGAAAATTTCTTCTTCTTCTTTGTTTCATTGGCGATCACTCTTTAATCACAGATTATTCTTTCACTATCAAGTTATTTTGTATTATGCCTTTTGATTATATTTAAAGCGTGTTGATATGCGAGTCTGAGTCACGTATAGCCAGTCCAACTGTTACGTGACATTGCATACCACGTGTTTCAACGACTCTATCTACCAAACGTACCTACGCCATGCAGGCTGACCGACTCCATGTAATTCAAACGCTATATACTAAATCAGCCGACCTAACGATAGCTAGGATAACATGTTGCCGCCCAGAGAAGTGGCATCTAATTGACTATCTGTTTTAGTTTTTTAATAAAATTTTACTAATTGTACTAAATGAAACTCACAGACATTCAATTTCAATGAATGTCTGTAATGAAACTAATGTTATCATTCTTTTTTAATAGAATCACTTTCTGAAACAGTTATAAATTAAAAAGCAATCTGTATTAATATTCCTAATTAAAGTATTTTGTTTGATACGATTATTTTTTTAAGCGACATTCATGTCAAGATGTCGATATTCAATATTGACATAATATATTCCATGTCTTATCCCTTCGGATGCGAGGTCTACCCCCCGCCCGCTTACGTTGCATTCCGTTGTCGTTTATATAATATTTCTCTTTGAAATTTGTAAACTTTGCAGGTTTTGTAGACTTGTAGCACAGTATAAGTAATAGTAGTACGCACTTGTAAGCTAGGCGGTTTGTGTACTTGGGCGACATGAACGAAGCGAAGCGAATCTCGTTTCGCTTGTGGTGTGGCCTGCACTTTATCCAACATACTCGTAATATAACACAATAAAAGATTTACGCAAAAAAGTCATAAATGGTCGTTTATGGCTATTTTACGTAGAATTTATTCTGTTACATTTTAAATCTTGGATAAGTGATGCAAATATATTCTTACCGTATTTACTTATTTATGAAAGTCATACATAACATACGTTTAATTTAAGTCCGACAACAGGGTTTATAAAATGAGTATTTTTTAAATTGTATACTTTTATTTTCTGTAATACAAATACACAGTACAAAGTTTAGTAATACTTTATAACAATAATAATTAAAATATTACAAGGTAATCGAGTATTTTACAACGTGACTGTGTGGGAGTCAAAGTAACAGTATCGTAATATTTGCGAAAAATGCCCGTTTTATTAGATTAGGTACAAGAAAAGAAATCTAATTATTCCTGAAAATAAATAAGTAAAAAAGAAGTGGGATCTAACTAATAATAATTATTAAAAAAATATATTTTCAGTCGAAATGTCTATATTACAAAAGTATACTATAATATACTCTTAAAATAATTATAATGTTACCCTAATATTATATTACATCGGTTCTTCTAGTAGTGGCCACTAACTAAAAGATAAATTCTTATTAATAATTAATAGGTAGGTACATATTAGAACTAATATACTTAGGTGGAATCAAGTAAAGAGGCTTTAAAATGTGCTATTTACAAGATTTCACCTTTATGGGTACTTAAATTAAAAGTTACTAATAAATATGCTATTATTTATTAAGATGACTCAAATATTTGTTAAGGATCGACTACACTATGCCACTTTTATAAAAAATCATTAAGTTCTAGAGGATATACTGTGTGACCTCAGTTTGAATAAAAATCACATCTTAAATATGTAGGGTGAATATCAGAAATTCCTACGCTCAGTTTGTTACCCTAATAAACTAGTTTCGAGTTATTAAAATAACAATCAGAACGAGGTTCTTTATGTATTATAAATGGACGTTTGTAGCATTATTGGCTACTTTTTTTTGGGTAACGAAACATTTTGAGTTCTGGTTTAAGTTCTTGGTAACAAACTGAGCCAAGAAATTTCTTATATTCATCCTATATGCAAGATACATTTTTTATATACAAAGTAGCGTAACTTTCGCGGCTTAAATCCCTGTAATACGAAAAGTGTGATCATACCTATTACATATAAACAAATGGCTCTCATCTGTACTTTTAAATAAAAAATAATAAATGATACTTTACTTTTGATACTAATAAAAAATAATTTATCATCTTCTAAAATGTAATTTTTTCCTTCGGGCAATTAATTAGATTGTGCTACATATAGTCACAGAGGTATTAAGTAATACGCTTTTTATGTACCTACGAGTACCTAATTTATCAGTCACAGTGATATTTTGTAACGGTTAAGTATTTGCGGAAATGCTTTACTACCGTTTATTTAGACAATACATATTAACACAGATATTGGTATTTGATGTACAATTTTCAATTACCTATGACGAAAAATAGCATCATGTATGAGCGTAATCGGTCCTTAGCAATTTATTTGGTTAGGTTAACTATAGACATTATCGTTCTCACGTTCTCACAATCACTAATAAAATTGTCTGTCACTTTGAACACAAGTCTTTAGCATCACTATTTAAAACTGTTTTATAAAACATCTTTACTAGTTTTGATGCATTTTCCTCTAAAGCATATTTCTGTTTCGTGTGAAACTTCTGTTGACATAGACGTACTAACCACATTCGACGGATTCATGAAAGTTGATACAGAAGATGATTCTATATTTGTTGAGGATACGGTCGTTTCTGTTACTCTTGATTTGTCTACATTAATAACTTTTTTAATATCTCCAAATTCTGCAATGCTTTCTGTGTTATCTTCGCCTGAAGGGGCAGCCGTCATTTCTTCAGGGATATAGGTAGTCTCTGTGGTAACAATCTTGGGCGTCACTTGTTCTGTAGTTACCTCAATGTCGTTAGTTTTTGTAGCACTTTTAGAATCTTCCTTAACTGTTACGTTTGTTTTCTCTGCTACAAGAACGTGGTCACTTGAAGTTGTGCCAAAAAGATAATCCATAATACTAAAGCTATCTGATTTATCTAGGATTCCCAACATTGTTTCACTTGCTGTTGGTTCGGTTGGTGTGCTAAAGTACATGTCATCTATTAGGGTAGGATCAGGAGACCCTGTACCCAAGTCTTCATCTCCTACACTTGTAGTTTTGATGGTTGTTATTTCATCTTGTACAACTTGCGTCACATCTTGTTGCTTCTCTTCTTGGTACTGTGTAGATTCATAGTTTTTTGTAACTTGTTTATCTATTTTAGGTATATCGATATCTAGAAGTGTCTCTGTGTCAGGCGCAGATGTCTCATCGGTTCCAAATATATCTTTTATAAATTGCAATGTAGGTTTGTAAGTGGTGACAGACATTTTGGGCTTATCAAATGCTTCAGACTTTTCATGTACGCCCTTTGAAAATTTGACGGTGTCTCCGACACGGTTGACAGTATTCGGGTAATACTGAGATTCAGCTACTTCAATTGACTCAGTGCCGATTGGACGAACTTTGACCTTTTTCCAGAATCCTCGTCGGCGGCTTTTGCGATCTTTTTCCTGAAAACACAAAAGGCTAAATAAATATTTTTTTACATCAATCAAGTCAAATAAGCATACGTCGGAAATGTCTGAACATATTACATGAATCTATTTTTGTTTATACATATTGCAAAACAAGAAACTTGTTAAAAATTCCTCGCATGCTAACCAAGGTACCTTCATAACGTACAAGTGGCTTTATTTTGGAAGATGATGGCAAATCATTCAATGGCCAAATTTAATAACCTTAGGGAAAAATTTAATATGTTTTTACCTGTTCAATATCACTGGCTTCTTCCGCTGTAGGTCCTGCGGTAGTTACTTCTTGTCCTAGTGCTGTCGTTAATTTAGCTGCAATGTCATCACCTGAAGTAATAATTCTCTCAGGAGGGATTTCCCCAATTTCACCCCCTTTATGTTTCATAACATGTGATGTATATTCGTTTTCGTCTTGTTCTTCCAAACTTTTCATTACTTCTTCTAACATAGATTCGAAAGTTGACATAGTGTCACTAGTGTCACTTTTCGTTGTTTTGCTTTGTTCTACTAAAGCTTCTAGAGTCGGTGGAATATCAGGTATCTTCTTATTATCTTTATTATTAGTTGCTGGGGTTACAGATATTAAAATATCGTCGTAGTCATTCCTGGCTGTTATTATCTCTAATTCTGCGTTATTAGATTTGTCAGATCTGCGCTCAGTAGTAGCTATTTTAGTTTCATCTGTAATATCATTTGGGTTGTAGGGCTTAAAAGATTCATCTGTAATTTTTGGTGACCATTGTTCAGTATCTGCTGTAATGTATTTTGGTCTATTTATTGAGTAGTTTGAATCTTGGTCTTCACTCTCCTGAGTCTCTGCTTCAGGTTTTTTATTAAACCTTTCCGATAATCTAGGCCTGTGACTGTATCTGCTGAATGTATTTCTTACGGTTGTAGATAATGGTTCAGTTTCTACTTCTGGCTTATCAGTTGTTCGTTCTGTTGTTGGACGCCGTCCCCTAAACCTATTTTTAACTTCATAAACTCTCTTAGTGCTTGATGCCTCCGTGGTTGTAGTTGAGTACGTCGGCCGTCGTCGCCTAAAATGACCCCGTTTTGCCGTCGTTTCTTGAGTACTTGAAGAAGTGACTGCTTCCGTGCTAGGTTCCGGCTTGTAAACAGGATGACGATGATCTTGCACTTCAGGGCGTGTATGTACTTGCTTAGTTTTTAAATCAGCTTCTATTTCCTCAATTCGCATAGTAGTCCTTCGCCTATCGAAAGCTGGCCTATATGTCACAGCTTGAATTGGTCTTCTCCTATCAAATTTTGTTCTAGAGCTCTCAGTTGAAGATGCCTGGTGATATTGCTTAATAACGCCTGGACGGACACGTACTCGATTATAAGATGGAGTAGTTTGTACAACGTTTTCTTCCGGTTCTTCTTCTTTTATACCTTCGTGACTCTCAAGTTTAGTGATTTCTACGTCTTGGTTTGTAGATAAATCGTCTTGTTTGGGTGATGACTGTTCGTAACTTATTGAATAGCTAGGTTGTTCAGTATTAGAAACAATTGGTTCTGTAGCATAAGAAATACCATCAGATTTTTCAGCTTTGAATGTAGGCGTTGTTTGCCTTTGGAAATCCTCCTGTTTCTCCAGTGAGTCATCACGAGAAGTAAATGATTGAGTTGGAACGGAACTCTTAAATTGGTAGTATTCTTCACTGCGCGGAGAAGAATATTTAGGTACAGACAAATCTTCGTATTGAGATTCTACTCCTGATGTATAATTAGGTATATTTTCCTTCAAATCAGATCCAATATTGCTAATAACAGCGGACTCATGTGCATAAGCGTTCTCAGTATCGTATGTTACAGTTCCACTTTCTAAAGTTTTTGTAGATGATATTTTATGCGATGGCTCAGTAATAGCTTCAATATCTACAGTACTAGTTCTTTCCATCAAGGTTACTGGATAATTTTGGTGAAGAATGTCTCTTTGGTAAGCAATATCGTCTTCTTTAGTATTATGCACTTTGTTGCGTTTGTCATTGTATTCATCATTTTCAGAAGGTTTATACTGAACACGTCCTCTAACTCTGGTTCTCGATGATTTTGTAGTACTTTCATTTGAATCAATAACTTTCTTCGTTGTTCTCTCAGTTGAGATTTTGTTAGGTTCATATCTAGATCTAGGTGGCATTGTCCGTCTTTGTGTTAAAGGTCTGCGGGTAATCGGAGATCTAGTTGTTGCTTCATGGGAATCAGACTTGGCGGTTGTGTACCTTGGTCTGCCTCTATTCCTTAGGGGGCTTCTTCTTGTAGTTGTAGTTGTCGTGCTTGTAGTAGTAGAACTTGTGTGTGATTCATCAGAGTTAAATGTTTCGTATTGGTCATATTGTTGCTTAGACGTGTCAATATCCGAAGATGGGCCAGTTATTCTATTAATAATAGTTTCTGTAAGATTTTCGTATACTGGAGACTGGTAGTCGATATTTCCATTATATTCGGGCTGTGGCGTCTGATTGGTGACTGGTTGAATATTAACCGCACTGGTACTAGGTGATTTTGTAAATGAATGTGGTTCTGAAGACAACTCTTCTTTCGTAGTATAGTCGTTTGTGTTGTAAACAGGATTTCTCGAGGTCTGTATTTCAGATTCATACTGTATTTCTGGAGTGTAGTTTTGCAGATAATTTGGCGATGTTTGCTGTTTTGGTCGTTCTGTCACGACCTTCTCAGATTTAGATGGGAAATCAGGTGTTAATTTTTTTGAACCTTGGGATAGCTTTGGCACTTCAAGACTTACACCTGGAGGAGCGTATGCATCCTTAAAATCGTCGAAGTAGTTGTGATAATCTAGCGGTGTACTGAAATGGAATGCTTGGTTGATGGAGTAAGGATTATGAGTTTCCAATAATTGACTTGAAAACGTCGATGGTTTAGGTGTAGTTGTCGTAGTTGTTGTTGTTGTTCTCAAAGTTGTTGTAGTGTCTGGTTTAGAAACTGTGTAAGTTTTAACAGATTCTGGATTTCTATAACTATTTTGAGATGGGAAATTAACAAACTGTGTAGGATTATACTGATCTCCAACATTTGTTAAGAAGTAATTTCCTTTCTGTGGTGCTGTATTGATGGGTTCAGGTTGTTCTGGACTTATAGAAGTCACAGTTTGAGGTTCAAATGAGTAATAATTTAAATTAGACTGCTGATTCAGGGGAGCATTTGTTTTTGGAGATACTGTACTGTAGTAATTGAAGTTCGGTTTCTGAGTTGCGGGTCTCTGTTCTTGTTTATGTAATAAAGAATTAGGAAAAGAATTTGGTATGATATTTGGTTGTGGAGTCGAATAAATCGCTTGAGTTGTATAGACTTTTGGTGTAGATAATGTCTGGGGCTGACTTGGAGTATTTTCTTTAATTTGCGAGTTTATAACTACAGATCCAACATGAGGGGATGGGAAAGGAATCTTTGCGAAACCCTGCGGAGTATTGTAGCTTAATGGTGCAACGAAGAAAGGCAGCTGTCTTAGTTTCTTATCAACATTGTCAATGTTAGATAAGTAAGGTAGTTCAAATTTGACGAAGTTTTCAGGAGGCGATAAGGATGATGGTCCAATAAAGACTTTTGGGGCATTCAAAGGATTAACAGAATCCAAAACAGCGATGGTGTTTGCATTTTTCAATGACGACAGCACGTCTCCAACTTTAATTTGGCTGTGTTTCTTTGCTTCTTGAAAAATAGCCAGTGGGGGCTGATGTGGCTTCAGTTTCTTTGGTTTCGGTGTTGTCAGTGATGTTGTAGGGAACGGCGAAGTAATAGTAGAGAATTTCGGAACTTGATCAAAGGCATTTATTGTATCAATATTTGAATAATATTGTTGCCCTAAGCCAAAGCTTTCAATCGGTTTTGATATTGGTCTTTGGAAATCTGCTGCAAAAGTTTGTTTCAATGGGTCTGCTTTAGGAAGTCCTTGGGAATAGAAATCGGAGTTAACAATATGCGGTGATGTCATCGGGCCTTTGAAGTTGAATTGCCCTCTATTTAGAGATTCTAATGGTACATATAGTAATTGAACCTCTTCTCTCTCTGCTTTCGGCTTAGATGAAATAATTTCGGTCCTTGGTAACTGTTCATTTTCAAATTTGAGTTTCTGTAAAGATTGAGCTTTCTTCTTATTGAATGCAAAATCGTTTGTAGCATTTTCAAAACGGTAGCCGTCTATAAATTTAGGTGCCTCAGGCTTCGGCTTTGGAGCTTGATTCACAAAATGAGGTTTTGATTGCGCAATTGGAGCAATATTTTGTTTCGGATAGTTCTCAAATTTGATCGGATTATTTTGAGGTGCAGGTCTGACAGACTGCTTCACAACAGGTGGTGGTGGATTATCGAATGTAAATTGAGGGGAGATGAATCCTTGGTTTAATGGATTATTGAAGTTAGGTTGCGAGAGACCAAATCTGATGCTCTGTCCAAAGCCTTGATCCGTAAGGTAGTTTTGCGGTGCTGAAGGTACAGATTGCAGATATAATTGTCTGTTAGCTGGTGAGTTGAAGTTGTACATCCTTGATGGAAATGATTCTTGGCTGAATCCTGTTGGCCTTGTAAATCCTGGGAAGGGTTCTGTGAGTATTCTTGGTTCAGCGACAGCTTGCCGCTTGATCGGGGTGACTGGAGGTTTCGGTTGGAGTTCTCTCTGTACTGGACTGGCTAGGGGAACCCAGTCGCTGATGTCTGCCGTATACGAGCTGATCTGGCGTGACCATCGCGTCTGTTCTTTCCCTGATGTCAGAGCTAGCAGCATGACAAGCCAGGCCAGCGTGTGCATGTTGTAGGCCATCTGAAACGGACAAAATACTTTATGTTAGTAAGCTTCATTACTACCCTTGTCTGCAACTTATTAGTTCTATTTTTTTTGTTTATTTAAACATTGTGCTACTTCAAACTTATTGGCATAAAATAAAAATATTTTTACATCAAAATATGAAAGATGTAAATCGAATACCATGATTAATGTTAAATAGTCATTACAGATTCACACATTCAAATAACAATTCCCTTGAGGGTTGTTGTATTCCTGGGAGTGAATGAGGTCACCAGAGTTGAAGGGGTTACAGCGCTGGCAGCGGTGGTGGTGGCGCAGTCATTACAGATTCACACATTCAAATAACAATTCCCTTGAGGGTTGTTGTATTCCTGGGAGTGAATGAGGTCACCAGAGTTGAAGGGGTTACAGCGCTGGCAGCGGTGGTGGTGGCGCGTAAGCGATATGTTGCAAACACATATATGGCTAATCAGGCTACAGTAACCGTTACAGATCAGACAGGCCGTTTGCTTGTTCCCCACGCGTCATAGTATATAAGAAAGTCATGTATACTATGTCACAGTTGCATTTAAAATTAAAATGTCACTACATAATGGTAGGTATCATAATTTCACAAACTGTTTTCCATCGACTCATCTGGCCTTCATCTCGTAAAAACGTCAGTCAATTTTATTCTCGCTCATTAGGTACTCATAAGACTCACTCAGGTTACTGGGTAGTTAGTATAGTATTATCTGTGGTTAGGTATATGGGTTGCCACCTCTAAACGCTAGCAACTCCGGATTTTGAAACTTAAAACCCGGACATGTCATCAGTGTTTTTAGTACTATTTTTTATTCTGTGACAAGACAGTTCTGTGATTCGCAGCACAGAGAGGGCGGTAGTGATTTAAATTTTTTAACCCTGAACTACAAATAAAACCCCGCCCGGACGCTCCCGGACGCCCTACAAACTAGGACAAATCCGGGGAAACCCGGACGGATGGCAACCCCAGGTTTATAGGGGTTTACTATTATATACTACGTTTTTTTTTTTATATATACTACGTCGGGTGGCAGACAAGCATACTGCCCGCCTGATGTGAAGCGGTTACCGTAGCCATATTAACGCTCGCAACAAAAAATATTGCTCGCGCGCCCCCACCCCCGCTGCCAACGCAGCATCTCCTTCCTTTCTGGTGACCTCACTCACTCGCAGGAACACAACAACCCTCAAGGGAATTGTTATTTGGCTGCGGTATTCTGTGAGGTGGAGGTACATTCCCCAGTCGGGTAGCTTACAATTACGCTCCCTACCTCTCTTTTCGCCAGAGCTTCGTTTGTCAGTCAGCAGGGTGCAACGCGTGCAGGTGAAGATGGCTTTGGTTCAAAGATGTTGATGAACCTCTTACACCCCAACGTTTATTATTAGACATGTTACTACACTTTAAACGAGGAAGTTAAGAGAAAATTGCCATAAAATTGTACTGATAGAACAATACACGTTGATGACGGTTTCATAACATTCGCTGAAGATTCACGGTGTCATGGGACTCTCAAACAATGAATGCACATTATGCATATTACACACACAAGACAAACAATAAGTAGGAGTCGGGACTTGGGTATTGGTTCCTTACATACCATATCGAATTAATCTCGAAAAATCGAAATTGGAAAAATCCTAATAATGTCGAACTTCGGCGTCGTGCAAGTATTACGTATATTTATGATTAAGTTTACACATTCAATGAATTAAGTTTTAAATACTTGCCATTAGGCTCGCGGTCGCTTAGACACATAACACACATTGTTTTTTTTTAAGTCCACGTTTACCAACTTTTGTTACTACTAAGCGTCAAAAACGATCACCCGAAAAGTGAACCCATTGACTTACCTCGCAATTAGTTCGCACAAGTAAACCGCGGAACCTGACGATTGTGACAATTGATAATAATGCTGTCTTCTGTATTTATAATGCATAATTTTTAAAATAATTAATTTTATAAAGATTTTAACACGTAATTTACTTAATTTCATATTTTTGCAAGAAAAATTTGCGCCATTTTACGCTCGATGTGTAAAAGCAAGTAGCGATCGAAAAAACACTAAAAGTAACATATGCTGCTATCGTCCTAATTGTTATTTGCGTATTTGTTTTTTTCACTAACTTACTTTAGTGGTTAAAGGTTGCAGCGCGTACCCCTTGATGCAGTGTAACTTTTATCAATCAGGACGCTTTAAAAACCCAGGACGCCCGCTTGAAAGCTATCCAGGACATCCCAGGACATGTCCTGGGAAAACAGGACGGTTGCCAACCCTATATTCGTGTACTCCAAGCGCACGTACGTTAATATTTTCATTACTTCAAATTGGAAACACTGGATTAGGATTATTGTGATACGGGATCCTAAAATTGCACCACACAAGTATTGCTCGGCCATAACTGTTATTGTTTTACATAACCACCATGCCTTATGGCGGTCTTTACAAACTGCATGTAATCTCATGTTTATGGTAATAAGGACTATGTCATAACAACTTCTTTCATAAACAATTTTGGTGATGTCATTGTTTCTTGCTGAATTAGTTCGTTGCACTTGCATGGTTGCGTTTGTTTTTATTTCAATTGACATATAAGAAAGAAGGTTCATAGGGAGCCATGCATAAATTACGTCACACGAATTTCATGATTTTTTGACCCCTCCTCTGTCCTTGTCTCAGCTGGTCTCATTCGTGAGATCCCCCTCCCTATTATGACGTCACATATTTTGCAAATTTACATCTAGAGTTACAAATGTTTTGAGTTTTAAAGTTCTTGTTTTAACACTTAGATTATAATTTTGAAATGTCACATCACGAAATTAGGATTTCTCCCTCCTCCTTGTCAATATCACACTTCATCGACCCCCCCTCCCCCCCTCCCCCGTGTGACGTAATTTATGGATGATCCCTAATTTGAGGCATATCATAGATGAGTACATAAATGTAAATTATTATTCAATCCTTTTTCAATCTTAGATACTGCTGCTACACCTTGCGGGCCGCAATTCTACCGGCACAGTATAAGTATTAGTACTACATAGAGTATGGCCACTCCCTGCCGCTCTCTCGTGTCGACCTCACCTCCGCCAGACAAATCTAGAACAGTTTGTATGGCGCCGCAAGCACACATGCTTATTCACATCTGCGCAAAGACGTCATTGTTTAAGTAAACGACGCGACATTTGTATGAAGTGGTCGGGGTGTGTCTGATCTGAACTGTATAACTATTTAAACTATATAAGAAAAAAATAATTGAGTGGAGCTAGGGGAACGCTTATATACGCCGAAAAGTCATTCTTGGAAATGAATAGGCTCCAAAACCACTGAACTGACTGTAACAATTACTTGTAACAATTAAAGACCTCGAAATGCTTGAGGTGTGTGTCAAAAAAAAATAAGATCGATCATGTCCTTGAGGAATGATCATCAAATACTTTTTCCATTGAAATCAATGGAAAACATCTCAGCGAATCAACTCGCTCCACTCAAGCTCTATTTCGGCCCCGTGGGCTAGAATCCGACCTAGTTGAAATTTGGATGTCTTATTTCGTAAGTGACAAAGAACCTAGTTACACAGGTAATTATGAACCATAGCTACGTGAATAGAATCCCAGGCCCTGTGAGGTCTTGTATATAATTGACTTGAACCAACAACTGTGGGAATATTTTTATTTTATTATAGAGACTGAGGTGAGGTATAAATATTATTGCGTGTTTATTTATACACCGCCATTTTGCAGTAGGGGTAGGGTACCTACTCTCTAAATGCTAGCAACCAGGGAGTCTACCGCGCAACGTGAATACGATTACCATTTGGCTAAAATGACACCGTTCGTCCACTAAACGGATATCGTCGCACCGGTGAAACGATGTCCGCCGGTCTTCAATTCCTTTACCAGTGACACGTGTTCGAGGGATCTTTGAATGAATGATATGCTTAGACTTTGACATTTGTAGTTACCGCCGAAAAAACGAATATCGATGGGTGAAGATCCACCGGTAATGAGAACTGTCAGTTGAAACAGTCTACCTTACTGTGGTCGGTTTGAACTGAATATTCGTATTTCTACCAACTTTTGCTAGTTATTACTTATTTTTTGTTTCTATTTGTACAAATATTATGACCTCCTAAACGAATTAACAAAAAGCGGCTATGTAGTTAATCTATACGATGTAAAAGTAGGAGCGAGAGGTATACCAGCAAAATCTCTCTATAACCTGCTGAAAGACCTTGGCTTGCCCAGAAGTGCAGTAAGTTCTATACTAGAACGAGTATCTAAAG
This sequence comes from Hypsopygia costalis, assembly GCA_937001555.2. Lineage (NCBI taxonomy): Eukaryota > Metazoa > Arthropoda > Insecta > Lepidoptera > Pyralidae > Hypsopygia > Hypsopygia costalis. The sequence goes on along the minus strand of OW443349.2, from coordinate 15,881,844 downwards.
CTGCATTAGCAGGTTTATACCAGATTTGGCAGGGCAGGGAGAGAAACACAAGTGAAGTGAAGGTGAGTGTTGATGTACGTCGGAAAGGGGCCCCTTAAACCTACACCCGTGTCATAAGTCTCGGGATCTACTTGGGGTTTCTCTCTCTGCCACACGATGGACCTGGCACCCGCACGGTGAATCCATGGAAGCTAAGAAGTTCGTCTCTCTTTAAACCCTTCTACTATAGTGTATTGTGTGTGTGGGCAACTAATAAAACCCATGACAGGAAAATGGATACTTGCCAGAACGCTATGGAAAGGAGCATGATGGGAAAAAAGCTATCAGATAGAATCAGGAACTCAACCATAATAGAACAAACGAAAAGAACAAACAACGTTACAGTAATAATAAGAAAACTAAAATGGAAATGGGCAGGCCATACCATTAGAGGTAAAGACAAATGGTCAAAGACAATAATGCACTGGTTTACTGGACACAGGAAAAGGAAAAGAGGCAGGCCATTTCGAAGATGGGCCGATGAAATAAGGGTTACAGCAGGTGTAGGCTGGACAACAACGGCAATGGATAGACAAAAATGGAAAAAGTTGGGGGAGGCCTTTGCCTATAAAAGGCAAACAGGCATGGTTATCGATGGAAAAAAACAAGTGGACTTGATACTGCCAATTTAAATGGAAACATGCAACAAATGTGTTGAAGAAGTTATTTTTATTTTTATTTCATGTAATATGTCTGAATAAAGGCTTTTATTATTACTATAGTGTGTTAGTGCAATATTGAATGTTTGTGTCTTGTAATCTGTGTTTTACACGAACTATGGCGTTAGCGGCATTATCTGCTGCAGCGGAAGAGGAACGGCTCAAGAAGCTCGAGACCTTAGAGCGCAGGATGCTACGTGATAGCAGCTAGCCTATGCTCTTGTCAGAGAGCAGTTTTATTGATAATTTTAGGTTATCAAAGTCGCATTTTCTGACTTTGTGCAACGATTTGGCTCCGTTTTTGTCAACGGCCCAACGCTCATCAGCAGTGCACCCAGAAATCAAAGTAGGTTGATTTATCACGAGAGCTATAAAAACCTGATGGTCGATGGAAAGTAATCACTGTAGCCTATAGTAATACAAAACAGCGAGCTTCTATTTTTTTTTATACTACTTCGGGTGGCAGACAAGCATACGGCCCGCCTGATGTGAAGCGGTTATCGTAGCCATATTAACGATTGCAACATAAAGTATTGCTTGCGCGCCGCCACCCACGCTGCCAACTCAGTATCTCCTTCCTTTTTAGGGTTCCGAACCTCAAAAGGAAAAACGGAACCCTTATAAGATCACTTTGTTGTCCGTCTGTCTGTCTGTCTGTCTGTCTGTCTGTCTGTCTGTCTGTCAAGAATTTCTATGTCGAGAATGCGTGGAGGTATCAAGCTGAAATTTGAACTGTATACTCAGGTCTGCGGTCCCATGAAGTTAAAAAAAAATCAAACTGCTAAGTTTACGTAGAAAAAAGTTACGGCCGTTTATTCAGCAAAAAACGCATATTTCGGCACACTCAAGGGAATCAAAACCTATAGGGTACTTCCCGTTGACCTAGAACTATGAAATTTGGGAAGTAACTTCGTTATAGACTACAAGTACAGGAATAAATCTCAAAACTATGCATTTGTAAATAGATCTTAAAAAATAGGGGGTCTATATTTTTTATAGGGTGTCGAAATTTCAAATTGATACTACTAGTTCAAATGGGGTATCATATGAAAGGGCTTGATGTACACATTGCAAAATATATTTTATTTATTTTTTTTGGACGCATTATTTCTTATTTATAATGAAAAATATCAAATTTAATAATGATACTACGTACCTACGGAACCCTCGGTGGGCGAGTCCGACTCGCACTTGTCCGGTTTTTTTTTTCTGGTGACCTCACTCACTCACAGGAACACAACAACCCTCAAGGGAATTGTTATTTGGCTGCGGTATTCTGTGAGGTGGAGGTACATTCCCCAGTCGGGTAGCTTACAATTACGCTCCCTACCTCTCTTTTCGCCAGAGCTTCGTTTGTCAGTCAGCAGGGTGCACCACGTGCAAGTGAAGTTGGCTTTGGTTCGAAGATCTTGATGAACACCCCAAAACGGCACGGTCGCAAACACTATAATTTAAATAACTCAAGGAAAATAAATAGTTCCTTCGTAATAACATACATTTATAAAGAATTAAATCATTTATTTAACAGTAAGTACATATATAAAAACAAGAATGTACGTAAATCACAGAGTTAGTTTTAAACCACAGCATAAGTTATAATAGTACTACAAACAGTATGGCGACCCCACCTCGAGTCGAATGTGGAACTGCGCCGCGTATTACGAAAATTCGTTCGTAGTATATAATCTATCCTCAACTAAACTTAAATGGTAAAATGATTTATTTCTTATTTTTAATCAATACAATTAAACTATTTGTTTTTAAATTATTTTTTTCCAGTTTTAACAACGAATTTTACACATTATATCAATGTAATCGTTGATTTGACAGGTCAACATTTTTGGATTTTTATATTCCACAATTTTTATAGATAACTAATAATAATAATAAAATAATAAAATGTTTTATTTTCTCACTAATCAATACAAACACAATCTGTACGTGCAATTAAACAATCAGGTAAATACACCAATGCGACAATAAACATTGGTAGTATCGACTGCGTGAGACTGGAGCCTATGAACTAGGCATAAGCCTGTATCTCAGCGCACCAGTGCTCACCTCTCGGTCAAGACGGAACAATTTACATACCATACATAAATCACGGAACTTTAAGTATAGACAGGCACTATAAAATATAAGATACGTACATATAGCAGTTTGCAAAACAAATCAAAGGGAAGAAAGAACTGACATTAGATTGTACAATAACCAATTACAAAATGTGTGAAATATTTTTTGTATCAGGGTAACTGTATTTAATGCAGTCTCATAATCACAATCATTCAAAATAAACGTTTAGAGATATTTATTAATACAATATTATCAAAAGTATAACATCTTACGTTACAGCGCAAGGTGCATATGCAGTCAACCCTAAGGCTTCTTCACACACATTTGCACAAATGCAGACGCGGTCTGTTTCTTGTATGGAGTGACCGGGGTGTGTGTGTGTTACAACATACGTTTGCACCCATCTCCGTTTTTATTTCAAAATTAATGTATTTATTAACAATTCGTATTATGCTAAACAACATTCTAAGCTGACGATAACCATACATTTCAGAATGACAATTGTATCTTTTTTATTACAAATATAATACGCTCAATTTACATAAAATAATTAGAGGAATTCCTCTGTCATGTATGCTTATAAAATACTAAAATAAATAAAAAAGGTAAATTGCGATTTATAAACTAAAATAGGTAAACAAACTACTTGGGCACGCTGTCACAGTACTACGTATAGTACGAATCACAAGTTAAAGGATTGGCGAACTTGCGGCCGCGGACTTGCGAAGGCGTTCACCAGTCGCTGCAACATTTGGTTGTTGGCAACAGCAGCATCTGCGAGGTCTTCGGCGGCTACAGCTAGCCGCTCCAGTGTCGAAGCAGTAGCTTGAGCTACCCTGTTGTTCTCTTCGGCTGCTGTTGCTAACCGGTCAATTGCATTCGCCAATCTATTTTCATCCTTCCGGGGCACCAACATTAAAACGGTTGCCTGAAAAAAAAAAGTTAAATTGTATAAACTTTATTGGTGCATCCTGAAACATAACACATACCGTTGTATATTTTTTCATTAGTATTGAAGTAATGATGACATTTGGCCTACCCTCTCCTTCCCCGGTGTATTTTTGAAATAATGTATTGTATGATAATAATATGCCTTGTTACATCAGATAGTCAGTGCTGTCATATTGGTGGTGTTATAGGGAATGAACCAAAGTAGAAATTATTGTCATAAGATTATTAGCACATAAACAAAGACAGGAAGAAAGTAACAAAAACATGCGTAAGCCTTGTTATACCATAACCCTGGCAGTCATTAATAGATGTAACTTGTCAGTATTTTTAGTTTTGACTAGATACATACCTATAGTAGGTACAGACACTTATAAGAGATACGTATGAACTGCCTAATGACATGGATTAAACCATTTCAATAGGTAGTCCACCTATTGTTTTGTAGGTATACCTACAGTATCAAACACAAATTATTTACTAAGATATCTGTACGTCTGATTCTCGGCTCCTGATTATATATCTCTTTTGTTGACTGTATGTTGTTTACATAATGCAAATTCATAACAAAACATCAGAAAAGTACTTACGTCTCTCCATTTTATGGGGGGTTTGGTGGTTCCAGACCCCACCGCGTTCAGCCTAGCTGCAAGTGACACCCACTTGTCGTTTGGACAAGGGTGCCGCATGCGAGGAAACACGCCCAGTTGCCAGCGCAGGATTCGCGTGCATATAATCCAAGAGCAAACGCTCTTGGGCATTTGATACAACCATAAGCGCTGGCATCTAGAAAAATATAAGTCGACCGTAGTCAGTCACTTGTACACTTCACCTCTTATGTTATTTAATTACAGATAGATGTTTAAAAAAAGCCGTGAAATATCACCTTCTTCAAATAATTTCAAATAAAAATAAGAATTTAAATGTAGGTTATGTAAACAAAGACACACAGTCTAAAAATACTTCGTTTACCACAGATTATAAATTATACCCCACTACATTGTAGTTTTGCGTTTAGTTGTGTTTAATTTGTTTTATTTTTTTTATCAAAGTAATAATCACAATTTAAAATAATAATTTACAGTAAAAATAAAAACTATATTTTCTTAAAAATTATATATTATAAGTATTTCTCAAATTCTAGACAAGCTACAACATTATTACGAAACGCAGGTCTTAAAACTAGATAAATCATTCGTTTAAGAACTGTCCGCACTAATACGTCTAGAATTTTGTCTATGGCGATACCCAGTGATTACCACCCAGTTGTCCAACGTTTCCCCGGTACCAATTGGATGAAATTCCATGGGTGGGAATGGACATAAATACCAAGAAATTGAATGAAATTCACTGATTTCCCCGGTAGGCCCCCAGGACAAGATGCGTGAAAACTCCGGATTTTGAATCTTAAAACCCGGACACGTCATTAATGTTTCATAGTACTAATTTCAGCGAAATTCATTGAGCTTATGAAATCGTCCGGTCGTTCTGTCTGTCTGTTACCATGAAACTCAAAATTTAGAAAATCTGACTTCGGATACGTGTAGAGCATCAAAAAGTAGTAATGTAAAGTGACCTTGGTTTTCCGATATAAATTCGAGATTTCGAAAAAAAAAAATCGCTATTGTGGCGCATGCTGCGCGTCCGATGTTTTATTCTGTAATAAGACGATTATTCGCAGGATGTAGCGAGCGGTAGTGATTTAACCCTGGACTACAAATGAAACCCCGTCCGGACTCTCCCCGGACGCCCTCCAAACTAGGACAAATCCGCGAAAACCCGGACAGATGGCAAAATTGGCAACCCTAGCTAGGGGTAAGGCGTGTCGTATGATGTACCGCTTGCAGCACGCATGTTTTGATTTTGACGCAATTGCGTTATTATTCCTCAGCGTTACTGTTATGTAAGGACTCTTACCAAATGCCCATTGCTTATTTTATTACCATGTTGCAAGTGCATGGTGTATGAACAATTAATTTCGCCCAGAGACGCTATCAAACACGCAAGTCGGGTATTGTCGATTGTAGTCTGTTCTTGAAACTGTGAGTTGTGTGCTTCGTATATCTGTTGAAATGGCCACTGGATTATGCCACATACTACATAATAGTTACTTATGGTGTTAATGGTTTTGAATCTCTTCTGATATTTTACCATACCCCGGCCACTCCATACAACGGTCGCGACGTACTCGTAACCACTACATAAACAATGGCATCTGTGCAGAGTATAGCCATTTCCTGCCGGTCTCTCGTGTAGACTTCACCTCACCTCCCCTTTGAGACAAATCTGGAACAGTATGCATGGCGCCGCACAGAACACACACATACACGCTCATATATTCTCTGCACAGACGTTGATGTAGTTATGTAGTAGTTCACGACGCGACATTCGTATGGAGTAGCCGGGGTAACAGTAGGGTCACAGTATTACTATTTTTAGGGTTTAGCATGTGCAGGTGGTTGGTTTTGATACAAAGATGATCGTGAGCCACTTATACTTACAAATATGAGTTTATTATTTACGCTACCTGTCGGAGAGAGAAGATAAATGAACAATCATTTCGGCTTATTTACTTCAAACAATAATATTAATCTATGTTATGTTATAACGAATAGGTGAATGCGTTCGTCTTTCATTACCATTTAAATAATTGGTTCAAGTGATGAGCGGCGAGCGTACGGAACTTACGATGAATTTATTTAGGTACTAATTATATACAGAGTGGTAAATTGAAATGGGGGTAATAAGGGCTGTTAATCTTAATGCTTAATCGTTATAGTTTTAGGAAAACTTTTTATGCACGTTTATTTTGCTTACAATACTGATAACGTCTTATAAATCGATGAACGCACGAAAAATCATGACTAATTGTCACGTTTCGCCTGAGCGATAGAGAGGCGCGATCGGCCTAAGCGTTCGGCTTATAACGTATCTGTCTGTCTTCCACTCTATCGGCCGATGTTTTCATATGATGTTATCACGTAAAATTATCGTCCGTAAACCGACTTTATATACAACAATTTTTTTATATGCATATAGAGTGGTAAATTGAAACGTGGGCAATAAGGGCAGATAACTCTATCATTATAGTTTTAGTATAATTTTTTTTGGACGTTTATATTGCTTACATTTTTTTAATCTATATATTACAGTTTTCATTTTTAATTTAGATTTCTGCGAAATCTGTAAATGTTAGTGGAAATATTTGAAAGTCATTAATTCTAAGCAACATAAAACTAATGACTTTTAAATATTTCCAGCAATTCACCCCTGTATCGTTCATGTGGGATACATATAAACATCGAGGAAGACATTCTCAAAATGATATTGAAATCCGCATGAAAATCCGTCGCGTAGTTTACAACGAGTTACCTGATAAACAGACAGACAAATGCGGATATCGAGTTTGTTTCATATGGATAAATTATAGCCATCAGTAGATACGGCTTCACTTGACTAGCCATTTCTTTCGGCTTTTAATGTCCTATTTTTTTAACTTTCTATCACATTCTATTGCTAAGAGGTGAAGTCAACTTCCTCTCCTACGAATTTGTTCTGACGAAAATCATTGTGTTGTGAGTTCCAATGCAGCCGTAGTTTTACCTTCGGGACTGCAGTAGACTTCATTTTTCATTGCCTTTTTTTGTCATCGCCGCTGTTAAATCTGGCTACACAGGAGACACACTGGTGGGAATGTGTGGTGGGCCCTCGTCCCGTTAAATACTCGTAGATATATTTAGAACTCGTAAAGAATTTTAGAAATTATCCATCGATTTTTCGAAATCTTTTATAATTTAACTAGTGACCGACCCAAATTTAATTCGTAGTTATAGGGGAAAAAAATTATGGATTGAATTGAGAGCTAGATAACGATATATATAATATTATAAACATTTTTCATTGACGCTTATTACATTGACCAATAGGAGTGGCCTATTGGTCGTTGATGTTTTATAGCTTAAAGATATCGTTAGAATTTTATTATACGTATGTTGTATACATAAATGAAACTCGCTCAATCTCATCATTTGGGCCACTGTTACGTTTTTTGTATGTAATTGAACGTACAACGAGCTATGCTTTCATATTTCTCGTTCACTAATTGGCCGTATACTATACATATATTGTTTATGTCGAGAAAGTCATATATAGATAATTATATTATGTGGATATAATACAAGATACGTGACGTAATTGTGATATAGTTCGATGATGATGAAAGAGCAGTTATCGTAGAGAATACAGCTATTTAAGTAGTTAAAGACTATGTCTATCTCGGACATTCCATACAGCTTGGCAGGGGTAATTTCAACAAAGAGATCGATAGACGCATTCGACTAAGCTGGGCAGCTTTTGGAAAGCTTCGGCACATCTTCGTCGCACAGATACCCCAATGCTTGAAGACTAAAGTCTTTAACCAGCGCGTTCTCCCTGCAATGACATATGTTGCAGAGACTTGGACACTGACCATCGGACTGGTACACAGGCTAAAGGTCGCGCAGCGAGTGATGGAGAGGGCTTGGGGTTTCTCTGCGGGATCGAATCCGGATTAAAGAAAGACCACGGAGAACAAAAGTTATCGATAAGCCTTCAGAGTTTGCAAGCTAAAGAGGCTAAGAGGCCGGTCACAGCTGCCGAGTAAGTGATGGCAGATGGGCGAGGAAGTATCTGGTGGAAAGCATTGGGGAAGGCTTATATCCAGCAGTGAGTAGATACAGGCTGATGATGATGATGATGATGACTAGTTAAACCTAAGGCAACTCACCTAACTACCTAAAACTAAGTCGAGGTTAGGTTAGGTTAAGCTTCCGATGTACAAAAGTGCAGCGAGCGAAGCGAGCGACGGTTAACTTGTTTTTGGAGAGAGAGGTGAGGTTCCTTTGGTTTAACTTAAAATTAATTAATTAATTATTAATACATAAATATTTCTGAACAATTTACACAGATCCACCTAGTCCCAAATTAAGCGTAAAGCTTGTGTAATGTGACGCGCTAGCCGGCAAACGAATGGAAATCTTAGGAAAGGCGTACCCGGACCTGGACGACTACAGGCTCTTCCCAATAAGCGCCATACTAAAGTACATAGAACATGTTTCCAGACAGTCAGGGAAGCCTGACTAAAGGATTAGGGAATAGGGAGAGCAAAAAAGATTCATGCAGCACTAGACCCACTCTAATATAAGATAAATATCTAACACTATTGGGGACCTAAAAAATTGGATTGATAAAATACGTGAGATAGAAATCAAAGTTTTTGCATTTTATATTGTACTGCTGTGTCACAGTGTGGATTTTAATTATTTAAATAAGTTTGGTGTTATCAAAAAATAACCGAATTTCATCTGCAACGATGGATTGCTATGCCTTGCTTAGTAGTGTAATAGTTAAAAGGTAGATGGCACCACACTGCGACTTACAGCAGTAAAATATAAAATGCGAAAATTGAATCAGTTCTTTAAAAAAATACAAAGTATCTTTCCCACACTTTATTACGCAACGAAATGCAAAAAGTAAATTGAGTAACCGCGGATTTGTTTTTTAAATAATCACAATACTTGATTATAAGAAAGTTATAGGAATAAATTGCGACCGTTACAATGAAAGCGTTAAGAATGCTAATACCGATGTAAGTAATGGATGGAACATCATTGTTAGCTTAATGTATAAAGGTATGGCAAGTCGTTTTTAGCATTCCGTATCAAAATTGCAAGAACGGATCGCACATGGCATACTCTGGTCACTTTACTCAAGTGTTGTAAACAATTGAGATGATAGTAATTGGGGTGTAATTGGTTCATCAACATCTTTGAACCAAAGCTAACTTCACCTGCACGCGGTGCACCCTGCTGACTGACAAACGAAGCTCTGGCGAAAAGATAGAGGTAGAGAGCGTAATTGTAAGCTACCTGACTGGGGAATGTGTACCTCCACCTCACAGAATACCGCAGCAAAAACATAACGGAACACCAACAAAACCCTTTTATACATTTTATGGAACCCCATATCAAATGAATGCTTGCTAACTACCTACCTATTTACATAATAGAAATGAGTCCGTCTCGTCACATATTTTGCGCTATTTCAAAATAATTATTGAAACCCTGATAACTATTCTATGAAACACCTAGGTTCCGCGGAACCTAGTTTGGGAATCGCTGCTGTAAACAAAAGACGTATGTGCTGTAAACAAATGAAGAGGTGCGCATGTGTGTGTTCCACAATAAAAAAAACCACCCGCGCGAAAATCTTACAAATAACCAGAGTTTTGAAAACTCATAACCTAGTAAGTGCACTATGTATCATTCCAGAACCATGTACAAACCTAGTATGTCGCACTGACCATTATCAAACCTAGCAAGTCTCTGAGACAGGCGACTTGCTAGGTTTTTAAGTGGTCGATGCGTCTTGCTAGGTTTATTAGTAAGGTATTATGCAAATACACAAGTATTATAATATTTTTTAATACATAATCATCGTTTATATTTATTTTATATAATAAAAGCGTTTTTAAATAGTTTATGTAAAAATTGTTCAACGGCTAGCTTGATTTACGTTTTGGCGCTCTCCTGTAAAATTTTGGTTTGAGCACTTGCTAGGTTTTCATCTGGCGCAGCCGTGCTGATGGTAAATAATAACCTCGACGAGCTCGGTGGTCGAATGGCTAGTAATAGCTACTTTGACTCCGAGATCGCGGGTGCCAATCCTGCATAAGACAAACATTTGTATGCATGAATATGTCTGTTTGTGTTGGTTTGGGGTGTTTTTCTATATGTTATATGTTTGTATTAAAAAAAAAAATGTATGTAAGTACATATGTGAGTTATCTTGTTTATATAGTACAGTACAAGCTTTGCTTAGTTTGGGACTAGATGACGCTTTGTAATTTGTCCAGGGATATTTATAATATCCGTTTTAGAAAGTATTTTATATGTTGTTTTTGGAATAAAATTAATAGCTAAGTCAATTGTAATCAATTTGACCATCATTGGGCTCGTCAGTCAGGGATAGGTAAGACATGGCGGGCGAAAGCTAGCTTAAATTGAATGGGAGAAAAAACTATTTCTACGCAACTGCCAAAAATGAGGGTAATGTTCATCGTTTAATGTAATTTAAGTAAACTTGTTTATTTACATCATTATTATAATACTGGCAGCCTTTCCTTTCGAAGCTGCGGTGAAAATGCCATTACCCACAGAAACCGCCACTTTCACTGTGGCCAGATAAATCAATATGATGAAAAATTACAGTTATTACCGTCCATGGGGATCTGCTGAAGCAAATTTTATATTATAATAACATTAAAACACACGTGACATGAGAAATTATAAAAATAAATTAGAAGTGATACTGTTTTTTATACTCACTAGTTGGCGCCACTGTCAAGTGAGGTCCATAATGCTTAGTGCGCGTTTTTTACGTAGGTACCTATTCGTTTTTGACAAAGTTAACTTCATTTTGTAAGAAATTGACATAGTGCCATCTACCCACAAACAATCGAATTAGATCACATCCCATACCAATTGAAGTTATCGTTGTAGAAATTGGTTACGATGGAAAATCCGCACTAATCCCCTTAATTGTCATTTTAATAACTTAAAAATAATTTGATAGGTATCTTTGTAATATTCGGAACGTAGGAATTTCTGAAATTCAAGAGAGATATGACATTCAAGCTCCCTGAAGTACAAAATAATGTTAAAGTTTGACAAACACGGATTGAAAACAAAGTTTACGTTTAGATTATCTATCATTAAATACCTTAACAACCTTGCAGTTCCATTTCGTTCGAAAAAAGGAGGACATAAGTTTATGAAGGATAAAACTGTTTCAAAGCACTGATTAGCGGGAGAAATTCTCTTTGGGATTACACATTTGTTTATAAATTAATAAGTGTAATTTGAGTGAGAGTGGGACGCCTCTTTTCTAGATGGACCGAACACCTCAAGCAAGCGGCTGCAAGCGGCTGCAAGCGGCTGGATGCGGAAAGCGAAGGATCGCAAATGCAAATGGAAAACATTGGGGAAGGCCTATATCCAGCAGTGGGTAGATACAGGCTGATGATGATGATGATGTTTTCCTAATAGTCTTCCTACGCAGGCTTAGACATCTAAAGAATCTAGTCTTTCGTAATTCTACAAACTACATACCTAAATCACATAAACAATCTCTAAGAAACATTCACTATGCTCGGAACCAAGACGAAATACGCTCGGAATCTTACTACAACTAGTTAATTTGTTATGAAATCACATCTAATGACATCGCTAGCCATAGCTGGAATAGTGTTTGCCCGCGTAGGTATTTTCTTAAGGCCCTTAGTGCTGCGAAAATGGCGCCATTTGAATAAAAAATCATATCATAACAGTGAGGATGAATATCAGAAATTCCTACGTTCCGGATATTACAAAGGTATTAAATAAGATATTAAAGTATTTCTGACCTCCACCAACCCGCAGTTGAGCAGCGTGGTGGAGTATGCTCTAAACCCCTTTGATTGACGGGAGACCCGTATCCCAGCAGTGGGATGATTATGGGTTGACTAGGTAAAGTATTTCTAAATTAATAAAATAACAACGCTGACGACCTACAGATTTATACTGCTGCTCCTCTTGAGAACTTCTCTCAAGCGACTAGTGCTATCAACGCCGACCTAGCGAAAATAGCGGAATGGTCTCATAACTTCGGACTCAAAATCAACGCGGCTAAATCGCAGGTCATAGTGTTGGGTAGCCCTTTTTATATTTCAAGGCTGAATGATTTAGTGATTCCCAATATTGCTTTCGCTGGTACTGTTATACCGTACTCCTCTTTGGTTAAGAACTTGGGAGTCACTATGGACCAAACTCTTTCATGGGCCCCCCACATTAATGAAGTGAGCCGAAAGTTGTATGCGTCCCTTCATTCTTTAAAACGGCTGCAAAATTTCCTCCCTGTTTCCACTAAGTCCTTACTTGCCCGTTCCCTTCTCCTCCCTCTCCTTGATTACGGGGATGTGGCTTTTCTGGATCCGGCGGAGGAGTTGGTTGACAAATTGGATCGCTTGCAAAACCAGTGTATGCGCTTCATTTTCGATTTACGCAAGTACGACCACGTCTCTAATTTTCGTCTCCTACTTGGTTGGCTGCCTATAAGATCCCGTAGAAATATCCACATCCTCTCTCTCCTATATAACGTTTTATTTAATCCAACGGCGCCCCAATATCTACGTGATAGGTTTCAGTTTCGAGTGAGAGATAGTCGTCTACGCTGTAAGGGTGATTTAATATTGGATATTCCTCTTCACAATACAAACACTTACACCAACTCTTTCACAGTAAAGGCTGCAAAGCTCTGGAACGCATTACCGAATATCTTGAGAAAGGCTCCTTCAATCCATTCCTTTAAATCGGCACTGGAGAAGTTCGCTTGTGACAGGCCCTAAAAGCAACGAGTTCGTCACTTTGCATAATTGATATTGTAATTAACATTTATATAATTATTAATACGAGTGTGCATATGTGGTATTTGTTTTGTTATATTATTACATAGTATAGAAGGTTTACTTTTCCATGGATGTATACTTACTTACGTATATGTCCTTACACAGTTCTGGTCATATGTAACTCCTCCTATTATTTTCGTTGTGTCATTTATATTACTCAAAGGTTGGCTGGAAGAGATCCCTTTATGGGATAAGTCCGCCTTTGTACAAATTGTATGTCAACATTTTTACCATTTTGTCTACTGTAACTGTTTTGTACAATAAAGATATTTACAACAACAACAACAACAACAATTAAGAAATACTTTAATATTTTTTATGTGGAATTACGAAAGACTAGATTCTTTAGAAATCTAAGCCTGCGTAGGAAGACTATTAGGAAAACATCATCATCATCATCAGCCTATATCTACCCACTGCTGGATATAGGCCTTCCCCAATATAATCTATTGTCAACTGCCCCCTTACCACCAACTATTATTGCGATCCAATAACTGAATAGAAAGCTTATTCAAACCAATGAATAAGCGACTCTATTTAATTTGAAATAGAGTCGCTTATTCATTGGTGTGAATAAGCATTCTACTCTTATTGCGATTCAATAACTGAATAGAATGCTTATTCACACCAATGAATAAGCGACTCTATTTCAAGAAATGTGGTAAGGGAGCAAAACTTTTAAATTATGATGTCGTTTTTGTATGGAGTGGCCGGGGTAATGTAACATAGATATTTGATTCGTGGTATATTTAAGGAGTTATTATAGTTTTTTAATCAAGCAGCGTTAGTTTTGCAGCAGTGATCCCTTTAACAAAAGATGTACTTTCATGAATTGGTTTGTACCGGGTACTTAGTCTCAGAGCTTGCTTGTTAGAAATCTAAGAAAACACATGCAATGCCAATATGTACCTAACACAAAGGGAGAACTTTCACTTGACCAATTACATGCAAACAAAGAGTTACCTGTCCGTCTGTGTGTAGTCTATAGGTAACTACTAATTGTGCATTGTAGTGCCAAAGTGTAGCTGTGTGGGTGTACGCACAAGTGGCGAAATGCCGTGTGAATCCCGATCAACAATTAAAACACATAAGATACTTGGGGTGTAAGTTGTTCATCCACGTCTTTGAACCAAAGTCAACCTCACCTGCACGTGGTGTAACCTGCTGACTGACAACCGAGGCTCTGGCGAAAAGAGAGGTAGGGAGCGTAATTGTAAGCTACCCGACTGGGGAATCACCACCTCACAGAACACCGCAGCCAAATAACAATTCCATTGAGGGTTGTTGTGTTCCTGCGAGTGAGTGAGGTCACCAGGAAGGAAGGTGTTGCTGCGATGGCAGCGGGGGTGGCGGCGCGCTAGCGATATTTTATGTTGCGAGCGTTAATATGGCTACGGTAACCGCTTCACATCAGGCGGGCCGTATGCTTGTCTGCCACCCTAGGTAGTATAAAAAAAAACAACAATTAAAACACACGAGATACTTGGGGTGTAAGTGGTTCATCCACATCTTTGAGCCGAAGCCAACCTTACCTGGCCGTGGTTTTTTTAGTGCACCCCTAGACTTCATAAGGAACCTATGTGTCAAATTTGGAATCTCTACTTTGCAAGCCCAGCAGTTTGGGCTGTGGGTTGATATGCCAGTCGGTCACTCAATTACTGAAGCTGCAAAAAATATAGATAATAAATGATATATCCAGTTGTATGGCAGCTTTTGTTTTTTTTAAGCCTAGCAGTTTGAGTTGTGCGTTTATATGTCAATCGGTTAGTCAGTCCTTCTTTTGTAGATATGATTTAGTCATCATCATCGTCAGGTCTATTTTAGTCTGCACTACAGGAGCACGACCCTCTCTCGTCCGTCCTAGATGGAAGGAGGATTTGGCCTACACTCCCCACGCTGGCCAAACGGGTTGGGGAGGCCTGATGGATGTTTTATAATGTATTTCCCTCAGTCGCCTTGCACGACATCCACGGGAAGAGACTGAGTGATTCTATTCTAGTCTGCCGGTAACCACACGGAGATATGATTTAGTGATTTATCCTAATTTCACCCGAGTTCAATTAGAATATATGTACATATAATATAGCCTATATGCCTATAGCCAACCTATAGCTAAGTAGGATCATCAACATTTTTGCACCAAAGCCTACATCACCTGCATGTTTGCTGACTGACAAACGAGGTTCCGGCAAAAAGAGAGGTAGGGCATAACGTATTTAAGCTGCCCGACAGGGGAAGTACCTCCAGCTCACAGAATACCGCAGCCAATGAACAATTCTTTTGAGGGTTGTTGTGTTCTACCGAGTACATATCGATCTCGACTGGGGAAGTACCTCCACTCCACAGTAGATGGAAGCCAAATCAGAACACTAATGAGGATTTCCCGGTGCTAGAACAGTGAGTAGTTTAGTAGTTATCTTACGTACCGATCGCCAAAGCTTCTTACTTATACTTCTTATGATTAAATTAGTTGTGAGTTTCAAGGCAGTCGTAGTCTTATCCCCGGGACTGCAATGGACTTCACTGTTTTATGCCTTTTTTGGTGGTGGCCAAGGTCGTCGCCAGCCGATGAATTGATTGTGTGCATGAACATGTCTGTTTATCTTGATCTGGGAGCTTTTTCTATGTACCTATTAATGTATGTATTTATAAAAAAAAAATGTATTTAAGTATTATATCAGTTATCCTATACAGACCCATAGTACAAGCTTTGCTTAGTTTGGGACTAGATGGCAGTGTGTAATTTGTCCAGGAATACTTATACTTATGTTTACTTGTTTACTTATATGTACTATGTTTACTTATACTTTGTAGCCAGGTTTATGTATGGCGTAAAGTCTGCTGCTATTTTTCACGATTTATTAGAGTCAGTAAAAAAAATTGTTAAAATCACAGATTGAAATAAGACCGTGTAAAACGCAATTAAGCCGTGAAAACGCGGCGTGTTAATGACATGCGCTGTTGCGTATGTCGGACAATCGGTTGCAAATCGGAACGGGATTCGTTAGATGTTCGTGTAATATTACGTTTTACGTAAGAACTGTAAATTATATATTTTACACATATTATATGTAACAACTACTCATATATGTTACAGATTAGTAATATATTAGGTAATATTTTTTGAGATGTAAGTGGTCCATCAACATCTTTGAACCAAAGCCAACTTCACCTGCACGCGGTGCACCCTGCTGACTGACAAACGAAGCTCTTGCGAAAAGAGAGGTAGGGAGCGTAATTGTAAGCTACCCGACTGGGGAATGTACCTCCACCTCAAGGAATACCGCAGCCAAATAACAATTCCCTTGAGGGTTGTTGTGTTCCTGCGAGTAAGTGAGGTCACCAGAAAGGAAAGGAAGGAAGGAGATACCGTGTAGGCAGCGGGGGTGAAGGCGCGCGAGCGATATTTTATGTTGCGAGCGTTAATATGGCTACGGTAACCGCTTCACATCAGGCGGGCCGTATGCTTGTCTGCCACCCGACGTAGTATATATAATATATATATATATATATATATATATATACATATATACCCGACAAACAGAATGAATATGGAATTCGAATTGGTTTCGCGCAATCTGTCAAATGAGTGAAAGTTCTGTCAAAGTACAAAGTTTCATTAGAAAAGTTCATATGGTCGTTGAGTTTTCTTAAATCTTTTTATTTTTTCTATGTGTCTCTATCAAAAATCATTTGAAAAAGTCTGATTACCATTGAAAAATACTGAAATCCCAGAATATTGTCAGATTTTGTCTCAATTTGTGAATTTCTTCGCAAACCTTGTAGAGAAAAATAATATTTTTTTATTGTTTTGTGCATTGTATATCATCCACCCATCATCCAATTGTATATCATCCAATGCACCGCCCCGAAAAAAGTAAATTCTTGATTGTGAAAATTTTAGGTTAGTTTGTAACACAAAAAATTTGCTCTAGAATGCGCATATAAACAATACTGCTTCATCTAAATGTCATGCTAATTGTAGTTATGATTAATTATGTAACAAAATGTCAGTTGTTTTTGTTACAAGGGCAAACAATTGTTTTAGTAACAAGTAGCTAAACAATGCGCGCTTGGCAATACTCATACTCGTACGTAGTATATTAATTGCTATGAAGTAACGACGGAAGAAAGATGTGATTTAGTTCTTCGAAGAATTCTATTTACTCTTTAGCTCAATCTTAAAATTAATACATTTCTAGATAAAACCTAGCCAAAACTTATTTTTTCAGTTTTTTGAGCACGTACGAAAAAGCATGACTCATAGTCACGTTCCGCCTTAGTCGAGCGTGCATGCGAGAGCGCGGGACAAGTGATCTATCCTCTCTAGAGGCACGATCGGCCTATAGGCCTAAGTGTTCATCTATCTCTATTCCACTCCATCGGCCGATGTTTTCTTATGACGTTATCACGTAGACTTATCGTCCGTAAACCGACTTTACAGACAACAATTTTTTTTTAGCAATTTTGAATTAGTTTCATGAACTAAAGCTCGTTGATGTCTTTTACAATAACGATGATTTTCTATAATAATTGAAACTACTAATGCCTTTAAAACAACCAATAGCGTGGGATCGGTCGCTCTCCGCACCATTCTATTTCATTTGACCACAGTGAGGCAGCACAAAATATGTAGGTAGGTATCGATTGGAGATTCTTAAGGGTCTATTTATTTATTTAATCTTTATGCGCATAAAAACAATGTACGAGTACAAAGGCGGACTTAACGCTATACAAGCATTCTCTACCAGTCGACCTTAGGGTGGTGCAGAGATAAGACATGGTAAGTGCACCTTTACATTATAAATTCATAGAGACTTGAATACAGAACAGTCTCCTTTAAGACAGGTTATTGATAATTATGTCAACAGCGTTTTAGCCAAAGAACGTCAACTGCTAAGCATATGCCTTCATTTAGACTTTTACCACACCCCGGCCACTCCATACAAATGTAGCATTGTTAACTACTACATAAACTACTGCGTCTGTGCAGATCGTAAATGAGCGTGTGTGCGACAGGCGCCATAGAAACTGTTCCACATTCGCCTCAGAGGGGAGGTGAGGTCGATACGAGAGAGCGGCAGGGAGAGTCCTTACTGTACGTAGTACTATTACTTATACTGTGCTTTTACAGTGGTCGGTTTTGTGCCATTTGCATACCATGGAATTTTTGTCAGATCTTACATCAGCTAGCTAGTTTTGGGGTGTAAGTGATTCATCAACATTTTTGAACCAAAGCCAACCTCACCTGCACGTGGTGCATCCTGCTGACAGACAAACGAGGCTCAGGCGAAAAGAGAGGTAGGACATAGCGTATTTTTGTAAGCTGCCCGACTGGAGAAGTACCTCCACCTCACAGGCTACCGCAGCCTAATAACAATTCACTTGGGGGTTGTTGTGTTCCTGCGAGTGAGTGAGGTCACCAGAAAGAAAGGAAGGAGTATAGGCGGGAACAGATCGGCGACCCCTTGGTGTTGTAGGTCTCCATGGGCGATGGTACTTGCTTTCCACCAGGTGACCCACATGCTCTTTTGCCCTCTCATAAAAAAAGACTTCTACAGTGATCGAATCGATTAAAAATAGTATTTTTAACAGACTCCAGAAAATCGGTTGTATTTTTTTTAATCATCATCATCATCAGGTCATTTTAGTCTCCACTACGGGAGCACGACCCGCTCTCGTCTGTCCCAGAAAGAAGGAGGATTTGGCCTACACTCCCCACGCTGGCCAGACGGGTTGGGGAGGCCTGATCGATGTTATAGAATGTCCCTTAGTCGCCTTGTACGAGATCCACAGGAAGAGATGGAGTGATTCTATTCTAGTCTGCCGGAAACCACACGGCCATTTTTTTTAAATGTTTGTTACTTAATTACTCCGTGATTCATAAACCGATTTGAAAAAAAAAAATATTTGATAGAGTATACTTCCAGATTGGTCCCATATTTTTCTATCAGTCTGTATCTACATACATAAATGTAGAGTAATGTTTGGAGCCGGTTTTTTTTTTGTTAAAATTATTATTTATCGGGCCATTCTGAATGCATTAGCGGGCTATGGCTATAGCCATAAGTGGCCCGTGGACGGCAGGTTGACTATGACTGCTTTAATTCTACTAAGGATCCTTCCTAATGCTGATACATTGTACTTACAGATTATTACTCAACAGTTATCGTAGACTTGATGATCGTGTTTTACCTGAAACAAAAAGTTAATTGTTAATAGTCGACCGAGCTTCGAACCTGTGAAATTCGTTCCAATCACTGAACCATGCATACCCATTATATGCATTCTTTGAATAATTGCTTGCTATAAAATCAACAACTAAGGATTATAGGACAATTGTTATATACAAATGCTGGTAAGTTACCGAATTCGAGAGCTATTCAGAGTTGTTTCGCAAATTAATGATAATGAACTCAAACATGCGTACCCCTTTTATTGCAGGAACGTTACATAAAAAATGAAATCAGGTGTATTTTATATTTATTATCATTAAAAGACATTATTATGACACACTCAAGCGCTCGATGCATACGTTTGACTTTCCTACTGATCGTTTAATTAAATTGAATATTTTTTGGCAATTGTCATTGCATTATTGTTTTTTAAGGATTTAAGATTTTGGACGAGCTCGGTGGTCGAATGGTTAGCAATGGCCACTTTGACTCCGAGATCGCGGGTGACAAATATTTGTGTGCTTGAACATGTCTGTTTGTCTTGGTCTGTGTGTTTTCTATGTATTATATGTATGTATTTACAAAAAAATGTATTTAAGTATAATATCAGCTATCTAGTACCCATAGTACAAGCTTTGCGCTTAATTTGGGACTATATGGCGCTGTGTAAATTGTCCAGAAATATTTATTTATTTATTTAATATTTTAGTTAAGAGATTACTGCGCGTACCCCTTGATGCAATCTTGCTTCTGGGGGTACGCGTACCACTTATTGGGAATCACTGGTCTAAAAGAAAGTAGAACTAATAAAAATCAACAAGACTAAGGAAGGAATTAAATACATCCATATAACACGATGTAAGACGTAAATGTTTAAGTACTAGATTATAAAAACGCATAATGAAAGTTATTTCGCAAAATAAACCTTATTGACTGCAGAATAAGGCTTTAAACACGTGAGTGACATAATATAGTGGTCTAGTTTTCATAAAAAATAAGTGAAATGACAGGAAGAGTGACTAATCCGGTTATTTAACTGGTTTGAAGCGGTCCCGGCTTTTATGTATTAGAATGTTGGTCTATTTTCTTGTTTCTTGATACGGAACTAACAGCATCATTTCTAAGTTTTTTGTAACAAACATAACTAACCGGGGTTTTGAACATTATACTTTCCTTTGTTTTCTATAAATATAATAATATTTTAAATAACATTTCGCCATGTTACATGTTGTCCTCTTTAATACTAAATTGTTGGCTGGAAGAAGTCCCATGATAAGTCTGTCATTGTACATGAAACTCCCCTATCTTATAGAGGTAATATGTTTGTATTTCGTTTGTACAATAACAACAACAACAATATTTATTTCGTCATGTAAATATTTACAAATTTAACTTATAGACTAAAATTGTCGCACTAGGGAGGCCTGTACTAATATCGGGGGCCCTACTGCCTAAACTGAAACCGATTCCCATCGAATATTTTGATTCCCAAAAAAAGGTTTGAGTTATTGCCAAATATTTGTAACTTTGTAGGTAGAGCTTCATGGTATCTATCAGCTAATCTAAACACAATTCGTGCAAATCTAAACTGAAGTTTGATTTTCGCATACACAAAATCCGATGAGAATCGGCTTCAGCTTAGGCGGGTCCCCCTGGTATCTATTTAGAGCATATGGGAATCGGAATCATAAAGTTAATATATTTACTAGTATAGGGAAAACGTGTCGGGCATTTTGAATAGATTCTCAATAGACTATAGCTTAGCATTTATGGGCGATTATTGGGAATCTATTCAAAATGCTCTAGCGCTACGGAGCAGTAACCTGGGGCCCTACCGCCGAAGCTGAAGCCGATTACCATCCGTTTTTTTGATTACATAAATTGGTCTTAGGTTATAGTTATCGACAAACATCTTCAGCTCAGTCGGTAAAGGCCTAGGTTTTCTTCCAGCTGAGCTAAACATAATTAGCAACAATCTAAGCAGTAGTTTCATTTTCGCATTTAAAAATTCCAATCGGCTACAGCTTCGGCTGTAGGGTACATGATTAACGTTCCTAGATTTGTATTTTGCTATAATTTGTTTCGCTTGTATCTAACCATTGCCGGATATATTTTTTTCCAATGCTTTCCTCATTTGTGATTCTCCGACAGAGCGTCCTTTTTGCCAATCCAATAATTTAAACACTACGTGCAAAACATTAACAACATAGGTACATTAATATGAGTATTCAATGAACCTTATGTTGTTAGTGTTTACAAGGGCACTTTAAGCTGTTGGTTCAGGCTGTTGTCAATAGACGACAGTCGCTAAGCCAAGTGAGTGGCCTTTAGGCGGCTTGAAAACACTGGCCTCCGTTAACCCGCAGTTGAACAGCAGTGGTATATGCTTTAAACCCCTTCTTTGAGTTTGTTTGAGAGGAGACCCTTATTCTAGCAGTTGGATGAATAGGAGTTGACGACCACCTTTCTTTCATCATTTTCTGGGTAATCGATAGCCGTACAGGAAATATTCTATGTAGGACAAAATAATAAGTTTCAATACATAACCGTTCTAGTCAAACGACTTCTAAGTATAGCTTCCTTGGAAAGTAAACACAGGATGGTCACAGCACCATAACACCCCCCCCCCCCCCCCCCCTCGCCCCGGACCGGAGTAACCGACACATAGACATACATATTTCACGTCAAACCACTCTCATATCCGTTGGGCGGGAATTTATTATGTTTTTATGTCGATGTTAATCTCAACGTTTACTGAGAGAATTATAATTTATGCCAATTGGTTCCACTCTTAAGTGAAGTGGAATAAAGTGATACGTTTGCCGTTATAATTTCAGAGTAGGTTATTGCTGATCATTCGCTGCAAACTGAGCCCTCGAGATTGTTTAATAAAATTAACTTTAAAATCACAAAAAACACAGATTTCGATTCCAAATCAAAACGTAAATTGTATGTACAGAACCTACTTACAAACCAGGTTTCAACAAAAAACTTTTCAGAAAAATATTACAGAGTTCAAGAATCCAAAGGCAATCAGTTTGCGCATTTTACACACAGAAAAGTATTAAATAATAATAATCCACTATGATGTATTTTGTTATTGATATAATTGTTATATAAATATGTAATTGACTCATTTTAAAACATTTAATAAATAACAGACAAAAATACATTATTTCAAGTCGGTGTATTTAAACCCACGTTTCATCAAAAAATGACTAGCGGATCGCGAGTAATAACGCAAGCGCATTATTTATTTTTACACTAACGCAAATATCTCAAAAAGTACTAAGTTAATTTATTAACCTAACCTAATGAACATTAAAATGGTTAAAAAGATACCAAACAAATTTCATACAAATCGGAGAACTTGCTTGAACGTTTTTTGTCGAAAAATGAATTTAATATAAAATCATTTTTCGATCCAACACAATTTATAGGCAATTGTTACAAATTTAAAAAAAATATATTGAAAAACATAATTAATCAATGATGAAAAAAAAAACTTCCCGCCGCTACAGCTTAGATGGGACTTGAATAGTTTCTCCTTCACTTCATAAGGATGTCACATAGACATAAATCACATAGACACTTTCTTCGCTTTACATGTATTTAATATTTATGCGTCTCACTTTAAAATCGATTTCCTTCATTTCTTGTTCGCATTTTGAATTATTGTCGAAAGTTTAATGTCAGTTACATTGTATAGTTTCATGAACTTACTCACTACATTACATTGTTTTACTACGTCGGGTGGCAGACAAGCATACGTCCCGAACTGATGTGAAGCGGTTACCGTAGCTATATTAACGCTCGCAACATAAAGTATCGCTCGCGCGCCGCTACCCCTGCTTCCAACACAGCATCTTCTTCCTTTCTGGTGACCTCATTCACTCACAGGAACACAACACAACACTGCGGTACACTGTGAGGTGGAGGTACATTTCATAGTCGGGTAGCTTACAATTACGCTTCCTACCTTTCTTATCGCCAGAGCTTCGTTTGTCAGTCAGCAGGGTGTACGGCGCGCAGGTGAAGTTGGATTAGGTTCAAAGATGTTGATGAACCACTTACACCCCAAAAATTATGAAAGATTTATAACGTTGCCATGTTAATTAATACTTTACAAAGATTACTAAAGTTAAGACAGCATTGATTGGTACGTTTTATAAATTACTAACTTGCCCGCGACTTCGTACGCATGTATCCCAATTATTAACCCGATCAGGGGCCCTACCGGCTAAGCTGAAGCCAATCATACTTGAACATAGATTTATAATCTTTGTGTTTAGCGTAGCTGGTAGCTAGGTAGGACCCCTGTTCAGTGGATTGAGCTATGCGTTGATAGATCAGTTAGTATTCAGTAATGGTTACCTTTTATATGCTTTTCAGTTTCAATGAACGAAATGATACAACTTGTCGCGGTATTTAGCGGTGCCATTTAATTTTCGGTTCGGTTAGGGTTGTCTTATGTACTATATCAGAAATAGACGCTTTACCGACAAAATATCACAAAAATACCTCATGCTGTCTTTTCATATTTTCAAATAGGCACAGGTTCTGGAACCTCGCGTCGTGAAATAATGAAAGATTTGATAAAAAAAATGGGGTATGGTTGTGTCACGGACACGGCCGTGTGTTGTACGTGAATAATGCACTAAAATTACTTCAAAATGGCAGCGCTTCCCCCTGCTCCGCACGCGATGTACAATAGTCCTTACTTAGTGCAATAAATTCTTTATTCCTTCATCTATCCAGTGGTGTGATTGAAGTTTGGATGTAGACCATAGATTCGAAACTACAACGCCAAACTGTATTGATTTTGTTATCATTAGTTTTTTTTGGATGGTCCCCGTATATGGACGTATTCACGTTAATACATCAGAAACTAATGAAAGTCTTCATAAAATCGATTTCATTTTGAAAATACTATATTATTACTTATACTGTGATATTATTCAACAGGTGCTTAGGTTTATATCGGGTTTCGTGATATATCAACATGTCGGCCATATCAAAGAGAATGAAATGACCATTGGCCATTAGCCATTGACCGTGTCGTGAAACACGTTTGGGCGAAAGTGAAACCGAGTGACGTCAGGCCGGTGAGTCAAATTTTACATCTGTGGAAACATTGAGTTTCTTCGGCAGGTTTTGTAAGGAACCTGTTTGTTTGAATATGCATTAGTGGTCTATGGGTTGTTGATCATTCTTTCTTTTAATGTCTTTTAATTTTGACTACATAGTACTAAAACACCCATTTTGTTAAAGTTTATTATTATTATTGTTTATTTATACTACGTCGGGTGGCAGGCAAGCGTACGCCCTGATGTGAAGCGGTTACCGTTGCTCATTCATTCTTCATGTTGCTCGCAACATGAAATATCGCTCGCGCACCGCATCTCTACTGCCAATGCAGCAATTCCTTTTTTTATGGTGACCTTTATTGCAACAATCCTCAAGGGACTTGTTATTTGACTGTGGTATTCTGTGTGGTGGAGAAACTTCCCCAGTCGGGCAGCTTACAAATACGTTGTATCCTACCTCTCTATTGCCAGAGTCTCTTTCGCTAGTCGGCAAGTTGCAGTTCAGGTTGACTTTGGCTGCAAAATTCTTAAAGTTCCTTAATTTGCCACATAGATAAATAGATAGAAGATACAAGATTCTTACATAGCACAAAAAACTTTTTATCCCTGCAAAATACCTTCTTCCCATGAGTATCAATAATACGCAAAGTCGCAGGTAGGCAGATTGTTTCTGGTATGTCGGTTTATGATCTTAATGAGATCATAGACTTCTTCTAAGTTATAGATTCTAATAAGTTTATTACATATAATTTTAGGTACAAATGTCAGATAAACAGTTCCCATGCCTGAAGGTTAAACTTAACGAAGGTTTACTTAGTGAATGGCGTTACACTTACCATTGATATGTACTTGATAGTTATCGACACGATTTACGATTAAATTTACGTGAACACGTTTTTAATTTATTACTTGAATGTCACACGCAAAGACATGACAATACATAACTTAAGGACAATATTAACAAAAATGGCGGGTATATTCTAATAAAAACCTTGACCTACTTTGGTACATTAGCCATCAAATCAACCTATAATACCGCACTGCTGGAATAAGGATCTTTCTTCCTTCAATTGAACTTAAAACTCGACTTGCTTTTGAAGAGGGAGGTGACGTACCTCTTATGTTTAAGTAGTCAAACCAGAAGCGTCTAAATTTCGAGCATCGACTTTTTATATGTTATATCTTTATATATGTTATAGTCGATATATCTTTATATGAAGCAAAAACTTTGTACCCCTTTGTTGTAAAACTTTGTTGTTTTTACGAAAATTGCGCGGAGGAGTATGAAATTTCGCACACTTATATAGTTTATATAGAGATGGAATGCAGAATGATAATATTTTTTTTAAATCTATATATATAAACAAAGTCGGGTTTGTTGGAACACTTATAACTCAAGAACCGCATGCAGGACCGAGTTTCATGGTTTTTGATTTGTTGGATTTGTCTCCGTCCCGAATAGCAGAATAACTATTATATACATTGAAAAATTGACGAAAAAATTAAATAAAAGAAAAAAACATTTTCCCATACAAATGAAAGTGTCAGCGGAAAAAGGATTGCGATATTTATTGGTTGTCAAATATCAAAATGTCAAATCGATTGGTGTCACTTTTATGTCGCGAAAGATTTTTTTGCCCCATATAGAATTGTCTGTGATTTGTTTGAAAATTAAAAAATATCAAATCAATTGGGTAAACATCAAAAGAAATGATAATAAAATTACAAATCACCAAAACGATAAAGTCAATTTCAAAACTAAAAAATAAAACGTTTATTTAATTTTTTTGAAACAATAAGGAAATCTTTATTTTTATGAAATCTTCAGTTTTTATGGATACGGGTCTTCCCTCAACCGAAGGGGTTTAGAGCATACTCCACCACGATGCTCAACTGCGGTTTAGTGCTGTTACTGCGGAGGCCAGTGTTTTCGAGCCGCGTGTTCAATTAGACTGACACGCGCAATGACCATCGAGTTTCTCTATTATTTTCTATTATTCATTGTATTAATTACATAAAATCATTAATTTAGTTCAGCTAACCGCTTCACATCAGGCGGACCGTATGCTTGTCTGCCACCCGACGTAAATAGTATAAAAAAAAAAGCTAATATTTACCACGACATTCATTAAATGTTAGGGGGTACGAAGTTCGCCAGGGCAGCTAGTTATGTATAAAAATACATTAAAGGAATAAAAATAACATTACACACACTACCATATATTTGACACACACACGCATATAAGTATACCTACTCTTTTGTTTATTGTTAAAGTCAAAATTGAAATTAATTATAGTTGAATTTCGAACAGTAGTAAATACATATTCACTTAAAGATAAAGATAGAAGATATAAGATTCAATAAGACGTTAAGTATATCAGATTTTCGTAATTATGTCGACTGCGAACTAACTTTGATCTTAACTCCCTTAACCTGACGTAATAAGAAAGTACTTAGTTACGAACTCCGGTTATGAAATTCCATTGTTAAAGATGTAACGTTCACACAGTCAAGGTTATTTTAACTATTTGGGTGCATTAACCTGCGGTTATGTAAACTTTAACTTGATTATGTTAAAGTTGCATAATGTTTACTTTGGTTTAAGTTTGGCAAGTAGGTGTAATGACTAAGTAAGATTTTTATCTATAAGTAATTATACAAGAGTTATGTCCATAGATATTTTTATTTATTTATTTGTTTTTTTTTATTTACTTCATGCAATGTACAGTACGAACATTACAATAGGCATAGAATATATAAATCATATATACTACTTTGGAAGGGTTAGACCACTCTCCCACCACTGTGTTTCTTGTGTACCAAGGATAAACAGCGGCGACCACCAAAAAGGCAATGAACAGAGAAGTCCATTGTCCCGGGGGTAAAACTGCGGCTGCCTTGGAACTCACAACGAATTTAGTCAGAAGAAATTAGTAGGAGTAAGCTTTTGAAATTTCACTTCCCGTCATAGCAATGTAGGAGACAGCAGCAGCTGAATAGATTGCTTATTTATACCAATGAATAAGCGACTCTATTCCATTTGAAATAGTTGGTGGTAAGGGGGCTGGATAATAAGCCTTTCCCAATGCTTTCCACCAAATACGATCCTCCGCAATTCGCATTCATCCGCTTCCCACCGCTGTCTTAAGATCATCAGACCATCTAGAAAGAAGGCGTCCAACGCTTCGTCGTCCCACGCGCGGCCTCCACTCGAATACCGCCCTCTTCCATCTGCCATCACTTACTCGGTAGATAAGACTGGCCTATTGTCACTTCAGCTTGCAAACTCAGAAGGCCAATTCTCGTAATTTTTCTACGAACGCAGATTGAATTGTGAATTGACTAAAATTAGATACTTGATTTCATTAATTAATTATTATCAATTCTTGTTGTTGGCAAATAATTCTTAGTTTGTTTAGTTTTCACTCATATTTCGATATAATCCCGCTTAAATTTATTTTGAATTTACATATTGTGTTACGAGAGTACCAAATGTGACATTTGTGAGATCGAGACTGAATCAAAACTGAATTTTTACTATATTTTAATTACGAGAATTGTCCCTCTGAACGCTATGTCGACAACCTTTTTCATGTGTGTAGATAATTAAATTTCACAGATGCTCAGCTCTAATTTAACTATGTGTACCACGCACCATCCTCAAGTTATCAACTACAGCATCAGTCATCCAAATCGGAATGCGGTGTGGCAGGGGTCAACGACCTATGTCACTTTCGTTAACTTTCCACTTCAGTAACCTTGCCGGTGCCGGCCGGTCTCAATACACACCTGCGGTCATTTCGACCTGCACTCTGACCTTTCACGTCTCCGCGACACGCCACGCCAAATAAACGACCACTCTACGACCGATCATTCATCATTACAAACTCATCATAGGAAATTAAATGTCTGTTTTTATACCACTAGGGATTTTTCCCAAGCCTACGATACGCCTTATGGAACGCAGTCATCGTAGCCCATGGACTGCGAATGAGTGAGGTCACAAGATGGAAGGTGTTACTGTATCGGCAGCGGGGATGGCAGCGCGCGAGCGATATTTCATGTTGCCAGTGTTTATATGGCTACGGTAACTGCTTCACATCCGGCGGGTTGTTTGTTTGTTTGCCACCCGATGTATTATAAAAAAATAATTGTGTTCAGATTTTAAAGATGAGAGGAATATGTTCATACTGGCAATGATAAGTTGCAACCATGAGTTATAACTGCAAGCTATATAATTAGACGATCAAATCTTTAATATAATACAATTCATTGAATGAAACTATTTTCAGAATTTTTTGATGCTATTTAGATATTATATTTTATTAATTTTAATTAGTTTTTGTTATTTCCGTTTCTTTTTTTGTTTGTATATATAGTTAGTCATATTTAGTATTTATTTTAATTGTATATTTAATGATTAAATCAATAAAAAAATATTAACTTTTCAAAAATAACATAAAATAGGTACACTATTAATAAAACTAATACATAGAGCTAAAATAAATGACTTGACGCCCGTTTTAGGTATAATTATTTGACATGTGTCACGTCATATCAAACGTCAAGTCATGTACGCATCGGAGGGTTGAATAACCATCGCGATGAAAAAAAGCTAGAGTCACAAGAGTTCATACATAATTATCTATTAATATTTTTAATCATTGATATTTAATTCAAAAGAAAGTATGCAAAATGACAAGTTGAAAGTCGAGCGGTGTTGACATGCATACTGGAGGTCGCATAAAAGCCTTTGATAATCCATTCACTTCAAGAATGGATTATAAAGCGTAAAGGGGTTTTATAGTGTCGGTAACACGTGAGTGATGCCTCTTGTGTCGAATCGTCCATATAAAATAATAGATATATATTTCTGGACAATTTACACAGCGCTATCTAGTCCCAAATTAAGCGCAAAGCTTGTGTTATGGGTACTAGACAACTGATAAATGTACTTAAATACATTTTTTGTGTAATTAAATACTTGTAATACATAGAAAACACCCAGACCAAGACAAACAGACATGGTCATGCACACAAATGTTTGTCTTATGCGGCTATTGCTAACCATTCGACCATCGAGCTCGTCGTATGACTGCTTATCATCAGGTATCGTACGCTTGTTTGTCGCCCTAGTTGTATAAAAACATCACGATAGAAAGTGAAGCGTCGCACTATGGCGTTATTGGGCCATAGGAAACTGACATGGTTTCCAAAATTATTGGCCGTGAAAACTCATGTAGTTGATGTTCGTTTCAAATCACTTTCTTGTCCGGCTACACTATCATATCTACTTATATCTATTTATATGTAAAAAGAAGAAGCGGATGACTGGAGCAAGCGTAGTATATGCGGTACCCGGTTGACATCAAAAGGCCTTCAAATTCAAATGATTTATTTTGCTAAAAACATATTGCCGGTCCGTTGCCAGCCTATATTGCTTCTTTTCTTTCTTGTGAACTCACTCGCAGGAACACTACAGCCCTCAAGGGAATTGTTATTTGGCCGCGGTATTCTGTGGAGGTACTTCCCCAGTCGGGCAGCTCAAAAAATACGTTATGGCCTACCTCTCTTTTCGCCAGAGCCATGTTTCTCAGTCAGCAGAGTAGCACCTCATGCTGGTGAGGTTGGCTTTGGTTCAATAATTTTGATGAAGCTGTTACACCCCAATAAATATGCCACTAATAACTACTAAAAATATGTCACCATTCGGTCGCTCTAACAGATTGAATGGTTGATAGCAACCACAGATATAACAAATAAATAAATATTTTTGGACAATTTACACAGCGCTATCTAGTCCCAAGTTAAGCGCAAAGTGTGTACTATGGCTACTGATAAATGATAAATGTACTTAAATACATTTTTTTGTAAATACATAGAAAACTCCCAGACCAAGACAAACAGACTAGTTCATGCACACAAATATTTGTCATGTGCGGGGATCGAACCCGCGACCTCGGAGTCAAAGTGACCATTGTTAGCCATTCGACCACCGGGCTCGTCAATATATACAAAATAGATACTCTGTCAATGAAAAATACAAATAATTAATTTTGAATGTCAATGAACGTGGTCATGAACGTGACCGCGGCCGCGACCGCAGGTGAAAGCTGTGACCGTCGTCAGTGTTAAGATTTAGTGAACTCAACGATTTAATTGATTTTGTTCGCTGATTTGATAGGTCATGGGAATATCAGTTCTTATTGTTGTTGTAAATTGTTTTTAAAAAGTTTTCTGTAGCGGAGAAAATTGTGTTAGATTTAATTATTGAAAGTTTGTGAAGGTGATTCGATTTCTTTTTACTCGACTCTACATTATTATAAAACTATAACAGAAGGGACTTTTTTTAGACTAAGTTAAGTCAAGCAGACGTCCCGATAGATGTGAGGCGGCTACTGTAGCCTATACATAATTGCAATATAAAACCAAATGGTAAACGGACAATGCTTTTGCATTAAAAGCAAAACCTTTTGGTTTTGTATGCTGTGCAATAAAGCTTAAATAAATAAGATACAGCGATTTCGCACAGTCGACGCTATGTGCTGAGCATAGACCAAGCATTATTTCTGAATTGTTGACGTTGGCAACTTGCATTATCTATACGGAAAATGATGTCCGTAGATCCAGCTGGACCCTTCGCCTGATCAAGTTAAGACCTAGTTGGTCGAATTAACTTCGATTAGTACTTACCGATATGTATATGTTTAAATTTCTACCTCGATAGGTTCATTGGTAAAACGAAATTTTAAAGTCAGCGGGGCCCTTTTCCGATTGTAGGCCAATTAATTATTTTTGAATTTATTTTTATATCTACCTCCAGATTAGTATACTATTATATTGCTTAATTATCAGAATTCCCTAAAAGACAACCAATTAATTCCTTTACTTCCAGCGGGGCCCTTCCCGAATTAAAGGTGTATATATTAATGAAATACATTTCCAAGGATCCTTTCATTTCTACCTTTCAAATAATATACAGTTTTCGAAAAATTAACAATACTTTTTTAGTTCAAACTATTTTCGTAAATATTTCGAAAACAGTCAAACCCTTAATTATAAAAAACATTATTTCTGTGTTGTTGAGGTTGGCAACTGGCAAAATCTATACGTAAAATGTACAATCGTTGATCCACACAGCAATTTAAACCCACTTTCCACCATCGCAGATTTAGCACGCAGCTCGTGGACACAGCAAAAATAGTTTTCCCCATTAGAAATCTAGGATAATCGGCGCACATTTTCACAACATGAATAGTCCATTATGCCTGTTTAATGCTAGAAGTGTATATAAAGGTGGGAGCAGACTTACTACAGATCCGGAACTGCAATAGATCTGATATGCTTACGTAACTCATGTATCTACATCACTATCACTACATAATTATAAAATGAGGTCGTTTGTCTGAATGTGATTAACTCAAAAATTATTGAACGGATTTTCATACGGTTTTCATCAATAAATAAATAAATAAATATTCCTGGACAAATAACACACGACCATCTAGCCCTAAACTAAGCAAAGCTTGTAGTATGAGTACTAGATAACTGATATTATAGTTAAATACATTTATTTTAATACATACATATAATACACCCAGCCCAAGCCCACACACATATATTTGTCTTGTGTTGGAATCGAACCCGCAACCTCGGAGTCAAAGTGGCCATTGCTAACCATTCGACCTCCGAGTTCGTCATCAATGGACGAAATGATTCATGACAAAGGGTATAATCATATCATTCATTAAGGTTTGTGTAAATTGGCTTAAATATGATGATGTTGAAGATGACGGAAAAAGCCACACAAGGGGTACTTGGTTTTTTATTCAAATATGTTTTTTATAACCATTAATATAATATTTTTTTTATAATTCGTTTATTTTCCAAGTTACACACACACACAGTTACACAGAATAAATTATTATTATTAACTTTAATTATTAACATATTCGAGAAAGTTCATCCTTTTTCCACTACTTATCAAATTCTTTATTATAATACGTAAGTATATGTATTTGTTTGTTATATGTTTTTGTAATATATGTTTGTAATTATTTATATAGATATAAGTATATGTATAATTGTGGCCGTGTGGTTTCCGGCAGACTAGAATAGAATCACTCCGTCTCTTCCCGTGGATGTCGTACAAGGCGACTAAGGGATATTATAAAACATCAATCAGGCCTTCCCAACCCGTCTGGCCAGCGTGGGGAGTGTAGGCCAAATCCTCTTTCTGTCTATGACGGACGAGAGGGTCTTGCTCCTGTAGTGGAGACTAAAATGACCTGATGATGATGATGATATGTATAATTACAGTGTACGATCTCTAATAAATCGTTTTAAATTATTCAGGTACATGCTATCTGCTTCTTGCAACGTAACCCACCCACATAAATAGCTAATGTTTGGCTAGAAGAGATCTCTTTTAGAGATAAGCTTGCTTTTATGAACTACAGTTAAACACATGTAACCTTTTTTAAATTATTATGTGCAATGAAGACTATATATATAAATAATTTGACGAGCTCGGTGGTCGAATGGTTAGGAATAGCCACTTTGTCTCCGAGGTCGCGGGTTCGATTCCCGCACAAGACAAACATTTGTGTGCATGAACATGTCTGTTTGTCTTGGTCTGGGTGGTTTCTATGTATTATATGTATATATTTACAAAAAAAAAAATGTACTTAAGTATTGTACCAGTTATCTAGTACCCATAGTAGAAGCTTTTCGCTTAATTTGGGAATAAATGGCGCTGTGTAAATTGTCCAGGAATATTTATATTTATGTATTTATAATATGTACGTGCATAATTTTGGAACACTGATAATGCAAAGTTTACATCAGCGTATAGATGACGAAATATATGCTTTTAAACATATGATTTTAGAAAATCATGACGTGAACGTATGATGTAACGAAATAACCTCAATCTAATTTGATATTAATCTTATTACATAAATTTTATAAAAGCGTAAAATAGTTAAAATAATTGTACCGAACGCAACTGAATCTTATCTTAAATCTTAAATTTAATTCCGGAATCTTGCGGAACTAAGTTCGGAGTATCTTTCAGCTTATCTGAACGCATCTTTAGGATTAGTAATGTAGGAACTGTGTTTAGTTTAGTTACAATGAGCAAGTCATAATGTTTTAGCTCTCTACCGGATATACGTAAGGCAATTAGTAGCCATATGTTCATAATATTTGTAGGTCTGTGCAGTACATAAATCATAAAAAAAAATGTATTAAACAAAATCGCTTTCGTGTCTGTCTTTCGTGTCTTTTATTGTATTTTTTCGTAATTTAACATTTTTTTATTACAATCTTATATAAATTATATATACCTATAATAATATAATAAATTATTATCTTAATTATAAATATATTCTTAGGGTAAGTATTATATCTTGGATCAGTTATGTGAAGAATTGGAATTTGTAATATAATTATTATGGGTTATGTAGGTGTATGATTTAGAGGTTTTAGAGGACTTTAGAGGGTTTTAGAGGGAGGTTTTAGGTGGAGTCGTTGCGTGTGTCAATCTAATCAATCACAAAAGTTAAGCAATGTCGATTGTAGCCTATCCATGGATGGGTTTATTAATCTCGGGCTCCACCGTGCTTCGCTTAAGCCAGCTGTTGTCATTACAGATGCGTTAAGCTAAGTCAATGGCCTTTAGGTAGCTTGAAAAGACTGGCCTCCGCCAAGAGTATGCTTTAAGCCTCATTTAATTGAGGGGAGACCTTATCCATCCCAACAGTGGGATGAATAAGGGTTGACGACGAGGGATATGATTTAAAACCTTAAGAAACATTTTTTTTTTTATTTATACTAAGAATAAGTTAAATTATGTAAGAAGAAATATTAAATGCAACATATTAGGTTGGGGAAAAAGTCTTTTCGTATTTTATATGAAAATTCAAAACATTTTTTACTAAAGTTTATTTACATTTAACTAAAGTATGTAGGTGCCATTTTGTTCGATAACTTTTTGCCATCTTGTAGGTAGAGACATGATCCCATTACTATAGAAATTTTGGGACTTCTGTTCAAAAAACCACGACAAGTGGTTTTGGCAGTCTTCTCGTGATGTTAACCTGACATTGCCTAAAGAATTCTGAAGAGACCGAAACAGGTGGAAATCAGAAGGTGCAAGGTCAGGACTATACGGCGGATGCATTAACACCTTCCAGTCAAACTCTCTTAATTTTTGCTGAGTGGCTAAAGATGTGTGAGGTCTAGCGTTATCATGACGAAAAATCACACCCCTTCTGTTAATTAATTCCGGCCGCTTTCTCTCAACTTTTTGCTTTAATCTCATCAGTTGTTCACAGTAGAGTTCAGAATCGATAGTCCTGCCTGGCGGTAACAGCTCATAATGAATAATGCCCTTCCAATCCCACCATACACACAGCATCACCTTATTGCGGGTTAACCCGGGTTTTGCCAGAGTCTGTGAAGCCTGACCGGCCTTTGACCACGACCTTTTTCGAACGTTCTTGTCGTACATGATCCACTTTTCATCACCAGTTATAAGCTTCTTCAAAAACTGTTCGCTTTCATTACGTCGTAGTAAAGAATCGCAAATGAGTACACGGTTCATTAAGTTTCTTTCAGTGAGATCGTGAGGCACCCAAATATCGAGCTTTTTAGTGTACCCAGCTTTTTTCAAATGCGCCAAAACTGTTTTGTGGTCAATTCCTAATTCTTCAGCTACGTCGTAACTACTGATATGCTGATCTTGCTCCACTTTTTTAAAAATGGCATCCATTTTATCCGTAACAGGGCGACCAGAGCGACGTGCATCTTTCACATCAAAATTTCCTGATTGAAAACGCTTAAACCAAATTTGTGCTACTCTCACAGACACTGCACTAGGTCCATAAACGTCACAAATTTTTTTCGCAGCTTGCGTAGCATTTTTACTTTTTTTGTAGTAAAATTTTAAAATGAATCGAATTTTTTCATTAGATTCACTCATCTTGACAGTAAAAAAAACAAATGAAAATCACACATTTACCTAATTTGAATTTGGAATTATCTTTTTTAAAATTTAAACTTTTTAAAGATATCAAAACCTGCCAGATACAAATGGTATAACCAAAGAGATTTTATTACAAGTTCATACATACTAAAACGCGAAAAGACTTTTTCCCCTACCTATTAATATAATAGCTTTACATCCGTTGGGATGTACACTTGTTTGTCACCTAATGTCGTACGTTAGTAGGTACTATTACTTATACTGTGATAATAGTATCATCTATAACTACTAACTCAATGAGCCTACAAATTGGCTTGGTTACTTCTTCAATTATTTTTTTGTTTTATCAATAAAACAAAACTAAAATTGAAGGAAGTTTTTGTGATTTTGCAATGAATTGTAAATGCCACCGCCATAAAAATATACCCAATTTGTGATTTCAACACTTTTCAAGTTTACTAGGTTTCCCAACGGTATAATTATATTTTTTTATGAATTGTAGGAAGTATTTAGATTTGACCTTTCGATTCATAAGGTCTAAAGAATTGAGAAATGTCCATAGTATCAAAAAGTCTTTTATTCATTAGGTCCCCTAGAAAACAAGCACAATTTCAAGGAACCCCTTAATATAAAAAACACAGGAATAAATTGAAGACATTTTTTTTGGTACTGAAATTTCAATTTTATAAAAAATAAATAATATAGTATATTAACGTGAAAGCACCAATCGGTGCTGCTTTTTTGCAAGTCTTGCTGGCATTATTTATTAATTCAAATGTTCATAGATAAGATAGCGGCAAAGATGTTGATGACTGACTTACACCCCTACTACAATTTGATTGTGAACTGTGGAAATTATATGAAAATAGTAGAAAGGTTGGGGCAATAGGGCCGAGTGCCAAAATTTTTTTTTAAAAACTGTCGTTGCATCTGGTCGAGTCTTCGTGATCAAAATGCTTTCCTCTACTTTGCCCAAAGAATTAGTGTTGCGACCCAACGAGGTAATGGGGCCAGCATATTGGGAACTTTGCCTACAGGCAGCGGTTTATTTCAAGTTGTAATTACTGTGTTTTATTATATTCTCAATAATATATTTTTTATAAATATATATATTTTGTTATATATTATTGTTAGTTACCAAATCTCAATTCCACAACTTGATAGTTCGCGGTAAAAACCTCTTTCGAACCGCACTGTACGTGACTATTTTGGCTTGTATGTAAGGATGAATTTCTTGTCGATGCTACGGGAGTGTATAAGAGATAATTTACTTATTAAGCAATAGTGAAGCTTATACATGGTCAAAAACTTGTTTAAATCGTGTAAGGTTTTAAGTCAGAAATAGGCATAACAAGTCATTCGTGGGCGCAAGGTGAGCTGGTTGAATAACTAAATAACTAAACGTTAGTCACCCCATTGCATTCTAAGAGCTACTTACTTGCTAGTCTGTGGTATAAAAGCATTAGTCGTTAATGAAATCGTAATTTCAAATTGACTGGTATAAAAATGATTATTTATATTATTATTTGGTAGAAATTGTAGGTTTTTGTACTTACAATATTTACACATCTGCATTTTAGTGCCGTGAACATACCTGTGAATAATTAAATAAGTAATTAGTTACGTGGCTATTTGTACATATTAACAATATACTTATAAATGAATCCCTATTTCCCTTGGTCACGACATCGCGCGTGAACGGTTAGACCTATTTCGCTATTTATTTTTATGTTGCATTTGTTACTGTCAGGAAAAGGTCACTTTATGAACGAAAATGTAAGAAAGTTTTGCGGAAAATTAGAAAATTTAAGAAAACTAAACGATTATATTAACGTTTCTGATGTAACCTTATGTCGTTTGAAAGAACTGAATTCATTATTCATTATTAAGAAGACAGTACAACGTCTGTCGGTTCAGCTAGTATAATATATAACGTATAAAGCGACATATCAAAAATGGAAATTTTTTTTATTACATAAATTGCAATAGATTGCATGTAAAAAACATTTTCTTTTTTATTTTATTGACTGTATATAATTAAAAAGTAAGAAATTAACTCATTTGTCAAATAATAATATTCTTTAATTACTATATCGTAGTATAACCAGACATGTCTGAAATGACATGTCGCTTTATACGTAGGGACCGTCGATATACGAGTATAAACAAATCTAATTCTGTATGTAGAGTTTTTCATTGAAAAGTATATATATATATACTTTTCAATACTTTTATATATATATATATATACTAATATAAAACATGTTTGAACCCCTTAGATAACTGATCTGTTGTTGTTCTTCGTGATATATATATACATACTCGTACGTGGTTGCAAGTTGGTACGTAAGTTTTTGCAGATGAAGTCACGGGTTAATAATGATAATGATACTAGTAATAATATTTACACAACCTTTAAGTAATTGCTAAGAATATTAATCAAAAGAAAAATATTTTTCCTTACATAAAAGTAGACTTCATACTTCAGTTAGTTATTAAATTACGTAAGCAAATTCAAAGTAGGTTATTGTTGCAACAAACACGTACTAGGAAGCTCTAACATTAAATCAAGTATTAAATAAATAAAAC
Organism: Hypsopygia costalis; assembly: GCA_937001555.2. Classification (NCBI taxonomy): domain Eukaryota; kingdom Metazoa; phylum Arthropoda; class Insecta; order Lepidoptera; family Pyralidae; genus Hypsopygia; species Hypsopygia costalis. Next base: position 15,843,804 of record OW443349.2, on the reverse strand, counting down.
CGATACAGTAAACTATTTGTAATTTCGCAAAACTAGGCATACAACTAAACGCGCGATCCCAAACGAGTTTCTGAGACTGATACCAAATATGGTTTTGGTACCAAAATTGGTATCATTCGGGCATCTCTATTGCGTAGCGTTGCAACTTAATGATGCCTTTGTTCTAAATCTGTATGTCGAGTTTTCCATTGAAAAGTCGCTTGTTTGTGTATTATTTGTGAGATAAATTGAGCTTTATGTGAAGGGAATTGGGGTGATATTTTAATGATGGTTTTTGTGAGTGGGCGAAATGTGTAACCTTGTGAAATTGTGATGTATGAATGTGCATACAATTACTATGGGTACCTTTGTGGGTTAGTAGGAAAATATTAACATAGATAGAGCAATCTGATGTTAGAACAGTATAATATATTGTATTTAGAGAATATTTAACATTTAATAGGTATTTATATAGTACGTAATGTTCATTATTTTGCTGTTGTCTTATATGTACAAATGAAAATTTAAATATTCGTTTGTTTAAAATCTTAAATCTCTGAAATTAATTAACCGATTTCTTTAGGATTTTGATTTACTTACATAGTATGTATGTACTAGCTTCCACTCGCGACTTCGCCCGGGTTTACTTTTTTTTTGATAAAAAGTATCCTATATCCTTCCTTTGAGAATATGTGTACAAAGTTTCATGATGATCGGTTGAGTAGTTTCGGCGTGAGAGGGTAACAAACAAACTCACATTCTCATTTATAATATTAGCATGGATGTATCATTATAAATAGTATGTAGTACGTACCATCAGTGACAAGTACAAACTGTTTATAAAAAATAATGATAATATAAATTGATTATTACCTATTGTCACATTGCTAAAAGGGAAGTCAAATTCCAAAAGCTTCTTATTCCTACAAATTTCTTCTGATTAAATTCGTTATTGAGTTTCAAGACAGCCGTAGTTTTAGCCCCGGGACTGCAATGGACTATTCATTGCCTTTTTCGTGGTCGCCGCTGTTAATCCTGGCTACACAGGAGACACAGTGGTGGGAATGTGTGGTGGGCCTCGATTACCTACTGTATCCTAAAAAGGATTTACTCTTTTACTTCCACACTTTATTATTTAATATTCCTGCTAATATTTGTATTACAATTGAGAAAGTTAGTTTGTTGAGATGTTTGATACAGAAATGGCTAGACAGCTATGGATGAATTGGGCACAAGGGTAGTTTGTATCCCGGTATTGTTTATGCGAACGAAGCCGCGCGCGGAAGTCAGTGAATTGTATAGGTATTTAAAATACCATAACCAGGGTAGTGTCAGTCTTAATCCATAATGCAATTAAGCAAAGTCGACCATACTATTTCTATGAGTGGGTTATTTATCTTGAACTTCTCCGTGCTTCGGAGGGCACGTAAAGCCGTCGGTCCCGGCTGTTGTTATTAGATGACAATGGCTTTGAGGTGGCTTGAGAACACTGGCCTTCGCCAATCCGCAGTTGCGCTGCATAGTAGAGTATGCTCTGAATCATTTCGATTGATTTGATGAGCTCGGTGGCATAGCAGTCAACGACGCGGCTTCGACACCAACGCTCGTGGGTTCGATTCCCACATAGGACAAACATTTGTGTGCATGAACATGTCGGTTTGTCTTAGTCTGGGTGTTTTTTATGTATCATAAGTATGTATTTACAAAAAAGAAGTATTTACGTATGTTTATCAGTTGTCTAGTACCCATAACACAAGCTTCGCTTACTTTGGGGCTATATATTATTTTGGGGCTAGATAGCGCTGTGTAATTTGTCTGACAATATTTACAATATTGATGGGGGACCCGTAACCCAGCAGTGGGATGGACAAAGGTCTATGATGACGACGACGATGTAATTTTTATCCCTGCATTGTGTTTATGCAGGCGAAGCTGCGGGCGAAAGCTAGTAAATTATTATAGATATTTAAAATATACTAACCATGGTAGAAACTTCCCGTAGGCGGTTAGTTTGGGCGGGACCTTCACGCGAGAGAATACGTAGTACGTAGGATTTGCAATTATTTCGTTTGATGTCATTCTACTTCGTATGGTATAAACTTAAAGCTTGTGTAAGCTATAATTGAACTCGTCCTACGTGAGAGAATTAAGATTTCTTTTAGTTGTTCTCAAAGTGGGCGACAGCGTCCCGTATCTATGCATCAAAGGAGTCGTCAGTGCATTCTTTTGTTTATATGAGAGGGTGACAAACGAGCATGTGGGTCACCTGATGGAAAGCAATCACCACTGCCCATGGAGATCAGCAACACCGAACGGTTGTGGATCCGTTGCCAGAGTATTCTCCTTCTTTCTTACCTTCCGTCCTTACTTAGCGTCATAAATTTTTTGATCCTTCATCTATTCAGTGGTGTGATTGAATTTTGGATGTAGAGCATAGATTCGGAACTACTACGCCAAACTGTATCCCCCGATTTTGTTATCATAAAATTTTTGTATTGCCCCAGTATGGTACAATACAATACAATACTCTTTATTGCACCAACAATATAGATATTACAAATGACAGTAGCTTAGTAAAGTACAACAGGCGGCCTTATCGCTACGATAAGGCCGCCTGTTGTACGATAAGATTATAATTATAGGTAAGATTATTGTATAAATAATACTTACCATACACAAATAAACACATACATATAGTTAAAATAAAATGCGTTTATAAACACACACATGCACATACTTCATTCAAACAGTAGGGGAAAAACGAACTAACACATGAGAATTACAGGAACCAGCAATGGTAGCAAGTTTTAAAACATATTCACGTCATAAAATACAATTTCGTGTATAAAGAAGAAAATGTAATATTAATATATATACAATCGGAGTTGTCCAACAAACTAGCTCATTATAATACGCCTATTCTCAGATAGTGATTTCAAAGTACGATAACACTATGTACATTATATTTGTATGACCATGTATGCATACCAAGATCTATTATAATAAATCAAATTGGCTTCTTTAATCTGAACTAATGGCGCCATCAATCCATCAGGCGGACAAGCCAACATTTGGTCACGAATGTATGTTTGTTTGGTATTAGCAGTAATGCGTACCTATAAAAGACTTCAACGAGTATTTCAGTTTAGAATCACTTTTATTTGTAGGAAATTGATCGCTATGGGTATTTTCTATGTATCTATTGTGTATTTTAAATGTTTTCTATACGATTAGTGTTGTGTGTTAGGCAAAGGTTAGGTATCACTACCGAATAAGTAAGTACCTATTTCAATCAATCAATATGTGTGAAAATTTTCAATAATATTCCCGAAGAAATAAAATGCGAACAAAACCCAATTAAATTTAAAGCATCATTGAAATCTCTACTGATTGGAAAATGTTACTATTCTCTTGACGAATTTTTTAATGGAAATGTGTAATTTTGAATTTTGTTATTATTAATTGTAGACATATTGGTTTTTTAATTTAATTATTATTCTCGTAGTTGTTTATTGATGTTAAATTTAAATGATATTAATTTTAATTTTACTATTATATTATGTAATTTAATTCCTTTATCTGTGCGTATATTGATTGACTGTTTGTAATTTGATTTATTTTAATATTTGACTATTTTGGTATACGCTATTATGCTGTGCCTTACACAGGGTTCATGTTAGAAACTGTTTGAGATGTATTACCACCACTTGTAACGACATGACAATGCAACAAATAAATAAATAAAATACTTAATAGATAGTGAATTGATTTATATTGTTTCAGATATCAGATATTGATTTTGTTGATGATGGAAATCAAGCCCACGAAGACCAGGAACACCAAGGGGTCGCACGATCTGTTGCCAGCCTATACTCCTTCCTTTCTTTCTGGTGACCTCACTTACTCGTAGAAACACAACAACCCTCAAGGGAATTGTTATTTGGCTGCGGTATTCTGTGCGGTGGAGGTACTTCCCCAGTCGGGCAGCTTAAAAAATACTCTATGCCCTACTTCTCTTAATTATCTTGCATTGCAGCATAAATGTATATTGGTAATCATGTTAAGCAATTGAATTTAATTATAATTATAATTATATGTAAGTAAAACGATTGTAGAGAAGAATAAAGATATTTAAGAAAATCCCGGTCAAGGTTTTCTCAAGAGATTACAACTTATGGTTCTTTAAAAAGGGCGTGAAAAAAATTTAGATTTTTGGCATCTTTTTTGCGTAACTTGCACAAAGTACACACCTACCTACGCAAGGATGCATAAAATTATCGATATCCGCAAACAAACCGCTTATTCCACCAACATATCGATGTTTTAAGCAGGAAATATTTTAATTATGATATTACTCCGAATTACTTATAGTTTCCGGCAGTTTTAGGTCAATCACTGCGCTTATTAAGTAGCTGTGTAGGAATACATGTTTTCATATGTAATGCATGAGTTTATAATGTCTTTGTGATAAATATTATACTCAATAATTTCTAGTAATTTAATTATGCTATGTATTTACATATGAAATTTCAGTTTCATTTCCTACAAATCATATGACTTTGAAACAGTGCATTTTCCAACCTACTTCAAAAATAATAATATTATATACAAAGTGTATCATTTTTTAAGATTTTTTTTATATGACAGGGGGCAAACAAGCATGTAGGTCACCTGATGGAAATCAATCACCACCGACCATAGAAATCAGCAACACCAAGGGGCGCCGATCCGTTCCCACATTTTAAAGGAAAAATTGACTCTGTTCTTGAAGACTTCCATGTCGTATTTATTTGGAAATATTGCTGAGGAAAGTACAAGGATAATAATTATTTTTCAATTTTTTTGACATGGAGATGAATCGTTTGCTGTAATAATTCCTTTGGCAGTTACTTTTACATTTTTTTTTCATGCTTAATAATGAATAGTTACGCTCAAAATTTTATAAAAATCAGACAAGCCAGATTTATTCCACTAAACCACAGAAATTGTTTCACTTCAACCCCAAGATACTTTTTAAAGTATTACACTCAGCTAGTTTCAAAATAAATACGAAAAGATTTGTATTAGAAAACCAACTAATTACATACAAATCCCTTCTTTTGAAAATTATTTTTCGGTATCATTCTGGTACCGAAAAATTTTGGCACCGGTACCGAAAATAACAAAACACGTCCCATCTCTAGCAACCCTTAATTAACCAAACAAAGTCATTGTTATTCAAATAATGGGTCTATTCAAATCAGCGTACATATCGCAATGCAAGTCCTCCAAGGCCTTGCTTTACATACAATGATGAATTGGATTACTTTTTATCTGGGGTGTACAACCTTGATGTCTATCTTGGGATTGAACCTGCTGTACTGTCATTGCCCGTGATATTCAAGGTAAAGTATATATAACAATAAAAAAAATGTTAAGTAGTGCGAAGACGTGTCATTCCTTAAGGTGAGGTCATTCCCCATTGCTGCGTATGCTATGGACACGTGGAACATTTTAGCTGTGTACATACATTTAAATGTTATTGAGTTTAGTAATTTATTATCAAAATTGTAAAAGTTATAATCCTGGGATATTAATTGCTTTATCTAATCGAATTGGGGATGTGTTAATTTTAATAGTAATTTCTTGAATATTAAATTATGGAAGTTGAAATTATATTTTTTATTTAGATTTTATAAGGGTGTATAATTTAGGGGTGTAAGAGGTTCATCAACATCTTTGAACCTAAGCCAACTTCACCTGCATGTGGTACACCTTGCTGACTGACAAACGAAGCTCTGGCGATAAGAGAGGTAGGGAGCGTAAATTGGAAGCTACCCAACTGGGGAAGTACCTCCACCTCACAGAATACCGCAGCCAAATAACAATTCTCTTGAGGGTTATTGTGTTCCTGCGAGTGAGTGACGTCACCAGAAAGGAAGGAGATGCTGCGTTGGCAGCGGGGGTGGCGGCGCGCAAGCGATATTTTATGTTGCGAACGTTAATATGGCTACGGTAACCGTTTCACATCAGGCGGGCCGTATGCTTGTCTGCCACCCGACGTAGTATAAAAAAAATATATATAAAAAAAAATATTATGAAATAGTTATTGTAGGTGCAATAATTATTATAGCTGCTATAACTAAAAGAGCTCAAATTCCTTTTAGTTCTTGTCATCATATCATAGTCAAAGCCAACCTGCCGACAAACAAACGAGACTCCGGCGAGAGATAGGGTATATTGTGCCCGACTGGAAGTACTACCTTTTCACAAACCACTTGTAAGTGGATAAGGTATATCATTAACCTCTAACATGGCCGATGGAGGGGGGCGGGGAAGTCCTGGATAGGAGGCCACGTATGGGGCGGCAAAGCGTAGGGCGTCCCCCTCTCTAGACAGACCGACGACCCCAAAATGATGGCCAATAGCGGTTGGATACGGAAAATGGAGGTTCACATATGGTGGAAAGAAAGACTTCGATGGGCTTTGGGGTGTAAGGTGTACCTTACAACCCAAGAGCCCATCGAAGTCTTCCGTTTCCAAAAAAATCGAAATGCTCACGGAATGTCTTAATTAATCTGTGGCATTCGTTGGCAATCTTCATCCGGATCAATTGACCAATACATCAGTATTGGCAATAATAGTCCTCCAATTATATTGCAACATGGGATGTCTGTCAGACCGTGTTTATCCGCCGGTAGGTACTTATCTATTGCACTGATACTTTCCTAAGCTAATAGCCCAATAGCACAGTAAACCTAATAGAGCAGTACATTAACTCTAAACAAATGTCCAAAATCGACGCACTACTCTATGCTCTTGCATTTGTCCTATCGCCGGCGAACGAGAAACGAGTAGAGCTATCATCTATGACTATGAAGTATGTAAAAGTCTCGCGCCGGCAACATGTACAGATAGCGATCAACTATTCATATATGCATCTCTTTTATTCACACGCGATCTGAATCTAATGTACGTTTCATTAACGATAAAATAGTCGATAGTTGGTCATTTTGGTGCCGAGGCGATGGCACAAATGCTCTATAAAAAAATGTTAAAGGGAATAAAAAATAGCGGTGTGACTAAAGACACAATACTAGAACGGGAGACGTCTGTGTTTATTAGGGGTTCCCAACCGGTGGACAGCTAAATTAAAGTCCTTGGTACAAACTTGTAATGAAAGGGATTGACCAAATACAGTATACTCGAGATATAGTGTAATTTCGTGGTACCAATACTTCATAAGAATTTAAAATTGGACCCCGAACAAAAGTAAAGTTGGGAACCACTGGTGTACATGAAACGAGAAGTGGTAGTGTCGTTGCGTTTGAAATTAATTTCATACAGATTAATACACCCATAGCAGATGCGATGGATGGTTTGCAGATGATGTTTGCCGTCCATCTTGGAATTGTGTTTTAACTTCGGAGAAAGCGCAACAAATCTCTTTACACCTCGGTCTGAGTCTAATGTCAGTGGTGTTGCTTTTAAACGAGCATCACAATGAGTCTAATTTATACATATTATAGTATGTATTTGTCCGGTTCCGGCTTTGTTGACGTGAAGACGTAATAATATTGTGCTCCGACTTTTCGATACAGAAATTGTGAACTTACGTTGAAAACCTGTGCAGGAACTCCAAAATCTCGTGTATAAAGTGCTATAGTACTCTTATAATAAATATTCTCAGTGGAAATTGCGGCATCAACAACATTAAAAGAAGATAAAATCCGAAGAATTTTTTGTTTTGAGGTTACTAGAATATTGATCAAAACTCCAACTATTGACAGTGACACTGACATCCGTGCGAAGTGTTGCCACATCAAAACAAACATCTCGAACCCAGTCGTACCAACATAACGACTTATTACGTTGCGTCTGCGTTTAAGCAACCATAGACTATACACTATTATACACGACGACGTTCCGATACTCGCGAAACATCAGCAGAATGGATAACCTCCAACAATTATTTGAACAAATGAAATCTGAAATGTCAAACCAAACGAAAGTAATTATTGCACAATTGGAAGAGAAACTTGTACCCTTTACCCAGGAAATACAAGAATTGAAGTCTGAAAATAATATATTAAAAGAAAAAATATATTACCTCGAAAAATTTAAAAGAATAAATAATATTATTTTATACGGAATAAGCGAAAGTGAAAACACGTCCATTAGTCTTATGGAAGTCATAACAAAAAAAATTAGAGATGACTTGAACATCAATATAGAACACAGAGATATAAACACGGTGTATAGAATTGGCAAAAGTGATACAAAAAATGGCAAGGAAAGACCCGTGCACGTATCATTTATCAACAACTGGAAGAAAAATGAGATTATGAAGAAAAAGAAGGAATTTAAAAACGTCTATGTTTCTGAAGATTATCCAAAAGAAATCCTTGATAAAAGGAGGGATCTACTGCCAAAACTCAAAGAAGAAAGGGAGAAAGGCAAATATGCATTCATAGATTATGACAAACTAGTCGTCAAAGACAGAGAATCCAATAACGGGAAGCGCAAAAGAAACCCATCAGCGTCACCAAACTCAACGGAACAACCTCGTAAACAACAAATAACAGCGAAAACAAATAGACTTAATGCATTTGACATTATGAGGAACAGAAGCAACTCCCTGCCTACCGCAGACCAACTTCCTGAAAAGGAAACATAGGATACAATCATCAGCCACCGGAACAAAACAACAAGTAAGCAACAACTAAATGCCATCAAAAACAAAACATTTCCCAAGCCGACTGGTCATCGTGGGGAATTAGACCACTACCCTCCACCTAATTGTAACAAAAATAAAAACGAAACTTTGAAAGTGTGCACCTATAATGTAAAATCACTAGCATCTGTAGAACGATATCTCGAACTAAATCATGCCCTAAAAAACATTAACTTCGATATTTTGGGGCTTTCAGAAGTACGAAGATTGGGCTGTAAGATTGAAGAACACCAGGATTACATTTTCTGCTATATAGGTCAAACCAAGGGCCTACACGGAGTGGGATTCCTAATTAAAAAAAAATACAAAAATAACATAAACAATTTTATAGGGATTTCCGAAAGAGTGGCTCTTTTACAGCTGAAGTTTGAATGTTATTCTATATCAATCATCCAAGCTTATGCATCTACAGAAAAGTCATCTAAAATAGAAATCGATCAATTTTATACGGACATTGAGGCTGCTCATGCACTAGCTGATGAGAAAGTCCTAGTAATAGGCGACTTCAATGCTAAAATAGGACATTCCAAAGCAGACTACTATCCAGTCATGGGCAAATATGGATTTGGAGAACGAAGTGAAAGAGGTGACCGTCTTATAAACTGTGCCTATGAGCACAAGCTGTCTATAATGAATACATTTTTCAAGAAGAAAAGAAACCGTAAATGGACTTGGATATCACCAGACCAGAAATCCAAGAATGAAATTGATTTTATAATGACAAATAAACCAAAACTAATAACAAATGTCGAAATACTAAACAACATACAATTCCCTTCTGATCATAGACCACTGCGAGCAACACTACTTCTAAAACTTCCAAAAATGAGTAGAAAAAACTATGTAACACCACTTACTATTCCAAAGACAGTAGATGAAATCAAAATATATATCGAAAACCTACAAATACACATGGAAGACAAGGAAACAGACACAAGCGACATCCAGACCTATTATAATTTCTTAGAAAAGGGCATAACTGACAGTTTAAAATCAATAAAAAGAACACAAGCAGAACGGCAGAAAATATTTAGTAAAGATACAGTCCAACTAATAAAAAGGCGATCCGAACTAACACGCACAAAGAATAAAACAAAAGACATGAAAAATGAACTTAGTAGAATATATAAAGAAACGAACAAATCAATCAAGAAAGATTACAGAAACCACAGAGAAGAAATTATTACAAGAAACATCGAAAAGTTTAGAAGTACAAAAAGAGCATATAAAGAATTAATTACACATAAAACCTGGGTACAAAAACTAGAACAAAATTCAATAGAAACTAAATCAAGAAACGACATAATACTTTTTGCAACAGACTTCTACAAGAATCTATACCAGAAAAGAAATAATAGTGAAAGTGTAATACAAACAAGAAATGGAGAAAAAGCAGAGCTAGATCATGTCAAGCCAATCGAAGACTTAGAAATCTACAAACACATAAAGCGGCTAAAGGCTGAGAAGAGCCCTGGCTCAGACGGGCTATGCAACGAAGTTCTCAAAATAGGAGCACCCGTTTTAACTCAACATCTGTCACATTTATTTAACATGGTGTTGGCCACAGAAACAGTACCCGAACAATGGTGCACATCAGACATAATTCTGCTTTACAAGAAAGGAAACCCTTTAGACATAGGGAATTATAGACCCATTAGTCTACTAGCCAGCACTTACAAATTATTCTCATCTATACTTCTGGAACGATTAGCACATGATATTGATCGTCTGCAACCAAAAGAACAAGCAGGCTTCAGGTCGGGGTTTAGCACAGTGGACCATATACAAACACTAGAACAAATTATAGAAAAATACCGAGAGTTTAACAGACCCCTATACCTGGCCTTCATTGATTACAGCAAGGCATTCGACAGCATCAGCCATTGCTCAATATGGAATGCACTACAGTGTTCAAATGTTAACAAAAAATATATTAACATCCTAAAATATATATATGCAAACAGCACGAGTAAAGTGAAATTAGAAAGAAGAGGAGAAGATATAAGCATAGAAAGAGGAGTTAGACAAGGGGGCCCTCTGTCACCAAAGCTCTTTATCGCTGTACTCGAATATGTGTTTCAGAAGCTAGACTGGTCAAACAAGGGAGTGCTAATAAACGGGTGCTATATAAACCATCTAAGGTTCGCAGACGACATAGTCATAATTGCTGAAACCTCGAAAGACCTAGAGGAAATGATGAGATCACTTGATTATGAAAGCTCTAAAATTGGCTTAGAAATGAATGCAAACAAAACAAAGTTAATGACTAACAGCCATAAAAGATCCATAGAAATAAAAGGTAACAACATAGAATATGTCAACGATTATATATATTTGGGAAAACAACTATCATTTAACAAGTTCAACAATGAAGAGGAAATAACAAGAAGAATCAACATAACTTGGAAGAAATTCTGGTCACTGAAAGAAGTCCTAAAAGGAAACTACAGCATGCATCTAAAAAAAGTCGTTTTTGATACATGTCTATTACCATGCTTACTATACGGTTGCCAAACCTGGATATACACAAATAAAGTAAGACAACAAATTAAATGCACCCAAACAGCAATGGAAAGGAGCATGTTGAAGATTAGAAAAATTCAAAAAGTGAAGAATGTGATCATCAGACAAAAAACTAAAGTTACAGACGCTCTTATCCATGCACTCACACTTAAATGGAAGTGGGCTGGACACATCTCACGATATACAGACAAAAGATGGACCATTGAAACCGCACGATGGAAAGGTCCATCAGGTAAAAGAAATGTTGGAAGACCAATGAGACGATGGGCTGATGATTTTACTCAAGTAGTAGGAGACGACTGGATAAATTCTGGTAAAGACAGAGAGTTATGGAAGAAGTTGGAGGAGGCCTTTACCCTCACAGGGGTCCATATTTCAATCAAAGATACTAACTAACACTACTCACATAATTTAAACAAACTTATTATCAAACTACTAACAACATTTGAAATGTAAAATTGAAATATGGAATAAATGGCTTTATTATTATTATTATTATTATTATTATAGTATGTATTGTATACGACATGATGCTTTACGGGGCTTAAAAATAGTGACATACATGTCATACGATGTGTACCTATGGGGATACCACGGTGTAGCATGAGTAAATACTTTTAACGAAATAACAGTTGTCTTTTATAGCAAAGACAACCGTTACTGACTGATCTATCAACGCACATCTCAAACCACTGAACGAATCGGATTGAAATTTGACATATAGGTAGCTATTTTAACGTAGGCATATTGGTAGGCATCCAATTAGAAAGAAATTTTGAAAATTGCTACGGGATAACGGAATACACGCGTACAAGGTCTCGGGTGTAAGCGTATACATATAATTAACATTTTGGTTAGACAACATTATACAATATACAAAGTATTACTGTTTATTCTAATGAATGAATGAATGAGTGAGTGAGTGAATGAATGAATATATTTGTTTGCTAGAATAAGGTTTTTATACAGTTGTTATTATGTTAAAATGTTCCATATTATTGTACCATTGAAAATGGCTTGCAAATATTAAATTAGTAATTGAATTGTATAAATCACTGATAAATAAATGGCACATTATAATCAAGTAAAATAAACATTAATAATAAATTACACTAAAAATACGTCAAAATAAACTAAATTATTTTCATGCAGTAACATTTGTCCAGTAGTAATCTAAAAAGATATCTCTTCGTTTAAATTATATTAATTTCAGTAGAAAAAGTCGTTAATGCTTAGGACTAAGTATTACAATACATTATTTCATCATACTTACACAATATGTAAAAGGATAGAAAGAGACAGTAAACAAGACGAGCCTAAGTACGCAAACACTAATGCTTTCCCAATAATAACTTGAAAATAGAAAGTATTTCACACGTACCACCTAATATATGACATTAAGTGCTAATATTTTGTTAACTTGCATCAACGAATATTTAACACTACGTAATATGTATTTAAAATACGAGTATGTAAGTCTCTCTATTTTTTATTTTGGTAAATAAATAGTTTGATTGTGATTATACAAACGCCTTTTTTTTTCTATTTAGTCAAAGCCAATCAGGGCCCCTGGCGTCGTTGCGCGTGTCAGTCTAATCGAACACGCAAGTTAAGCAACGTCGACCGCAGCCTGTCTATGGATGGGTTTATTCATCTCGAGCTCCTCCGTGCTTCGGAGAGCACGTTAAGCCGTCGGTCCCGGCTGTTGTCAGATGACAGTCGTTAAGCCAAGTCAGTGGCCTTTGGGCGGCTTGGAAACACTGGCCTCCGCCAACCCGCAGTTGAGCAGCGTGGTGGAGTATGCTCTAAACCCCTTCGATTGAGGGGAGATCCATATCCCAACAGTGGGATGATTATGGGTTGATGCCGAATCAGGGCCCCTACCGCCGTAGCTGAAGCCGATTACCATTGGAATTTTTGATGGCGAAAATCAAACTTCACCTTAGATTTATGGTACTTGTGTTTAGCTTAGCTTGTAGAGACTCTGGAGCTCTACAGACTAAGCAGGATGTTTGTCAGTAACTTAAAAATACGACCTATTTTTTTAGTTTAATTATTCGATGGTAATCGGCTTCAACTTCGGCGGTAGGGTCCCTGATATACGTTTGTTTGTAAACTATGTAGATGTTACAAAAGACATGTCATGGATATGTCTCTCCATGGGATAAGTCCGCGATACAATGGCGGATTCCTTCCTATTATCTATAGAATGCTTGATATTCGACGATTAACGTTACCAAGGTCATGGTGGATGAAAGAGGACACAGGGATATTTTAATGGACCTTGCTTAAAACGAAAAATAACAACATTTAACTATTTCGTTGTGCTCCTGGGAGTGAGTATCATCCTTCAAATACCTTCTGAAAATGTGATACATTGAAACTTATATTATTGCATGAATTACTTATGCCTCTCGTGTTACTAGGCTATATAAGTAATGGTAGTCTTTTACATCGGATCTTACGCTTGTCACTCGATTGAACAAATTACGAATAATTTAAACGTAATATTACAAAAAGAGTACCGAATAAGCAGTTACGGATTTGAATACTTTTTTGTTACTTGACTTTCGCTGAAAACCGGTTGACCTACACTTTCTTCGTTACGTTGTTATGTTATCTTTTGTTTTTCATCGTCACACTAATTATTGGATTACGCAAAGTTCTGACGCAATATCTGGAACGCTCGTTCGAACGTTTCTATGTGTTGAATAACGTGATATTTTCAAATAACACTTGTTAATTTGATTTGGGAACTATAGTAACATATGTGATTGTTACGTTTGTAACATTGGGTAATTATTACGTTATTTTACAACATTGTACTCAATAATTAGTTTATGGAGGTTATTTTAGTATTAGTAAAACAATGCGATATAATAAATTATATCGTATTGTTTTACTAATTCTAGGTTATGTGGGTTTTATAAACAAATGTTTGTAAAGTAGAGGGAATTGATATGAGTACATAGTTTTTATACAAATTGATATAGTGATTGATATCTTGGTTTTTCAAGTGTCTCGTTTAACTTTTGGTACATAATGTTCTTATATAGTGTATTATTTTCTTATATAGTGGAATAAAGTTTCTGACGTGATAAATACGTAAAATTATCGTCCGTAAAACGACTTCAAAAACAACCAATTTTATTATTAACAAAAAAAAACAAACACTGTCTTAGTAGTAAATTGTTACAGTGTTTTAATAAGACGGTCGTGGGAGGGAGGAACCTTTGGCAAATTAACCCGAATTTAACGAGATTAATAGGCCTACTTACAAATAGGTGTATAAAAGTTTCATGTAGGAACCGTAAATATTACCGAAAATATTTACGGTTATTGTATTAAGGTATTACACAGGCACAGGCAAATAGAGCTGGGTTGGGCGCGAGAAAGAAAAGGGAAGACCGAGACATAGTAAAAACCTTTCTACAACAAGACGAAAATGACAGTTACAAAGTGCACGCTATGAATTTAGAAATGCAAAGTGAGTGGTTAACCATAGGCGAGTTTTGCATCCCGTTAGCTCTGAAGTGGCGCACCTTGCTGTATGACTGGTCTCCTGCCTTATTAAAATTCTATCTTAATGCCTTTCAAATGACCCTCCCTGACCAGAGTAACTTAGTTAGGTGGGGAAAAGCCTCTGAAAAATGTTGCTATACTTGTGGAGAGGCGATATGTACAGCAAGGCACCTATTGGTGGGATGCAAGGTGCTCCTTGATAGGGGTCATTACTCACATCGCCATGACAGAGTACTTCAAATCATACGTGAAGCCATAAGCCTTTCAATAGCTAGAGCCCAAAAAGGATTAACGACAAACAAAAGACAAATTAACTTTATAAAAGGAGGCTCAACTTCAAACTCCAAGAACAAGCCTTACTCAATCCTCAGTGCAGCACCTGACTGGACTATTTTAATGGACACGTATGAAAAGCACTATAAAATCCCAGAAGATGTGTGTGTTTCGACATCCAGACCGGACATTTTCCTTTTCTCCAGAGCTACAAAACGTATAGTACTTGTAGAGCTTACCGTACCGTGGGAAACTAACATACCCAAAGACCACGCGATAAAACAAAACAAATATTATGACCTCCTAAACGAATTAACAAAAAGCGGCTATGTAGTTAATCTATACGCTGTAGAAGTAGGAGCGAGAGGGATACCAGCAAAATCTCTCTATAACCTGCTGAAAGACCTTGGCTTGTCCAGAAGTGTAGTAAGTTCTATACTAGAACGAGTATCTAAAGCTGCATTAGCAGGTTCATACCAGATTTGGCAGGGCAGGGAGAGAAACACAAGTAGTGAAGGTGAGTGTTGATGTACGTCGGAAAGGGGCCCCTTAAACCTACACCCGTGTCACAAGTCTCGGGATCTGCTTGGGTTTCTCTCTCTGCCACACGATGGACCCGGCACCCGCACGGTGAATCCATGGAAGCTAAGAAGTTCGTCTCATTACGGTAGGAACCGTAAATATTACCGAAAATATTTACGGTTCCGGCATGAAATTTTAATACACCACGCGGACGATAATGCAGCTACTGAATAAATAAATAAGTACTTCTTCTAACATGACTTGAAAATTAGGTGACGTAATAAACATTGAATCGAAGCGGCTATATAAATTGATGTAATCATTTAACTTATATTATTAAGCGAAATAACTCTAGCCTCGGAGAAAGCGCGGCTGAAACAATTCCGGTAACCAGATCCTATAATGAAGCATAGTGATGTAACAAATAGAATCTGTAGTCCATAGCATTTCATATCTAGTTACAAATAAAATCATTACTGATATCGTATCCACATACCTAATATATTAATTGACTGAGCGCACGATGCAAGTCGCGTCTTTAAATATTAAGTTGGGACGACAAACATAATATTTATTTTTTAAATAGTTGATTTCGGGCATTGCCATTGCCAGAATATTATAAATATTTAAAAAATGGAAAATGTACCTCCATCGCCTAGGTGGGATTTGAACCCACGACACTGCCACACTGCGACTAAACAGCAGAAAATACAAAATGCAAAAATTGGTTACCATCATAAACCTCAGTCAGCTCAGTTGGAAGAGCACTCGACCGGACATCGAGAGGACGTGGTTTCATTTTTAAAATATTTAAAACATAATATTAATAATATTAGGCAGTTGCGATTAACATATTAGCTATTCATTTCCCGATATGCATAATATCACGTTATGTTAATAATACATAAATTGACTATAATCTTAACTTTCCTAATACATATATATTTATCGTTATTTAACGTAATACATTATTCAATAATAATAATATAACACATTCTAAAAGTAGAGTGTTGCTAGAAAGTTACTAAAACTTTATTAATCTTTGAGGCATTATTTAAAAATTAAATAAAAGAAGGCTTTTTAGTAGGCGTTAGCATATTAATTTTGTGAGTCATATGAAGGAACTAGGAACTTGATAGTGACAAAATTTAATAGCTTGGCATAATAATTATCTCGCTACTTGAAAACACTCTGTTTCTCTCTGACGCTCACAGCCTTCCACTTCGTTCTGACAATACTCGTCAGCTTTCCATTCCCCTTTACCATTCTGGCTTCATGTCTGATGCCTTCACACTGCAAGCTTCATGTCTATGGAACGCGCTGCCTTAGAGGCATTTAAAATAAATTCAATTTCCAAAAGAAAATCCACGCTTATCTTTTGTACGGTTTAACGAAGAACTGAATCATCATCTTCATATATTATATTGACGTAACTTAAATACTTTTTTTTTGTAAATACATACATACAATACACAGAAAACACCCAAACCAAGACAAACAGACATGTTCTTGCACACATTTTTTTCTCTCGAGCGGGGATCGAACCCGCGACCTTGGCGTCAAAGTGCCCATTGTAAGACATTCGACCACCGAGCTCGTCTTTTCTTTAATCATTCGTCCACACAGTGTACAATCATTACGAGTATTATTTCTCGAGAATGAACGCCAAATCACATGGCTATTGAGTGAAATTGTAAGCATTGCGCTCTAGATCGGTTTCCAGCTGAAACGATCGCGGAAAGCAACACCGGTCGATGTACCCTCGGAATTTTCCACATTTCCATTGATATACGATATCGTATTACGATTTACGATGATGCTAGCATCATCACTTCAACTCAATGATGTCTATAGTTCACAACACGCTTACATAAAGCAATAGGGTACTGGTACCGACTTTATGTATGTGGAAATATGTGTATGGAATAAAATCAGTTACCTTTGTATTCACACGTATTACCTTATTTGTAAGCAAGAAATTGGGCTCTTTATGTAAAGACCCTTGGACTCTAAATACCTATTTTTAAATAATAGTGTTAAATAGGTATTGATGCTGGAGATAGAAAAGATCAAAATAACAACGTAAAATTAAGTTTCCTTTTATATGTATATAATATATTATTATAATTTATATTTGATTATGTGTAATAAAAAAAGATGTTAAAAAATATTTCTATGATAAATTAAATTAAAAAATAGCTTTAGGTGACGTATATATGAGCGATAATTTTGATTTTGCTATAAAGTACCGTGTACATGTCAATTTTATTTTACATTATATTTTTCATCTCAATTAGGGGTTGGGTCGCCTCGGGATCATTCCCTCAATAAAAATAACATTAGAATCAAAATCGACTCATAATAAACCTGACTCATTTATGCACAAAAAAGGAAAATGAGAAAGCTTTTTGTTGTTGATAAAAAATAAATTGCATTAAACTAAAATGTTTTTTTGTAATTAGTATCTTTTTATGGACATTAATTAAAACGGTAGCTCGGCTTCAGAAGTTATTCGTTGGTTAATTTTAGTAAAAAAATGTTTCCGGACATTTTTTCTATTTTCGATACGACAAATTCATTGAAGCGTTAAAACGCAATCTGATCTTAAATCAAAACATTTTTTTACTATTATTTAAGTCTGTTAATAATGCACTTTGCGAATTATTTTATTATTAATTGTTGCTTTATAATTATATACTTTTCTTTGAAATTATTTTTATTTTATCCACAATATTTCAAATTACAGATAGGGTATTTTAAGATGACATCTATGACACATTAAAACAGAGATGTGACTTAGGTCGATTTAATATCGAAAAATATTTTCAAGCGATATTTGTATCTATGAGTTTTATATAAAATGTTAATAAAAAATAAAGTAAAGGAGCGAAAGGAGAGTTGTGACGTACATAATATGCTGAATGTTAGATAAAAACGTTCAAACATTTACATTACTCTACACTACTGCTAGATGAAAGGATTTCTATGTTCACTTCCTAGAGAAGTCTTTGTATAGCTAAACAAGTTCTTAAAGGAATCGCTCAAGCACTCTACTCACTTTTGTGACATTTGTAGACTGAATAAGTTTGTGTCCTAAAATTAAATATTTGATAAATTATTTTTATTACACACATCACTATTGACCGTGAAGAACCGCAATTTGTGCCTTCAAACGTAGTTGATAAATTTTCAAAACTTCATGAGCAAGACATGTACGAGTATGTCATGCCATCTTAACGTGCCTAAAGAGTAGTAAACAAAGTCAACGAAATCACAATTTTACAATATCAAAATAATCTTAATTACTTTCTGACATGAATATTAACGTTGGTAATTTACAAGACCCTAATTACTCCGTATTTACAATGTAAAACGAGCCTTGAAATTTTTTAAAATTCATTTATTCATTACCGTAATGTGATTTGTGTGTGATTCTCGTATGTGTGTGGAAACAAACGCCCTACTGTGCTAAATAGTTGTCTAGCGGATCGCACGCGACTATCTATCGTGTGTGATGATTATTTACATTTTTATTTATACCACATGCACGTTTGTTGCGTTATGGTATTTATAGAAAAAGTTTATGATGTCGAAATTAATTTTGAAATACATTGCGTGGGCTACAAAGATTTAATTGTCAAAATTATCCAAACATTTAAAGCCATATAAGGTAAAGATAATAAATAAATATATTCATATTCCTGGACAAATTACACAGGACCATCTAGTTCCAAACTAAGTAAAACTTGTACTATGGGTACTAGATAACTGATATAATATTTAAATACATTTTTTTTGTAAATACATACATATACTACATAGAAAACACCCAGACCAAGACAAACATACATGTTCATGCACACAAATATTTGGCTTGTGCGGGGATCGAACCTGTGACCTCGGAGTCAAAGTAGGCATTGCTAACCATTCGACCACCGAGCTCGTCATAATTACATCTATCTATAAATATAAAATTCAAAGTCCTGACTGACTGACTGACTGACTGACTGACTGATATATCAACGCACAGCCCAAACCGCTGGGTCTAGAGATTCGAAATTTGGCACGTAGGTACCTTATGACGTCTCCCTAGACGTACACGTAGAGGTAGAGGTACACTAAGAAAGGATTTTTCAAAATTCATCCCCCAAGGGGGTGAAACGGGGGTCCAAAGTTTGTATGGGGAAACGAGATTAGTTGGACTATTTTATTCGAAACTTTACACGACTACTTCTATAGATAAATGAGTAAACACGTGTTTGCCCCGAATTTCACGCGAGCGAAGCCGCGGGCGAAAGCTAGTATAATATAAAATACACAAATGTAATAAAATATAAAGTTAAATTTAATAGGAAGATATTCTGATTAAATCAAAAGAAAACAATGTCAAGTAGAAGGAAAGTAACAATTAATATACAAAGTCATTTCAAACATCAGCCACTTCGGAAAATTATGTTTTTGAGATTAGTTTAATATGGGCATAGTATAATTAAAGAATCGGACCTAACCGACCGAAAGGAAGGAAAAGAAGAAATCTAAAAAAATATTTTTTTAAACAGTCATAAGAATTAAACATTCCCAATATATAATCAATTGAATACTTAAAGTTTGAAGCGATTTATAAATAGGCATACAAGTTCAAAGCAAGTGTATAATGTACTTAAGAAAAGGGAAAGTTACATAATACAAGAAATAACTAGCTCATTTAAGATAATGCTTGAAATGAGGAAGGGAAATAGATAACTTATTCGAAGTCTGCACAGAGATTGTTTCCTTATACTTGTATTGTGAATTATCTAGATTATGATTGAGGCCGAAATGATAAATAAATATTGTCAGACAAATTACACAGCGCCATCTAGCCCCAAAGTAAGCGAAGCTTGTGTCATGGGTACTAGACAACTGTTAAACATACATAAATACATTTTTTTTGTAAATACATACTTACGATACATAGAAAACACCCAAACCAAGACAAACAGACATGTTCATGCACACAAATGTTTGTCCTGTGTGGGAATCGAACCCACGAGCGTTGGTGTCGAAGCCGCGTCATTGACCGCTTCGCCACCGAGCTCGTCAATAAGATATATCGTCAATAAGAATAAGATTAACTATATAAATAGTAGCGTGACAAATAATGACACATGATATAATAAAACATGTGAACAAATAAATGAGAATATTCACAAAATATAAACACAATTAAATTTCGCGTAGAGTGAATAGAAATTATTAACATCTCAAATAACTTTTAATAATATAATTTTAAGCCGAAATGATAAGATTAACTATATACATAATAGCGTGACAAATAATGACACAAGATATAATGAAACATGTGAACAAATAAATGAGAATATTCACAAAACATAAACACAATTAAATTTCGCGTAGAGTGAATATAAATTACATATTAACATCTCAAATAAATTAATATAATAAATAATTTTAAGCGTAAGTGGTTGTGAGCATAAAATTAATCTGTGTGTATATCTTACAAGTAAGACGGTGTAAACAATTAACTGGCTGCCATACATGTATCAATGCATGAAGCGAACAGTAAAATAACTTGAACTAACGAACTTGTTAGGTATCGAAGCTGTGAGCTGAGAAGGTATTTGTGCGCATGCGTGTCTTGGTCATAGAAAAAGAAAATGTCGTCGCAACATGTGTCAGTATATTGGTGTAATTATAAATACTCATAATAAACCGTTTAGTGTCCCAAACATACGTTTTTATTCACATTTCAACATAACTCTGTATTAACGGATAAAGCAACTTTAAATTCTCTATTTTAGGTTGAAGTTAGGTAGGTATCTGATGAGCAAAATGTTCAGGGGATACAGGAATATACGGCAACAAATTTGGGAGGCAATACAGTTTCGTTGTAAATATTTATGTATACTTACATAAACTTACACACCAAAGCATTGTATCAACTTAAAATTATGCATCCACATTTCGTAGAAGGAGTAGCATCTTTTGAGTAAAAAATTTTAAAAAATACTTTCAAAATACTTCAATAAGAGGATGAATGGAGTCGAAGCAAATCTAGTCCAAGCTAGTGTCTCTACAAAACAAAAGCTATACATGTGATTAATGGGTGTACGTGTATTTTCAAATCATAAATCTATAGAAAGCGTTTGATTAATTTATTCATGAATATAAGTTTTATTATTGCGGAATTTATGTAGGAGATCGACAAATGTAGTTTTATTATATGGAATATTAATTTTTCTTCTCTTTTTCTCATAATTCGGGTGATATCATTGGTCGAAATCATCGAAATTTGTCTGAAAGTTCAGAATTCCTCAGGGCACTAATCATTTTTTGTAAACCATAAAAATAAGGTTTGTTTTTAAAAGTACACAGGCTGATGAGTTAACTTTTTATAGCATGATGATACGTTAAATTAATATATTTTTTGCAGATTCTAACGAGTATTTGACTAATTTGATTAATTACAAGTTTCAACAATGGTTACTGTTTTTATGTAAATTCTAAAGCTTCCTGGCTTGTGGCGTTTTTTGTGATATTTTGAAAGTACTGTATTAAGTGAAATCTATTGAAACTATGCCGGACATACTTCACGAAAATTGAACATAAAAAAATAATTAATAAAGTTTACTTTGTAAATGAATAGGCAACAGTAAATAAATATACAAAAACGAGAAATTAAAAAATCATTATTGAAAGTCTTTTCTTTTTTATGGGCAGTACTGCTAGGACTAACATCTCATAGTGTAAGACTACAGTAACACTAACATAATTATAGTCACGGGATATCAAGCATCTTTTTTTTCATAATATTTTTTCTTTAATTTTTTTAAACTATGAATTCTGCTATTCGAGATAGAAAGCAAGATCATAAAAATTGATCCACCTGTTCTTGAGTGAATGGTGTAACCAACCCGACTTTGTTATAAATACATAGTTTTTTTTTTAAATAATTAATAAATAAATCGATAAATTAATACTTATTAATTTTTTTATTAATTTTTAGGGTTTCAAGTTGAACGTCCGACCTATGTTCAGGTCATTTCTTCATGAACAGATTTTGAAATCATTTTTCTGTTCAAATGATGGTAACCTTGTGATAGCCCCATATAAACTTCATTAGGATCTGAACATGAACGCTGGGATATTTGATCATAAGCTATTTTTTTTTTAAACAACGATACGAGTTCATGTCATGTATAAAGTCGATTGACTCAATTTAAAAAAAATAATTAAAATGTTTTCAATTGAAACTTCATACATGTCCTGAATTCATATCGTTGTTCATCTCTAAAATCATTGAGTTCATTGAAGATGGTTTACACATATACCTACTCATTTATTTTGGAAGACTTTATTAGTATAAAGACAATAGTATGTCACAATAGTATTAGAGTAAAAAAAAAACTAGTTGAACTAAATGCGCATTCTTTGGAACATTTCCATCAATTCTAAAAACAGGTTTATGTAGAAATGGAATCTTAACATCCATCTCATCTTTTTACTAACTCAGATCATAAAGTTCATCTGATAGACGTCATAGATCTCAATATTATGCACAGACTTGTAAATTTTCGTCCATATCAATTTCAGTTCCGGTTTTCACCGGTTTTTTGAATATTTACCACTCATAACCCTATTAGCGTTGCTTTGGCAGCTTTCTTCAATTTAGCGAAAGTGGTATTGTGACGGGTCAATGGCACCGTGACATATAGTTACCATAACATGCCATAAGGCAATTGTGGGGTCATTTGACCGGTGAGACATCAATCTTCTTGATCGTGCGTGCTTCGAATTCTACAGGCTATTCTGGTTTTGAAATATGTGAGTTAGTTACGAAATGTTTTTTTCTAGGAGACCAGAGGTTCTTTCTTTCTTAATCTGTTGCCTTTGTGTATACAGAATATAATACAGGAATAGTGGGATTCTAATTCTACGTTACTCAATGGATACATTACATTAGTTTGAGAAAACCTATTTATAAATTGTTGATTCGAGTTATTATTTGTTTTATATTAAAAACGATCCAGAAATAGCTATTTTCTTGTTGTAGTTTTATAGCAGAATCGATTTCTAACATAATATTATTCATATATTTTATACTAGCTTTCCACCCAGTTTCGTATGCGTCAAGTTTATATCACTGTTGAAATAAATTATAATCATATTTCCATAATAATAATATCTACCTAATGAGATTTTCCATACATATATGGATTATCTATACCAATTTTTGAATGTCATAATTGAGAAGTTAGATAATATTTGTATTTATTATTATAATATAATGACATTGGGGTGTAACTGGTTCATCAACATCTTTGAACCAAAGCCAACTTCACCTGCACGCGGTGCACCCTGCTGACTGACAAACGAAGCTCTGGCGAAAAGAGAGGTAGGGAGCGTAATTGTAAGCTACCCGACTGGGGAATGTACCTCCACCTCACAGAACACCGCAGCCAATAACAATTCCATTGAGGGTTGTTGTGTTCCCGCGAGTGAGTGAGGTCACCAGGAAGGAAGGAGATGCGGCGATGGCAGCGGGGGTGGCGGCGCGCGAGCAATATTTTATGTTACGAGCGTTAATATGGCTACGGTAATCGCTTCACATAAGGCGGACCGTATGCTTGTTTGCCACCCAACGTAGTATAAAAAAAAACCCTATACGTATACGTGGTGTACTAAGATGGCACATGTAACATTAACTAATTATTATTTAAAAAGTTGATTTCGGTCTGCTTGCCAGAATTTAATAAATACTTATTAAAAAAATTCACCTATTCGCGTATGTGGGATACGAACCCGAATGGGGGAAGTGAATTTTTCCATTGATTGAATTGAATGGAGGGAAAAAATCACCTCCCCCGCTCGGGTTCGAATCCCATCTAGGCGGGGGAGGTAAATTTTTCAATTTTTTAAATATTTGTAGTTAACACTATATTTTTGAATGATATAGTGTTAACTATAATTTTTTTTTGAAAATGTTAATTAACAATTAACATTTTCAAAAAAATATATTTTATGATTTCAAACACAATTTTTTTTTCTGCGGATCTGTCATAAATTTTGATTTTTACAAGTACAAGTCAACAGCTTAAGCGTATGCATAGAAAAAAATCGTCTCGCAATCAAGGATACTAAGCTTCCTATGGCTTTTCGGCGATTGGAAAGTAAATGTTATTATTATTTATTAAAATTCATTTTATTTCCGCATAGAAGATTTTAGCAACATAAATATTTTGATTAAAACATAACGCAATCAATATACAATGAAATTTCTTTCTTCTGTAAAATCATCTGACTTTCTATTTAACAATCCTATAAACGACTATTATGAAGCTTCCACAATGAATCGAGTATAGCAATATAAGGCGGGTCATAAACTTTCCACTGCGTTTCTTCTGCGATTTCATTATTATCTATCATCGTTTGATGAGTTGTTTATTGATGGTGACAGGTTTATTATTAGTTCTATTGTGAAGTCGATAAGTCTTAAGGTGAGTGTAATAACAAGTTAGGTGCGTGTTTTATATCACTCGTGTATTTTATTAGGATACTATTTAATGTAACATCAATAAATACATTGCAAACTTAACCTATTCTGCACATCAAAAATACTTATTGCACATCAAATGCAGGCATGTACGATTAGATTAATTTGATGTGCAGGTATTTTTTTGTGAATCAATTTAATATTTTCCATTTTATTCTAACATTTGACGAGCTCGGTGGCGTAGCGGTCAATGACGCGGCTTCGACACCAACGCTCGTGGGTTCGATTCCCACTTAGGACAAACATTTGTGAGCATGAACATGTCTGTTTGTCTTAGTCTGGGTGTTTTCTATGTATCATAATATTCTATGTATCATATTTACAAAAAAAAAAATGTATTTACGTATGTTTATCAGTTGTCTAGTACCCATAACACAAGCTTCGCTTACTTTGGGGCTAGATGGCGCTGTGTAATTTGTCTGACAATATTTATTTATTATTTGTTATTCAACACTAGTTTCAATTATTAACGATGTGAATTTATTCATTAACATATGTACGGATTTTAGAATTTACGACAGGAATTTGCTCGGGTTTTAAAGCTGACCAGATTTTCCGTCACGCGTGCATTACGCTCATCGCGTGGCTGACACAATACCGAGCGCGCGGCGCGTGTTTTTTTAATTTTTTTGCAACTAGTCCGGTGTTTGACCCGTCTTTTCAAACTTAGAAATAGTACAAATACAAATAACTTATTAGCTAGCAAACAAATATGATTTTATGATGTCTCCACTGTGGAATTTGTTACTACTGATTACAATTGAGTAGAATATAATTTATTTATTTTAAGAATTTAATATTTTTTTTGCGTGCGGTTGGCATATTACAAAATTACTTATAGGCGGCATGGCATATCTGTCGAACAAATCTTGCTTTTAATGTATCAAATTGTACTTTAATTATTAGTTAGTCAATCCACAATTTGCTATACTGTTAGAATATTGTTGTTTGCAGACTACTCCTACGCTGTAACCCTACCTCTCTTTTCGCCAGAGCTTCGTTTGTCGTTCAGCAGGGTACACCACATGCAGGTAAGGTTGACTTTGGTTTAAAGATGTCGATGAACCACTTACACCAAAAAAAACAAATTCAAACTTTTTTTTAATATTCTTTTAGTTAGTATTTTTAACACAGTAGTTTTTTTTACTTCATTTAATATTTATTTATTGATCGTACTTTGTATAAACCGCCTTATGCGCCCTTGAACTGACTGGCAGTGAAAGTAAACAGTCGCTACCTGCCGGAGATAATTTATCAAGATGAAATAACAATGATTGCTGCAATAGAAATTGTGTATTGTTGATTAGATTTTTTATTGGAAAGTTCCAACATACACTAGCGACTCCAGCCGCGGAATCTCACGAGGATAACCATTGGGGTATTTTTAACATTCTTTTGGTGCATTCTTTTTAATCATCTTGCGTAATTTTAAGTATATATATATAAATGTCTATTTCCCTACGCGTGAGCGGATGGAACAATTTCGCTAATTCTTATTTTTTTGTATTTGTTATGTCAGAAGAAGGTTCTTATGAAAGAAAAAAAAGTTGAGCGGAATATTAGAAAATTTAAGAAAACTAAATCTCCATATTACATGACGCCTAACGAATTAAATATTCATAGTTATGAAGACAGAGCAACGTCTGTCGGGTTGGGCAGCTTGCAATTACGCTCTCCATCAGTCTCCATCAGTCAGCAGGGTGCACCACATGCAGATGAGGCTGGCTTTGACTCAAATCTGGTGTAAGGGACCTTGATGGATGAAGCACCTTTACATAGGGCTATGCTGTAAGTTAAGAGCTGATGCTGAGCTGAGCTGTGGGTTGGGTGACTCCGAGGAGAGCTAGAAAATGACCAAACCCGTCGAGTGTTAGACGTACACTAATTTAATAAGTTAATTGTCTTCACCGCTTAATTGCATCATAGCCACATACGGCGTATATTGCAAGCTATGCTAAATGTATGTTGAAAGAATTTACTTATAAATGTTTACATCTATGTAGGTATAGATAATACGTATGTGTACGGTAAACCGTAAAGGTGGTGAGCCCAAAAATTAAATTTAAAATAACGCAGCGCGCAGCCGTACGCAGTATAGACTTGCGTGAATTTTCTTTCAAGCTGTAAAATCCGGTCAATGAAACGTTCGGACTAAATCGAAGAATGGTAGCCATGCAGTATGAATGTTTACTGAAAATTGAACCAGAAACGAACAGAATATTCATGTTTTGTTTGCACAGCGTGTAATGTCCTATTGTCCGCCGTTTCACTGCAACAGTGGACAGTATCCTGTCTGTAATGAGTGCTTTTCAGTGCACGACGAATGATGCATTGCATTCAGCGAATAATTGGGGTTTCAGGAGTAGGTGTTCGATTTTATTTGTTCATCATCATCAGTTCATTTTAGTCTCCATTACAGGAGCACAACCCTCTCTCGTCGATTTAGCCTACACTCCCCACGCTGGCCAGACGGGTTATATATTGTTTATTCTTTCTCCACAAGCTTTACAAAACAATACATTTTGAATGGTTGTCACCATTAGTAACATAAGGTACAGTAAAGTAAGGTTTTTTTATTTTTTTATACTGCATCGGATAGCAGACAAGCATAAAACGCTCGCAACATAAAATATCGCACGCGCTCCGCCAACCCCGCTGCCATAGCAGCATCTCCTTCCTTTCTGGTGACCTCACTCACTCAACAACCCTCAAGGGAATTGTTATTTGGCTGCGGTATTCTGTGAGGCGGAGGTACATTCCCCAGTTGGGTAGCATACAATTACGCTCCCTACCTCTCTTTTCGCCAGAACTTCGTTTGTCAGTCAACAGGGTGTACCGCATTACTTAATAAAAGAACTTGACGACTTTCTCGCCTTTTATGTAAATACTAGCGGCCTCACGCTTCGCTGTGGCTTAATCTTCCCATTCCCATCTCATGGCAATGGATTTACCCATGCATCACATTTTATCGTCGACTGTGGAAGGTGTTTGGTATCAAAATAAAGAGATTGATGAGGCCATTCCAAAATATACAACACATGACACTGTAGAAACACATTCATACCCCTGTTCCTCACTTATGGTATCGAAAAATCGTGCAATACGTGTTTACTTATTTTCTTTTACGACTACATTTACAAAGTTCCAAGCCGAAATGCCCATTTTTTCCCCACACAAAGTTACTTTTTACCCCTTAAGAGATCGAATTTTAGAAAATATTGAATTAGAGTTTTATTAAATTATGTCAAAGAGTAGTATAAAATGTATTTACGTGTGTTTATCAGTTGTCTAGTACCCATAACACAAGCTTCGCTTACTTTGGGGCTAGATGGCGCTGTGTAATTTGTCTGATAATATTAATATTTAATTTATTTAATATCACGAAATTGACAGCAATTAAGTAGCGTGGTAGAGTGCGCGTCACAAGCCGAACCCTTAGGCCGCCGTGGGTCTCTATCTCTTGTTCCGCGTTCTCGCTTGCACGCTCGGCTCAGGCGCAACGTGACAATAAGTCATGCTTTTTCGTGCGTGCAGCCCGTTAAAAAGCACCTGTAAGTTTGGTAAGGAACAAAGTACGCCAAATCCACCTCACGTGTAAAGGTTCGAAACTTTTGAATTTTTTAAGTGCTCCTCGATTATATTTATATGAAAATTAACTTAATGTAATTATATCTAGCTGGTAAAGTACACATGCATTAAGCAGAACAACGTCTACGTTACTTGTAATTAAAGTAAGTTACTTTCATTCAAGGTAATTTAAAAAAAAATATAGTTAAACTACCTAGCTGCTCGGAGAGACTACGATCTGTTAATAGTTTTTTTTTATTATTGTCCACGTTATTTTTATATTTTCTCTTTATTAAAAGTTTCCATGCGCCTTAAGGAAAATTGCATCGAATTGTTCGAGCAATTCTCGAGTTTTGCGCTTAGCAACATTCATATTTAATATAGATGAAAGTTACGAATGCGTACATTAAAAAAATATATCCTATCAAATCTATACTAATATTATAAAGAGGTAAAGTTTTTGAGTGTGTGAGGTTGTAGGGACCGATCTACTGAACCGATTTAAAAAAATATTTTACCAATAGCAAGTCACGTTATTTGTGAGTGTCACAAGCTTATTTTAATCCGAAAAAGTTAAAGACTTTTTCGTTAACGCGGGCGAAGCCGCGGAAAGCTTTTATTAAATAAGGCTCTCAGCTACTATTTTTACTTATTATTTAATAATATTTATATAAAGATCTCATATTACGGTGCTTGTGGTCGTACTCCTCCGAAACGGCTTTATCGATTTTTATGTTTTTTTTTGTTATGAATATTTGGTACCTAGGGATGAGAATAGGTCGTAAAGTATATTGTATACATCTGAAATAATTTATATGACGTTTTTCGGATGAGCTAGTTATTTTATTATATATATTATATTTATCATGAATTTAATATATAAATATATCCCGCAAACGCAACAATTAAACAGTATATTGTTAAGATATTTATCACCTGGCATGTGATAAATATCTTAACAATATACTGTTTAATTGTTGCGTTTGCGGGATATATTTATATATTAAATTCATGTATTTTTATAGTAATAATTAATAATATCACATACCTTAAATTCAAATGCCACTGTATTATCCAATAGTCACCAATCCTTCAACAGTCCTCACTCAAAAAAACAAAAAAAAAGAAACTACTATTTTCGAGTCTCAAAAACCGAAAACTATCGTCGACTGAATCACATTTTCCATCAAATAAAAATGGTTCATCATCACTTTTCAACTTTGACTCAAGTTAACTTTAAGTTTGGATTAAGTTAGACACGTCTTACTACTCCGAGAGTCGTGCTTAAACTAAATGAGCGCCGAAGAAAAGAGAGTAGCTTAACTTATGAAACAGGTCCGCATTTGGAATTTCAAATATGGCTATTAGTGAATAAAAACTAGTAGTGTAAGTAGTGAGTGAGTCAGGTCAATAAATTACTTTTAATTTAATTATGTCATTGTTAATTATTTAGAGCTAATGTCAATCATTATATGACACTTTGTCAAATTTATTAATCGCATTTAAGTGTAAATGGAATACGCAAGTCTCTAAATTTATTGCTTTCTTGGCGTAGATAAATATGTATGTTATTTAATAAAAAGCAGTGACGTCTAATTGCTTAGGCCGCGCTGCAGTAAAAAATATATTTACTTATTAATTAAAAATTATATGAATACTTATTTCATGAACATGAATTTCTTAAAAATAATTATTTGATCAATACATAAATATTAGTAATTAACTATATGAGAAAAATGTTTTTGAAATTATGTAAAATTATTCCTGAGGGGAAAGGTTTGATTTAGCAATATAGATATACAAAATAAACAGCCTGTGTTAACTGATAAGTTATGTGATTAATAAAGGTTTTACTACAAATTTTGTACGAAAGGTTTTTATTTTATTTTTATATGTTTAAGAGTTGGTTCTATGGAACTATAAATACATAGACACGACTTATCTAAGGTATATGCTAATAATATACGATTAAATATCGATATCATGATCATCATCAGAATATCTATCTACCCATCATTGGATATAGACCTCCCCAATGCTTTCTACTGAAAATGATCCTCTTATTCAGCCGCTTCCGGCCGCTTTCTTGAGGTCATCGCACCATCTAGAAGGAGAGCGTCCAACGCTTCGTCGTTCAACGTACGGTCTACATTCTAATGACTTCCTCCCATCCCACACACCCATTTACCATCATGGACTTCGCAGATGTGGCCGGCCCGATCAACCCGATGGTCAGTATCCAAGTCTCTGCACCACAGCTGTGAGCTGTGGAAGAAATAAATATTTGGTGGAAAGCATTGTAGAAAACTATATTCAGCGATGGGTAAATACAGGCTGAAGATGATGATGAATTAATAGCTTGTAGGTAGAGATGTTAGAAATGTATTTTTTTTTTCATATTTACTTCTTTATAGTTTACAAATAGTTTCGTCGTCAACCCTTATTCATCCCATTATTATTGCTGGAATATGGGTCTCCCCTCAATCGAAGAGGGGATTAGAGCATACTCCACCACATTGCTCAACTGCAGGTTGGCGGAGAGAAACAAATTAGTAGTAGTAGATTATTTTAAACTATGACTCTGGAATCCGTCTCTGTCTTGAAAGGCGCTGCCGCCATCGCTTTATTTTTTTTATATACGTTATTTACCTCATAATAACTTTTTGTGCGTCCTCTAGACCGGCACGGACTTATTTTGATGTGGAGATTAACTATTTAATGTTATTTGTGGCTGCCGATATTATTAAAGGTTTATTACGAGAGAGTGACTGATGTGATCAATCTAATTTTGTATAAAGGAAAATAATAACTTAGTCATCATTGACGTCAACCCTTAGTCATCCCACTGCTGGGATATGGGTCTCCCTTCAATTGAAGAGGTTTAGAGCATACTCCACCACGCTGCTTAACTGCAGGTTAGCGGAGACCAGTGTTTTCTGGTTTAAAGACTGTCATCTATAATGACAACAGCCGGGTCCGGGTTAATGTGCCCTACGAAGCGCGGAGAAGCTCGAGATAAATAAACCCATCCATGGACAGGCGATGGTCGATGTTGCTTAACTTTCGTTATCGATTAGACTGACACACGCAACAACCAGCCACCGAGCTCCTCAAAAATAATAACATGAACCACTAAAAATTAACTGGGCGACTGAAATTAGGTTAGGTATGTTTATATCATTCTCATCTTTAGATGCCAACACACCCCGGCCACTCCATACAAATGTCGCGTCGTTTACTATTACATAAACAATGCCGTCTGTACAGAGTGGAAATGAGCGTGTGTGCGTGCGGCGCCATACAAACTGTTCCAGATTCGTCTCAGAGGAGAGGAGAGGTCGACACGAGAGAGCGGCAGGGAGTGGCCATACTGTACGTAGTACTATTACTTATACTGCGATGTCAAGTTAATTTCTTAGTCGCCCAGTTCTATAATTTAAGATGCTGGGTTTATTTCTACGCACAGAAATCTAAATAATAAATAGTTTCTACACTAAAGAAAATATACCTATTATATTTTTATTTCTAGTACGTTGTTTTGTTTGTGGTTACTTTTGTGGCAAACAAGCATACGGCCTGAGTGAAGTCACCGCAGCTATATAAACTCTCACCATATTAATTGTCATGATAACCAAATGTGTGTGTTTTTCTGTTCTACCTGATGGTGTAGTTGAGTAGTGGCGTAAGTTTAGCTGTAGTAAACACACATTTAAAACATAAAATAGATTTATTTTTATATTAAATATATTTGAGATGTCACAACAATAATAGTTTTTCTCTTGTTAGCACAGAACAAAGACGATGACAACACGTGTCATATTCAAATATAATAACCGGCCAGTCGACATTGCATCTCTTACAATTCCAACCGACCTTCTTTTACAACACTCCTCCTCAATGGAAGACTGCATTGAAAATCTTCAGCATTCACACCATTAACCAAACAAAAAAAAAAAATCATCACTACATCAAATACATCGTCATCAAACTAATAAGTTCATTTCTCTTACACAGAACTCATTCTTACATTTCGGTAAAGCCTTTGTCAAAATATCTGCAGTCATCTCTTCAGTCTGCAGGTACTCCACTTTCACAATGTTATCATTCAATGCTTCTCTGATGTAATGACACCTCACATCTATATGTTTAGTTCGTTGGTGATGAACAGGATTCTTCGCGATTTGTATTGCTGACTGACTATCACTATAGAGCATGATTGCATGGTGCTCCTTTACTGTTAATTCTTCAATAAGTCTCTTCAGGAACGTTGACTCTCTGCATGCTTCTGACATGGCGATATATTCGGCCTCTGCGCTCGATAGGGCTACTGTACGTTGCTTCTTGCTTTCCCAGGATATAGGAGCTCCTCCAAAAAAAAATATGTATCCAGAAAACGATTTCCTATCACTGATATCACCAGCATGATCAGCGTCTACATATCCAGTCAGATCTTTTCCTGTCTTCTCAAAAGAAAGTTTGTAGTGAGCTGTACCCTTCAAGTATCTCAACAGTCTCTTAGCTACGCTCCAATGTTCACTCGAATAACAGCTGTTAAACTGACTAAGATAGGCAACAGCAAAACTTATGTCAGGTCTCGAGCAAACAGCTAGATACATAAGTGAACCTATAAGTTTCTGATAAGGTATATCATTGGGTGAAATAAAGTTCTCATCGCTCGGTTTTTCCAGTTTTCTCCCAGTCTCTAAGGGTGTCTTTACCGGTTTACAGTCCGACATTCCGAACTCTTTCAGAATCTTCTGAATGTATTCATTTTGATCAACAGTTATCTTCTTCTCGTGTTGATATATCCTCATTCCTAAAAAGGTATCCACTTTTCCCAAATCTTTCATCTCGAACTTAGTCTTCAACTCTGTCTTGACCTTTTCTTTTTCCTTTTTGTCATTATAGAATATCAAAATATCATCGACATATACTGCAATATAAACGATGTTTTTACCTCTTCTTCTGAAGTAAATACATGGTTCATTGTCAGATCTCTTAAATTTCATATCAATCAGAGTATCATGAAGTTTCTTATTCCATGCTCTTGGTGCCTGTTTAAGACCATATAAAGCTTTCTTTAGTAGGCAGATATGATTTTCCTTCCCTTTCTCTTCACATAGCTTAGGTTGCTTCATGTATACACGTTCTGTCAAATCTCCGTTCAAAAATGCTGTGACTACGTCCATTTGATCAATTGACAAGTCATTCTCAACTGCAATAGCGAATAGAAGTCTGAGTGTGCTATGCCTTATCACAGGTGAAAATGTCTCCGTGTAGTCTAAGCCATGTTTCTGCGTAAAACCACGGGCTACTAGTCTAGCCTTGTATCTCACTTTCCCCCCTGGTTCCTTTTTAATTTTAAAAATCCATTTGGAATCTACAACGTTAAAATTATTATGGGACTGATTCGGCTTGACTAGACTCCAAGTACCATTCTTCTTTAAGGCATTAAGTTCAGCATCGATGGCCTCCTGCCATTTATCCTTGTCATCTCTGTTGAGAACTTCTTCGACAGTGAGAGGATCATCACTGTATCCTTCTGTGGCTTTGTAAAGATAATAGTCTCTGTAATCCTTAGGCTTTCTCTCGCGTTGGGGATATCTTCTCTCTTCTGCCTGTGTTTCAGGTGGCAGCTCCTCCTGAACCTCTGCAGTCTCAATTTCAAGTCTCTCCACTTGACTATCAGATTCTTCAATCATTGAAGCATCTGTTGTACAGTCCTCGAAGTGATCTTCTTCTGTATTAATAGAAACTGTTTCTGTTGTTGTTATCTGCTCAGAGGAGTAACTATTTTCTTGTGTATACTCGTGTTGGATTTCATTTATCTGTGTCTCTAGATTATTAAATTCTCCCATTTTATTCTGTCTTGGAAGTATATTTTCTCTTTTGTTGAAGAACTGGTTCTCAAAGAATGTCACATCTCTAGACTTCTGAAGTTTGTGGTCGTGGGGATCACAAAGTCTATATCCTTTAGAGTTCATGCAATATCCTACGAAGATCATCTCCTTGCTCTTCGCATCTAACTTCTTCCTTTTGGCTTTGTCGATATGCATAAAGGCTTTGCATCCAAAAACTTTTAGCTCACTTAAGTCAGGTTTTTGTCTAGACCAAGCTTCTAATGGGGTCACGATAAGTGCTTTTGTCGGTGAACGATTCTTTAGGTAAACAGCAGTATTAATAGCCTCTGCCCAATACTTGGTGTTCAAGCCAGCTTCTTCTAACATACACTTTGCTTTCTCTACTAAAGTTCGATTAGTTCGTTCGGCTACTCCATTCTGTTCGGGGCAGTAATCAATAGTTAGTTGATGAACAATCCCATTGTCTCTAAATAATTGGCTTACATCTTTGTTCACGAACTCTTTTCCATTGTCAGAACGAAAATTCTTAATTTTTTTTATTCGTTTGATTCTCTACTAACAACTTAAATTCAACTAGCTTTGAAAAAACTTCGCTTTTCTTTTTCAAGAAATAAACAAAGGTGTATCGCGTTTTATCATCAATAAACAGTAGAAAATATCTCATGCCGCCGTGTGATTCCATACTCATTGGACCACAGATATCTGAATGTATAAGCTCTAGTATTTCAGATGATCTCGTTGTTTTGCTCTTCTTAAAAGGTGTTCGTGTTTGCTTACCTTTTAAGCAGGGTTCACATTGTAGGATATTCGGGTTATTGAAACTTACTCCTGTCACCATACCATCTCTCAACAGCTTCATGTTGGGTATCCCAAGGTGTGCCAATCTCTTGTGCCAAAGCTCGTAGTCATCTGGCATCGACACTGCAAGGGCTGAGTCAGGTTCTGTAAGGGATTTAAATTTGTAAATTCCATTCTCACTTTTACAGTTGTAACTCACTTCTCCTTGTATACAACATTCACTCTTGTTATATACATCACACCCTTTCTCTGAAAATACGACTATAAAGTTTCTACTCACCAGTGTATCCACGCTTAGTAAATTTGCAGATAATCCAGGGACATACTTTACCTCTCTCACTCCAAATTGCATATTAGCATCTTTAATGACATCACCTGAGCCACACGCATACAACTTTTGGCCGTTTGCTACATTAATATCAACCACACTATTAAAGTCTTTATAATTAGTCAGCCAATCCTTGTGGTAAGTCATGTTAGCGGACGCTCCTGAGTCCACTACCCATTCGTTGTCACTACTCTTGATGGTGCTATAGGCAGCAAGTAAAGTGTGTTCCTTTGTTTCTTTATTTGCGTTAGGATTCTTTGGACAAGCCAATGCTTTATGCGGTCCGTTGCATATAAAGCATCTTATCTCTTTCTTCTGCTTCTCACGCTTCTGCTGCGTTTGTCTCTGCTGGTTGCTTTTACTGTTCATAGAGCTACTCTTGTACTTTGAACGGTTATCTCTTGCAACCAATGCATTCTCCGTAGATGTCACAGGTACTGGACTATCCTGTTGAAGCAGTTTCGTTTTGACGTAGTTAGATGTCAGTGTGATGTTCGCATTCTCTATCGTCATCTTTAAGGGTGTATATTCTTCAGTTAGTCCTTGTAACATAAGTGCTGCCAGCAATTCATCATCTACTTCCTTACCAATATCTCGTAACTGTTGAGCTACTTTCAGTATTTGTGTAACGTAGTCCTTCATACAGCTGAATTGCTCTAACTTAAAGCTTACAAGTTGTCCCAGTAACCGACATCTGTTTACGACTCCTATATCTTGGCAATTATTCTCTAATGCTTCCCATACCTCCTTAGTAGTTGTAGCTTCTCTGACATGTACCAGTAAATCAGTATTTATCATGAGGCAGATCTTAGCGCGAGCCTTTTGATCTCTCTTCGTTGCCTCTACGTCTGTGGCAGCTGGTGTAGTTGTAACATAGCTCCATAGATCGTCGTGTACTAGTGACATTTGCATCAAAAATTTCCATGTCGAGTAATTCGAAGATCCTTGTAATTTCTCGAATGCAGGTAAATTACTAGTACTCGTACTACTAGTACTTGTGCTATTACTACTGATACTCATGATATTGTCGTGTTCTCTGACCACCTCAATGTTATCGATACTTTGTGTTACTAACTCTGTCCAGAAAAACTTACAGTTTTGCGGAATGCTGGGCCCATAACCTGATGGTGTAGTTGAGTAGTGGCGTAAGTTTAGCTGTAGTAAACACACATTTAAAACATAAAATAGATTTATTTTTATATTAAATAAATTTGAGATGTCACAACAATAAGGCCTGACTCAAACAGCCGCGTTCAGCGGTGGCGGTGGCGGTGGCGTTCAGTTGTAACGCTAGGTAACACAAGGAAACATTCAAACAAGCGCGGTCGCCGCGCGGCCAGGACGCGGCTGGCCGCCACCGCAAACCACGCCCTAGCCCCGCCCTGATCGCCACCGCGTTGGTTTGTAGTGTCAGCGGCCGCGGTCGCGATCACGGTGGCGTTCAGTTGTAAATAATCACAACTGATCGCGTCACCGCGTGACATAAGTTCAAAATGGCGGACAAAACGGAGCAAATAATAGAAATTTTAGGGGTGTAAGTGGTTCATCAACATCTTTGAACCAAAGCCAACTTCACCTGCACGCGGTGCACCCTGCTGACTGACATACGAAGCTCTGGCGAAAAGAGAGGTAGGGAGCGTAATTGTAAGCTACCCGACTGGTGAATGTACCTCCACCTCACAGAATACCGCAGCCAAATAACGGTTCCCTTGAGGATTTACAGCAGCGACCGCCAAATGAGCCAATTAACAGTGAAGTCCATTGCAGTCCCGGGGGTAAAACTACGGCTGCCTTTGAACTCACAACGAATTTAATCAGAAGAAATTAGTAGGAGTAAGAAACTTTTGGAACTTGATACAAACATTTTTCCTTTGTTTAATTTTCGGTCATATTTCATTAATAATCCCACTTAAATTAGAACTTTGAAGTCATATTGTGATACGAAAATACCAAACTTGACATTTGTGCGATCGCGACTGAATCACACACACTTGTTGTGTTCCTGCGAGTGAGTGAGGTCACCAGAAAGGAAGGAGATGCTGCGGTGGCAGCGGGGGTGGCGGCGCGCGCTATATTTTATGTTGCGAGCGTTAATTTGGCTACGGTAACCGCTTCACATCAGGCGGGACGTATGCTTGTCTGCCACCCGACGCAGTATAAAAAAATAAAAAAATATATTAAAAATTGTTGTCACATCTTGTTAATTAGAACTACACCGTAACAATGCGCGTGCTTGATCGCGCGGTATGGCTGTGATCGCTGGTCACGCCCTGATCGCCACCGCGGCAGTCTGTGTACAAGTGATCGCGCGATCAGATCACCACCGCCACCGCCACCGCCATCGCGGCTGTTTGAGGGGGCCTTAATAGTTTTTCTCTTGTTAGCACAGAACAAAGACGATGACAACACGTGTCATATTCAAATATAATAACCGGCCAGTCGACATTGCATCTCTTACAATTCCAACCGACCTTCTTTTACAACACTACCAAACACTGGGAAATAATTTAAATTTAATTTGTAAGATTTATTTTCAGAGGTTTTTTTTGTTTTTTTTTTGTAAATACTCAATTTTTTTTTGTAAAAATTCTATTACATAGAAAACAACCACATCTAGGCAAACATACATATTCTTGCACACAAATATTTGTCTTGTGCGGGGATCGAACCTGCGACCTTCGAAGTCAAATAGACCACCGGGCTCGTCAAATGTTTACTTACTGAATTTCACTCATCAAGCTCTTTCATTTGATACTTGAGATTATATCATATGCTATTATAGAGACTTAGATGAAAATTATAAATTGTTATTTTTGTGGCTGTCGCCATATTGCAGTAAACACGGCGGCATTTAGATAATCGTGCATTATCACGAAAATCAAACGAGTGTACCAAATTTTAGCTTAACCAATTTAGTGCCAAAGCCGCCCATCGGCGTCTAGGTTTTGTATTCAATGTCTAGGCTAAATAGTATGTTTGGCGTCACGAGGGTAAAGTTCCTAATACGTAAGCCGACAATGAATGGGGCAATGAGAAGTTGCAAGATTTTATTACATACACCTTGGCGAAACTAAATAATTGCTTGTAATAATTTTAATAAAAAAAACCTACTTCACATATAACTCTTCAATCGTAAGCACCACTAAAAAGTTAAAAACACTATCAGAACTGAATTTTATGATATGAAAAATAAATGGGACCAATCTGGAAGTATACTCTTTGAAATAAAAAAAAAGATTTTTCAAATCAGTTTATAAATGACAAAGTAATGAAGTTACAAACATTAAAAAAAAATCTACCGAATTGAGAACCTCCTCCTTTTTTGGAGCCGGTTAAAAATACGGACAAAGAGCCTGACTATCCTGTCACCGGCTGCGACCGATGAAGATTATGACAAGACCACATTTGGCCGTCATAAATGTCCATAATGTCCATAAATGTCCATTCTTGCGGATGTGTAGGAGTAGGCCTATGGCCGGCCGCTGGAATGTGACAGCATCAATTAACACTGTTTTTGGCGCTCCGGTGAAATGTTGACGCAATGCCGGGACACTTGTGAGTTTCTCGACTGTGGCTGTACTGTCACACAAAAAAGTGCTAAGAAAATTTCATCTATCATCTGCATCCAAAATTCAATCACACCACTGGATAGATGAAAGATCAAAGAATTTATTACGCTAAGTAAGGACTATGTATGTGTATATAGTGACGAGGTATGTTTGACTTCTCACGTAGTATTATCATCAACCTGCATTTATTCACAGTTGGATATAGACCTTCACTAATACTTTCCACCATATGAGATGCTCCGATTTCGGTATCCAGCCGCTCCCGACCTTTCCCTTGAGATCATCAGTTCATCTAGATGGAGCCCTCGTATGGAGACATCTACCGGCGACGAAGGCCCTCCTTCGTCGCCGGTAGATACTTGAGAATTTGTACAAGCAATAACCATCATTGTACTATTGTTTTTACTTTTCGTTTCCGTGTATAATTATATATTTGTGTCTATATTATGTACTAGCTGATGCCCGCGACTTCGTTCGCGTGGACTTTATGATTCTGGCGTATTAATACAAATACTCCTCGGAAGGCCCTCCTTCGTCGCCGGTAGATGTCTCCATACGAGGGCGACTCACCAATATTTGAAGTATATACAACATGAACATGAATATGAAACATAGATCAAGCTTTGCTTAGTTTGGGACTAGATGGCGCTGTGCAATATGTCTAGGAAGATTTATTTATTATTTTGATTTTAAATGCTTTAATCTGCTTTATGCTTTTATGACACATTATTAAACAACCAAATTTCACATAAAATTTTGAGATATAACTTAAATTGTATATACTCGTACAATTCGTAATTAATAAATTATACATATACAAATAAATTAAAAATTATATATGGCTAACTATATATACAAACAATAAGGAAATAACAAAAATAATAAAAAATATTTATATATATTATCATTTATTGTTTATATATTATGTATTAAAACAGTTTTGTTAGCGACTCTACCAGGGCCACATAAGTAAATACACGCTTCGCGGCACTTTCTTCGCCACGCCCGGCCCGCGGCTATGTTGCGTAACATACTTAATACGAGTCCACGAGACAGTGGCCAGCCGAGTCAGGTGATGGATGTAACACAACAATTGCCATTTTACCGCGATCTTCAGTAAAATGGAAGAATGATTCTCCTGCTCATAGCAGCCTGGTGTCTCCGTCGGGTGGCACCATCCTACTACTGGGATACCTCCTATGTCCTCTTAGTGGATGAGGTTGTTTTTTATATCGCTAATCGCAATGTGTGCACACTCAGTGCTGTGAAATGGCACTAAAAGTGCGCAATTTGTGTGCGCGCTATTTCCGAGCGCATCTGCGCGAATGAAATAGCGAGCACCCCTGTCATAGACAAGAAAGACGCTTATTTAAGGGTTACACTCCGGGAGTGCCGACAGAAGTGAAAACTTGGACATTAACGTTGTGCATTTTTGAATATTTTGGAATGGTTAGGGAATAATTGACTGAATGACCGATGACAAAGTTTTCGGCGGAATCATTGCGGTGAGGATATGCCAAAACTTCCCTAAATCTATCCAGCCCAATCAAATGCATCTATGGATTTCTTTTTATTGATATTTAAGTCACAGTTAACACGGCAAATGTTAACTAGGTAATAACATAGTTAACGTTTGCCGTGTTAAGTGTGATGTGTATATAACTGCTAAAAAGGCAAGATCAAGTGATTCCGTTTGTTATTTATTAACAATAAGACCAGAGGGGCAATTCTCGTAATTAAAATATAGTCAAAATTCAGTTTCGATCCAGTCTCGATCTCACAAATGTCACATTTGGTATTCTCGTAACACAATATGTATCTTCAAAATTAGATTTAAGCGGGATTATTTCGAAATATGAGTGAAAATTAAACAAACTAAGAATGTTACTTTGCCAACAACTAGAATTGATAATAATTAATTAATGAAATCAAGTATATAATTTTAGTCAATTCACAATTCAATCTCGATTCGGTCAACTTTCAATCTGCGTTCGTAGAAAAATTACGAGAATTGGCCTTCAGTTTTTGTTACCTTTTTTTCTATACACAATAATGAGCTTACTTTCGAGCGAACCTGTGCAAATACAGGGGGCCCTACCTCCGAAACTGAAACTGATTTTTTGAATGCGAAAATAAAACTACTGCTTAGATTGTTAGTAATTACGTTTAGTTCAGCTGGTAGAAACCTTAGACCTTCTACCGACTAAACTGAAGACTGTTGTTAAATTTATTGACAAACGAAGCTCTGGCGAAAAGAGAGGTAGGGAGCGTAATTGTAAGCTACCCGACTGGGGAATGTACCTCCACCTCACAGAATACCGCAGCCAAATAACAATTCCCTTGAGGGTTGTTGTGTTCTTGCGAGTGAGTGAGGTCACCAGAAATAAAGGAGATGCTGCGTTGGCAGCGGGGGTGGCGGCGCGTGAGCGATATTTTATATTGCGAGCGTTAATATGGCTACGGTAGCTGTCACAGTCCAGGGCGTCTCTGAAGATGTTTCTCAATAAATTTAACCTAAGACCAATTTTTGGAACCAAAAAATCTGATGGGTTCCACATCGCGGCGGTCCCAGGGGTCCGATTCCCGTAATTTTAAATCGTTCCGACGTCATTGGAGCGACTTCGTCATTGAAGTCATATCGCGGCATTCGTCGTCGTAGACAACTCACACTCGCCCCACTGCTGGGATACGGGTCTCCCCTCAACTGAAGGGGTTTAGAACATTTGGGGTGTAATTAGTTCATCAACATCTTTGCATCTAAGCCAACTTCACCTGCACGCGGTACACTCTGCTGACTGACAAAAGAAGCTCTGGCGAAAAGAGAGGTAGGGGAGCGTATTGTAAGGCGTTAGGGCCCCAGGTCAGTATGGTAAAAAGAAACTTTGATGCTTGTAAGTATTTTCTTGTGTCGCAGGTATTATATCAGCCTAGGTACAAAGTAAGCACTTTCTTCGCCACGCCCGATTACGTAAATTACGAACGGCTGTGGTCGACGTCGAGTCAGACCAACGTGACGAATGCACGGACCAGGATTCTTATGAAAGAAACTTGTTATGATGAGTAATACATGTGGATACGCGTGTATTTTTTAATACTACGTCGGATGGCAGACAAGCATACGGTCCGACTGATGTGAAGCGTGTAGCTATATTAACGCTTGCAACATGAAATATCACTGGTGCGTTGCATCCTCGCTTCCAACGCAGCAACTCCTTCCTTTCTGGTGACCTCACTCGCTTGCAGGAACACAACAACCCTCAAGGGAATTGTTATTTGGCTGCGTTATTCCATAAAGTGGAGTTAATCCCCAGTCGTGAACTTACAAATATGCTGTGTAAATATGGTGCACCATGTGCAGGTGAGGTTGCCTTTGACTCTAAAGATGGTGGTGAGCCACTTACATCCCAATCAACAGTTATACAGTACAAGACATGATACCCGTACTTTGTAATCTATTTGTGTAAAAAAACAATATGTACAATGTAAAGAACGTAAAAAAATTTAGACATTTTTGCCTTTTCGTCAATTTATTTCATCAAAATCAACCTCCGAGGATAAAAAAATATTCAATTTTTAAGTTTGAGGTCTAAATTCACGCAGTCGAATTTACTGTTATACCTTGCACAATAAAAATATTCCACTATATACAATAAATAAGAGTTGAAATAAATAAAGGTGTGCAGCCCTCACAGCCCAGGTAGTCATGCTCACTAAAGAGTTCAAATTGGTAGTGGTGTCGTGTG
Source organism: Hypsopygia costalis (assembly GCA_937001555.2). Classification (NCBI taxonomy): domain Eukaryota; kingdom Metazoa; phylum Arthropoda; class Insecta; order Lepidoptera; family Pyralidae; genus Hypsopygia; species Hypsopygia costalis. Next base: position 15,800,853 of record OW443349.2, on the reverse strand, counting down.
GCGGGTCGCCGCATTCCCAATAAAATAGTTGAATGAGGTGATGGCTGCCCCATGGGTAAACACGTAAACGGGTGCTGTCAGAGAGGACTGCTTCCCTGGCTGTCATGGTTGCAAGGTAAACAATAGGAGGATTTAGATTAAGTAGTATTCGACAATACTATGATTATTAGCATAATTAATAAACAGTTAGAAAATTGTGTCACAAAAAGTACGGACTCCGGGGTCTGTAGATTGTAATTATTATTAATTAAAAAAAAAACCGGACAAGTGCGAGTCGTACTCGCCCACCGAGGGTTCCGTAGGTACGTAGTATCATTATTAAATTTGATATTTTTCATTATAAATAAGAAATAACGCGTCGAAAAAAAAAATATATATATTTTGCAATGTGTACATCAAGCCCTTTCATATGATATCCCATTTGAACTAGTAGTTTCAATTTGAAATTTCGACACCCTATAAAAAATATAGACCCCCTATTTTTTAAGATCTATTTACAAATGTATAGTTTTGAGATTTATTCCTGTACTTGTAGTCTATAACGATGATACTTGCCAAATTTCATAGTTCTAGGTCAACGGGAAGTACCCTATAGATTTTGATTCCCTTGAGTGTGTCGAAATATGCGTTTTTTGTTGAATAAACGGCCGTAACTTTTTTCTACGTAAACTTAGCAGTTAGATTTTTTTTTTACTTCATGGGACCGTAGACCTGAGTATACAGTTCAAATTTCAGCTCGATACCTCCACGCATTCTCGACATAGAAATTCTTGACAGACAGACAGACAGACAGACAGACAGACAGACAGACAGACAGACAGACAGACAGACAGACAGACAGACAGACGGACAACAAAGTGATCTTATAAGGGTTCCGTTTTTCCTTTTGAGGTTCGGAACCCTAAAAAGAAGACTAAGATTATAAAAAAGATATTGGACATTTGTTCCTTATAATAAATACAAATTTATTTAAGTAGATAATATTTTTTTAAGTTTGAGCTCTAAATCCACACTGACGAATTTACTGTCATATCTTGTCTTTTTTTATATATCTCAGCTCAGCATATTGGCTCCACTTCGCCTGATGGTAAGCGACAAGAGGAGCCCCAATCGAATTGGCAACGGACAAGAGACCTTGATGTCTTGTCAGTTGACGCTGCCATGCTGGCCTACAAGATGCTTCTTCACGTTTCGCTTCGCGTTCCACTTTTTAATGGTGCGACATAGATAGGAGTTGCCAAACTTTTTAGTACGCGAAGGAATGATCCCAATGGTGAACTTATGATATCGCAAGCCTGCACGTGACGTTATGTGACGGAAAGGGGAGGAAGGGATAAGGGAAAACAGTTCTTCAGACCACTCTCCATGGTATTGGCGGTAAAACTGTAAAAATATTCCGCAATATAACAAATACGCAATGAGTATAGAAGATGTTAATATGAAGAAATCTACCTTTTCCTCCAGCAATTACGAAAATATTTAAACAAATATCTATACATTTCAATACATTTCTATTCTACCAAAGAGGGACATTAATTATATCGGAAAGGTAATTAAAGGTTTCTACTCATTAAAGTAAAGGCACGCAACTCGTCTGCATTAAATCGTCACATTAGCACAGACATTAGTCTAGAACAGTGGTACTCAACTTTTTTTGTTTGCGGACCACTACGAGGTTTTAGGCCGTGTGGTTTCCGGCAGACTAGAATAGAATCACTCCGTCTCTTCCCGTGGATGTCGTACAAGGCGACTAAGGGAAATACATTATAAAACATCGATCAGGCCTCCCCAACCAGCCAGCGTGGGGAGTGTAGGCCAAATCCTCCTTCTGTCTGCGACGGACGAGAGGGTCATGCTCCTGTAGTGGAGACTATAATGACCTGATGATGATGATGAACGAGGTTTTTGTTGGGAGTAGGCTCCCCAACTGTCATAAAATCCATTATTCTATAACTCGATATTTGAGTATTTTTAACCGACACCATAAAAGGAGGAGGTTCTCAATTCGATTGTATTTTTTTAATATTTGTTTCTTAATTAATCTGTGATTTGAAAAACCGATTTGAAAAAATCATTTTTTGTTTGAAAGAGTACACCTACTTCCAGATTGGTCCTATATTTTTCATCATCATCATCATCATCAACCTGTATCTCAATACATAAATGTAGAGTAATGTTTGGAGTCGGTTTTTTTTTGTTAAAATTATATTATAATAGTGCTCAATCTCTTACATTATAAGTTTGTATCACGGACCTCTCACGGACCACTGGTGGTCCGCGGACCACCGGTTAGGAACCTCTGGTCGAGAATAACCTTTTAAGCCGTGATTTCACCGTGCCAGAGCAATTGGAATTTAATTAATTTGTTGATACTAGCCCACACGCAGGTAAAGACATCATCATCATCAGTCTGTATCTACCCACTGCTGGAAATAAGTCTTCCCCATGCTTTCTACCAAATACGATCCTCCACCTCCTGCATCTAGCCACTTCTAGCTGCTTTCTTAAGGTCATCGGACCATCCAGAACGAGGGCGCCCAACGGTTCGTCGTCCTACGCGCGGTCTCCACTCTAATATCTTCCTCCCTCATCTGCCATCACTTACTCGGCAGATGTGAACGGCCGGTGTTAGGAAACACTGTATTAGACATTTTAAAAACATCAAACGGTTCCCATCAGCGGGCCGTATGCTAGTTTACCATCTTAGAAGTATTAAAAACCAGTTTAAAAACAATATTTTTCCACCAGGAATCGAACCCGTGTTAAACAGTAGTAATTATAGGGAATTGTACTGAATACGCGAACCTTTCCAAAGCTTTACTTTCGATCACCGCCAGAGGCTATGAAAGCTCTCACCACTTGACACTTGTTGGAGAGTACAGTCTGCAACGTTAACAAGGTAACAAGGAATTTAAATAAATATTCTGAACATATTTTATTAGAAATTTAAATATATTTCAAAAAAGAATATTTAAATAATTTTAAAAGGCACAAATATATTAAATGTTAGTAAGTAATTATATAACAGACTGTTATGTTTGTATGTCTTGTACAAGACAAAATGTACATGGGAAATTGTCTAATTTTATATGTACCTACATTTTGTGCAAATAAATAATATTGATTGATTGATTGAAAAATATTCTGGACGCTGCCATCTAGTTCTCCATTAAGCAATGCTTGTACTATGGATACTAGGTAACTGAAAAATGTACTTAAATACATTTTCATAATGTTTTAATAAAACACTTGTACTGTTCCTACACACAAATACCATCTGATTACCTTGATGCCTTAGCGGCGAAACCGGCCGGTAAAATTAAATATAATTACGTGTAACAGTACAAGTGTTTTATTATAACATTATGATAATAATGTTCCACCAAATGCCAACAATCAACAATAACAACTGTACTTAAATACATTTTTTGTAACTACATACATATAATACGTTTTGGACCTTGTTAGGCCACTTTGACTCTGAGGTCGCGGGTTGGACTCCCGCGCAAGACAAACATTTGGTGCATCATCGTTGTTCACTTCACTGCTGGGATACGAGCCTCCCATCAATCGAAGGGGCTTACAGTACCTGTACTCCACCACGCTGCTCAACTGCGGGTTGGCGAATGCCAGTGTTTTCAAGCCGCCTAGAAGCCACTGATTTGGCTTAACGACTGTCATCTACTAACAACAGCCGGGACCAACGGGTCAACGTGCCCTTCGAAGCACACGTACCAATGAATATTGAATTTGAATTGGTTTCGCGCACGCTGTCAAATGACTGACAGTTCTGTCAATCGCCATAAAGTTATATTAGAAAAGTCAATATATGGTGATTCAGTTTTCTTAAATTTTTTTTCAGCTCAACTTTCTGTTTTTTTCTTTCATAAGAACTGACAATAAGAAATACAACAAAAAATAATTAGCGAAATGGTTCCATCCGTTCACGCGTGATGCGATGACATAGGGAAATAGATACTCATTTTTATATACATAACTACTAAATATCTTAGTTAAATTATATTAGTTAGTTATATATAGTCATTTTTATATACTAACTAATACTGCCGACTGTACTTTGTTAGAATGAAATTCTGTAATCCATGTCTTTATTAATAAAAAAAACCGGCCAAGTGCGAGTCGGACTCGCGCACGAAGGGTTCCGTACCATTATCTATAAAAAAGGCAAAAAAAAAATCACGTTTGTTGTATGTTATATAATATTTAAAGGGGGCTACCCCTTTAAATATTTGTAAGTCATTACATTACATTACGCGTTACATTATGATACTTGTGATTACACTTTAGAATTCAATTAGGAGTGCTTGATAACTTTATGTAACGAACGAAACTACATAATAGGCTTGTGAACCATTTTTTTTTTCGATTTCTTATTTAACAGACATCACAATAATATACTATACTATATACTATACTATATACACTATAGGTGAAAGAACTACTTCGATAGCATAAAAACTTGTCAAGATATGATAACTTGAAGATCACAATTTTGGACTATCCCGATAACGCTCCATACAAAAGGCCACCACGTTATGACGTCATACCACGCTATTTTATAATGCATTAAATCAGAAATTTGTACGACAGCTATGTTAAATATTGCGTTTATGTAGCTAGTGCCGTAACGAAAGTTATAGTATTTTTTATTGTTTCTACAATGGTAATATTTATTTTTATATAATTTAATTATTTTAAAATGGACTTTCCCACGAAACTTTGATCGACCACGAAACGTCGGACATAAGTTATGAAAATGATCGCAAATCGTTCTAGTTTTATGTATTACGTTAATGAGAGAGAAATTTTATAATTTTAGAACATTGGTCACGTGTCAATTCGCCAACTAGCCAAGGTTTAACACAAGTCAATCTTTATTTGCGGTATAAGTGATTCATCAACATCTTTGAACTAAACCCAACCCCACCTACACGTAGTGCACCCTGCTGACTGACAAACTCTGGCGGAAAGAGAGGTAGGGCATAGCGTATTTTTTAAGCTGCGCGACTGGGGAAGTACCTCCACCTCACTGAATAACGCAGCCAAATAACAATTCCCTTGAGGGTTGTTGTGTTCCTGCGAGTGAGTGAGGTCACTACAAATAAAAGAAGGAAGGAAGGAGTCTATGCTCGGTGTGATGAGCTACTTACACCCCTGCATAACAATAATAACTTTTACATACATACATAAAATAGTTTGTAATGGATGCAATCACGTCGACAAAAATGTATTCAAACCCGCTAGAGTAAATTTCTATGAAGTAAACTCAACGAAATTGCACAATCTCATACGTTAATTAACGTGAAAATTAACACCGTTTGCACTAACCGGCTTTTCGTAACACGCCTACTTATTTTTGTTTACGTACTACCAAGAAATTTTAAGAAACGTATTTCCAAATTTGTTGGAGGTTGATAGTCCCTTGAATTTGCTAGAATAATTCGAATCTAGCATTTTTGAAGCGAATACATCGATGAACGCCAACTGCGTTCATTGATTTATAATACAATCATCATCATCATCTCAGCCATTGCAAGTCCACTGCTGGACATAGGCCTCCCCTCTAGATCTCCAATAAGACCGGTTGGAAGCGGCTTGTATCCAGCGCGATCCTACGGTCTTAATGAGGTCGTCTGTCCACCTTGTGGGTGGACGTCCTACGCTGCGCTTGCCGGTACGTGGTCTCCACTCGAGAACCTTTCGACCCCATCGGTCATCCGTCCTCCGTGCTAAGTGTCCTGCCCACTGCCACTTCAACTTGCTAATCCGCTGGGCTATGTCGGATATCTTGGTTCTTCTACGGATCTCCTCGATTAATTCTGATTCGATCTCGCAGAGAGACTCCGAGCATAGCCCTCTCCATAACTCGTTGGGCTATTTTGAGCTTATTCATAAGGCCCATAGTGAGGGACCACGTTTCAGTGCCGTAAGTCATCACTGGTAACACACACTGGTCGAAGACTTTCGACTTGAGGCACTGCGGTATGTCGGACGAGAAGACATCACGCAATTTTCCGAACGCTGCCCAGCCGAGTTGGATTCGGCGACTGACCTCTTTCTTGAAGTTGGACCTACCTAACTGGACTACTTGTCCTAGGTATAATACAACACAATACAAAATAATTTATTTTTAACATAGAAGATCGGCACGGTATAAAAATGGTTTGTAGAAACACAACTACCATCTGTTTATCTTGATAATGGCTTAGCGGCGAAACCGGTCGGTAAAATTAAATATAATAACGTGGAAAAGTACAAGTTTATTGTTTTATTATAACATTTTAAGCTATTGCATAGCTTCTATCGCGGGCCTTGAGCGCGGGGACCGAATCCAGAAATTCCGTAACGAAAAAACCTCACGCTCCCCACTCCGACGGGCAATATATGTAACATAGATGTCGCAACTTTGCTTTACTTCCAGTTGCTTTTGAAATACTTCTCCAGCATACTTTCATAATGATTTAGTTCTAAGAATTTCACATAGATGTCTCTATATTTCGATTTGTAGTTCAAATATTTGACGTAGATGTCGCTGTTTTGAATTATCGCGTTTTCATCCTCTGCCCCCTTACCACCAACTCTTAATGCGATTCAATAACTGAATAGATTGCTTATTCATGCCAATGAATAAGCGACTCTATGATATTTGAAATAGTGTCGCTTTTTCATTGGTATGAATAAGCATTCTGTTCAGTTATTGAATCGCAATAAGAGTTGGTGGTAAGGGGGCTGCTCTCTCTTGCATCTGCATCCTCTGCTGAAAATTTTGTTATAACTTTGAAATTTGATGAAATATATAATACCATGTAGTAGAAGTAAAATTTTCGGAAAACGGCCGTTTTTGACGTCAAAACGTGCCCCATGATAAATTATTTTTCTGGGTTACTCGTCGATTAGATAGGGTATCAAATTATGTATGGATGTTTGTTAGCAATACTGCATGAATAAAATAAATAAATAAAATTATAATTGCATAAGCTGATACAAAATGCTATGCAATAGCTTTACCGCGGCAGTCCCCGAGTGCCACACGTCTTTTTTTTTATTATGATAATAATGTTCGACCAAGTGCCAACAATCAACATTATCAACTTAACTAACTTTGACAAACCTCGAAGTGAAATAAAGTTTGTCAAGGTGACTTATGTTGTGTAGAGTATGAGAATAAGGGCAATCTGTGATAATCCCAGACAGGCTTACAGACAAATGAAAACATGACTAGTCTAGATATTAGTCGAGATCGAGACCTAAATTATCCTTAAAAGGTATACCTTGACACTTAGTTATGATGTACATTTTGCAATTAACTTACTCAAGGATTTGTTTGGATTTGCTCAGTAAATATATTATAACAGTATATATACATTTTGCATGAACTTGATCACTCATACTGTTATCTCTTATATAAATTAGATAAACAAGGCCGCATTCTAGCCCACGGGGCCGAAATTGAGGTTCAGTGTTGCGAGTAGATTCGGTATATGTTTTCCATTGATTTCAATGGAAAATGTATTTGACGATCAAGGACATGATCGATTCCCTTTTTTTTTCGACACAAACCTCAAACATGACGAGGTTTTTAATTGCGACAAGTTTCATCAAAATCGGTTCCGTGGTTTTGGAGCCTATTCATTTCCTAGAGTGACTTTTCAGCGTTGCGCTCGCTCCACTCAATTAATAGCGAAGTTTATTGCTGTCACAGGCTGAAAACTATGCTTTGGTTCTCATTATTCATCATTGTCAGCTTTTAAGATACCATCCCCAATGCTTTCCACCATATGCGATTCTCCGCTTTCAGCATCCAGCCTCATCCAGCCGCTTTTTTTGAGATCGTCGGGTCATCTAGAAAGGGGGCGCCTCGAGGGTTGGTCGCAGTATATGCGGCCTCCACTTAAAGACTTTTTTCCTCCATCTGACAAGGCAGAAGTGCTCAGACCACTGCCACTTCAGCTTCTTGACTCTGAGAGCTATGTCAACAATCTTGCCGTTTTCCATCAAATTCCTTCGTTTCTTAATGAATTATTCAATGAATTAATCAGAAGAATTTAGTCGAGTTGGAAGCTTCAGAATTCTACTTCCATTTGGCAACGGGAGATACATCAATGTTACAAATAAATAAGGCATTAAAAGCCTGAACACATGGCTAGTCAAGTTAAGATCGATTGCAATACTTATTCAATTATATTGGGAACATAAAACTTTGAATTTTATAATTTTATTTATTTAATTCAAACTTTATTGACCACAAAAATACATAAGGGTACAAAAGGCGGACTTAACGCTAATAGGATTCTCTACCAGTCAACCTTTGGGAACTGCAGAAATACACGAATGCGGTTCTAAAGCAGTAAAAAAAAATAGAACAATAGTGTCTAGAAAATAGATATAATGTAGGTTTTTTGCATATTTAAGACGCGCAACATCACTTCGACCCAAATCAACTGTTTCTATCTTACGTCGTTACTGTTTCAACTACGTATTGTTTGTGTGACTGAGAGTTACCGTGTGACTGTGCAAATTTTGAGAAATAAGTCAACACAGTAATGCAATCTTCTCTACATGGTCATATTACTAATAATAAATATGTAACTGTTATGGTACTTACTATGTGTTTGTATGCTTAAATATATGTATGTTATGGTCAATGTAATAAATTAGTTATTATTCATACTGACCAATACTTGCTCAATGCAATAAAACATGTTTTGGTGTTTTGGTTAGATTTGAGTTGATTTTTGGTTAGGTTAGGATTTTCTTGTTTTTTTTTATATACTACGTCGTGTGGCAGACAAGCATACGGCCCGCCTAATGTGAAGCGGTTACCGTAGCCATATTAACGCTCGCAACATAAAATATCGCTCGCGCGCCGCCACCCCCGCTGCCATCGCAGTATCTCCTTCCTTTCTGGTGACCTCACTCACTCGCAGGAACACAACAGCTCTCAAGGGAACCGTTATTTGGCTGCGGTATTCTGTGAGGTGGAGGTACATTCCCCAGTCGGGTAGCTTACAATTACGCTCCCTACCTCTCTTATCGCCAGAGCTTCGTTTGTCAGTCAGCAGGGTGCACCGCGTGCAGGTGAAGTTGGCTTTGGTTCAAAGATGTTGATGAACCACTTACACCTCTTGTGTCTTGGCATCGGAAATAGGAGCTCCGTCAACCTAGATGTTGAATGATGTGGTGCCAAGTAAGCTTAATTTTTAACAATTTATTACATTGCCTGTAACATATAATATGACTATGTTTTATTCTTTTTTATGGTACGAGACTTGAATAACACAATAGGCTTTTGACCAACATTTTTTTCGGTTTGATTATGATATATAGGGACGTCTCAATAATATAACCATAGGTGAAAGAATTACTTCGATAGCACAAAAATCTCTCCAGATAATATGTTAATTTGAAAATCACAATTTTGGACTTTCCCGAAAACGCTCCATACAAAAGGCTACTGAGTTATGACGTCACAGGTTTGTATTTTGTATACAATTCGGAAATTTGGTCGACACTTATGTTAAATATTACGTTTATGTAATTAGTATCATAATGAAAGTTATAGTATTTTTTATTGCTTATAGAAATATTATTTTTTAATAATTTCATACTTTTAAAATGGACTTTCCCGCCAAACTTTGATTGACCCTAAAATAAGTCAGACGGAAGATATATTAGAATGAAAGTTTGCAGATCTTTATAGTTTTGTGTATTTTACGATATTGTTAAATAATTTATACAATTTTTGAACATTGTCAAACAGCCTATTATTCATATCATACCTTGTGAATTAGGTGTATTTCTATATAGATTTATATATAGATCATAGATGTATTTCTATGATCGAAGGTGTCACCATCTACACTGACACAGTTTCCTAAAGACCTAATATAATAGATTGACAGGCATAGCGCGTAACGTTACAGTGACCATAGTTACGCGAATGTAAAGTATCAAGTTACATGCGCGTGACGCAATCACAGCACCGTTACTTTGATTATCACACCTCCATTACTGTGATAATGTCGAGATACTATAGGTATTGATTGATTTTATACCAGGGGTTTAAGTTTCTCATCAAGATTTTTAGAGCCAAAGCCATTTCGCCAGCTCGTGCTAAATTCTGCCTGGAAACGAGTATGTGGGTCACCTGATGGAAAGCAATAAGATCACAAACAGCCTATGGAGATTATAAACATCAAGGGGTGTAGAATATAAATTTAAGATGGGGGTTTAAAGGTGCCCAGGCCGACCCTGCGGAGTTACATGGCAGCCCCGACCTAGACACGAAGTGGAATTTTTACATACTACAAGATATTTAGAAATAAAGAAAGAATGCTTACGGATAGGCTCTCGTAGAAGACATTAGACCTTTAGTTCAAGGACCGTGCCATGTAGATAGCCTAAGGTTGCTGGTGTCGCTTTAGGGTTTTGAAATGAGTACAATTTTTATAAGCAAATTAAAAATCACAAGTTTTGGGGTGTAAGTGGTTCATCAAGATCTTTGAACCAAAGCCAACTTCACCTGCACGTGGTGCACCCTGCTGACTGACAAACGAAGCTCTGGCGAAAAGAGAGATAGGGAGCGTAATTGTAAGCTACCCGACTGGGGAATGTACCTCCACCTCACAGAATACCGCAGCCAAAGTTTTTGTAACACCACCTGCATGTATTTTCTCTATACCACATGTTTAAAGCAAATAAATATATCTTTATCTTTATCAAATAACAGTTCCCTTGAGGGTTGTTGTGTTCCTGCGAGTTAGTGAGGTCACCAGAAAGAAAGGAAGGAGATGCTGCGCTGGCAGCGGGAGTGGCGGCGCGCGAGCAATATTTTATGTTGCAAGCGTTAATAACCTACTACCTAGGTAACCGCTTCACATCAGGCGAGCCGTATGCTTGTCTGCCACCCGAAGTAGTATAAAAAAAAACAAGTTTATTAACATGAGTACATAGGTACATTGTACATGCACAATCTACTACTCTAACGTAGCATGGTATAGGTATAGCGATTCATGATTAATGCTAAATTATTTGGTGAATCGCTACAGGGGTCGCCGATCCCTTGCCAGTCTATACTTCTCCCTTTCTGACTTTGCCTCCCTTTGTGTGTTCTATCACCTGTACAATGGATTGTGTTCAGAGGAGTTGTTTGACATAATGCCCACGGCTTCCTTCTACAATAGCACCGCTCGCCATCGGCAGGGGTTCATCCTCATGCATTAGAACCAAAATAGTTGCGTACAGTTCTATTTCAGAGAGGCTTTCTCCCTCGATCTATCAAGTTGTGGAATGAATTGCCTTTCGAGGTTTTCCCAGGAGACTACTGTATGGAGTTCAACAAAAAAGGTGTAGACGTTTTGACACGGTCGGCAACGCGCAAGCGATGCCCTTGCCGTTGCTGATGTCCATAGGCTGCGGTGACCGCTTCCATCCGGCAGGCCGGATGCTTCTTTGCCAACTTAGTGGTATAAAAATGGAAAGGATTTGCTGCGATAGAAAAGTAGGGGTTGGAGGGGGGGGGGGGGGGACACACCGCGTGTGCGGAATGATTATTTTCATTATCATCATCATCAGGTCATTTTAGTCTCCACTACAGGAGCACGACCCTCTCTCGTCCGGCCTACGCTCCCCACGCTGGCCAGAAGGGTTGAGGAGGTGATTATTTTGCAAGTGTCTAATGGCTATCACTTCAAACAAGCAGTAATGCTTTTCTGCCACCTGCCGTAATATAAAAAGGTAGGTAGCTCAGAACAATAGCTTTAGTTATTCTTCTAAGTTACTCTCGTCATAACTTAGAAGAATATACTTCAAAAATAGTTGATTGAGTGAATTCAGTAAAGCACAAGATTCCTCTCATATAATAATTATATACAAACAAACGCGCTCTCTACTCGCCCGTTCACCGGAACAGGTATTTCGGCCCACTTTCGTCCGGCGACCATGTAGAAACCTTTATCGGTGAGAGTTGCATAATATATTAGGTCCTTTATGTTGATAAATGAGAGTTGATCATTTCTTTATTTTCTCCTAGAATATACTTTCTTTCTATTTTAAAATACGAGCCCGGTGGCACACAATAATATACTCTAACAGAAGATCCACTTCCGACACAATTGGAATAAAAAAAACCGGACAAGTGCGAGTCGGACTCGCCCACCGAGGGTTCCGTACGTAGGATCATTATAAAATTTTATGTTTTTCATTATACCTAAATAAGAAATAATGCGTCGAAAAAAATAAATAAAATATATTTTGCAATGTGTACATTAAGCCCTTTCATATGATACTCCATTTGAATTAGTAGCTTCAATTTGAAATTTCGACACCCTATAAAAATATAGACCGCCAATTTTATAGATCTATTTACAAATGTATAGTTTTGAGATTTATTCCTGTACTTGTAGTCTATAATGATGTTACTTGCCAAATTTCATAGTTCTAGGTCAACGGGAAGTACCCTATAGGTTTTGATTCCCTTGAGAATGTGTCGAAATATGCGTTTTTTGCTGAATAAACGGCCGTAACTTTTTTTTACGTAAACTTAGCAGTTTGATTTTTTTACAACCGTAGACCTGAGTATACAGTTCAAATTTCAGCTTGATACCTCCACGCATTCTCGACATAGAGGGTCTTGACAGACAGACAGACAGACAGACAGACAGACAGACAGACGGACAACAAAGTGATCTTATAAGGGTTCCGTTTTTCCTTTTGAGGTACGGAACCCTAAAAATTAATAAAATATCAACCTTCGTTACGCGCTAATACGGTCTAAAATAATTCTGCAGCTGTACTCGTACCTAAGTCTTTCAGCTCCCGGTGGTCGAATGGCTAACAATGGCTTCTTTGACTCCGAAGGTTCGATCCCCGCACAAGACAAATATTTATGTGCATGAACATGTGTGTACTGTTGCCAATAATCATACCACTGTTGAGATATAGGTCTCCCCTCAATCGAAGGGGTTTAGAGCATACCTTTTCCACCACGCTGCTTAACCGCTGCTTGGCGGAGGCTAGTGTATTCCAGCTACCCAAAGGCCACTGACTTGGCTTAACGACTGTCATCAAATGACAACAACCGGGACCAACGGCTTAACGTGCCCTCCGAAGCACGGAGGAGCTAGAGATAAATAAAACCATCCATAGACAGACTACGGCCGACGTTGCTTAACTTGCGTGATCGATTAGATTGACATGCGCAACGACGCCATCGAACTCCACATTACATGTATGTATTTACAAAAAAAAAATGTATTTAAGTACACTTATCAGTTTGTTAATTGATTCAGGTATTATTTTGCGGAAGTCAAATTTACAGGCAATTTGATCTACACTACTTTGCGTGCTTCCGCCACCAATTAGTTCATGCAAATTACTGCCGGCCGGCACCCACCCACTACCGTTAGTAGTTGCTTGCGACTGCCGTGGCTGCTTTGGTCGTCTCTGCTCCAGCTGCTGTGGTCGTCTCGGCGAATCTCCAACATCTGAAACAGAAGATACATGCGACCGCCGCTGCCCCGACAGCCGTTGTTGTTTATTACTATTATAGTAGATTATTGCATCGAGCACAAAGTAATTTGTTATTGCACCGAGTGCCTGATTTAGAGCCCGAGCGCTAGCGAGGGCTCTAATCTAACAGGCACGAGGGCAATATAAATTACTTAAGGCGAGGTGCATAATCTGCTTTTCTTTCAACTAATACCTATAGGAATAGTAGATAAAAGAAACTCATATCAAACAGTTAAAATAGAAGTTTCTATAACACTGTCGGCTTCATTTAGAATGTTTTCCGGAGTTAATGTGTCGCTAGATGATTCCATTTTAATTCGAAGCCGAAGCACTCAAAATCAGATAGTATCACACTTTTATCGTTTCCAAAAATATTGTCAAGCAAAATTAACAAAGTTCCCGCCAAATCACTTTTTAAAATTTCTTTCATTTTTAAATCAGAGTTAGCAGCAATCATTTTTTAAATTTGGAACAAGTAGGATAGAAACGAATAATACGTACGAAAAAAAAAGTATTGATATCGGCTGGCTGAATAGAGCAAATCCATTGAGATTGGCACCTTTTGGTGCGATTAAAAAAAACTGTGCAATAATGAAATTGCTTACATTTTTATTGCTCTAGAGCATTAAAGACTCGTTTTGTACTGAGTTTTTAGTGTGATTGTGATGAAATTAAAGCATAGTTGGAAGAAATAATTATTAGTTGTCTAGTACCCATAGTACAAGCTTTGCGCTTAATTTGGGACTAGATGGCGCTGTGTAAATTGTCCAAAAATATTTATTATTTATTTATTTTAATGTAGGTAATTTGAATTTGAAATCGATTAAAATATAGGTCACATGTTATTAACAAGCATAGCAACAGAGCGAAGCTTATGTCATCTCGTAAGAAATGTTACCTTTGGGTGAAATCACTTCCATTTTATTTATACCGCTAAAATATTAAACACCTGCCTGCAGTCGGTTTATTGCACGTATTTTATTTCTATATTTCTGGACAATTTACACAACGCCATCAAGTCCCAAACTAAGTGCAAAGCTTGTTTTCTGACAACTGATATAACTTAAATATTTTTTTTAACTTTATTATTTAAATACATATTTATGATACATAGAAAACATGTTCATGTACACAAATATTTGTTTGTTTATGCGGGGATTGAACTCGCGACCCAGGAATCAATGTTGGCATTACTAACCATTCAACCACCGAGCTCATCAAAAGTTTTTTCTCGAACTTCATGCTGAAGTAACCTGGTAGTATCTTGATATGCAATTTATTCTACGGTTTGATGATATGTGAGAGAAAGAGAGCACGTCTGCCCTGCCTCCTTACCACCAACTCTTTCGGACATGTCGCTCGTAGAAACCCTGACAGCCTTGAGAAGCTTAAGGTAGTTGGCAAGGTCGACGGGAAAAGACCACGCGGTCGCTCACCTACCCGTTGGTCAGACCTAGTCAAAACGCTAACTGGCCTGCCAATAGCCGAAGCTTTTAAGACCGCCGAGGACAGGAAAACGTGGAGAATTTTATTTATGTTTTTTTTTTTATACTACGTTCGGTGGCAGACAAGCATACGGCCCGCCTGATGTGAAGCGGTTACCGTACCTGTATTAACGCTCGCAACATAGTATATCACTTGCGCGCCGCCACCCCAGCTGTCAACGCAAGGCATCTTCTTCTTTTCTGGTGACGTCACTCACTCGCAGGAACACAACAACCCCCAAGGGAATTGTTATTTGGCTGCGGTATTCTGTGAGGTGGAGTTAAATTCCCCAGTCGGGTAGCTTACAATTACGCTCCCGACCTCTCTTTTCGCCAGAGCTTCGTTTGTCAGTCAGCAGGGTGCACCACGTGCAGGTGAAGTTGGCTTTGGTTCAAAGATGTTAATAAACCACTTACTCCCCAAATTAATGTATGTAATGTATATATATTTAATACAATATTTTTTTTAAGTTAAGTTATAAATATACTACATACAAAATTGTTATAGGCACATCATCATATAAGTTCTTAAAATAAAATTATATACAACGTGTCCCAAAATTCAACGATAAGCGGGCGCCTGAAGGTGGACCTGCTCATAACTACTTGAGGAAAAATAAGAAAAAAAATCTAACTATTTTTTTTTGTAATTACATTATAAATTTTGATATTCTTCGTAAATTGACACCCCTAATGATATTTAGAATTACCACGACCACAATTTTTTCAATATTTCAGATTTTTTTTTTGTATCGGCAACCTAAGTAGTGCTACTGTCCACCACAACTCCTTAAAACCCCAAAATGCCTAGAATTTTCAAACAAAAATCAATCAAAATATTTTTTTTCTATAAAAATTTAAAAGTTTTTTACCTTCAGTCCACTTTCACTCAATGTTTTGTAAAAAAAAAGTATGGACACTACTGAGGCAAGTTCTTTTAAAAATTGACACAACAAACCAAGATTCTAAAATGGTATAATACTCTAAGAAAACTAGCCACACACAAAATATGCGTACCATTTCTAAGAAAGACTAAATTTTGTTCTTAGTAATCACTTTTGCAATGCGCCGAAAATAGATTATTTGTTGCAATTTCTTAGAATTTCAATGAGGCATGTAGTCCATAAAATTTAGAAATCAGAGAAAGATAGCGAGAGATAACGTTAGAGATGGATGTTCTTTGTTGAATATCAATAACGCAGGTGAAGAAGTCCCTGTTCTCAGCATGTCCAGTACGCTCTGATTCTTTAATTACTGTGCACCTTTTGGTAATCAATTGACGTGGTTCTCGTACTAACGACTTTTGGCTTGGCTTATTGGACTGGATTTAAGTGATCTGCAAACTAAACTGACCTGGCATTACTTTGGACTGTGATTGTGTTTTGTGAATTGGACTTCTGGCGTATTTTGGACTGTTTAGCGATTATCATGCTGCTGCCATACACACCTTTGGAATACGCTAATATGCACCTCATTTATGGTGAATGTCGGTGCAATGCTAACGCTGCTAGTAGATTGTATCGAGAAAGGTACCCAAACGCTCAAAGACACCCAGATTATCGAGTGTTTCAGAATGTGCATCAAGCGTTTTCGGAGGGTCATTTTCCATCTGCCAGGAGAAACGCTGGAAGACCTAGATCGGAATACGAAGAAGAAGTATTGAATGAAATAAACATTGATCCAACTACCTCGGTACGTGCCATAGAAGCAGCGACGGGAATCCCAAAAAGTTCAGCACATCAAATTCTAAAACGTCACAAGCTTCACCCATATCACTACAGGCGTGTGCAAACGTTATTACCCCGGGACTATCCACTACGAATCGCATTTTGCCGTGTGATGTTGCAAAAACACCGGGAAGATCCCCAATTCCAAGACAAAATTCTATGGTCGGACGAAACAACCTGCAAGAAAGATGGCTATTTGAATCTGCACAACTTACATAGATGGAGCAATGAAAATCCGCACCTGATGAGACAAGACAAATCCCAATATCAATTCAAGGTTAACTTATGGACAGGCATATTAAATGGAAAAGTGATTGGGCCATTTGAGTTACAAGGAAACTTAGACGGTGATAGTTATTTAAACTTTTTACATGATTTGATGGTTGCCCAGCTCACTACGCCCGTCCTGTGCGAGAATACTTAAACCAAGAGTATCCAGGGCGTTGGATCGGGCGACTTGGTCCTATCTTATGGCCACCCCGTTCACCCGACCTAAACCCCCTGGACTTCTTCTATTGGGGTTGTCTCAAAAACAGGATCTATGCAAAACCCATCACAACATTGGACGAGATTCGGCAAAAAATCACTCAAGCTGCGGCTCTTATCAATGGTAGAAGACAAATAAAACGATCATTTTTAAGGCGATGTCGTGCCTGTATTAATGCTGGTGGTAAACAATTCGAACATTTACTGTAATTTTAATTATGCAATAAATAAATTTAATAATTACACCATTTGTTTTCATTGATTAAACATTTTTCATCAACAAAAACCTATTTTCGGCACATAATAAAATATCAACAAGAACAATTAAGAAATATGACTCTTGTTTAAAAAAGGTGTGAATTTTTTTTGTGGCTAGTTTTCTTAGAGTATTATACCATTTTAGAATCTTGGTTTGTTGTGTCAATTTTTAAAAGAACTTGCCTCAGTAGTGTCCATACTTTTTTTTTACAAAACATTGAGTGAAAGTGGACTGAAGGTAAAAAACTTTTAAATTTTTATAGAAAAAAAATATTTTGATTGATTTTTGTTTGAAAATTCTAGGCATTTTGGGGTTTTAAGGAGTTGTGGTGGACAGTAGCACTACTTAGGTTGCCGATACAAAAAAAAAATCTGAAATATTGAAAAAATTGTGGTCGTGGTAATTCTAAATATCATTAGGGGTGTCAATTTACGAAGAATATCAAAATTTATAATGTAATTACAAAAAAAAATAGTTAGATTTTTTTTCTTATTTTTCCTCAAGTAGTTATGAGCAGGTCCACCTTCAGGCGCCCGCTTATCGTTGAATTTTGGGACACGTTGTATTATTAACCAAAAATTTACAAAATATTTATTTAATGTTGGTTGGTTACTTACTTAGTTGATTTATTAGAGAGTGCCTCATCCTCTGAGGGACAATGTGATGAATTTGCCACGGGCCCGTGATGGTATAACTTTCGCAGCCAATTGCTAGAACCGCCACATTACAAAACGGCTAAATTTAGGCAGATTGCATTTAAATTATCTTTTAGTTAGGTTTGTGTTAATATAACCGTAATTAGACATAGCCAAGCTATTTAATTTTTTATTTTATATTCCTGGACAATTAACAGCGCCATCTAGTCCCAAATTAAGCGCAAAGCTTGACTTTGACTTTGACTTTGAAGCTTGTGTTATGGGTACTAGACAACTGATAAATGTACTTAAATACATTTTTTTTGTAAATACATACTTATAATACATAGGAAACACCCAGACCAAGACAAACAGACATGTTCATGCACACAAATGTTTGTCTTGTGCGGGAACCCGCGACCTCGGAGTCAAAGTGACCATTGCTAACCGTTCGACCACCGAGCTCGTCAAATTATTTGATTCTATCATAGCCACTGTACCTAATATAGGTTAAGTTTACGTTACGGTAGGTAACGTTACTGTAACGTATGCATCTCACGCGTTAACGATCGGGTTACAGAATAGTGATGTAAGTACAAGTAGTAAGTGCGTGAACGTGATATTCTCACCGTCACAAACTGTTACTTTGACATGTTACTCACGCACGCATGAATATACAGTTAGTTTTGACAATAGGGATCCAAAAATATCGTATCTCGGAAATAGTTGGGGTGTAAGTAGTTCATCAACATCTTTGAACCAAAGCCAACGGTAACCGTTCTACACCAGACAGGTGGTATGCTTGTTTTCCACCCGACATTGTATAATAAGCTTAATTTGTTATATTTTAAAAACGATTGGGGTGTAAGTGGTTCATCAACATCTTTAAACCAAAGCGAACTTCGCCTGCACGTGGTGCACCCTGCTGACTGACAAACGAAGCTCTGGCGAAAAGAGAGGTAGGGAGCGTAATTGCAAGGTTACTAACTGGGGAATGTACCTCCACCTCACAGAATACCGCAGCCAAATAATAATTCCATTGAGGATTGTTGTATTCCTGCGAGTGAGTGAGGTCACCAAAAAGGAAGGAGATGCTGCGTTGGCAGCGGGGGTAGCGGCGCGCGAGCGATATTTACGTTGCGAGCGTTAATATGGCTGCGGTAACTGCTACACATCAGGCGGGCCGTATGCTTGTCTGTCACCTGTCGTAGTATAAAAAAAAATCGAGGAAATAATAACACAACACCAACAATAACAAAATAAATATTTCAACATAATGCGAACAATATAGGCTAAGATGGTACTACGGTCACCAAAAGAGAAGGGTTGCCATAAAAAAAAATCTTTATAATATAATTGGATCTAACAAAAAAATAAACTAAATATTAAAACGGCTGGGTATCTTAACTATCCTACGATCAGGTCAGTCCGTAATATCAGGATTAGCCTACTACTCCCTATCACATCGAAAATATATGAGTCGTTGATGTTGCTACGTGTACTACCATATATAGGATAGCATAGTAGACTTAATAAAATAATCCCTGACCTCCACCACATGCAAGGAACCTTACGAGACCATGAAGCACTTGATGCGTCAATGTGATGCCCTAGCTGGCAAACGAATGGTAATCCTAGGAAAGGCGTATCCAGACCTAGAGAACTACAGGCTTGAAGCGATACAGCATTTGAAGCGATGAACGTAGCCATATTAACGCTCGCAAAATAGAATATATTTTGACTATATAGATTTTTTCTCTCTCTTGGCTTGAAAAATGTAAAGGCAATGTTTATCATTCTTAGTAGCGACATCTATAAAAATAATTTCAATTTTATAAAGTTCACGTTGGTTTTACTACTTTTTTTTTAAAATAATATGCTAGATGACGTTATTTGGTGAAAGCATTTTAAATACTGCCATCTAACGACGAGTAGCCATACTATAGAATAAATAACGTAATGCGCCATCTAGTAGTCATTAAAAGTTTGGTGAAACTGGCTCAAGGATTGCATTTTAATCGCACAGATGGCAGTGTAGTCGCGGGTAGAACTAAAACGTAGTGGTTACATTCTCGTTGGGTAGAACCTGGAAAATATTAATTTGAATAATAATAATATAATAGGTCCGCAGGGCAGCTTGTGTGGCGAGCTGTTGTGTGAGTAGCGACACCACGGACCCGAGTCTCCAGAGAGTCGGTCAGGGCCTTCGTCTCCGGCGTGTCTTCATCGGTCGGAGTGTAAACACAAGGAGGCCCGCAGGACTCTCAGCTCTGGCTTGCCTTCATTGGCCGTCCAGAGAGGAGCCGCTAGAGCTATATGCTCCAGGGGTGGAAGTGTTAAAGGGCATCACGCCGCGAGTAACTTCGGAGAAAGCGCAGCACACCTCTCGACACCCCTGAGTCACTCACACCGGTGTTGCCTCCGGCCGATTTCCTGGCATTTCGGAGGCCCATCTAGTGAGTGGCAAGCCACCACCTGCCGCAAATAACTAGCAATAAAAGCAGTTATGGCAGGCGTCCGTCCCTCTTCTGTAATAGCCCGGTATTAAGTTCACCCAGATCTCATCTCCATAGCCCATTTATTTTCCATCACACTTCGCAATAGTCTCAACGCCTGCCGAGACCTGCTCATGGGTATATCGTTCCATTGATATATCCTGGAGCGGGTCACGGCGGGCGTACAACATTACATCAAACTTCTCAAAGGGGCCTCTACGTGTTGGATCTATATCCCCGCGTATGCCTATCAAATGACCGGGCTTGACCCGTGAATTAAGAGAAATATAATAGATAAAGTACTTACCTCCAGTATTTTATTTTTCTGTATTTGTCGAATATCTATTTAATTAATTTACATGAATTTAATATTAATCGTACACTACTTACTGTTAAATAAAAATACCTATACAATTAAAATAAAAACTAACATTGCTATGACTAACTAAATATACAAACAAAACGGAAATAATAAAAACTAATTAAAAGGAATATAATATAATAATCTAAATAGCGTCAAAAATTCTCCCGTATCGCCGTCAAAGGGTAAAGTGGCCAGAAGGCTAGCAGTAATTTATTATTGAAAATGCAATGCATGCAAGCCACATTTTATAATATTAAACATATTAAATTAACTTTAGCTAGCATGTATATTCTGTAAGCCTGTAAATTTGTAAAAAAATATCCTCATTTTCAGCCAAAGATTGTAAATTTACCCCGACGCTATCCTACTCGATACAAAGACAAATTAATACCTACTACTTTTCAAACTACCTTTTATTTTTATCAATACATATAATAAAACAGTAGGAACCGCGTGTCTGTACATTTGATAAAATTAACAAAAAATGAGTGTGGGCGATAAAAAAAGAGTAACAGAACACAAAAAAGATTTTTTTGATTTTTTTGTCTGTCTGTCTGTCTGTCTGTATGTACTCGCTAATCTTTAAAACTACTGAACAGATTTTTACGCGGTTTTCACTAAAAGATTAAGGTCATCCCTGAGCAACATATAGGCTTTGTTTCATCGAAATCTGATGTCAGATTAAAAAGTTATCGTCATTTAAAGTTTAAAGAAAATTTTTCTTTATAGAAAATCACTCATCACAAAATCTAAGAAACTACAAGTGCTAGGAGTCTCAAATTTTGTATGGGGGTTCCTTTCAGGACGTAGATGCTCACTAAGACGGGAATTTGGAAAATTCAACTCCTAAGGGGGTGAAATGGGGGTCCAAAGTTTGTATGGGGAACCAAGATTAGTTGGACTATTTTATACGAAACTTTACACGAGATCTTCTGTAGATAAATGAGTAAACACGTGTTTCAGGATTTTTCAAAATTCAACCCCTAAAGGGGTGGAATGAGGTGCAAACTTCTGAAAATCGACATGGGTATTGTTTTTATGGTTTATCGGGTCGCTGATTCCGAAAACAACAGCTATTTTATAATCTAACATAATCGACGTGACACAAGAGCACTCCTGTGGGGGTGCGATGGGGTTGAAATGTTACAATATCAATATGGGTGTTGATTCTATGGTTTTCTAAAATGTCAATTACGAAAATGGCATCGATTTGAAAACGTGGACACGAAATTTCCATCTCGGTATAAAAATCCAAGATTTGGAACACCTGATGCAGAACCATAATGGTTCAGCTAAACTATAAGAAATATAAAAATGACGCCTTAGGAAAAGTTGTTCAGCCTGATGAGTATAAATAGTTTAACAAAATATTGATTGTATTGTAAAAAAAATAACCACACGCAGTGCTACTTTTATTCTTACCTGCTACAAGTTAGACGCAATAGTCTTATTTATTTTATATATAGTATATAGTAGTATATATATATATATATATATATATATATATATATATATATATATATATATATATATATATATATATATATATACTACTACTATATACTATATATATATATATATATATATACTATATATACTACTATATACTATATACTAGCGGCCGCCAGCGACTTGGTACGCGTGGAGTTAGTTATTTGCAAATAATTTTTAATTACATTCGAAAAAGCTAAATACCTAATGAAAGGAAAAAGATGAAAAAGTAAAAAACAATCAATATCTAGACGAATTTTTAGAATCAATGAAGTCGACGGATATTATTTTTTAAAACCTCTTTGTAAAACCTTAAGTACTTTTTATTGTTATAATAATACATCCCTCCTTATAATAGTAAGTATGTAGTTGTTTTCAATATTTTTTATACTTAAATATCATTTAAAATCCTTCTGCCATAATTACTTTAACTCCAATAACATTGGATTTTCATACAAATTTCCAACCCCCGTTTTAACTCCATAAGGGGGTTGATTTCTAAAGATTCATTGTTAGTACACCTCCATACCATCTATAGAGCATAGATTTTAAATTTCAAGTCTCTTACTTCAAAAACATAGGACTTTCATACAAACTTCCAACCCCCGTTTTAACACCAAAAATAGGTTGATTTCTAAAGATACATTATTAGTACACCTCCACACCATCTACAGAGCATACATTTTAAATTTCAAGTCTCTTGCGTCAAAAACATAGAACTTTCATACAAACTTCTAACCCCCTTTTTAACCCCAAAAGGGGGTTGATTTCTAAAGATATATTATTAGTACACCTCCACACCATCTATAGAGCATGCATTTTAAATATCAAGTCTCTTACTTCAAAAACATAGAACTTTCAAACAAACTTCCAACCCCCGTTTTAAGCCCAAAATGGGGTTGATTTCCAAAGACACATTATTAGTACACCTCCACACCATCTATAGAGTATACATTTTAAATTTCAAGTCTCTTACTTCAAAAACGTAGAACTTTCATACAAACTTCCAACCCCCGTTTTAACCCCAAAAAGGGGTTGATTTCCAAAGATACATTATTAGTACACCTCCACACCATCTATAGAGCATACATTTTAAATTTCAAGTCTATTGCTTCAAAAACATAGGACTTTCATACAAACTTCCAACCCCCATTCTACCCCCTTAGGGGTAGAGTATCGTAAAATCCGTTCTTAGCGGATGTCTACACCCTACAAGGAACCTACCAGCCAAATTTCAAGTTTGTAGGTGTTATAGTTTCTGAGATTTTGTGATGAGTGAGTCAGTGATTTTCTCTTTTATATATATATATATATATAAAGTTAACGTGGTCTGTTTAGTCAGTTTTATATAGACGTGTACGCTAAAATTGAAATGGAACGATTGGTATATATTCGCACAAACCAGAAGAATGCGTGCATTTGCGGGACGCTATGTAGCAAGATTTTGTGACTCAAAGTCTTTTAAACAACGAGGGGAAACTGTTTTTCTTAGATGCTTCAGGAGGGACTGGAAAAACATACCTGACGAGAGCAATCCTCGCTGAAATCAAGCGCCAAAATAATATCATACAGCAGCATCGCCAGGTATTGCAGCCATAATATTACCTCTAGGCGGAAGGACGCAAATACAATGTTCAATATTCTACTCGATTTATACAGAACGGAAACACCGACATGCTTTGTGACACGAAACTGTGTCAAAGCGAAAATGTTTCAGGATTGCTGTCTAATCGTTTCAGATGAATGCGAAATGGCCAACAATGTGGCTTTATCGAGGATTAGTAACGCTTGAGGTCTTTTCATATTAGCTCCCGAGACTTTCCCTTCATTTATTTTATATTTTTGTTTGAAACTATGGTGACTATCTTAAATAAAAATAATAATTTGTTAACTTTTAGCGTATAATACTCCCCCAAATATTTTCTTATGTATCTACTTTAGTTCGTATTTGTATTAATATGCCGGAATCATAAAGTCCACGCGAACGAAGTCGCGGGCATCAGCTAGTTCTAATATAAGTAGTTATGTGATATTTGCCGCGCTCGAAGAGCGAATTTTTGCCTAGTTAAACCTAAAACGGTTTTTATGGTAAGTCACTAAATATTATGAAACATTTTTGTATAAAAGAAAAAAAAAGCTAGTTGAGGTCCACTGTCTATGTCTGTAAAAATATATATTACATTGCCAGACGAGTTAAAAACAGAAGATAACCAGAAGCAATTTATATATAAACTAAAACAATTTTTAATACATAAATGCTGTTATACTTACCTTAAACGAATTTATAAACGATAAAGACTAATAATAAACATTGCTACTACTTTTAAACATGACCAAATTATGTTTGCAATACGAATTTTTAAATATTATATTATAAAGAAATAAAATATTATTATTATTGATATTCCACATACATACTTTATGAATAAAATTTTATTATATTAAACATTATAGACTTGTAGAAATATATGAATAAATAGTCAAAATATTGATTAATTAATAAAAAAAAGCGAACTCACATAATATACTTGAACGCAACGATTGACATCAAAATTTGTTTAAAAATTTAACGGAGTAAATGTATTTTTTGACTAAACAAATTTTTAAAATTTAACCTACTATTAAATATAGTAACAAATCTAATTATCATTGACAAGTTTTAGACATATATTTTTTAACCAATTCATAGATATACAAAAGTGAAAACTAAGTAAGTGAAAACAATTTAGTTTTGTTACGTAATATTCAGACAAATAGCAAAGTTTTTTTTAAAATTATTATTACCGTTGCTTACAGTATAATATGATTTATTCAAAAGCCATTCACATAATTTATTTTTTAACAATGTCATTGTTAAAGCTTTAACATTGTCAAATATTTTCAATCTAGATGATTGAATTTTTTTATTGCCATGCAGTGCACATTGTCAGAATACAAAGCTAGCCTCTGTTTAGGTACAATTAATCGGGTCTTATGTCTACTTCTAGAAGATACACAGTCACCATGTCTTATGAACAGATATTGGTATTTTTGAACAAAAAGGCACATTTCATAAATATACAGACATTTACCATACCACCATACAAAGTGATTTAGCTGAAATTTTGTTTATTTATGTCACACACAGTCAATTCGAATGGGCTTAGCCCCCTTACCACCATCTCTTATTGCGATTCAATAACTGAATAGATTGCTTATTCATACCAATGAATAAGCGAGTCTATTTCAAATTGAATAGAGTCGCTTATTCATTGGTATGAATATGCAATCTATTCAATTATTGAATCGCAATAAGAGATGGTGGTAAGGGGGCTGGTTTGCTTAAAAACTGCGAATATGGATTCATTTCAAAAACAGTTTCCATTTTACTCCTATTGTATTTAGTTATAAATATAGCGCAATGGTACCATTATTGCGCGTTCGTTACCAGATTTGTAACCAAAAGATCAGAGACGACCAAAGCAGCCATGACAGACGCATGCAACTACTAACGGTAATGGGTGGGTGCCGGGCGGCAGTAATTTGCATGAAAAAAATAGTAACGGAAGCACGCAAAGCAGTGTAGATCAAATTGCCTGTAAAGGAATATTCGACTCGAGGTTTCGTAAAATTTCAATGACATTGTATATAGAAGTAAAATCAACAATCACGCACCTGCGAGTCTACCGCCACAGTGCTACCGCCTAAGTTGAAATCGATTCTCATCGGGTATTTTGATTGCGAAAATCGGAGTTCTGGGGCCCAACCGCCGTAGTTGAAGTCGCTACTACTGCTTAGATCGTTGCTAATTATGTTTAGCTCAGCTGAACCCTAGAGCTCTACAGACTAAGCTGAAGATGTTTGTCAATAACTTTAACCTCAGGCCAATTTTCGGAATGAAGAAACTGATGGTAATCGGCTTCAGCTTCGGCGGTAGGGCCCCTGGTCGCATGGCCTTGCATGTTATTTTTTATTTCATAAATAAATAAATATTGTCAGACAAATTACACAGCGCTATCTAGCCCCAAAGTAAGCGAAGCTTGTGTTATGGGTACTAGACGACTGATAAACATACGTAAATACATACTTATAATACACATAAAACACCCAGACCAAGACAAACAGACATGTTCATGCACACAAATGTTTGTCCTATGTGGGAATCGAACCCACGAGCGTTGGTGTCGAAGCCGCGTCATTGACCGCTACGCCACCGAGCTCGTCTAACTAAAAATAGTAATATAAAAATATTGAATAGAATTACATGCAACAAGAATAAAATGACAACTACTTTTGAAATGGATGTATGCGATTTTTTCCATAGAGCAACAAATACAAGTTTATCTGTGAAAGGTATAGAAAATTGTACCTTTATCACTTGCAAAATAAATTATTTGTAAAATGTGTTTGTGACAGTGCACACGTCTGCGGCGAAGAGCGAGCCGTCCCGGGGGATGCGAGTGAGTGAGACATTTCATTTGTCTCTGCAGCTAACGTCGGAACACGGAAAATTCATTAGCTGGCCATCTGGCTATTTGTACACTGTTATGTTGTAACCACTCTATCTTTGGTATAGAGAGGACTCGGTAATCGATGGACAAGAAGTTGACATAGAAATTTGAAGGCATATTACAAATATTCTTTATTAAATTTTGCCTTATTTTTCAATAAAAATAAGTCATTCCATATGTTGATAAATTAGACATAAATAACATAAAAAATCTTATTTATATTTTTTTTTCATCATTTTTAGGGATCCGAACCTCAAAAGGAAAAACGGAACCCTTATAAGCTCACTTTGTTGTCCGTCTGTCTGTCTGTCTGTCTGTCTGTCAAGAATTTCTATGTCGAGAATGCGTGGAGGTATCAAGCTGAAATTTGAACTGTATACTCAGGTCTACGGTCCCATGAAGTTAAAAAAAAATCAAACTGCTAAGTTTACGTAGAAAAAAGTTACGGCCGTTTATTCAGCAAAAAACGCATATTTCGACACACTCAAGGGAATCAAAACCTATAGGGTACTTCCCGTTGACCTAGAACTATGACATTTGGCAAGTAACATCGTTACAGACTACAAGTACAGGAATAAATCTCAAAACAATACATTTGTAAATAGATCTTAAAAAATAGGGGGTTTAAATTTTTTATAGGGCGTCGAAATTTCAAATTGAAACTACTAGTTCAAATGGGGTATCATATGAAAGGGCTTGATGTACACATTGCAAAATATATTTTATTTGTTTTTTTCGATGCATTATTTCTTATTTATAATGAAAAATATCAAATTTAATAATGATACTACGTACGGAACCCTCGGTGGGCGAGTCCGACTCGCACTTGTCCGGTTTTTTTTTATCTTTAGGAGGCGAGGGCCTCCTAAATAGAATCCTCCTTTTATTAGATTTTTCCCAAAATGAATGGTATTTATTTTTTTACTACTTAATAAATTGAAATTCTAAGACCCTGTTTAGCAGAATAGATCCAAGAGATTTTTGTTACTTTAAGTTAAAGCTATATAAAGTTTAATAGGAATAAAAATATCACGCAGTATATGTTTTGGGAAGCATATGTCATAAAACTGCTAGAATCTGTTGCGAATATATACTCGTAAGACTCGATTTGAAGTTTCTCGCTATGTACGAGTATATTTCTCAATTTGGCATCGTTTGTCGGTTGGATTTATTCTGCACAACAGAGTCCAATTCACGTAATTAAAGTGTACCTAGTCGAAATAATATTCCGACCAAAGAGGATGAATAATATTCTTGCTATTATATTATTATTATATATTATCTCTCTTTCATCACGGGTCAAGCCCGGTCATTTGATAGGCGTGCGCGGGGATATGGACGCAACGCGTAGAGGCCCCTTAAGAGAAGTTTGATGTAATGTTGTACGCCCGCCGTGACCCGCTCCACAATGGAACGACATACCCATGAACAGGTCTCGGCAGGCGTTGAGACTATAGCGAAGTGTGATGGAAAATAAATGGGCTATGGAGATGAGATCTGGGTGAACTTAATACCGGGCTATTACAGAAGAGGGACGGACGCCTGCCATAACTGCTTTTATTGCTAGTTATTTGCGGCAGGCGGTGGCTTGCCACTCACTAGATGGCCCCCGAAATGCCCGGGGGCAACACCGGTGTGAGTGACTCAGGGATGTCGAGAGGAGTGCTGCGCTTTCTCCGAAGTTACTCGCGGCGTGCTGCCCTTTAATACTTCCACCCCTGGAGCATATAGCTCTAGCGGCTCCTCTCTGGACGGCCAATGAAGGCAAGCCAGAGCTGAGAGTCCTGCGGGCCTTCTTGTGTTTACACTCCGACCGATGAAGACACGTCGGAGACGAAGGCCCTGACCGACTCTCTGGAGACTCGGGTCCGTGATGTCGCTACTCACACAACAGCTCGCCACACAAGCTGCCCTTATTATTATATATTATTATTATTACCTGTTATTACTATTATATATTATTATACTTATAATATTGACGTGAATACTTGTTTAAATTTGCTACCATACGGGAGCAAGTAATCTAAAAAATCGACTGATAACAAAATCGGGGGGATTGTATTGTAGTTTCGAATCTATGCGCTACATCCAAAATTCAATGACACCACTGGATAGATGAAGGATCAAAGAATTAAAATATTACGCTAAGTAAGGACTATTGAACATCGCATGCGGGGGAGGGGGAACCGCTGCCATTATGAGATAATTTTAGTGCATATATTATTCATTCTCTTGGGTTACAACATAGTTTTTTTATACAACTAAGATGGAAAATAAGCATAAGACGCGACATGTTTTATGTTTATGGGCATATTAAGCACTTTTCGCTACTATTTCTGAATCGAAACATTTTGACTATGACCTCATAATCAGTGATCGGCGTAGGTAGTGCCATTAATGAACTTGAATGTTGATGTTAATATGGATATGACCGCGGGATTCCGGATTATATAATCGAAGATTATAATCGCCGATTATTAAATTATTAAAGTCGCCGATCTGCTAACTTATACTCCTTCCTGTTATTATTTAGCTGCGGTATTCTGTGAGGTGGAGATAATCGAAGATTATATAATCGAATTATATAATATAATAATATATAATTCGATTATAAAATTGAATTTTATTGAGAAATTAGAAAAAAAAATCTCCAGACGGACAGTTAAGAAAAACCATAAAATAAAATTTAAATTAAGTTAAATAAAAGCATGGTAAAACAATATAAATAGTTACGTAAAATACAAATAGTACTAAAATAATTCAAAGTTAAACAATATCGTTCAATGAAAATGCCGGGATTTTGGAGGCATATCCATATTAGGACAACGATCAAATCAAAAATCTCGCGTTCTCCTCCTCGTCTCTAACATAGGAATTACTAATAAGTATTTATCCTCACTCCTAAGATATGATTTTTTATTCGATTTCAGTGGGGTCTTCGTATATATAAATTAGCCGGTAAGCTTAGCACCGTCGCATATGCTTTTAGAAGAATTAGACAATAGGGTTTTTTCCAATGTTTAAAAATTGTATAAATTATTTAACAATATCGTAAAATACACAAAACTATAAAGATCTGCAAACTTTCATTCTAATATCTTCAATCAGACTTTTTTTTAGCGTCGATCAAAGTTTGGCGGGAAAGTCTATTTTAAAAGTATGAAATAATAAAATAATAATATTTCCATTGGAGAAGCAATAAAAAATGCTATAACTTTTATTATGATACTAATCACGTAAACGTAATATTTAACATAGCTATCGTACAAATTTCTGATTTGATGCATACAAAATACAAACCAGTGACGTCATAATTCGGTAGTCTTTTGTATGAAGCGTTTTCGGGACAGTCTAAAATTGTGATTTTCAAATTACCATATCTCGAGAGATTTTTGTGCATCGAAGTAATTCTTTCACCTATGGTTATATTATGGAGACGTTCCTACATATCAATCCGAAAAAAATGTTAGTAAAATTTTAGCTATTTTCATAGTATTTTATCGCATGGTATACTGTTGCGGGGAAAGGCAGTTCATATTGAAACATTTTTTTTTACTAAAAGGAGCCATTCATTTTATTTATAACATGGGTTCCAGAGAATCACTAAGAGAAATTTTAAAAGAAATAAATATCCTCACTGTTGCTTCTCAATATATTTATGAAAACATTATGTAAGCTCATAAAAATTAGATTACTTTCCATAAGTGCGTAAATCTTAGAAATAAAAAAAACCATAGATGTGCGTACACATTGGTGTACGCACATCTATGGTT
Source organism: Hypsopygia costalis (assembly GCA_937001555.2). Classification (NCBI taxonomy): domain Eukaryota; kingdom Metazoa; phylum Arthropoda; class Insecta; order Lepidoptera; family Pyralidae; genus Hypsopygia; species Hypsopygia costalis. The sequence continues at coordinate 15,770,119 of OW443349.2, read as the reverse complement.
ATTTTTATTTCTAAGATAAAAATAACCATAGATGTGCGTACACCAATGTGAGATACCGATTTGCTAGAGCCGGTAGGTCTTTTGTTACAAATTGTGGGGGTCACCTGATGGCAAGCAATCACCACCGCCCATGGTGATCGACTACACCAAGGAGTCGCCGATCTGCTAGCCTATACTCCTTCCTGTTATTATTTGACTGCGGTATTTTGTGAGGTGGAGATACTTTCCCAATCGGGCAGCTTAAAAAATACGCTATGCCTCTCTTTTCGCCAGAAATTCGTTTGTCATTCAGCAGGGTGCACAACGTGCCCGTGAAGTTGGCTTTGCTTCAAAGATGTTGATGAACCACTTACACCCCAAAAATGTGAATATTTTGATAGATTCTAACTACAAGATGATTTGCATGCAGACTGTACTACATTTAAAAATAGCATTCGCCAAAAATTCATTAACAACTGAAAATACCGTTAAAAAGCAGTTCTCAGAAATAAGATCTCAAACAGGTTCTATACTGGTATTCTTAGTGCTAAAACGATTTGTATGTACCTACTTCAACGAAGACTATTGACGAGGACATGTATTAGCTCAGGTATTCCCAGAGAGCTGCCATTTCATTTGTCTAGGAGTACATCTACGTGCATACACGGAAAATTCATTAACCTCGACCCCTTGCTTGTGAAAATGTATGCCAGAAATGTGTGTGTGCTTCGAAATGGACGATGTTATGCAGAAAAGATCCAACAGAAATTTTGTTTCTTTTAACCTCGATTTCGGCCCCGTGGGCTAGAATCCGGCCTAGGCTGTAAGACGGTTACCGGAGCGACATATAAGCTCGTATTACAAGGAGTATTGCTTACGCGCTGACACTCCTACTGCTAATGTATCATCTCTTCACGACTGGTTTTTTTTTTACTATGTCGTGTGGCAGACAAGCATAGTGCCCGCCTGAAGTGGAGCGGTTACCGCAGCCATATTAACCCTCGCAACATAAAATTTCCAACCGCCACCCCCGCTGGCAAGACAGCATCTGTTCCTTTCTGGTGACCTTACTTACTCGTACGAAGGGACACAATAACTCTCAAGGGAACTGTTATTTGGCTGCTGGTAGCCCCCCTCCCCCCGATCATCAGGAAGGAATGTTACGATTTAGTTGCTACTCAAATACCTATTTAGCTAAATAGTCAACATCATGACAAACAACTCCTCCGAACACAACCCATTGTTCAATCGGTAGAACACACAAAGGGACGCAAAATATCTTCTCAGACTTAAACATAAATATCAAATATTGATTCTTGATAATTAAGTGAAACATAACTATCAAGAACCCGATGGTAATCGGCTTCAGCTTGGGCAGTAGGCCCCCTAATCAGGAAGGAATTTTACGATTTAGTTGCTACCCAAATACCTATTTAAATAGTCAACATCATGAAGCTAGTTCTGTCGGACAAACTAGGAACCACTTATGGAGAGCCAGTCACGTTACCAGCTCCCTACATGGAATGGCAGCTAAGAAATCGCCTTATGTACATAGTAGTGCCCGTTGCCTCAATTTGTAGAAACAATGACAGCAAACAAGACCAAACACGACATCATCAATTATCACGAAGTTGTTACAATGATTTTGACGCTTTTACGCTGTTTGCGACGAGACAAATTGAGGTTCGAAACCAAAATGGATTGACTATTTCCTTTAATTTTGTTAGGGATCCTTGTTTGAAAATGTTAAAAACTATTAAAAAGGTAAAAAACTGCTTAAAATACAAAGTCAAAATGAAATGAAATTCATACTAATATTATAAATGTGAAAGTGTGTTTGTTTGTTTGTTTGTCCTTCTTTCACGTCGAAAGTAACAAACGGATTGACATGATTTTTTTTTTGGAGATTGTTTAAGGCCTGGAGAGTGACATAGGCTACTCTTTATATCGGAAAAACTTCTTATTCCCACGGGAAAAAAACATTTGTTCTTCTTTCACTAGATCACTAGACGGCGCTGTCTCATTTATAAATCGCGCTATGGTTCAATGTCATGGTTCGCCGGGACCACGCGGGCGAAGCCGCGGATAACAGCTAGTTAAATATATTTATTCGTAGGCATACACGGTAGGCATATGATGTTACAGGTTATTGATACCTATTTATTTATTTGGGGTGTAAGTGGTTCATCAAAATCTTTCAACCAAAGCCAACTTCACCTGCACGCGGTACAACCTGTACCCGACTGGAGAATGCACCTCCACCTCACAGAATACCGCAGCCAAATAACAATTCCCTTGAGGGTTGTTGAGTTCCTGCGAGTGAGTGAGGTCACCAGAAAGGAAGGAGATGCTGCGTTGGCAGCGGGGATGGCGCCGCGCGATCGATATTTTTAATGTTGCGAGCATTAATATGGCTACGGTAACTGCTTCACAACAGGCAGGCCGTATGCTTGTCTGCCGCCCAACGCAGTATAAAAAAAAACCTAATTCTATTGAACAAGCATGTAGCGCCAACAATCGGCATGCAAATATTACAAAGTCATGCTTCTAATTTACAATATAATATTTATAATAATACATACGATTGAATAATTAATATGTCAAATGATTTAATAAACTTTATATACTGTATCTTCTATCAAAATCATTGCCACAAATTGTTTAATGCGACTTTTTTCGCCCTTAAGGTTCTGATTGAAAATCAGTGTTGCTGGTATGGCAGCAACTTATACTGAATCAGAATCCTTTTTCACTTCAACAGTATTAAGGTGCATAGGTGATTTGATTATAGGTACTGTCATAATTAGGTATCTACGACTTATGTGTATGTTACACCATTTTTACCACCTGTTACTATTATGTACTGATATGTTGTGGATCGTTGAAATAAATATTTTTCTTTCTTTCTTTCTTCTAATTATGAAGTCATATTAAATTTATTGTGAACGACAGATAATGACAAATATGAAGTTCGCAAAATTTCCAGTGTGGCTCTGCCGGCGTTCCTATCATCTGTCCATAGCACGGCCGATCTCGTAGGTAAAATCCTGAAGACCTGCTCTTCTAACTATGAGACGGCGGGCTTGAACGATGCTCGGAATGCCTGGCAAATGGCTTGTCCGGGTCAAAATTTCCCCTTTCTGACAAAATCTCAAAGGAGCTGGGATGATTTTATCTGTAAAATTGAAAGCTCAGCGCTCTTAGACTCCAGCTCGGGTTCAGCTCGCGCCAGACTGTTGGCCGCAGGAAGAAAAGAATCCGGGTATTGGCTTCATGCCTATCCCTGTGCTAACAATGGTACTTTTCTGGAACCTGATACCTTGAGACTGGCAGTCAGCCTGAGACTGGGTGTGCCGGTCTGTGCCTCACACAAATGCCCTTGTGGCAAGGATGTCGACCAGTTAGGACACCACTGACTCTCCTGTCAGCTAAGCGCAGGACGCTTTTCGAGGCACGCCGCCGTCAATGACATAATCCGCCGCTCTCTAGCCACCGTCAATGTACCTGCATTACTTGAACCAAACGGTATTTCGAGAGACGATGGTAAGAGACCGGACGGCATGACCCTGATTCCGTGGAGCATGGGACGGGCGTTGGTTTGGGACGCTACTTGCGCCGATACTCTGGCCCCGTCTCATCTCCAGGGAACTACACACAAGGCAGGCACTGCGGCGGAGGCGGCCGAGAAAAGAAAAATTACGAAATATCGCGGTCTCGGCTCGGAATACACTTTTGTGCCTTTCGGAGTCGAGACCCTGGGTTCGTGGGGTCCTAATGCGCTTAAATTAATGAATGAGCTCTCCAAGCGCCTGGTCGAAGCCACTGGTGACCGAAGAGCTGTTTTCGCACAACGGATTAGTATTGCTATACAACGAGGCAACGCTGCCAGCATCATCTTTTTTTTCGGCGGTAGGAGTAAATAAAGTATAGACTGTACTCATCAATTCAAAATATATTTAAATTAATTAAAATAACTTACAGCACTTTTGTACAGTTGAAATAGTGTCCAATTAGTGTAATTAACACACACAAGTGTTATCTGCTGGTTTTAGATGAACTAAGCAGAGTTCTAACTGCATCGTCCTGTCGGGCACTTTCACACATTTTTCACAAGCACTTTAACTCAATTATGGCGAATTATGGGGATGTTCTGGAGACGCAGCATGCCTTGGAGGCCACGTTATTGCAGAAATTCAGTGAGTTTGAAGAGCGGTTGAAAGCCAATACTCCGCAGGCCAATAACTCCGTTGCTCGCTTGTATGAAGAAGTCTGTAATTTTAAGACTCAGGTATGGGGTATTCTTTCATTACTGCGCCAACAGATATCTGGACTCTCCAAGGCCATCGATGCTGTAGAGATGAGACACCGGAAGAAATACCTTCTAGTTAGTGGCATCCCGGAGGATACAACTGATCTACCTAAAATCACTGCAGGCCTCTTCCACGATATACTGGGCGTAGATGTCTCACCGGAAAAGCTCATTGCGTGCCATCGTCTCGGCAAACAGTCAGAAGGAAAATCTAGACCTGTGTTGGTACGGTTTGCTGAGTTTTCATTACGGGCCCAGGTGTGGAACACAAAGACCGCATTCAAAGGGACTCCATATGCTGTGGCTGAGTTTCTCACCCGTCAACGGCAGACACTATTCGGTCGGGCGCGGAAGAGGTTCGGCATGAGAAGGTGCTGGACTATGGAGGGTGTTATCATTGTCAAGTTGAAGGACGGCTCCAAACTACGCATTTTCACTGAGAATGACCTCTCCGTTATCCCTGTGACGGAAGACGAACCTCAGCCAGCTGCGCAGAGCTCGTCAGCTGCGGCAGATTCACAGGAAACGAACCCTAGGCAAAAGAGGACCACCAGGAAAAAGTAAACAATCCATCTATATCCAATCTTACTTAGTACTATTACGTAATTGTCAATATAATTATATTGCTGAAGTTAAACCTATTTGTTAATTTATTAGTGGGTGCACTTGTTATTATTTTTCCATTCTATCACTTTTCATTTTTATTCTTTATTGTAGTGTAGATGTAGATTAATTTATAACACACACTTTTTTATATGTCACCCACTGTCACAAATGTCAAAACTTGTCTTCCTCTTCTTTTTAACTGTGGCAACCAACACTCTTACAAAATGTTTACTTATGTAATTGTTTAAACATAATTGAGTACTAATGAGTCAATTGACTCTTGTTTTGTTACAGATTACTTTATATATATTTTTTTGTTATTATTTTCATTTTAGCAAACCGGCAGGACATGCAGTGAATGGATTTTTTTTTTAAATATATATATATATATATATATATATATATATATATATATATATTTATTTTAAATATTTATTTATCTAATATTATAATTTATTTATTGTACTTATGTCTGATGATGACTCTTTCCTGTCTGCATTAGATTTTAGTCTCAGTTCGAGTGTTAGCACTGACTCGGAACCAGAAACATTACGCAATATACTTGGTAATGCTATCATTGATACACCTCACTGTTTCAACACTTGTCATCTCAATGCTCAAAGCATACCCGCTCATTACTCTGACTTACTTGAAACTTTCTCATCCTCTTCTTTCCACACTATTCTAGTATCTGAAAGCTGGCTCAAGCCATGCCTACCTTCTGCATCTTACGCACTTCCAGGGTACGTCTTGATACGTAATGATCGCACTGGGAAGGGTGGGGGAGGTGTAGCTATATATCTACGTAGTGATATTCCCTTTACTGTTTTGGCCTCTTCACCCTCTATGTATTCCGGTTCTGCAGAGTACCTGTTCCTAGAAATTTCAATTAAGGGTATTAAAGCCGTTCTAGGGGTCGTGTACTGTCCACCTTCTATTGATTATTTCTCTCATCTTGAATCTATCCTGGAACCTCTTTGTGCGGATTACAGACATCACATAATCATGGGTGATTTTAATACTGATCTTCTTAGTAAAACTTCCCAATCTCTGAAACTCAACGATATCATCAAGTCAGTTAATTTATCTATTTTGCCTTCTGAGGCTACTCATCACAACCCTACTTCTAACGACACATGGCTTGATTTGATTATTACATCTTCTCCAGACCATGTCATCAAACATGGTCAACTCCCTGCTCCCGGTTTCTCTAAACATGACCTTATTTTTCTCCAGTACAAACTTAAACCACCTAAGCCTAAACCTACTATAATTTGGATGCGTAATTTTGCGCGATTAGATGTCCCTAAATTAGTGAAAGATGCTGCTATGACTGATTTCTCTTCAATTTTTTCAGCCACGACGGTAAATGAAAAAGTCTCTAAATTGATTCACTGTGTACTTGAACTGTTTGATGCGCATGCTCCTCTTAGAGCTGTTAAAGTAAAGCGGCCACCTACACCCTGGATCACTAGGGATGTTCGTATGGCGATGACTCGGCGGGATCGTGCTTTTCGCTCTTTCAAGCGTAACAGGTCAGATGAAAACTGGAATCTATATAAAGTAGCACGTAATCGTTGCAATCAAATGGTAAGGACAGCTAAACGGCAATATTTTCACGCGAATATCATTAACACGTCCGCAGCCAATATATGGAAGTTTCTTCATTCAATTGGTGTGGGTAAATGTGTCACTCAACATCAAGTCTCTACCTTCTCTCCCAATGATTTTAACAATCATTTCGTTTCAACTCCTTCTCTTGACCCTTCCATTAAATCTAGAACTATTTTGAAAATTTCTTCCATGGCTTATTCTAACTCCGGCTCCTTTTCTTTCTCCCCTGTGTCAATGGATGAGATACGTAAAATAATATTTTCTATAAAATCTAAAGCGGTCGGCTCTGATGATGTGAGTAGGCAAATGATTATCTGCATTATTGATCAAATTCTTCCTGTTATTGCTCACATCATCAACTTCTCCTTTTTAGTAGGTGACTTTCCTTTTCATTGGCATAAGGCTTTCGTAATACCACTGCCTAAAATTTCCATGCCTTTGCTTTTAAACAACTATAGGCCTATTTCAATCTTACCATTTCTCTCTAAAATATCAGAAGCCGCCGCACACAAACAGGTGTCAACCTATATATATTCTAACAGCCTTATCAACCCACTTCAGTCTGGTTTTCGTCCTGGCCACAGTACTACTACTGCACTACTTAAAGTTACTGAAGATATCAGGCTAGGCATGGAGGATAAACTGGTCACTATTCTCGTACTTATAGATTTTTCTAACGCCTTCAATATGGTGGACCACGATATTCTGCTTGCTATATTGGAACGTCAAAATTTCTCATCTATTGCACTGAAATGGTTTTCATCATACCTTTGTGGACGCCAACAAGCTGTGCGTTTAGGTCGTGATCTATCCGATTGGAAAGATATATCTACTGGCGTACCACAGGGTGGGATCCTATCCCTTTTACTCTTTTCTATTTTCATAAATTTCCTCTCCTTTTCGCTCAGTTGTTCTTACCATTTTTATGCTGACGACTTACAAATATATGTGCAGACCACAGCTGATAATATAAATACTGCAATCGCGAACTTAAATGTTAACCTTGGCAACATTAGTTCTTGGTCGACGGATTTTGGTATCCCCGTCAACCCAGCTAAATGTCAAGCTATTGTGGTGGGCAGCTCTAGACAGATTGCCAGGATTGATTTCAATTCTATGTTGCCTGTCATATTCGATAACTCTGTCATTCCATTCAGCCGTAACGTTAAAAACCTTGGTCTCCATATCGACTCCACTCTGAGTTGGACATCGCAAATCACTGAGGTGAGTCGAGCAGTCATATCGGCATTAAGATCCCTTAATCGGTTTAGAAATTTTCTTCCGTTTAGCACTAAGGTCACTCTCGTTAATTCACTTATTCTACCAATCATTGATTATGCTGATGTCTGCTATCCGGGCCTAAATGTAGATCTTCTCAATAAGTTGGACCGGCTTATCAACAACGCTATCCGTTTTATCTTTAACCTTCGAAAATTTGATCATGTCTCTTCATACCGGTCTCAACTTAAATGGCTTCCTATTCGCCAGCGCAGGCAGCAGAGATTGCTTTGTGTACTTCACTCAATTTTAACTAATCCCCTTTCTCCAGAATACTTAAAATGCAAATTTCAGTATCTTCGTGATTCTCATAGTCTCCAACTGCGTTCTGACAATACATGTCTACTTTCTATTCCACTCTTCCACTCTGGCTTTATGTCTGACTCCTTCACCTTACAAGCCTCACGCCTCTGGAACGCGCTACCCGAGTCTGTCAGGGCAATTTCGAACAAACTCAGTTTCAAAAAGAAAACCCATGCAATTCTTTTAGACGATCTAACTAAGCACTAAATCATCATCATCTTTATCATCATCGCTGAATTTATGTATTTCTATGTATGTATATGTATGTTTATTAAATATATAAATATGCTATGTATGTGTATTTTATTAGTCGTAGTATTATATTTCAGTACTTAAATCTGTTTCTCTTTTAACTTTGCTTCTTCAGTGCCGCATTCGTGATTTTCTGCTTGTCCCAAAGGTTGACTGGTAGAGAATGCTTTTAGCATTAAGTCCGCCTTTTGTACCCTTATTTACAATTTGTGGTCAATAAAGTTTTTAAATAAATAAATAAATAAAAATCTTCGGTACAATGCCACGGGGGCCTTTTTTTTTAGATAATATGTAGTTTTATTTTTAATTTCGTTTTTAATTTAGTTTCTTAGAAATAATTGTATGAGTTTTTAGATTAGTACTCTAGGTAATTTAATTTAATAATAAATTTGTATATGAAGTCAAAATCGCTGACTCGGCAGATGTGGCCGGCCCACTGACAGTTCGGTTTTATGATTTTGTGAACTATGTCGATAACTTTGGTTCTTCTCTGATTTCCTCGTTCTGGATTCGATCCCTGAGAAATTATCTTATCAAAGCTCTCTCCATAGCTTGATGTACCAGTCCGACGGTCAGTGTCCAAGTGCCTATACCACAGGGGCCCTACCGCCGAAGCTGGAGTCGATTACCATTGGATTTCATGATTCCAAAAATTGGCCTTGGCTTAGTTGATAGAGCTCTAGGATTACTTCCGGTTAAGTTTTTTTATACCACTAAAGTGACAACAAGCATGATGGAAAGCAGTAACCGTAGCCTATGAACGCCTGTAACACCAGGGGCATCAAACGCGCGTTGCCGACTGCTCCGACCCTGTAAAAACCTCTTCATACCCTTCTTGAAGAACCCCATGCTCTAGTCTCCTGAGATAACCTCGACATTCGTCAGTTAATTTCACAGCTTGACAGTGGGAGAAAACTTCTCTGGATCCGCACAGTACGCGACCACTTAGGCTCTAATTTGTGAGGATGAATTCCCTGTCGATGGCGAGCGGTGCGACTGTAGGAGATCGTAGGCATCATGTCAAACAACTCCTCTGATCACACCCCATTGTACAATCGGTAGAACACACAAAGGGACGCAAAATATCTTCTCAGACTTAATCATAATTATCATATATTCATCATCATCAGGAGCACGACCCCCTCTCGGCCGTCCCAGACAGAAGGAGGATTTATCAAATATTGATTCTTGATAATTAAGTGAAACATAATTATGAGAATCCGATGGTAACCGGTTTCAGCTTCAGCGGTAGGACCCCTGGTCATAGAAGGGAGGACGCATTGGTTCAAGACTTTAATCTTCAAGCATTGGGGTTTCCAGATGTACCGAAGCTTTCCGAAAGCTTTCCAGGTAGCTGCGAATAGTAGAATAAATAATTAAATTCTAAAAGAAAAGTAAAAAAAAACCGTTTACAAACCTATTAAGTACCTAAGCCTATTAAGTGCCAAACGAGCATGTCGGTCACTTGATGGGTAACAATCGCCACCGCCCATAGATGAACAACACCAAGGGGTCGCCGATCTTTTGCCAGCCTATACTTCTTCCTTTCTTTTTGGTGACCTCTCTAACTCGCAGGAACACAACAACCCTCAAGAGAATTGTTATTTGGCTTCGATATTCTGTGAGGTGGAGGTGCCAACCCAGTGGGGGGGGGGGGGGGGCTTAAAAATACGCTATGCCCTACCCACAGAATAATATACCCTACCTTTCGCCATAAATATTTAAAGGCGAAACGGAGTTCGCCGGGCCATCTAGTATTTCTATGGAAAATTGTAGAGTTTCATAGTAAAATCATATCTATGGAAAGTATATCAGAGTCGGCGCTACAAAGTAACAATTCGTGCAACGCGCGCCCATTTGCAGCTTTTAGCACGTAGCCTCGACTTCGGCATGTGAATATAGAGATCAAATAAAAAGCTGTTTGCTCGGAAACCGAGCGCTCATTGTTGGGCCGCTCTGGTATTCGGCTTTCGAAACCGTTTTTATGGATGGTAAGTATGAGCGAGAAACCTTTTACTCAAATCATATACTCTTATACTCGATGGTATTTTAACCCCTCGCGTGCCACGACCAGACAGTTCTTTACCAAGCACTGTACCAACGCTATACCCACCATGGGATGCGAAAGCTTAACATACTTTAAAGTAAAGATCACCATCATCATTGCCTTGTCCATTCCCAATTATTTGTGGTCGGAGCAGCCCCCTTACCACCATCTCTTATTGCGATTCAATAACTGAATCGAATGCTTATTCATACCAATGAATAAGCGACTCTATTTCAAATGTAATAGAGTCGCTTATTCATTGGTATGAATAAGCAATCTATTCAATTATTGAATCGTAATAAGAGATGGTGGTAAGGGGGCTGTATGTCTTTTTCTTCCATTTTGACGAGCTCGGTGGCGTAGCGGTCAATGATGCGGCTTCGACACCAACTCTCGTGGGTTCGATTCCCACACAGGACAAACATTTGTGTGCATGAACATGTCTGTTTGTCTTGGTCTGGGTGTTTTCTGGGACTAGATGGCGCTGTGTAATTTGTCTGACAATATTTATTTATTTATTTATTTCTTCACCTTTTCAGCCGTCATATCAACAGTTACCGCTTTCTTACACATATCATCTCCCACAGAATTTTTTTGAAGTAAGAACTTTTTAGCGGCGCTGTGTACTTTTTGGGATGGGTAAAAAATGTTAAACTCGCGTCAGGCTCACGTGTCTTGATCGAAAATTAGTAAAACAAAGCTGCGAGACTATAAAATCCAACTTTAAGCAAAGACGATACGATTGAGAATTCTTTGAATCCCTAATTTAGTGATTCGAAATAGTTTCGAAATGACAGTTCATAAGACAAAGCTGCGAGACTATAAAATTCAACTTTAAGGAAAGACGATACGATTGAGATTGCTTTGAATAGTTTATGTTTGTGTACGATAGTGCAATAAATGAATATTGTATTTTACCACGTAAATGATAGTACTGTTATACTGATAAATAAAGCAAGTCGTGCGAAATTATTCCCTAACCATTACAAAATATTCAAAAATGCACAACGATAATGTTCAAGTTTACACTACTACCAGCACTCCCGGAGTGCAACCCGTGGTTTTTTTTTTCTTATACTACGTCGGGTGGTAGCCAAACATACGGCCCGCCTAATGTGAAGCGGTTACCGTAGCCATATTAACGCTCGCAACATAAAACATCGTTCGCGCGCCGCCACTCCCGCTGCCAACGCAGCATCTCCTTCCTTTCTGGTGACCTCACTCACTCGCAGGAACACAACAACCCTCAAGGGAGTTGTTATTTGGCTGCGGTATTCTGTGAGGTGAAGCTACATTCAAAGGTCGGGTAGCTTACAATTACGCTCCCTACCTCTCTTTTCGCCAGAGCTTCGTTTGTCAGTCAGCAGCGCGCGCAGGTGAAGTTCAAAGATGTTGATAAACTACTTACACCCCACAATCAAACCACCTCACTTCACTCACCACCAACGACGCCATCGAGCTCCTCATTTAGAGTACCTACGTCAATGAAAATTTCTGTCGACCAGCTCGAGTCACTGTGAACTACATAAGTCACAGGTTAAGCCGAGTTTAACATAACAAATCGCCGCAGCTCCCCCTCCGCCTTATAAATCAGTGCCGCCATGATTTAATATTAATGATGTTTTAACCTTAGTGATTTATTTCCAGTAGTACAATTTATAAGAGTCAGCGGAATAGCTTTATTTATGTTGTAAATGTAAATGATATTTTATAAGTACTTACCTTTTATCCATCTATTGGTAACTAGGTTGAAATATATTTCTCCAGCACCCTCGAGAAACATCTAGTGGATGCTTGGCACTGTGCACGAAACTTTCATAGTTCCTCATTCTCCTCCTCGCGTCGTACACCTCATTACTGAGAATCGTGATTCCCCCGCAGAAACATCTCTCTAACTATTTTTCTTCAACTAATGCCATCTTTAGCAACGTTGAAGGCGCTATGGAGGTTTGAGTCTAGAGATGTGCGGATCTGGCCGGACCATCTCATAGGGTTGCGGCCTCTTGGTCGTTTGCCGTCATCCTTGCCAGTTTCTATTAGCTGTTCGAGATTATGACCATCCTTTCGAGCGATGTGACCGAAGAATTCAAGTATTCTGCGGAGGCTGGTGGTAGATAGTCTATTTAGGGTTCCGTACCCAAAGAGTAGAAAGGAACCCTATTACTAAGGCTCCGCTGTCCGTCCGTCCATCCGTCCGTCTGTATCTCATGAACCGTGATAGTTAGACAGTTGAAATTTTCACAGATGATGTATTTCTGTTGCCGCTATAACAACAAATACTAAAATATGGAATAAAATAAATATTTAAGGGAGCTCCCATACAAAAAACGTGATTTTTAGGGTTCCGTACCCAAAGGGTAAAAAGGAACCCTGATACTAAGGCTCCGCTGTCCGTCCGTCCGTCTGTCACCAGGCTGTATCTCATGAACTGTGATAGTTAGACAGTTGAAATTTTCACAGATGATGTATTTCTATTGCCGCTATAACAACAAATACTAAAAAACAGAATAAAATGAATATTTAAAGGGGCTCCCATACAACAAACGTGATTTTTTTGCTCGCAATTGATAACGGTAATAGGTAGACGCTTGAAATACTCACATAATATTTAGTTATATATTCATTTTATAAATAAATAATTAAATAAAAATAAAACAAATATTCAAGGGGGGCTCCCATACAACAAACGTGTTTTTTTTGCCGTTTTTATAGATGTATGTTACCTTTCGCGCGCGAGTGCGACTCACATTTGGCCGGTTTTTTTTTATATTTAGCTCCCGCAGAATAGACGCTTTAGTGCGGAAGGCGGTCCAAGGAATATGCAGCATTTTCCTCTAGCACTCTCTCTAGGAAATAAAGTATATTTATATTATATGAAAGCTTTTATATATTGACAACTAGTTGTGAAATCAGATGCCAGATCTTTTTAATTATTTCTTTATTTGCATGACCATTCGTAGAAATATTTATACCACAGTACACAAAGCGCACAAGATCTAATAACTTGTTTCTTTTTCGGGACGGGATTAACAGCGACAACCACCAAAAAAGCAATGAACAGTCTCGGGGGTCAAGCTACGGCTACCTTGAAACTCACAACGAATTTAATCAGAAGAAATTTGTGGAAGTATGAAGCTTTGGAATTTGCTTTATTTGCTTAGTTTTCCGCTACCGCTTGTGTGCTACACCGAGGGTAACAGTGTCCCCAGTTTTGTTTATTGCTAATAGGCTATCGCAAGCCATCTACCGCCAAATTGCGTGTATCTTGTGGGGGAGACGATGAGATTCCTTTTCACACCTTTTTTAACTTTGCTAGCTTTCAGAAATGATTGTAGATTAGATTTTTTTTTATATGAGAGGGGGGCTAACGAGCATGTGGATCACCTGATGCAAAGCAATCACCACTGCCCATGGAAATCAGCAACACCAAGGGGTCGCCGATCAGTTGCCAGCCTATACTCGTTCCTTTCTTTCTTGCTGGAGACCTCACTCACTCACGGGAAAACACAGCCTTCAATGGAGTTGTTATTTGGCTGCGGTATTCTGTGAGGTGGAGGTAGTTCCCCAGTCGAAAAGCTTAAAAAATATGCTATGGCCTACCTCTCTTTTCGCCAGAGCCTCGTTTGTCAGTCAGCAGGGTGCACCACGTGGAGGTGAGGAGGAGGTGGCTTTGATTCAAAGATGTTGATGAGTCAGTTGTATCTATGGTAACCGCTTCACATAAGGCGGGTGGGTCTTAAGCTTGTTTTTTATCTGACGTGGGATAAAAAAAAGTATATTGGGATAAAATAAGTAAGGTGCATGTAGATGTTTTGGCAGTAAACGCGAGTGTATAGAGGAACTTCCCGCTACACAGCGACGTGTGAAACATACGGCGTGCGCGCTTCATTTACAGCTATACAGGGGGTACGGAAATTGGTTTTCCAATTTTAATTAAGAATAAAAAAAAAAGTTTTAATTTTAAATAATAAAAAGTTTACTCGCAATGCTTCGCTCATCAAGTCCTTTGTTTTGATATCCACACATCACTATCGATTTATAATTCGATATTCGAGAATTAAATCGATAGTGGTGTTCTATATTAATGATCGAAGATAGCTATTTATAATTTCCATATTCCATATAACACAAAATAGTTTTAAAAAATCATGCATTGTCATGAGAACCAGTTGAGTTGTGTATATACACACACTCCCACATATATATATATATCTTTTTTATTATTATACTAGCGACCCGCCCCGGCTTCGCACGGGTGCAATGCTGATACTAAATGTACTACAGAAGGTCTTTGCGCTTTGTCCTATCCAGTCCTTCCCCAGTTATAGGCACACGCCGCCGGCTCCGCGGCCGGTACCGCCACAGCCGTTATGTCCCTGCATTTTAAATGTGTAATATCTTCTAAACTATTCATTTAAATTACATGCTGTGAAGGGCCATATTGATCTATATTAAATGCGCAATGTATTTAAGGTACTTAATTGGATAAGGATTAATTCTGTATTGCTTAAAATCGCTTCGTAAATAAGGCATTATTTATTGTAAAAAGCAAAGGATAAAATAACGGTTATTGTGTGTTACCACTAAGAGATAGACATATACCATCGCGAACTTTTTTGTAGACCATTTTAAGGTGAACAATACTGTACTACATTATTTTGATCTATCTCGTTGGGTTCAGCCAGCGTTTGCAATGAAAGAGTAAAAAAATGTGTTTATTTACGACATCACATTAGAAACCTCTGAATTATTAGTGTTTTTCTACTATGTTATGCATATATTATACATATAAACTTTCCAGTTGAATCACTCTATCTATTAAAAAAAACTGCATCATAATCCGTTGCGTAGTTTCAAAGATTTAAGCATACAAAGGGACATAGGGACAGAGAAAGCGACTTTGTTTTATACTATGTAGTGATGTATGTTTGTTTATATAATAGGTAGGGGAAAAAGTCTTTTCGCATTATAGTATGTATGAACTTGTAATAAAATCTCTTTGGTTATACCATTTGTATCTGGCAGGTTTTGATATCTTTAAAAAGTTTAAATTTTAAAAAAGATTATTCCAAATTCAAATTAGGTAAATGTGTGATTGTTGTGTTTTTTTTACTGTCAAGATGAGTGAATCTAATGAAGAAATTCGATTCATTTTAAAATTTTACTACAAAAAAGGTAAAAATGCAACGCAAGCTGCGAAAAAAATTTGTGACGTTTATGGACCTAGTGCAGTGTCTGAGAGAGTAGCACAAATTTGGTTTAAGCGTTTTCAATCAGAAAATTTTGATGTGAAAGAATGGGACGTGTAGTCGCTCTGGTCGCCCTGTTACGGATAAAATGGATGCCATTTTTGAAAAAGTGGAGCAAGATCGGCATATCAGTAGTTACGACGTAGCTGAAGAATTAGGAATTAACCACAAAACAGTTTTGGCGCATTTGATAAAAGCTGGGTACACTAAAAAGCTCGATATTTGGGTGCCTCACGATCTCACTGAAAGAAACCTAATGAACCGTGTACTCATTTGCGATTCTTTACTACGACGTAATGAAAGCGAACCATTTTTGAAGAAGCTTATAACTGGTGATGAAAAGTGGATCACGTACGACAAGAACGTGCGAAAAAGGTCGTGGTCAAAGGCTGGTCAGGCTTTACAGACTCTGGCAAAACCCGGGTTAACCCGCAACAAGGTGATGCTGTGTGTATGGTGGGATTGGAAGGGCATTATTCATTATGAGCTGTTATCGCCAGGCAGGACTATCGATTCTGAACTCTACTGTGAATAACTAATGAGATTAAAGCAAAAAGTTGAGAGAAAGCGGCCGGAATTAATTCACACCCCTTCTGTTAGAAGGGGTGTGATTTTTCATTATGATAACGCTAGACCTCACACATCTTTAGCCACTCAGCAAAAATTAAGAGAGTTTGACTGGGAGGTGTTAATGCATCCGCCGTATAGTCCTGACCTTGCGCCTTCTGATTTCCACCTGTTTCGGTCTCTTCAGAATTATTTAGGCAATGTCAGGTTAACATCACGAGAAGATTGCCAAAACCACTTGTCGCGGTTTTTTGAACAGAAGTCCAAAAATTTCTATAGTAATGGGATCATGTCTATACCTACAAGATGGCAAAAAGTTATCGAACAAAATGGCACCTACTCGTCCACCGAGGGTTCCGTAGGTACGTAGTATCATTATTAAATTTGATATTTTTCATTATAAATAAGAAATAATGCGTCGAAAAAAATAAAAAATATATTTTGCAATGTGTACATCAAGCCCTTTCATATGATACCCCATTTGAACTAGTAGTTTCAATTTGAAATTTCGACACCCTATAAAAAATATAGACCCCCTATTTTTTAAGATCTATTTACAAATGTATAGTTTTGAGATTTATTCCTGTACTTGTAGTCTATAACGATGTTACTTGCCAAATTTCATAGTTCTAGGTCAACGGGAAGTACCCTATAGGTTTTGATTCCCTTGAGTGTGTCGAAATATGCGTTTTTTGCTGAATAAACGGCCGTAACTTTTTTCTACGTAAACTTAGCAGTTTGATTTTTTTACAACTTCATGGGACAGTAGACCTGAGTATACAGTTCAAATTTCAGCTTGATACCTCCACGCATTCTCGACATAGAAATTCTTGACAGACAGACGGACAACAAAGTGATCTTATAAGGGTTCCGTTTTTCCTTTTGAGGTACGGAACCCTAAAAAATATGAGGCTTAATAATGAATCGTATGACAGTGTTTGATTAGACAGGTAATTGTGGCAAATGCAAACTTAAGGCCTTAGAAGCGGGCTGACAATATATGTTAAATAACGACATGCGATTCATGTTTCTATGACGTATAGTTTTATAATTATTAAGGTAAGACGATATAGACCAATTCGTTACGGTCCAGTTTTCTGATCCGGGGGCCTGAATAGAGTCACTTATTCGTTGGTATGAATAAGCATTCTATTCAGTTATTGAATCGCAATAAGAGTTGGTGGTAAGCCCTCTGGTACCCGTATGTATTGAGTGATTTTAAACACGTTCTACGTCAAAAATGCTTCTGTCTCATTTTAGCTGCAAGAATAATCGTTTAAAAATCGAATACCGTCTTCGTTGAGCAATTCTCAACGTAAGAATTTGAATAACATCCTGTATACAACAGTGTAGTTCACATCGAATTTTGACATTTACCCGCTAATTGATGTATCAGCCCGTGGCTACCGTGCGCCCGCGCCGCTTCCGGTAGCGCATCGACCATTCCAAATTCAAATTTAAAATTTTCTATTTTTTTTTTAATTCGAACGACAATCGAATGTGTGGGAGGTCGTCCTTTCTTCTCTTCTCATTCACCTAATATTTCGACGTTTATTTCATAGTAATGTTGATTTATTATTGCGACTTTATCGCACCGGTAATAAGTGTCATTTTCCATTAGCAAAATATTTTATAGTAATTTTGTATGGATGTCGTCTTGTTACTATGTTCTCATGAGAATAAATTAAGTGACATATGACTAAACACACACGGTAGGTCTGAGAGAGGTAGGGTATAGTACCTCCACCTCACATAATATCGAAGCCAAATAACAATTTCCTTAAGGGTTGTTGTTTTTCTGCGAGTGAGTGAGGTCACTAGAAAGGAAGTAGCTGCTGCGTTAGCAGAAGCAACAAAACATTCTAAGCATCGGGGCTACCACCGCCCCCCAATCTCCTCCATGATGGGTATCGGAGATGTGAGTAGTGCTCCACTCAAAAGAGGGTCACTCGCTCACTTCCCGGCACTCTCTGTACGCCTAGTGTAATTGTACTTGAGCACTAGATAGCTGGCTATATGATGTCCATGACAGATACCGGAGCTATAAAGCACGCTCACTTCCCGACGACCGGAGAACGCCTACCCCTGACTTACGGTAGGGTGACCGGGCCGATCGTCGTCTGGATAAGCAGGCGAGTACCCAAGCTGTGCAGCTGGCTTGGAAAAGCCTGCTTCGAACCCCATAGGCCACCACTGTGGCGGTTCTTTCACCTTAGGCCAGCAACTACCCACTCGCTATTCGCCAGTTCAAACGTCCGGTCGACAACTATGGCAAGGCAGACGAAAATGCTCAACCTCTCTGGCTAAACCACATAAACGTGAGTGATTATACGCACATAAAGTCACCTCGCATCCGGATCCATGACTGGCAAATTATGGGCTTGTCAGCCAGTCCCCGAGGTACCATGCCCCAAACAGCCACCCATAGTTCCAGCTGCTAAACTCCTCGCCCTCGTGTCCTAGTTGACACAGGACAGTGTTTTCAAGCTTCCCAAAGACTAACTAGTTGTCGTAGGATAACGGACCCTATTCCTACAGCTAATGCACCCCTATGCATCAACCTTCCGGTTATATCACAGGATTGCGAGTCTCTCGTCTAGTTTACCCGCACTGTTGTTGCGCTGGGTAAACCAGCACTTAAGCAGATTGGTAGCAGGTCTTTCCCCTTTCACTTGCAAGGAAGCAGGCTACTTAGGCACTCTTAAGTCAAGTAGCTCGTGGCGAACCGACGGTTTCCCAAGCTTCGAGGCCCTACTACCATTCCCTTATCTCCATGATGGGTACCGGAGCTGTAGACACGCTCACTTCCTGACGCACCGTACGCCTAGAGTAACTGTATCCACACTTGTGCGCCAGATGCCAGATGTCTCTTTGGGAGGTTTTATTGTTTCCGCCACTGGTTACTCCACCAGTGAAGGGAGTTTATTGCAAGTTCTTCACTATGCTTTGGTCTAGACCAGTGTTTCTTAACCTGTGGTCCGCGGACCCCTGGGGGTCCGTGAGTATGTATATGGGGGTTCGCCGTCTTATCTATGAACATTTGAATTAATAAGTAATGCCAGCAAGACTTGCAAAAATGCAGCACCAACCTTCACATTAATAGAGTATGTATAATTTATATAAAAACGTATTTTTTATTCAATACTAAAATAATTATCCTAAATTTATTCTTGTGTTTTTTATTAAGGGGGTCCTTGAAATTTGATTTTCTAGGATTTTCTCGGGGTTCGCGGACCGAAATAGGTTAAGAAACGTTGGTCTAGACAAAATATGCTACTACATGTGTTTTATTCTATTTTCCAACGCGGGAGAGACGAGGTCAGCTAAGGGATACTTCATTCTTCCCTCCCGCGTCTAAGTCTTACAAGGTTTGTTTTTTGATTTCATGATATCTTAGTTTGATGCCTATACTGGTGTCCGTACAGGAGGGACGAGTTCAGTCTGAGGGATGCTTAGAACCTCCATCCGGTACTTACATTTTACATTTTTGAAATATTAATTAGAGGTGCTCTTATACTCATGCTGAGGTTCAGCGCGGGAGGGACGAGGTCCTATGAGACGTACTTGAATCCTCCCTCCCACTCCAAACCCTAGCATAGTTTTACATTCATTGTTTATATTATACATATGTTTACAAATTTTTCTTACTTAGTAGCTATCTAATATATATATTTTTTTTTACTACGTCTGGTGGTAGACAAGCATTCGGCCCGCCTGATTTGAAGCGGTTACCGTAGCCATATTAACGCTCGCAACATAAAATATCGCTCGCGCGCCGCCACCCCCGCTGCCAACGCAGCATCTCCTACCTTTCTGGTGACCTCACTCACTCGCAGGAACACAACAACCCTCAAGGGAATTGTTATTGGGCTGCGGTATTCTGTGAAGTGGAGGTACATTCCCCAGTCGGGTAGCTTACAATTACGCTCCTTACTTCTCTTTTCGCCAGAGCTTCGTTTGTCAGTCGACAGGGTGCACCACGTGCAGGTGAAGTTGGCTTTGGTTCAAAGATATTGGTGACCCACTTACACCCCAAAAATAATAAGATTAAGTGTGCCCCTCCGCTGCGCAATCCACTCCACGCAAGAAGTCGGTCACACCCGAGACGGCCCACCATCGGGGGCAACTGGGGGAAGGCCCCCAGCAGCGAGCCCCCGGGGGCCTGGAGGTTTGACACTGTCCTACAGTGTCAAACCTCCCAAAGGTTAACAAACTTGGCTTAAATACTGTCATATTAATGATATGATGACGAGCTCGGTGGCGTAGCGGTCAATGACGCGGCTTCGACACCAACGCTCGTGGGTTCGATTCCCACATAGGACAAACATTTGTGTGCATGAACATGTCTGTTTGTCTTGGTCTGGGTATTTTCTATGTATCATAAGTATGTATTTACAAAAAAAAATGTATTTACGTATGTTTAACAGTTGTCTAGTACCCATAACATAAGCTTCGCTTACTTTGGGGCTAGATTGCGCTGTGTAATTTGTCTGACAATATTTATTATTATTATGTATCTCTTTTCAATCACGGGTCAAGCCCGGTCGTTTGATAGGCGTGCGCGGGGATATGGATCCAACGCGTAGAGGCCCCTTTGAGAAGTTTGATGTAATGTTGTACGCCCGCCGTGACCCGCTCCAAGATATGTCAATGGAACGACATACCCATGAGCAGGTCTCGGCAGGCGTTGAGACTATTGCGAAGTGTGATGGAAAATAAATGGGCTATGGAGATGAGATCTGGGTGAACTTAATACCGGGCTATTATTATTATTATTATTATTATTATTATTATTATTTCGTATTTTTTAATTTTTCTCAGCTTTTTAACGGCTGGTATGTATTAAATGACATTCACGGGCCAAAACCAAGTGAATGACATTGAGAGGGATTAATGTATTGAATTTCTGTCATTTGGCTATGATGTTGTATTTCCTATGTACATAGTCATGTCTGTCTCGTTCTTAGTTATATAAAAGTATGTACGCATGATAAATTTGTTCACATCTGGGCTCCATTTCATACGTACTCTTGTCTTTCCCGCCTTCGTGGACGCAGGTAAAAGGGGGTTTCCCTCCCGCGCAACATCGAAATTGGGAGTTGATAGTTCTTCTTCATCCACAGTTTCTAATGATGGAGTGAAAGATTCTGTGCTTGGACTAAAGGGTTCTTGTATGTCAGAATTGGATGGCGATGGACTTCTGTATCTGTTATTATTATTATTATTATTGTTATTATGTTATTATTATGTTATTATTATTATTATTATTTTGTTTAAGTTTAATTTTCTCAGCAAATTGCTGGTATTAACACTATTGTTACGGGCTAAAGCCAAGTAACTATAGCGTGGTTAAATGGATGTGCATGAGTCATCTAGGAGGAATTTTCTTACAATTCGGCAGGTGTTCAGGATACAAGCTTTTTGTGCCAGTATGTATGTATTTTTATGGAGATCTAATTGTTGAATGCTATGATGAAAATGGTTTGGGATAAGTCCTGTACTCGAGAGCACCAGCGGTACTATAAAAACTCTGTCTAGATTCCATATTCTTTGGAGTTCATCCTTTAATTCTGTATATTTTTGAATCTTATCGGCTATTGTTTTTTGAAGATTATGTGTGTTAGGAACGGCTATGTCAATCAAATATGCGGATCTATTAGTTTTATCTAAAAGCGTAATATCAGGTCTATTGTAGTGGATAGTCTTGTCAGTTAAAATGGCTCTGTCAAAATACATTTTATAGTTGGCGCTCTCTAGTACTGGTTTAGGTATGTATTGATAATAGGGCACCTGTTGTTCAGTTGTCAAATTATGTTTTATGGCTAACTTTTGGTGAATAATGTTTGCTATTTGGTTATGGCGATGGGTGTAATCTGTTTGAGCTAAATTAGGGCATGCGCTTGTAATGTGTTGTATAGTCTCTGGCATTCTGAGACATTTTCTGCATTTGTCTGATTGAACGTTTGGGTCCTTAATGATATATTTCTTATAGTTTCTGGTATTTATCACTTGATCCTGGATCGCTATCATAAACCCTTCAGTTTCTGGAAATAGATTTCCCAATTTCAACCATTTATTTGAAGCCTCCATATCAATGTGTGTTTGTTCTAAGTCATGAAGGTGTCTTCCGTGTAAAGTTTTTGTTCTCCATGTGTCCTGTTTCTCTTTTTGTCTTTCACCTTTTGTCTTAAAAGTTCTATCTCTATTTTTTAAATTTAGAGGTGTGTAATTGTTATCTAGGTTTACTATAGCCGAATGAATAATACTCGACTCGGCTTTATCATAAAAGAAATCACGTAAACTTTTAATCTGTGTATCAAATAAAATTTTTAAGTCAATAAAGCCTCGTCCTCCTTTATCTCTTTTTACTGTCATTCTTTCTATGGCGCTTTTAGGATGTAGATAATTATTTTTGGTCAATATTGTTCTGGTTTTTATTTCTAAGTGACTTATATCTGTTTGTGTCCATTTAATTACTCCAAAATTATTATTATTATTATTATACTTTTTATTTATTTTATCACAACTTATCTATATTGTTATTATTAAAACTATATATACATATAAAAAAATACAATGTTAAAAATAACAATATAAAAAAGCGGCATACAAAACCGAGACAGGAGAGGCCTAGACCTATTCCTGTGTCGGCTAGGACTCCAAAGTAAGGAACCGGCGCACAATACGAGCTGTATCGAGTACGACGGCCTTCTGAATTTTACTCTTAAGCCAAGTGCCAAGCGAGAGCTTCTTAAGGTGCCGATCGAAGCTCTTCGTTATTAATCCGTGGACGGAGATCACCACCGGAACAATAACTGCTGAATCCACGCGCCACACGTCGGCAATCTCGAAGGCCAAGTCGCGATATTTCATCAACTTTTCATTTTCGGCCTTAACAAGATTACCGTCATGTGGAACGGTGATGTCAACAATTATTGCACGTCGCGCCGACCAATCTACTATTACAATATCAGGTTTATTCGCTAGAATAGTCCTGTCTGTAATAATAGATCGGTCCCAGTAGAGTCTGGCATGGCTGTTCTCAAGAACTGGCTGTGGATTGTACCTGTAGTACGGCACTTCAGATTCAACAAGACCATATTTCAGGGCAAGCTGCTGGTGTACTATCTTGGCTACTTGGTTGTGTCTGT
Source organism: Hypsopygia costalis (assembly GCA_937001555.2). Lineage (NCBI taxonomy): Eukaryota > Metazoa > Arthropoda > Insecta > Lepidoptera > Pyralidae > Hypsopygia > Hypsopygia costalis. Next base: position 15,746,764 of record OW443349.2, on the reverse strand, counting down.
GCAAATACTCGGAGTTAGCAAGCATAGAACAACCGGAGATAACATGTCTGAGTGACTCTCCGGGACGGTGGCATGCCCGACATGTGTCGACCGTACCGTCCTTCAGAATGTATTTCCTATAGTTGTTCGTCTTAATAACCTCGTCTTGTATTGCACAGACAAAACCTTCGGTTTCCCCAAAGAGGTCCCCGAAGCGTAGCCAGTGTACAGAAGCTGCATGGTCAACATCCGGGTCATTGAGAGCCCGGTAAAATCGACCATGCAATTCCTTGCCCTTCCATGTCGTAATGCGATCCTGAATGCTCATAACTACAGGTTTTCGCCAATCCTTGTTTGCCATTGAGAGAGGGGTTAGGCCTTTATCGCTCATAACAACTTCTCGATGCATCTCCCCATCCACCTGCAAGAAATAATCTCTTAGATTACATATCTCACGATTGTGTAGATCCTTGGCATTTAACATGCCACGGCCGCCAAACTTTCGTGGGATATACAATCTCATTACAGATGAACGAGGATGATGCATTCGATGCGCTGTCATCAGCGTCCGTACCTTTCGATCCAGGGCGTCTAGCTCTGTCTGTGTCCACTTGAGTATCCCAAAAGTGTAGGTTAATAGGGGTATAACCCACCCATTATACGCACGAGTCTTATTCGCGCCTGATAAAAGACTGTTAAGTACTTTCCTCAGGCGCGCATAAAACCGCTGAGTAATTGTGTGTTTTATGTCCCTATCATTAATTCCTAGACACTCTGACATACCCAAGTATTTGTAGGTTTCACCTTCGGAGAGGGAGCGCAGGGTTGTCCCATCAGACAAATTTAAATTATCTGATGTTATCACCGTTCCCTTCTCTACACGCATGATTGCACATTTTTCCACACCAAAATCCATTCTGATGTCACTACTAAACTTGTGTGTGATATCTAGCAGTGATCTCAGATGGGTTTCGGTGCGAGCAAAGAGTTTTAGATCATCCATGTAGAGAAGGTCAGTGATCCGTGAACCACCTCTCCGGAGCTGATAGCCTAGCCCCAACTCCCTCAATAATGTACTGAGGGGATTTAGAGCTAAGCAAAACCATAGAGGACTGAGACTATCGCCCTGGAAAATACCTCTCTTTATTTGTACAAGATCTCCAGTAGCAGAAGGCCCGCCACCTGGATAACAAAGACGTGTGGCCCAGCGGTCCATGCACATGTTCAGGAAGTTGCATAAAGTTGCATTAATTTTATGCAACTGTAAAACTCGCCTGAGCCATGCATGGGGCACAGAGTCATACGCCTTTTTATAATCAATCCATGCCACTGCGAGGTTCTTTCTGCTACGGCGTACCTGTTGGCAAACAGCCATGTCAACTATGAGGAGTTCTTTAGTACCCCGGGACCCAGGTCGACATCCGTTCTGAGTCGCAGATATTATTTTATTAGAATAAATAAAATCTGAGATTTTGTTTCTCAGAACAGATGTCAGTAACTTGTACATTGTTGGTAGACAAGTTATCGGTCTATAATTTTTGGGTTCCGTGGTACTACCTGACTTATAAATTAAGTGGGTCATTCCAGTTGTCATGAATTCTGGGAGGGCACACTGCTCGAGAGCGTCCTGGAATTGATCCGCAAGACAGGCATGACATTTGGTAAACCATTTTAGCCAGAAGTTGTGCAATCCGTCTGGACCTGGAGATTTCCAATTCAACGTTTTACGAATTGCACAACCTATGTCTAAAGCGGTAATAGATATGTCTCCCATTGTTGGCAGAAAGTTATATGCCTGTGTGACAGTATCAATCCAGTCACCCTCATTGTGCTCGACGGACACTGACCAGATACCTTTCCAGAAATTTTGTATTTCATTTGGCGGTGGTAAGTCAGGAGCCGCCGGTACATGCTGTGTGTCCTCCTCCCATTTTCTGTAGACCCGTTTTTGGTCAGATTGAAAGAGTCGGTTCAGGTTGAATCTGTCCACGCGTTCTTTGTACCGTCGGATACGGTTAGCCCATACTCCTACCTTTTGCTTCAGAATGTCAATCTTTTCATCTATTTGTGGCACATGTGCTCTTAAAATATTAAAATCAGTGCCTGTGAAAGCAGATTCGACGTATCGTATAATACGCGGTCTTCTGTTGCCATTTCTGAAGCAAATCAATCGCCCAATGAGAGCCCTCGTCTCGTCGATACGCCTCTCAATACGTTGTTGCCACTTTGGTTTATGTTTTGTATGGCTTCGTCGCTCGGCTGGTACATCTATCGGAAACTTGACACCAGCCGTGCGACAAATCGTCACAGCAGCGCTAAAAAGTATTGTGTGCGTATCGACGAGATTTGAACTTGATGACAAATATTCTGGTAGAATAACATCCATGGCTCCCATTAAGGCAAGATTTCGGCGGTTCATGGGCAAACGAGGCAGCCGAGGGCGCAAATGAAAAGCTAGAGTACGAAACTCCTGAAGCGAATCGTTCATATATCTCCTCAGTGACTCTACTACGTGGGGTTCAGCACTTTCGTCCACAGTATCAGCTGGTTCCATATCTGTTGGTAACTGAGATGTATTATTAATATTTTCTGAATATGTGACAGATAACGTGGAACCAGTGACAGGGGAAGGAAGTGCTTCTTGGCGCAGACGCTCAAGTACAGATTTTTCAATAAATTCGCGATTTTGAATAACCCGTACCTGATCGGAAAGGCGTTGAGCCGTCACGGTGATACCTGGTTCAAGAGCTTGGAATTCAGAAAGCATTCGCGTTCGATATGCAGTACACTGTGTTCCTCCCTCTGTAGCCCTATAATATGCGCGCATGACGCTTATATTTAAATCTTCTGTCCAGCGCATGCGACGCACTATTCCACCGGTAGCGGGAGTCGGTTGCGGGGCTGGGCGCCTCGCAGACCCCAAGCCGACCGGCAGTGGGGGTCGCCCTCTACGTCGCACAGATCTCGACGGCGGCGGGGGCGACGGGTGCTCGGCCTCGTCGCTCGACACGTTACTGGTCGGAGGAGTAGCATATTCCTCCTCAGATGACGCGGAGCTAGACGAGACAGGCGTTGGTGTTGGGCGTGCGTTCCTAGTCTCACTCTCCTTTCGTTGTTGCGATCTTGTAAACATTTTCCTTATTCATCTATACATGACACATCTTCTGTTGGTATCCATGGGGATAGTTTGTCTGTACTGTCAATTTCGTTTTGTCATAGTAAAATATATCCATAGTTTATTGCTGCGGTATTTCCAAGTTTATATAATTAATATGTTTGATTCTATTATTTTGCTGACTTCTTTGTGTATGTTTTTTAATATTTCCATCAAAATATTTGGGTATAATGTATAAAATATAAAATAAAGAAAAATATTTACTAAGTCAGAACTTGACGTGACAGGAGTTTTTTTTTTTTTTTTTTTTTTATTATTATTATTATTATTATTATTATTATTATATCAGCCGGGATTGATTGACGGCGGTGGTCAAATGGTTACCAATGGCTACTTTGACTCCGAGGTCGCGGGTTCGATCCCCGCACGAGACAAACATTTATGTCCATGAACATGTCTGTTTGTGTTTGTATGGGTGTTTTCTATGTATTATAAGTATGTATTTACAAAAAGAAATGTGTTTAAGTACATTTATCAGTTGTCTATTACCCATAGTACAAGCTTCGCGCTTAATTTGGGACTAGATGGCGCTGTGTAAAATGTCCAGAAATATTCGTTACAATATGTGCCGTACAACCACAGAGGACGTGTTAAATAAACTCATCCATAAACAGGCCACTTTCCACGTTGCTTAACTTATTTGTTACTCAGATTGTAATTTCTCTATTGTATTTTGAAGGCGTATACGGAACGAGCCCGTCCTACATGAGGTAAATTCAATTACTTTTTTATGAAAATGTGAAAAAGGTACGCGTTTTTTTAAATTAAAATATAAGTACGCCACAGTACGCCCATTTCATGATTATTAAATCGAGGTTTGGCAGATGTGGGCGCTTCCCTACTAAATGGACCGATGACTCTAAATTCTCTTGAGGGCTGTTGTCTTGGGCGAGTGAGTGAAGTCACTAGAAAGAAGGAAAGGAGTTGCTGCGCTGGCAGCGGTAACCGGTAAGCTACGGTAACCGCTTTACATCAGGCGGGCCGTACGCTTGTCTGCCACCAGACGAGTATAAAAATGTTTTGTTAAAATATTATTTTTAAATAAAGAAGCCTGTTTGGGAAAGTGCATTCACCTCACAGAATAAAGCAGCCAAATCACAATTCCGATGATGTTGTTGCAAGTGATGTTACCAGACTTGAGAAACGTCCCCCACGTTAGCAGCATCGGAGGAACCAGCGTGCGTACTTTTTCTATTGAGAGCTGCTACTATAGCTGTAACCGCTTTACATCAGGCGGACTGTATGATTGTTTGGCATCCCAAGTCCCATTAAAAGAATATTTTTTTACCTAACCTTATTCACCGGGATGGGCTACGTAAAGAATTAAAAAAAAATGGTTGTCTGTAAAGTCGGATTACGGACGATATTTTTACGTGATAACGTTATAAGAAAACATCGGCCGATGGTGTGGAAGAGAGATAGATGCGTCATAAGCCGAACGCTTAGGCCGATCGTGCCTCTATCGTTTGCTCCGAGCTATCGCTTGCGCGCTCGGCTCAGGCGGAACGTGACAATCAGTCGTGCTTTTTTGTGCGTGCTGTCGGCACGGCGCTCCTTGATATAAGACGTTATTACGTCAAAAAATCTGAACGTCTCAAGATCCGTGTGTTCTAGAGTTCGATTTGGACGTTGAGAAGTAAGAGAGAACCATGTGGCCTGAGTAGGGATGTGTACATACGTGAAGGTATTACAGACGACTATCCTTGGCGACAAGTTATTTCGCAAGAAAATATCTCAGGGGTCACTTGAAATTCAAACAAGTCTGCTATGTCTGATATAAAAAAACCGGCCAAGTGCGAGTCGGACTCGCGCACTAAGGGTTCCGTACCATTATCTATAAAAACGGCAAAAAAATCACGTTCCTTGTATGGAAGCCCCCCTTAAATATTTGTTTTATTTTAATTTAATTATTTATGTTTACAGTGAATATATAACTAAATATTATGTGAGTATTTCGAATGTCTAACTATTGCCGTTATCAATTGAGAGCAAAAACGAGCAAAAAAAAATCACATTTGTTGTATGGGAGCCCCCTTAAATATTTATTTTATTCTACTTTTTAGTATTTGTTTTTATAGTGGCAACAGAAATACATCATCTGTGAAAATTTCAACTGTCTAACTATCACGGTTCATGAGATACAGCCTGGGGACAGACGGACGTACTGACAGCGGAACCTTAGTAATAGGGATCCTTTTTACCCTTTGGGTACGGAACCCTAAGAATTAAGACAACACATGTTTTTCAGGAGTTAGGTAGATTTTATTCTTCTTGACAAATCCTATAATTGACATTGAAACACTACCTTTCGATATGAGAAGGGCCCTCTCGGTAGACTCCTTTAAGTCGACTCACGAAACTGCTTGAGACCTAAGATAAAAATATATTAATTTTATTGACAAATGTTATAATCACCCAATACAATGATATAATCGAACTTCGGGCGCAAATATATTGAAATAATTAATATGGAAAGCCTATCATTAGCAATACGTTTTTAACAATATTGTATGCCTAAACTATAAGTTGCTAGTTTTTTAAATAAATACTTATATTAAAAGGTGTGTTATTGGGGAGACTGGGTGTAGATATAGGACCTGAAAAAAACTTTTCATTGACTGTATTTTCACTGGTCTATTTATACCTCGATTTCCCTATTTTTTTTTATATGAGAGGGGTAAACGAGCATGTGGGTCACATGATGGAAAGTAATTACCACCGCCCATGGAGATCAGAAACACCAAGGGGTCGGCGATCCGTTCCCAGCCTATACTACTTCCTTTCTTTCTGGTTACCTCACTCACTCGCAGGAACACAACAATACTCAAGAGATTGTTATTTGGCTGCGGTATTCTGTGAAATAGAGGCACTTCCCTAGTCGGGCAGCTTAAAAATACCTCTCTTTTCGCCAGAGCCTTGTTTGTCAGTAAATAGGGTGCACCAAGTGCGAGTGAGGTTGGCTTTGGTTCAAAGATGTTGATGAATCACTTACACACCCTAGTAAATAGAATAGCACAATCTTATCCGATATATCCTACATATAATTAACGCTGCGTTTATAAAACGGAATTGCTCCCGTATTTTTCATCAAGTGTTATAAAGGATGAATTAGATTGGAGGCCGCCATCTTGCTTCGCTAGACGCGACATTGTTGTGATATTTCCGTCAATTTGTCTGTAATTTGAATTCCTGATATCAAAGGTTGAGCGTTGCTGAGGGGTTTGAGTCCCTTAGGATCAGTAGTACCATTGATTAGTACCATTGATGGTACAAGTGACCCAACTTTGTATCCCTAGTACCATCAATGGTACTAGTGACACTAATTTGCGATCAGTTGTACCATCATAAATATTGGTTGTATCACTAGTACCATTAATGGTACTAGTGATACAATCAATATTTACTATATTATAAACTATGTACTTACAACTAAACAAACGCGAAGTATAGACAAAGTATTATAAATACTGTAGGTATTGTATTGACTGATATGCCAAGTACTGGCCACTTGAAATCCCTTTTTTAACCGACTTCAAAAAAGGAGGAGGTTCTCAATTCGACTGAATATTTTTTTGTATGTATGTTATTTGTATCTTCGCGAATTGTGAACCTATTTTCAAAATTCTTTTTTTATTTGAAAGGGTATGATTGCAAGATGGTCCCATATTCACCAAGTCAGGATCTGATGATGTGATCCCAGGGAAATCAAGGGAAACTCTTAAATTTTAAGCACGTATGGTCAAATTCTTTTTTTTTTATTTAAAAGGGTATGATTGCGAGGTGGTTCCATATTCTCCAAGTCAGGGTCTAGTGAGGGGATCCCAGAAAAATCGATGGAAACCCTTAAATTTGCCCTGTTGCCATCTGAAGTCGGTTTTTATTTTTTCTTAAAAATCATTAATTATCCACGTAACTAAACTTACGTAACCAGTTACAAGAGAAAAATTTTTTTTCGCTGTTTGGTAACTAGTTGTGAAAGAAGAATATTTTTTTCCTCTTTGGTAACTTTTGATAGTTACGAACGTAAACTAGTCGTATTTCGTGAATCAGTCATATTTTTTTTATTTTACGTCGGGTGGCAAACCAAGCATATGGCCTACTTGATGTGTGTATAAACGCGCGCAACAAATGCCACTTGTGTGTTACCACCCCGGTCGCTGGCGCTCCTCAGGAGCATCCTGGTAACCTCACTCACTCGCAGAAAACTACCATTCACTAGGGATTTCTTATTTGGTTGCTGTAGAGGTACTTTTCCAGACGGGCTATCGTCATGGCCTACTTCTCACTAACCTTGCCTTCTTGTTATTTTTAGGGTGTACCACGTGCAGGTAAAGTTGATTTGTCTTGTCTCTAAAGATGATATTGAGCCCCCTACACCACAAAATAAAAATACCACAGAATAACTAATAGTACTTACATACGAAATTAGCACTCTCGAAACTGAAAGGAGTTTCCTCTCCCGCTCCCCCGCTTAAACCCGCGGGCGCAAAATAGTTTCAACTCGCTTGACGCCATAGAACGCCTCGGGTCGGTATTCATTTGTTTCCTCAACCCGAGCTCAAGTGGCCAGGTTGTGATAGTGATATACAATATGTATAATCACATAGGTACTTAAAACCTCTTTGTTAGTCAATTTTTTATACTTAACACATCGCAAAATCATTCTTAACACATCCCAAAACAATCCTTATCATATCTCAAAACCTTCCTTAACATATCCCAAAACAATCCTTAACACATCCCAAAACCATCCTGAATACATCCTAAAACAATCCTAAACACATCCTAAAACAATCCTAAACACATCCCAAAACCATCCTGAATACATCCAAAAACAATCCTAAACACATCCCAAAACCATCCTTAACACATCCCAAAACAATCCTTAACATATCCCAAAACAATCCTTAACACATCGCAAAACAATCCTTAACACATCCTAAAACAATCCTAAACACATCCTGAATACATCCTAAAACAATCCTAAACACATCCCAAAACCATCCTGAATACATCCCAAAACAATCCTTAACACATCCTAAAACAATCCTAAACACATCTCAAAACCATCCTGAATACATCCTAAGACAATCCTAAACACATCCCAAAACCATCCTGAATACATCCCAAAACAATCTTTAACACATACCAAAACAATCCTTAACACATCCTAAAACCATCCTAAACACATCCCAAAACCATCCTGAATACATCCTAAAACAATCCTAAACACATCCCAAAACCATCCTGAATACATCCCAAAACAATCCTTAACACATCCTAAAACAATCCTAAACATATCCCAAAACAATCCTAAACACATCCTAAAACAATCCTAAACACATCCCAAAACCATCCTGACTACATCCTAAAACAATCCTAAACACATCCCAAAACCATCCTTAACACATCCCAAAACAATCCTAAACACATCCTAAAACAATCCTAAACACATCCCAAAACCATCCTGACTACATCCTAAAACAATCCTAAACACATCCCAAAACCATCCTGAATACATCCCAAAACAATCTTTAACACATCCCAAAACAATCCTTAACACATCCTAAAACCATCCTAAACACATCCCAAAACCATCCTGAATACATCCTAAAACAATCCTAAACACATCGCAAAACCATCCTGAATACATCCCAGAACAATCCTTAACACATCCTAAAACAATCCTAAACATATCCCAAAACAATCCTTAACACATCCCAAAACAATCCTTAACACATCCTAAAACAATCCTAAACACATCCCAAAACCATCCTGAATACATCCTAAAACAATCCTAAACACATCCCAAAACCATCCTTAACACATCCCAAAACAATCCTTAACATATCCCAAAACAATCCTTAACACATCCTAAAACAATCCTAAACACATCCCAAAACCATCCTGAATACATCCTAAAACAATCCTAAACACATCCCAAAACCATCCTGAATACATCCCAAAACAATCCTTAACACATCCTAAAACAATCCTAAACACATCTCAAAACGATCCTGAATACATCCTAAGACAATCCTAAACACATCCCAAAACCATCCTGAATACATCCCAAAACAATCTTTAACACATCCCAAAACAATCCTTAACACATCCTAAAACCATCCTAAACACATCCCAAAACCATCCTGAATACATCCTAAAACAATCCTAAACACATCCCAAAACCATACTGAATACATCCTAAAACAATCCTTAACACATCCCAAAACAATCCTTAACACATCCTAAAACAATCCTAAACACATCCCAAAACCATCCTGAATACATCCCAAAACCATCCTGGTCACGGGGAATATCTTTAGTTTTCTTTAATGGTACTAGAGATACAAAATTGTATCATTAGTTCCATCAGTTATCACGGGGAATATCTTGACTTTTCTTTAATGGTACTAGAGATACAAAGTTGGGTCACTTGTACCATCAATGGTACTAGTCAATGGTACTACTGATCCTAAGGGGTTTGAGCTTGGGAATTTCTGGTTACAGTTTGGGAGGCGGTGGAAGTTTGTCATGTTTTTATTAGGGACCTGCTCCGGGTTCGCTCGTAAGATATATTTTTTTAAAACAACGTCATATGTGCAAATCAAGCATATGGCCATAATATAAAGTAAGTAGACAAAATAAAATAAAATAATAATAACATTTTTTTATAAATATAAATTCCTTCACTCAGTTTTAAGGTTGATTGGGAGAGTCTCTTTTTTTTTTTTTTTTTATACTACGTCGGGTAGCAGACAAGCATACGGCCCGCCTGATCTGAAGCGGTTACCGTAGCCATATTGACGCTCGCAACATAAAATATCGCTCGCGCGCCGCCACCCCCGCTGCCATCGCAGCATCTCCTTCCTTTCTGGTGACCTCACTCACTCGCAGGAACACAACAGCCCTCAAGGGAACCGTTATTTGGCTGCGGTATTCTGTGAGGTGGAGGTACGTTCCCCAGTCGGGTAGCTTACAATTACGCTCCCTACCTCTCTTTTCGCCAGAGCTTCGTTTGTCAGTCAGCAGGCTGCACCGCGTGCAGGTGAAGTTGGCTTTGGTTCAAAGATCTTGATGAACCACTTACACCCCAAAAACTTTGTGGGATAAATCCGACTTTGTAGCAGTATTTTTCATGTGCCGATAGTTTTTTATACTACATCAGGTGGAAGGCATACGGCCCACCTGTTGTCAAGCGGTTACCGTGCTTATAGATAGATGCTTGCAATATAAGGAGTATTACTCGCGGTCTGACATCCCTGCTGCTGTGTCCCACATCATGTATCCACGAAATATTTATAGTGGTTGTAAAGTTTTTGTATTGTGATTCCCTGCGAATACATAGATTCATGCGAGTGACCGACTAGACTCGCTGATGTCATGGGCCTGTTTTTTATTTCTTGTTTTTTTTTCACGCCGCCTGATGTGAAGCGGTTACCGTAGCCATATTAACGCTCGCAACATAAAATATCATTCGCGCGGCGCCACCCCTGCTGCCAATGTATGTGGCGTTGGCAGCAGGGGTGGCGGCGCGCGGTCTTTCCTTTTTCGTGACCTCACTCACTTGCAGGAATACAACAAACAACCCTCAAGAGAATTGTTATTTTATACAATACAACTAATAAATATAATATGACAGTTACTAATACATACATATATAACAGACATACGAATACACACATAACATACACATTATAATTATACATAATTATAAACATAATACACATCATCATCATCAGGTCATTTTAGTCTCCACTACAAGAGCACGGCCCTCACTCGTCTGTCCCAGACAGAAAGAGGATTTGGCCTACACTCCCTACGCTGGCTAGACGTGTTGGGGAGGCCTGATCGATGTTTTATAATGTATTTCCCTCAGTCGCCTTGTACGACATCCACGGGAAGAGACGTAGTGATTCTATTCTATATAGTCTGCCGGACACCACACGGCCAATAATACACATACTTAATATAATTTCATGTCTAAGCCACGATAAATAGGAAATCAAAGACCAAGAAAATGATTTTTTACTTGTCTCTTGAAAACGTCTATAGAGTTCTGATAGCCACTGGTAAAGCATTCCATAGTCTGATAGCCTGCACAGTGAAAGATTGGTTGAAAAAGTTTGAAGAATGAGGTGGAACGGAAAGAGTAAAGTTTTCACAAGAACGAAGTGAAAGACCATGGACAAAAGAAGAGAACTTGAAGCAATCTTTGAAATAAGATGGTGAAGTACGAGCAAAGAGTACAGTATAGAGGAAAGAAAGAATTTGCATATCCCTGCGCTGGCGTATCGAAAGCCATTTGAGCTGATCCCGATAGCTGGATATGTGATCATACTTAAGTAAACCAAAGATAAATGTAATACTGAAATTTTGGATTCGCTATAATTTAATGCAACGATATTGGCAATTAAAAGAGTCGGCCTTGAGTTTCTTGCCAGTTCTTCTCAAGAAGCTCCGTCGCCGGAACTGGCACTTAATTCACTTTCACATTCAAGATAGTGTGATGAAAGTGAATCTAAGCTCTGCGGATTTAAGTAGAATGATTTAGATACATGTTCTTATATTTAATTTGTATGACGTTTCTAAGTGCTTTATAAAGTACAAGGAATAAAGATATTTTGATTTGATTTGCTCTAGTTTGTTTTAAGTCGACATTTTGGGAACAAAAATCATAAAATAATCCCACAATACCTTACGTCAACATAAATTATTTCATCACCTTATAAAAACAATGTAAAAATTCATAAAGGGCATACACACGGGGCTAACTGCCGCCACGCGTACGTCTATACGCACGTGCCGCACCCGACTTAATCGCATAATATCTATTTATTATTGTGTCCCGCTGAATCCCGCCGAATCCCGCCTGTTTGCCTGGTCATTAACGCAGCGGGACGTCCCACGGTGTAGACGCGCCCTAACTGTTAGTAGTGCTAAGTCATTTTGTTTGGTGAGTAATGACAATGAGATATTGTTGACGTGATGCTGGTTTGATTTAGTTTAGGCTGGGCTACACCTCATACCAGCTGACTAAGGCCTTAGATTTTTTTTTTAATGAGACGGTAGCAAACGAGCATGTGGGTCACCTGATGGAAAGCAATCACCACCGCCCATGGAGATCAACAACACCAAGGGGTCGCCGAAACGTTGCCAGCCTATTCTCCTTTCTTTCTTTGTTTCTGGTGACATCACTCACTCGTAGGAACACAACAACCCTCAAGGGAATTGTTATTTGGCTGCGGCACCAGTCTTAAATATACGCTATGCCCTACTTCTCTTTTCGCCAGGGCCTCGTTTGTCTGTCAGCAGGGTGCACCGCGTGCAGGTGAGGTTGGCTTTGGTTCAAAGATGATAATGAACCACTTACACCCCAAATCCCCTTAAATCAAGATGAAGGTGGACTAAAATTGTTCTTGGATTTAGCCGTTCATAAACATTATCAATTTTGCTAATTAGCAGCGACATTTTTTCCGGCATCAACCCATAATCATCCTGCTGTTGGGATACGGGTCTCCCCTCAATCGAAGGGGTTTAGAACATACTCCACCACGCTGCTCAACTGCGGGTTGGCGGAGGCCAGTGTTTTTAAGCCGCCCAAAGGTCACTGACTTGGCTTAACGACTGTTATCTAATGACAACAGCCGGGACCGACAGCTTAAAGTGCCCTTCGAAGCACGGAGGAGCTCGCGGTAAATAAACCCATCCATAGACAGGTTACTGTCGACGTTGCTTAACTTGCATGATCGATTAGACTGACACACGCAACGACGCCATGGAGGTCTTCTCTTACTCATCAGCGATTTCTAACAAATTTAATCTTAAAATTATTATCGTTTTTATATAAAAAGAATCATCAGCATCGGACTAATCTTTAAGATGTTATTCGTGCTCATACATAAAACTCCGCCAACCCGCAGTTGACCACCATGGTGGAGTACGCTCTAAACCCCTTCGATTGAGGGGAGACCCGTATCATAAAAGTGGAATTATTATTGGTTGATGCTAATACATAAAACACCTTTTTTATCTGTAGTCGGGTGGCAGACAAGCAGTTACCTTAGCCATATTAACGCTCGCAACATGATATATCGCTGGCGCGCTGCCATCCTCGCTGCCAATGCAGCAACTCCTTTCTTTCTGGTGACCTCACTCACTCGCAGGAACACAACAACCCTCAAGGGAATTGTTATTCGGCTGCGGTATTCTGTAAGATGAAGGTGCTTCCCCAGTCGGGCAACTTAAAAAATACGCTATGTCCTACCTCTATTTTCGTTAGAGCCTAGTTTTTTTAGTCAGCACGGTGCACCACGTGCAGGTGAGGATGGCTTTGTTTCAAAGATGTTGATGAACCACTATTGTAGGAATTGCCATTGCCACCGCCCATAGAAATCAGCAATCAGCAACACCAAGGGGTTGCCCATCCGTTGCCAGTTGCCAGCCTTTTAAGGGAATAATTTACTCTGTTCTTGAAGGCTTCCCTGTCGTATTTATTAATAAGTACTTCATCATCATCAGGTCCATTTTAATCTCCACTACAGGAGCACGACCCTCTCTCGTCCGTCCTAGACGGAAGGAGGATTTGGCTTACACTCCCCACGCTGGCCAAACGGGTTGGGGAGGCCTGATAGATGTTTGATGTATTTCCCTTAGTCGCCTTGTACGACATCCACGGGAAGAGACGGAGTGATTCTATTCTAGTCTGCTGGAAACCACACGGCCAGTATACACACAATAAGTACTTAGTTTACAAAAATTGGTTGTCTGTAAAGTCGGTTTACGGACGATAATTTTACGTGATAACGTCACAAAAATCATCGGCCGATGCAGTAGAAGAGAGATACGTCACAACTCGAATGCCAATCGTGCCTCGCGCTTGTTCGTTGGCTTAGAAGGCTACTCACCTCCTAATAATCTCACACAAGATGAATTGCCCACGATCTTGGTTTGTCAGGGTAGTTTCACTCGACAGTGTGTGAGAAGAATACTCATGAGGGGTGTAAAAGGTTCTTCAACATCTTTGAACCAAAGCCAACTTCAACTGCACGCGGTGCACCCTGCTGACTGACAAACGAAGCTCTGGCGAAAAGAGAGGTAGGGAGCGTAATTGTAAGCTACCCGACTGGGGAATGTACCTCCACCTCACAGAATACCGCAGCCAAATAACGGTTCCCTTGAGGGCTGTTGTGTTCCTGCGAGTGAGTGAGGTCACCAGAAAGGAAGGAGATGGTGCGATGGCAGCGCGGGTGGCGGCGCACGAGCAATATTTTATGTTGCGAGCGTTAATATGGCAACGGTAACCGCTTCACATCAGGCGGGCCGTATGCTTGTCTGCCACCCTACGTAGTATAAAAAAAAATAATGAATTATTGATGATTTTTGCACAGTCAGCGGAACGTGACAATGAGTCATGTTTTTCGTGCCTGCAGCCGGCGTTTATCGATTTATAACAAGTTATCACGTCAACAAACAAAAATTTACTCGTCCTCAGCCCGTCATATTGAGAACTCCATTTTTGAACTCTGTTAAAAATATAACCGAACCAGTTAGCGTCACAGGAAACGTTATTAGTTTCTTAACAAAGAATTTAATTCGTACTCCGTGTCCATTCGTATTTCGAACATGTCAAACGAAATAACATCAAACGGTACAATACACATTCATTAACGTAGGAATTCTCACGAAACACGGACATCAGTCGATACAGACGAACATACATAGATACATTACCGATACACAACAAAATTAAATTTGCAACTATATATTCAGACGTGCATTTGAAAAGAAACTCTATTGCTTGAGTTATAGAAACATTATGTGTGTTTTGTGGAGGGTATACATGTCGTGGTTATTAGGAGGTCAAATTGAATAGTGCCCCCTAGCTTAATAAACATCAATCAACAGACTATTAAATGCACCTTTGCTGTATGATATTGTGATTTGCTCCTCTTGGTACAGTTGGTTAAATCCTTTTAAATAATATCTTTAGATTAAAATATATTTAAAAATGTATTTGTAATACATTTTTTGTGTATTCTTCTACATCAATTATAGCTATTTAAAATATATAAAAAAAAAACTATTTTAATTACTATAAAAACTATTTTACTATGTCAAAATGTTCATAAAGACGAAATAAACACAATTTATATAGTAAAAAAAACCGGACAAGTGCGAGTCGGACTCGCCCACCGAGGGTTCCGTAGGTACGTAGTATCATTATTAAATTTGATATTTTTCAGTATAAATAAGAAATAATGCGTGGAAAAAAATAAATAAAATATATTTTGCAATGTGTACATCAAGCCCTTTCATATGATACCCCATTTGAACTAGCAGTTTCAATTTGAAATTTCGAAAAATATAGACCCCTTTTTTTTAAGACCTATTTACAAATGTATAGTTTTGAGATTTATTCCTTTACTTGTAGTCTATAACGATGTTACTTGCCAAATTTCATAGTTCTAGGTCAACGGGAAGTACCCTATAGGTTTTGATTCCCTTGAGTGTGTCGAAATATGCGTTTTTTAACTTACTTTTTTCTACGTAAACTTAGCAGTTTGATTTTTTTACAACTTCATGGGACCTACCTAGACCTGAGTATACAGTTCAAATTTCAGCTTGATACCTCCACGCATTCTCGATATAGAAATTCTTGACAGACAGACAGACAGACAGACAGACAGACAGACAGACAGACAGACAGACAGACGGACAACAAAGTGATCTTATAAGGTTTCCGTTTTTCCTTTTGAGGTACGGAACCCTAAAAAGGCCACTTTGACTCCGTTGCCGCAGGTTTGATTACTGCACAAGACAAACATTTGTATCTATACATGAAATGTGTGTTTGTCTTTGCTTGGTGATTTCTATGTACGAATGCACATACAAATAAACAGTGACAAAATTAAAGCAATTTCTTCATTATGTCTGCAGCGTTTATGTTATAAAATTAATCATTAAATAAATTGGCAGTAATATTTCGTATTTTATTTTTACACTTCGTCGGGTGGCAGACAAGCATACTTGCCTGACGCGAAGCGGTTACCGTAGCTATATTAACGCTCACACCATGAAATATCGCTCGCGCGCCGCTGCAGCCCTGCCCTGACTGCCAGCTCAGCAACATCTATGTTTAGTTGTTAATGTGATACGCTTTTTATTTATCATTTTGGTGACTTACAACCAGATAGATATAGAGCAGATAACACTTACAAGCAGATCTATGCCAATTACAATTTCTACATTATAATAACAATTCCCTTGAGGGTTGTTGTGGTCCTGCGAATGAGTGAGGTCACCAGAAAGAAAGGAAGAAGTATAGGCAGGCAACGGATCGGCGACCCCTTGGTCTTGCTGATCTCTATGGGCGGTGGTGATTGCTTTCCATCAAATGAATCACATTGCGCCCTCTCATATAAAAAAATATTTACGATTTACATATTCTAGAACATGATATTTTATTATTAAATTAATTATTTAAATTAAGTTAATTTATTGTTACACAACTTAGCAAAAAGCATTTTTGCAAATGTTAAGAGTGGAATTACTATCCAAGCTATAAGTAGAACAAACTCCGATCCACCCTATCTATCGCGCATCACCTGTCCATACCACGCTCGCGGCACGCGCCGCACAATATTATTAAATTGTTACTCAATGTAGCAGAACAAAGTACGCCACGCCCCCGACTGCAATGTTGAGATTTGTAATTTTGGGAGCGAACGGCTCGGTCGCAAGGGGAACGTTACCTTTAAAAGATTATTGTTCTACAATTTTAAATGACAAAATAATATTCCTTTTAATTATTCTTTTGTGTACTACGTGGGATGGCAAATAAACATATAGCTCGCATGATCTGAAACTCTTACTCGACTACAGAGATAATTAATGTTTTTTATATTATTTTTTTTGTTTTTTTTTATCGGATGTTTTAACAATTATTCTGCTATTCGGATAGAAGACAAATACAACAAATCAAAAATCATTAACCGTGTAAACTTGACATTCATAATAAATAATTAATGTTGACCAATATTTTTTATTGAATATATGTATTTTATTGTAGGCATCGGAATGGTTGCTTGCCATAATTATATTGTTTAAAACTGACATTTAAATATTAAGATTTTAATGTACTTCAATATTTTGTATGCCTACGTATTAAGGCAATGTACAGTCAAACAATTTACAGTAAGCCAAACAATTTCCAGCCTTGGCCTTAGGTACATTTATATCATCATCATCATCAGGTCTATTTTAGTCTCCACTACAGGTCCGTCCTAGACGGAAGGAGGATTTGGCCTACACTCACCACGCTGGCCAAACGGTTTGGGGAGGCATGATGGATATTTGATAATGTATTTCCCTTAGTCGCCTTGTACGACATCCACGGGAAGAAACGGAGTGATTCTATTCTAGTCTGCCGGAAACCACACGACCAGGCACATTTATATAAATGACTGTTTAAGTGCAAATAAAAAAAAATAATTTCATTTAATTTCATAAATATTAAATGTCTAGATGGAGTCGCATTCAAAACAAGACTGAAAGAATGGCTATTGTGTAAATGTTATTATAATTTAAATGAATATTTTGACGAAATTAATGTATGACATATCACAAATACTATTGTAATTTTATTAATGAACATTGGATTATTGAAATAACTACATAATAATTATAATTATTGTACGTCCGAAATGGGCAAACTGTTGTTACCATTAAAATTCAGTATAACATCCTGTATCACACAGTTTTGAACAATAAAATTTATCTTATCTTATATTATCTTATCTTAAAAATCGGTTTACCTGTTTTTGAGTAATTAATGTTATAACTAACTACGACTTTGTTTTATACGTATAGATAAGTATGAGGGGCGCGCAACGGGTATACAATCTTAAGTAATTAATATTGTAAAGTGACAGTTTCTACACACTCTGTTTATGCAGCGTCTCCTCATGAGTTTCCAGACCTTACTCTCTCGTAGCAATACAATAACCATTTAGAATAAACAAGCATGCGGCCCGCCTGGTGAAAAGTTGTACCCGTAACGCGTGTAATACCTAACACACTCACAGGGACACAGTAAGTATACCTACCCAAACGCGCTTCTACCAATACGTGGTATCGATGCGAACGCCGTTTTTCTCTTCGTCAAAAGCTTTGTTTTCACGTTTTAGGGTTATTTTTGGGTATGGAATACCCAAAGGGTAAAAAGGAACCCTATTACTAAGGCTCCGCTGTCTGTTCGTCCGTCCGTCCGTCTGTCACCAGGCTGTATCTAATGAACCGTGATAGTTAGAGAGTAGAAATTTTCACAGATGAAAAGTAACAAATACTAAAAAACATAATAAAATTAATATTTAAGGGGGCATCCATACAACAAACGTATTTTTTTTTTGCTTTTTCAATTGATAACGGTAATAGGTAGACGCTTGAAATACTCACATAATATTTAGTTTTATATTCACTTTATAAATAAATAATTAAATAAAAATAAAACAAATATTTAAGGGGGGCTCCAATACAACAAACGTGACTTTTTTTTGCCGTTTTTATAGATAATGGTACGGAACCCTTCGTGCGCGAGTCCGACTCGCACTTGGCCGGTTTTTTTTTTACTTTTTTTATACCACTAAGATAACAAGCATACGGAACGCCTGATGTAAAGTAGTTACCGAGGCTTATGGACATCTGGAAAACCAGGGGCATCACTTGCTGACCCTGCAAAAAATCTCTTTACTCTCTCTTTTAAGAACCCCATGTTGTAGTTTCTTGGCAAAATTTCAGCTAGCAGCAGAACCAGAAAATATTTGCGAACCATCTGATCGTAAACAGTTATCATAGCGAATGAATCAACCGTCACGTACAATGTAACAACAATATAAACAAGAGAATGTAATTGCTTACGGTCGTTTTTAGAAACGCCTGAAGTTCGAAAGCTCTACCATCCATCTAATAACAGGTAATCTGCCTGACATTGCTTAACTCGTGGAATCGTCCAGTGGCAACGAGGTCATCAATCTACCTAATAGAAGTTATTAGAAATTAATTATAGACTTACTAATTTCTATCTAATTAATTTCAGTATTTTCAACCTCACGACTTCAGCTCGCTAACGACGGGTGTGTGAAATTTCAAGCTTGCCTGCTGAAGCGTGATGCCGTGCTGAAGCAATTTACATGATAGTATCAGGTGGGTATTTATTTCCTGTTGGACACTCGTTATGTTTGTGGAATGTAAAAACAGGTCAAGTGTAAATCGGGTAACTGTAAAGGGTTCCGTGCTATATTCAATAGATATACCTAATAAAATTCAATTTTAATTCATTTATTCCCAATACAAATCAATATTGTGTGGGAAAATATTAGGCAAATTGTCATAATTAACATTCAATTAAAATAATATGATGTCACTAACTAATAAGTAATAACAAAATTTAAGTAGTTAATAATAAAATACATTGTAATTATCATCATTAATCGT
Organism: Hypsopygia costalis; assembly: GCA_937001555.2. Taxonomy (NCBI): domain Eukaryota; kingdom Metazoa; phylum Arthropoda; class Insecta; order Lepidoptera; family Pyralidae; genus Hypsopygia; species Hypsopygia costalis. The sequence continues at coordinate 15,727,116 of OW443349.2, read as the reverse complement.
CAACTAATAACTAGAAAAAAAAAATGAATTAGACTTCAAAATTAAAATTGTAAAAGAGTAGTTTTTTATTACAAAAGAAGTGCGTAAGAGCGATGTGTGGGGTGGGGCCAATTGAATCTTGCAGATCACTATTTAAAAAGCTTAAACCATTGACATTACCATCTATGTATATTTTTGATATATGTATTTTTTGTAAAGAAAAATTTAAATCTATACAAAAGAAAATAGGACGGTTTGAACTTCTTGACAAGATATCTAAACCATCCAGTTGGGTTCTCCCATAGTACCACCTGCTACGCCAGAAATAGCTATCATATGTCCATAAAGCTGTACAATGTCTTGCCTGAAGCATTGACAAATTTACCATTAAATGTTTTAAAAAAAACCTTGTTTAGATTTCTCTGCGACAACTGTGTTTATAGCGTAGAGGAATTTAAAAAAATAGAATTAATGACATTATAATTTACTAGCTTTCACGCGCAACTTCGTCTGCGTGTGTCAGAGCGTTGAGAGTGAAGCGTAAGGTCACCATTTAAAAGGTGATAGTGAGCCAATCTTAAAAGATAGACACATGCTATCATGGACTTTTTTTCAGAACTTTTTAAGATGAATAATTCCGTCTTATATAATTTGTTACGTAACTTGAACCGTTTACGCAGCGCACGCAACGGAAGACCTCAAAAGGATGCAGAACATTGGCATGCAATAAATAAATAATAAATATTGATAGACAAATTACACAGCGCCATCTAGCCCCAAAGTAAGCGAAGCTTGTGTTATGGGTACTAGACAACTGATAAACATACGTAAATACATTTTTTTTTTGTAAATACATACTTATTATACATGGAAAACACCCAGACCAAGACAAACAGACATGTTCATGCACACAAATGTTTGTCCTGTATGGGAATCGAACCCACGAGCGTTGGTGTCGAAGCCGCGTCATTGACCGCTACGCCACCTACAATTAAAATATTACAATTTAAATGTCAGAATAAATTAATACAAATAGAAAACAAAAATATCTTTATTTATTTTTATTTATTCAGAATAATAAACAATTGTACAAGCAGGTTTACTTATTTTCTAGAATTAACAATTTTTATCATTGTACAACCAACCACATTATCCACAAATTAAATCCACTAATAAAATATCAGTTCCCTATCAGACCAGGGGCCCCCCTGGTCTATGATCAGCAGTAGACATATTTTGGCTGAAATAATGATAACTTTTAAACTTTCGCGTTGCATGATTTATGAAATATAAGAACGGGAATTAACGCGATCATGCATAAGGGTATTTACATACCTTTATTATTGCCTGACGTTTCGACCAAGTTGCACCGGCCGTGGTCACAGGCTGGCTCAGTCAGCCTGTGACCACCGCCCGTTCTTATATTTCATGAAATAATGATGATGAAGCCGAAACTTAGAACCACCGCAACCGAGATATCATCTCAAACAGTATTACTAAACCCACCCTTTATCATAAATAGTGCGAAACCCGGCAAAACTACAAATAGCTATGCGGAACACATTTTTTCCAGCATAAACCCACGATCTTCGTAAACACACGGGTCGGCATACAAACGGCCTCTAAACAGATCGCCCGCGAACATATTTCAAAGTGTATTAAAGGCTGATTTATAAAATGGCTTTATGTACAGAAAATGGGGGAAAAATTCGCGCTGGCAACCCTCGTGTATTTTTCTCAGATAATGCCGCGTTAGGATTATGTTAGGTCAAGTTAATAATATTTTAATATTTTTGCGGTTATTGTCGGTTGCTTTTTGGTTGTTTTGGGGAGGGTAATGGAGTTATGTTTAAATGTAAGGGTTGGTTTTGCTACAGAACAATTATCTTATAACTTACTTGCGCGTATCCCGGTGGTTGTTAACCCTTACTCATCCCACTGCTGGGATACCGGTCTCCCTTCAATCGAAGGGATTTAGAGCATACTTCCCCACGCTGCTCAACTGTGGTCTGGCGGAGGTCAGTGTTATCAAGCCGCCCAAAGGCCACTGACTTGGCTCAACACCAGTCGGGCCCGCCGGCTTAACGTGCCCTCTGAAGCACGGAGGAGCTCGAGATAAATAAACCCATCCAAAGACAGGCTACGGTCGACGTTGCTTGACTTACGTGATCGATTATACTGCCACACGCAACGACGCCATCGAATTCCTCATCCCGGTATACCATGGGAAATTTCAAAAAAGTGTATGACTACGTAATACGAGTAATAGCTGCCTGTATGACAAATTTCAACCCGATCCGTCCAGCCCCCTTACCACCATCTCATATTGCGATTCAATAACTGAATAGAATGCTTGTTCATACCAATGAATAAGCGACTCTATTCAATTTGAAATAGAGTCGCTTATTCATTGGTATGAATAAGCAATCTATTGAATTATTGAATCGCAGTAAGAGATAGTGGTAAGGGGGTAGTAGTGATTTGAGCTGAGCTTTGATAGATCACTTAGATCAGTGAGAAACGGTTGCCTTTTGTAGATACAGAAAAAAGATATGGAATTCCTGGGCATTTTAAATAAAGGTAGGGCATAGCGTACTTTTAAGCTGCCCGACTGGGGAAGTACATACCTCCACCTCACAGAATACCGCAGCCAAACAACAATTCCCTTGAGGGTTGCTGTGTTCCTGCGAAAGCGTGAGGGCACAAATGAAAGAGTATAGACTGGCAACGGATCGGCGAGCCCTTGGTGTTGCTAATCTCCATGGGTGGTGGTGGTGATTGATTTTGAAGGTGGGTCCACATGCTCGTTTGGCCCCACGGAACATCAGCAGCTGTAGAACACCACGAGGAAAACTTATCGTCAATTCGTACACACTGCTGACGCCCAAACAGGTATGAAAAAAACCAGTCACAGGCTGTAGGAGATATGTTAAGAGAACGTAGCTGCATTACGATTTGGCGATTTCACGAGCTTGGTGGTCGAATGACGAGCTCGGTGGTCGAATGGTTAGCAATGGAAACTTTGTCTCCGAGGTCGCGGGTTCGATCCCCGCACAAGACAAATATTTGGGTGAATGAACATATCTGTTTGTCCTGGTCTGGGTATTTTCTATGAATTATATGTAGGTATGTATTTACAAAAAAATATACATTAAAGTATTATTTTTTTGTAAATACATACATATAAATATATATTTGACGAGCTCGGTGGTCGAATGGTTAGCAATGGCCATATTAACTCCGAGGTCGCGGGTTCGATTCCCGTACAAGACAAACATTTGTGTGCATGAACATGTCTGTTTGTCTTGGTCTGGGTGTTTTCTATGTATTATAAGTATGTATTTACAAAAAAAAAACTATTTAAGTTACATTTGTCAGTTGTCTAGTACCCATAACACAAGCTTTGCGCTTAATTTGGGGCTAGATGGCGTGTAAACTGTCAAGAAATATTTATTCATTTATTTATTTATTATATCAGTTATCTAGTAACCATAGTACAAGCGTTGTTTCGTTTGGGACTAGATGGCCGTGTGTAATTTGTCCTGGAATATTTATTATTTATCTGGGGGCACGGGAGTGCCCCCGCCAAGACGAGCCAAGCGGAGCGCAAGATTTCGTCACTGATTCACTCACTCACTGATCATCAAAATTCTTAAGGTACTTCCTGAAGTCCTAGAACGCTGAAATTTGGTATGTAAGCTAATATTGCTACAAAGACAACAAAAAAATTAAAAAACCAAACCTAACCTAACCTATCCCCTTGGAATAGGAGGTGGAAGTTTGTATGAGACTTGCACTACATTTGCACTAACTACATAATCATGCAGTAATAACTATTGAAAAGCTAGATATATGAAAAAAAATACTTATAACAAATAAAAAATCACCCCTAACCCTTAAAATGGGGCGGTGGCATCAGCCGACGTCACTAGAACGCGCTGACTGCATTTTGAAATGCGCTATCGACTTATACATCTGTCAGCCTTATATAATATATAATGAAGTGGTCACCGGTAGTTTTCAGTCGTATACGACATTTTTCTACTGCGAATGATGATCGATTGTTAGGAAATATTTGCATTTCATATTCGTAATTTCGTAGTCGTATCGTATCGTTGTAATAATTCTATAATTCGTTCGAATTATTTGTTACTTTAGTTACTGGTCCAAATTAATAGAAGTATTTCTTTTCTATTCTCTTAGATTTATTTTAATTAACAATTCATAAAACAACCGGCCGGTGAGTTCTGGTTGATTCATCAAAATTACAGACGAAGGGTAAGGCGAAAGTAAAGGCCCGGGGTCACAATAGGTTATTTTTAAAACCAAAAAAGTCCATTAACCAACTTACAAAAATAAATGAAATCCCACCAAAAACATTTTCATGTAAAAATGTTGCCAAGACGAGTCTACATAGCTTACCCCGTGAAAAAGTTATCAGATCTCATGTAGAGCCAAGATTCTTGATCTATGCGCACTTACTTTACCAGGCCTAACTTCACATACTCTACATTTTAGTCAAAACGTGATGCGTGGCCGTTTTATTTCACACACGATGAACGAATGTCTATGAAATCTTCGTAACGGTAGAAAAACGGCCAAGCATCACGTTTTGACTAAAATGTAGAGTATGTGAAGTTAGGCCTGGTAAAGTAAGTGCGCATAGATCAAGAAACTTGGCTCTACATGAGATCTGATAACTTTTTCACGGGGTAAGCTATGTAGACTCGTCTTGGCAACATTTTTACATGAAAATGTTTTTGGTGGGATTAACAGTATTTCGAAATCAACAGTGTTCAATACATTACTGAAGCCTAGTAATGTTAAAACAGTAAGATGTGGCGAGTCCATGGCAAAGAGATACCAGAAAGGAAGGAGATGCTGCGTTGGCAGCGGGGGCGGCGGCGTGCGAGCTATATTTTATGTTGCGAGCGTTATTATGGCTACGGTAACCGGTTCACATCAGGCGCAGTTGGTATCCGCATTATAAATCAAGCTTTCTTGTATTGCACATTGACAAAATAACAATACAAGGAAAACTACAGGTACTTTAGGGGTGTAAGTCGTTCATCAACATCTTTGAACCAAAGCCAACTTCACCTGCACGCGGTGCACCCTGCTGACTGACAAACGAAGCTCTGGCGAAAAGAAAGGTAGGGAGCGTAATAGTAAGCTACCCGACTGGGGAAGTACCTCCACCTCACAGAATACCGCAGCGAAATAACAATTCCCTTGAGGGTTATTGTGGTCCTGTGAGTGAGAGAGTTACCAGAAAGGATGGAGTTGCTGTGTTGGCAACGGGGGTGGCGACGCGCGGGGGAAATTTCATGTAGCGAGCGTAAATATGCTGATCGCTCTACATTAGTCGGGCTGTATGCTTATCTACAACCCGATGTAGTATAGTATAAAAAAGTTAACGACGCGACGTATGTATGGAGTGGCCGGGGTGCTGGTTATGTTCAAATCAAAGTCCATTTCGTTACTTCACACATATATATAGTTAGGTATGTCGGTGTAGCGAATATTTCACGGTAGGTATTCCAGTTACAAATAACAATATATTATATCCCCGGGGAGTGAGAACAGGGCTTAGCTCTTATGCCGTCCGGGGGTAGGGACGGACCCTTCACCGATTGTCGATACTTTTAATGTCTGAAATATTTTTGTGTTTAATATTTTTTAAACTGTCTTCAATGGTAATGTAACCAGCGTGGGAGAATACATATTATAAAACATTTATTTGCTAGCAAACACGGTAACAAGCTGTAATATATAACAATAGAAGCGTGCCGTACCACTAATTGACATGCAAAATTAAAAAGAGGATTTTTTTTATTTTTTATTTTAAACAACATTAACATAAACATAATAAATAAAAAACAATCAAGTCATTTATACGTATCGTTACATAGTCTGCATACATTACATCACCTACAATATATTACATCATTCTCAGTCTACATCTACCGTAGATCTCTGCTGGATATACTTAGGCCTTCCCCACTGCTTTTCACCAAATTCGATACTCCGCCTTTCATATCCAGCCACAACCATCCGCTTTTTCAAGATCATTGGGTGTTCAACGTTTCGTCATTACAAATTGCTTCAATAGAACTTGTTTAATTCATGAATTTATCGATAATTTTGACCACATCACTACGTAAGGTAAACTTTATCCGGCTACCGGAAGAAGCATTCATTTTGCAATGAAATATCTCGCGACTCGCCCCAACCAGGTTTTAATTAAAATTCTCGCTTTCTTGCCACTTTTATTAGGAAATAATTTTGAAAATATTTTAAATTGGAGAATCGAAATTTTATTATTACATTTAGTTTTTTACTAAGGTTGACTGTTAAGGTTAAGGTTTACTAAGGTTGCAGCTGGATGCGGAAGGGAAGGTCAGCGGAAGCTGGAGGATCATATTTGGTAGAAAGCATTGGGGATGGCTTATATCCAGCAGTGGATAGATACAGGCTGATGATGATGTAGAAGGTTGACTGGAAGAAATTGCATTTGCGATAAGACCTCCTATTGTAGTCTCTCATGTGTATTGTCTTTTGTGATTTTCATCTCTTGGTTGCAATAAAGAGTTTTATTATTATTTTATTATGCATCTCTTTTTAATCACGGGTCAAGCCCGGTCATTTGATAGGCGTGCCCGGGGATATAGATCCAACGCGTAGAGGCCCCTTTGTGAAGTTTAACGTAATGTGTTGTATGCCCGCCGTGACCCGCTCCATGGAATATGGAACGACATACCCATGAGCAGGTCTCGGCAGGCGTTGAGACTATTGCGAAGTGGCAGGCGTCCGACCCTCTTCTGTAATAGCCCGGTATTAAGTTCACCCAGATCTCACTCCATAGTCCATTTATTTTCCATGACACTTCGCAATAGTCTCAACGCCTGCCGAGACCTGCTCATGGGTATGTCGTTCCATTGACATATCCTGGAGCGGGTCACGGCGGGAGTACAACATTACATCTAACTTCTCAAAGGGGCCTCTACGCGTTGGATCTATATCCCCGCGCACGCCTATCAAATGACCGGGCTTGACCCGTGATTTAAGAGAGATACATAAAATAATAATAAAACTCTTTATTGCACCAAGAGATGACAATCATAAAAGACAATACACATGAGAGATTACAATAGGAGGCCTTATTTATTATTATTATTAGTTTTTTATGACAGACTTTAGCATTTTCTTCCTTTCGCAACTTGGGCATGACTTTGACTAAACATATTTTTGTTATATTGAGCATGAAGCGTCTTATGTGAGCCCTCTGATGTGCCCGTAGCTTATAGACACAATACAACAATCTTCAGTGATATTTGACGAGCTCGGTGGTCGAATGGTTGGCAATTGCCACTTTGACTCCGAGGTCGCGGGTACTATGCACAAGACAAATATTTGTGTGCAGGTCATCTCTGTTTGTCTTGGTCTGGGTGTTTACTATGTAATATGTATGTATTTAAAAACAAAAATGTATTTAAGTATTATATCAGTTATCTAGTACCCATAGTACAAGCTTTGCTTAGTTTGGAACTAGATGGCCGTGTGTAATTTGTCCAGGAATATTTATTTAATTTTATTCGGCTGCGGTCTTCTTGGAAGATTAACGGCAAGGTACACCACGTGCACTCAGGTGGCTTTGCCTCCAAGTCTGGTATTGAGCCACTTCTTTAAAGTTAGTTAACAAATTTCGTAAAGAATTGTATGAAAAAATTAAATATTCATAAAGCAATATACAGACAACAGCATTGGACCGGGGTCGGATCCGGACCCGGCTGCCGACAGCGGAGTTAAAAACCGTGTAACTTTATTACAATAGCGGGACCAAAACTGGGGAGCGACCATTGTACACTGCGTGACAAGAACATTGCCTGCGAATGATTTTAATTAAAATAATATGAAATAAGGTTTATGATTTATTCAGTAGGTTGTAATTAATAAATTATTTTAATATTGATACAATGTCACAACGTGATAGAGTTTGAAATCACGCGAAAAGGTTTCGCATTTACATTTGTTTGTTTACCTAATATTTGTTACAAAAAATATTTTCTAATAAGCCTAGAGATGAGGCCTCTAGGTTTCTAGGAAATTGTTATGTGGCTGTAGTCTGCTGTGACATCAGACAGCGCCTATCTACCACAGTTCAGTCACGCATTCTAACCTTCTTCGGCCATATATCTCGTCGTGGTGATGACTCCGTGGAACGTCTCGTAGTCCAGGGTAAAGTTGAAGGCACTAGACCACGTGGTAGGTCACCCATGAGATGGACGGACCAGATTAAGGCCGCAACTGAGTGTTCGGTTTGCGAGTGCACCAGGAAAGCTGCAGTCCGTGATGAATGGCGCTGTATTGTCAAAATGATTACTCATCGTGATTCACAATGATGACCACGACCACTCTGGCAAGAGTGACGACTAGGAAGAAGGAAGAAGTTTGCTGTGATGCGAAAGAACTGCCTCAGTAGGACAACTTATAACTACATTGTATGACGACCCCGGAGGTCGAATAGCTACCATAGGTTGCTTTGACTCCGAAGATGCGGATTCGATCTCCGCACAAGACTAATATTTGTGTATAACAACATGTCCGTTTGTCTTGCTCTGGGTGTCTTCTATGAAATATATATGTACGTATTAACAAAATAAAACATGTATTTAAGTATCGTCGTCGTCAACCCTTAGAGTCCGATCTCACAGACCAGCCCCCTTACCACCATCTCTTATTGCGATTCATTAATTGAATAGACTGCTTATTCATACCAATGAATAAGCGACTCTATTCCATTTGAAATAGAGTCGCTTATTCATTGGTTTGAATAAGCATTCTATTCAGTTATTGAATCGCAATAAGAGATGGTGGTAAGGGGGCGGCTCGGAGAGGAGAGCAGATCTTGGTGGCGTTTAAAACAGAGTTTTAGAACATTGGTACAAGGTATATTTTTTAAAATCACTTCTTTTGTTATATGAGAATGGTCGAGAGCCGATGTGGATTTAAAAAAAAAACTCAATTTTAAACGCATCCAAAATCTGCTCTCCTCTCCGAGCTGGTTTGTGTGAACGGATTCTTATTCATCCCACTGCTGGGTTACGGACCTCCCCACAATCGAAAGCGTTTAGAGCACTTTCCAACACACTGCTCAACTACGGGATGGTGGAGCCTGGTTTACAAGCCACCTAAAGGCCACTAACTTAGTTTAACGACTATCATCTAATGACAGCAGCCGAGACCGATGGCTTAACCCTCCGAAGCACGGAGGAGATAGATAAACCCTACCATAGGTAGGCTATGGTCGATGTTGCTTGACTTGCGTGATCGATTAGACTGACACTCGTAAAGGCTCCTCCAATATTGTAAGCTTACATTTCAATAATTTGAGGAATAAAAGAATGTGTTCCATTAATTTTGCACTACATTGCACTAGAAGCTATCTGCCGAGTCGAGTTAAGGCGGGTGTTGGCGTATTAACTTATAATAAACTACGCGCGGTTTTACTGTTACGATGCGTTACCCCACACGATTGTCTGTAATCACCTTAACTGCCAAAGCAATTTTAACTAAAACCTACCTTATTGCAATCGTATCTAAGTTTATACTCCTTTAACGTCCGACAGTAAAGTCTTATTGCTTGGTAGTTACATTGTTTACGCGAAATTGTTCTTTTATGCAACAGCGTTTTGGTTTAGTTTTGTGTATACATTTTATTTGCACTTAAGTGGTTTTACATTGAACTTTAAGGCCTAGACATAACCAATATTAAAATGAGGGTGATTTTTTTATTATTAAAAATCATCGTTTGCCTCCGTATCGTGTTAATGGGATTTTTTTTGTTTATTTATTGATTGTTAAAAGTTTTCCTGTTAAAATCAAAATATTGTTCTGGAGCTTGATGGCGTCGTTGCGCGTGTCAATTTAATCAATCATCATCATCATCCAAGCGTTAAGTCCCGGTTGCATCCTAAGCTTGCGCTTCGGAGCCCAGGGTCCGCTTTCTTACTTTTTCTCCTCCACTTCGCCCGGACGCATTTCGCACTTGTCAATTTAATCAATCACGGAAGTTAAGTAACGTCGACTGTAGCCTGTCCATGGATGGGTTTATCTATCTCCTCCGTGCTTCGGAGGGCAGGTTAAGCTGTCGGTCTCGGTTGTCTTTAGATGACAGTCGTTAAGCCAAGTCAGTGGCCTTGGGGCGGCTTAAAAACACTGCCCCCTTACCACCATCTCTTGTTGCGATTCAATAACTGAATAGAATGCTTATTCATACCAGTGAATAAGCGACTCTATTTCAAATGGAATAGAGTCGCTTATTCATTGGTATGTATTAGCAATCTATTCAATTATTGAATCGCAATAAGAGATGGTGGTAAGGGGGCTGGCCTCCACCAACCTGCAGTTGAGCAGTGTGGTGGAGTATGCTCTAACTAAACCCTTTCAATTTAGGGGATATTCGTATCCCAACAGTGGGATGATTAGGGGTTGAAGCCTGCCGATGCCGTTGTAAAGGAGATATTTTGCGTTAGGATTTTATTAGTTTGACTTTCATATGTGTTTTTTTATATGAGAGGGCGACAAACGAGCATGTGCGTCACCTGATGGGAAGCAATCACCACCACCCATGGAGATCAGCAACACTAAGGGGTCGATCCATTGCCAGCCTCCTTCTTTTCTTTGTTTCTTTCTGGTTACCTCACTCACTCGCAAGAACACAACAACCCTCAAGGGAATTGTTATTTGGCTGCAGTATTCTGTGAGGTGGAGGTACTTCCCCGGTCCGGCAGCTTAGAAAATACGCTATGCCCTACCTCTCTTTTCGCCAGAGCCTCGTTTAGGCGTCAGCAGGGTGCACCGCGTGCAGGTGAGGTTGGCTTTGGTTCAAAGATGTTGATGAACCACTTAATATTCCAAAAATGTGTGTGTTTTTCTTGTAGCTATTTAGATGGAAGTAGAAGAATGTATGTGCTATTAAGTCTAACTTATGACACGTGATGTCCAGAATCGAGTTAAGCAACGTCGACCGTGGCCTAACTACGGATGCGTTTATTCATCGCGTGCTTGGGAAGCACTTTAAACCTTCGGTCGGGTTATTCGATGGTAGCATTATTAGGTTATTCGATGGATGGGGTATTCGGTGATATTATCGCTCGCTGATATTGTTATACGCTCAAAAATTCTTTGACTGAAGGGAAACCTATATCTCAGCATTGGGATTAGTATGTGTTGTCATTGTTATTGGCTATTACCACAGCTATTACACTAAATGAGAAGTTACGAATGCGTACGTGACAATCTAGAGGTCACAGATTCGTCACAGAAGATGTCTACTATTACTTACCTATACGGATTACTAGAATATGTGATACCAACTGCAAATTTTATATTACCCTAAAACTGAAATATTTTTTTAAACTATGTCGGGTGGTAAACAAGCATACGGTCCGCCTGTTATGAAGCGGTTACCGTAGCCATACTAACTCTCGTAGCATAAAGTATCGCTCATGCGCCGCCAATCCCGCTGCCGACTAGATTTTTTTTCATTTGAACCATGTCTTCGAATATCAGTTATAGAGAGTTAAGTGGACAAAAGATCCAATAGGGTCGACGTGCTACTGGTGCTGCAGCACTGGATCCATTTCAAGATAAGATATTCCCTATATCTTATTTCTTTTTGCCAGTAAATAACAATACATTTTTTTTTTGGCTGGAAGAGGAGGCGGAGGATCGCATTTCGTGCAAAATATTAGAGAAGGTAGGAAAACAACATCATCAGCATCACCATTATGATGACGAAGATACTTTCCTGCCTTCTACAATGTTTTTTCATCATCACAGGCTAATCAGAGATCAAGGCAGTGGGACACAGATCCTACCCACTGCTGGATAAAAGGCATTGGGCAAATACAGAATGATGATGATATTTTTTTCTACAAAGACCGGTGACAGACAATACGGCCCTCTTGATGTACAGTAAAGCGAGCCTATAGACGCTGCAATACAATGAGTGCTCTCACACACTCCTGTAAGCATCAATACTAATTAAACAGCGAAATGCCATACCAAAAAAAAGACAACGTCATTCCGGGAGTGCCGACAGAAGTGAAAACTTGACCAACTGCCCCGCCCTACCTCATACCGCATCAAATCGACTGGTGTCGGTTACGATAAGTGTCGCGATTTCAATGGTTTTTTCCCATCTCAAAAAATGCTCAACGTGCCTAAAAAAGTTTTCAATGCAAAAAAAAACAAAATGGCGGCGCTATCAAATTTTTTACCATTCCTGACAATTCTATATTATAATTTGATGTTTAAAAATAGATAATGAGAGCACTATTCAGAGCCTTGCATAATAATTCCTTTTACTAACCAACCTATCAATCGGCAGCTCTCTCTCTCTCTCCCACTTACAGCTGTCTCTCTCTATAATTGCATTAGTTTTAAGCAAAGGGACATTAGCGTTAATCTGACGCGAACATCGTCGTAAGTGAACTTAAGTGATTATGCTATTTGTGGATAATCTTAAGTGACTTGTAAGTTTTGTGCCTGGGTTTTTTTACTCGTACTGAAAAGATATTACTCAAGTAACTATTTTTTGGAATTAAACTACTAAGTTTAGTATCTTGTGATCCGGGCTACCGCCTACGCCGATTCCCATCAAATATTTTGATTCCAAAAATAGGAATAACTCAAACCTAATAGGTTTGAGTTATTCACAAATTGCCGTGTGGTTTCCGGCAGACTAGAATAGAATCACTCCGTCTCTTCCCGTGGATGTCGTACAAGGCGACTATGGGAAATACATTATCAAACATCGATCAGGCCTCCCCAACCCGTTTGCCAAGCGTGGGGAGTGTAGGCCAAATCCTCCTTCCGTCTATGACGGACGAGAGAGGGTCGTGCTCCTGTAGTAGAGACTAAAATGACCTGATGATGATGATGATTCACAAATATTTTAGCTTTGTCGGTAGAGCTTCATGGTTTCTACCAGCTAAGGTAAACACAATTGCCACTAATTTAAGCTGAAGTTTGAATTTTGCAATCAATAATTCCCATGGGAATTTGGTTCAGCTTAGGCTCGGAAACGAGCTGTGTGGATGTCTTTGCGATTTCGAGCTTACCTATAGGTAATATGCTCGTCGTAACTAGGTAAATTATAACTTAAGTTAAGTAGAAATTAAGTGATCTTAACTAAGTAACTACTAACTAGTATGTTATTGGTTCACTATTGCTGATCTGCTAGGAGTGCACCTCTCCTTCTCCTTCTCGGTCACCGAACAGGACTCTGGGTTATAGCTGTAGAGGATTTTAAACGTGCTTACTACATGTGGAAATTACTTATGTAGTGAAGTCTACTAAGCGCATTTTAATTATTTATAAGATGTCAAAATAAACCTACATAGAGTCTGAGTAAAAATTTGTTGAGACTTGGCGGAAAACTCTTCCAGTGCTTTTTGAATGATAAATTAACTATGCAGGTAATTTCAAAATGCAATACTACTTTATTTAGAGTGCAAAAGTCGGCTTGTGCACATTGTCGACACACGTGGCGGTACAATCATAGGTACAGATATTAAAAATAACTCCCGACCCTTGGTTTATTCCGACCTGTCAACGTTTATCTGTTAATTGTAATTCGACAACTAATTCATTATTACTTTGACGATTTTTTTGATGAGTAATATAGTTCTCAAACTCAAACGTTTTAATAAATTTAGGATTACATACACGAATTACTGTTACTTACTTTAACCATTATATCGAATTTATAAGTCAAGTATCTTTGACTTATTGGCAATCAATTTAATATTAAAATTTTGAGCATATGTGTATAAAAATTGGCTAAGATTCTATACGAATACATATGCATTAATGCTATATTTTCTAATAGTTTTCTTTTTGGACAGAAGAGCTTCATCAAATATTTAACATTAACTTTTTAGTTTACATTGCTAAAGTGGCTATCAATGACAAACTGGGCTAACAACATTCTTTTCAACATAATCAATTTAATAGGTTCAATATTATCAGTTTAATTTAATGGGTGGGTTAGACATTAGACGTCTGTAATAACGACCGAAGTGTTACGTGTTATAGAAGAAATGTAAAATTCTTCTAATAGATATAATAGTTTTATTTTACTTGTATATGCTTGTTCTAAGTCGAATTGTAACTTTTCTGATTTTCGTAAGGTATAATTATGCACTTTTATATTATGCAGTTGTTGCAACCTATTTGCAGTTTATGGGAAATTGCGAAATTCTTCCATTAAATAGGTTTATCTTACCTGAAGCACAAATAATTATTTTGAATTTATTTATATTGTTGTAATGTATTGTTATGATGTAGTATAGTTGTAAGAACTTGGCGTGTATACTACAATGCACCTTAGTCCTGTCAGATTAAAAGACTGCGTGCGTCACTCAGGTGAAGGGCCCTTGGAGTTGCAATATGTTGCAATTACGAGAAGAGCCGGGGCAGGAATAATGGCAAAGCTATTGCATTTGTCATGTTGCTGTGCTATGCTAAAGTGGTTTTATTTACTCTACATCTATATATATAAAAGAAAGTCGTGTTTGTTACAACACTTATAACTCGAGAACGGCTGGACCGATTGCCATGGTTTTTGATTTGTTGGATTTGTCTCCGTCCAGAATAGCAGAATAACTATTAAAAACATTGGCAAATTTACGAAAAAAATAAAATCAAAGAAAAATCATTTTTCCATACAAAATGTTCGTGGATGTCGGACCTGTCAAACGTGACGTTAACGTGCGTACGTCAAATGTATGCGTGCGTTCAGAAATGTGGGTATAGGATAATAAGTATTAAAACATTGACAAAATTGTCGAAAAATTAAATTTGAAAACGGATTGGGATATTTATTGATTTTCAATTAAATGTCAAATCGATTGGTCTAACTTTTACGTCGCGAAAGTTGTCCGTTGTTGTTTTGAAAATTGTTTATGAATGAATGCTTGAAAATGAATATTAATTGGTTGTCAAGTGTCATGGTACTGTATTTTGTGACATAGTATATTATTAAAATACTGAACTTAATATTTACCCACTGCTGGGTAATATTAAATACGGGTCTTCCTTCAACTGATTATGTTTCGAGCATACTCCACCACGCTGCTCAACTGCGAGTTGGCGGACGCCAGTAATTTCAAGCCGTCTAAAGGCCACTTGGCTTAACGACTGCCATCTAATGATAACAGCCAGGACCGACGGCTTAACGTGCCTTCCGAAGCACGGAGGAGCTCGAGATAATCTAATGATAACAACCGGGACCGACGGCTTACGTGCCTTCCGAAGCACAGAGGAGCTCGAGATAATCTAATGATAACAACCGGGACCGACGTCTTACGTGCCTTCCGAAGCACGGAGGAGCTCGAGATAATCTAATGATAACAACCGGGACCGACGGATTAACGTGCCCTCCGAAGCACGGAGGACCTCGAGTTAATCTAATGATTACAACCGGGACCGACGGATTAACGTACCTTCCGAAGCACGGAGGAGCTCGAGATAATATAAACTTATCCATGGACAGGCTACGGTTGACGTTGCTTAACTTGCGTGTACAATTAGACTGACACGCGCAATGACGCCATCGTGCTTCTCTATTATTTTCTACTAGCTGTCCCGGCGAACTTCGTACCGCCTAACAATCAATGAATGTCGTGGTACATATTAGCTGAACTAAATTTATGATTTTATGGAATTAAAACAATGAATAGTAGAAAATAATAGAGAAGCTCGATGGCGTCATTGCGCGTGTCAGTCTAATTGAACACGCAAGTTAAGCAACGTCGACCGTAGCCTGTACACGGATGGGTTTATATTACCTCGAGCTCCTCCGTGATTCGAAAGACACGTTAAGCCGTCGGTCCCGGTTGTTATCATTAGCTCATCTTGAGCTCCTCCGTGCTTCGGAAGGCACGTTAAGCCGTCGGTCCCGGTTGTTATCATTAGCTCATCTTGAGCTCCTCCGTGCTTCGGAAGGCACGTTAAGCCGTCGGTCCCGGTTGTTATCATTAGCTCATCTTGAGCTCCTCCGTGCTTCGGAAGGCACGTTAAGCCGTCGATCCCGGTTGTTATCATTAGCTCATCTTGAGCTCCTCCGTGCTTCGGAAGGCACGTTAAGCCGTCGGTCCCGGTTGTTATCATTAGCTCATCTTGAGCTCCTCCGTGCTTCGGAAGGCACGTTAAGCCGTCGGTCCCGGTTGTTATCATTAGCTCATCTTGAGCTCCTCCGTGCTTCGGAAGGCACGTTAAGCTGTCGGTCCCGGTTGTTATCATTTAATGACAGTCGTTAAGTTAAGTCAGTGGCCTTTAGGCGGTTCGAAAACACTGGCCTCCGCCAACCCGCAGTTGAGCAGCGTGTTGGAGTACGCTCTAAACCCCTTCGGTTGAGGGAAGACCCGTATCCATAAAAACTGAAGATTTCATAAAAATAAAGATTTCCTTATTGTTAATTTTTTTTTAAAAAAACGTTTTGTTTTATTTTTTTTAGTTTTGAAATAGGTTTTATCATTTTGGTGATTTGTAATTGTCATTTCTTTTGATGTTTACTCTGATTTGATTCTTGCGCTCGAACCCCATGGGAAAAGCGTTTTCACCCCTATCGATTTGACATTTTTAAATTTTCATAACAAATCACAGACAACTTTCGCGACATAAAAGTGACGCGCGTAAAAACTTTTTCAACTGACACTTTCATTTGTATGGGAAAATGTTTTTTCTTTTATTTTATTTTTTCGAGAATTTTCCAATGTTTTTAAGAGTTATTCTGCTATTCGGGACGGAAACAAATCAAAAACCATGGCAATCGGTCCAGCCGTTCTCGAGTTATAAGTGTTGTAACAAACACGACTTTCTTTTATATATATAGATTATTCATTATATTAATTTCAAGACATCATAAATTTTGTTCAACTAATATGTATACCACGACATTCATTGACAATTAGGCGGTACGAAGTTCGCCGGGCCAGCTAGTAATTATATAAAGCTCGATCTACCACTTACTCACTGACATAATGGACCATACGTTGGAAGGACCAAATGTGGGGAAGAAGGTGTAGAGATCCTAAAATCCTCTGGGGGGATACCGAAAACTTGGAATAGTCTTTTCCATCAGGTAGGACCCCAACTAGCTGCCACAAAGGACCTAGCTGGTGGTCCCGAAACCGATTTATTTATTTATTTAAACTTTATTTGAATGCGGCTTTCAAGTTAATAAAATTACCCAAAGAAACAAAGTGAAAAGCTCGCGGCACCTAGTTGTTCTTTAAGCATACGAAAATCTTTGCCCGTTTATGAAAATGGTTGTACCAACTCTACTTTTTTTATACAGCGTCGGATGCCAAGCAAGCACACTGCTCGACTGATGTAAAGCGATAACTGGAACCATATTTGCATCAACCTATAATAATCCCACTGTTGGCATACGGATATCCCCTGAATTTAAGGAGGTTCAGAGCATACTCCACCACGCTGCTCAACTGCGAGTTTCCTCACTCACCCGCAGGAATACTACATTCCTCAAGGGTGTTATTTGGCTGAGGTCTTTTGTGAGGTGTGATACTTCCTCAAGTTGGATTCGACATGGCCTAACTCTTTTCTGCCAGAGCCTCGTAAACTTGACAGCAGGATGTATCACGTGCGAGTGTAAAGAATTTATTTGTTTCATGGCGATAATCTCTGAAACCAGATGAGAATGTTAATATACGTTAAAATGAGATGAGAAAAATATTTTTGCATTTGTTAATCCAATTTTTAAGGAAGGAGTTAGGCTATAACAACATGATGCAAGGAGCTGCAATTGCAGGAAAAACCTTAGAGCAAATCTAGTTTTATATAGATTTAAAATCAAATGAAACCCTATATTGAATATATACATATATTTTGACGAGCTCGATGGCGTAGCGGTCAATGACGCGGCTTCGACACCAACGCTCGTGGGTTCGATTCCCACATAGGACAAACATTTGTGTGCATGAACATGTTTGTTTGTCTTAGTCTGGGTGTTTTCTAGGTATCATAAGTATGTATTTACAAAAAAAATGTATTTACGTATGTTTATCAGTTGTTTAGTACCCATAACACAAGCTTCGCTTACTTTGGGGCTAGATGGCGCTGTGTAAATTGTCCAGAAATATTAATTACTTAATTTATTATTTATATTAAAGTACTAACTGACCCGATAGACGTTGTCCTGTCTTCTTAACAATAAATATTGGTTTCACGCACGCTGTCAAATGACTGACAGTTCTGTCAAACTACATAAAGTTACATGGTCGTTTTGGTTTCTGAAATTTTCTAATTTCACCGCGCAACTTTTTTATTTTTTTCTGTCATAAGATCCTTCTCCCGGCAATAACAAATCTAAACTAACTACTAAACTATTAATCTACTAAAAGTCCGTGACACCATATTATATTCAAGTACGTATATTATTTCTAAGAAACTAAATTAAAAACTAAATTAAATTATTTACCTCACTAAAGACCTCAGCCAAATAACACCCTTGAGGAATGTTGTATTCCTGCGGGTGAGTGAGGAAACCCGCAGTTGAGCAGCGTGGTGGAATATGCTCTGAACCTCCTCAAATTCAGGGGATATCCGTATGCCAACATTTTATAGGTTGATGCAAATATGGTTCCAGTTATCGCTTTACACCAGTCGAGCAGTGTGCTTGCTTGGCATCCGACGCTGTATAAAAAAAATACGTATTCTAAAATTTGATTCGATAGTCGCTGGGAAAAAGAGTTGGTTTAATTCGTATTATGGTATATAGTTTCACCATCAAGGGTATTTCTACAGAAGTTAATTGCTTTTTGATTCATTCAAATCGGACATATCGCTTAGGAGTTATCACAATATTAAAATTGTTAGAAATAATGGTAACGATTGCGCCTGCGCGAGGACGCGAGTACTGTCAGTAACGAGCCGCACGGATTTCGATAATTCTTTCGCCATTACAATGCTACATTATCCGTGAGTACCATAGGCTATATTTTTTACTAAATTGTCCACCCGTGCGAAGTCGGGACGGGCCGCTAGTACAATATAAAAAGAAATAACGAAATCGGTCCAGCCGTTCTTATGTGATGGAAATAGGGATTCATTTTTAAAAATAAGTATAAGTATAGAAATTTAATTTCGTAGCGGGTACTACGGCAACGCTACGCCGTAGCACTCCAAATACCAGCCCCCTACTCACTGCAACCCTTAGCTGATTCGCGTGGAATTTCATATAGCACCCTTGTTTTAGTCTGCATAATATAAGGCTACCTATAGAAGAAGTACTCTACATGACTAGGAGTTGTAATTTATAAAAGAACTAGCTACTCACCCCGGCTTCTCACGTGGGGAATAATAATAAATGTATTATTTATTTATTTTTATTTATTTAACAACTTTATTGACCACAAATTATAAATAAGGGTACAAAAGGCGGACTTAACGCTAAAAGCATTCTCTACCAATCAACCTTTGGGACAAGCAGAAAATCACGAATGCGGTAGGTACTGAAGAAGCAAAATAATAAAAAAAAAAAACATTATACATTATTCATATTATACCTACATATAAAAACCTCCCGGAAGACGTTGTCTAAATGATAGTGTAAAACCGAATCAAAAACCGTCACGTGATTAAGAACAGACATACATACGATAAAAGTTTTGACGTGATAATCTTATTAGCCGCTCTTTTGCCCCCCACGTTGAGCCCCCCGCGCCCCCCTCCGCGCAAAAACGCGGCGGAACAATGCCCATTTGTTTTTTGTTCCTACCTGCCCGGCGCCGCGGGGGGTCGGGGCCCCATAAAAACGGTCATTGAGACGCAACTTTGTTATTGAGTGCCTACAAATGGTGTTTTTTACGTTTACTAAGAACAGCACTATACAATGCCGTCTTTTGTTGTTCAAAACTCGACTATAGTGTAGAATTACGATGGTCTAAACATTCTCAAGTGGTGTTTCATAGCCCTACTTGTATTCAAAAAAATACCTTATGAACTAAGGCGATAACGTATAGTTTTTTATTTAAAAATACGCTAGGGAGATAAAACCCGATGTTAATAAACAAAAACCTACACTTACACAAAATAAGTTTTTATAGCACTTGACACCGGCCCGAACATCTGGCGCCGTTAAGGCGAGTCCCTTAAACCCCTTTTTTTATTTTTTTTTTCCATTGAGTTTATGTTTCTTTGGCCTTAATCCGATAGCTAATATGGCGGAGAAACGAAAAAAACATAAACAAATGGGCCTGAATGTATGACAGATGAGTATTGTTCAATCTGCCCAAAACTGAACGCCAAACTGCAAATGTCGACCGTAGGTCGACACGGGCATTTCAAGCGTTTCAAGGTCGTGACGTCACTGTCGACCGTAGGTCGACACGGGCAATTCAGCGGATATATAAAAATTTCGTGTCTCGTTGTTTGTCCGCGATGGAATCCGAAACTACTGAACCGATTTAAATCAAATTTTGCACACGTGTGCAGTTTGATCCAACTTGAGATTTGGGATAGTTTTTAACTCAATTATGAACCAGAAGCACTTATAATTGTCATCAACATAAAGTTATTTTGGATTGAGTGTGGCTCAGTAGTATCTTTAGAGCCAAAACCAACCTCACTTGCATTTGGTGCATCCCACCGGCTAGCAAAAGGGGCTTTGGTGAAAGAGAAATAGGACATAACGAGCCTATACTGTTGTAATCATAAGGATTTGATGTTAATATATCTTTGATTTGTTGGATTTGTTTCCGCCCCGTATAGCTGAATAACTATTAAAAAATTAGAAAAATTAACGTAAAAATATTTAAAGGCGATACGAAGTTCGCCGGGCCAGCTAGTTGACTATAAATCAATATCACAAAAAAGCATGACTCATTGTCATGGTCCGTCTGAGCCGAGCGTGTAAGCGAGAGCACGGAACAAGCGATAGAGAGGCACGATCGGCCTAAGTGTTCGGCTTATGACACATCTATCTCTCTTCCACTCCATCGACTGATGTTTTCTTATGACGTTATCACGTAAAATTATCGTCCGTAAACCGACTTTATAGACAACTAATTTTTTTTTAAATCATTTGTAGACGTATAGGAAGATTGAGCCACAGCTAAACATGGGCGGGCCGCTAGTACCTAATCTAGTCATAAATTTTCTCCACCTCAGTAAATCTCCTGCATCCATCTGGCACAAGATTGACTCAATGGAAAATTTGTAGTAGGCTGTTTTGCCACAGGATGTGCTTAAATAGCAATATGACCACGAGGACATGTATATCCTCGTAGTCATACTGGTATGACAAATTAGTATGACCAGGAGGAAACGGGGGTATTTCTGGACAGTTGCAGATTTACCGCAATTTGATCCGTCCAACGTCTAGGGCTACGTCCTCTCAGTCTTTTCCTCTCCACCTCTTTTTTTATACTAACTTGGGTAGTACAAAAAAACATACGGCCCGCCTGATGTGAAGCGGTTACCATAGCCATATTAACGCAAAGATATTAAAGAGCCATATTAAAGAGAGGTAGGGAGCGTAATTGTAAGCTACCCGACTGGTGAATGTACCTCCACCTCACAGAATACCGCAGCCGAATAACAATTCCTTTAAGGGTTGTTGTGTTCCTGCGTGTGAGTGAGGTCACCAGAAAAGAAAGAAATGCTGCGTTGGCAGCGGAGGTGGCGGCGCTCGAACGACATTTTATGTTGCGAGCGTCAATATGGCTATGGTAGCAGCTTGCCATCAGGCGGGCCGTATGCTTGGCTACCACCCGACGTAGTATAAAATATATATACAAACATTATCCAATTTTTATAAAATTTGGTAGATTATGTATGTAACTAAAACACACCAGCTTCCATCCGCGGCTTCAACCGCGTTTATTTTTTTTTAATAAAAAGTAACCTATGTCCTTTGAGAATATTTATGGATAAAAAATTCCCTAATGATCGGTCGAGTAGGTAGTTTCGGCGTGAAGGCGTAACAAACAAACTCACATTTATAATATTAGTAGGGACTTTAACCGTTCACCATCAAAATTAGTTTAGCAATTTTTGAGATATTCGCGTTACCATGTAATAATACCTACGAGTATGTCTCAGTTCATGATGATCTACTAATATATAAATTTATAGATTCGAATATTTTACCATTCAATATTTTAATGTTAAAGCTATAGTAACCGAATACAGTTAGTACAACTTACAAAATACCTACCTACAGATCTTCAAGCAAGATGCAACAAGAAAAAAGAAATATTATACCCAAAAATTAATAAAACCTAGAGACAATACAAAAAAAGAAAAAAGGTATGCTCCTGTTTCGTATAGTCCCGCTCCCCGCATTCCTTATTCAACAAGGTCCGAAAATTAAAGGCGCCTTTACAAGAAATCGCACTCAGTTTGCGACGTTTCCGAACGCAACCCAGCTGAAATATTTCCACCGTTTTCAAGTGCTCTTATTTACCCAACACAGCTATAGCGGCTTATATCGCACACTGCCTGTATTTGTTTTTTCCATTACAAAAGAACGAAACGCCTTCGTCGACTATAGCAATAATATTTCAATATCGCAGCGTTGTGCCGGCCCTAGTTTTGTCCAAAGTGATTTCTCTGCGCTCTCATTGGTCGGTGTTACACGACTGGGAGCGCGTTCGATATTCAAACTTCTAATAGACAAAGACAGAAACACAAAGATGGCGAACTTTTTCCATGAGTTAGAGGGAGATGGATATAAGTATATCGGTACATGAATATTGCATGAATGCGAAAGGTCCGTATCAATAATACGTGCACGAATGAAATAATAGATTATTCGTTTGTTCAAATCGAACGTAAACAAAATGTAAGCATCCATTACTGATGCACCGTGCGACGTAACTGAGAGGCTTATGGTATTTTGTGTGTGTTAGAGAGAGATAGATATGTATCCTGGTGTTGGTCTCTGTTGGTCTGTCGACAACAATGTGAACGCTATCTGTTTTTGTACCAGTCGACGGTCGGTTTTCACATTAAACGATCATTTTAAGGGCGAACCAATCAAACTGCAAATTTATACAAATTGATACTAAACGGGTTATATTAATTTTATAACAAAAATTAAGTGTGTAAATAAGTTTGAACCGAGTCGTAATTAAAACTAATTGGGTGTAATATAGCGATAATTATTTTGTATTAAGGCGGCTTTTCGTCGGTATTTTGTCCTTTTTGACGTTTCGTTGGTGTTACGGCGGATTTTTTTTAAACTGTGACGTGGGGTGTTCGACGTTTGAATTTTTAAAATGATCGTTGGACGTTCGTTTTCGGATACGATTGGAATTCGACAATAAAGATTTCTTAAAGCAGTGTTTTGGGATGAAAAAGTGGTTATAGTAGTTTTAAAGTACGTCTCTGTGATCATAGCAATAATTGTCAATGGTTTGTGGTGTGGTGCCGAGGAAGATGCCGATATAGGGGGCGGCCAAGGTTGGCCTTTTGAGGCCATGCTCAATAACCTCACGGCGACAGCTTTAGGAGGTGAGTTATTGTTAATTAATTATATTTATAAATTAGCCTAATTGAACATGTGCCAATTAGAATTAGACTTAGAAAAAAAGCTCTTAGCAATACCTATATTCATACGGATTTCTATATGTTTGTGAATATTATAGCGACATTTTGTATTTGTGAATATAATCCTTATGATATGGTTTGTGTGATTACTAAGTATTTTTAAGTTATTGGCAAGTTACACATGGTGCACTTGCACGTGCAAGTCCATCCCACTGGAATGTGAACCTGCCTCGGCTACATAAATAATAGAGAGCTGCATTACACCCCACTATTTTGAAAGAAAATCCTTGTGGCAGGTACTTAATCACTAGGTATACCTAGGTGTTTACAACGAAAAATAAGAATAAACAATAATATTTTTATCAAACAAGTTTTTTCTCTACCATCGTCAGACTACTACTACTACACCATGGGGTTCTTCAAAAAGGGCGTGAAGAGGTTTTTACAGGGTCGGCAATGCGCGTGTGATGCCCCTGGTGTTACAGGCGTTCATAGGTAACTGCTTTCCATCAAGCGGGCCGTATGCTTGTTTGCCACTCTAGTGGTATAAAAACAACCCTCGTTCGTGCACCACATGCAGATGAAGTTGGCTTTGGTTCAAAGATGTTGATGACTTACATCCCAAGTGTTACTAAATTTTTTTTTTTTTTCAAAACAAGAAATCGCTCAATTATGTTAATTATAGTTTTTAGGTAACAGTAGGTCATTGATGTACAAAAAATCAATGCAGTAGGTTACCTATTCTGTTTGATGAAGTTCAACACTCTGTTTAAATTTTAAAGTCCATCATGAGTAGTAAATAATTGTTTATTTCGTAGGTTACATAACCATTGTTTTAATTGAGTTAGAGTAGGTGTTTTTGAGTTTTTTTTTATTATTTTCTCTACATTTACTTTGTATGCATATACTATATAACATTAAATTGTTTGGATCAGTTATGCAACAAAGAAAATTATATACTTATTTCCGGAGACTATTCCGGGAGCATCTTCAAACACGATATCAAAATGACAGAGTTTTGGGCGAATAAAGAAGAATATTTACTTAGCTATTGATTGAAAAAAGCCGAATTAGATTTAATTAGTTCGTCTTTGAAATACTCAATTAGATGGTAGTGGTTATTTTTTATGATGCTTAGGAATAGATATAGTAATCCCCTTCTTATCTAACTTTGTACCACTTTTTAAGAAAATTGCGCGGACGGAGGAGTATTAAATTTCGCACACTTAAAGTTTAGATAGAGAAGGAACCCAGAATGCTGATATTTTTTTTTTATTATGCATAAAAATAAATTAAATCAATAAAAAAAGGCAGAATGCCGGGCATTTACGATAAATGCCTAAAAAGTACTTATTCCTTAATTATGCCCAAAAATTTTGATTTTATTGTTACTATTATTATTTTTTAATACTAATCATTCCGCACACCGAGGCCAATGTTCAGCACATTCGTATCGGTACCCACAACACAGATTAGTCTAGTGTGGGGACCACTGGTTTAAAAATAAAGAAAAGTGTAATAAACAACATACATTTCACACGTTCACATGTAGGTATAACAGGCAAATGTTTTGTATGTATTTGTTGTTGTTATTTAGTAAATAAATTGTTTAAAACTAGGCATTTATTGGTCATTTACAGGTAGGTACTTACTGGGCAATTGTAAATGCCTGGCATTTTGCCCATCTCTACACACACTACCATGTATTCGACACACGCATATATACTCTTGTGTTTATTGTTAAAGTCATAATTTAAATTAATTATGGTCGAATTTCGACCACTGGGCGATCACTAGTATAGGCTAGTTGCCAATGATACAAAATTATAAATAAGTAACGTAAAATACATAAAACTAGAACGATCTGCGACCTTAAAATTTTAATAACTTATGTCCGACGTGTATTACATTCGATCAAAGTTTGGTGGGAAAGTCCATTTTAAAGGTATGAAATTATAAAAAATAAATATTACCATTGTAGAAACAATAAAAAATACTATAACTTTTGTTACGGCACTGGCTACATAAACGCAATATTTAACATAGCTGTCGCACAAATTTCTGATTTAATGCATATAAAATAGCAAGGTGTGACGTCATAACGTGGTGGCCTTTTGTATGGAGCGTTTTCGGGATAGTCCAAAATTGTGATCTTCAAGTTATCATATCTCGAGAAGTTTTTATGGAATCGAAGTAATTATTTCACCTATATTTATATTATTGTGACGTCTTTAAACAACAAGTCGAAAACAAAAAATCGTATACAAGCCTATTAATTAATTAGGTACCTACATCAGCCGTCGGTCCCGGCTGTCGTCATTAGATGATAGTCGTTAAGCCAAGTCAGTGGTCTTTAGGAGGCTTGAAAACACTGGCCTCCAACCCGCGGTTGAGCAGCGTAGTGAAGTATATTGGCCGTGTGGTTTCCGGCAGACTAGAATAGAATCACTCCGTTTCTTTCCGTGGATGTCGTACAAGGCGACTAAGGGAAATACATTATCAAATATCGATCTGGCCTCCCCAACCCGTTTGGCCAGCGTGGGGAGTGTGGGCCAAATCCGGAAGGAGGATTTGGCCTACACTCCCCTGGAACGGACGAGAGAGGGTCGTGCTCCTGTAGTGGAGACTAAAATGCACCTGAAGATGATGATGATGACGTATCCCAGCAGTGGGATGAATAAGAGTTGAAACTGACGACGACGACGATTTTAATTAATAAAAAAATTACACACTTAAAAATTTTGGAAAAAATGTGAAAAGCGAAAAGTAAAATAGATAGAGGTACCTATTTGTAATTTCATGCAAACTACACCCACCCACTACCGTTAGTAGTTGCATGCGACTGCCGTGGCTGCTTTGGTCGTCTCTGCTCCAGCTGCTGCGGTCGTCTCGGCGAACCTCCAACATCTGAAACAGAAGAAATATGCTACTGACTCGTCTCTACGACACGTGGTTAGAACAACAACCGACAAATCAACATCTACAGATCGCCGGAGGATTTGCATGAACTAATTGGTGACGGAAGCACGCAAAGTAGTGTAGAACAAATTACCTGTAAATTTGACTTCCGCAAAATAACACCTGAATCAAATAACTATCAGATAGGTACTTATTTAGTCCAATTATCTAACCTGTTAAGCTGCTCCAAGTAGCTAAATTTCAGTTGTCTCGTCGTCGTGTTCTCCTCATCTTTTTTGTCGATAAAAAATTAATTGTTTTCCGTAACCTGCTATCTATTCTATTACTATTAGTGTATAACTACATCCATCCAATCAATGTTTATCGACAAGCATCTTTATTTATTTAGTCATTCAATTGCTTGCATCGATTGATAGTAGGTAGGTACTATTATAGTATACTATATTCAATCATGTTATATTTCTATGGTTATGCCACTAAGCGTCAAAAACGAACACCCGAAAGGTGAGCCAATTGTCTTATCTCACAATTGATTAAAAAAGTCTTGTTTTTTAACGCCTTTTAAAGAGAGGTAGGGCATAGAATATTTTTTAAGCTGGCTGACTGGGGAAGTACCTCCACCTCACAGAATACCGCAGCCAAATAACAATTCCCTTGAGGGTTGTTATGTTCCTGCGAGTGAGTGAGTTCATCAGAAAGAAAGGAAGAAGTGTAGACTGGCAGCAAATCGGTGACCCCTTAGTATTGCTGGTCTCCATGGGCAGTGGTGATTGCTGTCTATTGACCCACGTGCTCGTTTGCCTCCCTTTCATATAAAAAAGTCTATTAGAAATGCACATATTTTACTACCAAAAAATTCGAAATACCTGTCGGAATGGATAAATGATTACCAAATTGTGTTTCATTAAGTATTGTAGAAAGGCCGCTATTTTCCTTTTAATTGCCATAAAAATATATAAAAGCCTTTAAAGTGAATTTATATTTCTTATTCTGTGACTGAATGCTAAGCATGGTCTACCTAGGGATCCCATTTTTTTTTTACAAGAAATAAAGTATATTTAGGTCTGAATTCTTCTCAGATCTAAATATACTTTATTTCTTTAGTCTGCTAAAAGTGCCTTAGAATTTTGAATTTTGATGATCGGTCAGTCAGTGAGTTAAGTTCAGTGAATTAAGAAACTTTGCCTAGTTATAATTCTTAAACTACTGGTTCAAATTGAATAAAATGTGCAGTATACTTTCTATGTACAATGCTTGCTTGGTTACTTAAAATTCAGGCTTCTAGTTTTATCCACAACGAAGTTATAGGGGGTCGAAAATGGCTTGAATTGCTTCGAGAAAAGGATGGTACGGCCGTGCCGCTTTTTGCTCGACTTGGTGGGGGCACTACCTACTAATCTCGGGGCACTACCGTGCCCCCAGATTTGTAACAAGCCATTTTTCAACCAAATTTGAAGCGGTTCAGTGGTAGCTCTCTAACTTGTTTTGGTATTAGATTGTATGTTTTTATAATATAGCATAGTGGCATTTCAAGCTTTGTCGGGCCTCTGTAGTTGTACTTGGTTCTTCCGCCAAGCTTTTTGAATAATTATCATTTTGATATTCATCATCATAACTGACCGATCATCAAAACTCTAAGGCACTTTTTGCAGACATAGAAGGTTCAAATTTAGAATACAATTAGTGTTTAGTATTTAAATCAAGAAAAAACTAAAATATTGGTTGTTGTTGTTGTTGTAAAATCTTTATTGTACACAAAAAATACAAACATGTTATAAAAATAGGATAGTTACATTACAATGGCGGACTTATCCCACATGAGATTTCTTCCAGCCAAAAAAACATTATGTAACATGGCGAACTTAGGTACAATACGAACTTAGGTACAATCATCATCATTATCAGCCTGTATCTCTGCTGATTATAAGCCTTTCCCAATGCTTTCCACCGTATGCGATTCTCCGCTTTCCGCATCCAACCGGTCCATCTAGAGAGCGCGTGCCCTACACTTCGTCGCCCAATACGTGGCCTCCACTCTAGGACTTACCTCCCTCATCTGCCATCGCTGACTCAGCAGATGTGGCCAGCCCAGTGCCACTTCAACTCGCTGACTCTGAGACCTATGTCGACCACTTCGGTTCTCCGTCGAATTGGTCTCTCCGTCACTCGCTGTGCGACTTTTAGTCTGTGAACCAGCCCAACGGTCAGCGTCCAAGTCTGCACCGTAGGTCATGGCGGGGAGGACGCACTGATTGAACACTTTGCGGTAACAAGCAAGTGCAAAAGTAACTTGTATGGGGTAAAATGGTCAATGGAATGAAAAAGCAAGAATGGGAATATCTAATGAAGTTGTACCAAAATCCCGCAAAGTATTAAGTAGATTAAATTGTCCGAAATTGCCACATAAGAAAAAACAGTAATAATCATAACCGCGGACGGCGGAGATGGCTTGCCCGCGCCGCGGCTTCCACGCTTCCGTCTTAACAGAAAGGCGACCACGTTCTTCCAGACAACCTTTGGGTCTTGAAGTAGAGCGACTGAAATATACTCGCAAATGACATTTAAGAATTTTATTACAATTAGATAATAAGCACTGACTTTAATTAATATTTCTCAATTATGGTTTTGACATTATTCTTGTATTTTTTCTTCCAGACATATTAAAATATTAATAATTTTATTATACAGAATGACATGTATTCAAAGAATTTATTATGACTATTGTAAAAAAAATACAATACCCAATGTTTGCATGACGGTCAGAAAGCGTCTAACATTTTGTACCACGTTCATGAAAACCACACCACCTGTTATTGTAACCTAATGTTCATGCAAATAAATACATATTATATTTTATTCTTAAAAAAAAAACTCTACCTTACTACCTCTGTCGAAACTATTTTTTTAAATGACGGCGGGTGACAAATAAGTTTACGGGTGAAGCGGTTACTGTAGCCATATTAACGCTGGCAACATGAAACACCGCTCGCGCGACGCCATCCCCGGTGCCAACTCCTTCAATTCTGGTGACTTCACTCACTCGCATGAACATAACAACTCTCAAGGAAATTATTATTTGGCTGTGTTATTCTGTGAGCTGCCTGGCTTGGGAAGTAGGTATCTCACTTACTTCTCAAGCCAGGGAGCTTACAAATCCGATGGTAATCGGCTTCAGCTTCGGCAGTAAGGCCCCTGAGGGGCAATTCTCGTAATTAAAATATAGTCAAAATTCAGTTTCGATCCAGTCTCGATCTCACAAATGTCACATTTGGTATTCTCGTAATACAATATGTAACTTCAAAATTAAATTTAAGCGGGATTATATCGAAAATTAAACAAACAAGAGTGTTACTTTGCCAACAACAAGAATTGATAATAATTAATTAATGAAATCAAGTATATAATTTTAGTCTATTCACAATTCAATCTCGATTCGGTCAATTTTCAATCTGCGTTCGTAGAAAAATTACGAGAATTGGCCTTCTGGTCTGGTTTCTATGTATTTATATATACCGGGTGAAAAGGGACGAGCGACACTGCGAAAAATTGCAGATTGTGTATACCCACCATACCTCAAACAACATTTTTCTCAAAGTAACTATGCCATTATTATTAACAGTTATTACCAGTTTATCTGCTTAAGTCGATCCCTTGACGATTTTGAAGGGTATTTCCGTGTGG
This sequence comes from Hypsopygia costalis, assembly GCA_937001555.2. Lineage (NCBI taxonomy): Eukaryota > Metazoa > Arthropoda > Insecta > Lepidoptera > Pyralidae > Hypsopygia > Hypsopygia costalis. The sequence continues at coordinate 15,696,954 of OW443349.2, read as the reverse complement.
TTTCCGGCAAACTAGAATAGAGTCACTCCGTCTCTTCCCGTGGATGTCGTAGTGTAGGCCAAATCCTCCTTCCGTCTAGGACGGACAAGAGAGTGTCGTGCTCCTGTAGTGGAGACTAAAATGGACCTGATGATGATGATGAAACTTTAATATAGAAAAGGTCAATGTTCGTCCCTAAACCAGCTAGTAAAAAGGTAGTAGGTACCTATTTCTGAGATTACTGGCACTGTATTTTGTGTTACTAGGGTGACGCCACGCTGCGGTGGAAGTGCGTAGCTCTACCCAGTGTTGCCGTTTTGCGTGTTAATTACACATTTTGTGTATAATGTAAAAATCTATTATATAACCCGTGTGTGATAAGTAATAAAAGAACTTGCAAATTTCATACGTTATTGCGCGAAAAAGAATCGAAAACGCACCACAAACGATTAATCGTATTTACCTGCAGCACTCTCCGGAAAGCATTATCTGGATAGTTATTAATTACCTTTTGACGTTTGAGACAAGCATTTGTGAACCTTACGTAAAAATTACCACAATAATTAACAGTACCTACCACTGTAAATGCACATTTTGTTAGATAATTTGATTAATACAAGTTCAGGCTTCTGGTCGTGTGGTTTCCGGCAGACTAGAATAGAATCACTCCGTCTCTTCCCGTGGATGTCGTACAAGGCGACTAAGGGAAATACATTATCAAACATCGATCAGGCCTCTCCAACCCGTCTGGCCAGCGTGGGGAGTGTAGGCCAAATCCTCCTGTCTGCGACGGACGAGAGAGGGTCGTGCTCCTGTAGTGGAGACTAAAATAACCTGATGATGAAGTTCAGGCTTCTGTCTGCTTGAGAAAGGATTTCAATCAAATGACTCGCTCTTTTTTCTACTTTGATTATTAAACATAAGTAGTGCTTTGTTTTGCTCCGTCGAAGATGTTCCACGGAGTACCAAAATTGTCGACATAGCCTTCTGAGTTTGCAAGCTGAAGTGGCAATGGGCCGGTCACATCTGCCGAGTAGGTGATGGCATATGGGGGAGGAAGGTATTAGAGTAGAAGCCGCGCGTAGAATCTACATGGTCCGATGACATTAAAAAAGCAGCTGTATACAGAAGGTGGAGTATCGTATTTGATGGAAAGCATTGGGGAAGGCTATATAAGCACTGGGTAGATACACGCTAATGATGATGATGATGATGAACTGTATGTTTTTACTAGCTTAAGTATCGAGGAGATAAGTGAAATCAGGGAGTGATGTGTGTGGGATCGCGAGGTAGTGGCAACACTGCGTCCGCCATATTTTCCGATGTCGCGGTATTTTTAATTAGTTTTAGTTTTTTATGTGTTTCGAATAAATAAAACAACCAAACTAGCTAGACCCACTAAAAATCATATATTTTCATCATTACAAAATTCACAATACGACCGATTTAGATTATTGAAAAATATTGTGATGGGCAACTACGGAACCCTAACCCTGCGTGAGGCCTGACACGCACTTGGCCTGTTTTTTTTTTAACCAAAATCACAGTATAAGTACCTAATATGTAGTACTACATGCAGTATGGCCACTCCCTGCCCCTCTCTCGTGTCAACCTCACCTCCCCTCTAAGACAAATCTTGAACAATTTGTATGACGCTGCACGCACACACGTTCATTTACGCGCTGCTCAGACGCCATTGTTTATGTATGTCATAGTAAACGACGCTACTTTTGTATCGAGTGGCCGAGGTATGCCACAATCAAAAATGTCAGCAAAATTTGCTGCAAAAATATTAAAATTGCATAGACATTCCACTAAATTGTAACTATCGCCTTAAACCTAGCTATAAAATGTTCACCAACATTACAGTAGGGTGCAAACAGTTCCGTTTTACGGGATTCGATTCCATTAAGGCGGGTTTATGAGCAACCCTTAATCCCACTGAGCCGGTGGGGTGAATAGAGATTTTATTTTGGGGATGTTTTGATTTTAAGTTGTTGTTGTGTGTTTCGTTTATTTTATATGCAGTTTGGTTTTTGTTTTATGCTATGGATGTTATTATGAAAGTACTATTATTCTGGCACGAATGCTTGAAATATCATAAATAAATATTCCTGGACAAATTACACCCATCATCGCAGGCCATCAAGTCCCTAACTAAGCAAAGCTTGTACTATGGATACTAGATAACTAATTGTATATATTTTTTAAAATACATACATATTTGACGAGCTCGGTGGCATAGCGGTCAATGACGCGGCTTCGACACCAACGCTCGTGGGTTCGATTCCCACACAGGACAAACATTTGTGTGCATGAACATGTCTGTTTGTCTTGGTCTGGGTGTTTTCTATGTATCATAAGTATGTATTTACAAAAAAAAAATGTATTTACGTATGTTTATCAGTTGTCTAGAACCCATAACACAAGCTTCGCTTACTTTGGGGCTAGATGGCGCTGTGTAATTTGTATGACAATATTTATTTATTTATACATTATAATTAGGGGTGTAAATGGTTCATCAACATCTTTGAACCAAAGCCAACTTCACCTGCACGCGGTGCACCCTGCTGACTGACAAACGAAGCTCTGGCGAAAAGAGAGGTAGGGAGCGTAATTGTACGCTACCCGACTGGTGAATGTACCTCCACCTCACAGAATACCGCAGCCAAATAACGGTTCCCTTGAGGGCTGTTGTGTTCCTGCGAGTGAGTGAGGTCACCAGAAAGGAAGGAGATGCTGCGGTGGCAGCAGGGGTGGCGGCGCGCGAGCGATATTTTATGTTGGGAGCGTTAATATGGCTACGGTAACCGCTTCACATCAGGCATCACATATGCTTGTCTGCCATCCGACGTAGTATAAAAAAAAAAATGCCTCCCCAACCCATTTGGCCAGCGTGGGGAATGTAGGCCAAATACCCCTTCCGTCTAGGACGGAAGAGAGAGGGTCGTGCTCCTGTAGTGAAGACTAAAATGGACCTGATGATGATACATTATAATAACCCGCAGTTGAGCAGCGTGGTGGAGTATGCTCTAAACTTCTTCGATTCAGGGGAGACACGTATCCCAGCAGTGGAATGAATAAGGTTTGTCGACGGTCGACACACATAATACATAGAAAACACCCAGACCAAGACAAACAGACATGTTTATGCAAACAAATATTTGTCTTGTGCGGGGATCGAACCCGTAACCTCGAAGTCAAAGTGACCATTGCTAACCATTCGACCACCGAGCTCGTCATATTATGGATGGAATATTCCCTCCGAATCAGAAGTACTGCACGAATATCTCTATAATTGAAGAACTTTGAAGAAATATGAAAATAAATGAAGAATTATTAAAAAAAAAAAAAAATAGTTGAAGAACTCAGCAACAAGCAAAGTCTGTCTGCTCTAGTGCAGTCACGAGTAATGCAATATTTCGGCTAGGTCTCAAGACGAACAGGTGACTCTATCGAACGCCTGGTAGTTTAGGGTAGAATCGAGGGTACAAAACCACGCGGCAGATCACACATGCAATGGACTAACGAGATAAAGTCTGCTGTGGGCGGCCCATTGCATGAGTGTACCAGGAGTGCCTCGAATCGGCCGAAAAGGCGAGACATCGTGAGGCGTATCGTACTTCTCGGCTAATCGAGATGTGTTAGGTAACAAACTCATTGTTTTAGGTGCCCAATACTGATGGATACTCAAAATCCGTAGTGCACGGCAGTTGAGCTTCACTTGACGAGCCATCTCTTTACACTTTTAATGCCTTATTTGCCATATAGCTGTCTCTCACATTGCCAAGAATTTTACTTCCCCAAATTCCAAAAGCTTCCTCCTACTAATTTCTTCTGATTAAATTCGTTGTGAGAGTTCCAAGACAGCCGTAGTTTTACCCTCGGGACTGCAGTGGACTTCATTGCCTTTTTTGGTGGTCATTACTGTTAAACCTGGCTACACAGGAGACACAGTGGTGGGAATGTGTGGTTGGCCCCCATCCCGTCTCCAAAACATATTAAAATGTAACGGCGGTAACTGCATTCCATCAGGCGGGCCGTATGCTTCGCACCTCTGTGGTATAAAAAAAAGATCCAAATTATCGAGCGAAATTTTGGAGACGAAAACGAGACTAGGGAAGCCAAAGTTGTTATACATGACTTTGGTCGTGTATAACAACTTTGGCTTGGTACGTCTACTCGAACAGTCCATAGCTTCGCCAGGGTAATCTCAACAAAAAGATTGATAGACGCATTTGATTAGATTAAGCAGCTTTTAGAAAGTTTCGGCACACTCTCACCGTAGAGATATCCGAATGCTCGAAAACTAAAATCATATCAATCAGTGCGTCTTCTCCGCCATGACCTACGTTGCAAAGACTTGGGCACTGACCGCTGGTCTAGTCCACAAGCTAAAGGTCACACCGCGAACGATATTGAGATCTAATTGCTTAGCGTACAGCAATTAGATCTCACCATCGTTCGCTGTACCATTGATCAAATCCAGAATCAGAAAATTCAACGGAGAACCGAAGTTGTCCATATAGCCTTCATAGTTAGTAAGATGACTTCAGCTTACCAGATGTGCCAGTTCCACTGTTACTTAACAGTAGACCGGCCACATCTGATGAGTCAGATGGGGGAGGAAGGCTTTAGATTCAAAGCCATCTCTAGGTTTCCGATTACTTACAAAGCCATCTCTAGGAAAAATGGACGGAGGGGTAGTGGCAGGATGCGGAAGGCGATGGGTCGCATTTGGTGGCAACCGCAAGCGTTGGAAAATTAGCAGTGGGTAGATACAGGCTGGTGGTGTCGATGAGGTTATGAACACAGTCACTTAATCTCTATTAGACAGTGTTGGAGAGAGAGGTTCTGAATTGAGTTCGGTATGACGATGAGGTTCTGAATACAGTAACTTACTCTCTAACGGAGAGTAATTTACTCTCTAATGGAGAGTAAGTGAGTGTGTTCACTGTGAGCGAACTCAATTCAGAACCTGGAATCGAATTTGATACCATATTTTTTTAATTTATTTTAGAAAACCTGCAAAATCCTTAGGATAATAGAAAATTCAAAGAGACATCAAAGGCTCTATGAAATTGTATCGTTTACCGAACTTTGAACATCTGAAGATTAAAGTCTTCCAACGTTCGATTTTTGTCGTATATATTACCACAGTGTTAGTAATAGTACTACCACAGTATAAGTAATAGTATTAACGTAGTACTAAGTATAGTATGGTCCCTCCCTGCCGCTCTCTTGTGTCGACCTCACGTCCCCTCTGAGACAAATCTGGAACAGTTGTGAAGCGGCGCCGCACGCACACACTCTCATTTACCCTCTGCACAGACGTTATTGTTTATGTAATAGTATACGACGCGACATTTGCATGGAGTGGCCGGGGTGTGATATTACAGAATTCGCATATAACGATAGTCTGGGACAGTTTATTTTTCCCAAACTATTATTATATATACTTGGGAAAATACTCAATTTACCCAGTTATATTCCCATGTGGGAAAATATAGGGATGCGAACTAACGCAAAGAAAGCGTATAAGTCGATAAATTAAATTCTTTAAGTAAATTCTGGTTTAATATTATTATCAGTATTATAAATATGAGCACTAGATATTGTTTTCACCGCACTGCAACAGAAGAAGTGCTGTTTTTCGTGTGTATATGTGGATTTTTCGGCACGTTCTGTAGCCTAAAAGATTTGATGGATATGAGCTTGAGCTCGTTGGATCCGTCTTAATTGTGTGAGTTTTTTGAACATATGTGTATGTGAGTATGTTTTTAGTTTTTCATTGTGTCTTTACTTTGTTTACAGCGCCACCTACCACTTATATGTATTTCTATTTTCCTATACCCAAAGGTTGCCTGGAAGACATTGCTTATAGCGATAAGGCCGCCCGTTGTACTTTATAATCATTGTTACAACTTTGTCATCCTGTATTTGGTGCAATAAAGAGTAACGTATTGTATTGTATTGTTGATTTTTATTTTGATATACCCATGTGGCGTAGGTATATCAAAATTTAAAAAAATGGTTTCTGTAAAATCGGTTTACGGACGATAATTTTTCGTGATAACGTCATAAGAAAACATCAGCCGATGGAGTGGAAAAGAGATAGATGCATCACAAGCCGAATGCTTGTTCCGCGCTCTCGCTTGCACGTTCGGCTCAGGCGGAACGTGACATTGAGTCATTCGCTTTCGGGCGTGCAGCCGGCGTTCATCGATTTATAAGTTATAAGTCACGTCAATAATAAATCATTTTTTTTATTTATAACCTATCAAGTGGGGTATCAAAATAAAAGGTTTTAAAAAAGGCTTACAAAAATTATAATATTCAACTTACATGCTTAAACTAGCTGACCTGCCCCCTTACCACCAACTCTTATTGCGATTCAATAACTGAATGGAATGCTTATTCATACCAATGAATAAGCGACTCTATTTCGAATATAAAGGAGTCGCTTATTAATTGGAATGAATAAGCATTCTATTCAGTTATTGAATCGCAATAAGAGTTGGTGGTAAGGGGGCTGCGCAACTTCGTCTGCGTGAGAGACTCTACGCTTCACTCTCAATCCATAGAGGACTCTACGCTTCACTCTCAATCCATAGAGGACTCTACGCTTCACTCTCAATCCTCTATGGATTGAGAGTGAAGCGTAGAATTGCCGTTTAAAAGTTTGTTTGTATAAATATTCTTTATTCATGGAACATAGGTAAAAATGATGTAACAAAGCGTGCGCTAGTACCACTATATGACTATGACGAGCTCGGTGGTCGAATGGTTAGCAATGGCCACTTTGACTCCGAGGTCGCGGGTTCGATTCACGCATAAGACAAACATTTGTGTGCCTGAACATGTCTGTTTGTCTTAGTCTGGGTGTTTTCTATGTATTATAAGTATGTATTTACAAAAAACAAAATGTATTTAAGTACATTTATCAGTTGTCTAGTACCCATAACTCAAGCATTGCGCTTAATTTGGGACTAGATGGCGCTGTGTAAATTGTCCAGAAGTATTTTGTTATTTTTTTATTTGGCCGTGTGGTTTCCGGCAGACTAGAATAGAATCACTCCGTCTCTTCCCGTGGATGTCGTACAAGGCGACTAAGGGAAATACATTATAAAACATCGATCAGGCCTCCCCAACCCGTCTGGCCAGCGTGGGGAGTGTAGGCCAAAATCTCCTTCTGTCTGGGACGGACGAGAGAGTGTCGTGCTCCTGTAGTGGAGACTAAAATGACCTGATTATGATGATGATGATTTATTTATTTATTCACTATGCCCTGCTGTTAAGCGTACAAATAATATTCATAGGTATATATTATAGTCATAGATTAAATGTTCATAAAAACTAATTAAAAAGTGCACGGTGGTCGAATGGCCAGCAATGGCTGGGGTGTAAGTGGTTCATCAACACCTTTGAACCAAAGCCAACTTCACCTGCACGCGGTGCACCCTGCTGACTGACAAACGAAGCTCTGGCGAAAAGAGAGGTAGGTAGCGTAATTGTAAGCTACCCGACTGGGGAATGTACCTCCACCTTACAGAATACCGCAGCCAAATTACAATTCCCTTGAGGGTTGTTGTGTTCCTGCGAGTGAGTGAGGTCACCAGAAAGGAAGGAGATGCTGCGTTGGCAGCGGGGGTGGCGGCGCGCGAGCGATATTTTATGTTGTGAGCGTTAATATGGCTACGGCAACCGCTTCACATCAGGCGGGCCGTGTGCTTGTCTGCCACGTAGTATAAAAAAATAAAAAAAAAATGGCTACTTCGACTCTGAGGTACATGAACATGTCTGTTTGTCTTGGTCTGGGTATTTTCTATGTATTACTAGCTACAATATCGGTATCGTATTTTAAAATCAGCGCTGAGAAGGTTCTTTGCCGAATCCTGATTTGAACCCTAGGCCGATATAATTTTATTAATTTGCGCAATTTTTATTATTATTCTTATCCTATAATATTGTATTATTTATTACATGTATGTATATATGTATTTATAATTAACGTAGTAGTTATATCCCACAAATGTTTGGTGCGATCCACTTGCCTATTCATGAAATCCTATCAGATACTCTAAGGTTGACTGGAAGAGATCCCTGTGAGGGATAAGTCCGCCTTTGTACTTTTCCTTTAATTTACTATATTGTAAATTTTATTTTATGTACAATAAAGATATTACAAACAAACAAACAAACCTTCGTACTTAAACCATCATAGCTTGTCCTGTGAGTATTTTTCAGCGACATAATTATTCTGTATATGTCATGTGCATTGGTAGATTCCATAAAAAAAATTGAGTTGTCATTGATTAATTTGTAATTTGTGATAGGAATATTATCAGTTTTAATTTGATCAATAAAATAATCGTTAAATGATTGTGAAATTTTCATTGGGATTTTTTATAACGCTGCTAGCAATCCTTATTTGTATGGGGCTAGGGCAGTGTACTTTATTTTATTGATTATTTTCCACGTGGCTTTGGACTTATTTTCGGCATTACGTAATAGACTGCATTACATAATTTACATAATAGCTGTTCTGAGATTTTTGTGTAAGTAAGCGTTTAGAATAAGTTTTAAATGACAATTTATTGTATTTATTGGGCCTTGTTCTATATCTCCATAACAGTCCTATTTTGCATTTAGTGCATATTTTAATGCAGATTTTACTAATCCATTTTGGTTTTATTTTTGTAGACATTTTATGAATGGAAAACAAATATGTATTATCATATTATGAACATTATAAGTTCATGAAAAAGGCAATATAAGTTCATGAAACTTATTAAACGCATCGTGCGTTTAATAAGTTTCATGAACTTATATTGCCTTAGTCTAACTGATTAGCACTGATCCGAAGTTTATGTTTCTTAAGCAATCTCTGAATTTCATCATATTTGCATTGCTATAATCACTACGCGTGATATACAAGGGCGAACGAGCGCAGGTTTTTTTCACTGGACTTTTTAATAATTGTGCAGTACGGTCTGACATTGCAAGTTCCAGTATCTCACCCTTACTACTCATTATATTATGTATAATTTGATCTATACACGTGTCGCTACATATTCTAGTAGGATTTCAAATTAAAGCTAGTTACGTGTAGTTGTTTGTACCATAGTGTTTTATAGTTAGAAAACTAAAATTAAACCAAAAAGTAATATAAATATGAAAAAAAGTTCAGCTGGAGTTTGAATACGGTTACATTCGATGTTGTAAGGGCTGAAACTGAGTTAAACGGGCGACCGTCGCGGCTCTACGCGCGTGATGACATTTTAACGTGTTAACGAGTACCAAAATACTCGAACTCGACTCAGCACATCACTATAAACGAACGAACAACCCCGCGAATTCCACGCAGGCTCCGTCGCGGGAAGACGAGACCCATTGCACGGACGCGAGATCCACTTCCCGCGACGGACGCCCGCACGGGTCGCCGTGACGGTCCACATTTGTATGGGACCGCGCGGGCGTCCGCGTCACGCAGTTTCAGTCCTATGATACATAGATACACTAAGAGCAAGTTGACGAGCGACGTATGTTACGAAACTTTGATACTAGTCTGTAGGTACTGTGTTAATTTATTATATTGAAATTAAAGTAACTTTCCCAATTTTCCAATTCACTGTAGCTATTTTAAAGTTTAATTATATAGTTTTTACTTCCTAATACCTTTGAGAATAGAAGTACAAAGTTTGATGATGATCGGTGGAGTAGTTTCGGCGTGAAAGCGTAACAAACAAACTCACATTCAAATTTACAATATTAAGTAGTGATACTAATACGGAGCTCAACGTTTACAAGAGGGCACTGCCATCTATCATCTCTCCTTATAAAACTTTATTGCAATAAGATACATGAAAGTACGCCCTATACATGAAATAATATTTGATAGGGCGAACTTATTTCGTGAAGGAATCTCTTCCAGTCAACCGTTGCCTAAAGGTGAACTTTTTATTAGGACATTTTAGGGTGAATAATTCCGTTATACATGACTGTGAATACAGCTTTTAAAGTGGTTAAAACCTACGTCTACCTCGGACAGGCCATACAGCTGGGCCGGGGTAATTTTAACAAAGAGATCGAAAGATTCGACTGGGCTGGGCAGCTTTTGTAATGCTTCGGCACATTCTCAGATATACCCCAATGCTTGAAGACCAAAGTGTTCAATGAGTGCGTCCTTCCCGATATGACATAGGTACGGTGCAGAGAGATGCGCGCTGACGTTGGGCTGGTTCACAGACTAAAAGTCGCACAGCGAGCGATGGAGAGAGTGGGTTTCTCTAAATGATCGTATTCGAAACGAATATATTCGATGTCCTGTGTAAATGCAATATCGCTATGAAAGGTAAACTATGTCTCGATCTGTATGTATACCAAATAATAAAATTCATCAAAATCCGTTCATACGTTTACCCTTGAAGTAGTTACAAACATATCTACGTGCATAAGTAGGTATATCTTTTACTATTATTAGATAACCGAGCAAGATCTAATTATAATTCGAAAAATCATTATTTGTATCTTTGTGACACATTAACTTTGGAACTAGTGCTTCGATTTTGAGAAAATTTGTTACGTGTCGTGTACAAGAAACTTACAAACAATTTTAATGTTCTTTGGAAAACGAAATCGGTTCAGTAGTACCTATACAAAAAAACCGGACAAGTGCGAGTCGGACTCGCCCACCGAGGGTTCCGTAGGTACGTAGTATCATTATTAAATTTGATATTTTTCATTATAAATAAGAAATAATGCGTCGAAAAAAATAAATAAAATATATTTTTCAATGTGTACATCAAGCCCTTTCATATGATACCCCATTTGAACTAGTAGTTTCAATTTGAAATTTCGACACCCTATAAAAACTATAGGCCCCCTATTTTTTAAGATCTATTTACAAATGTATAGTTTTGAGATTTATTCCTGTACTTTTCTGATTTATTCATGTTACTTTCCAAATTTCATAGTTCTAGGTCAACGGGAAGTACCCTATAGGTTTTGATTCCCTTGAGTGTGTCGAAATATGCGTTTTTTGCTGAATAAACTGCCGTAACTTTTTTCTACGTAAACTTAGCAGCTTGATTTTTTTACAACTTCATGGGACCGTAGACCTGTGTATACAGTTCAAATTTCAGCTTGATACCTCCACGCATTCTCGACATAGAAATTCTTGACAGACAGACAGACAGACAGACAGACAGACAGACAGACAGACGGACAACAAAGTGATCTTATAAGGGTTCCGTTTTTCCTTTTGAGGTACGGAACCCTAAAAATGGCGTTAACGTGAAAATGAATTTATTACAACTTGTTACCGCGTTTGTTAGTAACTAAATGATTTGTATTTGTATGAATATTTTGCTTTCATTCGCGAATCTGAACTGATCCGATTTTAATGAAACTTTTGAAGTAATAACGACTTATAAATCGATGAACGCCGGCAGCACGCACGAAAAAGCATGACTCATTGTCACGTTCCGCCTGAGCCGAGCGTGCAAGGGAGAGCGCGGAACAAACGATAAAGAGACACGAACTAAGTCTAAGCGTTCGGCTTGTGACGCATCTATCTCACATCCACTCCATCGGCCGATGTTTTCTTATGACGTTATCACGTAAAATTATCGTCCGTAAACCGACTTTACACACGACCAGCTTTTTTTGAAGCATCAATAATATTAAAACAGTTTATGTGTTAACTGGTCACTGATTACAGTGTAGTAGTTTTCAAGACTAGTAGTGTTTCAGTTCGCGACGAACATAGCGTTACGAATACTTTCGTCTGTTTTAATTTTTTATTCAAATTTGACCATTTTTCTAAGAATCACCCTAAGAAGCAGTTTTGAATTAAAAAAAATCTGTATTAAGGTAATGTGGGGTTCCTGGCATGGAAGATGGAGAATTTTTTGCTATTGCGTGTAAAAAAACCATTACAAAACAAAAAAATATTATAAGACTGGAAAGAACTAATTATGTGTGTGCTCTGTTGTCTAGTACCCATAACACAAGCTTTGTGCTTAAACTGGGACTAGATGGCGCTGTGTAAATTGTCCAGAAATATTAATTTATAGTAATACTGATACTATTATATTACACTTTTATTATTTGAAATGGCTTAAATTAGTGATGCTTACAACACTGTTAATTAGTGGCATGGTTTAAATTTAGAATACCCACCGTACCACCAGAGGTACGGTCAGGGGTATGGTGGGTCTGAAGTGGTGCTGGAGATACAAATAAATATTCATTTATTAATTCAATTTGTCCTAAATCTAAGTGATTTCATTCGATGATCGAATCTGCAAGTTCTGCGACCATTGGGTACCTATTATTATGACTACTCGTCCACCCATTACGGTATTTTTACAGTCGCCATGATGAAATAACGTACTCTCGAATTTATCATACCTACGTAAGATTTCTCATCTAAAAGCTCTATTTCCAGGATTCATAGTTCACAACAAATATCAATACGGATGCATAATTGGAAAGATATATTAGTCATTCATACCTAATACGTTGTTGTAACCATATTAGCGTTTTTTTGCAGCACTTGTCATTGAGTAAACTTTAGTCATTGGCAAAAACGATTTGCGGATTCAGGCCTATTTTTAATATGAACTCAAAAGTTCAGATTAAAAATAGACTTGAATACGCAAATTGTTATCGCCAGCCTAACAAACGTAGATATTATCATCATCATCAGGTCCATTGTTAGTCTCCACTACAGGAGCACGACCCTCTCTCGTCCGTCCTAGACGGCAGGAGGATTTAGCCTACACTCCCCACGCTGACGGGTTGGGGAGGCCTGATCGATATTTGATAATGTATTTCCCTTAGTCGCCTTGTACGACATCTAGACCTAAACTATTTTCATAGCCATTATCTACCAGTAGCCTGGAATGGGCCTCCTCAGACTTTTCCACTTTTTGTTTTGTTGCCAGTTTGATCTTTCTGAAGTTATCTTTACACCGCATCTGTGGTCTTCTCTAGGCCGGTTTTCATTCCACTCCTGGGTGCCTCTGACTATCGACTCCTATAGGTTACACTAATTGGTCGTAAATCAATAACTTAGATTCGAAAGTAAAGTCGCAGATGCCATCAAGCGAGTGGCAGTTCTCAAGTGGTAGTGGGCAGGTCACATAGCTCGAAAACAAAATATATATTGAGTGGAATGACTAACCATGTTCACTTTAACTCCGGGGTCGCAGGATCAATCCCCGCACAAGACAAATATTTATGTGCATGAACATGTCTGTTTGCCTTGATCTCGGTGTTTTCTATGTATTATATTATCTATGTATTTACAAAAAAATAAGTATAATATCAGTTATCTAGTGGTAGTGGGAGTAATTATGGGTATAGTAGGTAAGTACAAGCTTTGCTTAGTTTGGGTCTAGATGGCAGTGTCTAATTTGACCAGGAATATTAATTATTTATATTTTTTTATTATATACAACCGTCTAAATCCTACCTATTTTCCTATACATATATATTGACGAGCTCGTGGTCGAATGGTTAGAAATGGCCACTTTGACTCCGAGGTCACGGGTTCGATTCCCGCACAAGACAAACATTTGTGTGCATGAAGATGTCTGTTTGTCTTGGTCTGGGTGTTTATTATGTATTATAAGTATCTATTTACAAAAAAAAATGTATTTAAGTACATTTATCAGTTGTCTAGTACCCATAACACAAGCATTGCGCTTAATTTGGGACTAGATGGCGCTGTGTAAATTGTCCAGAAATATTTATTTATTTGTTAATCGCTTCAAATCGGGCAGCCCGTATGCTTGTCATCAGCCACCCGTCGTAGTAGGGACATAAAAATAACCCCTTAGGATCAGTAGTACCATTGACTAGTACCATTGATGGTACAAGTGACACAACTTTGTATCTCTAGTACCATTAAAGAAAAGTCAAGATATTCCCCGTGATAACTGATGGGACTAATGATACAATTTTGTATCTCTAGTACCATTAAAGAAAACTAAAGATATTCCCCGTGATCAGGATCACGGGTAGCGTTGTGTTCTATCCAAAAGTTAAGTACTTCCAGATTGTTGCATAAAATATAGGGCAAAGGCGGAAATTCGAATATTTTTTAGATTTCGGGTTTGACTATTGTTAATGATTTTCATACTGTGGGTCACGACCATCAGGGGAACTCGCCGGGGAAAAATCGCAAATGTTTGTTCAGGCTTGATTACTGCGCAATAATTAATCTACTTAAATCTTTAAGTAAACCTTTTTCCAATTAAAGCCTATTTCTTTTCTTAATTTTTATCTTCATCTTCACCATTAAACACCTAATTAGTTCACCTAGGAACAAAATCGGTAGCAAATAGCACCACCAATTTTAAGGCTTTCATAACCAGCAACCAACCATGGCACTTGACTGGTTCAGTAGTTACCTAGATGAACGAAAACAATGTACTGAACTTAGTAGAATTGTAAACAATGAGAAAATTACCGTTCGTTCTCAGCTAAAAAATAATGGATGTGGAGTGCCGCAAGGTAGTATTTTGGGTCCAATACTATTTCTACTATACATTAATGATTTACCCAGCTACGTTAACCAAAAGTGCATATTGTTTGCGGATGATTGCACACTTATTTTCAAATGCAACAACACTCATATTTATTTACAAAAAAAATGTATTTAAGTATTGTACCAGTTATCTGGTACCCATAGTACAAGCTTTTCGATTAATTTGGGACTAGATGGCGCTGTGTAAATTGTTCAGAAATATTTATTTATTTATTCTTGTTCCAGGACACAAAGATTCGTGCTCCGAAGAGAGTAAACAGCACGAGATCAAACCGAACATCGAGCGACCGCACCATGCGCTCGGCGCGCGGCTTCACATCGCTCACAACATACGATCTGAACACTTACAAGGTACCTATATATGGCATGGTTTATATGGTGTGTATATTAGGGTGTAAGAGGTTCATCAACATCTTTGAACCTAAACCAACTTCACCTGCACGCGGAACACCCTGCTGACTGACAAACGAAGCTCTGGCGAAAAGAGAGGTAGGGAGCGTAATTGTAAGCTACCCGACTGGGGAATGTATCTCCACTTTACTGAATACCGCAGCCAAATAATAGTTCCCTTGAGGGTTGTTGCGTTCCTGCGAGTGAGCGAGGTCACCAGAAAGGAAGGAGATGCTGCGTTGGCAGCGGGGGTGGCGGTGCGCGAGCTATATTTTATGTTGCGAGCGTTAATATGGCTACGGTAACCGCTGCACATCAGGCAGGCCGTATGCTTCTCTGCCACCTGACGTAGTATAAAAAAAAATGGTATATATGGTACGGAGCTCATGATCATAAAGGCTGATTTGTAAGAATCTAAAACGCATGCTGAACGATCTCAATGCAAGTTCGCAAACTATGGGGCTGGTGTTGAACTTTGGCAAGATGAAAGATTTGTACGAATTTGTCATCCCTGGCTCGGTTATCGTCGACTTTCTGATAACCGGGGGCCGTACCGCCTAAGCTGAAGCCGATTCCCATCGAATATTTTGATTTTAGCTTAGTAGTACATATACTACTAAGCTAAAATCAAACTCAAACTCACACTCAAACAAACTCAACTTGAATTGTTACTAACTAAAATATGGATTTATACTCCGAAATAAATGATTATTATTATTATTAGTCGGTAGTGCTTCAGAGTTGCTACCAGCTAAGCAAAACACAATTGTCACTAATCTAAGCTAAAGTTTAATTACGGTAACGAATTTGTGCATGGAATGGGCAGGAATCGTAAATCAAAAGAATTTAATGAATAATTAGAAGTATAGTTATGTTATAAGATGTGTAACCTATTACTGATAAAATAATTGAATGATAAATAAAATAAATAATAATACATACATACACTACATACATATTCATCATCATCAGGTCATTTTAGTCTCCACTACAGGAGCACGACCCTTTCTCGTCCGTCCCAGACAGAAGGAGGATTTGGCCTACACCATCTACACTCCCCACGCTGGCCAGAAGGGTTGGGGAGGTCTGATCGGTGTTTTATAATGTATTTTATCTAATCTCTTACTGAAATTTACACATTAAAAAACTAAACACAGTATCATAATGACAGTCTTTACGCACAAGCTATCAAAATAAATTTAAAAAGTTATTTTTCGATACAGCTCTTATATGGACAACTGTATCGTAAAATAACTTTTTTACCATTTCGATACAGCTTCAGCCCTGGATATAGGTATTTTAAACAGGTTGCAATGCAAATACATTGCAACTATGCAAAATTTTTCTACATAATCTGTGAACGCGGCGCCGCGCGGCGCGTCTCGCATGCGCACTACGAATGCTCGATCTGCAAATGGATTTTTAGGTAAGAATTATAGCTGTTAAATTAACTTTATGGTTGTATTTAAAATATTATTATCATATATTTCATGAGATTAGATAAAGTAGTGTATGAAACTGCACATAATTAGGTATTAAAATACTCGTGTGGTCTATTATAACATTCGCCTTCGGCTCATGTTATAAACTCACACTCGTATTTTAATAACCCTTATTATGCAACAGTTTCATAAACTACTATTATATTATACCCGTCTGGTATTGTCCTTAGTCGCCTTGTACGACATCCCCGGGAAGAGACGGAGTGCTTCTATTCTAGTCTGCCGGAAACCACACGGCGCAACATACATATTATAAAATATATAATAAATAAATAAATATTAATACTATAAAATGTCAGTTTACTGAAGTTAAAATTAAAGTGCGAGGAAATGATTTTTTTCTTTTTTTTTTAAACTATCTATAGACTATGCAGTTCTAATAGCTACAGGTAAGGTATTCCAAAGTCTGATAGCTTGAACATTAAAAGATTGATTTAAAAATTTGGAAGAATGAAGAGGAAAGTACATGTAGCTATCTGTTTTTTAATCACTTCAGTGGCGCTGTCGACTGAAGCTATGGGCTATATGAAGCTATGAATATGGGTATCAATAACACCTGAATCAATTCATTCACAGTCGCTTCTTCCTTCGTTCTTTTGAATTTTTAAGAAAATTTAAATGATTAAAAAATAGAAAATTTAAGAAAACTGAACGACTATCATAACGTTTCTAATGTAACTTTATGTCGTTTGTGCAATCTGTCAGTCATTTGACAGATTGCGTGAAACCAATTTAAATTCAATATTCGTTGTTAAGAAAACAGGATACCGTCTGTCGGGTCAAGTAGTAACTTAATAATAACTTCCAGGTGGCATCCACCAACAGCACAGTGGAGGGCACATGGCGACCGTGCCCGTCAGCATGTCGTCATCAGCATCAGATAGTGATAAGCCGGCCAAGCAGAAGAGACATCGGACCAGGTACACTGCAGCATTAGTTTTAAATACTTCATCAACAACCCACACTCGTGCTGCTGGGCAATAATTTTCCCTTCAACCAAACCATGCTGAGTGGGATTTAGGTGTGATATCGGACGCAGAGGTGATAAAAATTATAAAGTCACTTAAATCTAAAGCAGTTGGAGAGGACGGCATTTGTATTGATATGATTACTCCAGTGGTAAAAGAAATTGCTCCCATTTTAACTAATATACTTAACTGTTCTCTTGCCTCTGGTGTTTTCCCATTCCTTTGGAAATTGGCCCATGTTATCCCTTTGCCTAAAAAACCTAATCCTTCTTCCTTTTCTAACTATCGTCCAATATCTATTCTCCCTGCCCTTTCAAAAGTGTTAGAGCACTTTGTCCACCAACGTCTCACGAGTTACCTAAAGGAACTTAATCTTCTATCTCATCATCAGTCCGGTTTCCGTAGTGGTCACAGCACAGTCACTGCCTTGGTCAAGATTACCGATGACATCCGGCATAACATCGATAACAAACTACTCTCAGTCTTAGTCCTTCTTGATTTCACTAGTGCCTTCAATTCAGTTGATTTTGATGTCCTACTCGGTGTTCTTCAAACGCTCAATCTTTCGCCGTCGGCACTTTCCTGGTTCCGTTCCTATCTAATGGGTAGGTCACAATTGGTTAGGGTTGATGACTTGCGTTCTGACTGGTGTGAGATACTTGCAGGAGTACCTCAGGGTGGAATCTTATCCCCGATTCTCTTTTCCTTGTTTATCAACAACATAGTTTCTTCTCTTAAGTCTTCCTTTCATCTTTACGCTGACGACTTGCAAATTTACACGGCTGCCCCTCTCGACAACTTTTCACGAGCAGTTGCCTTTATCAACGACGATCTTTCGACCATTGCTGACTGGTCTCATAAGTTTGGGCTTAAAATCAATGCCACCAAGTCTCAAGCGATTATTGTGGGTAGCCCATATTTCATATCAAAATTGCAGAATATTAATCACCCTAATGTTGTATATGATGGTAACCTAATTCCGTTTTCCTCTAAGGTCACTAATTTAGGTCTTACCATCGACGAAACATTCAGTTGGGCCCCACACGTAAACGAAGTAAGTAGGAAGATTTTTGCCTCTCTTCATAGCCTTAAGCGGCTCCAAAACTTTCTCCCTATGGCAACAAAGGTGACGCTGGCACGATCACTCCTTCTTCCTCTACTTGACTATGGGGATGTGGCTTATTTAGATCTGTCAGAGGAATTACTGGACAAAATGGACCGTCTCCAAAATGTGTGCATACGCTTTGTGTTTGGCCTTCGGAAATTTGACCACATCTCCGAATTCCGTCAGCAATTGGGATGGCCGCTGATCAGGATGCGAAGGAACATCCACGCCTTGATGCTCCTTTACAAGGTTCTTTTTAGTTCAAGTGCTCCATCGTACCTTCACGAGAGACTGCAACTTCGGGAAACCGATAACCGGCTGCGGTCATGCGGGAACCTTCGACTGGACTTACCCTATCATAATTCAAACGCATACTTTAAATCGTTTACGGTTAGGGCAGCAATGCTCTGGAATTCGCTCCCCACCTATGTGCGCCTGGCACCGTCAGTGGATTCATTCAAGGCTCGTCTACTCAAATCCTTTAACGAGTTGTCTTGAGCGATTCGAAATCAGTGTATTTTATTTATATATGTTATTGTGTATGTATATTTATATATAGCTGTATTATATATGTACTATTGTGTAGTGTATGTATGAGTATATATGTATAATTATAATTATTGTAGTATTTGCAAATTGCTTTCGACTTTTCGACGCCCTTGCCACTATTAATTCTCTTATCCAACACTTGAAGGTTGGCTGGTAGAGATCTCTTATAGAGATAAGCCCGCCTTTGTACATGTTCGTGATAGTTATATTGTGTATAAATAGATATATGTTCTTTATGTACAATAAAGATACTACAAACAAACAAACAAACAAACATATTTATATATGACATATAATATGACGAGCTCGGTGGCGTAGCGGTCAATGACGCGGCTTCGACACCAACGCTCGTGGGTTCGATTCCCACATAGGACAAACATTTGTGTGCATGAATACGTCTGTTTGTCTTGGTCTGGGTGTTTTCTATGTATCATAAGTATGTATTTATAAAAAAAAAAATATTTACGTATGTTTATCAGTTGTCTAGTACCCATAACACAAGCTTCACTTACTTTGGGGCTACATGGCGCTGTGTAATTTGTCTTACAATATTTATTTATTTAAGGCTTCTCTGGAGACCTGCCTTAGTTTTGGTGCTTTCAAGCCGTTATTAAGGTTTAGGTTCAAAAAGGTTACAGACTTGAATTGACTACTCTTGTCTATTGACAACAGCCTGAACATGGCGTGCCCTCAGAGGGAACTCGAGTTAACTAAATCTACCTATCCATAGGTTATTTGATTTACATGAATTTATTAGATTTAAGTATCCCGTCGCATCATCAACCCATATTTGTCCAACTGACTGGATACAGGATCTTCCTTCAACCCTAAAGGCTTTAGAGCATACTCCAGATATGGATATGGATCTAACGAGTAGAGGTCCCTTAGAGAAGTTTAATGTAATGTCGAACACCCGTCATGACTCGCTGAATGATATACCCATGAGCAGGTCTCGGCAGGCATTGAGAATATTGCATAAGGTGTTGGTATATGGGCTATGGAAATGAGTTTGAAATAGAAATACATTTATTTCAACATCACACATAAACAAAGTACACATAAACAACACAAATACAACATTACATTATAATGGAAAGTGTGATGTTGAAATTGAGTTCTGACTAGGTAATGGTCTGGAGATTCGATAACCGTGGTGTCGTTACTCATCACAGTTCGCCACAAGCTGCCCTGCGGGTTTATATAAATCATTATTATTTATAGAGCTATTACTAATAAATAAATGAATAATAAATAAAAAAACATACACTGCATATTATAAAATATATAATAAATAATTAAATATTAATAGTAAATATAAAATGTCAGTTTACTAAAGTTGGAATTAATCTACTATATAAAAATAAGTCGGGTTTTCCTTCCTGACGCTATAACTCCAGAACGCACGAACCGATTTCCACGGTTTTGCATTCGTTGGAAAGGTCTCGGGCTACGTGAGGTTTATAGCAAAGAAAATTCTGGAAAAAATTGAAAAGAAAAGCGGGAAAATCTTTTTTCACATACAGCGCCATCTCTAAGGAAATGGATGGAAACGAAAAGATTGAGCCACAGCGAAGCGTGGTCGGGCCGCTAGTGAATAATGAAATTGTTTTTTTACTTGTTTTTTGATAATATCAATATAATTTACAGTTCTGATAGATACAGGTATTAGACCCTGTCTAATTTTAGTCACAGGAAACAAACTATAGATTTAACTTTACCTTTAATTGTCTCAAGTTCCTACTCTGTGTTCTATCTTCTCATTGAGGAACAACTGAAGCTGTTTTGCTTACTCGGTAAGTCACTATGACAACCAACAAATTGAACAAGGTAGCTGGTTATTTAGGAACAAACTTCTCAACTTAAGAACTATCTAAGAACATAGAAGGTTCACTTATAAATAATTCGTGGAACTTTTATGACGGTCATTGTCGACCGCACTTACGTTGTCGACGTAGGTGTTTTAGATCGATTTTGTTTCAATTTTAACTTAATTGCTTCGAAAAAAGTGATTATCTAAACTCTAGAAGCCGTGCTCCCTAATCTGAGACTAATTAAACCCCCACAGGGATAAAACAGGTATTGCGTAGTGGTAATAAAGTAGGGTACCTACTGACCATCGGGCTAGTCTTCAGGCTAAAGGTCGCGTAGCGAAAGATGAAGAAGGTTTATCCTAGGAGTTTCTCTAAGGGATCGAATTCGGAACGAAGAAATTCGACGGAGAAAAAGTTGAGATATCCTTCCGAGTTAGCAAGCTGATGTGGTGTAGTATATGTAGTTTATTGACCCCTATGTTTTATCTTCATGGTTTACTGCGACATAGACACTTAGTTCAAGCACTAAGCGTTACGTCAAGCAGAGAGAGTCAGACGTTTAATAAAGGTTTCGTTAGTATACAACACTAACGAAGTCTACATCATTGATGTTCTTTAGAGCACCCCGCCACGCTTTCTCCTTCTTTCAAGATATTACAGTGGCAATGGGCCGGCCACATCTGCCAAGTCAGTGATGGCATTCTAGATGGTCTGATGACCTCATCAAAGCAGTAGGAAACAGTTGAATGCTGGAGGATAGCATTTGGTGGAAAATACTAAGCCTATATCCAGCAGTGGATAGATACAGACTGATGATGAATAAAATAAATAAATAAATAACAAAAAAATATTACAGAGCACACGAGGAGGTTTTCCGGCCTTAGCACCCCGTCCAGACCCTAACCTAACCTAACCTATCCCCCTATAGTGGGCAGAATGAATGAAGCCTGTACGTTAAAAGTTGAAAGATAACAGGCTAGTTCTATAAGATCTACTGTAAGCGGGTAAAATCAATTTCCTTAAATTAGTCATAGGGGTAAACAATGAATACGTTAGGAAACTGCTGTAGAGCAATTACAGAAAAACGATCAACTCTTATGCTCGAAAGTCAACGCTCAACAATGCTTGTTGTGTTCGAAGTAAACGCGAACAAAATAGCTTTAACCAGTTAGTGTAAAATATTACCTACCTGTAGGTAATAAATCTATTATGAATATTTGCAGATCTCGCTTTGAATAACTTATTTTGGCTTGTTTGCAATTGAATATATTGATGCCTAAAGTAAACTAAACTTAACAAACACATGTGTGTGACAGTGCTGTCTCTCTTTGACACAGGTTCACGCCCGCACAACTGAACGAGCTGGAGCGATGTTTCTCCAAAACCCACTACCCGGACATTTTCATGCGAGAAGAAATCGCCATGAGGATCGGCCTTACCGAGAGTCGAGTTCAGGTTAGTGACTTTTATATTAAGTTTTTTTTTAAGTCAAAACTTTTTAGCGGCGTTGTGCACTTTTTGGGATGGGTAGAAAATTTTAAATTCGCGGACACGTGGCCTGATCGAAAATTCGTAAGACGGAGCGGCACGACCGGCGCGGCGTAGGAGAGAAAGTAATATCCCCCTCTCTTTCTACCGCACGGCGAAAATGTATGCCTGCTGTTTATTTTGTAATGTAATATAAATTGACATTTTTGTGTACGATAGCGCAATAAATGAATATTGTATTTTACCACATAAATGATAGTACTTTTATACTGATAAATAAAGCAATTCGTGCGAAATTATTCCCTAACCATTACAAAATATTCAAAATTGCACAACATTAATGTTCAAGTTTTCACTTCTGCCGGCATGCTCGGAGTGCAACCCGTTTTTTTATGTGCGTGTGTTCAGAACCACGGTATAAGTAATAGTGAAGTAAAAAGTACTAGTTGGAGGACCGTAAACTCCACAAGATGTTTAAGTGCTGCGTGAAAAGAAAATAGTACCTATTGAACCTGAGAAAAAAAATCTTTTTTTTTTTTTATATGAGAGGGGGGCAAGCGAGCATGTGGGTCACCTGATGGAAAGCAATCACCACCGCTCATAGAAATCAGCAACACCAAAGGGTCACCGATCCGTTGCCAGCCTTTTAAGGGAAATATTGACTCTGTTCTTGAAGGCCCCCATGTCGTATTTATTTGGGAATACCGCTGGAGGAAGTTGATTCCACAATTTCACAGTTCGTGGTAGAAAATGTCTTAAAAAGCGTACTGTAGTAGATCGCCAAATATCGAGATGATGAGGGTGGAATTTTAATTTATGGCTAGTTGTACGATAGTGGAACTCAGCGGCAGGTATCAAATCAACTAGCTCATCCGAGCACTCCCCGTTATATAATTTATATAGAACGCAAAGAGATGCAACATCTCTGCGTGTAGAGAGGGACTCCAGCCGATCAGAAATCATTGGGTCACCGACGATTCGAACAGCTCTTCGTTGTATGCGGTCAAATGGAGCAAGTAAGTACTGGGGCGCACCAGCCCAGAGATGTGAACAGTATTCCATATGAGGCCTAACTTGGGCTTTATACAGTTGAAGGCGATGCTGTGGTGTAAAATACCGTCTGGCTTTACAGATGATGCCAATTTTCCTAGAGGCCAATTTGGCCTTGCACTCCAAGTGACCACGGAACTGAACATCGCTCGATATGTCAACACCCAAGATACCAATGCTGGAGCTAATAGTAAGGGGAGTACCTTCCAATCTGGGAGATACAACAAAAGGGGACTTTTTTGCGGTAAACGCACAAACTTGTGTCTTTGAGGGATTCAGTTGGACTAAGTTCAGTCTTCACCAATCAGAGATGTGTCCAAGAGATGTCTCCATCTCAGACACAAGTTTTGTTCGGTACTCATCGACGCTATCCCGAGAAACATTGCATAGACCACTGTATCTTGCGTCCAAGGTACTGTCATCTGCATAGCAATGGATGCTGCATACATGCAGCAAGTCATTGATATGCAGAAGAAACAATGTGGGGGACAATACGCAGCCTTGTGGCACACCAGCGTTCAGGGGTAATGGATCGGAACGTGCACCGTCAATCACAACTTTAATGGTCCGCCCAGTGAGAAAGCTGGCAATCCATGTGCAGAGTCTCTCAGGTAACCCAAAAGAAGGAAGCTTGGATAGTAGTGCCTTATGCCACACCCGATCAAAGGCTTTTGCGATATCCAGACTAGCAGCCAAAGCCTCGCCCTTGCTTTCTACTGTCTCCGCCCAACGGTGAGTCAAATATACCAGAAGATCACCAGCCGAACGACCTTGACGAAAGCCATATTGGCGATCATTAATCAGCTGGTGATCCTCCAAGTATGCCATCAACTGTTGGTTGATGATATTTTCCATTATTTTGGAAAACAAGGATGTTATAGCAATGGGCCTGTAGTTGGACGGATCTGAGCAAACACCTTTTTTAGGGATCGGGTGAACCAAAGCCTCCTTTCACGAGCTGGGGACCACGCCAAGCGAGTACGAGTACCGAAATAGGCGGGTTAGAATTGGGGCTAACTCCGCGGCACACATTTTCAAAACAACGGATGGAATGCCATCCGGCCCACTCGACTTATGGATGTCCAGGGAGAAAAGCGCTCTACGCACGGCTCTTTGCCTGAACTTAACTTCTGGCATAGAGCTCTCACACCGAGGGATGGTAGGTGGTGTGGCTCCCCGATCATCCAGAGTCGAGTTAGATGCAAAAAGAAACCCTAGAAGATCGGCTTTTTCCTTTGCAGTATGGGCCAGCGAGTCATCCATCCGCTGCAATGGTGGAAACGACGACTGACAAAAGTTACCTTGAACGGCTTTGGCGAGCGACCAGAACGCACGAGACCCAGAGGGCAAACGCACTAGTCTCTCGCCAATTTCGCTAATAAATCTGGACTTTGCCTTCGCGATACAAACCTTCAACGATCTGGAATCAGAGTTGTATTTTTTTTTATGTACGCCGGTATTTGGATCTCCAGTTGCCCGAGCATTGGACCAGGCACGGTAGGAATCTTGCTTCTGACGCGACGCGGCTCTGCAAGACCCACCGAACCATGGTCGAGATTTGCCGCCAATGGGCACCGCAGAATTGGGAATAAATAGTTCCATACCCTGCAGAACCACATCAGCGACAGCATTTGCACAGACACTGGGATCATCCAGCGAGAAGCAAACTGGTCCCCAAGGATAGGAAGCCAGGAAGTCACGCAGCCCATCCCAATCTGCTGACCTGAAATGCCACACACGACGGATACCTGCTGTACGCGGTCGGTTTTGGTGTATGAGTGGCACCACACATCCTATCAGGCAATGATCTGAGGAACCAAGAGGGGCGCCAACAGACACGCGATAGTTATCCGGGTGGGAGGTCAGCAGAAGATCCAAAAGGGATGGCACATGGTTCTCCAAATCCGGTACCCTTGTAGGTGAAGAGACCAGCTGCGTTAGACCATATGCCAAGGCAAAGTCATGAAAAGATCTTCCAGCATGGTCAGTAGAGCGTGACCCAAGCCATTCGACGTGGTGGGCATTGAAATCACCCATAACCACAATCTCGGCAGAAGGCATTTGCTGGAGTAGGCTGTCAGTCGTCGTTTGGATGTGCTCAACAAGGCGCTCCGTTTCGGCGTTACCGCTGTGGGACCTGTAGAGGCACGCGTAGATACGAATATGGTCGTCAAAATCTGCGCGCAGCCACATAATTGACAGGCCCCTCTCTTCAAGACTGCCAAGACGTCGACAACAGATATCTTCCCTAACGTACGCGCACACACCGGCTCGTGGCACAAAATTGTGTTCTTGTGCTCGTGGCAAAAAATCTATCAAACAATTGGCATATCGATCCCCGCACAAGACAATCAGTTCTGTACATGTACATAATGTACATATCTGTTTGTCTTGGTCTGGGTGTAAATGTATGCATATAAAAAATGTAACAAAATATCTAGTACCCATAGTACAAGCTTTCGTAGAAGTAGCAAAGAAGAAGAACTGCACCTAGATCCAGGAATATTTATTTATTAATTAGTAAGTACTTTAATTTATTACATCACCAAATAGCCTGCTATGTTAGCTATTAGTACTGAAAATAAAAGCAATGAGCGGTAATCCGTTTTAAAGTAAATATGCTTATTCCGAACAAAACTGCTGCTCATTAGTGCTCATACTCATTGCATTACTCATAATGTGCGTAATCTGTTACGTAATTTTTATGTTAGGCACTGATTTATGCATTTTCTATGTCGACCAGTCCGATGGTCAGTGTCCAAGTCTCTGGTCCACAGGCAAATAAAATGTCAAAAATCAACCGCTGGTCCACAGGCAAATAAAATGTCAAAAATAACCACACGTTGAAAATACAGACAAAATGTGTCAGTCATTATTGTCGTCAATGACATTGCTTCTTCTTTTCTTTGGTTGGCAATCAATTGTTTTAATTATTATTTTTGAGCAGTCGACGCCAATGTTGATCTCAATTGCAAAATATGGTCTAATTTTATGAGTCATTAACCAGTAAGTACAGCTGACATGTGTACGTTATGAACTTTTCTTATTATTATTTCTTTTGTAATTAGGAATACCACTAACAAATTGAAGTGCTGCTGGCAGGTAACAAAATGTTGTCTTAAAGTAACTTTTGATTTTTAATATTTTTCTATTTTTAAATATATATATATTTATATATATATATTTTTTTATTGTATTTTTTTTTATATTTTAAATTATATTTATTTATTTATAAGTCATGTCTGATATTGAAGATAATACTGAATGCTACATGTCCTTAAATTCTACTGTAAATTCTACAAGTGATGATAGTTTCCACAGTCTCAATTACACGTCTCTCACGCAGTCTCTTGATATGACCTTTGCTGATGTGATTTCAATGCAGTGCATATTAATGCACAAAGCATCCCTGCACATTATTCGGATATGTTGCTAACTTTCGGTAACAAAAAAAATATACACGCTATCCTAGTATCCGAGTCCTTTCTACATCCCTCATTACCATCGACCCTCCCAGGTTTTCAACTTATCCGGAACGACAGAACTACTTCCGCCCACGGTGGAGTGGCCATCTACCTACGTAGTCATATCCCCTTTACTATTATTAGCAAATCGCCACAGCCTCCTCCACCAAACACAGCCGAACATCTCTTTTTAGAAATTAGTCTAAATAGTATTAACGTCCTTCTTGGTGTTTATTATAGCCCTAATTCATCCATCAACTATTTTTCTTCTTTTGAATCTCTTCTGGAGGACCTAAGTTCTGTTTATAATCACACCATTATAATGGGTGATTTTAACACATGTCTTTTAAAAAAGGATTTTCGGGCTCACCGTCTTCAATCGTTAGTAAATTCCATTAATATAAATATGCTACCTCTGAATGCTACGCATTACTTTCCCAACTGTACACCCTCTCTTCTTGACCTAGTAATGGTTACTTCCTCAGAACATGTTACAAAGCATGGTCAATTTAGTGCCGATGCTTTTTCCTACCAAGACTTAGTTTACCTTTCCTACAAAATCCGTCCCCCAAAACCCAAACCCAAAATCCTCATGCTACGCAATTTTAGTGGTATGGATCTAAACTTGAATTATTTAACACACTCCTCACACAGCTTTATGACGTGCATGCGCCCATTCGCCCGATCAAAGTCAGGCATCTTCCGGCTCCCTGGATGACAGAAGATATACGAAAACTTCGTGAAAAAAAGAACCGAGCTAAAGCCCGACACAAAGCAGATCCATCAAATACAACCAAACGAGACAAGTATCACAGCATTAGAAATCTCTGCAACAAGGTGTGTAGAGACGCACAGCGACGCCATATTCATCAATCTATTGAAAATAAAGACCAAGCAAACGTTTGGAAATTTCAAAAAACCATGGGAGTGGGAAAGTCTCGAAATACTCTTTGTTCTGATCTTGACCTAGAACAAATAAATAAACATTTCTCCTCAAGCTCTTCTATTGACAAAAAAGTCAAAACAGATACATTAAATCAACTTTCTTTGTTAACCCCTCCTGACCTCACCCCTTTTGTTTTTGAACCATTCACTGATTGTGGTGTTGAGAGGAGCATACTGAAAAAAAGCCTTGCCCTTCATCCGTCAGTGACTACCGTCCTATCTCTATACTCCCCTTTCTATCCAAAGTGTTAGAGCGGTTAGTCCACTGGCAAATAAGTTCCTTTCTTGCTACCAACAATCTCCATAACCCTTTCCAGTCTGGTTTCCGTCCTGGTCATAGTACGGCTACTGCATTGGTTAAGATTTCCGATGATATTAGGCGTGGCATTGATAATCAGCAGCTCACAGTTTTGACGCTACTGGATTTTAGCAACGCCTTTAATACGGTTGATTTTGATATCTTATTAGGAGTCCTGTCGTCTCTTAACATATCTCCAGCAGTGTCTGGTTGGTTTCATAATTACCTGTACGGGCGCCGGCAACGTGTCAAAGTTGATCAATCACTCTCTGCCTGGTGTGACACAACCGCTGGCGTGCCGCAGGGTGGCGTGCTATCTCCTTTGTTATTTGCTATTTTCATCAGTTCAGTTACTCATAATCTTTCCTCGTCCTACCACCTGTATGCAGATGATCTACAAATATATTAACAGGCTTCACCTGATAACATTATACAAGCCATTAATCAAACCAATTCTGATTTAGATTTGATATCGTCTTGGTGTAGGCGCTTTGGTCTGAAAATAAATCCAGTTAAATCTCAAACAATTGTCATAGGTAGTCCAGCATTTATTTCAAGAATTGATGTCTCTCAAATCTCGCTGGTTGTGTTTGATGGCATCTGTATTCCCTTCAGTGGAACGGTCAGGAACCTCGGAGTAGTTTTTGATTCTACACTATCGTGGAGACCTCAGGTAGCTGAGGTAAGCAGGAAGATGTTTGCCGCATCTGCGTCACTTAGACGTCTTAGAAACTTTCTACCTACTGCCACTAAAATTGTTTTAGCACAATCCATCCTCTTCCCAATCCTTGATTATGCAGATATTGCATATCCTGATCTGAATGTCGACTTATTAAACAAGCTAGAGCGACTCCAAAATCTCAGTATTAGATTTATCTTTGGTTTACGTAAGTACGATCACATATCCAGTTATCGCGATCAGCTCAAATGGCTTTCGATGCGCCAGCGCAGGGATATGCACATTCTTTCTTTCCTCTATACTGTACTCTTTGCTCGTACTTCACCATCTTACCTCAAAGATTGCTTCAAGTTCTCTTCTTCTGTCCATGGTCTTTCACTTCGTTCTTGTGAAAACTTTACTCTTGCCGTTCCGCCTCATTCTTCAAACTTTTTTAACCAATCTTTCACTGTCCAGGCTATCAGACTTTGGAATGCTTTACCCGTGCCTATCAGAACTGCTAAATCCATAGATGTTTTAAAGAGACAAGTAAAAAATCATTTCCTTGGTCTTTGATTTCTTATTTATCGTAGCGCAGACATGAAATTGTGGTAAGTATGTGTATTATTTTTATATATATAATATTATATTATGTATGTAATGTGTGTATTAGTATGTATGTATTGGTATGTAATATATTATGTTTATTCGTTATATATTGTATATTTTGTATTTTCATATTTCCGTCGTCTTGCGAACCTTACCTACTTCATTTAATGTATTCGTTACCTTAAGGTTGCCTTGAAAAGATTGCTCTTAGCAATAAGGCCGCCTTGTTGCACATACATACCTACTCTTTAAGTGAATATTTTCTGTATGTTGAATAAATTGTTTCTGTAGCTTGTATAGTGTAAATAAAGCATATTCTATCTATCTATCTATCTAAAGGTCGCGCAGCGAGCGATGGAGAGGGCTATGCTCGGGGTTTCTGATTTCTCTGAGGGATCGAATCATGAACGAAAAAATTCGACGGAGAACTAAAGTTGTCGACATAGCCTTCAGTTTGCAAGCTAAAGTGGCAATGGGCGGGTCACATCTGCCGAGTAAGTGATGGCAGATGGTGGAGGAAGGTAGAGTGAGGTCACCAGAAAGCAAGGAGTTGCTGCGCTGGCAGTTGTAGCTTTAATGTGGCTAAGGCAACCGCTTCACATCAGGCGGGTTTCTGATATCTCTGAGGGATCGAATCATGAACGAAAAAATTCGACGGAGAACTAAAGTTGTCGACATAGCCTTCAGTTTGCAAGCTAAAGTGGCAATGGGCGGGTCTGCCGAGTAAGTGATGGCAGATGGGGAGGAAGGTATTAGAGTATAGGCCGCGCGTAGGACGATGAAGCGTTGGACGCCCTCCTTCTAGATGGTCCGATGACCTTAAGAAAGCGGCTGGAAGCGGCTGGATGCGGAAGGCGGAGGATCGTATTTGGTGGAAAGCAATGGGGAAGGCTTATATCCACCAGCGGATAGATACAGGCTGATGATGATGATGATTTTCTATGTCCAGTTGGAAAGGTATACTAATAAGTTCTAGTATTAATGATCGATGACTTTTAAAGAACGTAAAAAATAAATGACGAGCTCGGTGTTCGAATGGTTAGCAATGGTCACTTTGACTTCGAGGTCGGTTCGATTCCCGCATAAGACAAATATTTGTGTCCATGAACATGTCTGTTTGTCTTCATCTGAGTGTTATATGTAAGAATGTATTATATGTAAGAATGCATTTAAAAAAAAAAAGCTATTAGAATAAATAACAGTTACCTAATACCCATAGTAAAAGCTTTCATTTCATTCACATGAAATAGTGCTTAATTTGTAACCTTTAAAATATTATTTTTAGGATATATGTGTATAGGAACAAAATTATTAAAAAGTATTCTACCTCCTAATCAAGTTTATATCGTCACTTTTCTGGCATTCTGTATACGGAGGTGCGCGTACTTATGTACCTATATTTAATTCATATCGTATACATTTTATTTGTTTATAAAAAAAAAAAAAATTTGTTTATAAAAAAAATTGGACCGGTGAGAAAATGTTTTGGGTAAACAAAATCATCATACCAATTCCAAAACCGTTACATCGAAAACATCACATCCGCTGAAAATATTCACAGTAAGAAATAAAAAATATCGATTTGTGTGAAGGTTCCGTATTAAAGTAGTAAACAAAGTAGAGTAATTGATTTTTCATTGCCAATGTAACAAGGTAAACATTTATTACCTGCTTTAAAGTATAAATATTTATACTAAATACATAAAATTTCAACTTCAGAATCATTTCAGTAGACTTGTAATACATAGATCCAACTCAGTGTTTAATGTACTGCTGCTGTACTGATGCGACGGATAAAAACGTGTGTGAATACTGTGATTGAGTATAAATGTAGGTTGTTCCAATAAATGCTTTCAAGGAATATTATAGTCATGCAGAGATAAAAATTAAAGACGCAAGCTCAAATTATAAGTGCCTCGTTTTGACCATTCCATATGGAATTCTAAAAATAAAATCTTAAAAAAAAGTGGTCCAAGATATTCACCTTGCGGGACCCCTCTTCGCACGTTGCACACAAAAGTTGCACTACATCGATACATTTCACAGGACCTTCTACCTGATACAACCTTCATGTTACACGCATAAACCTTATTTTACGTGTGGGTTATAGTCATTTAAACCTTGTGAATGGGTGGTCGGTGTAGTCAAACGCTTCAGCAAGGTTTTAAATTTATATTTTAAAAAAGTTTACATTTTAAAAATATTGTAGAAGCTTTTCATTATTTACTTTTGTTGATTAACTAATTATTTATATAAGACGCGCACAGGACCAAGGAAACCTTAATTTTGAATCGATTGGTATTATAAGTAAACACATAAAAAAGGATTTCATTATCTGCTAAGTATATGATCGAAATTGTACAGGCACGGGTAGATTTTGGTATTTCAACAAATATGTAAAGTGGAAATAGTATAATTGTAACAAAACTGAATTATTTGCATTTGCCTTTATTACTTAAACAACCGTGATCTCTCTTATCATCGACATACTACTTCTAAACACTTCGAAATAACTCGATAATGATTTATAGACCTAATTTACACCACAATAAAGTCACAAAAGATTAACACTGGCATGATCATAAACTATCTAATTCTATCAACTAACCTTCTTTATAGTAATCTGTTAACTGTCGCTTTGTATAAGCACTTAGTTTCAAGTTAAACTATGCTTTACATTAGACATTAGGCTTAATTTGTGTCGTGTGTTGATCAATATTTGTATTTCGTTAACACTCGAGACACACAGTTAAAATGCTATGTGATCATAACTACGAACGAAATATCAATGTGCTGTTTCTCTGCTTACATAAAAACACTAGTCAAAAGATTTAAACCTTTGATTTATTTTTAAATATGTCATTAGTTATTGCAATTTTCAGAGTACTGATTTGAAGTGCAAAAGTCTACGCATATTGTCCTTTTAATTAGGATAGGAGACTGATATCAGTAAAAGCGGTAAAAAACATAAAAACTCTATAATTAACATTTGGAATGAGCACTTTTTTCGATACATTCTACCGGCAGACGGCACCGTGGAAGTCAGGCAACTAGTTTAGTCACAAGTTGGCTATTTGTAATGTCAATGTGTCAGAGAATACGATGGCAGTTTTAATCCGTGAAAATTACCGACGTATTGTTAAGTAACTCTTTAACTTTGCGTTGTGATCGTTGACAATTTCACTGTTTTTTGCTACACCGATGTCTGCAATCGTGTTAGCATCAATATTTTGCAAATATTTTGGTTTCGTAATGTTTTAAGATTAAGAAAGAACATGTGAAGGTCGAACATTAAGAATGTCTAACTTTACGATTTGGGTATTTACAGTAGCTACTGTATATAAGGTATATATATCGATGACGTCGTTGTGCGCGTAAGTCTAATCGAACACGCAAGTTAAGCAACGTCGACCATAGCCTGTCCATGGATGGGTTTATTTATCTAGAGCTTCTCCATGCTTCGGAGGGCACGTTAAGCCATCGGCCCGGCTGCAGTCATTAAATGACAGTCGTTAAGCTAAGTCAGTGGCTTTTAGACGGCTTGAAAACACTGGCCTCCGCCAATCCGTAGTTGAGCAGCGCGAGTTAGCGGATACAATCGAAACGGTTTAGTCGATTGAGGGGAGACCCGTATCCCAGCAGTGGGATGAATAAGGGTTGACGACGACTGTATTCAAAATACCCAAATCATAAAGCATAGTAAAGTTATGATAGACATTCTATTTCGCCAAAATTTTGTATCCTTTCAATTCCATCTGGAAGACCGGGACAAGTTATTTTATTGAAAATCAACGAGCCAATTACTTAATTAATTATATAACGAGATAATTAGTCCCATATTTCGTACACGATTCTGCATTATACTTTTGAAATGAGATATTTCTTCATAAATATATTTTACTAACAGTGCCGCTTTGTGGATAGTAAATTACATTAAAGGGCCATTCTAAATAATACTCTTGAATTAACGTTTGAAGTTGGATGAGTTAGAGATGGAATATAATAAACATGACAAGACTACATTCTGATATCATAGGAGCTATGCTGCCAATGCTGTGCCCTACACAGTGTCCATATTAGAAACTGTTTGTGATATACGACCACCACTTGTAACAACATGAAAATGCAATAAATAAATAAATCTAGATCACTGAGTGACACATATTAGATTTCGTTGTTGGGATCGTTCCGGATTCTTTAAACACGTGTGATATAAATACCAATATATCAATAAACTACTGCGGGATATCATAATTATATATTTTCTGTTTCTTTATCAGTAAAGAAAATATGCCAAAAGAAAAGGTCTGGTTCGGTTTCTATCATAAGCTATTAGGAATTGCTCAATTTTTTTTGGCGTTTTCTGTTATCATTACTGATACATTGATGCTTCTATTTAATGCTTAATAGAACACGCTGATTATTAAATAGAAAACTGGTAGATATGATTCTTTTAGTGGATAGGGGATGATTGATTGATATATGAAAGAATTTGAGATTTTTTTTAGGGGATGCCGGAATAAATGCATACATACAAAGTGACTGGTGAAAACTAAGAAACAAATAAATAAGAGCATTATAATACTATTAATGTTAAAAGAGTGCTATCCAGTGCTCTATTTATTGTTCAAACAGGCATTCGATCAAAACGTGCCTTTACTAACGTAGCCGGAACTAAAATATAACATACATTACATCACAAACCAAAAGATACAACCAAAAACTAAAACAAAACAAACAAACCTAACCTTTACTAAAAAAGTATCGTTCACAAAAAAGTCACAAATAAAGCATAGAATCTCACAGTATGGCGCGAAGTGGTCGCGCGGTGCTCGCACAAAAACGACCAAAAAATATTTGTGTATTTGCCCCCGTGTGGTCAGCAACTTAGACAATTGACTACTGTACGCTTTAATTACTGGTGTGAAGCTTATTGAATCAATGTGAATAGGCATTGATTGAACGTATATCTTTGTAAATATTTGGGCATCTAATTAATATGTACGTGTAGGTATTTTTACATCATTCAAGTTTGAAGGAATATTGAGTTCATTGTATATTTTTACAACAAATCCGTTTGAAGCCAACATAATACCGTATTTTTTTTTAATATTAGATCTTTGTGCTACATTATGTAGGTTTTGAGGTTTTGTATGTTTTAGATTATTAAACATGAAAATTTGCCTTATAATTTGGTGCCATAAAAAGCAACATTCTTATTTTTATTCGCTATCTTCTTCGAGTTAAAATACATAAACACAAAATACATTTGGTTTCTTTATTTTGTGATATAAGTTTACTTTAATCACGTACTTTTTAAAAAAAAAATGTTAGATGAATAAAACTTTTTTACACGTTAAGATAATGTGTCTTCTAGGTAATTTAGGTACTTCTAAGTCTATGACAAAGTTTTATACTACTTCTTCGATTTGCAACACTTGGATATCTGTCTGATTTAAAAAAAGTTTATACTTAATACCGATCACAGAATAACTAATAGTACTACGTACAGTAAGACCACTCCCTGCCTCTCTCTCACATCAGCCTCACCATCCCTCTGAGACAAATCTGGAATAGTTTGTATGGCGCCGCACGCACACCGCTCATTCACGCCCTACACAAACGACATTGTTTATATAGTAGTACACGATGCGACATTTGTATGTTGTGGCCGGAATGTGAACCCGATTCAAGGCAACGGTTTTTTCGAAAATCTAAATTATAATACTTTAGTATAGTATATAGTAGTAAAGGATGGTTGATATAGTAGTAAAGGTTAATAATATTTATGAAGTGAATTTTAATACTTTAGTATTATAATTCACTTTATAAATATTCAACCATTCTTTCTGACAGATGCCATATGTTTATCATCAGTCGAATTTTGCATTATGCCTATTTAAGGTTATGCGTGAACAATTTTACTATTAAGAAAAATCACAGATTTATTTAATAGTACTAGAAAACGCCAAAATTACTTATCTATTCAAAAAAAGAAATAATTTGTATTTTAATATTCTGTTTAATTTATTATTGATAAATGTTATAGACAACTTGCATTATTTTTGAAGACTGTATCAAAACTGCGGTTGCCTTCAGTCGTATTGGCAAACAGCTCAGTTTCCGTATTATTTGCTCGAAACAGAACCATATTAACTAAATACGCAGCCGTCGGACCCGGCGCGTTGGGCAAACATGAGTTTTAAACATTTCCCAAGTTTCAATCTCATGTGTATGTTTGTTTATATTGTTTGGAGGTTTCTAGATGTGAGTATGAAGTGTTCCGGTAGCAACGTTTGTAATAGAAACGATAAGTTTAAAGAGAGAGAGAGAGGTCTTGAGAAATCAACAAAAATTGGGCGGATTAAGGCCTAGGCCTAACCTAGGCTTTAGTCCGCCCTTGTTCAGAATCTGCGTGCCTAGGGCCCGTAATTTTTGGCGACCGAAAGTTGGTTTTTAATTTTAATTTTGGAAGTGAAAACTTCTTTAGTAAGTTCGGAAATACAATGTTGAAATTGATTGATTTGAAACAGATTTAGGGCAACCGTATATACTGCAATCTGTCACTGAATTAATTAGATAAATTAAACGGGTCACTCACGTCTTTTGACGTGACAACGTCTTATAAATTGGTTAGCCGGGTGACACTTCAAGAAACTGGGTCACGTTATGCGCTTACAATGAGAGCGAGTGAAAGGCGCGTGCCTTTCACTCGCTCTCATTGTAAGAGCGTCCCTTCTAAGAGCGAGAGAGACAGACATAAAAAGTGAAAGGCATGCGTCCCTTTCACTCGAAAACATTTTACCACTCAAAGTCGTTGTCACGTAAAACTTTCGCCCGTATACCGACTTTACAGGCAACCAATTTTTTTGTCGGGAAAGCCGACTAGTTTCGATCTCAAAAGGAGACCTTCTTCAGGGCGAATGTCCAGACACGTCCACCCTTTGTCTCTCGCGCCGGACACTGCGCGCCAATGCGCGCGCCGCACGACTGGAAAGGGTGGTGGGGGGTTGGTGCGTTGATTGGTGGAGAGCTGCCTTCGACGATGACGTAGTGGCAGCCGGTGGATCCAATTCTTCTATCTCTCCGGGCGCGTGGTCATCTAGTGTGCTTACCATGTGGTGGTAAAAACTGATCGGAAATGGCCTTTTGAGATCGAAACTAGTCGGCTTTCCCGACAAAAAGACGTGAGTGACCCGTTTAATTTATCTAATTAATTTAGTATAATGTCTCACGTGAGTTTTAATAATATTACTGTCACTGAATCTCGGCGATTCAATGATTTTCCTAAAGGTGGGAGCTGAAAATCAGTGCTTTGCCTCTCGGGGCAATACTTGTCACTGTTTCCACTGGTGTTGCTGGAGCACATGCGCGCTTTTAAACTTGTTCCTTATCTTTGAATCTCTAGTTTGCATTTATTTATTTTTGGGGTGTAAGTGGATCATCAACATCTTTGAACCAAAGCCAACTTCACCTGCATGCCGTACACCCTGCTGACTGACAAACTAAGCTCTGGCGAAAAGAGAGGTAGGGAGCGTAAATGTAAGCTACC
Source organism: Hypsopygia costalis (assembly GCA_937001555.2). Lineage (NCBI taxonomy): Eukaryota > Metazoa > Arthropoda > Insecta > Lepidoptera > Pyralidae > Hypsopygia > Hypsopygia costalis. The sequence continues at coordinate 15,660,029 of OW443349.2, read as the reverse complement.
CGACTGGGGAATATAACCTCCACCTCACAGAATACCGCAGCCAAATAACAATTCCCTAGAGGGTTGTTGTGTTCCTGCGAGTGAGTGAGGTCACCAGAAAGAAAGGAGATGCTGTTTTGGCAGCAAGGGTAGCGGCGCGCGCGCGATATTTTGTACCTCCACCTCACAGAATACCGCAGCCAAATAACAATTCCCTTGAGGGTTGTTGTGTTCCTGCGAGTGAGTGAGGTCACCAGAAAGAAAGGAGATGCTGCTTTGGCAGCAAGGGTGGCGGCGCACGAGCGATATTTTATGTTGCGAGCGTTAATATGGCTACGGTAACCACTTCACATCAGACGGGCCGTACGCTTGTCTGCCACCCGTTGTAGTAATAAAAAAAAAACTTAAGTATGTGTCTTTAGTTTAAGTAAAATGTGTAACAGCGACCTATGTCGTCTGCATAAAGTGCCAGCAAAGATTGTACACTAGCTAACTTGCAGCTTCGGTATGGATTTAACATTGAGTTCTCGTAAATCTACTCTCGTCTTTGATAACGTAAACCTCTGTGACGTATCGTTGACTGGTGTAATTTATAAAAGTTTACCTTTTCAAAAGCCTCCAAATATAAAAAGGAAAAGTTTTTGTACCATGAGAAAACACACCCACTAGCGTTTGTAACGTAATTATGACGTAGTCCTATATGTGTATACGCATTCGTGTCATTGGTAGCCATTACAATGTCCCTCTGCGCAGCGACTTTAACTAATGAAGAAGCGGTATCTGTCCTCTACTACATCTGGGATCTAAATTTTATTACGTAAAAGATAGATTACAAATAAAGAATTGTAATTAGATGACATTTAATAAACCGTTCCGTACACTTCAGACTGTTGCCATACCCTCATAGGGTCATAATATGTAATAACTTAAAACTAACATGTATTTTAAGATCGACATGTACCTACATATTATATGCAATAAAGATATTGAGTATTGAGATCAGAGACCTTGTAGAAGAAGTGGTTTATATCTACATACTAGACATTATATCATATTATTAGATATGTGTATGTATTTTATATATATTTATCTAATCTCATACTGAAATTTACACATTAAAAAACTGAACATACAGTATCATAATGACAGTCTTTACGCACAAGCTATCAAAATAAATTTAAAAAGTTATTTTTCGATACAGCTCTTCTATGGACAACTGTATCGTAAAATAACTTTTTTACCATTTCGATACAGCTTCAGCCCTGGATACAGGTATTTTAAACAGGTTTCAATGCAAATACATTGCAACTATGCAAAATTTTTCTACATAATCTGTGAACGCGGCGCCGCGCGGCGCGTCGCGCATGCGCACTACGCATGCTCGATCTGCAAATGGATTTTTAAGTAAGAATTATAGCTGTTAAATTAACTTCATGGTTGTATTTAAAATATTATTATCATATATTTCATGAGATTAGATAAAGTAGTGTATGAAACTGCACATAATTAGGTATTAAAATACTCGTGTGGTCTATTAAAACACTCGCCTTCGGCTCATGTTTTAAACTCACACTCGTATTTGAATAACCCTTATTATGCAACAGTTTCATAAACTACTATTATACGTGTATATATATATATATATAATTTTATTTGTGAAACTTTTTTCTCAATAGCTTATTATTTCATTTACTTTAATTACACTGCGCTACCTACCTTTTTTTCCTTTCATTTATAATATGTACTCTAATTCTGTACTTGTACTTTTTTGTAAATTTTTGTATTGCTGCAATAAAGTGTACTGTATTGTATTGTCTTATGTATCTAAGCTTGACGGTTACATCTAAGCTATGCTGATCTGAAATGAATAGATCGCTTTTCTAATGTATATTAGGAGATAAAAAACTGCTCTTCGTACTACATCTTGTCGAAGAAAATAGAGTATTTTTACGCTGGGTTCACTTCTTTACTAAATCGAAACATCCATGAGAAATCCATGTTCCGAATTGAAAAAGAAATGGGCATGTTTGTCCTTTTAATTCCTGTCTCTGTTCTTTTAATTCTTCTTCAGCATAATGGAACATTATCCGACAGATATTACATGCTTAAAAATTAAATTTATACTTATTCTACTGCCTCCCCCCACCATATTTTACATCCATAAAAGTCTCCCGGGGTGGTCCTTCCAAGAGTTGGCAACCCTAGTTTCCACTCATATTATCTGACTTTGCAATAGCCTCACATACATTAAACAAACAGTTCTGAATCGAACAAAGCGTCTGAATTGAAAGCTTCTTTGTGAGAACTGATACGTTTATGACCTCGCTAAAATGCACAAAAGTGAAATATTCGGGTGATATCATAACCCTTTTAGGAAGGCGGTTATTCGTGGATGATTCCGCAGTTTACTTCGTTTTGCACGAACGTCGGATTGCTATATATAACGTATGTAGATTATACACAGTGTAATATACAGTTCGTGACAAAAGGTTACATTAGAATAAAAGGGAAAATCTATACGTGTCTTTACCACGCCTCATCTTTCGCTCGCGAATTACGCGCGTGTCTTAGTATCCCATGAGATTTATTGAGGTGTAAGTTGTATATCACTATCATAATTCATTTATTTGTTCATAAACATGGATAGAAATAAATTGGTGTTAAATATGAATAAAACAATAGGAACAACCGTGAGTCGCCTTATTGGCATATGAACAGTAACATTTGAATCTAATTTAACTCAAGATTTTATATTAATTAGCTACAAACTGAGTATCATTTCCATATCAATATTAGATTCGAATACAAAACAATGAGAATTAGATTAAAATAATGTCAATAAATATAAAGAATATCATGAAATCATAAGAAAATGTCAAAATACAGATTAGCGAATAGAATCTTGTCATAATTTACTAGATATTTTATCATTTAAAAATACTCTAAGGTCGTAGTATGTTTTTTTAACAAAGAAGCCACTGAGTGCAGTTTAAATCCGTTATGATCATGTATCGATCTAATAGACTGTGGAATTTTATTATAATTTTATTATAATATCATTAGAACCAAAACCATGGTATATGGTTCTGGTTATAAGAGAGATAGAGTTCGTCGAAATTTTCTGAAGAAATAACTATTCCTGTGCCCTTAGGAAATACCTTGTCCCCATATGTCAAGTCTGGTGTTTTCAGATCCAAAAATGACATTTTCAGGCAAACCCTGACAAAGACTGTCTCTTCAGGACATTTCCTGACTTTTTCTCAATATTGTATATCTGAGGAGACAGTAAAATAATGCCACTTGTGTTTCAACTCAATTTATTTATTTCGTATTTAGGGTTCCGTACCCAAAGGGTAAAACGGAACCCTATTACTAAGGCTCCGCTGTACGTCCGTCCTTTTGTCCGTCCGTCTGTCACCAGGCAGGCATGTATCTCATGAACCGTGATAGTTAGACAGTTGAAATTTTTTTACAGATGATGTATTTCTGTTGCCGCTATAACAACAAATACTAAAAAAATAGAATAAAATAAATATTTAAGAGGGCTCCCATACAACAACCGTGATATTTTTGCTCGTTTTTGCTCGCACTTGATAACGGTAATAGGTAGACGCTTGCAATACTCACATAATATTTAGATATATATTCACTTTAAAAATAAATAATTAAATAAAAAAAATATTTAAGGGGGCTCCCATACAACAAACGTGATTTTTTTTTGCGTTTTTATAGATAATGGTACGGAACCCTTCGCCTTGGCCGGTTTTTTAATTCTGTGTCAATGTGAAAATTTCAGATAATTCCTGTTTTCCTGTTTTTCTTCTTTTCCCGACAAATGGCCAAAATTCTCAGTGTCCAGAATAACAAATTTAAAATTTCCGAAAAATAATAATAGTCCGGCGTAACTGCTATATGTACTTGTTTCCCATTTGTGGGACATAAAAAAGTGTAACAAGACCGGATCTCACCACACACTCCCATCTCTGTGTCTCCTGTGTAGCCAGGATTAACAGCGGCGACCAGCACAAAGGCATTGAACAATGACGTACCGGGTGTAAACTATGGCTGCCTTGGAACTCACAACGAATCTAATCAGAAGAAATTAGTAGGAGTAGGAAATAAAAAAAGATGAGTGGGTGACTATTATTATTAACTTGGCGACTAAACATGATATAAAACATAAACCTAACCTAACCTAGTATTCCAGTCGCCCATTTACTATTTTTAGTCACTCAATTAATTATTTCTCATAAAAAGATACAATCACGGTTGCTATTTTATCCTTTAAAATAAATCAGCATTGAAAATTCTCATTAAAATTTAAACGGACATAAATTCGCCTCAGCCTATGAAACAAAAATAAATAAAAAATGTCGCTGGGTCGCCACCCCCTTCGCATTTGTTTACCAAATCCTTTCATTATTAAAAAGATGGATGGCAATAGTGTTGGGACATTGTCACGTGGGGACGAAAGTAAATATCGATGTCTAGTATTCGATTTTGTAGAAAAATCTGTATTTTCATCTTGACGAAGATTTTCCTAATCTGAACGTTTATTCGTATTACGGTTTAGTTATTTGGCCATGTGGAATAAATACTTCGATTTCTTTCATAAATTCTGAAAATTCCAAAAACTTCGATTTCGACCATACAATAATCAATATTTAAAATTCATTGTTAAAATTGGAAAATTAAATTTATTTTGTAGTAATAACACAAATAGTTTAATGGTAATGATTAAATAATAAGAAAAAGGTAAATCATTTTACCATTTAAAAGTTCAGATCAGAATAGATTATGTACGAACGAACTTTCGTAATACCACACCCCGGCCACTCCATACAAATATCGCGTCGTGAACTACAACTACACAAACAATGCCGTCTGTGCAGGGCGTGAATGAGCGTGTGTGCGTGCGGCGCCTTACAAACTGTCCCAGATTCGTCTCAAAGGGGAGGTGAGGTCGATACGAGAGAACAGCAGGGACTGGCAATACTGTACGTAGTACTATTACATATACTGTGGTAATACGCGGCGCCGTGTGGCAGCCCTTGCTGTTCCACATTCGGCTCAGAGCGGAGGTGAGGTCTGTTAGATAGATTGGAAATACAAAGGAAAGTTATGTCCATGATTGTCAGAAATGGATATCAAAATATCGAGTATTGTGAGATTTAATATCGATTAGTTGTACTAATTAATATGTTTACATTATCTATGACAGAACTCTATGGTAAAAAATAAAATTCATTACATTATCTATGAAAGAACTCTATGTACGTATCTATGGTATAAAATAAAATTCACTTGTTCGTAACCGCCAAACACCATGTCTGTTATTATGTCATGTCCATAAATAGAGCACAATAGCACGGTATAAGGTAAAAGTACTACGCGATAATAGCGGCTAATTAGTCTAATAATGAAAAGAAATAGCTTGTTTGTTGGTTCGAAATGCGCTAATCTCAGGAACGATTGGTTCGAATTGAAAACATTTTTGTTTTTTTTTTGTTTGTAAGACCTTTATTGTTCAGGATTGCATAATAAATAAGTATCGAGGTACATGAAAAATAAAGCGGTACAAAGGCGGATTTATGTCTAGGGTTGCCAACTTATTTTTACAAGAAAAACAGTATATTAAAAGCTGCGTAACAAAACAAACAGTATAGTAAGGCCTAGTGCATGCGGAGCAGTACAATAAACAGTACTATGGTAAAATGAAGTATTTTTCAACAGTATTAAAACATAGAAAACAGTATAATACTGTTTTTAACAGTATAGTTGGCAACCCTACCCACAACGGGATCTCTTTCAGTCAATCTTAGAGTAACTGCATGGAACATTACAGTAATTGGCAAGTAGAGCATCGAGTAATAAATGAAAGAAGAGAATTTGCAAACAAACAAATAAATAAATAAAATACACAATTAAATAAATCAAAATTCTATAGTTTACAATCGATGAAAATAGTAGGTAACTTCAAGCTTCATCAGTAAATAATCTTTTTAATCCTGATTTTAATCTTTTAGTGTTAGATAACGTTGCATAGCTAGAGATGGGAAATTAATTGCCGGTCATTTACGATAAATGCCCAAAAAGTACTTATAAATTCCCTATTTATGCCCAAAATTGGGCATTTACAGGAACTTACTGGGCACTTATTGTAAATGCCTGGCCTTTTTCCCATCTCTATGTATAGCCCATATATCGAGAAATGCTAAAAGACTATATAACATCACGCTACACGACGAAGACGATGATGATGACGATGGCGAGCTTGGTGGTCGAATGGTTAGCAATGGCCACTTTGACTCCGAGGTTGTGGGTTCGATCCCCGCACAAGACAAATATTTGTGAGCATGAACATGTATGTTTGTCTTGGCCTGGGTGTTTTCTATGTAAGGGGGGTAAGTGGTTCACAACATCTTTGATGGGGTGTAAGTGGTTCATCAACATCTTTGAACCAACGCCAACTTCACCTGCACGCGGTGCATCCTGCTAACTGACAAACGAAGCTCTTGGAAAAAAGAGCTAGGATAGTCTATATATTATAAGTATGTATTTATAAAAACATCGGACGCGCAGCATGCGTCACCATCGCGAATTTTTTTTTTTTTTCGAAATCCCTAATTGATGGTACTTTTTGATGCTCTACACGAATCCGAAGTCAGAATTTCGAAATTTTGAGTTTCATGGCAACGGACGGACAGACAGAACGACTTTTTTTCGGAAAACCAAGGTCACTTTACAGTACTACTTTTTGATGCTCTACACGAATCCGAAGTCCGAATTTCTAAATTTTGAGTTTCATGGCAACGGACAGACAGAACGACCGGACGATTTCATAAGCTCAATGAATTTCGCTGAAAAAGGATTTAAGTATAATATTATCTATTACCATATTACAAGCTTATCTAGTACCCATAGTACAAGCTTTGATTAGTTTGGGACTAGATGGCCGTGCGTAATTTGTCCAAGAATATTTATTTATATATTAAACATTTTTTTAAATCTTGATTTAATCTTTTGAGTGTTGGATAGACAATTTATCGAGGAATTCTATATAAGACTATACAAAATCACGCTACAATCAATAGAAGCGAAGCATCGATGGAAAATGTTGCGAAAACGGGGGATATTCCACACAGGCGAGGCCGGAGCGGGTCGCTAGTACTACTATACTACATTAACAACTACGAGTACTATCTGTACATCAGACGAATCGTTTGTTTGTCTGTCATCCGAGCTAGTATAAAAATATTTACATGGTGATTAATTATTTACCCGATAATGCCACTACCTAATTTGTTATTCTCGCATTCGAGCTGAATGATTTGCCATTCCGTTACAAGGAAAATCTTTTTCTATCATTAATAATTCCGCCATGTTTTAGTGCCCGTTCGGATAGTCATGCCTATAATTGGATTGACAGTTTTTTTCTGTGTAAATTAAATTTTTGGTTCGAATCGAAAAATGACCATGCTTTGTACCGTTCTTATGCTGTAGAAATAAGAGTTGAAATCGAACTGCAACTGTCAAACACTTTATTTACTTTTAGCACTACCTACCAATGTCGTGTTGTGAATTATGAAACTTTCTTTTTATTTTTTATACTACGTCGGGTGGCAGACGAGCATACGGCGCGCCTGATGTGAAGCGGTTACCGTAGCCATATTAACAGCAACATAAAATATCGTTCGCGCGCCGCCACCCCCGCTGCCATCGCAGCATCTCCTTCCTTTCTGGTGACCTCACTGACTCGCAGGAACACAACAGTCCTCAAGGGAACCGTTATTTGGCTGCGGTATTCTGTGAGGTGGAGGTACATTCCCCAGTCGGGTAGCTAACAATTACGCTCCCTACCTCTCTTTTCGCCAGAGCTTCGTTTGTCAGTCAGCAGGGTGCACCGCGTGCAGGTGAAGTTGGCTTTGGTTCAAAGATGTTGATGAACAACTTATACCCCAACTGTGAACTGTGTTGTACACAGGAATTATTGTACAAGTTAAAAAAAAAACCGGCCAAGTGCGTGTCGGATTAGCGCACCGAGGTGGATCATTTTTTTATACTACCAGAGTATCAGTAATAGTAGTACGTACAGTATGGCCTCTCCCGGCCGCTGTCACAGACAACCTCGCCCCCTCTCTGAGTCGAATGAGAAACCATTCCCAAGGGCTGCCACGCAGCGCCGCGTATTACGAAAGTTCGTTTGTAGTATATAACCTATTAGCAAACACCGCGGTGAAACATGGAGCTTTTAATAATGGCCACCAACAAACCTAGTAAACACTCATAATATAATTTACAAAACGATTGACAAAAGTAATTATATCTTACCGAAATTTCAACTTTATCAGAAACGTATAAAGTCTATGTAATTTTTAAGAACACCAATTAGATGAAAGTAGTGCGAGCTACACAGCAAATTAATCAATGACGGCAGAGATTAAATGTAGAGAGGACATACGCCATATATCTATAGTTTTCATATAGAGTTCTATAACCTCCAATCACATGGAGGATAATAATCCATCCATATCATCTTGATAATTGGCGATCTACTACAGTACGATTCCTAAGACGTTTTATACCACGAACGCTCTGGGACGGACGAGAGAGGGTCGTCCTCCTGTCGTGGAGACTAAAATGACCTGATGATGATTATGATGATGAATAAAAAATGAACAAAAAATATACTTACTATGTTTTGCTCATCAATCCCTCTCATTTGATATCCAAACCAAAGAAGTTAAAATGGAAATTATAAATAACTATTATGTAGTACCGACATGTTGGATTAAAAATGGCAATATTTAGGTAATATCTATCTATATCATCACTTGATACGTTCTAGAAAGTTTGGAGTATCGGGATCTAGACCACAGTATAAGTACTTAAGAGATATACATCCAGCGAATTAGCAGTCTTAATGTTCTATGCATCCAGCCTTTTCAGCAATATTAAGACATAATAATAACCAAAAGAAACTTACTCGGACCATCCGAGACAATATATCACGAAGTTAGATATTTCCATCGCATAATTATCGAACTACCCCGCATTAAGGGACATTAACATGCTCGCCCCGCGCTGAATTAAGATTTATAGGGCCAATAACTCAGGCTCAGGGTAGCCTATGTGCTATGTTTGATTATTGATGCTAAATTTAAGAAATATATCAAACTAGACTATGTCAAAAGGCTTACTATTGTATCTCAGATTACATAAATGATAAAAGTATTTTGAAATGAATTGCTCTTGTTATGTTATGTTAATGATTGTATTTGTATTTAATGTAACGATATTGGCAATTAAAAGAATCGGCCTTAAGTTTCTTGCCAGTTCTTCTCAAGAAGCACCGACGCCGGAACTGGCACTTAAATTCACTTTCACATTCAAGATAGTGTGATGAAAGTGAATCTAAGCTCTGCGGATTTAGAGCAGTAATGATTTATACATGTTCTTATATTTAATTTGTATGACGTTTCTAAGTGCTTTATAAAGTCCAAGGAATAAGATATTTTGATTTTGATTATGAAATGTTTGGAACATCTTGGAGAAACTTTAATAGCTGAGTAAGGCGCATAAAACTAACCATGTAAATTGAAATTAATTAATTAAATCAATAAAGAAAATAGTTCAGTCTGATCTTATGTAAACTTTTATTTATATAAACTTTATTGAGTGATTAAGTCAAACTTTGGGAAAAGCAGATAAACCTCAAATGCGGTTCACAAAATAACAGTAATGAACATACACACAATATATACATATATATGATACATAGACATGCTAAATCTTATATATAAAAATGAATTGCTTTTTGTTAGTCTCGCTAAAACTCGAGAACGGCCAGGCCGATTTAGCTGATTTTGGTTTTGAAATGTTTGTCTTAGCCCAGGGAAGGTTTAAACGGTGAAATTCAAAAAAGATAGTGAAAACAACAATTTTAATTTCCCATACAAAGTGTTCCTACCATAGTCGAATGTCATAACAGCAAAGATGGCGAACCTGCCTATCAATAGTGTCATTGTCACAAAGAATCGACGTCATATTTGTTGGTTGTCAAATATGACTTTCTCAGAAGTGACATAGAAATGACACAATACTAATAGACATCAAGAAAAGAGTTGAAATATGTAGTGACTGTTTATGGTAAATCCTACTTTGTACAATACATTATTTATTATATATTATTTAGAATAAATCATGGAAATCTCATAAACACTCGCATTGGAAATTACAAAAATGATTGCAATTGTAATCAGCGTCCGCAGTGCGAATAGTACCAGACAATGTAGGTTGAACGCAGAACGAGGTTTGGATTCACATAGAGTTGTATAACTTCGCATATGGTAAGACCAAAATCATATTCCAAAGACCAAGATTATATTACAAAATAAAACAGATTCCTCATTATTTATTCAAAATTACTTAATTCTGTAATTCGCATTTGTCATTTAGTCACAAATTTATTGGGAGAACTTTCTTTACTGAGGTCTAAAGGGCTGCCAGGGGCTTTTATCGACATCATCAGAGACATGTACCGAAATTCAAATTCCATAGTTTAGACCTCTGTCGGAGAGACAAAATTCCCATTAACGTCGGAGTCCACCAAGGATCAGTCGTTAGTCTGATTTTGTTCATATTAGACATATTCTTATATATTAGACATTCGTGACATTAGACAAATTGTCAAGTAGTATCATGGATCCAAATGGACTACCTCTGCGGTGGGTTCATGGGTGTTCATGTATGCTGATGATATTGCACTGGCGGATGCGGATAGGGGGCAGTTGGTGCGACGGGTGAATTAATGGAAGAAACCACTTGAGAACTATGGCCTGAATCTGAATGCGGTCAAGATCGAGTACAATAAGAATATGGTCGAATGCACGGGCGGTTTAAATACTTGGGATCAGTTCTTCGATCATCGGGTAGCATCGACTGCGATATTTCAGTAGCTTGGACTAAGTGGCGTGAGGTAACCAGTGTCATCTGTGACTCCAAAATTCCGCCAAAGTTAAAAGGACAAAGCTATGAATCGATGATTAGACCATTATATAGTAAAGCATCCTCAATACTTGAGCGACGACACGTGCGGGACTTGCGTTTCATGGTGTCGAATATGGTGCACAACATGCGCAAGGTTTCGTGGAAGGACCGCGTCAGGAATTCCCGGATCTGATATAGCTTCATGTCCGTGACATGGCAGGCAAACTGCAAGAGAGTCATCTAAGCTGTTATGGTAAAATTTTATGGAAACTGGCAAGTTAGGAATCAAATGTCTTGCAATGCCATATCCTCCAGGTTCGGGAAAACAGGGTAGGCTTAAGAAGAAACACAGATCTTAGATCTTATATATTTATAAGTAGGTGAAACGAAGTTCACCGGGTCATCTAGTCAATAATAAAGATTTTCTAAAAATGTGTCTAAAGGTTCATAGGTCTTTAAAACTCATATTTTCTAGATTTAGTCTATGATTGCACGCCATTTTCAATGGTAGAATAATATGGAACATGTTAACCAAATAACAACTGTACAAAAATCTTTGGGAGTTGATTCCACAGACTCATAATTCTTTTATTAAAACCAAAATACCTACGTATAATTTTTTCACAATATACCTACTACTGTGTAAATAAATGAAATATTTTAAAAATACTTTAAAAATATACAGTTATTATAATCCCTTTATCCGTATTACAATCATACATCAAAAAGTATCGAGTGATGAATCAGAATTATATCGACACCTGGCCGCCGCGCCCACATATCGATTGGCAGGTGTCTCATGTCGATATATCTAATACAAAATGTAAAGGTAAACACTAGCTGGGCATTTTTTAATGGATTGTTGTACCGTTTACTGGAGGTTTTAGATATGCCGCAACGTAGTGTTGGAATAATGTTCCTCCGCTAACGCGACGGGCCCACCATACATTCCCGCCACTTTGTCTCCTGTATAATTATGATTAACAGCGACGACCACAAAAAGAGCACATGAACAACGTACCCTATACCTAACAGCGAATGCGCCCCGTGTGCCAACCTTCCGGTTACATCACGGGGATGCGAATCTCTCGTCCAGTAAACCTACCAGACGAGAGGACCTTTACCTGCACCGCTTTTGCGCTCAGTAAACCAACCGAGGCTTGCAAGCGTAGCAGTAGAAGCGGAGCACATGAACAATGAATGGGTTAAAATTTCGAGTGCCTTGGCAATACAGTGAAACCTCTTGGTTTCACTGTATTGCCGCTAAGCTGTTTACCGCTAAGAAAACCCCATTTGCTGTGGCTCCTCAATTCTAGACCACATCACTCACTATCGCCAAGATTATCGGGATCCTTGGCATAAAGTTCCCAAGAAATGTCCAGTTCCGGAGCCATTTGGAGGAAAATGTCAAGTTAGCATCAAAGAAACTGGGTGTACTTAATAGAGCGAAGCGATACTTCAGCTCGCGACAAAGACTTTTACTTTATAAAGTGCAAGTGCGACCTCTCATGGTGTACTGTTGTCACCTTTAGACTAGATCACCTGAATACCAGCTTGCACCTTGTGACTCGGTTTAGAGACGAGCTCTGAGGTTTGTTGACGATTCCGAGCTCACGGACGGTATTGAGTCATTAACTCTGAGGAGAGACCCCTCTTTGTGTGTTCTACCGTCTGTACAAAGGGTTGTGCTTGGAGGAGTCGTTTGACATGATGACCACGGCCTCTGTCTACAGTCGCACGCTCACCAGAGGCAGGGAATTTATGCTCTCACTTTGGAACCTGAATAGGCGCGAACTGTATGATTTAAGAGAACTTTTTTACCTAGAGCTGTCAAGTTGTGGAACGAACTCCCTGCCATGGTTTTCCCAGGAGACTACAGCATGGGGTTTTTCAAGACAAGTGATATGGGGTTTTCGAGGGGTCGGCAACGCGTGAGTGATACCTCTAGTGTCACAAGCACCCATAGGCTGCGATGACTACTTCCCATCAGGCCGGTCGTACGCTTGTTTACCATCCTAGTGGTGTAAAAACAAGGTTAACTGCATTTAATTGCTCTCATCCCTACATTATGTAGTAAACCGTACAATCGATCCATTGAATATACGTATATAACAAAGCATGCGGCAACGAAGTGTTGGAATTATATTCCTCCGCTTTTTAGAAACTGAAATCTCACTAATAAATAACCTTTTTAACATTAATATAAATAGGAACTCTTTTAACATTATCTTGATAGTACAATCTGTACTGTGAATCAAATACAAAAACAAACAAACACGATTTAATTGAGCATCCTAATCCCTATTAATAATAAAACAGCTGTCTACTCCCCTCGCCCAGCGTGGTGCAGATTTAAAAGTCAATATACTTGGGGCTCCGTAATTAGGTGTCGGCCCTATGGTGCGGTAAGTCGGGGGTTCGATAGATTAGCTAATTTGAAAATCATTGTATGGTCGTAGGAGTAGACACCTACTGATTTAGTAGTAAGAATTATAATTCATATTTCATCATTAATTACGTGACAAATTTGGAATCTCTACACCTAGCGGTATGAGCTGTGCGTTTAGGTGCTCGTATCATTCAGTCTCTTTCTTATAGATTATATTAGCTGACAGATGCTGTCCTGTCCAAACTTTACCCGGTATATCTAGAATAACCCACCAAAGTTTGATTGTAATTGGATCAGCAGTAAATGAGTGCTTATAGGACAAACATACAAACATTCATTTTTATTTATAGACATGGCAGTTAAGCGATTCTGCAATATAAAATATTGTATTTTGGTTTGAAGTGGCTTCCCACATCTTTGAGCCAAAGCCAACCTCTCCTGCACGTGATGCACCCTGCTGATTAACTAACGAGGCTCACACGAAAGAAAGGTAGAGTGAGCGCAATTGTAAGCCCGAGAGGGAAGTACCTCTACCTCACAAAAGACTGCATGCAAATAACAGTTTCATTGAGGTTTGCTATGTTCCTGCGTATGTAAGCTCTACCTTCTCTCCCAATGATTTTAACAATCATTTCGTTTCAACTCCTTCTCTTGACCCTTCCATTAAATCTAGAACTATTTTGAAAATTTCTTCCATGGCTTATTCTAACTCCGGCTCCTTTTCTTTCTCCCCTGTGTCAATGGATGAGATACGTAAAATAATATTTTCTATAAAATCTAAAGCGGTCGGCTCTGATGATGTGAGTAGGCAAATGATTATCTGCATTATTGATCAAATTCTTCCTGTTATTGCTCACATCATCAACTTCTCCTTTTTAGTAGGTGACTTTCCTTTTCATTGGCATAAGGCTTTCGTAATACCACTGCCTAAAATTTCCATGCCTTTGCTTTTAAACAACTATAGGCCTATTTCAATCTTACCATTTCTCTCTAAAATATCAGAAGCCGCCGCACACAAACAGGTGTCAACCTATATATATTCTAACAGCCTTATCAACCCACTTCAGTCTGGATTTCGTCCTGGCCACAGTACTACTACTGCACTACTTAAAGTTACTGAAGATATCAGGCTAGGCATGGAGGATAAACTGGTCACCATTCTCGTACTTATAGATTTTTCTAACGCCTTCAATATGGTGGACCACGATATTCTGCTTGCTATATTGGAACGTCAAAATTTCTCATCTATTGCACTGAGATGGTTTTCATCATACCTTTGTGGACGCCAACAAGCTGTGCGTTTAGGCCGTGATCTATCCGATTGGAAAGATATATCTACTGGCGTACCACAGGGTGGGATCCTATCCCCCTTACTCTTTTCTATTTTCATAAATTTCCTCTCCTTTTCGCTCAGTTGTTCTTACCATTTTTATGCTGACGACTTACAAATATATGTGCAGACCACAGCTGATAATATAAATACTGCAATCGCGAACTTAAATGTTAACCTTGGCAACATTAGTTCTTGGTCGACGGACTTTGGTATCCCCGTCAACCCAGCTATTGTGGTGGGCAGCTCTAGACAGATTGCCAGGATTGATTTCAATTCTATGTTGCCTGTCATATTCGATAACTCTGTCATTCCATTCAGCCGTAACGTTAAAAACCTTGGTCTCCATATCGACTCCACTCTGAGTTGGACATCGCAAATCACTGAGGTGAGTCGAGCAGTCATATCGGCATTAAGATCCCTTAATCGGTTTAGAAATTTTCTTCCGTTTAGCACTAAGGTCACTCTCGTTAATTCACTTATTCTACCAATCATTGATTATGCTGATGTCTGCTATCCGGACCTAAATGTAGATCTTCTCAATAAGTTGGACCGGCTTATCAACAACGCTATCCGTTTTATCTTTAACCTTCGAAAATTTGATCATGTCTCTTCATACCGGTCTCAACTTAAATGGCTTCCTATTCGCCAGCGCAGGCAGCAGAGATTGCTTTGTGTACTTCACTCAATTTTAACTAATCCCCTTTCTCCAGAATACTTAAAATGCAAATTTCAGTATCTTCGTGATTCTCATAGTCTCCAACTGCGTTCTGACAATACATGTCTACTTTCTATTCCACTCTTCCACTCTGGCTTTATGTCTGACTCCTTCACCTTACAAGCCTCACGCCTCTGGAACGCGCTACCCGAGTCTGTCAGGGCAATTTCGAACAAACTCAGTTTCAAAAAGAAAACCCATGCAATTCTTTTAGACGATCTAACTAAGCACTAAATCATCATCATCTTTATCATCATCGCTGAATTTATGTATTTCTATGTATGTATATGTATGTTTATTAAATATATAAATATGCTATGTATGTGTATTTTATTAGTCGTAGTATTATATTTTAGTACTTAAATCTGTTTCTCTTTTAACTTTGCTTCTTCAGTGCCGCATTCGTGATTTTCTGCTTGTCCCAAAGGTTGACTGGTAGAGAATGCTTTTAGCATTAAGTCCGCCTTTTGTACCCTTATTTATAATTTGTGGTCAATAAAGTTTTTAAATAAATAAATAAAAATAAATAAGCGAGGTCACCAGGAAACAAGGAGTTGCTGCGTTGACAGCGGAGGTGGCAGCGCGCAAACGATATTTTATGTTGCTAGCGTTAATATGGCTACGGTAACCGCTTCACATCAGTAGGGCTGTAATAAAAAAAAAACAAAAAAAGATATATGAAAAAATTGATCAGAGAGAATTATAGGTTTTTTTTTAATATGAGAGGGTATCAAACGAATATGTGGTCACCTGAAAGAAAGCAATCACACCGCTCATGGAGATCAGCAACACCAAGGGCCGATCCGTTACCAGCCTTTTTTTTATACTACGTCAGGTGGCAGACAAGCATACGGCCCGCCTGATGTGAAGCGGTTACCGTAGCCATATTAACGCTCGCAACATAAAATATCGCTCGCGCGCCGCCACCTCCGCTGCCATCGCAGCATCTCCTTCCTTTCTGGTGACCTCACTCATTCGCAGGAACACAACAGCCCTCAAGGGAACCGTTATTTGGCTGCGGTATTCTGTGAGGCGGAGGTACATTCCCCAGTCGGGTAGCTTACAATTATGCTACCTCTCTTTTATAGCCTATATTCCTTCCTTGCTTTTTTTCAATCAAGTCAATCATTTATTTGCATGAAACATGGTAGTATAGGTGACAATGTAGTTAATAGTAGTTAAGTACCTACCTATATAGTTGGCCGTGTGGTTTCCGGCAGACTAGAATAGAATCACTCCATCTCTTCCCGTGGATGTCGTACAAGGCGACTAAGGGAAATACATTATAAAACATCGATCAGGCCTCCTCAACCCGTCTGGCCGGCGTGGGGAGTGTAGGCCAAATCCTCCTGTCTGTGACGGACGAGAGAGAGGGTCGTGCTCCTGTGGTGGAGACTGGAATGACCTGATGATGATGATAATGAAGTACCTATAACATGTTCCGCTTATTAGAATTGCAATTATTAAAATTGCATATCAACAATTAAAAAAAAAAAACTTTCTTACACATTACAATAATATGTATGTTAAATAGATTGTAAAATAATAAAAATATCTTAATATTAAAAAGAAAATAAACATATACGTTCACAAGGGATTTGAGTGCACTAAATATTGACCCTAAGCTAACGCCCGCCCCCCGGTGTTACCGGCAAAATTAACTGGTGATCCTCCATTCGTTTTATTGCTAATGCTTGCTAATAATTCTAAATCACTGCTAAAACCTATTATATGGGTGTAGCAATTTCAGGGAACATTTTTTCTTATAGTAACATTATTTTTTATTTCAAAAAGTGTTTGTAGTTATTGGATTTCAAAGTGTTTATGAGCTCGGTGGTCGAATGCCTAGCTATGGCTAATTTGACTCCAAGGTAGCGGATTCGATCCTCGCACTAGACAAATATTTGTGTGCATGAACATGTCTGTTTGTCTTTCTCTGGGTGTTTTCTATGTATTCATAAAGTGGTATAAAAACGTAAATTATTTTTTTACATTTTTATACCACTATGGATGTAAACGTACAAACTTGTAGAAATTTTACCGTAGTCTATTCAATGTACGACGTTATACTAGCGTATATTATTCTGTGGTTATACGCCAAATAATCAAGCCTCTGGTCACACAAATCTGGTTAATCTAAAAATCTGGTCTAAAAAAATTGGAATACACTATTCCATTCGCCCATTTAGACACAGTATTGGGAACGTTTACCATCGGGACTGCAGTGAACTTCATTGTTTTGTGGTTTTAACGTATTCCAACTAATTTCTTCTGATATAACTAATTTATTCAGTATAGCTATCCAGCGAGGTAATGCTGCCAGTGTTCTGGGGACACTGCCGAAAGACAACGATCTTGGGGATATTTTTTATTTGTAAGTAAATTTGTATTTATTTATATATTTTTTTTTATCCCATAAGTATTTCTTCTGATTAAATTCGTTGTGAGTTCCAAGTCAGCCGTAGTCTTACCCTCGGGACTGAAATGGACTTCATTGTTCACTGCCATTTTTAGTGATCGCCGCTGTAAATCCAGGCTTTACAGGAGACACAGATTTATTCCCAACACTGTGTCTCCTATGTTACCTCCTAGAATCCAGTTAAGTTCATCATTTGGCACTAAAAAGCCAGTAATTTTGGTGGTCACTCAGTTAAACCTGGCTTTTGTAAGGCGACACAGTGCTGGGAATGTATGATGAGCTTTTCCCAACGGTAGTGAGTTCTAGATAGAAACGCTAAGACAAAAAAAAAATCAGGTGACCCTTATACTCGCTTGCCCCTCTCTCATATCATCATCATCATCATCAGGTCATTTTAGTCTCCACTACAGGAGCACGACCCTCTCGTCCGTCCCAGACAGAAGGACGATTTGGCCTACACTCCCCACGCTGGCCAGACGGGTTGGGGAGGCCTGATCGATGTTTTATAATGTATTTCCCTTAGTCGCCTTGTACGACATCCACGGGAAGAGACGGAGTGATTCTATTCTAGTCTGCCGGAAACTACACGGCCTATATTATAATCTCATATATTATATTATAATATATAAATAATAAAACGGACTTTTCAGCTTTATTATATTAGTGTAGATGAATATTGATGAATTAAGAACCTAATAACAATTTATCTACGAAACCCCAAAAACAGTAGGACCGCAAAGAAAACCCAACCCATTAGGAGCTTTTCACTACAGCCGCCCCAAGTTGGGGCGCTAGACAGCTACATGCAAACAGAATTAAACCTCCCGAGGGAGACAAGTTTCGGCTATGATACTCTGGTACTTTGCATCTGGCTCGCTTTGTGAGTGCAAAATGCGAGTGATGTTATTCTTTAACCGACTTAGAAATGAGGATGTTACTTCGATTGCATATATTTTTCTTTTTTTATGACGAACTCAGTGGTCGAATAATAAATAAATAAATATTTCTGGACAATTTACACAGCGCCGTCTAGTCCCAAATTAAGCGCAAAGCTTGTGTTATGGGTACTAGACAACTGATAAATGTACTCAAATACATTTTTTTTTGTAATTACATACTTATAATATATAGAAAACACCCAGACCAAGACAAACAGACATGTTCATGCACACAAATGTCTTGTGCGGGATTCGAACCCGCGACCTCGAAGTCAAAGTGATCATTCCAATGGTTAGCATTGGACCACCGAGTTCGTCGAATGGTTAGCAATGGCCACATTGACTCCGAGGTCGCGGGTTCGATCCCCTCACAAGACTAATATTTGTGTGCATGAACATAATTATTATCAATTTGTCTTGGTTTGGGTGTTTTCTATGTATATGTATGAATTTACAAACAAAAATCTATTTAAGTATTATATACCTAAGTTATGTAGTACCCGCTACAAGCTTTGCTTAGTTTGGAAGCGTGGTAGAGTACGCTATAAACCCTTTCGAATGAGGGGAGACCCGTACCCTAGCAGTGGGATGAATATGGGTTGACTACGATTCATCAATCTAAATACAATCAATCTAAATTCAATTAAATTCACACAAAAGGAAATCAAAACATCAAATGACAAATTTAATATTCCCAAAACCGGATATAAAATGATTAAAATTCGCGTCGACAGTCAAAGAAGGGTTATATTAATATAAATGGAAGGTATAAGACGGCGTTTAATGAAACGGCTGACTTCATTTAATTTGCAGTTAAGTTCCAAGCTCGGATTACAGTTGTGACTCCGTTTACTTGAAACCGTTTATATATTTTGGTTTAGGCTCAACTGTTACGCGACTTCGTTTGCGTAGTCGAATAAAACTTCAAGTTTTTCATTTGTTTATTTTTTATTAGCTGCCCGCCCGGGCTACGCACGGGTAGAAAGTGGTATTTTCTTTTCCTTGCAATTTTTAAATCTTTTCTCTCGATAAGATCCTTATACCTTAACGATAATATAAAAACTAAAATTTGTAGTATTGGTCGAGCCGTTCTCGAGTTTTGCACTTAGCAACATTCATTTTTATTTATATAGATAAAAGAGAGGCGGGAGGGGGGGGGGGGGGGAGTGTCGAACATTTGAGTCACGTGAAGCTAAGTAATCACCAATCATCACAGGCTATAGACATCACATCAGCTACTCCAAAAGGTCATTGATTCGTAGCCATTATCATATTAAGGGAAATTTAAGCTCTTTTCTTGAACACTCCCAAGTAGAACTTAACTATATGACTACCACTTAAATGTGCTGATCTCACTAACACTTACATATTTGCGCCGTTTGGGATAGAGCAATGATGGCCGCGGTGTCCATCAGCTCTCAATCTAACTTAAGGGCAGGTAATTACCAGCCCTTTGGTCGAATTCTATTCAGCGAGGTAATGCTGACATTCTTGGTACGGTACCGACGGGCAACGAGTTGGGGAATTTTTTTTATTTATAATTACCTGTTCCTCTTTTATGTATATATTTATACCTACACCCGTGTCACAAGTCTCGGGATCTGCTTGGGGTTTCTCTCTCTGCCACACGATGGACCCGGCACCCGCACGGTGAATCCATGGAAGCTAAGAAGTTCGTCTCTATTTATAGCAATAACTATTTAATTTGTAAAACAACTAAAACAATACTTTAGTCGAGTAATATTCATGGCATATGAATATTACAATATGAATTGTACTTGACTAAAGTATTTTATTTAGTCTTGCCTTGTTGCAGATTTATATTTTGCATTTGTATATTTTCTATACAATACTTAAGTTGTGTCTCTGCATAGAGAAGTAAGTTTGTAAAGTGCAAAGAAGCATATTCTATGTTTCAATTAATCTTTTTAGGATTAACTGTCTGGTTCAACTTACTCTCCCAAATTCATCCAATAAAAGATTTCACCAGAAATAAAATAAAAGGAGTAAGAAAAGTTTCGGTCATGAAATCGTAGGTATTCAGTGGTCGGCGGCGGGGCGGAAGTTCTGTCCGGAACGCATAGGCGGGCGGGGCCCGTAGGGAGACTAGGCAAGGGTCTGGTATATCGATAAAATCTATTTAATAAATTAAAAGTTAAATCTTTAATGGTGTTGGACTTTAATGGTGGTGTTGGAGTGTTCGTAAATAGTGGGATATAGTAAAGAGATACAAAAAAGATACAATTTTTTTTTTCACAATATTTTTTATGTTATTAATATGAGCTACCAAGATGTTAAGATTTCTAATTCCTTTCAAAAACTAAAAAAGACCTATCCTTCAGCATTTCTTTCTTCATCCTTTAATTCAGCATTTCAGCGTAACAAATTTAAAGTTACTTTCGAATTTGTAACAGATTGTATATATTAAAAAACCTTTCTCACATACAAATCGTATTTACTATGTTACACTGTGATGGCAGAATGTTTAATTCTATTACTATTTTATTGTAATAGAATTAAACATTCATTTTATTGTAATTTCATTATTTATTTCTATTTTTTGTATTGAACAACACTAGCATAATAAGAAAATGGTTTACGTACTTTCTAGTAAACATGAGGCGCCACCTAACATAGCGCAAATAGTAAATATATTGGTCAGAATTTTGCTATATTTTGTAATAATTACTCAATATTTATAGCACATACATTAAAAATAAAAAATAAAACTGTTTTCGGATGTTGATTAGGAGACAATAAACAAGAAGGGCAAAATAATAAATGTAAAAGAAACATAGAACAATTTTAATTACCGGCATAAAACACATCTTGAGCAATCAGAATATAAATAATAATAAATATTGTCAGACTAATTACACAGCGCCATCTAGCCTCAAAGTAAGCGAAGCTTGTGTTATGGGCTCTAGACAACTGATACACATACGTAAATACATTTTTTTTGTAAATGCATACTTATGTTACATAGAAAACACCCAGACTAAGACAAACAGACATGTTCATGCACACAAATGTTTGTCCTATGTGGGAATCGAACCCACGAGCGTTGGTGTCGAAGCCGCGTCATTGACCGCTACGCCACCGAGCTCGTCAAAATATATTAAATATGGTCTCCGTTTATACATCAAAGAGTAACAATCCTCCTCTCTCAAACTTTATAATAGGTATCTATAAAGGCTGGTGTACACGGGTAGAGTAAAATCGTACGCGTAGATGTACATATCGAAGCTACTAGCACGGTAACAATAGTAACAAGTAAATGTAGTTAATCTAATACTACTCTAGCGATGATCCGTGTTGCACGGCAGCTGAGCTTCACTTGACTACCCATATCTTTAGACATTTAATGCCTTATTTGTCATATTGATGTATCTCACATTGCGAATAGAGTAAGTCAAATTCCAAAAGTTTCCTACTCCTACTAATTTCTTCTGATTAA
This sequence comes from Hypsopygia costalis, assembly GCA_937001555.2. Classification (NCBI taxonomy): domain Eukaryota; kingdom Metazoa; phylum Arthropoda; class Insecta; order Lepidoptera; family Pyralidae; genus Hypsopygia; species Hypsopygia costalis. The sequence goes on along the minus strand of OW443349.2, from coordinate 15,637,810 downwards.
ATTCGGTGTGAGTTCCAAGACGTCCGTAGTTTTAACCCCTGGGACTGCAGTGGACTTCATTGTTCATGGTCTTTTTTGGTGGACGCGGCTGTTAATCCTTGGTACACAGGAGACACAGTGGAGGGAATGTGGCCACATATTCTACCGATTTTACTCTACCCGTGGTCAAGAGGCTCTAGTTAGATAACATTAAATTTGCCGAGCTCGGTGGTCGAATGGGGTAGCAATGGCCACTTTGACTCCGAGGTTGCAGGTCCGACCCCGCACAAGACAAATATTTGTGTACATAAACAAGTCTGTTTGTCTTGGTCTGGGTGTTTTCTATTTATTATATGTATGTATTTAAAAAAAAATGTATTTAAGTGTTATATCAGTTATCTAGTACCCATAGTAAAAGCTTTGCTTAGTTTGGGACTAGATGGCACCGTGTAATTTGTCAAGGAATATTTATTTAATTTTAAATTAATGTCAATCAGTTACTTATAAATAATTAATACATATCGATACATCATAAGTTACGTTCGGACATCACTAGCGGTTGGCTGGCGTTTACGCTTGCGCGCGTATGTATCGAGCGACTCTACACTCGCATTTCACGTACCTACTATATTATGTACTATGAGCAAATTGTTTACTGAATCTACAAAACTTTTTGACTACTTCACGGTATGCTGTAAAAAAACAATTGTACTGGTAGGTACATATTTTTTGTGAGTATTTTTTTTAATATATGAGAGTTGGGCAAACGAGCGTGGGTCGCCTGATGGAAAGCAATCACCACCGCCCATGGAGATCGACAACACAAAGCCATAAATTAAAATTCCATCCATATCATCTTGATAATTTGTGATCTACCACAGTATATTTTATACCACGAACGGTGAAACTGTGGAATCAACTTCCCTCCAACATGGCAACCTTCAAGAACTTCTGTATTTCCTTTGAATGGCTGGCGAGGGCTCGGCGACTTTTTGGTGTTGCTGATCTCCAAGGCCTTTGACCCACATGCTCGTTTGCCCCGTCTCATATATTATATTTGTCTGCAACGCTACGATACGGTATTGTGTCCGAAGAAGCGTCACATTCGGACAAGGATCGTTTAAAATTCAGCCACCCATTTTGCCATCAGTAATATAGTATAGGTCGATACAAAAAACTTATGGTACAATCGAAATGAAAGAATCTTTTGTACTCAGGTAAATCAGTGCAAGGTACGGAACCTAGTTACAAGTGGTACATTCGTGGTACATTTCTAGGCTTCACCTAGTAAGGTAGCAACAGTTAACGTTTACTACCGTGAGTTATGTGTTTGTTCAACACATTAACGCTTTCACGAACAACGCGCGTGGTAACTGTTATAGGCGGCAGCGGTACTTATAGCGGGAAGAACATTTTTAAGCTATTGCATAGCTTCTATCGCGGGCCTTGAGCGCGGGGACCGAATTCAGAAATTCCGTAAAGAAAAAACCTCACGCTCCCCACTCCGACGGGCAAGGAGGTGTGGCTTGAAGGCCGTGCATCGTCTAACGTCGTTTCAGTTCGGCAGTCTTCGACACGGCGTTGTGTGCGTGCGATTAGACGTATTGTACGACTCTACGAAACTCGTTTTATTTATTTAATAATAGAAAAATTTGTTTTCTTATCGGTCACCACGCTCAAAAAGTGTAACTTGAATTAATATCAAAGAAAAAGCAATACTGCATGAATAAAATAAATAAATAAAATTATAATTGCATATGTTGATACAAAATGCTATGCAATAGCTTTACCGCGGCAGTCCCCGAGTGCCACACGTCTTTTTTTTATTCCTGGATAAATTACACACTGTCATCTAGTCCCAAACTAAGCAAAACTTGAACTATGTGTACTAGATAACTGATACTATATTTAAATATATATTTTTTGTAAATACATATACATATAATACATAGAAAATGTTCATGCACACAAATATTTGTCTTGTGTTGGGATTGAACCTGCAATCGCGGAGTCAATATGGCCATTGCTAGCCATTCAACCACCGGGCTTGTCCATTCTTTATATTTTTTATATCTATTAAGGTTAATAGATAGATATTCATTTGCTCAATACAAATAAAAAAGTAATGGAAATATTAGGTATCATCAAGGTAGCTTTATTACTGAGATCATTTTTTTTCAAGACACGTGCAACAGTTCATGGAATGGACTGGAACGGCTACAATTGGTTGAATTAAACGTGCGAGTCTCCCTTTATGTATTGTATATAAGGTATCTCGTCCTATTCGGCTGTACTTAAAAATATCTTTAAAAAAACTGGCCTTTTTAGTGAATAAAAATTAACAGTTCCATAGAAAATGTTGAACTATGACCAAAATATTTTTACTGACTTTTTATTATGATTTTAAAGGGGTTCTTGTAAGAAAATTCGTTATTTTAATTTATTTTATTTTTCTTATTTATTTCTAATCAACGGCATTAAAATACATTTTCGAATTTAACTTAGTAATTAGGCTAAAAAATATATTATACACGACATAGTACTAACGATAAACTTAAAAATTACGTTCCTACTAATATGTAGATTACAAACTATCTCAAACATAAATAATTGACTAATGATTAGGTAGGTATGTACCAAGAATAAATAATTACAAAATATATAATATATCCTATTGTATTGTAATAGTATGACAGAATGGGTAGGTACATTCGTTTTTAGGGTTCCTCAAAAGGAAAAACCGAACCCTTATAAGATCACTTTGTTGTCCGTCTGTCTGTCTGTCAAGACCCTCTATGTCGAGAATGCGTTGAGGTATCAAGCTGAAATTTGAATACTAGTTCAAATGGAGTATCATGTGAAAGGAGTTGATGTGCACATTGCAAAATATATTTCATTTACTTTTTCCGACGCAGTATTTCTTATTTATACGCATTATTCCTACGTACGGAAGCCTCGGTGGGCGAGTCCGACTCGCACTTGTCCGGTTTTTTTTAATTGCCTCCCTATGGAAGCAATTTAAAAGATGTATTCACGTCAAACGATATACGCCATCGTAACAACTTATAACTTGGACCATACACCCACCGGGTGATGTACATACACTCAGAACGCGCAGCACGACGAGCAAACACCGAAGCGAACGCTAACTCACCGCTCACGACGCGAAACGCTGACGAAACGTATCTAGCCTTGTGTAGACTTAGATAGAACGAAACTATTATATTGAATTTCATTCATATTAACAAGTTTCTTTCAAGCATTTCTTCTTCGCCAATGGTCAATACCGAAATGCTAGTAGACAAAAATAATGACAATATTTAAAAAAAAAAACCGACTCCAAACATTACGCCACATTTATGTATGTAGATACAGACTGATGATGATGATGATGAAAAAAATATGGGACCAATCTGGAAGTATATATACCCTTTCAAATAAAAAAAGTTTTTTCCAAATCGGTTTATAAATGACGGATAATGAAATAACAAACCTAGCAGTGGGTAGATACAGGCTGATGATGATGATGATGAAAAAAATATGGAACCAATCTGGAAGTATACTCTTTCAAATACAAAAAAGTTTTTTTCAAATCGGTTTATACATCACGGAGTAATTAAGTAACAAACATTAATAATACAGCCGGATTGAGAACCTCCTAATTTTTTGTAGTCGGTTAAAAAAATAAAAATAATTATTAATAATAATAAAAATGTGTGAGACGATGACAGAGTAAATATGTATTTCATTTAATTTCACAGAATAAATAATTTCATTTTCGTCTAAGTTAAAAATGTTGGTGAGAAAATTCGCACTCAGTAAGTATTCATTTAACTCAAGAACAATAAGAATTAATCTGTATTAACTTTAACTCTTTCAATGATCCGAACAAAGCATACTGTATTAGCTCCATACTGTAATGTTTTTTTGTACTATGTCGATAGGCACACAACTCGCTTACCACATGCTTGGCACATGCAATATTGCTCCCGAGCTACCACCTCCGCTGCCAATGCAATAACTACTTCATTCGTGGTAACCTCACATACCTACTCACAGGAACACAACAACCCTCGAAGGAATTGTTATTTGGCTGCGGTATTCTGTGAGATAGAGACCAGGTACTTCTCCAGTCGGGCAGTTTATAAATACGCTATGCCTTGCCTCTCATTAGGTCAGAGCCTAGTTTGTCAGCCAGTGTAAGTGAGGTTGGCTGTGGTTCAAAGATAATATAAATGATAAACCAGAAATCGGCTGCAGCGTCAGCAGCGTTACTCAAACGGCGCAAATATGCCGGTCTCATTAACACTTATATATTTGGGCCGTTTGGGGTAGAGACGTTAGGGCCACAGGGGTCCATCAGCCCGCAATCGTTTTAAAGAGATACGCGGGAGGTTGGTCGAGGCTTCATGCGACCAGACGGCTGGTCGTTACCTTGATCAGAGGATTAGTATTGCTATTCAGCGAGGTAATGCTGCCAGCATTCTTGGTACGCTGCCGACGGGCAACGCAACGATTTGGTGGAATTTTTGACGTCTTATAAAACGATGAAGGCTGGCTGCATGCCCGAAAGAGCATGACTCATTGTCACGTTCCGCCTGAGCCGAGCGTGCAAGAGTGCGAGAGCGTTCGGCTTGTGACGCATCTATCTCTCTTCCACTCCATCGGCCGATGTTTTCTTATGACGTTATTACGTAAAATTGCGGAGTCGGTACCATCCACCCCGGTCGTCCGGCCCCGTTAACGGGGCGGTTGGGAAAATTTGTTTCATCGACCCCGGTAGTGCCCACCTCGTCGTTTAACGGGGTGGCTGGCACTGATCAAGGTTCATCTACCCCGGCGTGGTTTTTAAAGGGGCGGTTGGCACAGATTGAGTAGCATACGTCCCGGTAGTGTTTAAAATAGGGAGATTAGAGTATTATTTTATATACATAAAATATAAACTGAAAATAAAAAGAAGTTTCTATGCAACAATCAGTTTTTATTATGAGTATAAAAATATATTTATTTTTTTATAAAGAAGCGTAGTTAGTTGACATGATAAAAATAAACATAAGTAGATATAAACCCCATTATTATATAACACAATTATATATATTATGTAATATTTACATATTATTATTATTATAATGGGTTATAATTTAATTGGGTTTATATCTAGCTATGTCTGTTTTTATCAAGTCAACTATGTTTCTTTATAATAATTTTTAAATATACACTCATGGACAAATTTAGAGGAACACAAAATTTGTGTGTATAAAGCAAAATGTCATGAATGTTTGTGAGAATTAAATTTATTTATTTGGATTTTGCTTATTATACGATAATTTAAAAATATACGTTGAAAAATAAAACGATCTAACGGTCAAAATTAAGCAAATTAAAAAAAAAGATAAATGTTATTGGAAGGAAACAGTTTTATACATTTTTTTTTTTAATTGCTTAGTAATTTTTCTTTTTTGGGGTGTAAGTGGTACATCACCACCCTTGAACCAAAGCCAACTTCACCTGCACGCGGTGCACCCTGTTAACTGACAAACGAAGCTCTGGCGAAAATAGAGGTAGGGAGCGTAATAGTAAGCTACCCGACTGGGGAATGTACCTCCACCTCAGAGTGAGTGAGGTCACCAGAAAGATAGGAGATGCTGCTTTGGCAGCAGCGCGTGAGCGATATTTTATGTTGTGAGCGTTAATATGGCTACGGTAACCGCTTCACACCAAGCGGGCCGTATGCTTATCTGCCGCCCGCTTGTAGTATTAAAAAAAATTCAATAACGTGGACAATGCCAAGGAGACTGGAAGCTGTTCGTAAATCTCGAGGGGGCAATACTAAATTAGTTTTTACTAATTAGTTTTTTTTATTTTCCATTCCCCTAATCAAGTTTTCAATAAAATCTTGAGGGATTGCATTCCACTCTTCCTGTAATGCGTTTTTAAGATCTCTCAGATTAGCGGGGGCAGGATTTTTAATTTGTCTTCCAAGCTTATCTCATACATGCTCTATGGGGTTTAAGTCTGGCGAGCGCGCTGGCCATTCCATAGCATTGATTGAACGTCTAGAATGTATTCAACAACTACGGCCGCGGTATGCAGGCGAGCATTATTTTGCATAAGAACGAATCCATCTTCTAGGAAAAGGGCAAATGACACTACAATTTCTTCTAAAATCTGGTTACATATCGTGCCGCTGTTAATGACCCATTCTCTATGATGCGGAGTTCCTTACGTGCCCCCGAATAAATACCCTCTCATACCATAACTGACCCTCCACCATATGCCTCTTTTCCAATGATGTTGCACTGAGCGTACCTCTCTCCCAGGCGTCTCCACACTTTAATCCTTCCATTATTTGACTTCAGGCAAAATCTGAACTCATATGTGAATAGAACTTGACTCCAGGCTTTGTCATTCCAATTTTCGTGATTTCGAGCAAAATTGACTCGAGCTACTCTATGGCATCTGGCAAGAAGAGGGTCTCTGGCAGGCAAGTGTGAATTTATTCCAGCCGATTTCAGTCTTCTTCTCACAGTTTTGTGTGATTACTGTAACCCCTCGAACTTCTTAAAGCTTCGCTCTTACTTCAGAAGAAGTCAAGTTTCGGTTTCTGAGTACGCTGGTAACGACGAACCGGTCGTCTCTGGCTACAGTTTTCCGTTTACATCCCTGTCCTGCGAGTCTCGTGTACTGTCCGGTCTGCCGATACCTCTTGACAACCCGGTGTACCACAGATTTTGATACTCGTAAAGTTTTGGCCACACGTTTGTAGGTGTCCCCAGTTTCAATTAAAGTAACAGCCCTAGCAACTTGAGTGGCGTTTGGATCTGGCATTCTCAGTTTATTTGCAGTAAAAATTCACCCTTATGACGAGGCACAAGGAACGCGGGGCAAAAATTTAAACAGAACCTAAAAATAAACTTAAATTCAGAAGTTAGCAAAATTTTTCGCAGTACCTATGAAGAACACATTATTACGCATTAATTACGTAAAAACAATTGAAATTCGAAAAATAAGAAAATTCCAAAACTTTCTTGTTTTAATAAGATTTACTAAAGTATGAGGCCAGTACGCAAGATAATAAACCTTTGTTTGCGTTCCTCTGAATTTGTCCATGAGTGTATGTTTGATAGTATTTTTATACCAATAATAAAAACTGATTGTTGCATACAAATTTCTTTTTATTTTCAGTTCATATTTTATGTATATAAAATAATATTTTAATCTCCATGTTTTGAACACTACCGGGGCGTATGCTACTCAATCGGTGCCAACCGCCCCTTTAAAAACCACGCCGGGGTAGATGAACCTTGATCAGTGCCAGCCACCCCGTTAGACGACGAGGTCGGCACTACCGGGGTCGATGAAACACTTTTTCCCAACCGCCCCGTTAACGGGGCTGGACGACCGGGGTGGATGGTACCTACACAAATTGCGCCCCTAAAGTCTTTTGCGATACCAGGCAAAGTTGAGTAAGTTATAAGTGCATAAACAAGTCTAAGCTCCCATGTACACTTAGTTATTACTATTACTATTACTTATACTGTGGTTATGCAATAAAGAGTTTGACTTTGACTTTGAAATTATTTTCCGTAAACCGACTTTACAGACAACAATTTTTTTTATAATTTGTTTTGTTTCTTTTTCTTTTTTGCTTTCTATCTCTATGTAAATATATTATTTGTAAATATTAAGTTTAGATAGGTTTTTCACAGAAAGGATTTGTAAAACTTTTCCATAAATATAAATTAAAAATTCAACTCAAAAAATAATACCAAAAATCTGTATTCCGCTTACAACAGAAAATAACATAGGGTAAAATCTCCAACAGTCGACCGTCGGATATACTCCGTTTGACTAATGATCCGGGATTTGCTGGTTTATCGCGCGTCATCTGTTGCCGGTTATTGATTCCTTATCCCGGCGCTCCGGGACTCCTGGGAATTAGTGGACATTCACTACACGAAAAACATTTTATTGTAACCTATAGGAAACGTTAGTAATAAATAGGTGTTTTTACCCACGATGCAAGAGAAGAGTATGATTATTTTGAAACCTTTTTGAATGCATATGGAGTTAGTTAGTTGTTTCATGTACCTTTGTATGTTTATTTTTGATTTCCAAGTTACGTATTAAAAAATAAAATAAATAAAAGCACTTTAAAATAATGTTATAATAAAGCACTTGTACTATTCCATGTTATTATTTTTAATATTACCGACCGGTTTCGCCGCTAAGACATTATCAAGGTAAACAGATGGTGTTTGTGTTTCTACAAAACATTTTTATACCGTGCAATCAATGATAAAAATTATTAAAAATAAAAATATTAAAAGGGTATTCTGAAATAATTTACCCACCTGTATTGTCACTTTATGGAGATTTACCACTAAGGTTTCAAAATCCACTTTAAAATAATATCCCCATTTTATTCACTCAGCACTTCGGTTATATTTCGAGTAGAGTGAAAAGTCAAGCTATTTATTTATATTAATGTTTAATTATAAAGAGATGCATTTATATTTTTTTATACACGAGAGGGGGCAAAAGCATGTGGGTCACCTAATGGGAAGCAATCACCACCGCCCATGGAGATCAGTAATACCAAGGGGTCGCCGATCCGTTGCCAGCCTATACTCTTTCTTTTCTTTAATGCATGTTATATTTATATAACTAAACTTTAATAGATAACAAAAAAAAAGCCAAATGCAAAGCCAAAAACAATGGAAACACTGAAATACCCAAAATTTTAGTCCCGTTTTCTATACGGCTGGTAAAGGATGATAATCCAATTGACTAACAGAAATGTGGTTGATTTTTTTGATAGGGCTTATTCATCATCAACATCATCATCAGGTCATTTTAGTCTTCACTACAGGAGCACGACCCTCTCTCGTCCGTCCCAGACAGAAGGAGGGCCTACACTCCCCACGCTGGCCAGACGGGTTGGGGAGGCCTGATCGATGTTTTATAATGTATATCCCTTAGTCGCCGTTGTACAACATATATATATATATATATATATATATATATATATATATATATATATATATATATATATATATATAAGCCCATATTGGTCTAAAAAGATAGGGCTTATTAGTCAAGGCCAATCTAATTGCAGAATTGAATTATATGTACCTGAAGTATATACATAGCATTCGTTGAGCCGCAGTTCAGCATCGTGGTGGAGTAAGCTCTATACCCGTTCGATTGAGACGAGATCCGTATCCCAACAGTGGGTGAATAACGGTTGACGACGAAGACGACGAATAGAGACATCAAAATAAGATTTCATGAACTAACTAAGGCTATGGTAACTGCTTCATATCAGGCAGAGCAGATGCCGACACAGGCAACGTCGGACGGTTACAATAATCTGATGACGAATCCTGGCGTGTAGTTCTCTTGACCGTGTTGTTTCCGGCAGACTAGAATAGAATCACTCCGTTTCTTCCCGTGGATGGCGTACACGGCGACTAAGGGAAATTCATTATCAAATATCGATCAGGCCTCCCCAACCCGTTTGGCCAGCGTGGGGAGTGTAGGCCAAATCCTCCTTCCATCTAGGACGGCCGAGAGAGGGTCGTGCTCCTGTAGTGGAGACTAAAATGGACCTGATGATGAGGATGATGATGAATCGCTTTCAAGGAGGTGCATCTGCATCTACATATTACGTAAGAATTACGGATGCAGTGTGGCACGAACCCCCAACTATATGGAGTGACGACCTAATGAAAATTATACGGAGTCTATGGATGCAGGTCGCTTAGGATCGAGGCGTGTAGTTGCTATGTTCAGCAGTAAGACCAATATGGACTGATATAATGATGATGATGGGATTTAGAGATGAGAGCCAACCTCAACTGCATGTAGTACGCTTCGCTGGTTAGCAAACGATTTCCAACTGTCTTAGATCCGCCCCGACCCGACGTAGACCAGCCCCCTTACCACCATCTCTTATTGCGGTTCAATAATTGAGTAGATTGCTTATTCATACCAATGAATAAGCGACTCTATGCTATTTGAAATAGAGTCGCTTATTCATTGGTATGAATAAGCAATCTATTCAGTTATTGAGTCGCAATAAGGGATGGTGGTAAGGGGGCAGTTATTAATAGCAAATCTATTTTTTTTAAACTACATCTGGTGGCAGACAAGATTACGATCGGCCTGATGTTAAGCTTTACTTATTTCGTATCGTTGCCATATTAACAGTCGCCATGATATACTGCTCGCGCACCGCCTTCACCGCCGCTAACGCAGCAACTTCCTTTCTGGTGACCTCACTCATTCGCAAAAACATAATAACCCTCAAGTCATTTACACCCCTAATTTAATATTGAATGTTAAAAAAGATACAGGTAATTTATTCAATGAAGGCTAAATAAAAAAGTTTCCCATTTAAAAATGACAAAAAAATTTTGCCGAAAAGCAACTTACACGTAACGTTTGAATAATGATCATGGATTATACGTAGATCGCACGTCATCTATTCTCGGCTATTGATTTCTTATCCCGGGATCCCGGGATCCCGGGCCCCCGGGGGAATTAGTGGACATCGGCCTGTACCAGGGCCGGAGCTGGGGCAGAAATATTTTAATATGAATTTTTTAAAGTTGGATTGAGGAAAATTCTTAACGAAGGTTCTTGGAATTGAAAATGGAACATAGAAAAGCACTTTGTGATTTTTCGTATTTCAGGAAAAGATCATTGCTGTTTTTATCGTCTTCTATTTTTTTCGTTTTTTTTTTGGACAATCTCTTGAAAACTGGAATATATAATATAGTCCCACTTTGATGCTTACTTGTCCGTCATCCATCCCATATCATTAACATAGAATAAGGGTACAAAAGGCGGACTTAATGCTAAGTACACTCTCTACCAGTCAACCTTTGGGAAAAGCAGATAAAACTCGAATGCGGTTCATAAAATAACAGTAATGAACATACACACAATAAATACCTATTAAAACGTAAAATTATATACGATACATAGACATATGCTAATTATACATATATACATATTAAAATGGCGATAAAAAGAAATAAATATATCATCGAAAAAAAATTGCAGTGTAAATGGCCTACCACGATCTTCAGAGCCAAAGCCACCCTCACCTGCACGTGGTGTACCCTGCCGACTAGCCAAAGAGACTTTGGAAAAATTACACTACGTAGGAGGTTAAGGTTTAGCATTGTTGTAAGCTGCCCGACTGGGGAAGTACCTCCACTTCACTGATTACGGCCAAATAACAATTCCCTTGACGGTTGTTGTGTTTCCGCGAGTGAGGTGACCACACATGAAGGAGTTGCTGCGTTGCCAGCGGGAGTGGCAGGACACGAGCAATATTTCTTGTTGCGAGCGTTAATATGGCTACGATTACCTTGTCTGCCACCCAATGTAATATAAAAAAAAAGAAAGTTTATAAATGCGATTTAGCACTTGATGCAACTTTCTAGAAAGTTTTTATTTATTATTAATTAAAAACTGACTTCAATTCTTATTGCTAACAAGAAAACCATTCTTAGTTCGTTTAATTTTCGGTCTCGATATTATCCCGCTTTAATTAAACTTTGACGTTTCATTTCATTATTGTGATACGAGAATACCAAATACGACATTTGTGAGATCGAGACTGGATCGGAACTGAATTTTGACTACATTTTAATTACCTACGAGAATTGCCCCTCAGGCACAGCATAGTAATACAACCAGGACGTCTTGTTTGGTGCGCGCACCAAAACGTCCTGAGCGGTCGTGTAAATGACGCTTGGCTGTGTGCGTGCGCCGATTTGGGCGCTAGTATGAAGTTAAAGTACTGTTGTATTACTTTGCTGTGCCTCAGGTGTTACGTGTTATCTCCTAAATGTGTAATGAAAATTTAAAAAGTATCGGAACTGGTTGCCTACTAAGGAAACATTAAAATTTTACTTTAAAAAGAAAATAAATAAATATTCCGGGACTAATTACACACGGCCATCTAGTCCCAAACTAAGCAAAGCTTGCACTATGGGTACCTACTGATTATACTTAAATAGGTACATGTTTTTATTTTGTATATACATACATAGAATAGAATAGAATACATACATAGAAAACATCCAGATAATATAGACACATTCATGCGCACAAATATTTTTCTTGTGCGGGGATCGAACCCACGAAGACGGAGTCAAAGTGGCCATTGCTAACCATTCGACTATCGAGCTCGTCAATGAATGTAATTTCTCAACAAACAAACATTTTACTAAACAGAAATAAGTATTTCCACTTTCATTTCCATAAAAAAAACAAACGAAAAGCAATCTTATAAAAAACATACTCGTAAGTGGAAAAATGCAAAGGTCTAAACAAAAGCAAACGAACTGACTATAAATAATGGAACCTGCCCGTGACAGTCGGCAAATGAGCATGCCCATCCCTACTGTTGCCGTCTCGCTCGCACACGTAGCTCGAGGGTGAATTTTTAATGCGCTGTCACATTCACACACTCCGGGATTTTGTTTCGTTTTAATGCATTTGTTACGTACGCAATTATAGACATGATGTTCTTGTCTGTCTGTAATTATTTAGTTTCTGTTTTTATATAACTGTTCATTTTGCTATTTTGTATTTAAAGAAATTCAAAGAATTTATTTAACGACAAAAAGCACATATATAAAAACAATAACATACGCAAACGACCGCGCTAGTATTAAACTGTATTGCAATCGTTTAGGTTCGTCGTCACGGAGATGACAAAATTCAAACAGTTCCAGAAAAATTAAAACTCACACGTTTCATACTAATCTATGTAGGATTATCGCATATGGTGGAAAGCATTGGCCTCGGCTTGATTGAAATATTATTACACGAGTCAAATTATTGATTATTAGTCATTTTGATCTATATTACAGACAGATCACCTATTATTGCAAGTCTATGGAGACCAAAAAAAAAATCACCACTGCCCATGGAGATCAGCAACACCAATGGGTCGCCGATACGTTGCCAGCCTATACCCCTTCCTTTCTTTCTGGTGACCTCACTCACTCGCAGGAAAACAACAACCCTCAAGTTGTCAAGTGTGAAATCACTTAGAACTTTTATTTGTCCTCAGGTTTGGTTCCAAAACCGCCGAGCGAAGTGGAAAAAACGCAAGAAGAGCACCAACGTGTTCCGCTCCCCTGGTGCCCTCCTGCCGTCTCACGGACTACCTCCGTTCGGCGGAGACGTCTGCAGTCCTGGAGTATTTGCCGATAGACCCTGGTCGATGCCTGCTGGTAAGTTTTAAGCGAACACGGAAGACCACTTGTGGCGTAAGTGGTTCATCAACATCTTTGAACCAAAGCCAACTTCACCTGCATGCGGTGCACCCTGCTGACTGTCAAACGAAGCTCTGGCGAAAAGAGAGGTAGGGAGCGTAATTGTAATGTACCTCCACCTCACAGAATACCGCAGCCAAATGACAGTTCCCTTGAGGGTTGTTCTGTTCCTGCGAGTGAGTGAGGTCACCAGAAAGGAAGGAGATGCTGCGTTGGCAGCGGGGGTGGTGGCCCTCGAGCGATATTTTATGCTGCGAGCGTTACTATGGCTGCGGTAACCGCTTCACTTCAGGCGGGCCGTATGCTTGTCTGCCACCCGACGTAGTATAAAAAAAAACCACCTATGGTAGTTTACCTCATAGAGAATAGGAATGGAAGTTAAAAACGCAATCTCTGCTCTTTTCCTAGACTAAGGCGTAGGCAACCTAGGCACATGCCTAGGGCCTGTAATTTTTGGGGCCCGAAAATCAATTTTTTATTTTTTATTTTTGAAGTGAAAACTTGTTTAGTAGGCCCGGAAATACAATGTTGCCTAGCGCCCGCTTTACCTGAGTCCGCCACTGGTTTCTTTTTTTTTATGTAAGAGGGGGGCAAACGAGAATGTGGGTCTTCTGGTGGAAAGCAATCACCACCGCCCATGGAGATCAGCGACACCAAGGTGTCGCCGATCCGTTGCCAGCCTTTTGAGGAAAATGAAAACTCTGTTCTTGAAGGCACCCATGTCGTAGTTGATCGGAAATACCACTGAGGGAAGTTGATTCCACAGTTTCACTGTTCGTGGTATAAAATGTCATAGGAAACGTACTTTAATAATCGCCAATTATCAAGATGATATGGATGGAGTTTTAATTTATGGCGAGCTGTATGATAGTCGAATTCAGCGGCAGGTATCAAATCAAACAGCTCATGCGAGCTTATTGTTATCTTGAGATTGTTTGGTCCTATTTGTATATGTAAAAAGTCTTTTCCCCAGGTCTCGGGCAGCTATCCCAAGGCGGAGTGTCTATGGGGGGCTTCGGAGCCAGCACCTTACCGCAACTTGCAGCTGACTTGAACCCCTCGCTGCCTATCAGCTCGGTGGCGTCTGGCCAGCCGTACCAGACGCACTATCCCCTAAATTCTTTGGGTAAGTTGTAAAAAAAAAAAATTTTTTTGATGTTCTACGCATGGTAGAAAGACACAAAGCATGTTCTTGCCGTATGTAGCCAAGATTACGGCACGAATATCTATATTTATATACATATAAATGAATCTAATGGCCGTGTGATTTCCGGCAGATTATAATAGATTCACTCCGTCTCTTCCCGTGAATGTCGTACAAGGCGACTAAGGGAAATACATTATAAAACATCGATCAGGCCTCCCCAACCCGTCTGGCCAGCGTGGGGAGTGTAGGCCTAATCCTCCTTCTGTCTGGGACGTACGAGAGAGGGTCGTGCTCCTGTAGCGGAGACTAAAATGACCTGATGATGAAATGAATCTCTATTTCCCTTGGTCACAGCATCTCGCATGAACGGCTGGACCGATTTCTTTTTATGTTGTTATAGTCAGGAGAAGGTTCTTATGAAAGAAGAAAATAAGACAGTTGCGCGGAAAAATAGAAAATTTAAGAGAACTGAATGACCGTAATTAACTTTTCTAATGTAACTTTATGTCGTTTGACAGAACTGTCAGTCATTTGTCGGGACAGCTAGTTAATAATAATAATTATTTATTTCAAGTAACAGCCCCCTTACCACCACCTCTTATTGCGATTCAATAACTGAATAGAATGCTTATTCATACCAATGAATAAGCGACTCTATTTCAAATGGAATAGAGTCGCTTATTCATTGGTATAAATAAGCATTCTATCCAGTTGTTGAATCGCAATAAGAGGTGGTGGTAAGGGGGCTGTTACTCATTTAAGTCCATAAATTACATAGTAGATAAATTTAACATATTATATTGAATATGAAAATTGGGGTGTTCATCACGATCTCTAGAGTCAAAGCCAACCTCGCCTGCATGTGGTACACCAAGCCGATTAGCGAAAGAAGCTCTGTCAAAAGAAAGGCAGGATACAGCGTATTTATAAGGTGCCCAACTGGGGAAGTAATACCTTCACCTCACAGAATACCTCAGCAATACTTTGCGTGCAATAAATCGATACCTCCAAGGAACACTACGTCAACTAAAATTTCGATAGTTTTCTTTTTTTATCTAATTCGATTCATTACTTCAGTAATATTATACTACCTGAATTTTAATAAATAAATATTTCTGGACAATTTACACAGCGCCATCTAGTCCCAAATTAAGCGCAATGCTTGTGTTATGGGTACTAGACAACTGATAAATGTTAAAAAATACATTTATTTTTGTAAATACATACTTATAACACATAGTAAACAGCCTGACCAAGACAAACAGACATGTTCATGCACACAAATGTTTGTCTTGTGCGGGAATCGTACCCGCGACCTCGGAGTCAAAGTGGCCATTCCTAACCATTCGACCACCGAGCTCGTCAATTATATTTATAAAAGACACACAGACACAACAAAATCGACAAATACAAACCGCTAAGTAAATGTATAACTCACATTAGCGGTGTGTATCTGGATGTGTATGTTTTATTAGAGGTATCGAAATAATATATTTATATTATTCCTGGAGAAATTACACACGGCCATCTAGTCCCGAACTAAACAAAGCTTGTAGGTACTATGGGTACTATATAACTGACATAATACTTAAGTAGGTACATTTTTTTTTGTAATACATTATAATACATTGAAGACACCCTAATCAAGACAAACAGTATTGTATTGTATTGTATTGTATTGTATTGCATTGCATTGGATTGCATTGCATTGCATTGCATTATATTGCATTGCATTGCATTGCATTGCATTGCATTGCATTGCATTGCATTGCATTGCATTGCATTGTATTGTATTGTATACTTTACAGGAGACACTATGATGTCATATTGCAACAACATAAGCGGCCAGCAATCAGGTGGCGGGCCGCTGGAAGGCTCGCCAACGCCCCCTCACATGGGCCACTGTGCAAACAACAATGCCTCCCCGACTGCCTCTGGTAAGTGTTCAAAACTTTTAGTCGTGTAATAATTAATAAGTAGATGGCGCCACTCTGGGATTTCACATTATCACTACATAGTATAAAACAAAGTCGCTTTCTCTGTCCCTATGTCCCTTTGTATGCTTAAATCTTTGAAACTACGCAACGGATTATGATGCGGTTTTTTTTAATAGATAGAGTGATTCAACTGGAAAGTTTATATGTATAATATATGCATAACATAGTAGAAAAACACTGATAATTTAGAGGTTTCTAATGTGATGTCGTAAATAAACACATTTTTTTGCTCTTTCATTGCAAACGCTGGCTGAACCCAACGAGATAGATCAAAATAATGTAGTACAGTATTGTTCACCTTAAAATGGTCTACAAAAAAGTTCGCGATGGTATATGTCTATCTCTTAGTGGTAACACACAATAACCGTTATTTTATCCTTTGCTTTTTACAAGAAATAATGCCTTATTTACGAAGCGATTTTAAGCAATACAGAATTAATCCTTATCCAATTAAGTACCTTAAATACATTGCGCATTTAATATAGATCAATATGGCCCTTCACAGCATGTAATTTAAATGAATAGTTTAGAAGATATTACACATTTAAAATGCAGGGACATAACGGCTGTGGCGGTACCGGCCGCGGAGCCGGCGGCGTCAAAGTCAAAGTCAAAGTCAAAGTCAAAATTCTTTATTCTGTGGGCCCTCGCGGGCACTTAGACACGTCTTTTACAATTAGGTATATTTGGCGTGTGCCTATAACTGGGGAAGGACTGGATAGGACAAAGCGCAAAGACCTTCTGTAGTACATTTAGTATCAGCATTGCACCCGTGCGAAGCCGGGGCGGGTCGCTAGTTAAATATAAATGCAATAAATTGCCACCATACTAACCTTTGTGGTCGCTCAGTTAGAAAGAGTACTCGACCGTTAATCGAGAGGTCGTGGGTTCAAATTCCACCTAGGCGTCCATAGGCTGCGGTGACTGCTTATGATCAGGCAGGTGGTACGCTTGTTTGTCATCCTAGTTTTATTAAAAAATGTGCGGGATTCCTTAGCAGCGAAAGTGTTATAGATACCAGGAGTATCTCGCTCGCAGCTAACTTTTAAAGAGTTAATGCATATAGAAGCTAGGTTAACTGCTTTACATTAGGTGGGGCGTCTGCTTGTGGAGCTGTGTCTCGGACACTGTCGTGTGTTCTACGTGAATATGTTATATGCATTTTTTATATTATCTTAAAATAGCAGCGCGTCCCTCTCCCCTGCACGCGATGTTCCATAGTCCTTACTAAGCGTAATAAATTCTTTGATCCTTCATCTATCCAGTGGTGTGATTGACTTTTGGATGGAGATGATAGATATGTAGCTGGAACACCAAACTGTATCCCCCAATTTTGTTATCATTAGTTTTTTTTTATACTACGTCGGGTCGCAGACAAGCATACGGCCCGCCTGATGTGAAGCGGTTACCGTAACCGTATTAACGCACGCAACATAATATATCACGTGCGCGCCGCCACCCCCGTTGCCAACACAGCATCTCCTTCTTTTCTGGTGACCTCATTCACTCGCAGGAACACAACAACCCTCACGGGAATTGTTATTTGGCTGCGGTGTTCTGTGATGTTGAGGCACATTCCCCAGTCGGGTAGCTTACAATTACGCTCCCTACCTCTCTTTTCGCCAGAGCTTCGTTTGTCAGTCAGCAGGGTGCACCACGTGCAGGTGAAGTTGGCTTTGGTTCAAAGATGTTGATAAACCACTTACACCCCAAAAATGCGATACTTCCTCAGTCAGGCAGCTTATAATACATAGAAACCAGACATGTTCATACACACAAATGTTTGTCTTGTGCGGAAATCGAACCCGTGACCTCGGAATCAAAGTGGCCATTGCTAACCATTCGACCACCGAGATCGTCATAAGTTAACTCTTATTTTACCATACCATATTGTTGCTAGGTAATGGAGGAGAGCCAGCTGAGGAAGAAGTCTGGCGCGGTCACAGCATCGCAGCACTCCGGCGCAGGGCCTCTGAACTCTCCGCCGCCATTCCACCATACCTTCAACTGAACTACGACGCACACAGCCCTGTCTACTGACCGCCGATGTACTAATAGGGACAGTCTTAATAGGGTTACCAGATGTGTTGAAAAAAATTGGACAGAAAAAAACACCGGTTTATTAATTATCTTTCGGTAGAAACCGACAAACTTGGAAAAATTGTTTAGATAGATAACCTTTTCGTTTCGACTAAATGGAGTCAACATGCGAATAAAATGCGGTAAGAAAATATAGTCGAATATGCCGTTGTCGAGTTTTTTAGCGGTGACTAATGTCTAATTGGCATAATGCCGAGTAATGACATAGCTTGATATTTAATTTTTAATATGAACTGTCGCAATTCAGGAGCTATTGATGATATAGAGAAAAAAACCGGAGCGTAGTGGAGATCTAACATAAATCTATGCTTGTAAACAAATTATAGATGATATTTACACTGGAATATGAGGCAAAGTAATGTGAATAACAATTTTCTCTTTGATTATAATAGAAAAAGATTGTCGAATTCTATTGAAAGATATTGTAGGTACCTAAATGTTTTGCTTTTGTCCGGTTTATCAAGATGTACCTGGACAGATGAAAAACTAGACTGTTCGGTCTTAACGAATGGTTTAAGATTGGAAATCTAGCCCTTGATACTTATATTCTCTGAATCTAAATCAATATGTCTATGTGACATAATCGGTATACTGCATTTCACTTGCATAAACATACATGAACTGTACAACTTTGTTATTTTAAATCTGTTGTCAATTTAGTGAGTGAAAGTCAGGAAATTTTAACCGGTATTTTTACCGAATTTCTCGTTACCGGTATCGGTAATTGGTACGAGAAAACTAGTATACGAAATTAGATTCAATTTACTTTATTTTCATAATTATCAGCTGCCTGAGCAGGTAGGTAACCGATTTCTTTATGTACTTTGT
The DNA here is from genome assembly GCA_937001555.2 of Hypsopygia costalis. Taxonomy (NCBI): domain Eukaryota; kingdom Metazoa; phylum Arthropoda; class Insecta; order Lepidoptera; family Pyralidae; genus Hypsopygia; species Hypsopygia costalis. The sequence goes on along the minus strand of OW443349.2, from coordinate 15,618,458 downwards.
CTCACTCTACTACATTACAGCGAAAAATGTAGCAAATTCCATAATATATTGCACTCAAAACAGAAACGACATTTTTTTATATACATCATCTATTAATATTAGTAAACAATGGTGGTAGGTCCCTATTGTATAGAAGAAAGTGGGGCTACATGAATAGTTATTTTTGGATGTCAGAAAAATCATAAGTATAACTTTATCTTTATTTATCTTCCGTATTTGTAATACTGAAACTACAAAAATACGTATAATAAAATTACCCAAACATGTTTGTAAAAAACATTGCAGTTTCAGAATCATAATAATGCACAAAGATAGACCCAAAGTTTTCCAATACATCATGTTCTGAATATGGTAACCATGATTACAATTGTACCATGATTTCCACGAATATAAAAAAAATTGAGCTGTATTCAAGAAAATACATGTATACGCATTCGTACAATAATAAATTTAATTATTAAAATAATATAAGCTATTTATTTCTTAAGTGATTATAAAAGGTATTAAATAGTTTTAAATAAACATAACATTGATGTATCTACGAACGTTTGTGGTAATCATTAGCAAGTAGCTATTGTTTAAAACATTCCCAAATTCAAATGTAGAATAATTCATTGTTATAGAATAAAAAAAACGTTGGTTGCAGGCTTTTTGTGATTAATACTGAAAATAATAGAAACGATAAAATGTTTTAAATCTATTAGAAACTTTTTCTACAAATTAAAAAGTAAAGCAAAAGGCCTGCGTTTGTATTCACCCATTTGCATTTAAAAGTGATTAGATATAATCGAGCCAAAATAATTGAGAGAGTGAATGTGATAGCAGTATATGCCTCTCTCTCAGAACGCTTTTTAGTCCGATGCTAAAATATACGTTGATGCAGTTACATTTTTTTTTGCGTAATTTCTTTTAAGCAATAATACCAATTTAAGTATTTATCAAAATTAAAAAGTAGAATGAATCAGTATAACATTTGTATTGTGGTAATATTATTGGATTATCATATTTTTTTTCCATTATAGTTTTTGGTAAATATTTTTAAAATTAATATTTTTCGGCGAAAAGTTCAAGTTTCTGTGAGATACATAATTTACAATGTTATCCAGTGTATAGAAAGGAATATAGGCTGACAACGGATCGGTTACCTCTTGGTTTTGCTGATCTCGATACTCGTTTGTCCCCCTCTCTTACAAAAAAATATAATTTTTAGTCTCTTAATATTGCAAAAAGTAAATTGTAAAAATGTATATAAATATTTTAGCATTGGATAAAAAGCGTGATTTTCTACTATGAATAGCTATAAAGGGGTGTTCCAATCCAAAGTATATTTTGTGTGCGTAAATGTATAGTTAGATAATAAATTTAATGTAAGTGTACTGATTTCGGAAACTCGCGGCCACTCATTTTTTACTTTTATTTTTTTGTTAGTTTGAAGTGGTTGATAGTTCCTATTTGCTTTTTTAAACCCCGAATATACGAATAAATTTTTATTTTTAATAAACGAATATATTTTTATTACTATATTTTTTTCAAATTAATTGTTTTGTTATGTACGATTCTAACAATTTCCGTCCGTTGTTTTATTTTTATATAGTTATTTTCATATTCGGGACAACATGAGATTTATGCAATATTTAGTTTAAGAAAAATCTGCGGATGTTTTTTTTTGTTTTCCAAAAACCAAACTATAGTTTTCATAAATATTTACATTCTGACTATAGATATGGCAATATTAGAAATCTCCATCATACATTAATATAATGTCAAAAGATGTTACAATTTATAAGCTTTTTTTTATTCACCGACTTCAGTCTATCTGATTATTTTTTAATAACGTAAATAATTTGGATTTGATATGATTAAAAAAAATGGTTACGAATATTACATAAAAAATAATAATATTGTTTTGAACAAATATACATCCCGTGCTACAGTGTTACCCTGAAAGAGGATGAAAAAAAATAAAAAAAAATCGAGAAAAAATATAAATATGTTTTCTATTTTTTTCTTTCATGTATTAGAATTTTTATTTTTCACTAAGGGCCATGTTAGAAATGTATATTGAAAAATTCAGTGGGAAAAAAAACATTTTTATGACTACGGCACGGTTTAGGTACTGACACACTTTTTTACTGGCTATTTGGTATTGCTTAATAACTGACACGATTTTTTTTTAATTATAACGATATCGACAGATTTCTTTGAAAAGAATTGAAACTTCACCTAGAGTCCTTAGCGAAAAATAAAAATCATAATTAATAAAAAAAAAATAGAATCATATATTTTTATGTCGAATTTTTGATCTAATTTCACCCCCTTATTTATAGGGCCACACTTTATCCCGGGACGCGCTCTATATTTGGCTACATGAGTTTGACTGTTTTGTGTATATATATATATTTTTATATATTTTCAAAAAAGTATGTTACGGTGATAGTGTTGTAACTGTATATGGATCTTTTATGTATTTCAAGATACATTTAGTTTTTTTATTATTTCTCAAAATTAACTTTGTTCAAAATCATCCGTGTACTTAAGTTGAAGTCGGTGTTTTTCTGTGACATTTTTAATAAGTCATGGACTGAGTGAATATATCTGTCTAGCATATAAATGCGTAACTTAAGATTCGCTCGCCCTTATAATTATGTATAGCCTACAATCTAGTACATTACGTTAGCATATAAGTATTATTATATATACATACAATAAAATAGACAATGTTCAGTTGCGTTGTTTTATTATTTAATTTAATCCTAAATAAAAGTTTAGGGTTCCGTACCCCAAAAGGAAAAAAAAACGGAACCCTTAGTTTATAGGATCACTTCGTTATCCATCCGTCTGTCAAGATCCTTTTTCTTAGGAACGCGTGGAGGTATCAAGTTGAAATTAATATGACATAATCAGATCTGCAATCGCTTGAAGCAGTGAAAAATTCAAGGTTCTAAATCGACGCAATCAAAAGATATAGCCGTTTATGTTGCATTTTATCGCATATTAGTAGCACAAGTAGGGGAAAAAATCCAAAAGCCGTAAATTTGTAGTTATATCTCAAAAAAAAAAAAAAAATAGGAAATGTAGCTGCACATTTTTTTGCCTAACTGCTTACACGGAACCCTCGTTGCGCGAGTCCGACTCGCACTTGACCCGCTTTTTTATATTCTCCAGCATTTCAGATTCAGGGACGAGCAATGAGAATTGTCCACGACCCTAAACTTTCACATGTATCAATACCATAAACATAAGGGTTCAACCCTTATCACAGATTACATAATAGTTACTGCCCTTATGTTTAAGGAGAGACTTTGCCTCCTTTTGTGTGTTCTACCTACAGACGTCCCCGGTGGTCGAATGGCTAGCAATAACAACTTTTACTCCGTGGTCCCGGGTTTGAACCCTGCACATGACAAATATTTGTGTGCACGAACATGCCTGTTTGTCAATGGCAATGAGTGATGCTTCTGGTGTAGCGAGCGTCCATAGACTGTCATGATTGCTTACCATCAGGTGGGTCGTATTTTTATTTGTCATCTTAGTTGTATAAAAAAATCAAAGCATGTAAATATTAACCATTCAAGTTATAATTTTTTTTTTTTATAATACGTCGTGTGGCAGACAAGCATACGGCCCGCCTGATGTGAAGCGGTTACCGTAGCCATATTAACGCATGCAACATAAAATATCGCTCGCGCGCCGCCACCCCCGCTGCCAACGCAGCATGTCACTCACCCGCAGAACAACAACCCTCAAGGGAATTGTTATCTGGCTGCGGTATTCTGTGAGGTGGAGGTAATTCCCCAGTCGGGTAGCTTACAATTACGCTCCCTACCTCTCTTTTCGCCAGAGCTTCGTTTGTCAGTCAGCAGGGTGCACCACGTGCAGCTGAAGTTGACTTTGGTTCAAAGATCTTGATGAACCACTTACACCCTCATAATATTTATGATCATAACTGTTTTATACTGAATACTAGCGGCCGCCCGCGACTTCGTTCGCGTGGAGTTAGTTATTTGCAAATAATTTTTAATTACATTCGAAAAAGCTAAATACCTAGTGTGAGGAAAAAAATAAAAAAAGTTCAAAACAATCAATATCAATGTTTAGAATCAATGAAGTCGACGGATATTATTTTTTAAAACCTCTTTGTAAAACCTAAAGTACTTTTTATTGTTATAATAAAACATCCCTCCTTATAATAGTAAGTATGTAGTTGTTTTCAATTTTTTTATACTTAAATATATCCTCCTGCCATAATTACTTTAACTTCAATAACATTGGATTTTCATACAAATTTCCAACCCCCGGTTTAACTCCAAAATGGGGTTGATTTCTAAAGATACATTATTAGAACACCTCCACACCATCTATAGAGCATACATTTTAAATTTCAAGTCTCTTACTTCAAAAACGTAGAACTTTCATACAAACTTCCAACCCCCGTTTCAACCCCAAAAAGGAGTTGATTTCCAAAGATACATTATTAGTATACCTCCACATCATCTATAGAGTATGCATTTTAAATTTAAAGTCATTTACTTCAAAAACATAGAACTTTCATACAAACTTCCAACCCCCATTCTACCCCCTTAGGGGTGGAATATCGTAAAATCCGTTCTTAGCGGATGTCTACACCCTATAAGGAACCTACCTGCCAAATTTCAAGTTTGTAGGTGTTATAGTTTCTGAGATTTCGTGATGAGTGAGTGAGTGAATTACTCTTTTATATATATAGATTGCAATTAGGCGCTTAATTTGTTATTTTATATACCACTTATTAGGTGACAATGATTAGGAGCTCGATGTCGTCTTTGTGAGTGTAAGTCTCATTGAACACGCAAGTTAAGCAACGTCGACGCAGCCTGTCTATGGATGGGATCATTTCCAGGGTCGGGGACGGCCCCGATGGTCGAATGGCTAACCATGTCCACTTTCACTGCGGGGTCGCGGGTTCGATTCGATCCCCGCACAAGACAAATGTTTGTGTGCATGAATATATAGCTCTTTGTCTTGGTTGGGTGTTTTCTATGTATTATAGTAGTAGTAGTATGCATATATGGCCGTGTGATTTCCGGCAGACTAGAATAGAATCACTCCGTCTCTTCTCGTGGATGTCGTACAAGGCGACTAAGAGAAATACATTATCAAATATCGATCAGGCCTCCCCAACCCGTTTGGTCAGCGTGGGGAGTGTAGGCCAAATCCTCCTTCCATTTAGGACGGACGAGAGAGGGTCGTGCTCCTGTAGTGGAGACTAAAATGGACCTGATGATGATGATGATGATGATGAGTATGCATATATAAAGAAATGTATGTATAATATCAGTTATCTAGTACTCATAGTACACGCGTTGCTTAGTTTGGGACTAGATGGCAGTGTGTAATTCGTGCAATAATATTTATCTCGAGCTCTTTCCGTGCTTCGTAGGGCACGTTAAGCCGTCGGCTTTAGATGTCAAATGACAGTCGTTAAGCCAAGTCAGTGGCCTTTAGATGGTTTGAAAAGACTGGCCTCCATCATACTGCAGTTGATCAGCGTGGTGTTACAACCTCTCCAAATTACTTGAGAATAAAGGTACTGCCTCACGAAACATGGTAAAGTTGCATAGTACCACAATTTTGGTTTCGGAGTTATAAAGTTGGACATTTTGTCCGTTTTCACCATCTTCCGAATTTCAAAATCGGTTGCGATTTTAAAGTAATCATGTTCATATATGACTATAATGTACCTAAAAATATTAATACCACAATTAATAAAAAAATGTGCCTTAATTTATAGATAATTCTACGGCATTAATTTTTGATAATAATTTTGATAAATGAGATAAGTAGCGTCCTCTACATGACATGACACCAAATTATTACCACTTTAGGAAATTTCAATAAGCATGCTACAATATGCGCTACGAGTGAAATAGTCAGTTCTTAAATGTACCACTAGATGGCATAGGTCTTAGTATTAGCGCGGTTAATAAAAGTGACTTCTATGTTATTCTTATTATGTCACATAAAAACTAAGATATCCAACTACCGTTAAAGTGGTTGGACTCACTTCTTGGCAAAAGGTTGTTAGAAATAATCTAACAAAAATGTAATATCTTTTGTTCCAACTAGCGCTATCTATTGTAGCGGAACAATACTTATTAAAAATGTGACAGTTTAACTACGCGACACTAGATGACGGTATTAATACAAAGTACTCTGTGGTATTAATCGTTCGTTATTGACATAACAAACTTTAGTTTACTTTTTGTTTTGTTAACTACGGTAAAAATTAAAAATGTCTATAAAATCGCAAAAATCATTAAACGAGGAATGTTTGGAAATATTTGAAAAGAGTTATTCAGTGAGAAGTGCATCCGAAGAGAGCTTGTCATGGTTTGTGAAATGTTATTTTTTATGAATCCCTAGTTGTTAACTTTGAAGTAACACAGTGAAATTATCAAAGTCAATCGGAGTAGAATCTACCAGAACCCCTGAGGAGGTTACTGCTGCAAAAATGGTTCTCGTGACATGGTAAACAAGCATACGGTCCGCCTGATGTGAAGCGATTACCGTAGCCATATTAACTCTCACGAAAATAAATATTGTTCGCGCCCCCGCTGCCAACACAGTAACTCGTTCCTTTCTAGAGGCCTCACTCACTCGCAGGAACACATCAACCCTCAAGATAATTGTTATTTGACTGCGGTATTCTTATGTGGAGTGGATGATTACCTCAATGTCGTCGTTCTTAACACTTTGTGGCGGTATATTAATGTGGAAATTTTAATAATTTCCACATTAAGAGCCCTATTACATTTGCACGCTGACGAGCTCTCGTGCAGTACTAAACCCGCGAAGGCCGCCGGTGCATCGTTTTTTGTAGTAATTTTGAAGTTATATTTATCGTTTTTATTGAAATAAGATAATAAATTCATGCTACAAAGTTTATTCATCATGAAGTAACAATTATTCTCGTATAAATTTTGCTCAATAATATTATCGTTTATTCGAGAAATTAACAGTTTACTCAAAGCGATTTTCGAAGTTTTTTTGGTTAAAAGAATGTTTTTTTACTATTTAAATCAATGATATTTCAAAATTCCGAGGCCGCTATGTACTATACGACTATATAACAAATAACATTCTATTTTTTTTATTTCATTTGTTTGGAACAGTAGTACAATCCAGGAGCTTAAAATAGTGAATGCGAGCATTTTATGAAAATCTTTCTCTGCAATTTTGGGTTTATTTAAAAAGTTAAGCAAAATTTACAAAAAGCGAGGCCGCTATGTACTATGCCAATAGCTATTCTGTACTATTCAATAAGTCAACATTGTTAATGTATTTTTGTTTCCGAGATCGAGAACGCCAAAATTGGCCATTTTACGCAAAAATCACAGTCAAAATGTAATATGGCTCTTAACACTTATTACATTGGTTGGTATCAAATGAAATAGAGATTGAGTGAAACATTATATATGTATGTTACAGTTATTGCAAATACTGCAATCGTGTTTGTCATTATTCCCAATTATTGACTGGTAGAGAATGCAGTTTAGCGTCGAGTCCGCCAATTTTGCCCACATATTGATGGTCGATAGAGTTATAAATAAATAAATAGTTAAAAATTCTGATTATAAATAATTTATAATTAAATAATTTTATTAATTTGCACAATGCTTATTATATTCTTCTTCTATTAAAATAACAGTTCGTTATATCCCACAAATGGCTGGAGGATCCCTGTGAGGGATAATTCCGCCTTTGTACTTTTTCCTCTAACTTACTGTGTTGTAAATTTCTTTGATGGACATTATAGATATTACGAACAAACAAATAAATTAAAAAATATAGTAAGTAAACTTTTTAGGCCTATTACATATATCTACTAGCTGGCCCGGCGTACTATCGCCTTTAAATATTTTTACGTTAATTTTTCCGATTTCCTATCTCTGATGTTGGATCAAACTGCACACACTGTTCAAAATTTTATTAAAAACGGTCCAGTAGTTTAGGATTCCATAGCGGACATCAACGTGACACGAAATTTGTATATAATAAGATAAATTCTTATTGTAAACTGTCTTGCAGTGAAGATGAAGATGAATGCTTGGCTCGGGAGCTGATGAACAAGATGACTCCAGCTGTCCTGAGCAAGCTGAGACGAGCTTTCAAGAAAAACAAGAATAGGAATCATTCGAGGGATATTGACAGGTCGGGATATTCTTTCTTATCAGTATTTCTAAGATCGCTTCTTCGATTTGACCAGTTCAGGTTCTAGGATACAAAACAAGATCATTGGACAGGACGTGCACGAGATGTAGCATTTTTTTTATAATATGAGAGGGCATGAGAGTGAGACAGCACATGCTCTCACTCTCATGTCCTGCCCCATGACCCACATGGGTCACCTGATGGAAAGCAATCACCACCACCTATAGAGATCAGCAAACCCAAGGGGTCGCCGATCCGTTGCCAGCCTATACTCCTTCCTTTCCTTTATTGTTATAATCTTACTATTGCCGTAAAATGATGGTAATAAGTATTTTTCAAGTACCATCCCGTCCCGTACTGTCCCGTCCATAAAGTACCTACATATATATTGTAGGAAAGTAACGAAACGGAACGGAGCGGAACGAAACGAAACGTAATGTAATATGTATAATATAATAAATTTTATACTAGCTGGTAAGCGCGGGTTCAGCCGCATGATCCATTCATTTTTGAAACAAAACTTTTTTACGCACACTTGACTTGGAGAGAAGCTGGTGAATGCGTGATGAGAGCGATACGAAAAGTCTGATCAGGCGAGGCGAACGGATGTTGAGAGGGAGATATAAATGAAAAAAAAAAGAACACTCCATTTAAGGATCTCCTGCTAAATTATTAAAAATAAATGATTTCAGAAGAGTAGAAGAAGTTATGAGGGTAGCGGCTGCTGAGGAGGGCATCGAATTCGCTCGCACGGCGCCACATCTAGAAGATACGCTGTGGCTCGAACAGACGGTGTTTGTGAACGCACTTGAGAAAATCTTTGGTTAGTTATTTTCAAGAAGTAAGCAAACGGATCTGTTAATTGTGGAATGAGGCCAATGAGGTTCCGCCAAAGAAAAATGGTGAAAATTCGAAACTTGTGATTTTATTTGTAACTCGCGAGTAACAGTACAGAACTATAGCGGTGATCAGCATGCGATGTCCGTGGCTCACAAAGTTAGACTGTTCGAGAATTCAAGAACCTTAACTACCCTCCAAATGTTCGCCCGGCGCATCGCGCGCTCCCTTAACGTTTTGTAAACAATAAAAATATACTTATGTATACCCATCGGTAACAGGATCCTTGAAAGAGGAGCATGCCAGGTTATCATCATCTTCGTCATTTGAGGCAATAGACCTCCAATCCTAAATACCTGTGTTTAGGAGTGGAGGTCTCCATAGACTTTTACAATGATAGGTGATCTGTCTGTATGTAGTATAAGATCAAAATGTAAATTTGACTCATGATATTTCAATCAATCTATTACCCGAGGCCGCGTGGTCGATATTTTAATAAAACTTTTCGACTCATCCATAAAACAGAGACCGATGTGACCATGGAGCAAAAACGAGTTAAATAGCTAGACGAGATAAAAAAAAATAGGCACTCTATAGGCGTACGTTTTTGAGAATTTTATTTATCTTATTTTTTTTTATATATGAGAATCAGCAAACTAGCATGTGGGTCACCTGATGGAAAGCAGTCATTCATGGAGATCAGCAACACCAAGGGGTCGCTGATTGCCAGCCTATACTCCTACTTTTCTTTCTTCCTGGTGACCTCACTCACTCGCAGGTACACAACAACCCTCAAGGGAATTGTTATTAGGCTGCGGTATTCTGTGAGGTGGAGGTACTTTTCCCAGTCGGGTAGCTTAAAAAGTGCGCTATGTCCTACTCTCTTATTTTCAGATATATCTAATTTATTTTCAGATATTTGGTATCGAATAACGTTCAATCTGACATTAGTTTCCCATAAAAATACTCGAAGAACTATCAACCCTACAGATTGGACTTTATTCTACGAATGAGTCATTTTGTTTCTCGTCAGAATAAGCTCTTTAACCGGGATAAAAAGAAGGCTATGCCCCTCTTCAGACCTTAAGCTGTCCCCGTAATAATTATAATAAAAAAAAACCTACTCTAAAAAATACTCTACAATCGTAAGCACCATTAAAAAGTTAAAAACAATATCAGAACTGAATTTTATGATATGAAAAGTGAAAAAAATTTTTTAAAATCGGTTTATAAATGATGGAGTAATGAAGTAACAAACATTAAAAAAAAAATAATGACGAGCTCGGTGGTCGAATGGTTAGCAATGGCTACTTTGACTCTGAGGTCACGGGTTCGATTCCCGCACAAGACAAACATTTGTGTGCATGAACATGTCTGTTTGTCTTGGTCTGGGTGTTTTCTATGTATTATAAGTATGTATTGACAAAAAAAAATGTATTTAAGTACATTTATCAGTTGTCTAGTACCCATAACAGAAGCTTTGCGCTTAATTTGGGACTAGATGGCGCTGTGTAAATTGTCCAGAAATATTTATTTATTATTATTTATTAATTACTACCGAATTCAGATCCTCCTCCTTTTTTGGAGTCGGATAAAAATATCATATCTACAGATCCCGGAGTCCGCATTCCTTTATCTCTTCACTCTCTCTTTGTCTCTTTACATCTTCTATTTTTATGTTACGAGTATATAAAAATTTATTAATTGCACATCGCTATTATGCTAATACTATTTTGTCTAATTAATATTACTTAATCTAAATTCTCGTATACTTTGCAACCATGACAGCCACGCCAGACCAGTTCCCTCTGGCAGCACCCGTTCACGAGTTGATGCATGGCGCAGCCATCGCCGCATTCAACCAATTTATTGTGATGCGGCGACCCGCTGTACGACACCACCATCAGTTTGAATAAGTATTCAATTACTCAAGTGAGTGAGCATGACTACCTGGGCTGTCAGGGCTGCACAGTAAACGCTGTATTTATTTCCCTATGGTATTTTTCTTTCTCTCCTCCTTCAACTACTAGATAGGTACTTATATTGTTTGACCCAGCTCATCACGTACGTCGCTGGCACTGACTGATATTGCACGAGCGACCATCGATTTGATCGTTTCGATGTCATCAGATAGATGGCCGGTTATTTTATAACGGGACGGTGGCCAACCACACATTCCCACCACTGTGTGTACACCCGGGACTGCAACGAACAGTGAAGTCCATTGCAGTCCCGGGGATGCAACTACGGCTGCCTTGGAACTCACAACGAATTTAATCAGAAGAAATTAGTAGATGTAGGAAGCTTTTGGAATTTGACTTCCCCTCTTAGCAATGTGAGAGACAACAATATGGCAAATAAGGCATTAAAAAGATGGCCTATTATGAACATTAGCTTATAGACGTTTTTCGCACTGGCACCCTATTTCACACTTTCATGGGCTACTGTACCCGCTTCACATAAGGCGAGCCGTACTTCTTTGCTACCTGCTATATCGCAAATAAAAAATCTCTTTTCCAGGTCATCATAAATATACAACACATGCTCAGAAGCTATTCCAACTTCTAGACCCTTTCTCCACCGGTAAGATCTGGTGGAGACAACTCATTGATAGGCTGGTAGCTGTGGGTGCTAAGAAAACTGGCTCAAGAGCTGACGTGTGGAGACCAGCTAAAAGAGATGAGATGAGGCAACTGGAACATTGTAAGGTTAGTTAAGTAGTTACATAAGGATTGGTAACATGCCAACGATTTCCATGAGCCTGCAGTCTGGTAAAATAGTATATAGTAATAATATAATATAATACAGTATTAAAAAAAAACAAGGATACGGTTCATCTGAGGGAAAGCAATTAGCTCATTCTATGGAATTATTTGCAGCAACCCATATTCATCACACTGCTGGAACATCTCCCTATCTAAAAAGGACTTATTAAGGATTGGAGAAGGCCAGTGTTTTCAAGCCGCCCAAAGGCCTTCGCTTAACGACTATCATCGAATGAAAACAGCTGGGACCGACGGCTTAACATTCCCTCATCACATTAGACATCAGATTAGACTGTCATGCCCAGCGACGTTATCAAGCTCGTCATTGTCTCATCAGTCTATGGAATTATGGCTGACTGCAATACCAAGGGAATAGCTTTCGCGTCGCCGATTCCCTACCGATAGTACATGCATAGAACTAACTTGGCTGCCAAGGCTGCTGTATCTCCACTTGCCTAACATCTGAAACAAAATAAGTATGCGACCGTCATAAGTGTTATCTTGGCTGCTGTGGTCATCCTCGCTTTATAACCTACTGACCCAAATATTTGCTATATTCTTGAAAAGCAAGAGATCATCACAAAAATAAGAATGCTGCTGCTTGGGTAAAATCTCCTTATAGTAGATCCACTATAAATGTGGTGAAAAAAAGGCCAAAAAAGAAACCCAAAATCGTAATTTAAGAGAACAAAAGTTGAAACATGAAAAGAATGGGAAAGACGAAAGGAAAGCTAAAAGAAGACAGCAGTAGAGAGAAGGTAGAAAAATAAAACTTGGAGAATTATGTTGTGGTTCGGGTTGATAGTGCAGAAAAGCGGAATGTAGAAGATAAAGCTCATTGTTAGAGTCAAAAACAACCTCACTTGCCGATAAACAAATGAAGCTAACATAAAGAGGCAAACATACAAAAACATAAGAAGGCAAAGTCCAGATTTATAAGCGAAATTGGCGAGAGACTAGTGCGCTTGCCATCTGGGTCTCGTGCGTTCTGGTCGCTCGCCAGAGCCGTACAGGGTAACTTCTGTCAGTCGTCGTTTCCACCACTGCAACGGATGGATGACTCGCTGGCCCATACTGCAAAAGAAAAAGCCGATCTCCTAGGGTTTCTTTTTGCATCTAACTCGACTCTCGATGACCAGGGAGCCACACCACCTACCATCCCTCGGTGTGAGAGCTCTATGCCTGAAGTAAAGTTCACGCAAAGAGCCGTGCGTAGAGCGCTTTGCTCCCTGGACATCCATAAGTCGAGTGGGCCGGATGGCATTCCGTCCGTTGTTTTGAAAATATGTGCCGCGGAGTTGGCCCCAGTTCTAGTCCGCCTTTTTCGGTACTCGTACTCGCTTGGCGTGGTCCCCAGCTCGTGGAAGGAGGCTTTGGTTCACCCGATCCCTAAAAAAGGTGTTTGCTCAGATCCGTCCAACTACAGGCCCATTGCTATAACTTCCTTGTTTTCCAAGATAATGGAAAATATTATCAACCAACAGCTGATAACATACCTAGAGGATCACCAGCTGATTAATGATCGCCAATATGGCTTTCGCCATGGTCGTTCGGCTGGTGATCTTCTGGTATATTTGACTCATTGTTGGGCAGAGTCAGTGGAAAGCAAGGGCGAGGCTTTGGCTGTTAGTCTGGACATAGCAAAGGCCTTTGATCGGGTGTGGCATAAAGCGCTACTATCCAAGCTTCCCTCTTTTGGGTTACCCGAGAAACTCTGCACATGGATTGCCAGCTTTCTCACTGGGCGGATCATTAAAGTTGTGATTGACGGTGCACGCTCGGATCCATTACCCCTGAACGCTGGTGTGCCACAAGGCTGCGTATTGTCTCCTACATTGTTTCTTCTGCATATCAATGACTTGCTGCACGTATGCGGCATCCATTGCTATGCAGATGACAGTACCGTAGACGCAAGATACAGTGGTCTATGTAATGTTTCTCGGGATTGCGTCGATGAGTGCCGGAAAAAACTTGTGTCTGAGATTGAGACGTCTCTTGGACACGTCTCTGATTGGTGTAGACTGAACTTAGTCCAACTGAATCCATCAAAGACACAAGTATGTGCGTTTACCGCAAAAAAGTCCCCATTTGTCGTGGCTCCTAGATTGGAAGGTACTCCCCTTACTATTAGCTCCAGCATTGGTATCTTGGGTGTTGACATATCCAGAGATGTACAGTTCCGTGGTCACTTGGAGTGCAAGGCCAAATTGGCTTCTAGGAAAATTGGCATCATCTGTAAAGCCAGAAGGTATTTTACACCACAGCATCGCCTTCAACTGTATAAAGCCCAAGTTAGGCCTCATATGGAATACTGTTCACATCTCTGGGCTGGTGCGCCCCAGTACTTACTCGCTCCATTCGACCGCATACAACGAAGAGCTGTTCGAATTGTCGGTGACCCAATGATTTCTGATCGGCTGGATTCTCTCTCTACACGCAGAGATGTTGCATCTCTTTGCGTTCTATATAAATTGTACCACGGGGAGTGCTCGGATGAGCTATTTGATTTGATACCTGCCGCTGAGTTCCACTATCGTACAACTCGCCAAAAATTAAAGTTCCATCCACATCACCTTGATATTTGGCGATCTACTACAGTACGCTTTTTAAGGCATTTTCTACCACGTACTGTAAAGTTGTGGAATCAACTTCCCTCAGCGGTATTCCCAAATAAGTACGACATGGAGGCCTTCAAGAACAGAGTCAATATTTCCCTTAAAAGGCTGGCAACGGATCGGCGACCCCTTGGTGTTGCTGATTTCTATGGGCGGTGGTGATTGCTTTCCATCAGGTGACCCACATGCTCGCTTGCCACCCTCTGTTATTAAAAAAAAAAAAAAAAAAAGCTCCGACAACAGAAAACGATACTAATAGGCATATGAGCTCGGACCCGAAATGGAAGGATATTTCGAGCTTAATATAATTATATCTCTGAAAGATACAACTGTCCTTCTCTTGCCATATTAAATAGTTTTTATTTATATTTTCCAGAGAGAAACAATAATAAAGCTGGTAAGCTTGGAACGCGAAGACTCTTTCTGTTACGTGGCCGTCTCCAAAGGGGGAAGAATGGGAGTGTACAGCGGAGATCTACAGCTGCTGCATTCGTATGAGGTACTTGCTAAAGCTTCACTTGGTTACTATGCTAGCTTTGGATTATGCTTTGGATGAAATACGTGTTGTATCAGAATGTTGTTTTAGCTGGGTAAAGACTAGAAGTTGTAGGAAAGGTGTAGTCAAATCTGAAAGACTATAAACTCTTCGCACTAAGCAGCATACTGAGTTCACGGAACATATCTTCTATTTAGAAGACACTCAGTATCTAGAAGATTAAATCGCCAGGGAGCAAAACATGACTGTTTTTAAACATAAAATCATGATCTTTAATCAGCAACTTATAACTTATAAGTACTATTACTTATACTTCAAGAGTTCAGAGGATAGGTTAAGTCCATAGAAGTGACTTTGCGATTATCATGAAGCGGCCAAGTTTAGCTTTGACCAAGGACCAAAAATCGGGCTTGACTTTTGTAATATCACTACTTCTGTGGCAGTTTTAATGATAAACAGGCCCTGAATTGTTTAATTAGATTTACACCAAAATCTTATTTCTCCAACAGATAGAAAGATACCAAATTTTAACTTTCTCAGGTTTTCTACCACAGAACTGGTGTACGTCGGCGTGTCAAGAACTGTTGGATTACAGATGCAATTTATTTAAATGTAAGTTCTAACTGTTTGAAAGCTTTTGAGCTTTGTGGTAGTAGACCTCGCGGGCACAAACGCCTTTATTCGGTAACTCAGGTTTCTAATGGTAAAACTGGCGAAGTGGCCGAGTTATCCAAACCGAAGTTCGATTATCCGCTCCGCAAAAACCAAATTCCAAAAGCAAATCAAGTTCCAAAAGCTTCTTTTCCTAATAATTTCTTCTTATTAAATTTGTCATGAGTTCCGAGGCAGCCGTAGCCGTTTATCCCTAGGACTGCAGTGGACTTCATTGTTCATTGCCTTTTTTGGCTGTCGCCGCTGTTAAACCTTGCTACACAGGAGACAGTGGTGGGAATGTGTGGTGGCCCCCGTCCCGTTATCCTATCCGCAAATATATGAAGTGGCCGCTTTGGTATATCATGCTGTTTAGTTATAGCATCAAATGTGTAGCTGTAGTACCGTTTATGGCGTACCCTTTTGGGGTGTAAGTGGTTCATCAACATCTTTGAACCAAAGCCAACTTCACCTGCACGCGGTGCACCCTGCTGACTGACAAACGAAACTGAAACGAATAGGTATCCCTGCTGCATCAACTCATATTCAGCCCACTGTTAGCACTTGCGTGAAATCTTCTGCCAAAGTTTCTTCAATCGAATGGGTTTAGAGTATTCCGATTTCGACCCCGTGGGCAAGAAGCCGGCCTAGTATTTATAACATCATTGTCCATAAATAATTTTCAATCGAAGTGATTTAGAAAGTATGCTTGTGATTTTGTTCTTTGCTGTGTCACTGTCGTTTCGTGAAATCAGTTGAATGTTTCAAGTTTGTCATTCAACCACGTCAATAGTCAAGATCTAAGTGTACTCTGACTCGAGGAGTTCAAGATAAAGCCCATAGATAAACGACAGTCACGTTGCTCGACTTGCGTGGTTTGATTATAGTGACACGCGCAATGACGCATTCAATATACTCACTTCATTTGCTACGTCAACATCCCAATAAAACTTGTTTATTTGTAGTGTCTCTTTGGTAGTCTGTACAAGGGGTGTGAATGGCTCTCCACGATCTTTACAACCAAAGCGAACCTCACCTGCATTAGGGTTGTAACGGAGGCCTACTTAGCGGATGCGGAGGAGGATGCGGAGGTTAACGGAGACGGAGGCGAACATGAAAATTCGAAGTAGAAAAAAAATAAATTTATGGTGCATTATAACTAAGTAGGTACAAAGTTTTCATTTCAAATCACATATGTAAACATATAAATAAACATTACCTTCTAGTCTAGAGGTTTCCAACCGGTGGTCCGCGGACCACCAGTGGTCCGTGAGAGGTAAATTATGGTCCGTGATACAAACTTGTAATTATAGAGATTGAGCAGTATTATACAAAATACTCAAATCTTGAGTTATAGAATAATGGATTTATATGACAGTTGGGGACCCTGCACGCAACAAAAACCACGCGTGTGTTCTGCGCGAAAAAGTGGTCCGTGAACAAAAAAAAGCTCTAGTCAATCAAAATTAACACAAAATCTGGAATTGACGTCTTCTAATAGTTTTTACCGCACGTTATTGCTCCATGATTACGTAAATAAACCTCCGTTACAACTCCGCAACAATTGTACGGAGGTGGAGGCGGAGGCGAAGATACGATTTCTTGCGGAACTTCCGCAGTAACCGAGGCGGAAGCGAAGTTCCGTTACAACCCTAACCTGCATCCCTGCCTACATGGTCGCTGCCGTCTAGCGAAAGAGGCTCTTGCAATAGAGAGGTCGGGCGTATAGATGAGCTGCCTGACTGAGGAAGTATCGCATTATTGGGGTGTAAGAAGTTCATCAACATCTTTGAACCAAAGCCAACTTCACCTGCACGCGGTGCACCCTGCTGTCTGACAAACGAAGCTCTGGCGAAAAGACTGGGGACCCGACTGGGGAATGTACCTCCACCTCACAGAATACCGCAGCCAAATAACAATTCCCTTGAGGCTTGTTGTGTTCCTGCGAGTGAGTGAGGTCACCAGAAAGGAAGGAGATGCTGCTTTAGCAGCGGGGGTGGCGGCGCGCGAGCAATATTTTATGTTGCAAGCGTTAATATGGCTACGGTAACCGCTTCACATCAGGCGGGCCGTATGCTTGTCTGCCATCCGACGTAGTGTAATAAAAAAAAGTTTTATTTTAGTATAATTTATGTAGTTTTAGGTAGGTACTTCAGTTTCATAGTTGTATTTTATAACTTCATTTATTTTTTTTGCCTGTGTTTCTCTAGGATGTCCAGAACTTGATCCTGTCAGCATCAGATCGCAGTCTGACGGTATATGACGTGTCTACCTTGACGCACACTCCTGTCTTCTGCATTACGGGTATCCCCAACATACCAACTGTAAGTATAATATCTTTGTATCCCTTGTATCCCATTTTTTTTTCCATTTGTTATTTAAAGACGTCACAATAATATAAATATAGGTGAAATAATTACTTCGATTGCATAAAAACTTCTCGAGATATGATAACTTGTAGATCACAATTTTGGACTATCCCGAAAACGCTCCATACAAAAGGCCACCACGTTATGACGTCGCACCGTGCTATTTTATATGCATTAAATCAGAAATTTGTACGACAGCTATGTTAAATATTGCGTTTATGTAGCCAGTGCCGTAACAAAAGTTATAGTATTTTTTATTGTTTCTACAATGGTAATATTTATTTTTTATAGTTACATACCTTTAAAATGGACTTTCCCACCAAACTTTGACCGAACATAAAACACGTCGGACATAAATTATTAAAATTTTAAGATCGCAGATCGTTCTAGTTTTATGTATTTTACGTTACTGATAGAGAGTTTTTATAATTTTGTAACATGGGCAACTAGCCTATTGTGTTGTAAGGCATTGCTTCTAGTAAAATATCTAGGTGATTAATAGGTGATGAGGACATGGGAAATTTTTGTGAGATTGATATCCTTCTAAAATTTCCCGCTATAGGGAATAGAAAAATCCAGACAAGTGTGAATGCTCACGGAGGGTTCAGTATCATTAGAAATTATTAAAAAGATATATTCCACATTACTATTTAAATAGTTGATTTCGATAATAGTAAAATTCACCACCCTTACCTAGGTGGGATTTGAACCCACGACCTCTCGATGTGCTTTGTTTAATAGTATTATACCACAGTATAAGTAATAGTAGTACGTAATTACACAAAATTTTTGCATTCTATATTTTTCTACTTCACAGCAGAAAAATATAGAATGCAAAAATTCGCCACCATCACAAACCTTCCGTTGGCCGTGTGGTTTCCAGCAGACTAGAATAGAATCACTCCGTTTCTTCCCGTGGATGTCGTACAAGGCGACTAAGGGAAATACATTATCAAATATCGATCAGGCCTCCCCAACCCGTTTGGCCAGCGTGGGGAGTGTAGGCCAAATCCTCCTTCCGTCTAGGACAAACGAGAGAGGGTCGTGCTCCTGTAGTGGAGACTAAAATGGACCTGATGATGACGATGACAAACCTTCCTGGTAGCTCAGTTGGAAAAGCACTCGACCGGTAATGGAGTGGTCATAGGTTCAAATGCCTCAAAAGTAAGACAATGTATATAGGACTTTGGCCAATTTATATATTGAAATGTGTATGATGTATTCTGTGTTGTAATGTGCAAATAAATTGATATCTATCTATAATCATATATCATTTGTTTTTTTTAAAGCACTGGGCTATGCCAACCCGCAATAGGTTATTTTCCAATGTTTAAAAATTGTATAAATTATTTAACAATATCGTAAAATACACAAAGCTATAAAGATCTGCAAACTTTCATTCAAATATCTTCCGTCCGACTTGTCTTAGGGTCGATCAAAGTTTGGCGGGAAAGTCCATTTTAAAAGTATGAAATTATTAAAAATCAATATTACCATTGAAGAAGCAATAAAAAATACTATAACTTTTATTATGATACTAATTACATAAACGTAATATTTAACATAGCTGTCGTACAAATTTATGATTTGATGCATACAAAATACAAACCTGTGACGTCATAACTCGGTAGCCTTTTGTATGGAGCGTTTTTGGGAGTGTCAAATTGTGATTTTCAAATTCATATATCTCGAGAGATTTTTGTGCTATCGAAGTAATTCTTTCACCTATGGTTATGTTATTGAGACGTCCATACATATCAAACCGAAAAATATGTTAGTCAAATAGCCTATTGAGCAGTGTGGTGGAGTGCATAGTGTAATGTAAAAGTATGTAGAACAATTACTTATACTATGCAAAAAAGTAAGATTTCGATCAATCTGTTTCAGTGTCTCGCCTACTCGCCCTCGTCTCCGAAGACTGAGGGTTCAGAATTGGTCTTCGGCACGGAACGCGGGGACCTGATCCGCATCCGCTTCCTCCAGCCCAGAGTGTCACTGTTTCACAGCAAGTCACCTGAAAACATCAATTACTATTTCTGGATGGTATGAACATTTGTAACTCTACTCACCAACATCTTTAGAGCCAAAGCCGACCTTATTTGTCGATGATTTGCAAATATATGCACAGACCAGATTGCCTGGAGCAAGTCTGACCTGCGGCTTTCCTCTATTTTATTCAGGTGGTTATGCAGAACGTTGAACCTTTAATTGCATTGCAATGCAAGAAACAAAGTTAAGAAATTTTTTTAAGCTTAAAAAAATTTCTTAACTTTGTTTCTTGCAATAATCTGCAGCTGGTATTAATTTTACAAGGACATCATTAAGATTCTAATAAAAAAAAAATATCCCGATCCAGAAGAGACGAATTTCCA
Source organism: Hypsopygia costalis (assembly GCA_937001555.2). Classification (NCBI taxonomy): domain Eukaryota; kingdom Metazoa; phylum Arthropoda; class Insecta; order Lepidoptera; family Pyralidae; genus Hypsopygia; species Hypsopygia costalis. Next base: position 15,598,163 of record OW443349.2, on the reverse strand, counting down.
CAAAATCATTCAAATAAAAAAAATCTTAGGACCTGGGCTAAATCTTTGGGGCTGAGAAAATGGGGTCATGTATTACCTGTACATGACCCCACCCACCCCCATTTTCGTGTTTTTAACGTTTTACATAACACCCTGTATATTTACGCAATATCGTATAGTTGTCGAGAAGATGTGTCAAAAAGCCTCCCTTTCCATCCTATACCAACTAACAGATTTAAAAACTGAAATGTATCAGTCATTATACTCACTATGGTGATAAGTTTTTACTATGGCGATTTAGATATTCCAAGAAACTCCACTCCACTTTAATAATAATACTAGGCCGGATTCCGGAATAAGACTAGCCCATGGAGAAAATATATTTGATGATCATTTTATTATTATTTATTATTATTTAATCACAATATATAACATTATTACATAATATTCTTAAAGTACAATATGCTAAAAAGCCAGCAGGCTTTATACGCATACCGAGCCGTCGCATGATTTCGGTTTTTGATCAGATTGCGTTGCAACAATAGCAATCTATTAAGATTTTAACAGCTATTCATTGTTACAAGTACTTACATTTATGCACTAACATTCCATGGAGTATTATAGAGTATACCCACTGTCACATATCTGTACACTATATAATATAATAGTCCACATTGTGAGCTCAAAATCGTCATTATTAGCGCCGCGCCCAGTGCATTCACAATGCAATATTGCAAGCATGAGTGCAGTGCGCGCGAGCTGCGACCCGGTCGGCGGCGCTCGGCTGCCGAGTATTGCCGAATATTGCCGATCGTGTGAAGTGTGGTGGTGGACTGGTCAAACTGGTTTTATTGCAGGTTGGGTGTCAGATACAGAGTGGTCATTTAATTATTAATGTTTTATTTATTTCTTTTCTAGTGTTATTATTATTTTTTTTGTTTTAGTTATTTTTTATTTATTTAACCTTTCCTCTATAAATAAACGTTTATATAGAATATTTATATAAAATAAATACAAGCAATAACTAAATATATCATATATCTGTATATATACATACGATACACTCATACACACATATACATACACACACACACATACATATACATACATACACACATACACCATACATTCATTCAATATAAGTATTATTCCCTTTATTTATGTTTTATGTATACATGTTCATGCACATAAATTTACGTAAAGGTAAGAAAGAGCTTGATCTATTAAGTATATACACAACCATTCTACTTAAATAGTTGTGTATATTACCTATATTACGCACTGTTTAGTCCTTGTGGCATTTCGGCGTAAAGTGTTTCTTGAGTTTCCATTTAATATTTCGTTCTTTTAAATCATTTTTTAAATTAATCGGTAGTTCGTTTTTTAGTGTAGCAATTGGATAGTTTGTCGTTCTTTTACCGTACAAGTTGTTAAATTTTGGAACCACCAGTTTCTTGTTTGAAACTCCTCGGGTAATAATATTTTTGCTAGATACAACCTGTATGCTATCGTTAAAAAATTCTTCTGCTAGTAAAATGTATTTTATTTTACTGTGTATGGGCATGATCTTGCAATATGAGAAAAGATCGCGATAGTTGTCTTTATATTGGTTTTTAATAGTCTATTGTATTGTAATTTTAGTATCATGTTATTACTATCCTTTTTCCATTTTGCAAATAATTGTTCTTTGTATTTACATGCATTTATTATTGATTTATTTAGCCATGAATTATTATTTTTAAAAGTAAAGTTTATTTTTCTAATTTGTTTACTGTTATCATAGCACTTATGAAAGCTATTTTTGATATTATCGTATATTATATTTGGGCAAATATAATGTGCAATGTTGTTCCAATTTATATTATTTAACAGGTTATTGAGACGTATTTTGTTATACACCGTTTTAAATTTTGTAACACCCTGTACCGGTGAACCAATACTTGCCACTATTATCGCTCGGTGATCTGCTAGTACGATATCTAGTGCCGCAGAGTAAATATCTTGAGATCGGGATTTTACGAATATGTGATCAATACAGGACCTACTTGTTATTCCTTTGCAAGTTTCGATTCGCGTGTATTCCGAAATCCCGGCCTCAAGCCCACAGCCCGATAATATGTTGATGTATCTATGTTTTATAGGGTTATCCAGTGCAGTGTCAATGTTCGTGTCTCCTAGCAAATATATGTCGTGTGTGGAATTTAGTGATAGAATGAGATTTTGCAACTCGTTAATGAATAAATGCTTACTAGTATTAGGTGGCCGGTATATCGTACACAGAGTTGCGACGTAGTTTGCGGGTGTTTGTATATTACCTATTAACGATTCACAGTGCACGGTTCTTCTTTTAATATGAGTGAATATGTGCTTTTTATGTACATAAACAATTATTCCTCCACCTTTGCGAGACTGCCGCAACTCTGTATACATATTATATCCGTCTAGATTATACATGGAAGATACAGTATTCGAAATATTTGCCTCAGTTATCATGACAACATCAATGCATATTTTATTATTTAATATGTACTGTTCGAGCATCGAGAAATTTTTTATAATGGATCGAATGTTTACATGGAGACATATTAAATTTGTTCGATTATTAGGAATACAGTCCATGAAATGCTCGATGTTCGGACAGTTATACATTTCTGTTAGAGCCATTTGAGTTTATTTAATTATTAATCGGAAAAGATAAAAGTAATCAATGATAAAACAAAAGAGTACCTGCTATTTAACTTGCTAGTTTTTTTATATCAGATTCTGAACGGATTTGAATTACTGGTTTATTATTATCGTCCTTACGTACTAAAATTTTGCCTTTCTTGCACCATATATATTTGTAGGTATCACTTAACTCATTCTTGGCATTCCAAAGTAGTTTTTTATTGTATGCTGTTAAAAACTGACGCACAATAATCGGCTTCTCAGCGTCATCAGGAGCTACTGCAGGATAGACATCCGAAATGACTACCTTAGTTTTCTTTGATGCTGCTACCCACTTCTCCTGCATGTCTTCTTCTTTCAACTCCACTTGGATAACACCTGGTGCGTCTTTTCTTTTAGATAGTCTTCTCATATTTTTGATGTCATCTTTTGGCAAATTCAATACGTCGGTTATTTTTTCCACAACTTTTTTTAAATCCTCCTTTTCATCATACGGGACATTGGTTATTTCAACATGTTTAGCAACTTGTTGTTGTTCCATTTCCTCCATCTTTTGTTCCATTGCCCTCAGCCTTGTTTCTAGGGATTTGTTTCTATTCATGAGGTCAATATTTTTATGCTGGAGGTCCTGTACTTTCTGTTTGCATACTTCGACACCTTCTCTTACTTCTTCCACTTTCTCATTGTATAACATGAGTGCTTCACGGATGTCGCTCACCTCTCTTTTTATTATCTTTTCCATATCTTTAGAAATACTCCTCAGCAGCTGCTTCACATTAATTTGACCTGTTCCACTACTCATGTACGTGTCTTCTTCCTCCTCCTCCTCCTCATCGGGAATAAATATTGAGCTACGTTTGGACGTTGTCTGCTGGCACTCTTGACACGTCCATTCTAAGCCCTGTGATGCACGTAGCGCTGCTATCTGCTTGTTGGAAAGCTCCGTACACGCATTAGTGAGATGCACTATTTTTTCGCACCTATTGCATTCTACTCCAGGATTCTTTTTGGTAATAGTTTTATTGCATTTATCGCACTTATTCATATTGAGGGTAGTTATCAGATGTTACAACGTACGCACGCATGCGCTGTGACGATCCAATGACGACTGATTTCCTCACAGATATGATCGATCTCAATTTTTTTTCAACACAAACCTCAAGAATATCTCAAGTATTTAATTGTGACAAGTTCCATCAAAATCGGTTCAGTGGTTTTGGAGTCAATTCATTTCCAAGAGTGACTTTTCGGCGTATATATGCGATACTATATATAAGCGATACTCAATAGGATATTTTTGCAACCCTTTCTTGAAAAGCTGAAGAGTTTGTACCTTCCTCAATTCAAGAGATAATGACAATAGAAGATGTCATAAAAAAGTACAACTTTGGAACGTGCTCTCTACTCTTCCAAAGTTGTACTTTTTTATGACATCTTCTACCAAACTTATGTATTCAATATGTTACGAGCGCCATGGTCACGACACGATAAACGGTGTTTTTTTTTTAAATAAAATAAACAACAATAAGGAAATATAAATAAGGAAATACAATAATCATTGTATTATAAACAGTAATTTATAACTAATAACTTTTATACAAATTAATTGATATTAAAATCACATCGTGAACTGCCTATCGAAGTTTTCTCAGGAGACTACAGCGTGGGGTTCTTCAAAAAGGGCATGAAAAGGTTTTTACAGGGCCGGCAACGCCCGTGTGATGCCCCTGATGTTACATGTGATCACAGGCTACTATAACTGTTTTTCAAATGGCGGGCCGTATGCTTCTTTGTCACTTTATTGGTAAAAAAAAACGTCAGCGATACTCCAGGATTTCCCCAATATGTGTCATGTTGATGACACAGATTGGGGACGAAAATCCTAGAGTGGAGCCCTCGAGAGATAGATGCGTCACCTCCGAACTCCTAGACCGATCTCTATCGCTTGTTCCGCTCTCGCTTGTAAGTTCGGCTGAGGCGGAACGTGACAATGAGTCATGCTTTTTCGTGCGTTCAGCCGGCGTTCATCGATCTATAAGACGTTGTCACGTCCACAAATCGGTCCCTAAATTTGCTGTCCCTGCAATCTGCCATCCTACGCTCAAGCCTACTTAGCCCGCTGGTAAATTCGTTGCTAATTTCCAGGAGCTTCCTTCACCCCCCCACACGACGTACTGCAGCATCACAACATGGCGCCGAGTCCACTCCCGCTCAGTCCGCCGCGTCTCCTACACAAGAGATGGAGATATCATCGTGTCCTGTTCTCATGACTCCACTGTCAGCGTGAGGTCCAAGCATGTTCCGGGGAAGCTGGATGACTATGTCTTCAGGGTACAGAGAGTGAGTTTGCTTTTTTAGTAATCGTATAGATGAACTTAATTATTATTATTTCAAATTTCAAGTAACTCATTTTAATATTTTTTTTATACTACATCGGGTGGAAGACAAGCATACGGCCCTGATGTGAAGCCTGATGTGAAGCGGTAACCGTAGCCATATTAACGCTCGCAATATAAAATATCGCTCGCGCTCCGCCATTGCCGCTGCCAATGTAGCATCTACTTCCTTTCTGGTGACCTCACTCACTCGCAGGAAGACAACAACCCAAGTATGTACTGTTATTTAGCTGCGGTATGCTGTGGAGTGGAGGTACGTTCCCCAGTCGGGTAGCTTACAGTTACGCTCCTTACCTCTCTTTTTGCCAGAGCTTCGTTTGTCAGTCAGCGGGGTGCATCGCGTGCAGGTGAAGTTACTGAAGTTAGCTTTGGTTCAAAAATGTTGATAGCCACTGACACCCCAAGTAAATTCCCGTTTTTGGCAAACACTGGAGTTTAATAGGGCATTTATATGGGCAGTTTACTTTGTCTGCAATCATTTTGAGGATGTTATTAGTATGCACTTAAATTTTTTCAATGAGGTATATGTAGCTCGTTATCTTTTTGAATTTAATTTCACCAGCAAGTGGTGCACCCTAGTGATTAACTAACCAATCTTTGGCGAAAGAGAGTTAAGGCATACAACGTAATTGTAAGCTGCCCGACAGGGGAATCCACCTAACAAGAAGACCTTACTTAATTTAATACCAGTTTCTAGATTCCGGAAGGGTTGTTGTGTTTGTGCGAGTGAGTAAAGTTATCAGTGTGGGTCGCCAGTACAATCACTTTCTGATCGTTGACTACTCATTGCGAACTACAGACCGGTGGAATAAACTGGGTATCACAGTGATTCATCATCAGGTCATTTTAATCTCCACTACAGGAGCACGACCCTCTCTCGTCCGTCCCAGTCAGAAGGAGGATTTGGCCTACACTCCCCACGCGGGCCAGACGGGTTGGGGAGGCCTGTTCGTTGTTTGATAATGTATTTCCCTTAGTCGCCTTGTACGACATCATCGGGAAGAGACGGAGTAATTCTATTCTAGTCTGCCGGAAACCACACGGCCAGTGATTGGTGATACTGAACATCCAGGTACTGTAATATTATTAAAACTCACGTGAGACATTATACTAAATTAATTAAATAAATTAAACGGGTCACTCACGTCTTTTTGTCGGGAAAGCCGACTAGTTTCGATCTCAAAAGGAGACTTTCATCAGGGCGAATGTTCAGACACGCCCACCCTTTTTCTCTCGCGCCGGACACTGCGCACCAATGCGCGCGGCGCCCGACTAGAAATGGAGAGAGAAGGGGTGTGCGTTGATTGATCTGTTGTTGGTCCAGGTACTGCAAAAAAAAATTTTTTTCGAGACTTCCATCAAACATCCACTAACATATTTCCAGGGTGTAACCTGCTTCTACATAGTGACTCCTCTCCACCTCCTCGTGACCGGCAGCTGCGACGGTGTGGTTCGTTTCTGGGAGACTACCCAGTCGGTTCCCTTTGCATCTCTCACGGCGCCGACTTCACCAGCCGTGTTGGATGTCGCTGTCATCGCTCCTGAGGAGATTGTGCTTGCATACTGTAATAACTGCGTACGTATCCAAAAGATCCCTTATCCGACCCTCTCCTGTCATAGAACTACACGTGCAGGCTTGCGGTGTCATTATTACTTTGTTCAAATGCCTCTGATTTGGCTTAACGACTGTCATCTATATATGTATGTATTTGCAAAAAAAATGTATTTAATAGGCTAGACGACAATTTTTTCTTTCGGTTTGTCATGTAAGGACGTCACAATAATATAACTATAGGTGAAAGAATCACTTCGATAGCATAGAAACTTCTCGAGATATGATAATTTGAAAATCACAATTTTGGACTTTCCTGAAAACGCTCCATTCAAAAGGCTACATAAGTATGACGTCACACTTATGTATTTTGTATACGTTAAAACAGAAATTTGTACGACAGCTATGTGAAATACTGCGTTTATGTAGCTAGTGCCATAACAAAAGTTATAGTATTTTTGATTGTTTTTCCAAAATTAATATTTTTTTTTTATAATTTCATTCTTTTAAATTGGACTTTCCTACTACACTTTGATCGATCATAGAACAAGTCGGACATAAGTTATCAAAATTTCAAGATCACAGATCGTTCTAGTTTTGTATATTTTATGACACTGCTATGTACTTTTTATAATTTTTTATCATTGTCGTCTAGCCTATTATAGTATCAGTTATCTAGTAGGTACCTATAGTGCAAGATTTGCTTAGTTTGATACTAGATGGCAGTGTGTAATTTGTCAAATCAAATCAAATTCTTTATTTGCGAAAATACAGTACATTATGTTCTTAAGGTATTACAGATCACTTAGCAAGTGTATTCAACCTGCTTATTATGCAGGCATGCAAACGTTAATGAGATCGTTTAATAATAAATTTTTCTACTAGTCACAAAAATAATTTAAAATGTCACAATAGGCTATTTTCCTATGTTTAAAAATTGTATAAATTATTTAACAATATCGTAAAATACACAAAACTATAAAGAAATATATATATTCATTCTAATATCTTCAGTCAGACTTTTTTTAGCGTCGATCAAAGTTTGGCGGGAAATCCCATTTTAAAAGTATGAAAAAATAATATTTCCATTGGAGAAGCAATAAAAAATGCTATAACTTTTATTATGATACTAATTACATAAACGTAATATTTAACATAGCTATCGTACAAATTTCTGATTTGATGCATACAAAATACAAACATGTGACGTCATACTTCGGTAGTCTATTCTATGGAGCGTTTTCGTTACAGTCTAAAATTGTGATTTTCAAATTACCATATCTCGAGAGATTTTTGTGTTATCGAAGTAATTCTTTCACCTATGGTTATATTATGGAGACGTCCCTACATCTCAAACCGAAAAAAATGTTAGTCAAATAGCCTTATAGTCAATTTTCATTAAAATAATAATAACATTAAAATGTCCTATTTGTAAATTTTACGTAATGTCTCATTAGTAAATTATTCTTACAGATATTTATTCCATTGGCTCTGGCATTATAAATTACAATATGTCAATAATAATAATAAATCATAAATGCAGTGTCACAATTCTTTATGGTCCATATTTCTTTCACACTATAGCAGCAATGTACTAAAAACCATTTTGTCAAATTTGTCTTGAAACGATTGTTTTGAAACATTTTTAATTCACTAGGAAGTTTGTTGTACAAAACTAAAGTCCTGTCCACGAATATTTATTTATTTATTTCTAATGTAAGATTACGCGACACCAATTCAATAATCATTATTGAGAAGACAGGACGGACGTCTGTCCGGCCAGCTAGTATGTCTATATATACTAAATTGACCGTCATAACAATTTAGCCAATTCATTGTCAAGGTTATATCTATCAAATGTACCAATAAATCGCGTCAGTTTTTGTACTGCCCTCTTACCACGAACTCTTATTGCGATTCAATAACTGAGTAGAATGCTTATTACTACCAATGGATAAGCGACTCTATTTCGAATTGAATAGAGACGCTTATTCATTGGTATGAATAAGCATTCTATTCAGTTATTGAATCGCAATAAGAGATGGTGGTAAGAGGGCTGTTCACTGCGCGTATAGCCAATGAACCTACATAACGAGCGTAACACTTATATAAGCCGAAAGTCATACTTTTCAAAATAATTGTGGGGTGTAAGTGGTTCATCAACATATTTGAACCAAAGCCAACTTCACTTGCACGCCGTGCACCCTGCTGACTGACAAACGAAGCTATGGCGAAAAGAGAGTTAGGGAGCGTAATTGTAAGCTACCCGACTGGGGAATGTATAAACTTTTAATAATTAATTAGCTAGTTAATTATTAAAAGTTTTAAACTTAATATCATGAACTGTGGCATGATTTGGGAAAATCCAAGAAAATAACGTTATCAAGTTGAGTTATAACCTGTTCTTTTGTTTAGTAAATATTTATTATAACTGGTATCGTTGTTTTATCAGTAAAACAGAACAAGTAAAACATTTTTGACGACAATGATAACCCTGGCGTGGTACAGATGTGTGTTTATATTTATAAAAGTAATTTATGTAATCTCTGTCATATATTGGTCATATTGCATAGTATTTATGATAAAAGTATTTTCACTAGTTGCTAGGCACCACAAATATTTTTTTTTTAACGGGACGCGAGATTTTTTGCAGTCCCGGGGGTAAAACTACGGCTGCCTTGGAACTCACAACGAATTTAACCAAAAGAAATTAGTATGAGTAAGAAGCTTTTGGAATTTTACGTCCCCTCTTAGCAATGTAAGAGACAGCAATATGGCAAATAAGGCATTAAAAGCCAAAAGAGATGATTAAGTCAAGTGAAGCTCAATTGCTGTGCACCACGGATTTTAAGTATCTAACTCTATTGGGGACCTATGTCGACTCAACCGCAAAATAAGGGTGAGACTCCACCAAAGCGGAGATGTGCGGAGATGTCTGAAGCGGAGACTGAGACTGAGAGAGAACTGGAGCTGAGCGGAGACGAGATGTGTTAATAACTAAATTCTATTGGTTGTTAAAAAAACATCTCGTCTCCGCTGGCACATCTTCGCTTTTTTATACCATCAGTGTGGCAAACAAGCATACGGCCCGCCTGATGGAAAGCCGTTACCGTAGCCTATGAACGCCTGTAACACCAGAAGTATCACACGCGCGTTGCCGACCCTGTAAAAACCTCTTCACGCCCTTTTTGAAGAACCCCATGCTGTAGTCCCCGGAGAAAACCTCGACAGGCAGTTCATTCCACAGCTTGACAGTACGCGGGAGAAAACTTCTCTGGAACCGCACAGTACGTGACCACTTAGGCTCCAATGTGTGAGGATGAATTCCCTGTCGATGGCGAGCGGTGCGACTGTGAGGTTCGATCTGAGTGCTTAGTGCGTGTTTTTTTGGTCATATTCGAACGTGTTATGTTTATAAACCGACCAAATTGACAAAAAGATTCATATTGTGAGTTTACCAGACGCGTAACACGCGTCTGGTAAAAACATACAAATTAGCCTGATTGCTCACTTCAAAATCTGAGCAAGTAAGCCACATAAACCATAAAGAAAGGAAGTAATAGGCTGGCAACGGATTGACAACTCCTTGATATTGCTGATCTCCATGGGCGGTAGTGATTACTTTCCATTAGGTGACCTGTATGCTCGTTTGCCCCCCTCTCAAATAAAATAAATAATATAACACGCGTCTTATAAATTCACAATTGTATTGTATTCTTGTCATTTAACAGTAGTATTTTAATACATCTCATTCAAAATAATCTTCTTCCACAGACGATACACATCTGGGACATGTATGAAGAGTGTCTCCTGCAAACTATCAAGTTAAATTATCCATTTCTTGGAGTCCTCGGTAAAAAGGTGGAGTTTGGCGCTTTTTGTATTCACCCAGGTTGGTTACAAACCTTTGTATTTTTAACCGATTTCAAAAAAGGAGGAGGTTCTCAATTCGGTTGTATTTTTTTTAATGTTTCTTACTTCGTTACTACGTCATTTATAAACCGATTTGAAAAACACTTTTTTTTATTTGAAAGAGGTCTCATTTTTTTTTCATATTATAAAATTCAGTTCTGATAGTATTTTTAACTTTTTAGTGGTGCGATTGTACCTAGAGTAATTTTTGGGGACGGTTTTTTTTGTGTTGTGTGTGTGTGATATGACGTTTTTCATTTCAGACGTTCTCCTACTATAACTATTCGATTCGATTTCAGACGTTTTACTAGTAGGTAGTTTTTTTTTTTTTATACTACGTCGGATGGCAGGCAAGCATACGGCCCGCCTGATGTGAAGCGGTTACCGTAACCATATTAACGCTTGCAACATAAAATATTGCTCGCGTGCCGCCACTCCCGCTGCCAACGCAGCATCTCCTTCCTTTCTTTCTGGTGACCTTACTCACTCGCAGGAACACAACAACCCTCAAAGGAATTGTTATTTGGCTGCGGTATCCTGTGAGGTGGAGGTACATTCCCCAGTCGGGTGGCTTACGTTTTACTTTCATGACGTTAATGCATCATTATTATCAATATATATTGACGAGCTCGGTGGTCGAATGATTAGCATAGTCACTTTGACTCCGAGGTCGCGGGTTCGATCCCCGCACAAGACAAATATTTGTGTGCATGAACATGTCTGTTTGTCTTGGTCTGGGCGTTTTCTATGTATTATATACAAATATTTCCAAAAAAAAAACAGTATTTAAGTATTATACCAGCTATCTAGTACCCATAGTACAAGCTTTTCGCTTAATTTGGGACTAGATGGCGCTGTGTAAATTGTCCAGGAATATTTATTTATTTATTATCATTTTGCTTATTTGACCTTCTGATTCCGCCGTGTGATTTCCGGCAGACTAGAATAGAATCACTCCGTCCCTTCCCGCGGATGTCGTACAAGGCGACTAAGGGAAATACATTATCAAACATCCATCAGTCCTCCCCAACCCGCCTGGCTAGCGTGGGGAGTGTAGGCCAAATCTTCCTTCTGTCTCTGACGGATGAGACAGGGTCGCGCTCCTGTAGTGGAGACTAAAATGACCTGATGATGATGATGATGATGCCCTTTTGATACGAAGGGATAGTATACCTACCAGTCCTTTAGAGCCCGACAAGAGAAATAGAGGAGCCCGGTGGAGTGGCTAACCATGTCCACAATGACTCCGGGGTCGTGGGTTCGATTCCCACACAAAATAAATATATTTTGTGTGCATGAACATGTCTGTTTGTTTGTTTGGTCTGGGTATTTTATATGTATTATAAGTATGTATTTACAAAAAAAATATGTATTTAAGTATAATATCAGTTATCTAGTACCCATCGCTTGGTTTGGGCACAGTATAAGTACGACCCGTATAGTACAGCCATGTGGTTTCCGGCAGACTAGAATAGAATCACTCCGTCTCTTCTCGTGGATGTCGTACAAGAAAGCGTACAAGGCGACTAAGGGAAATATATTATAAAACATCGATCAGGCCTCCCCAACCCGTCTGGCCAGCGTGGGGAGTGTAGGCCAAATCCTCTTTCTGTCTGCGACGGACGAGAGGGGGTCGTGATCCTGTAGTGGAGACTAAAATGACCTGATGATGATTGTACGACCGATCCCTGCCGCTCTCTCGTATCGACCTCACTTCCCCTCTGTTGGACAAAGACAAACCTGGAACAGTTTGTATGGCCGCGCATGCACACATGCTTATTCACGCTTTGCACAGACGGCCTTGTTTATGAAACGCGATATTTGTATGGAGCGGCCGGGTGTGGTTTGAGACTAGATGTCAGTGTGTAATTCGTCCAAGAATATATAAAAAAAGAATGTAATAGATATAGACATCAGTACAAGTTGTTTTTTGCAGGAACCAAATCAGCAAACCTTGGTGCCAAAGTCGCCATGGTAAGGAATTTGACTCTATCGTGTCGACGTTATGTTTCTAGTTGCATATTTTAGGTCCGGCCAGAAAAAGACTGTCAGAAGTGGCCACACCTGAAGAGTCCTCCCTAGAAGTTATATCACGTCGAGGATCGAGTGTCTACCACGGATCTACTGGCGGTCTCATGCTGTTACCAGAGCCTGAAGACGACTGGCAGACCAGGGAATTGGAGGAAGAGCCGTGAGTCGACATCGAAATTCATACCCAAGCAGCAAAAGTTAGTCATTTAAAAGTCCATAGAACGTTTTGTAAAACACTGTTTTTGGTGTTATAAAACACCTAAGAAGGAACATTTTATTTAAAAGTGGCGCATTTATATCTCTGTTCAGTACTAAAATGAACTTATAGCAGCGTCACACGTGACAAATCAGTCCTATACACGCTACATAACAGTGATTCGGGTCACAAAATAACGCAGTAATGGATTTAAAGGATCTGTTATAGTACATTTTCATACCATACTTGAGTTTTTGTTTCCTTTACCTCACAATATTCACCATTCATTCTTTTATCATTCGTGTAAAGTGTAAAAATAAACAAAATATATTTACAAAATGATTGAAGCGATTTGAGGTAAGTAAAATTTTATTTTGTTATTGTATTATTTGTCTGTATAGTGTCGAAATAGCGTGCGACTGCAATTTTACTGATAAAATGTGATTAGGTTTGCAGTAAATTTTAAGTGCCCCACTCGAATATTGAGTTTTTATTAAATTATATTTAAATTAAAGTGACCTCGGGTTTTTAGGTACCATTATAGTACTTGTCATGACAATATATTCACTTTCATCATGGCTTCAGATTGAAATTGGGGTTCCGAGGGAATATGACTGACTCCATTATTTTTTTGAAGCTTTTAAACCTTTAACAAGGGTTTAAGATGTCTTTGTCGTGTAATATGCAGTGAAATGATTTAGGTATCTAGTAGGGATAACTAAACTTCAAAGCCTAACTTTTGAAAATATAAGTAAATTGTAGTTAACATTGTTTTTTTTTTCAGCATAATGGTCGTCGTTATAGATATTGATAAATTTCTTAGTCGAGATGATTTTATGCTGCTTGTAGAAGCAGAATGGCCGTGGACCTTCACGCATTTTATATTAAGTGCAAACTATATTAACTGTGGATTAAATACTGATCAATCTCTACCGAGCCACTTTAAAGACTTTGTTTTTTTAAGAAATTTGTTAAATATCATTTTTTCTGGTGTCGGGGTTGCGATGTCATGGCTATTTATGACCACTATCCCCCTTATGAATGTAATTTCTGCAATTAAATTTAAATCTTTAATTAAGTTATTTAATTTTTTTATGTCAATGTTCGATAAACAACTCTTAATTAAAACTAATTCATTTCACCCAGCGCTACACGTACGCAACCATAACCAATGCAATATATTACTGGGGATTTCCCGCTCTATCTCTTTCACTCAAGTGTTGCCGTCCTGCGACCCCCATCGCTATTGCTCGCCACTCATATCTCTCGCTCGGCTCTACGGCCGAAATACGCGGCAGTGTCAGTCAGTCTGCGCTGTTGCACATACCTACTAATAGTTCCACAGTACCAACTCAGACTGCTCTATCCTCCCCGCCTCAAGCTAGCATGTCTGGTTTACAGCAGGGTCCTCACGGTTCTGCAGAGTCCTCCTCTAATGCATAATGAAATTATGTTATAAATCATATAATAAACCTTTCACTTTATCTTGCATTTTTCTAGGTTTTATTGAATTAAGAGTTGTTATTTGTTTTTTTTTTTACGAAAGTATTTTTTAAGTTGTAAAAGACACAGGCTGTCGATTATAGGATTTTTTGGTATTTCATAAACGTTGCATAAAATTGGCCATTGTCAAGCCACTGTGCCAGTACTGTCCAGTTCCCACGGGATAAATGGTAACAGTCTTCTGTGTTTTAAGAAGCGTTCGTGGATCATTAGGCAAGTTATTCGGTATTCTAGTGTTAATTAATTTAATTATTCTTTTTGTTGCTTCATGCGAAATATTATAATTAAGGGCCCAATTCTTCACGCCATCACGTAATTGTTCATTTTTTTCGCATGTCGAATCACTACTTGAAGATTCTGAAATATTATCACTTAAATCCCAGGAATTTCTATTTTCAATGATATGCTCTTGATCATTGCAAGATTTATTTTGTACGGAACCTCTTTGCACAATATTGCACGCGGAATAGAAATGTCAGAAAAAAGTTGTATAAGTGAAATAAAAAACCTTTTTCGGGATATAATTGTCATTTAACAGCAATATTTATTTACTTTTATGTGTCGTTTTGGTATCGTTAAAGCAATAGGTACACTATCATAACACTAACAAGTATTATTATAGGAACTAAAAAGTCATTACACAACAATTCTGCTCTAAAAAAGTATTTGTATGTTATTCTTATCCGTAAAACTATAATAGGTATATATAAACCAATATAGTACAGTTACATTATGAAGTAATAATCTGAAACTACTTTACATCACAAATTCACTCTATTGTAGAGTTTTTTGTGACTACTAACGCACTAAGTACTATAGCAACGATCTGAATATCCGTAATACGACAAAGTTGTGTTATAGTTGAGTATTTATCACTGCTAGAACGAAAGGATTATAACAGTTCACTTGGAACACTTATTACGTTAATCAGACGAATAAAGACATTTGTTAACACTTTTAATGAGCAGTATTTTTCTTTAATAGTTATATTAGCGCTTGCTATAGTACCCAACTGTAATGATTTTATAAAATGGCGTAGTAAACGTTTACATCATTTATTTATAGGACATTTTTACTCTATAAGCCTATAGAGCAAAAGTGTGGTGTCGAACGCTTTTATACAACACGCTGTCACCGCTAAAACCTTAATAACTCGTTTACACATCTTTTTAGTTTTATAAGCTTAGGTTATTAGACTACTTTGTTAGTTGGGTACTCATCTTTCTGCTGGACTACGGACCTGCCTTTAATTGAAGGGGTTTAGAAAATACTCTATCACATTGCTCAACTGTCTGTTGGCGGAGATTTGTGTTTTCCAGCTAGCCAATGTCATTTTGAAAGAACCCACAGAGGACATCTTTACATCAGATGGTGAGGAGTTCCAAAGCTTAGGTAATTTGAATCTTAAAACCCGGACTTCTCATCAGTGTTTTTAGTACTAGTAATGTTTTTTAGGGTTCCGTACCCAAAGGGTAAAAAGGAACCCTATTAATAAGGCTCCGCTGTCTGTCCGTCCGTCCGTCCATCCGTCCGTCCGTCCATCTGTCCGTCCGTCTGTCCCCAGGCTGTATCTCATGATCCGTGATAGTTAGACAGTTAGAAATTTTCACAGATCATATATTTCAGTTGCCGCTATAACAAATCCTCCCATACAACAAACGTGATTTTTTTACCGTTTTGTGCGAGTCCGACTCGCACTTGGCCGGTTTTTATTCTGTGACAAGACGGTTATTCGCCGCATGACGCGGACGCGGTAGTGATTTAAAACTTTTTACCCCGGACTACAAATGAAACCCAGCCCGGATGCTCCCTGGACGTGCTCCAAACTAGGACAAATCCGGGAAAACCCGGACGGATGGCAACCCTAATTATATTGCAAGTTATAAGATTGCCACATAGTCACAGCATGCTGTAAGATTGTTTGTGATCCGGAAATCGATCTTATTTCTTTTTGTGCAGGGAATATATTCGCTTCAACCGACCAGAGCTTCTCATCACGTGCTGCGACTACGTCTGCACGTTAGCCATCAAGGAGCGTGAAGAGCTGGCCAGTATACTGCCACCTCCTGGAGATACCCTTAGAGCGAGAAGGCCTTCCATTTGGGAGATACCAGATGATGTATTATCAGGTAGGTACTGTTTTTGGAGTAAACTGTAAGGGAGTGGTCAAGCTGTATCAATAATGTTAATTCTACTGTAATTGGAATACAGCAAGAGGATGTCCCTACCGTAGGTCTAGGGTAGACCTTCTCCTGGCGTTGGGAAGTCAGCGTGCCTTACAGCTACGGTACCTGTCATGGAAATCAGGAAGCCGGCTATCTGGCGCCCAAGTGTGGGTACAGTTACACTAGGCGTACGGAGTGCGTCGGGAAGTGTACGTGCCTAAAGCTCCGGTATCCATCATGGAGATTGGGGTGTGGTGGTAGGGCCTCGATGCTTGGGAAACTATGCGTCGGTTCGCCAAGAGCTACTGAACTTAAGAGTGCCTATTGCAAGTAAGTAAGTAAGCCTGCTTGCAGGTGAAAGGGGCGTAAGACCTGCTACCAACCTGCTTGAGTGCTTGGTTAGTTTACCAAGCGCAAGAGCGGTGCGGGTAAAGGTCCTGGTGAGTCTCTCGTCTGGTAAACCAACCAGACGAGAGACTCGCAATCCTGTGATATAAATGGAAGGTTGGTGCACAGGGGCGCATTAGCTGTAGGCATAAGGTCCGTTGTTGGAATACGGGTCTGCC
Organism: Hypsopygia costalis; assembly: GCA_937001555.2. Lineage (NCBI taxonomy): Eukaryota > Metazoa > Arthropoda > Insecta > Lepidoptera > Pyralidae > Hypsopygia > Hypsopygia costalis. The sequence continues at coordinate 15,581,196 of OW443349.2, read as the reverse complement.
CTGTATTAAAAGACTTTAGAGCGTACCACACACCACGCTGCCCAACTCCGGGTTGGCGGAGGCCAGTAATTTCAAGCCGCCGACAGGTCATTGACTTGGTTTGACTGTACTGTCATCTACTTGGTTTGACTGTACTGTCATCTACTTGGTTTGACTGTACTGTCATCTAATGACATTTTTGACGAGCCCAATGGTAGAATGGCTGCTAGCCATTCGACCATTGGGCTCGTCCACTTTGATACCGGCGTCGCGGATTGGAACTTTCGAAACGAAACTTCGGTTTAACTTGCGTGATCGATAAGACTCACATACGCAACACCGTCGTAGACTTTACGCGATAACATTTTAGCAACATTATTATTTTTATTATTTGTAACCTTATTTTGCACAATTGTTTTGTTTTTATTTCATTTGTTTTCAAAACAGGGGAATTATTTTGACTCTAACATTAATGACGTCATTCTGCACCGAAGTAGAACATAAGCAACAAAACAATCTTGACCCGAATAGCAGCCTTTTAATAATACTTGTAACTCCTATTGATGGACTGAGGGATATACGGGACGGGGGCCAACCACACATTTCCACCGCTGTGTCTCCTGTGTTGCCAGGATTAACAGCGGCGACCATCAAAAACGGCAATGAACAATGAAGTCCACTGGAGTTCCAGGGGTAAGGCTACGGCTGCCTTGGAACTCACAACGAATTTAATCAGGACTAATTAATAGGACTAAGAAGCTCTTGGAATTTGACTTCCCCTCTTAATAATGTGATAGACAGCCACATGGCATTAAAAGCCTAAAGAGATGGCAAGTCAAGTGAAGCTCGACTGCCGTGCACCACGGATTTTAAGTATCTAAGGATTATATGGAGTAGAAGAAACTTTGAAGTGTAAGTAGCTTACCACGATCTTTAGAGCTATAGCCAACCTCACCTGCACGTGGTGCATCATGCCGACTAGCGAAAGAGGCTCTGGCAAAAAAGAGGTAGGTCACATTGTATTTGTAACCTGCTCGACTAGGGAAGTACTTTCACCTCACAGAATTCCGTGCCAAAGAACAATTCGATACAGTGCAGATGGTCAACGGGAAGGTTTTTTTTTTTTTTTTTTTATACTACGTCGTTAGGCAGACAAGCATACGGCCCGCCTGATGAACCGGTTACCGTAGCCATATTAACGCTTGCAACATAAGATATTGCTCGCGCGCCGCCACCCCCGCTGCCAACGCAGCATCTCCTTCCTTTCTTTCTGGTGACCTCACTCACTCGCAGGAACACAACAATCCTCAAGGGAATTGTTATTTGGCTGTGGTATTCTGTGAGGTGGAGGTACATTCCCCAGTCGGGTAGCTTCCAATTACGCTCCCTACCTCTCTTTTCGCCAGAGCTTCGTTTGTCACTCAGCAGGGTGCACCACGTGCAGGTGAAGTTGGCTTTGGATCAAAATGTTGATGAACCACTTACACCCGAAAAAATTTAGTGTGGAGTTTCGCCATATCTCTCATATGGCAAAAACTCCACGGACCAGGGGCCTTACCGCCGAAGCTGAAGGCGATTACCATCGGATTTTTTGATTGCGAAATTCAAACTTTATCTTAGACTAGCTTTCGCCCGCGGCTTCGCTCGCGTGAAATTCGATCATTTTATTACTCAAGCCAAGTCTAACACGCAGCGCAACCACCTTGATGATGTAGCACCTTTAATTGTACTACATATATATACAATTATGCAGTTTAGATTTTTTCATACAACATTTTTTTCCCGCTAACTGTCGTTCCCATGGGAATTTTTCAAAATACAGCCATAACTAAAATTTATATTTACTAAGGTATGCATGCATGCTAGATAAGGTAAATTTATATTTACTAAGGTATGCATGCATGCTAGATAAGGTATGCATGCATGCTAGATTGAAAACATCTATCTTACGTGATTTAGATTTTTACATACAAAAGTTTTTTCCCGCTAACTCCCGTTCCCGTGGGAATTTTGCAATATCCTGTTGCAACTAAGCTTTAAGTTTACTAAGGTACCTGCATGCCAAATTTCAAGCGTCTAACTTAAGCGGTTTAGATTTTTCATACAAAAGGATTTTCCCGCTAATTCCCGTTTCCGTGGGAATTTCGGGAATTCCTTTCTTAGTGCACCTCTACGGTACCTAAGCTACGTCCCTTCCAAATTTCAAGTGCCTACGTTTAATCGTTTAGGCTGTGCGTTGATATGTCAGTCAGTCAGTTTCTCCTTTTATATATTTAGATTGGCGGTAATTCTGTTTTGCTTAGCTGGTAGACACCATAAAGCTCTACCGACTAAGCTGAAGATGTTTATCATTAACTTAAACCTAAGATCTATTTTAGCGATCAAAAAATCCGACGGCAATCAGCTTCAGCTTCGGCGGTAGGGCCCCGGAGCAGATTTAAAACAGATGAAAATGGTACATAAGAGTGGTATTTTCAGCCCCACCATTGTCACGGCGAACTCCTCGCACCCCGCCGGTGGCATCACCTCGATTCCTCACACCGTCTACAGCTGAATATCCAACTCCAGACTTGGACACGTTGTTGGAGAACGCTGGTAAGATATTACTGAAATCACATCCAGGCATAGAAACCTGGCAATCTATAAAATTCATCACCATCATCATCAATTTCATCAGTTAAATAATTTTAACAAAAAAAAAAAGACGTGTGGCACTCGGGGACTGCCGCGGTAAAGCTATTGCATAGCATTTTGTATCAACTTATGCAATTATAATTTTATTTATTTATTTTATTCATGCAGTATTGCTTTTTCTTTGATATTAATTCAAGTTACACTTTTTGAGCGTGGCGACCGATAAGAAAACAAATTTTTCTATTATTAAATAAATAAAACGAGTTTCGTAGAGTCGTACAATACGTCTAATCGCACGCACACAACGCCGTGTCGAAGACTGCCGAACTGAAACGACGTTAGACGATGCACGGCCTTCAAGCCACACCTCCTTGCCCTTCGGAGTGGGGAGCGTGAGGTTTTTTCGTTACGGAATTTCTGGATTCGGTCCTCGCGCTCAAGGCCCGCGATAGAAGCTATGCAATAGCTTAAAACCGAGTCCAAACATTACTCTACATATATGTGTGTAGATACAGGCTGATGATGATGATAATGATGAAAAAAATATGGGACCAATCTGGAAGTATACTCTTTCAAATATAAAAAGTCTTTTTCAAATCGGTTTATAAAATCACGGAGTAATTAAGTAACAAACACTTAAAAAAAATACAGCCGAATTGAGAACCTCCTTTTTTCGTATCGGTTAAAAATGCCAGCTACTAAACATAGGCTTCACATTAGAGGTGGACGTTAAAAGTTATAATAACTTAATTATTATTATATTAATTAAATTTAACGTATAACACTGTTAAAACATACGACATGATGCTGTTATTTTTAACGTTTTGTTAAATATTATTAATTTTACAGTCATTACTGCTACTATCAACTCAAATATGAAGGAAAGTTCTTAAGGTTATTTTAACCAACCTCATCATCATCACTATGAGCCCCTATCTACCCACTGCTTGATGTAAGCCTTCCCTAATACTCTCCACCAGATATGATCCTCTGCCTTCCGCATCCAGCCGTTTTCCTAAGGTCATCGGACCATCGGATTTGATCGCTGAGTTCCATTATCGTACAACTCGCCATAAATTGAAATTATCCATCTACTTCAGTACGTTTTTGAGGCATTTTCTACCACCAACTATGAAGTTGTGGAATCAACTTCCCTCAGCAGTAAGTATTCCCAAATAAATACGACATGGGGCCTTTAAGAACAGTCCCAGAGATATTTCCCTTAAAAGGATGGCAACGGATCGGCGAACCCTTGGTGTTGCTGATTTCTATGAGCGGTCGTGATTACTTTCCAACAGGTATCTTTCCACCACATGCTCACTTGCCCCCCCCCCCCCCCTCTCATAAAAAATATAGTAATATAGTGCAACAATTGGTTTCTTTCAGGTCTACAAGGAATACTAGAAAAAGATTTCGTACTGATGCAAGGCTTGAAACACGATCTGAACAGGAAACTTGCTGATATGGAAGCCAATATGGGAGCAGTGAGTATCACGTACAACATAAATAATTGTATACGCGACGTATACTTACAAAAAAAAATTGGATGTCTTTAAAGTCGGTTTATGGACGATAAGTCTACGTGATAACGTCATAAGAAAACATCGGCCGATCCGATGGAGTGGAGAGAGAGATAGATGCGTCACAAACCGAATGCTTAGGCCGATCGTGCCTCTATATCGCTTGTTTTTTTTTATACTACGTCGGTTGGCAGACAAGCATACGGCCCGCTTGATGTGAAGCGGTTACCGTAGCCATATTAACGCTCGCAACATAAAATATCGCTCGCGCGCCGCCACCCCCGCTGCCATCGCAGCATCTCCTTTCTTTTTGGTGTCCTCACTCACTCGCAGGAACACAACAGCCCTCAAGGGAACCGTTATTTGGCTGCGGTATTCTGTGAGGTGGAGGTACATAAATTGTTCCACGCTCTCGCTCGGCTCAGGCGGAACGTGACAATGAGGCAGGCTTTTTCATTCGTGCAACCGGCGTTCATCGATTTATATGACGTTATCAGTGTTAACACGTCAAAAGACTATTAGAGAGGATTGGGGTGTAGTGGTTCATCAACATCTTTGAACCAAAGCCAACTTCACCTGCACGCGGTGCACGCTGCTGACTGACAAACGAAGCTCTGGCGAAAAGTGAGGTAGGGAGCGTAATTGTAAGCTACACGACTGGGGAATGTAACCAAATAACAGTTCCCTTGAGGGCTGTTGTGTTCCTGCGAGTGAGTGAGGTCACCAGAAAGGAAGGAGATGCTGCGATGGCAGCGGGGGTGGCGGCGCGCGAGCGATATTTTATATTGCGAGCGTCATATTAACGCTCGCAACATAAAATATCGCTCGCGCTACGGTAACCGCTTCACATCAGGCGGGCCGTATGCTTGTCATCCATCCGACGTAGTAAAAAAAAAAACAAAAAAAGTTACGATTTTTCTAGGCTGCTATCTCATCTGTGATGTCAACCTTTTTTTGTAGATTGTGTACCATGGTATCAAACAGGCATATGACCTGCCTTATATAAACACTTGTAATATACGTGGTAACTAGTACGTCTGCTCCTAACGCAGCATTCTCCTTATATCCTTAGCTCAATAATCGATCAAGTAGTATTTTGATTTGGCTGTCCCAATCAGGTTCAATATATCCTGCTTCTCTTTCACACCATGGTATGTCTCTAAAATATATGCTACTACTATATAGATACGATAGATACTACTACATAGATAAGATGACGAGCTCGGTGGTCGAATGGTTAGCAATTATGGCCACTTTGACTCCGAGGTCGCGGGTTCGATTCCCGCACAATACAAACATTTGTGTGCAAGAACATGTCTGTTTGTCCTGGTCTGGTTGTTTTCTATGTATTATAAGTATGTATTTATAAAAAAAAATGTATTAAAGTACATTTATCAGTTGTCTAGTACCCGTAACAAAAGCTTTGGGCTTAATTTGGGACTAGACGGCGCTGTGTAAATTGTCCAGAAAAAAAAAAGATACAGTAGCTTATGAACGCTTTCGAACAATGGCTCGTTTCCAAGCCTGTAGAATTATTTTCATTTATAAAGAATCCCATGTTGTAATCTTATGGGGAACCACGACAGAAAGTATGAAATGACTTGATGAAGTAAAAAAAAAATTTTGCTGGAAACTGCTTAGTGTAGACCGTAGACAATCTTGGTGTGTGTGTGAGGATGAATTCTCTCTTGATGAAGAATGGTGTGACGGTGGTTATCTTATCAAATTTGACCACAGCCGCCTTACCACCATCTCTTATTGCGATTCAATAACTGAATAGAAGGCCTATTCAAATGGAATCTATTTCAAATGGAATAGAGTAGCTTATTCATTGGTATGAATAAGCATTCTATTCAGTTATTGAATCGCAATAAGAGATAGTGGTAAGGGGGCAGTC